>CM062815.1:1064978109-1066263076 GCA_031772625.1 Pinus tabuliformis
CATAGCCAGCAATGCATACTTGCAGATGAGCGTAGACACTATGCACCAGTATGTCGCTGGTCCGACTGCACTCAAGACCATGATGCACATGCTATCTGATGAGTTGGACAGAAGTGTCAAATCAGTGTACCCGGATGCAACGGAGGGAAGAGTTTACTTTCAGAAGGATGTCACCACTGAGTACACGGACACCATAATAGACTACCAAGCTTGGCATCAGTTTGCCATCGTCGATCATCGAGAGGATGTCGAAGAGTTAGTCTTCCCACAACTGTCCGAGTCTTAGTGATGTCTTGCATGGCTTACTCAAGCCCATTTTTGTCTCACATGGGTACATGTGCAGATTGTATTGTAAACATGTTGTAAAAGTGAAAGACCAAGTGTCAATAGTAGAATGTAACAGTCATGTGTAAGTTGAAGAGTCATGAGGATAGTTGAAGAGTCACAAAGTGGAATGTCAAGGGTCACCCTACCCTTTGCTATTTATAGAACCTCATAACTCATTGTACATGCTTTTGGGAGCCAAGCTTCCTATAGGTATAACTTAGAGAAAGCTTGGAGTGTATTGTAACGAGCCTTGGCTTCTCCACAATGCAGAGCTAGTACATCTCTTTGGAGGAGCAGGCAGCAGTGACTGTAATGTTCCGCTATCGGGGCTAGTGGTTTTCATGGTTGTATGTATGATTAGATCTTTCACTCTTTTAATATAACAAAGCCAACATGTTTCATGCATATATTGTTATTGTAGTTCAACTATCCTGGTTACTCTAATGATGTATGTAGTTGTAATTTACGCATGTATGTATGGAATATTTTGTATGTGTTTGTATGAATCTTATTGAAGCGTGTTGTTGGTATAACCCATCACTTTGGATCGTCGACTATCTTGCTTTCCATCTCGTGATGTCTTTCTGCTTGTGTGTTCCTTTTCAAGCTACGTGCTATCACAGGCTTCCAAGGGGCACACTCATTCCCCCTTCCGTGTGTTAGAGACTTTCATGCACCTTCCTTGACTAGTTGCAAGGTCATACCCTTGCTTCCAACAAGGACATCTTACTTATCTCTGCGCGCAACCGCAGTCAAGGCGATACCATCAGTGCTGGGACTCCTACTCCAAACGGTCTGAGGTCTAGTTGGGACTTCTTATCGGGGAGATCCCCTGACATGATGGCGGGTCCAACACCGTCAACATTTCTGGCGCTAGAAGGAGGGCCAGATGACAAGCTGAGTCCTCACATCCTGGTTTGAATCTTCACACAACTATCTTGGATACTGTTGTAGTTAACGCTCCGCGATGTTTGTCCAACACACATTCCTTTGAAGTTACGAGGGAGTTTTCTGATCACTTGTTCGAATTCACGTATGATGGTGAAGGCGAAGTGGCCTGGCCTGAGCACTTATATGACTTCCTTGCATTCTTGGAGAATGAGGAAGATTTTGATGAAGTAGAGGTCAATATGTTGCTTGCGTACACACTTCGCGGATTCTCAGAACTATGGTGCCACAACCTGCCTCCCAATTGTGTGCACTCATTTAAGTAGTTCAGTGATCTAATCGAATCTGTTTTCTATCATTTTGATCCTGAAGCTCTTGACAAAAATATTAAAACAACAGAAGGCCCCGTATGAACTGCCTATGGATTTTTGGAAGTGCTTCTATCTACTCATGTTTGAAGCTCCGAAAAGTCAGATGAAATTCCAATATCTTATGGACAGATTTGAATATCGCTGTCATAAATCAATCTGTCCCAAAGTGAAGAAAAAGTTCAAACCCCGCTCAGCATACTTTGGTGATGAGGCTGTGCAATCACAAGCGGACACAGTTGCAGTCACAAGTGACTGTCCGCCTTCCCCTCATCAAACAACGCCATCCCCGTAGAGTGATTTGGGAATGCGTACAAACATGATTATTCAGCTAGTACATGCTTCCACCCTCACTATTAATTTTTGCGCAGATTAAATTGGGAAGCCCATGGGTTGTCATATGCATTTGTTACCTCAACCTCCGTCCCACGTTCTGTTGATCCTTTGGATTGCACTGTCTTGTGTTCTTCCGTTCCGGACTCTACACCTGTTGTGAACAAGGATCAAGCCATTGGCGGAGTTGATGTTGCACAACCAACCTGCGTTGTCATTTACAATGAGTATGACGGGGATCTGAGCATGAACCCATGGTGAAGGATGACCTCCTTCCATCGGTGCCTCCTCTGCTTTTTCCTGACATCTTTGGTGATTTTGCCATCTCTGATTTTCCTTGTGTAAATCCGTCCATAGATGCATCTACTTCCGATCATTCGCAGAACATACTCGATGTCAGTCCCTCATTTGACAACGGAGAGGACAAATCTTTCATTGAAAATCCACCTGATATTTCATCTACTTTTTCCAGAAACACAGAGGTTGAACATTCTTGCTTCTCATTTACCCCTCTAGTTGGTTTATCAGATCATGAGGATGTCGATGAACTCATTGATTTTTCTAATCGTAGCTGTCGTGATCCATTTACTCCCGTATTCGATCACGATGTTGATTCTATCGCTGTTGATCTTTCAAAGCCACCCGTTTATGATGATCTATCTGTCGATGAAGTCGAAACCCCGCAGGCTGTCGAGGCACTTCAACCCGAGCTGATGGTTATGTCAGGCCCTTGCTGTCCTGAGGTTAGTTTCACTTCCGATTAGGAAATTGTTGAACCACCCAAGGCTCCTCATCACTCATCTATATGCATTGAAGATCAATCCAACACACAGATTTCACTTCCTCCACCTGAATCACATGATCCCATCGCTCATGCATTGGAGGAATCATACAACAAGCACACTTGCAAGACATAATTTGTCTCTTTTTCTCATGTTCACTTTCCTGTTACAGTCAAGAGAGTGCATATGCTTATCATCTGCACGTAGTATGTCACAGCACCATGGTGAGTCCCCAGAGTGCTTGTCTTGTGCTTTCACTCTTTTCTTTTCTGTGGACGCATTTAAACTTGGAGTTTTTTGGTCTTCATTGTTATATCTTTTATGTTTGCCGGTTCGCTTGACTGTGCTTTCCGCGAATCATGCCTTCACCAACATGGGTCAACCAATGCGCAAGTGGCTACATTGGAAATATCACTTCACGTGATCAGACCCATGCACCATTAGCTTAGGAGTAGGAGTAGTGTTTGATTTTGTCTGGTTTGTTGCATGCATGTTTGATTTCTTGTTTGTTTGTTTACATCCGTAGGTTAGTTTCGCATGAAACCATGTACGACTCTTGAAGAAAGCAGGGTAAAGTACAAGAGGACTTGTACAACTACCAACACTTGGTTATCTATTGTCCTCTCTCTTTATGCAGAACTTGTTGTCTTCAGTCAATGATACACTAATGGAAAATATGTTCTGTTTGAAGTGAATCTTGGTGAAAACACAACACTTGCGCTCTAACTAGTACCACCTACTCTAGTCGGTTGTTTTGGGTTAATCCTTATCAGCTTAGTCAAGTAGAGTAAGGTGAGGGGGAAAACCTTAACAAGTATGTTAGAGGTATACATAAAAAATTCTCTGAAGGAACAACCTCTTCTGCTCTCAATAAGTCGGGATCCCTATTCTGCCTTTGAAATGAATAGGTGCCTATGCACAAGTTCTTTGAAAAATAAAAAAAACGAAAAAAAGAAAATGTGAAAAAAAAATTGAATAAGGAAAAATAAGAGAAAGGTTTCCTGTGCAGAGAGATGATGCAAGTAACTCTGCCGGGGTACTGACTAGGCTCGCTGGCCGCAGAGCGATGCTTGCATTCTTTTGTGACTCCGCCGGGGTACTGTCTAGGCTTGCTGGCAGCGGAGCAACACCAGAGATGAAACTTAAACTCTGACAGTCATATTACTTGTGCACCAATATACCCCTCATCCCCAATCGAAACAACTAAGTTGACTTGGCTTGGAATGTGTGCTGACCGATCAAGAGCATGGCAGGTGCTACATCTTTCACTCAAGCTAGTGTGGAAACCACGATGATCAAAGAATCAAACAATACTTTCGGAGGAGTTAGACTTGCTTTTCACGAAACAAGGTCCATTCAGAGAGCTGGAGTTCTACTAGTGTGTCGCCAATGTTGTAGCGGCTACAACCATCCTCCAAAATTTTGCCTTAGCTTCGTTTTGGAGCCTCCCTACCAACCATCCTTAGCAGCATGTCTTGCACTGACAGGTACTTATGCTTCAGTTGAGTTTCTGTGGCTTATTAGCTTGTGTTTGCTAGCTTGTTTGCTTTTCAACCACATGCTGACATCCCATGACTTGGTCATCAAGTGGCTCTTGTGCTCACCTAGAATATTGCGCAGAACTAGAGGGAAACCAACCTTGCTCTCTAGAATTGCATAGAGCATCAAGGCAGCTTGTTGCTCTCCAGAAATGCGTAGAGCAAGTAGATTGCCTTCCCCTTGAAAATTGCATAGAACAACCCATCACTGGGCTTGCTCTCAGAATTTGCGCAGATCTGGCTGGCAGCCTTGGCTTCAGTCCATAAATTGCGTAGAGCTTGAGGGGTAGCCAGAGCCACTCAACCCAGAAACTATGTAGAAGTCATCTAGAGGCTTGCAGTGCGTTGCATGTGCTTCCAATTTGATTGGTTCCCTCCAGGACTAAGCAATCTTGCTTTGCATGCATGGGCTGCTTTTTCCAAAAAAGCAAAAAGCAAAAAGCAAAAAACATTCTCAGATTTTAGGGATCTATTTTTAGCAGTTGGGGGTTACATGCAAAAGCTGTTTTAGAAACCTCCTGCCAAGTGTCGCTTTTTCCTAGATTTGTGGCATGCGCGTCATAAGCCTCGATCTTATCAAAACTATTTATTCGATGCTTCAGAGTTCATTCTTCACTTCGATCTTGGAGCTCTGGCATCCCCCATCGCATCTAGGAGCATTCGACACACTCAGCTCAGCTTTTTCCGGGTAAGTATGCTTTTCATGTCTTTTGCTGCTTTTCTATTGCTTTTTGTATTTCGGTTTGTGTGAGTGCTGTTTGCTTGGTTTTGTTGAATGCTTGCTGTCGTTTTAATGCATGTTAGCTTGTAGAAGCACTGTTTCAAGTTTTTCATTGCATCTCATTGTTGTCACATGCATGACACTGTTTCTGCACTAACGATCACCGTTGTGGCGACTTGCTTCACACACTTCATTGTTTTCCCGTTTTACTGAATCATGCACTCACTAATTGGATGCATGTTCATTCACTCATGTCTGCACTTAGCGTCGCACATGCATTCAGTATGTACTGTTTTCAGTCGCCTGTCGGCGGGTCTGGGCTGCCTTGGCCCAGACCTTGCCTTGCCTGGCTTACACTGCACATTTTTGGGAGGGAAGGACTTGCCTTCCTCCCAGGAATTTCGCAGAGCTTGCCTCACACTGGCCTCCCAATCTTGCTCTGTGTAATTCTGAGAGGCAGTGCCCTGTTGGCCTCGGAATTGCGCAATGCAGTTTTACTGGGTTGCAGTCATGCTGACATTGTGCAGTTTCAGTCCTCAACAGGCCAAGCTGGACTGTGCTCTGTGCAGTTCTGGCAGTCAGTCTCCCATCCTCCTAGTAAAAATTGCACAAATCTTCGGGTCAGTCATTTAGGTGTGTTGCATGTCAGTCTTCAAATTGTTTTGGTTTTCAACTGACAGTTTCCTTGCCATGAGTGTTGCTTTGTCTCAAGGTATCACAAGTGTTCATCTGTCCCTTAGCAGTATAGGTACAATGGCTTCCAAGAGAGCAGGGTCAAAGGACACTGTTGAGAGTGCAACTGGAGATGTGGTCGAGTAAGTGTCTATGAGCTTGCCCATTGTTGAAGTTTCTAAGTTTACTTAGTTTAGAAACCATTCATGCACTTTTTCTGATTTATTCCTACCTACTTGTTATTTTTTCTTTAACAAGTTATTTACAAAGTAAATACTGAAAGTAAACACCAGTGCATGTTCAACATATTACAGATCAACAACTAAAAGAAACAAGAACAAACACACCACATGACACCATTATTTTTGGACCAATGTCCCCGGAAAAATCCAATGCGAGAAAACTGATGCAGCTATTTGAGGGTTTTCTTATTAAGCAATATCAGAGTACAGTTTAGGTGCCGAAACTGGCCTACCCAACAGAGAATATCCTTAGCAACTATACCTCACAGTTTGAGAGAAATCTCCTGGTTGAAACCCCGGAAAATCCTTCCGGCAGTTCTTCAGCACAAAACTACTCCTGCAACCCCAGCGTCTACCCAATTTGGACTGCGTCAGCCCCTCTTTGTCTCACGCTAGCTCTGCATCAACCTTTCTAGGCTCGTGTCAGCCCCAAGAGGCCCTGCGTTAGCTCTGGGAGCCTTTGCGTCAGCTGCGCTGGCCCCTCTGGTGCTCTACGCAACACTTGGTTGCCTCTGCATGGCCCTGCGTGAGCCCTTGCTGGCTTTGCGTCACCCTCCTTGGCTGCTGCTCTACCCTTCTGACACAATCTTTGCCTTCTCTGTTTCTCTGTACTCAATGCTCCTCAGCTTCTCTCTTGATCACTGATTCTATCTCTCTTAGCAAACCCCGCTCTAGAGAATAGAATGACTGATCATCTGGTGTAGCCTCCAAGTGACCCTCAAGCCTCTTCCTATACTTTTCCTATTGACATCTCAACTGCCGAGATTAAGTCCCTAATCAACGGCTAAGATTAGATCTGGCTTGATCCATGTCTTTTGGACCACTCTAACACATATTCATATTAATACACATTAATATTTTATTTTCCCTAAGTTTAGACTAAGGGACTCCATTAAAAATATTAATTATTTTAATATCTCCTGATCTGTTTAGAATTTGCCCAAACCCTTTTTGGGTATTGGAGATCTCATGTGCCCCAACCTCTCCACCAAATTTCGTGGCTAGAGCACATCCGATGCTACCCCAAATCAACACTCCCTCTTAGCGAGGACTGTGCTCTAGTAATACGCCTCACTGAGTATTACTCTGGTCATCCGGCATCGGTCCCTGTGCTGATGCTAGGCCTTCCTGCCAAACATCCTCTGCATTGCTGCCTCCTGTACTGCTGCCCATGGTTCTGCCACTGTCACTGCTGCATCTGTACGATAACTCCCTCTGCATCTGTGTTGCTGCTGGTCCTTTCTCCTAGCACTGCATCTGCACTGCACCTCCTCTCATCATGCTGCATCATGCTACCCACTGCTGCAGTGCAACTCAGTTATTGAGAAGTAAGTAACTGATCTCCCAATTGACCTCCCTGTTGGGCTAGAAACACCCACTGATGCTGAAGCTCCCTCTGCTGCTGACAAGTGCTCCCTCTTTTTGATCTCTGCACTGTTGCAACAACTCCCTGCATCTCACACCGTTGCACACCTCTCTGTGCCTTCCTGCATTGGTGCAACACTCCTGTGCCTCTCGCACTGCTGCAACCTACTAGCTCTGCGTTGTCTTGGGACTCCTGCACTCTAGCTCTCTCTGCTGCTCCATCCACATCCGTCTCTACCCACTCAGCCAGTCTTGCTACTCCTCGTCGGGGTTCCCGTAGCAAGGTCTAATCTAAGAGGCTAGGTACCTCAAGGATCTTGCCCCTCATCACCTATAGTCCATCTAACTACAGCTCAATGTCTCCCCACTTCCGCTCAAGTGGTGCGTGTGCACTCATGGCACAGTCATCGTCTATCAAAACTTCCTTCAATGCCCGTGCTGGCGCTACCTTAGTCTCGAAAGACTCTCCCTTACTCTTCTTCCTTGGGCATTGGGTCACATAATGACCCATCTCCCCACAGTGGAAGCACTTGATATTGGAGAGATCTTTCTTCTTCCTCTTCTCCTGCTTTCCCTCAGATGCTAGAGCCACATCCTCCTCCTCCTTCTGAACTTTGATTCCTTTGCTACTGCTAGATGTCTTCGACTGCCGTCTGATCTCTTTCTGGCGAAGCGCTGCCCACATCTCATCCCACGGTAGGAGAGTTTCTCTGCCCAGGATACTCTGGACAAACACTTCCCAATCTTCTGAGATAGCATTTAGGGCTGTCCTCACCATAAGCTCCTAATCCGGTGTCGCTCCTATAGCAGTCAACTGGTCTCGGATCTCATTCAGTCCTCCGAGGAAGGTGTCAATCGATTGACCCCTCTTCATCTGATACGACCTCATCTGGTTCTCGATCAACATTCTTCTCTGCACAAAAGTATGCTGGTACAGGTTCTTGAGAGCCTCCCACATCTCAACTGCCGTTTCCTTCTCGGCTATATGTGGTACCATATGATCCTTGACCTCGTTAAGGATAATGCACTTGGCCCTCACCATCGCCTCTTCGTACTTGTCGTTACATTGGGGTCGATTGGGATAGCTATAATCTTCAAGGCGAAGTTCTTGACATGATTCCTATCAAGCACTGATAAGATTCTGGCCTTCCAGACTGCGAAGTTCGAGGCTCCGTCCAGTCTATCCTGGTCTCTTACCCTGTGAAGTGCCATGACACTCCTCTACTTCTCTCCTGGAAGTTCTCTGTTTGACTCCTCTGAGTCTCTACTTCCCGTCTGGAAGTTCTCTTTTGGACTCCCTCTGGTTTCTGATTTCCCTCCTGGATATCCTTCTGCCGCTTGTTGAGATGCCCCTACTCTAATTGTCTTGTGCAACTGCACTGCTGATCCAGGTTCCTAGACTAGAAACCCTCAGTAACAACTCCTCTGGCCCTGCTCTGTCAGGTACTGTTCTAACTATAGTACCTCACCAACTCCACTCTGCAATATTTCTGCAGCCTTCTAGACTCCAGCAACAGCGTCTCTGTGAACTGGGTCAGCCCCTCTCTGCCTCACGCTGGCTTTGCATCACCCCAGATGGGTCTGCATCAGCCCTGGGATGCCCCGCGTCAGCCCTCTGGCCCTTTACGTCAGCAACGCTAGCTTCTCTGAGGCTTTGTGCAGCTCCCGACTTCTTTTGCATGGCTCTGGCTGGCTTTGCGTCACTCTTCTTGGCTTCTGTGTTGCGAGAAACAACTTTTGTCACCTCGGGACAACTGTTTTTTAGAAACAACTTTTGTCACCTCGGGACAACTGTTTTTTGCTGCTATTGCTCCGCTCGACTGATGTCTTCTAGTCCTCCTGTGATCTGCGATCACGCTTTGATACCATGTTGAAGTTTCTAAGTTTACTTAGTTTAGAAACCCTTCATGCACTTTTTCTGATTTATTCCTACCTACTTGTTATTTTTCTTTAGCAAGTTATTTACAAAGTAAATACTGAAAATAAACACTAGTGCATGCTCAACATATTACAGATCAGCAACTAAAATAAACAAAAACAAACACTCCACATGACACCATTATTTTTGGACCAATGTCCCCAAAAAAATCCAATGCGGGAAAACTGGTGCAACTATCTGAGAGTTTTCTTATTAAGTAATATCAGAGTACAATCTAGGTGGCGAAATTGGCCTTACCCAACAAAGAATTTCCTTAGCAACTATACCTCACAGTTTGAGAGAAATCTCCTGGCCGAAACGTCGGAAAATCCTTTCGGCAACTCTTCAGCACAAAACTGCTCCTACAACCCCAGCGTCTACCCAATCTGGACTACATCAGCCCCTCTGTCTTATGCTGGCTTGCGTCAGCCCAGAGAGGCCTTGCGCAAGCTCTGGGAGCCTTTGCATCAACTGTGCTGGCCCCTCTCGTGCTCTGCGCAACACTTGGCTACCTCTGCATGGCCCTCCATGAGCCCTTGTTGGCTCTGCATCACCCTCCTTGGCTGCTGCACTGCTCTCCCAACACAATCTCTACCTTCTCTATTTCTCTGTACTCAATGCCCCTCAGCTGCTCTCCGGATCACTGATTCTATCTCTCTTAGCAAACCCCACTCTAGAGAATAGAATGACTGATCATCTGGTGTACCTCCAAGTGACCCTCAAGCCTCTTCTTATACTTCTCCTGTTGACATGTTAAACACACACATGGCAGAAAGAGTATGAAAGATAAAACATGAGAGTACATTTTTTATTAACAAATGATATACATTTATAGTACATTGTGTGATCGTTGGGTTTCACATCCCAAGGTCTCTTGGACTTCCTTAGTCTATTCGGCTTACACACTAACCCATAGAGGATTAGGTGTCCAACATTCCCCCCCTTAATCCGAAGGGTTATGTATGAGTCCAAGAAGAGAGCTGTAATACAAAATGTGCAAAAATGCATGGCAGCACTGGGCCGAATGTGCTCTCTGAAATGTTGGAATAAAGGGCAGTGGTTTAAGGATGACCACCAACACTGGAACGCTTAGTGTAGTTCCCAGAACTCTTCCAAAACTGGCAAGAAGCTGAAGTCTTCTGCTAGAGGAAGTGCTCCTATTGTTTTGAAGAGGGAAACCTTCAACCATGAAAGGGAGGTCTCACCCCGCATAAAAGGGAGAATTTGAACCTGAAAAGGGAAGTCTCAACCTGTGATGGTTTAAGGATGACCAACAACTTTGGAATGCTTAATGCAATTCCTGGAACTCTTCCAAAACTGGCAAGAAGTTGAAGTCTTCTGCTAGAGGAGGTGTCCCCAATTCTATTTCTGGAATTCTTCCGAAACTGGCAAGAAGCTGAAGTCTTCTGCTAGAGGAAGTGTCCCAGATTCTTTGAAGAGGCATCACCGACTAAAGGCATGTTCAAGGGAATCTTTGTCTCTGGCTACAACTCTGAAACTGGTGTGATAAGTTGTGGCTCATGCTCACTTGATGTGGCTTTGAAGCTTGTAGATAACCATCATTTCCCCCCTTGTCAGATAGAAGGTGAGATGATGGAGGAAACTCAATTGCAAGACTGTTCAATACTCTAGAACAAGTTCTGACATGTGACTGGAATATCTTCTTGGCTATTGATGCCCATTGCCAAGAAGCGATCCATCCAAGATGAATCTTTGTTCTTGCAGGAGGTTTGTTTATGAAGCATCTGTTTGAAGAATGACTGGTTTTATGACAGTGCTTACATGGATGAAGATCAAAACAATGATCTTTCAGATGGCCAACTCGGTCACAGTGTTGGCATTTCACAATCTATTGTTGTTGCTGTGGAAGAGAACCAGAATCTGAAACAGCTGAGGGTGATTTGTCATGAAGAGCAGGTGAAGATGAACCGTCTTGAAGAAATCCAGCACTTTGAAACTGAATGGGCTTTGAGTAGTCTGGAATATGAAAGGACACGTCCTTCTCATATCCAAGACCTGTTTTGTGCTTGTTGTGGACAAGCTCTTCCCAAGGTCTGATGATGGGCTTGGGAAGTGCAGGCTGAATTTTTGCTTTTGCATGCAATTCTTCTACTTCATTGGGCACTAGATCTAAATCAACTTGCTGCTTATGGGCGTCTGTTTCAATGTTCTGAACAGAAACAGGTTCAAAATGATGACTCCATTGTTTTAATTCTTCTTGCTGTAGCTGAGATTCAAGCTCCAAAAATTCTATCTTTTCTTGTGTATACTGTAGACAGGTTTTAATATCACAGAGAGTGTTCTCACTGATTTTCACTGTATTATGATCAGTAGAATGCATCAAAGTTTTCAAGAATTCTAATACTTTAGTAATTTGAGCCATATTCTCCATTGTCAAAATTACACCTTTTAAAAACTGATCACAACTACTACTCAATGCAGAAAGGTAATACCCACTCATAATACACAACAATATCCTTTATAAATGTGCAGCAAATGATCAATGTGCAACCAGCAAGCACCAATTACAATCCATTACATAAAAATAAGAGTTTACTCATGACCAACACTATGTTCTGACAATACAACCGACTAAACTTTCCTCCACAAAAGACTACTTTTATTTGTCAAAACAATCATTGCCTTTATACAGCCCACCAAACTCTTATGCAGTAGTCGAAGTAACAAGGAATCAATGCATATATATGTAGATTGTGTTTGTATCCCTTCGACCTCCAAATCTACAGGTTGCTTGTATTTCGCATGACACACAAGCGCCACAAAATTATGTTAATTGAAAATACTGCAAGTATACAAACTTTAAGCCTTCTGCAATGTCTTGAAGCATACCAGGAAGCAGCTTAAGTATTCATTCAACACTATAATTCTTTCTTTCCCAAAATTTGCAAGGAGCCAACAAACTAGACAATGCAGATTGGTTCTTATTGAAAACTTTTATATCTCAACACCTGCTGCAAACAAAAATGCCAAAATACCAGTATGTGTTCCTATTGGAAAATCCTTTTATTTGTTGACTTCACTCTTTGAATGGCATAAATTTGTTCAAACTCAGAACTGCTCCTACAACTGTGACTCTTCTACTAACATAAATTTGTCTTCAATGCACATATAAAATTTATTGAAACCAAATCACATATTTAACTCCAAGGTATAGCCAGTGCAAATATAGTCATATAATCTCAACTGATCCAATGTATGCCATTTTATGAATCAACAACATATATGTAATTAAAGGCATATATGTTCACCATATTCAATTCAATATATATATTGTTGAGAACACGCATAACCAATTCAACGCTTTGAATTGACCAGTGTCAACAAACAACGCTCCCGCAACAGACACACAGAGAATGAGACAATACGATGTATATGGACAGTGTTCAACAACGTATATAACTGGACAATTAATGTATATAACCTGGAGCAGCCTTATTTGCAGTTGGCTTCTTTGTTGGGGCAGCTGGTTTAGTAGCCTCTTGTATGCTCTTCACAGCCAATAAATCACTTCATAATATCGGTCCCTTAGTGAGGTAGGTTCAGCTTCATACTCAGAATTCGATATGGCTCTCAATAGTGTTAGATTATCGTCCCTTTACATTCAACAACAATACGCTCCTGGAAATCAAACCCCGGTTCTCAGCCTTAAACTAGATTTCTATTCCAAACTTAAAAACCAGACAAATGAAGACCATACGCGGTCCCGCACTATACTTTTGAAAATATAGAACCGAAAAATCTCTGCCGTTTCTGCAGATAGTGTAAGAATTGGAGGTAGACCTATACAGCTTCTTACTGACCAATAAAAGATGAATAGAGAAACATTAAAGATCGATAATCAGAACTCAGTGAGCAACCGATAGCCGAATCTCCGTGGATCCTGCAGACATTCACTATACTCGCGCTATCCCAAGCCAAGCAAACATAAGTTCACGCTACAGACACAATTAATAAAGACTTAACTAGATTGGAACCCTAGTCCAGTGATCGCTGGGAGCATGACCGGCTTCAAGTCCAACGAATAGACCCCAAAAGCTCAGAAATGACTACAGATACAAAATCTGGGGATGCCGATGAAAAAGGACAGAAGGAGCTCAGACCAACTAGTCTCGACTGGTCAACAACACCACAAGACTGCACCAAGCCACAATTACGTTGCACCATGTTCCATTGCGCTTCATTCCAGCACGGAATATTGCCACAGTTGATCAACGCTCACAAAGTGTTCAATGCACAGAGAACATTCAACGCAGCTCCAGGAAGTATACACAGTCGCTGTCACCAATTCTCTCCATGCAATTAATGGGAGACTATGCATATTTCTTGGGCTTCGACATACGTTGTTGCAACGGTCTTGAACACACAAGATTTTAACACACCATATGTTTCTCCACCATACAATTTAAACAAAGCAGAGACCGATGTTTTAATGCACTGGCTATCACAGGTTTCAATGCATAGTTCATGGATTTAATGCATTCAACCAGGTTCTGGTAGAGGGATAGAGGATCCGCGTAAGCTTAACTTGGAGTCAAGGGGATAAGATTGGGTATAACACTTTGTTTTGCATGCAGATTATCTCAAAACAAACGGAGTAGATCGTCGGTGTTGTAGAGCTCACCGCACACTACGCTGCACCGCATTAGAGCTCAAGCCACAGAAACTTCAAAAAATCTATAATGCACTCAGGGCAGAGAGAGAGGATGTAGCGCAGAGATAATTCAATGTTCTATCCAAACACACAGAAATTTGGGATAGAAGGATAGTATGTAGCAGAGAATGGCATAGATGAGCAAATGACTGACCATAGCAGTGAAGACTGTTACCCTAAATCGCAGGTATGAGAGAGGAGCGCTATTAGACTGTCAGAACTAGGAGGAGCAGCGCTTTTATGAAAGGCAGAACATAGGCAGAATAGGGAGTTACAAATTAAAGAGGGAGGCCAAAAATGGCGTTGGAGAAATGACAGAGGTTGCAGCTAGAATTTAGCTGAGAAAATATTCATGAAATGCAGAACTGATGGCAGAAATGACCTGCACAAAAAGGCCATAAAACAAATGGCTCAAAGTAATTATGCAGGGCAGGAATACGCCTGCTCTAATACCATGTTAAACACACACATGGCAGAAAGAGTATGAAAGATAAAACATGAGAATACATTTTTTATTAACAAATGATATACATTTATAGTACATTGTGTGACCATCGGGTTTCACATCCCAAGGTCTCTTGGACTTCCTTAGTCTATTTGGCTTACACACTAACCCATAGAGGATTAGGTGTCCAACATCTCGACGGTCGAGATTAAGTCCCTAATCAATGGCTAAGATTAGATCTGGCTTGATCCATGTCTTTTGGACCACTCTAACACAGATTCATATTAATACACATTAATATTTTATTTTCCCTAAGTTTAGACTTAGGGACTCCATTAAAAATATTAGTTATTTTAATATCTCATGATCTGTTTAGAATCTGCCCAAACCCTTTCTGGGTATTGGAGATCTCATGTGCCCCAACCTCTCCAAATTTCGTGGCTAGAGCACATCCAGTGTTACCCCAAATCAACACCCATCTATGAAGACACTAAGTTGTTCATAGACAAGGAGATCAAGATGAAATGGTAGGACATAAATGACATCTTTTCAAGCACATTTGAGGAGAATTTGGAGGATCACAGAGTCTATGTCAACACTGTACCAGATTACATGCAGGTATCTCGCGTTTCCATGTGCAGACATGATCCATTGGATTGTTACGCACACTAATTCAGAGACAATGGCGTTGAGCAGTGTCAGTGGAACATAACTTGCTACCCTCGGGGCAAAGGACTTTCAGGCGATGTATCACTTGCCATAATCGGTGGTCACAATGGATGCACCCTTCACGAGGCCCAGCAACAGTGCAAACTCAAGAGACATCTTGAAGAGCTGGGTGATAGAGCTGTCTAAGTTTTGGACAACACCCAACCAAGTGTACAAGACAAGGATATTGCGGAAGGCTTATCAGCTCTTGGTCATCTTCGCATGTCGCTTATACCGCCAAGAGATTACAGAAACCTTCCCGCAGAGTTGGGTAATTGTGTTGGACCAGCTGGCGAACGAAGGAGCACCTTTCAATTGGTCTGACATGTTGGCTCTCCAGCTAAAGGGACAAGTAACAGAAGCCCGACATCCGCCCAAGAGTCAACAAGCAAAGCTATTCATGTCCGCTTACATACTTGATGTAATCTGTGCCCGTCAGCAGTTCCCAGGCTTGGGTTGGGCATGGACACCTTTAGAAACCTCTGTGCACACCTATTGCAGGTTGTTCTCCGAATGCAACTTCCGTGGAGTTATAATACAGACCACTTCGTCACCCCGGTGTACAGGATGATCTTTGAGCAGGATCCACCTTGCATGTCGTAGGCAGCGATGGAGGCATTGGTTGACATAGCAGATTGGTATGCCTCACCCCTTGGCACCTTCATCCGGATGTATAGCGCGGAGAAGGCTCCACATGTTTTACCGAAGTTTGCCATGGATAAGCTGGTCATGCAAGAAGTTGCATACCACATCTCGACAGGGTTGTCAGCAAGACTGCACAGGAAGAAGAAGGCACCTTGGCCCGCTCTTCCTTTGCGGATCGGGTTGTATGAGATCCAAAATCTCAAGCATGCTGAGGCTGAGACAGAGGAATTCAAGAGGTTCACCTTCAACACCAGAAGTTTCAATCCATATGACCCGCATTGCTTAGTGAAGGACCACTGTGCGAGAGTGTATCATCCTTGGATCCACGGGGCATGTCATTGGCCTGAGGAAGACCCATGGAGATACTACTATAACTTCTCAAGGCTCAATGAACCGGTCAGAATGGCTATAGAGTGGTTAGCAGTGCAAAATGCAGCAACATCTCATAGAGTAGCAACATCAGCAACAGAGGGCAGCAGACCTGCGCTTGACAAAGGCAAGAGGAAGGTTGCGGACAACGTAGAGGCGGAGCAAAGCTACAAGTTCAAAGCAAATTCACTTGTGCTAAGAGAAACTTTGGAGATTGAGACAAAGAGGCGGCAATGCGAAAAAAGGATCGCACGAAGACAGAGGGAGAAGTAGAAGCTCTAGGAAGCAGAAAAGGAGTTGCAGGAGTTGAAGCAACAATTCAGGGAAGAACAAGAGCTGCGTAGAAGAGAGAAGGAAGTGCAACAGGAACAGGAACAATAGGAGGCGCAACATGCACATATTGATGAAACTGCGCCTATACAGGTTATTGATTCATCCGAATAGTTGGCACATAGCAGACAAGGTGAGTAGTTAGAGGAGCAGGACTTTGCTCAGGAGATTGAACAGATGCTAGAGCAGATGGACATGGATGTGGTTCAACCAGAGTTAGATCAGGACATTGACCTCATGCCTCAATACCAAGAGGTCACTCCACTGGCTTTGCCAGATCCGGGAGCAGAGCAAGTCCCAAGCGATCAAGGAGACACTAAAATCCTTGAGGACAATCCGGAAGTGGATGTGCACAACATATCCTTCGACGAGTCACAACACAGAGTTGTGCAGTTGCGCAGAGTGCCCACTCCGGATGTTCATGTATCTCCTGTGCAGTTTGAAGAATGAGTGATCGTGTTCGATGTGTGCAGACATCCAACTGCATTGGTCGATGCTACAAAGGCATATGCCGAAGCCACCAACTCAAGTGTTAGATTATTGATAGCTGAGAACGAGCGCATGGCTAAGGAGTTACAAGCGCGAAGCAAGGAGAAGAGCAAGTTACAGCATCCGCTAGAGCAGAGTTGAAGAAAGTGATACTTGATGAAGTATCGTCTCTCGAGATAGTCATGCGGAAGCTGTACTTTAGGTTCATCACTGTGCATAAGTCAATTGTCCATCTTAACGGTTGGCAGTGGCGCTGTGCTAGGAGAGCACGCATCTTGTCAGACATACACACTGTTGTCGATCACATGCAGATATGGACAATGAGGTACAAGGGAGCCCCATTGCACTTGCCAAAGATGATGAAGCCAAAGGTAGTGGAGTTGAAGGCATGCATTCAGAGTCAGATCCGAAACTATGAGGAACTCCCGCAGCTCATCACCAGTTTACAGGCTTCACATGCACAAGTGTTCAGGAGCATGGATGTCATTGTGTGCACGCATGCGATCCCATCCATTGGCACACTGATTGAGGCAAATATAAAGACCCAAGTCCGATTGGAGCTGGACATGTACTTTGATTAGTTGATGCGCATAGCCACCAGCGCATACTTGTAGATGAGCGTAGACACTATGCACCAGTATGGTCTGATTGCACTCAAGAACATGCTGCACATGCTATCCGACGAGTTGGATAGAGGTGCCAAACCAGTGTACCCGGATGCAACGAAGGCAAGAGTTTGCTTTCAGAAGGATGTCACCACAGAGTACACGGACACCATAACAAACTACCAAGCTTGGCATCAGTTTGCCACTGTCGATCATCGAGAGGATGTCGAAGAGTTAGTCTTCCCACAACTGTCTGAGTCTTAGTGATGTCTTGCATGGCTTACTCAAGCCCATTTTTGTCTCACATGGGTACATGTGTAGATTGTATTGTAAACATGTTGTAAAAGTGAAAGACCAAGTGTCAATAGTAGAATGTAATAGTCATGTGTAAGTTGAAGAGTCACAAAGGGGAATGTCAAGGGTCACCCCACCCTTTGCTATTTATAGAACCTCATAACTCATTGTACAGGATTTTGGGAGCCAAGCTTCTTATAGGTATAACTTAGAGAAAGCTTGGAGTGTATTGTAACGAGCCTTGGATTCTCCATAGCGCAGAGCTAGTACATCTCTTTGGAGGAGTAGGCGACTGTGACTGTAATGTTCTGATATCGGGGCTAGTGGTTGTCATGGTTGTATGTATGATTGGATCTTTCACTCATTTAATATAGCAAAGCCAACATGTTTCATGCATATATAGCTATTGTAGTTAGGCTATCCTAGTTACTCTAATGATGTATGTAGCTGTAATCTACGCTTGTGTGTATGGACTATTCCGTATGTGTTTGTATGAATCTTATCGAAGCGTGTTGTTGATATAACCCAGCACTTTGGATCATCGGCTATCCTGCTTTCCATCTCGTGATGTCTTTCTGCTCGTGTGTTTCCTTTCAAGCTGCGTGCTATCACAAGTTTCTAAGGGGCGCACTCATTCCCCCTTCCGTGTGTTAGAGCCTTTCATGCACCTTCCTTGACTTGCTGCAAGGTCACACCATTGCTTCCAACAAGGACATCTTACTTACCTCTGCGTGCAACCGCAGTTAAGGCGATACTGTATTATCCACTGCTGGGACTCCTACTCTAAACCGTCTGGGGTCTAGTTGGGACTTCTTACTGGGGAGATCCCCTGACATGTTGGCGAGTACATCATCATCAACAAATTCTTGCTCATGATCAATTTTCCTTTCATAGTGGATGAATCCTGTACTAGGTATGTTCCTTCTATATGAATATCTTGAGCTATATCTACCATGCTCCTATATTCTAGAAGATATATTTTTAACCATGCATCCTATTCTATTCCTACATGCTCCTATACTACTCAAAACTTCTAAAGAAGACTTAAGCAACGAGGTTGACTTAGTCATAGTAGAGATCCGAAGGATCTTCCTTCTTTTGCTTCTTGTCTTCTTCTTTTATTTCTTGAGTCATATGAGCTTCTTCCCTTTTTCTCTTGTTGTTGTTGTCCTTCTTAAGTTTAGGACAATTCCTTTTGTAGTGTCCATATTCTTGGCATCCAAAACATTGGATTTTGGACATGTCTTTGTTGTTTGTTCTTCGTGGACCAAATTTGTCAAATTTTCCCTTTCTCTTGGCCATGGTTGCAAATGCTTGCTCCTTTGATCCCACATCTTCCTTAGCTCTAAGTTTGGTTTCCTCTGTCTTGCATAGAGACCACATTTCACTGAGTGTGGTAGCTTCCTTCTTGGCATATATGCTTGATGCGAAGTTGCCCCAATCCTCAGGTAGAGCATTGGGTACTACAATGGTCATTTCTCTGTCAGACATGACTTCCCCAAGCTCTTGAAGTTGATCCCTCATCTCATAGATCTTCATGAAGTAGGGAGCTATTATTTCCTTTGATATCTTCATCTTGTAAAATTCATTTCTTAGAGATATCACTTCTCCAGTTGTGGTTACCGAGAATAGCTCTACTAGCTTATCATAAATTTCTTTTGATGTTTCAAAGTTGGAGATACAAGGAATGAGAGAGTCCTTGATAGATTCTATTAGAATCCTTTGAGCTCTTGTCTCATCCTTATTGTACTTGGCTAAGGCTTGAGTTTGTTCCTTAGCAGGGATAGTAATATTCCCTTTGATATGTTCTAGAAGTTCATTCTCCTTGAGAAGTAGATCAATTCTCTTCTTCCATGCAAGAAAGTTATTGGTACCTACCAATATGTTGTTTTCCTTGCAAAGAGACATTGATGTATATTCAAAAGGGGACATATACTTGATAGATTTTGAGATGTAGTTGACTTCTTTTCTCCTTGAAGTCTTGATGGCTTGCCTTCCTTGGATCTTGATGTTTTTCAAGTTGCTTTCTCCAAGTGGGCTTGCTTGATGATGAGACTTGCTTGATGATTTGTAGCTTGATGCAGGTCCCTCTTTGATCTGCTCTTCTTGTAGGTGCCTTTATGTAAGGTTCTTCTTCTAGCTTTGTAGACTTCCTTGATGAATGATGGATTGTAGACCTTCTTGTCCTTGAAGTGATTGAGACTTCTTGGCTTGATGCTTCAACCTTGTAGATGTCCTTCCTTGATGAGTGTTCTTGAGATGCCCTTTCCTTGATGTGTCACCTTAGCTTTGATACCATGTTGAAGAATCTAGGCCAATTAGGTGTATAGTGATTCTGCAGGACTAGATAACAATTTGTGAAGTCATTTTACAATTTGTCGTTGTTAGCTTAATCTTCTTCTTCTCTTATTAATGCATGTGTGTGTGCTTCATCAAACTGCTATCAAAACATAAAACAAGAACACAAGATGTTGGCTTCCTGGTAGGGCCAAAACCTCTCTTCTCTTGAGAGGAAAACCCTTAGGTAAGTTTTCTCTTATTGAAGCTTATTTCTTGATCAATGCCAAACCCTAGACCCTTGACTAGAAGATCCTCCAAGCACAAGTCAAGTCCTTCCTTTTTCTCTGCACTATGTTTCCCCGACACTTTGTCCACCTTCTTCCGGCACTTCGTTCCCCGACACTTCATCCTTCTTCCGGCACTTCATTCTTCCTTCCACTGTTAGCAGACCTTCTAGAAGAGATACTTATCTTTTGTACTTAGGGATATCCTTCACCTAAGGATACTCCTTCCTTCTCTTGATCAACCGGGTCCCTTCTTGATGTATAGTGGTAGGGTTAGTGTGACAGCACTGCAGCCCTAATTCTTGCATGTGTGAGAGGTCTTGTTGATGTTATATGGCTCCTCATTCCTTCGCTTGGATAGAAGGCCTAGTAGGCCTAGTTTGTAGCCCAAACGATGAGGTACGATGGGAGGTGACTTGCTGCTGTCCTAACCGCAGATAACCCTTCCTTCTCTTCACACGTGTGGTTGGTATTGGCCCTAAAACAGTCCCAAAACCTTTGCTCTTGCTTCTTTGCTACACTAGAGGCTCCTTTGTCCCTTTATCAGCTTCTTTTTCGGTCCTCTATCTTCGCTGATTTGAGATTGAGTTTCTTGTCGTTTAAGGGAGTGGACAGCCTCTATATATAGAGGACTGTCCCTCCTTTAGGCCGACTTGCTGCCTTGAGGCCGACTTGACTTCCTTTGCTTCAATGGGTGCTTTTAACAGTGCCATTGCTTCTTTTGATGGTGTCTTTGCTAGGAGGAGACTTGAATTTGCTTGGAGGTGTCTTCTTTGACCCTTATACATAATGTAACATACGCTTAAGGTCTTCAGCAAAATTCTTTTGACTCTTTGACTCACCGATAACACTTTAACATGTACTAGACCTACTTCAATGAGCAAGAAACTCATTGACATATATTATAAAATTAATATTTCTTTTCTTGAATAAATACAAATATCAGAAGTACATTTATGAAGACCAAACCTAGTTACATTTCCTTCAACAATGCCCCCTAAAAAATGAGATGCTCCCATGCTCCCTTTTAACCAAAGTCTGTCTTTTTGAGGAAAAAGGATAAAAATAACACAAAAATAAAAAATTAAAATTAAAATGAATGTAAGCCTAATGCATAGGTAGATGAGGAGGAACTTGATGAGGCACAACTCGGGTTGATTGGTGTTCCATTGAGTATTATGGAGAATGCAAATGATTCTAACTCAAATAGAAACATTCTTATGGTTACTTGTTCTCCCTTCATGCAATAGCTACATGTAGAGACTAATGGGCCATTGCCTTGAGCAGTGATATGCTCGTTTGTTATTTGCCCTATTCTTAGATTATTTATCTTAAGACTTAGATCTGTATCTCTTGAATTTTTTAAATATAATAAGAAATACAATGGTGATAAATGATTTGTGAATTGTGATTATTATGTTGTTACATTATTACATGTATTATTCATGACATATTATGTTACATGCAATCATGTATTATTCATGACATATTATGTTACATGCAATCATGTATTATATTGGTGCATTGTTATGTATAATATTTCAATGATTGATGTTTTAGTTTTTGTATATTTTAGTTTTAGTTTTTTAGTATTTAGGGTGGGGTTCCCTATGTCAAAGAATTTGACATCCCCTGTGATGTTCCCTTGAATTTGGGGGCTGCTTCCAAATATCCCAGGGATGTGTCTTCCTGCTTTTGCATCTCCATGTCCTGAAAACTTGGCGGCACCAATATTATGTGCCAAACTTATCTAACATGCTCTTGATTTTGTCATTTGATTCAAATAAGTGCTTTTATTTATTACTAGTCTACTTGATTTCTTCACAATAAATCTATGCACATTATTTAGTCTCATATTTGTTTTTGATGCAGCATTTATTGTGCCTCTATTTGTAAGTTTGTGATTGCAGGGCATATAAATGGTAACCCTGTCATGTTGGCTAAACCACAAACTTTCATGAATGTGAGTGGAGAATCGGTAAGTTCCACAAGTGGTAATTAACCTTGGACTATTTCTTTAGTATGTGAGTGAACTTATCATATTTGAATATTTCATTTTGTAACCCCATAAAGGATGGTAATCTAGATATTGCCAAGTCGTTCAAACTTCTAAAATTCATTCAAGAATAAAGACCCGAATAATCAATTATGGTGGTGAAGATTTTGGATATAGTAATAGGATTCTGTCTCTGCAGTCAGCAAAGTATAACCAGTGAAATGTTTTTTATGTATAAATTGAATTTTTTTACTTTACTGTATCAAAACAAAGCTTGTTGACATTATATGGTTAATCTTCACTTGAGGCCACATGCTGACCTATTGTATTAATGTATTGTTGGTTTTATTTAGTCCACACATGATAACTAACCCTTTATTTGCATGTACTTTATTTGGCTATTTTTGCTTAAGGCCTACCTACTTAACTTCTTGGACCCAGTGCACCAAACTCTAAATGATATATATGACCTTAGACCTATACCAAAATGATTCACTAAAGTTGATGATTTTAGTATAGGTCTAAGTTCATATCTTCTATAGCATTCCTGGAGTTCACGTGCTTGGTTATTGTGTGATCTTGGTTGTTTGATCTCTTCCTCAAGGGCACTATGCTATGGGTTTATCACTCTTGCAATCAACATTAAATGCTGTTATAAATCCGCTGTATTTTCTTATTCTGAATTAAGGTTTGCTGAACTGTTCTCTGTAGATTCTATCTCCTATTGATCACATCATGGTATCCGAGCTAGTGTGAACTTGTGTTTTTCTTTCAAACATTGTTTTAAGAGACTTTCAAGACTACAAACTAGGGTTTCCAGTACTGTTTACGGATGTATTTGGAAGAACCCCTTCCTGTCCCTGATCACAACAATGATGACCTTGTTTGCCTGAAAATGGATGAAGCCCTTGAGTTGATTACTCTATATGTGGTGTCAGTTCTTTTTGATCAGACCAAGACTAACCAAAATGCAAAGGAGATTTGGGATGTGAAATTTCCACTACCCAAAAGGTGCTATTAACCCAGTAAATTATTCCGATTACTTATGCACAACAAAATTAAATTTTCAGTTGAGAGTAATGAATAAAAAACATGAACAACACCATTCACCAAATAAAATGCAGTGGAATATATGAGAAACCAATCACACAAATGACACATATTTTTCGACAAATGTCCTTTAAAAAACTCCAAGATGGGGAAAACTAGTTATGGGATGAGGGTTTTATTATTAAATCATCAGCAAATCTGCTAATGAGAAATTGTAGGAATTTATAGGGTAAGTTCCTCAGATAGAACACCAAAGGACACCGTTCACAAATAGACAGAGCAATACACTAGTATTCTTGACGTGGTTAAAACCCTCAAAGAGGGAAACAATCCACGGCCTGAGCCAATGCGGCCACTTTAGGCAATTTATTAATAAAAGAAAGAAAATTTACATAAGCTTCTCTCATGAACGGCCACCCTACAAATGACCCTCCATGCTCTTTAAATAGAGATCATAGACCAATCGGGTGTTAAGCCATGGATAAAGTGTCGGTAATACCGAGGAGAGAATGAATTGTCGGATCACTTCATGTCTAGAACATATCGTGATAGTCGGATTGTAAGTTACAAATGTACATAGTAAAGAAACACATTTTACCTAACTCTACACTAGACCAAGTTATACTTAACTATTTCCTATGTGTCGGAATATCCTAACAGAAATTACATTTACTAATTGCCTGATAGTGGAAACTCGATCTTCACCCCCGCTAATCGACCAGGAAAAGCCCACGACCTTCCTTCTGCAAACCATATGTCCCTCTAGAAGCAACTTGGCCCTTGTATGACCCTCTTTCTCGGCCCACATGTGTGTCCTAGAAGAATTTAACCTCCTATGGCAAATCACACAGCCTCTTCACAACCTGGAGAAAATCTCGGCACTCTCTGTAGAAAATAATTCGATCGGCAAAACCTCCCTCTGAAACTCAGAAGTTGGAAGTCTTTCGGATGAAGAATAAATCCCATAAAATCCCTCTCAATTATTGCTTCTGAAACCCTCTCAGTGTCACTCTGGAAACTCACCCAACAATACTCAATTCAATTTGCTCTAATGCTGCTCATCGATTTCCCTTTATAATCTCTCATTCACCAATGAACGACCAAGTTTGGAAGTTATCTTGTTCCAATTAATGGCTAAGATCATCTTAGAAACTTTCAAGAAGCTTCTAGAGGCACATCGACCTTATCTCAATTAATACGAATTAATTAACCAATTTTCCTAAGTTTTAACTTAGGAAATATTTAAAAATCATTAGTTAACTTAATTAAGATATTTTCCCTAGGTGAAACTTAGGAAAAATTACATGGGTTTGGAGATAATTCATTTCTATGTGTTCCTAGCCTTAGTGATCTCTCAAGGCCAGAACACCTGCCCGATTTACAATATTTAACACTCTCTCTAGTGAGGAAGGTGTTCTCAACAACCAACTTGTCTTTGAAAAAAACAAACTTTCCTTTTATCAAGGCCTTCATTGGAATGTCTGCCACTTACTGATCTGTAGGCACTTATTGTAGTCGAATTGATCCATTCTGTACACAGTCCTTGATGAAATGATATCGTGTGTTGATATGTATAGATCGATCAAGAAATATTGGATTCTCAAATAGCTTGATGCAACTCTGGTTGTCACAGTGAATGATGGTTGACTCTACCTCCTGACCAAATAGTGCCACTAGCAACTTTTGAAGCCATATAGCCTCACATGCTGCCATGTACTCTGCTTTTGCAAAGATTAATGCAATAGACTTATGCTTCCTGCTATACCAAGAGACAACTCCTGATCCCATGCCGAAGCAACACCCTGAAGTGCTTTACCAGTCCACTACATTACCTGCCCAGTTTGCGTTAGTGTATCCAATCAACTTGACACGATCATCCTGAGTATATTTTAGCCCATACTCAATTGTACCTCGTAGATGTTGTAGCACTTGCTTTGCTGCTATCCGATGTACTAAGAGAATTGACTTTGTTCAAGAACACCGTTTTGACATCCATTTGATGAATCTACCATCCCATCTGTTCTGCAAGTGAGATCACAACCCTAATGGAAGTATACCTGGCTACGGGAGCAAATGTCTCATAATCTATGTTGGAAATACTGAAATGGGGGTGAATCAGTATTTCCAACAATAGCTAATTTTAACTTCACAGAGCATTAATTGTTATTAGCATCAGATAAACTCAATCAATCATCAACACCATTCAACAATGCACAACAATAAAGACAGTAGACAACATATTTTTTGGTGGAAACCCTTCCGGGAGAAAAACCACCAAACGCTTCTTAATATTTGTCTTCAATAATTTACATCAATTAGGAAGTTCCAACTTCCAATATTTTCAGCTCCAACTGAAGGAGGTTCCAACCCCTTGGTTTACAGGGTCCAACCCGAAGGATGCTCCAACGCCATGGTTTACCAACTCCAACTGGAAGGATGCTGCAACACCCTGTGCAAGTTCCAACCTTCCCTAGCACCACCTTGCTGCCCTGCTTAGCAAGCTGCCACTTGCTCAAAGGTTCAAACTTTCAGCTCATCACGACGAACCACGTTTCATATATTTTCAGACTAGATCCACCCATTCTCAAAACAAAATAAATAATATTAAAAATATTCTCTTGACTTTGTCATTTTGGAACATTGGCACAAGGTCATTAGCAACAACCACAAATTTTTCTATCAAACATCAAATCCTAGCACTCTGTTCCATGACTACATTCAACATACCATACACAACAATATATCCACTGCAACAATACCTTACTGGCAACCTTTCTTATCCAACAACTCAAGTATAACTCAAAGACTGGTACCACTTCAATGATATAACAACATGCAAACCATCAACAAACTCTGTCCTCTTCTTGTCAACTATATTCTTTACTCATCAAGCCTGTCAAATCCTATCAATGCAAAAGTTCTCTCAACAGTATTGGCAACATCTCATCAATGCCTCAACATATTGACATGTATCCTTAACTCAATATTCAGTCTCAATTCCAATGTAACGAACAAGGTTCATATATGCAACAATAATCTTTAGAATACTTCGAAGACAAAGACATCCATTGTAGGACAAGCAATTATATAATAAGAATATTTGAATACAAGTGAGACGATTACAATGAGGGTGAGGCCTTGCTTATATACCTAGGAAAGCACTTTTTCACAAACGGTCATGTCCTTAGAGACATGTGTCTTACTAATTATTAGTTAATTAATCGTTAATAATTATTATTGTTATTTACATTATTTGTATTATTTTTTATTATTCATAACATTGCCTTCCTCTTCAGAAAGCTTTGTCCTCAAAGCTTACTGATGAGGAAGCATGCCATCTATTTATTGGTCTTGTAATCTATTCGCATTTCGAATTCTTGGAGTTATCATCTTTGTTGATACCAGATGATAGGATCCTTTAAGTGATAAACAAAATTGTCGCATTGAGAAAGGATCTGACCATCCTAAATCAATCTTTTGTAGAATCTTTCGGTTACTGGAAACTTGTGATGAATTGTGCACACTTCAATATTCTTGGGAACATAAGTTTGTTGTTTATGCTTTGAGTGATGCAAATGTGCAGATTGATTGAGTTGTCTGCTCTTGTGATTCGGATGTCGATAAAGAGTTTTTGTGGTTTGATTTCCCCTTATCATGTGTGTGGCAATTTGTTTTACTTCCGGTATTGATGTTGCTAAATTGGTTACAGAATCCTCACTTGGAATTTTCATTGTTTGAACTGCAACATTTGAGCGTGTTTTTTCTTCAACTGGCTTGTCTTCTTCTTGAGTTGTGATATTCATTGGATCAATAATTGTTCATTTTTCTTCAACTTGGACAGTTACATTTGAAGATTTCGATACATTTTTCGTATTGAGTTCTTCTAGTTTTCTTTTCGACGATTTCTTTTCATTTTTAATTTTCTTAATTTGCGTCAATAATTTCTCGTTGTGGTCTTTGAGGCGAGTAACTTATTCATTTTTGTGAGTTGTGATTTTGTCAACTTCTCTTTGCATATTTTGTATCATTTTTTTACTTTCTTGAGAAATTACTTTTGAGATATCTTGTATGTCTTCTGGTGTCACTGAATTTGGTTTCAATGTGACATCTTGTAGCGTTATTTTTTTTTCTTTTTGTAGGAAAATGTCATTTTTTTTGTATTTAGGATAAAAGACCCTAATGATTCCATCCAGGGTGAACTCAGACTTATATCGCTATTGTCGCAAAATAAGGTTTTGACAGTGAATTACAAGACAAAAATATAGCCTTTAATGTTTAGTTTTAGATTGCTTATGTTATTTTGTTTATTATTCATCGAATCCATCATTTCAATTATGTTTGATTCAGGGATCACTAATTGGTTAGCACATTCAGTACTAAGATAATATTAATTATTATCTTGAGTAGGATCAATAAAGATTATAATGTCCCTTCCTGCAAGTGATCTTTTGATTTTAAATAGTGCATTAACGCACATCCTAAAAGTTTTAGGAAATCTTTCATTATAGGTCTCTATTTTTTCTACCTTCATCATTTTCCAACTAGACTCCTTTTTCTCTTTTTTTTTGGATGAGCATGGGGTTTTAAAAGTAACCCCTTTTTGTAATAATACTTTTTTATAATTCTTTTTTAAAAGAAATCCTTAAATACTCTTTTGATTTTTTTCCCACTAAAATAATGTTTTAGTAGAATTTCAAAGATTAACTCTTTTAATATTCCACTCACTTTTAAGGTACTTTGTAAGTGTTGTGTTATAATACTTCCCTTGCACATTGCTTTGAATTTTAATTGAATAGTAGTAGTTATCTCTTTTATTTTTATTTCACCTCATAATAATTTATACTTTGAATAAATATCTTTGTAAAAGAAAAGTACACCTAAATAATCATTCCTTATTTTTTTTTGCTTTGTTCAATATAATATATTTCACCACTCCTTTGATTGTGGTAAGGGCATAAGTTATTTTATGTCAAGACGTGACCCTTGAAGACCATGTTCAAAAATTAATTTGAAGACACTTTATGTGACGTAGTACCCTTCTTTGCACCAAAATTCAGTCTATGCTACCCACTATTTCTCATTACCAACGATTCTTATGCCTGTGATATTTATATTGTGACAACGATGTATTGTTGAAGTTTCTAAGTTTACTTAGTTAGAAACCCTCCATGCACTTTATCTGATTTATTCCTACCTACTTGTTATTTTACTTAACAAGTTATTTACAATGTAAATACTGAAAATAAACACTAGTGCATGCTCAACATATTACAGATCAGCTACTAAAGGAAACAGAAACAATCACACCATATGACACCATTATTTTTGGATTAATGTCCCCGGAAAAACCCAATGTGGGAAAACTGGTGCAACTATCTGAGGGTTTCTTATTAAGCAATATCAGAGTACAATCTGGGTGCCGAAACTGGCCTACCCAACAGAGAATTTTGTTAGCAATAATACCTCTCAGTTTTTGACAAATCTTCTGGCTGAAACCCCGGATAATCCTTCTGGCAACTACTTAGCACAAATTTGCCCTGGAAACCCTAGCGTGAACCTCTCTTTGGACTGCGTCAGCCCTTCTCTGCCCAGCGTTGGCCCCACATCACCTCGGATGGGTCTGCGTCAGCCTTAGGAGGCCCTGCGTTAGCAATGCTAACCTCTCTGAGGCTCTGCGCAGCTCTCGACTGCCTTTGCGTGGCCCTGCGTGAGCCCTGGATGGCTCTGCATCACTCTCCTCGGCTAGTGCGCTGCTCTCTCGGCACTATCTCTGCCTCTCTTTCTCTCTATACTCAATGCCCCTCAGCTGCAACTCCCAATCAGTAATTCTATCTCTCTTAGCAAACCCCGCTCTAAAGAATAGAATGATTGATCACTCTGGTGTATTCTCCAAGTGACCCTGAAGCCTCCTCTTATACTTTTCCTGTTGACATATCAATGGCCGAGATTAAGTCCCTAAACAACAACTAAGATTAGATTTGGCTTGATCCATGTCTTTTGGACCATTCTAACACAGTTTCATATTAATCCACATTAATATTTTATTTTCCCTAAGTTTAGAATTAGGGACTCTTTTAAAAATATTAATTATTTTAATATCTCCTGAACTGTTTAAAATCTACCCAAACCCTTTCTAGGTATTGGAGATCTCATGTGCCCTAACCTCTCCACCAAATTTCGTGGCTAGATCGCATCCGATGCTACCCCAAATCAATACTCCCTCTTAGCGAGGACTGTGCTCTAGCAATACTCCTCACTGAGTATTACTCTGATCATCCGGCATCGGTACCTGTGCTGATGCTAGGCCTTCCTGCCCAACATCCTCTGCGCTGCTGCATCTTGTACTGATGCCCATGACCCTACCACTGCCACTGTTGCATCTGTACGGCAGCTCCCTCTGCATCTGTGCTGCTTCTGGTCCTTTCTCCCAGCATTGCATCCGCACTGCACCTCCTCTCATCATGTTGCATTGTGCTGCCTACTGCTGCACTGCAACTCAGTTACTGAGAAGTAAGTAACTGATCTCCCAATTTGACCTCCTTGTTGGGCTAGAGACACCCACTGATGATGAAGCTCCCTCTGCCGCTGACAAGTGCTCCCTCTCTGACCTTTGCACCGCTGCACACCTCTCTCTGCCATCTTGCACTAGTGCAACACTCCTGTGCCTCTCACACTGCTGTAGCCTGCTAGCCTCGCACTGTCTCAGGACTCCTGCACTGTAGCTCTCTCTGCCGCTTCATCCGCATCCGTCTCTACCCGACTCAGTCAGTCCTGCTACTCCTCATCGGGGCTCCCGTAGCAAGGTCTAATCCAAGAGGTTGGGTGCCTGGAGGATCCTGCCCCTCATTGCTTGTAGTCCACCTGACTACAGCTCGATGTCTCCCCACTTCCACTCAAGTGGTGTGTGGGCACTCATCGGCACAGTGATCGTCTATCAAAACTTCCTTTTCTGCCCGTGCTGGCGCTGCCTTAGTCTCGGAAGACTCTCCTTTACTCTTCTTCCTTGGACACTAGGTCGCATAATGACCCAGCTCCCCACAGTGGAAGCACTTGATCTCTTCCACTTTTCCTGCTTTCCCTCAGATGCTAGGGCAACATCTTCCTCCTCCTGTTTGACTTTGATCCCCTTGTTGCTGCTACCCGTCTTCGACTGCTGTCTAATCTCTTCCTGGCGAAGAGCCGCCCACATCTCGTCCCAAGGTGGGAGAGTCCCTCTGCCTAGTATACTCTGGACAAATACCTCCCAGTCTTCTGAGACAACATTCAGGGCTGTCCTCACCATCAACTCCTGATCCAGCGTGGCTTCTATAGCAGTCAACTGATCTCGGATCTCATTCAGTCCTCTGAGGAAGGTGTCAATCAGTTCTCCCTTCTTCATCTGATACGACCTCAACTGATTCTCAAGTAGCATTCTTCTCTGCACAGAAGTATGCTGGTACAATTTCTTGAGAGCCTCCCACATCTCATATGCCGTTTCCTTCTCGGCAATGTGTGGTACTACATGATCCTTGACCCCGTCAAAGACGATGCTCTTGGCCCTCGCCATTGCCTCCTCGTACTTGTCGTTATCATTGGGGTCGACTAGGATAGCTATTACCTTCAAGGCGAAGTTCTTGACACGATTTTTGTCAAGTACGGATAAGATTCTGGCCTTCCAGACTGCGAAGTTCGATGCTCCATCCAGTCTATCCTGGTCTCTTACTCCGTGTAGTGCCATGATGCTTCTCTACTTCCCTCCTGGAAGTTCTCTGTTCGACTCCTCTAAGTCTCTACTTCCCATCTGGAAGTTCTCTTCTGGACTCCCTCTGAGTCCTGATTTCCCTCTTGGAAATCCTTCTGCTGCTGTCGAGATGCCCCCTACTCTGATCGTCTTGTGCAACTGCACCGCTGATCCGGGTTCCTCTGCTAGAAACCCTCGGTAGCAGCTTCTCTTGGCCTTGCTCTATCAAGTACTGTTCTACCTACAATACCTCACCAGCTCCACTCTTAAATATTCCCACAGCCTTCTAAACCCCAGCAACCTGAAGATGAGAGCTCCTAGGCTCTGTGCAATCCCGACACCAACAACCGGGCCTCTTTAGCCAACTGCGTCAGCGCTCCCAGCTACTGTGTGGCTCCGCATGAGGCTCTTTTTGCTTTCCTTAGCCTCTGCGCTGCCTCTTCCCAGCTCACCTTTGATGACGCAGTCACTGTGTCACCCTTCCCTTGTTGCTGCTCTGCTAGAAACAACCTCTGTCACCTCGAGACAACTCTTTTCTGCTGCTATTTCTTTGCTCGGCTGATGTCCTTAGTCCTCCTGTGATCTGAAAACACCCTCTGATACCATGTTGAAGTTTCTAAGTTTACTTAGTTAGAAACCCTCCATGCACTTTATCTGATTTATTCCTACCTACTTTTTATTTTACTTAACAAGTTATTTACAATGTAAATACTGAAAATAAACACTAGTGCATGCTCAACATATTACAGATCAACAACTAAAGGAAATAGAAACAATCACACCGTATGACACCTTTATTTTTGGACTAATGTCCCCGGAAAAACCCAATGTAGGAAAACCGGTGCAACTATCTAAGGGTTTTCTTATTAAGCAATATCAGAGGGCAATCTAGGTGCCGAAACTGGCCTACCCAATAGAGAATTTCCTTAGCAGTAATACCTCTCAGTTCGTGACAAATCTCTTGGCTGAAACCCCATATAATCCTTTCGGCAGCGATTCAGCACCAATTTGCCCCAGAAACCGCAATGTCAACCTCTCTTTGGACTGCGTCAGCCCCTCTCTGCTCAGTGTTGGCCTTGCGTCACCCCAGATGGGTTTGCGTCAGCCTTAGGAGGCCCTGCGTCAGCTCTCTGGCCCTCTGCGTCATCAATGCTGGCCTCTCTGAGGCTCTGTGCAGCTCTCGGCTACCTCTGCGTCACTCTTCTCGGCTATTGCGCTGCTCTCCTAATACTATTTCTGCCTCTCTGTCTCTTTGTACTCAATGCCCCTCAGCTGCAACTCTCGATCACTAATTCTATCTCTCTTAGCAAACCCCGCTTTAGAGAATAGAATGACTGATCACTCTGGTGTATTCTCCAAGTGACCCTCAAGCCTTCTCTTATACTTTTCCTATTGACATATCAACGGCCGAGATTAAGTCCCTGTTCAACAACTAAGATTAGATCTGGCTCAATCCATGTCTTTTGGACCATTGTAACATAGTTTCATATTAATCCACATTAATATTTTATTTTCCCTAAGTTTAGACTTAGGGACTCCTTTAAAAATATTAATTATTTTAATATCTCCTGAACTGTTTAGAATCTTCCCAAACCCTTTCTGGGTATTGGAGATTTCATGTGCCCTAATCTCTCCACCAAATTTCGTGGCTAGAGCACATTCGATGCTACCCCAAATCAACATGTATGTACAGGAGGCAACAATTGTATGGCTGGATGTACAACTACTCGAGCAAGGAACCTGACGACTGGTGAATCAGTCATTGAAGTGCGACGGTGGCAAATGATGGAAAATGCGGCGGTTTGTGGCTGTGGCGCAGATGGCGAGTGCAGTGGGGGTAATGCAGTGGACGAAGTTCGTACAATGGCGTAAAAATGGAGACCGCAAGAGATCCGAGTGGTGGTGATGACAGCTTTGGCGTTAGCGGTTGTTGCGGCAGCTGGACGGACGACGACAATGAAGGCAGTGGTCTGTGAGCGCTCGTCGCTGGGAATTGTCTTCACGACAGTGGTGGGCTTGTCAGTGTAGAGTATTGTGGTGTGTCGGGCGACGGGGGTGTTGTCTGGGGTGTGTGTTTGAATGGTTTGAGTTTGTTTTGCAGCGGGTCTGCGGTGGGTTTGAACCTGTCAGCAGTTGTGGATGGCGGGCAAGGCTACGGTGACCAAGTAAGTCGTTTTGACCTCCCCTTTATATATATATATATTTTAATATTTTGTTTGTTTTTTTATATATGTTTTTTTATATAATCTTTTTTTTTATCTTTTTCAATTTTTTTTTTTTTTTTTTATATATATTTTTTTAACTTTTGATTTTTTTCCTCACTTTTGTTAATTATTTATATATATATATATACATTTTTTCTTAATATATATCTTTTTTTTAAAATGAATATATATAGTTTTTATTCTATTTTATTTTTTCTCTTTCCTTTATGGCCAAAAGCCTGGATGACGATATGCAAAATGGAGAAACTCCAAACTCTTGTAGCGAAACACTTCAACAATAACAAGGTTGACGAATTTTGATGGCGCAGGACCTAGATCGGAGAATGTGGCTCTGTGCAGTGGTTAAGCGGCTAGAGGATCGATCAGCTCTGATACCAATGTGACGAACAAGGTCTGTATATGCAACAATAATATTCAGAATACTTCGAAGACAAAGACAACCATTGTAGGACAAACACTTATATATAAGAATATTTGAATACAAGTGAGATGATTACAATGAGGGTGAGGGCTTGCTTATATACCTAGGCAAGTTCTTTTTCACAAATGGTCATGTCCTTAGAGACATGCCTCTTACTAATTATTAGTTAATTAATTGTTAATCATTATTATTGCCATTTACATTATGTATATTATTTTTTATATATATTTTATTCATAACATCCAATATCAAAGTTGTGCAAGCAATCTTCAGGGCTTCCTTTCAAAATATTGTTGCTGATCCAATGTTGCCTTCAACTTGCAGATGTAAGGTAGATGAACCTGGATGTGATTTGATACCTTTGCCCTTAATTGTTGAAGATGAATCTCTGACTAAGATTGTAGTAACCTTGGCCTTGAGGTTGTTACTATTCCACTATCAATTCAGACTAATTTCGCTGATGAAAATGATAAAGAAACCATTTCTCCTAAAGGGTACAGGGCTGATATAGTGATATCATAGGCTTTTCATAAAGAACACTGTCAGGCACCCTTAACTTCATAACTACAGATGAATGATACCTAATACTATGAGTAGTCTTTCGTAAGGTTTAATCATATGACTTCAAAGATACGCAACATTGACCTTTGCTGATGCCCTCGCTTTCAAGATGGTCCTTACGACTTGTGATAAAAATAAAAGTAATGCATCAATGGTATTCAACTAATATCTGTAGATGACTTAGGTTAATAAGAATTAATGGAAGTAGGTTAGATTTGAACTTACAGAACTATGCCAAAATCTTGCCATAGACTAAAGGATGCCAGAACCTTCAAGTACGTGCCTTCTGAGCTTGAAAGGGAAAGAGTAACTTCTGGACTGCCTTACTAATTGCTTCAATGTTGACAACCTCAGAATGCTTGCATAAATCTCAATCTACAGCAAGGGTTTTGAATCTGATTAAAGGCATTGTTACCCACTACTTTGTGGGTGATATCGCTAGGAGAAATTTTTCTCCATGATGAGCCTTAGTCGGCAGCCAGTAGCCCCTTGATGCCTCCTACTAGCTTGTTGTGCCATTTCTCTGCCACCTGAGCCAACCATGTAGTCCCTCACCCACCTGTATTGATCGTATGTTTGAAGGTGGGCCTCCCGAATCTAAAGGTATGTCTTGTCATTTGGTAATTGAGTATTGGGTTTACTTATCATGGATACTTCTGGGTATGGATTGATGGGGGGATTTGGCAGAAAGAGTGGGCTTAGTTTGTGCTCTTGTCCCCTTGATCTCTTTTGGTTGTTACCCTTGGATCTTAGTCTCGTGGGATCTCCTTTATTGACCATTTGGTTCTAGGGTGGTACTACTTGGGAAACCTCGACTTTGGGTGCATGGTCCCACTCCTTTACCTACACATGTTACTCCCTTTCCACTCACTATACCCCATTCATCATTTCTCCCACCTGGGCCCACATTCCCATTCTGGGTCCACATAGGGCTAACCTCCCTATCCCCTTGCCCCCACCTTGGGTCGGGCCTAGAATGATGCCCTAGAGGTTGAAGCAATTAAAAGAAAAAGAAAAAGAAAAAGCATAATTGGCCACATTTAACAGGAAATTGTACCACAAAATGCAAAAGATGGCTGGGACAAAATAATTAGCACGTGGGAAAAACCAATGCATGAGCTCTACCCTAATCCATGGCCATCACCCTAGCTCCATAGGCCCTAGATGAGCCTCATTTATCATTTAGAAATCCATGATTGTCCCAACTTCTAGAGGGCAATGAACCACCCTACCTAAAAGAGGGTAATCACTGATATATCTTACATATCATGCTCTTGTCCTTTGAGCCCAGAGCAGTTAATTAAATAAATTCATAAAAGGCAAAAAGCATATAAAGAAGGGTGGAAAAATGAACGTTGTGGCACCTCATGTACCACGATTGCTCCCTCCTACACATTACATACTTAGGTGTGGCCTTCCCCTTATCTAGCTACCCCTATGCCCCACTATATGGCTGAGGATTTCCCCTCTCATTGCCTATTCCATTCCACTTATTTGTCACTTGCCACCCCCATTAAAAGGATGTACCTTGGACATACTATCCCCTTTAAGGGCTGAAACCACCTAATAAGGTACTTGGCTAACCCCATTTGGAGCTTGGAGACACTAGCACATGCCAAAGCCCACTACGGAAGGGCATGCCATTATGAAGTGCCCACGTTGTTATCCATGATTTGTAAGCTCTTTTCTCGATTATTTTAATGACTGGTTGTACTGGAAGCCTAGGGGACACATTGGATCTTATGCAAGATTACAGGTGGTTTCCATTTGGATTTGGTCTTCTTATATGGGATCCTGACCCCCAGAGGTCTACATTGGCACATGTAGGGTGTGCATAGAGAGCCATTGGCCTCCACAACAACAAACAACACTCCACGGATCTTCATGGATGCTCAGAGATTACTAGTGATCCACTTTTGGGATGATGGTGATATGTTTGGTACATTATGCCCAATAGGCCCCCATAGGAGCCCCACACTCTTGGCAGGTGTCCCAACACTTGTACGATGTCATGGCAGCATTCATTACACCACTTGGACCCTTTCAGAGGATTTACAGGCATCTCCAATTCATATGGAGACCCATGGGGTCATCTATGTGCCCTCAAACCCACTGGGAGCACAACATGTATACTACTTGGAGAACAAGGGTCCACCCCCTTGTCCATCATATTTTGAGGAATTTATTCCTAAGTATGGCGCTTTTGGATATTATTATGCCTTTGGAGGGCCCTACGACATGTACATATTATTATTTGGCCCCTTGTGAGGCTTATTTTTACACTTGTGAGTTAGTTTGGCGGGTTTGTCACCAATAGGGGTTTTATTTGCACGTTATTTTATCATTAGGGGCTAATGTAGGCCCATAGGCTAATTCGAAATCCTTAGGAGCCTATATATTGATGTTAGATACATTCATTTGGATCATCACTTGACTTGGGATCTCTCTAATCATAGAGAACTTCAAATTTTTTTCCTTGGAGGATATTTTTGGAGATGGATGAATTTTGACATACGGATTTAGGTTATTTATCTTGTCTTGGAGCTTTGTCTTTTGAACGAAATGCTAGTTCGATATACTCTATAACATTGCAAGTAAATTTGGATGTTATTATTCTTGTTGTTGCTTAGTGCTAAAATTAGGGCTACTTGCTGCATAATCTAAATGTGGAATTGAGCATGTTTTAGCTAATTTAATGTATGGGCCAATGTTATATGAATGAAATGTCCTAGAGATTATTTGTCTCGATAAACTTGCATCATTTGCTTTGAAGTATAAATGCTTGAAGGTCACTTTTCTTTTCTTTCTCTCAACATTAGATGAAGCTGACTTTCTGGGCCTCCTTGATCAAGAAACCAAGTTCTTACTCATCACCATCCTTGACTCCATATCCCCAAGTGAATTAGGCACTGGTCCCTTAAAAGGGGTGATCATTTTAACCCTCCTTTTACCATTTTCCCCTTTTTCCCCAAGTCTAGCCCCATTAGGTCACCTAGGGCATCAATTTCCCAGGAATTGACCCAAGGAAAAACTTCGATCTCCTACAGGCTACTACGTTGGTGGGTCCCCTCCCTCTCCTCCAAATTTGAGGCAATTCTAACGATGGAATCTCCGGGAATCCCAAGCCCTAGCTCTAGGATCGAATTTTGCCTAGGCATCCCCAAGGCTAGACCTCAACAGGATCATTTCAACCTTTCGAAGTAAATATTCTTGTTTGGTCCTTTCCTTTCACCTTGTCCAGGATAGGAACATCATTGGTTGCTACATTCCATCCCCGAACCTAGACTGGGTCCACTTGGTCCGATGTGGTCCCACTTATCAACAAAGATTATTTGTCAAGGATCATTTGGGAATCCAAGTTTCCCCAAGGATTATAGGGATTGAGAACCCCGCCAGAAGCCTATTCCTTCTCCCTCAACCCTTCAATCCTCACCCCTTACCTCTGGTGGACCAAGTCCCTTGCATAAAGAGCAAACAAGTTCCATTCTTCAATCCATCCTTGGGAAAGGGTTTCTAGGGTCACCTCTCACTTGTCCATTGACATATACTTTACAAGTGATCCCCACATTACCAGGACTCCTCCCATCGGTGAAAGTCCATAAAGAGCAGGGAGACTTAGCTGTGGACATTGGGCTAAGCCTCCACCATTACCCTTAACCTAGTAGTTGCCCTTTTAGGAACCCCTTTAGGTCCCCTACTAGTTTGAGTGGTAACATTTCTGGCGCTGTTTCTGGGGACACAAAACGTGTGTTTTGTTCCCTATACGACATATTGACATATCATTATTGGCGACTCCTTTGGATGAACGAAGCCCTAGTTCTTCATTAAACTTGAAAGTCAATGCTTGTAGGGTGAAGCAAGCATTTGTTAAGGCAATTTCATTCACCCTGGCGACTCCTATGCCATTTGTTAAGGCAATTTCATTCACCCTAGCGACAACATGTCAACCACATATTTTCCTACCATAGACATGACAAGGACCCCAAGATGCCCTTCATTGAAATCCATGAAGAATATGCCAATGTTCGATGGGGATCCACATTTTGTGGCCAACCAGGTGGTAAGTTTCATAAGGTACCTTTCAAAGCAAAACATAACTCAACCTCATGACCAAATGGAATTGTTTGTCTATCCATTACCCCAAGTACTGATTGGCTCGAATCATGTAAACCTATAAGCATTCCTTCTTTTGCAATGTTGACTATGCAGTTTTTGTTGCATGAAGGGCCGAGTCTTCAATCTCATGAAGACATATCCCAAATGTTAGATATGGCCCTTCGAGAGGAGGAGGTTATTGAATATGGTTTTATGTTTGAGGAAGTTCCTCTTAGTGATGCATGCTTTAATGGTGGTGCCAAAGAAGAGACTCATCTATTAGAAAGCATGTCCTCTAACAATAATGTGGAAGAGCTCAACCCCGAGATCCCTCAAACATTGCAAGAATGGATGATGGAATATGAAAATTCTTGCAGAAAACTGATGGCCACACATGACTCCCAAGAGATTTTCTCCCACTATTGTGAGCAATTGGAAAGGCTCCGTAACACAGAGTGAATATAAAGAGAGTCCTACTGATGACCTTCTTCTCGAGGTGTTTTATCAAAATCATGTAGTAAATACCTTGGAGTTCATTCTTCGTTACCGAATGAAGGAGGAGAACTCGTCCTTATCTAAAGAGGAGAATGAATGACATCCTCACCAACACCAAATACATAGTGAAGAATGTGAGGATTCTAAGGAAGACCATGATAGTCAAATAAATGAAAAACCTATGAGTGATTGCGGGGTTGTTGATTGGGGAATCAGGTATGATTATAGAAATGAGGATCCCATGGTTCCTCAAGTCCATAAGAATGAGCTCAAGGAAAAGGAAAATGCTCTGCCCCTTCCGAATAACAATGTTGGTCCTTATGAACCTCTTCCTAGTGATGGGAAAGGTCTTTTCTTTATGTTCCAAGATGATTCAAGCAAAGAAGAGCCTTCCAGGATTGTGGGAAATTATGATGACTCTAATATAGAAGAAATTGAGGAAGATGCTTCTCTAGGCCATGCCACTAATAAAGGGTTTTTCTTCATTTTGAGCGTTCTTCCCCTACCCTGGAAATAGATGTTTGTGATGATGTTCATTCCCCTAGTCTTGATGAAGAGCTGATATCCCTTATGAAGAACCAGGGATCATGGGAATCATGGTTTTTCCCCAAGTACAATGATAAGTCCACTTCTTGTTTTCCCAACGACCAGAATAGTGTCATCCTAAATTTGCTTAAGGCTTTCACTCCTTATCTTAAGGATGATTGGTGTGAGATAGACCTGTTGTCGCACAGATTGTCACGACAACGCTTAGACCAGGGGCTGTCACTCTGATCCCCGATCTCTTCGTTTAAGCCTGTCTCCCGCGGCTAAGGGGGGTAGACCCTATGGGAAAATGATTGACCAACTGTGAAACAGTTGGGTTGGGAGACACGAGGAAACAAGCACTCAATTGATTTGTTAAATAAATAGACCAGTGCCTTATGAAGTTAATGTTTAAATGATTACTTACTAAATGTTGCAGAAATGTAAACCATGTAGAGCAATCATTTAAATTCAAATAACTCGAGCGAAGATTAACTTTTATCAAATGCAAGAAAATGCTTAACGGCTTAATGATACTCCAGCAATTTAAAATTTCGAAAGATAAAGTTCGATACACAACCATGTAATTTTAAATGCTAACCAGATATCACATTCATGTAGCTAATCTTCAAAATGATCATTCAAGCATGCTAAATCACATAAAAATGATAAACATTAATTCCACATCAAAATTTTAGCCTCAGCAGAAAAGATAAAACGTGATAAATCTTTGAGCCAAGACTGAAAAATATTTCCAAAATATTTTTATGTTTTTCAGATAAAACAAAAACTAAATCTAAATGAAACCAAAAAAAAAAATCTAAATGATATTAAAATCTACACCTAAAAGAAAAGAAACTCCTTTTTTTATAATTTCATAATTTTTTATATATTTTTTTTATTGTTATATATTTAAAAGAAAAACTTAAAACTTAACTCTAAACTAAAATTAAAGTTTTAGTTCTAAAAAAAAACAAAATAGAACCAAAACCCTAACTAAACCAAAACCCTAACTAAAGTCTAATTTATTTTTTTTTTCATGAATTTTTCATTTATTATTTTTTTTATTTGATTTATTTTATTAAAATCTAAATTTAACTAAAATAAAAAAAATCTAAATCTAAAGTTAAAATAAAAGAAATCTAGAGTTAAAACAAAAAATTAATAGATCTAAAACTACAATGAGCTAACACATTAAAAACTGAAACTATATATATATATATATATATATATATATATTTATTTATTTCTTTTCAAAAAGGAAAACTAAACGAAATAACTTAAATCCTAAATATAAATCTAAAACTAAAGAAATGATTTATTAAATATAAAACGAGAAAATGATCAAAGTTAAAAATGTTTAACTCTAAAGCTATACGGCAATTTAAAAATCCTAAATTTACATGACAAAACTAAAATTTAAACTATCTTAAGATTTAAAAAAAAACTTTAAACAAAAAGAACTACTATCATCTAATTCTAACTACGCTAACCAATACATCAAACGCATAAAATCTAGCTCGTAAAAATAAAAATGTGGTCTTGTCTTTGCAGGTTTGCCGGCAGAAGCTGAAGAAATCGACCAGGGCAAACGGAGGAGATCGCAGCTCGATGATGGACGCAGTGGACAGCGGAATGGTTATTGCAGCGAGGAACGCAGGCCTGGACGGATTGGAGAATGTAGCTATTACGTTTCAATGCGTGCAGGTATGCAGTGTGAGGAGAAGCGTGGAAGGAGCTGCGTGTTTTTCCTTTTTTTTTTCTTGCAGGTTCTCACGAGTTCCCAAGGCTGCGTGGAGCTGAACGCAGCAAAGTTGGAAGGCTGGACGGATTGGTGAGGCAGCAGTGTGAAAGAGAAGAGGCCAGCGATGCTGGGTGGTTTGCTGAGGCAGCTATGGAAGATGGCTTGCAGGCTATAGCTGCGTGGAGAGGGATTAAACAAGTCGCAGAACAAGCACGGGGAGGAGGCTACAGTGGATGAGGACGCAGTGGAATGCTGACTGCATTTTTGAGTGTGTTTTGCAGGTATCAGATGCAAGCAGCGTAGGCAATGGCAGCATGAGGGAATCATTTTGCGTGAAGGCAGCTTGGGGAAAGTTAGATGGGCGAAGGGAGAAGAATGGAACATGCTGGCAGAGGAGGATGTGAGGGGCTGATGAGGGCTGCACAGCGACAGCTAAAAAAGCGATTTTGCAGTCCTTGGAAAAAATATTCCAAACCCCAGAAGCTGATATCAATGAAACCGATGTAAAATTTCTCCCAGATCTGAAAACAATTGAAATTGAAACCTTCGGACAGAGAGACAGTGTAGATAAACCTCGAAAATCTTCGGAAATCGTGCAACCTGGAACCTGCAAAAGAAAGGAAAACCTAAAATAATATGTGCATAAAACAAAATTAAAACCCTAGATCAGCATTTACAACTTTTGACTCTTAAACAGCCAGATTTATCAATAATCAGCAGTAATATTATCAAAATTCCAGGTTACTATGGAAAACTTCAGAAATCTCTCATGCAGATTCAGAAAAACAAACTTAAATGATAAACCCAGGATCGAAACTGCTGGGCTCTGCAAGAAAATGCTTGCTGGAGTTGGCTGTTTTAGCCGAGAACTTCCCCAAACGCCCACTGCTCTTCTTCAATAAGGGTTTCCTGCACAACTCACTTCAACCATCAATAAAGAGAGAAAAACAGAGCTAGATTTTAGATGCAATGGAGATACCTGCCATTATTTCAGAAATTCTAATACCATTCAAACCCTAGCAAGTGAACAAGATACCTGTGTTCAACAATACTCTACAATAAGCTGTTACTAATGGCTGAAAATTAAAATATGCAGAAAATAAAATAGCTCACAACACTTCAAGAGAGTAACACCAGCAAGATTTCAACCCCAAAGTCTTTCTTTATTAGCACCAGAAAAAGTTTACAAGAGAGCTTCTTCAGCACAAGACTCACAAATCGAATGATCTCAAATGACCCCTAGCACCCTATTTAAAGGAAAAATTCCCAACAGCTAGTTCGAGTGATCCACGTCAAAATGATCTCGACCGTCGATGAGGATCAAGATATCTCTTAATCTCATCCGTCGAATTTTTAATGCATTAAAAAATTGAAATTCTGCATTTATTTACTCAAAATATTATTATTTTATTATTTTTTTAAGTTTTTATTTTATTTTTTATTTTTATTTTTTAATTTTCCATTTTTTTTTAATTATTATTATTATTATTATTTTATTTTTATTTTTATTTTTATCTTTTCAATTTTTTAATTTTTTAATTTTTTTAATTTTTAATTTATTTTTAAATGGATCCTCGAACTTAGCCTTTGGAAAAATCACCTAGGACCTAGGACTTAGGACTTATGAGGGGATTAAAACATTTTCTAACCCTCAAGACACTTTACATCATGACTTTTACAACTTTACATCCCAAGGGGAAAAACCCATTTGACATAGACCCTCATAAACCACCCAGTTTTGCGACACAACTATAATCTAGCAGATTAACGCACTAGGATTCTCCTAAGATTCTAATGACAAATTCATTCTGACTTTGGGGTTAGGCTGAAGGAAACCTCTGTCGATCATGGATCGGTGAGGCAAAAAACCTTTCGGAACGTAGATTATCACTAGAAAATTAGGTCCACCTAGGCAATTTACATACATGACTCATATTTGCTAAGATTATTTACAATTTTCACATGCATACTGGGCTAACAACATAGTATGATCAAGTCGACGATGACTGTCGAATGGCACGGACATGTTAATCAAGCGCTATCCCTTTTGCGAAGAAAAGGGGGTGTACTTGCTATGGGGAGTTGACACGTAGTGGTCAACATCTGGCTCTACTTGGGGACACGTTGCTGCACTGTAGGAATGTGAGAATCCAGAATCTGCATCCACGCAACACACAACAGAAATAAGTAGCGTCCATTCAAAAATCATCATATAACATTTAAGCACATGAAAGATAGAAGCTCTTCATTTATTAACAAGGAAAGTAAATCTAATCCTAAATCAGAAATAAAATGCTGAAATAACAAGGAGTAGGGTTAGAAATACAATACAAAGGATGCCCTATGGCATCAGATATCATCTTTGAAGAACAACTTGAGCATTTGGCCATTTGCAGGTAGATCAAGTGGTTCGCCATCCAATCTGCTCAAGTGGAATGAGTTTGGTCCAGCTACGTCTCGAATGATGTACGGTCCCAGCCACAAACTGTCAAACTTCTTATGTTTTCCTGGTTTTTCATTCTTGCAGTTTCAAGGCAGTACCATATCTCCCACCTGCAAAGATCTAGATTGAGAGAATTTATCAAAGCTTTTCTTAATGTTAGATTGATTTTTACATATAGCATCAAAAGCTGTCCTACGAGCTTCATCTAACTCCACAATCTGCTCTATTCTATTATGAACAACATCTTTATTAGTAGAAAAATTCTGAAGGAGCTGATAAGCTGGCAATCTCAGGTGCACAGGTAAAGTTACATCCAAGCCATAAACTAATTCAAATGGAGATTTACCAGTAGCTTTTTTCTTAGTGATTCTATCTGCCCGTAAAGCATACTTGATTTTGCTATCCCATGATCTCTTATTATCTCCTACTATCTTCTTGATAATGGTTATGAGATTCTTGTTACTTGATTCAGCCAGACCATTACCTTGAGGATAGTAATTTGACGAATGAGATAAGACAATGCCATATTTGAAACAAAAAGATGAAAACTCTGAAGAACTAAAAGCTTTAGCATTGTCAGTAGTGATTTTAGCAGGGACACCAAATCTAGTAATGATATTATTTCCAATGAAATCCATAATAACCTTTTCAGTGGCATTCTTAGCAGGAATGGCTTCAACCCATTTAGTGAAATAGTCCGTAGCAGTCAAAATCCATGAGTAGCCATTGCTAGAATTTTCATGGAACTTCCCTATGAAGTCCAGACCCCAATGCGGAAAAGGTGCCTCTACAATGACAGGTTGTAGGGGCAGGGCAGCAAGCTTCTGTTTCCCAGTGAATAGTTGACAGGCTTGACAATTTCTAACAAATTTATGCACATCAGAAAAAATTGAAGGCCAATAATAACCAACTCTCAGGATTTTGTGGGCGGTAGTTCTAGCAGCATAATGCCCACCACAAAATCCTAAATGAAACTCAGAGATTAATTTCTTGGACTCAACGTCATCAACACACCTAAGCACTATGCCCTCAGGATTTCTCCATCCAAGGCCATCCTTCATAAGGCAATACTTAGTGGCTTTCGGTCTAAGCGCCCTTCTCTTATGAGCAACTAAATGGTTAGGACATGCAAGATTCATCAAGTAATAAACTATGTCCTTGTACCACTCATGCTCTCCTAATCTTTGCAACTCCGGTGAAGATAGATCACGAAGACAAAACAAACCAAGAGTCTTTTCGTTACCTTCAGTCAACATCTGAGCCAAACCTTGGCCTTTGACTAGCTTGGTGGGTCTGATTTCTAAATCATATTCTTGTATTTTAGTGACCCACCTAGCGCGAGTTCCTAAGCAATCGGTTTGAGTTAATATATCTTTAACAGCAGAATGTGGGACGAAAGCAATGATTTTAGAATAACCCACATAAGTTTTGAAGTGCTTAAGAGACTTGACCAAGGCATAAGCCTGCTTTTCCATGGTATTGTACTTCAATTCGGAATTTTGAAGTGCTCTACTCATGAAAGCGATAGGCTACTCGTGACCATCTTTATTCTTTTGTAGCAGGACACCAGCAATGGTATCTTCGGAAGCGAAAGAAAAAATCATGAAATCTTTGGAATAATCGGGACTAACTAAGACAGGAGCTCTTGCAATAGCACATTTGATTTCTTGGAAAGCCCTTTTGCTGTCTTCTTGCCAAACAAATTTTGCATCTTTCTTTAGAAGACTTTGAATAGGCTTAGCTATTTCTGCGTAATTTGGAATAAATCTTCTAATAAAATTTATCTTTCCAAGGAAAGATTGAAGGGATTTAAGATTATGAGGGAGAGGAATCTTTTGGATTGCTTCAATTCTTTCAGGATCAATCTTGATTCCTTCCTTAGAAATGATATGGCCAAGTAATTTCCCTTCTGTTACTCCAAAAACAGACTTAGCTGGATTCAAAGAAATCCCGTATTCTCTACATCTATCGAAAACCTGCCTAAGATGATTTACATGACTGATACCATCTTTAGAAAAAATAGTAAGATCATCTTGGTAAATTTCAATAAATTTCTCGATTAACCCCTTGAAGGCATAATCCATAGCCCTTTGGAATGTAGCCCCAGCGTTTGTTAATCCAAATGGCATTCTGATGTATTCAAAGGTACCCCATGGTGTGGTGAGTGTGGTTTTATGACGATCTTCCTTTTTAACCCATACTTGATTGTATCCAGAAAAACCATCTAGCAACGACATCATTCCAGAACCGGTTACTCTTTGCAACAAAGTCTCCATGTTTGGCAAAGGGTAATTATCTTTCTTGCATGCTAGATTAAGGTTTCGAAAATCGACACAAAGCCTTATCGTACCATTCTTTTTCCTAACAATCATTAGATTTGAACACCATGTTGAATGCCTTGTTTGAGCGATAATTCCTGCTGCAAGCATCTTCGCAAGTTCTTTCTGAACCAAAGGGGCTAATTTAGGATTAATTTGCCTAAGTTTCTGGCGAAAGGGTTTAGCATTTTCATCTTTTAAGGGGATAGTATGTTCCATGACATCTTCCCTATAACCCTTTAATTCATCACAAGAAAAAGCTAAAACATCTCGATATTCGCGAAGTAAATCAGTTAATTTTTTTCTTTCCTCCACACTAGGTACCAATGCTTATCTCGAGATATTCGCCTGGGTCCATCTTATTTTCTTCTCTCAACTTCGTGGCATCATGCCGATCAAAATGTTGCTCTAAGGCAACCACATTCCTAGGAGTAGGATTTATGATATGCTCATGATTTAAAGATCCATCCTCCTCAGAATCTATCCGGAAATCCTCAAACTCATCCAAACTATTAAGAAAACGAATGACTTGCTTTTCATCATTGATAACTTGCCAATGCTCAGAGTTATCTGGAACAGATGGTCTAAATATTACTTCCATTTTGGTCTTATCATTAATTAGCTCATCCGATAACTGGAAAGTAGTAGCAGCTATGGCAAGTTCATCTGCCAAACTATTTTTCTCTCTTGGGATAGCTTTGAGGTCAAGGGCATCAATTTGCTCCATAGTATCCCACACAGCATTTCGATAATTCCTTAGTCTTTGATTTTTGCATGTGAATTTATTTTTAAGCTGCATGATAACTAAATCAGAATCCCCCTTAATGCTAAGCAACTTAATCTTCAAAGATTTTGCCAATTCAAGCCCCAACAATATAGCTTCATACTCAGCGACATTGTTGGTTGCTTCAAATTCTAATCGATAGGCAAACTTGAAAATGTGATCAAGGGGAGATTTAAGCACTATTCCAGCACCTTTACCATGCCTAGACGATGCACCATCGAAGTACATATACCAAACTTTATCCTTGAGATCCCTAATCTTATCATCGGGAGGAATTATGAAATTAGACATGATGGCATAGTTCCCAATGTCAGATTGCTCTTTGATTATCTCGTTGTGAGGTCTCTTAGGATCTTTGACATGAAATTTTCTTTCGGGCTCTCTATTTAGTCTTACAAAACCATCACCCCTAGGAGAAGGAATCATAGCATACGTCCAATTCATTTGAATACTTCCTCCTAGATCAGAGGCCCACTTTCTGGATAAAAGCATACCCCAGGCATCAGGCACATCCACAACAACAATATCCATGACAATCATGATGTCTGGGTAAACTGATAGATGAACTTGCAAATCTTTGATTAAACCATGCACTTCAATGTTCTTAGAATCCATGGCACATATGTTATAGTAGGGTCTAGAAACTCTTAAGTTAAGCTGTTCCATGACCCTTTTAGTCATTACACAAGCTGATGCACCAGAATCCAACATGAAATTATTCAATTTATATCCATTAACTAACAAGGTGATAAAGAAAGGCTGGTGATCTTTGTTATCTGCATCTAAGCTTTGCAAATATATGGGAGCATAATGATAGTCAACTTCTCGAGTCTTCTGTTGAGAAGTGTTTACTTGAGAACCTTGAATAGCTTTTAGTAACTTGTCTCTTTGGGAAGGGATTTTAGCAATCTCGGAGACAGGAACCCAGATTTTTGCATTGTTAAACCAACTTCCCAAATCGACATCTAATCCAGAGTTTATACCAGGGTTAAAAGTTCGAGGGGGAATTTGAATCCCACTTTGATCCTTATCCCTTCTCTGGTATGTCAAACCCTTATCTCTAGCTATTTCCAAGATTTGCTCAGGAGAGGGTTTTTCACCATATAACCTAGCCAAAATGTCATCTTCATTTTCAAGGTTATTTATACTAAAAGCTGATGAAGGATTCATAACGTCACGACTCTTTTCCTTGACCTCTATCCAATCATCCATAGACAAAGGAAACTTGCTACCCACTACATTTATTTGATCACCTGCCCCAAACATTCCATTATCTAAAATTCTTCTAACGATGGGACAAGTGGCCTCTTCATGAAGAGCATCGCAAACCCGACAGTAAGGAGGAGCATTATCAACCAAATTAGTTAGCGAATTAGGAGGTCTCTGCTCACTAGATTGACCCTTCTTTTGCCAATTATTATTTCTATTATTATTATTTCGAGGCTGAAAACTTTGCATTTGTGTGCTTTCCATTTGGATCAACCTATTCTGCAAAGTAGCTATCTCCTTATTATGATTGATTTCTATGGTTTCGATCTTTTGGAGCAATTTGAGAACAAGTTCGCTTTCAGGTTCTTGAACTGCTTTTCCTTTAGGTTCCTTTAGTTTCGTAGCAACCCTATCGAAACCTGGGATCTCAGACTTCCCAGATGCTGCCTTGTCCTTTTCAATCTCTATAGCCAAGGCTTGGAAATCTCTATAATCATTAAGCTTAGCACGCCTTAATTCATAAGATGGCTTAGGACTAAAGGCATCAATGTAAAAATCTTGGAGAGATTTGTCTGTAGGTTTATAGTCTTGAGGTAATTCTCTAATAATACCATTAAACCTTTTATTAAATTCTTCAACAGTTTCATTCTCTCTCTTTTTTATTATGCTAATAGCTTTTACGAGGTGTCTTCCCTCTCTCTTATCTCCATATTTTTCTTTAAAGGCATTAATGATCGATTCTAAGGAATCAAATGAATTCTGAGGCTTTTCAGTAAACCATTCATGAGCATCACCTCCCAAGGTTAAAATGAAAAGAGTCATTCTAACATCTTCATGATCGAAATCAGGAGACCTTGCGTACTTAGCCATCCATATACTAAAATCCCTCAGATGCGAATTTGCACTAATCGCATTATCTCCCTGAAAGCTAGGCAACTTATCTATCCCAACTGATGGAAGAGCATTGGGATACCCTGGAATGTTAGAAAAATTGCAAGGGGCATACATATCCATGATGTTGTGCCTAACTTGACTAGTAAAAAGCAAATGGATATCAGAGAGGGCTTCTTGTCTGAGGTTAACAAGAAGTGTACGAGAAGAGAGTTTATGTAATCGTACCCTGAGGACCTTTTTAGGATCAGGAGTAGGATTGCACAGACTGCTTGGATGTCTTCTAGTATACACTTTTGAAGATAATATATGAAGTGGAGTCGCCACCTAGACAAGAAGTGAAACACGAAAAAGCTCGAAATGAAAGGACCAAGGACAGAAAAAACTCTATCCTCGGCAACGGTGCCAAAAAATGTTGTCGCACAGATTGTCACGACAACGCTCAGACCAGGGGCTGTCACTCTGATCCCCGATCTCTCCGTTTAAGCCTGTCTCCCGCGGCTAAGGGGGGTAGACCCTATGGGAAAATGATTGACCAACTTTGAAACAGTTGGGTTGGGAGACACGAGGAAACAAACACTCAATTGATTTGTTAAATAAATAGACCAGTGCCTTATGAAGTTAATGTTTAAATGATTACTTACTAAATGTTGCAGAAATGTAAACCATGTAGAGCAATCATTTAAATTCAAATAACTCGAGCGAAGATTAACTTTTATCAAATGCAAGAAAATGCTTAACGGCTTAATGATACTCCAACAATTTAAAATTTCGAAAGATAAAGTTCGATACACAACCATGTAATTTTAAACGCTAACCAGATATCACATTCATGTAGCTAATCTTCAAAATGATCATTCAAGCATGCTAAATCACATAAAAATGATAAACATTAATTCCACATCAAAATTTTAGCCTCAGCAGAAAAGATAAAACGTGATAAATCCCTGAGCCAAGACTGAAAAATATTTCCAAAATATTTTTATGTTTTTCAGATAAAACAAAAATTAAATCTAAATGAAACCTAAAAAAAATAAATTTAAATGATATTAAAATCTACACCTAAAAGAAAAGAAACTCCTTTTTTATAATTTCATAATTTTTTATATATATTTTTTATTGTTATATATTTAAAAGAAAAACTTAAAACTTAACTCTAAACTAAAACTAAAGTTTTAGTTCTAAAAAAAAAACAAAATAGAACCAAAACCCTAACTAAAGTCTAATTTATTTATTTATTTATTTTTTTTTATGAATTTTTCATTTATTATTTTTTTTATTTGATTTATTTTATTAAAATCTAAATTTAACTAAAATAAAAAATCTAAATCTAAAGTTAAAATAAAAGAAATCTAGAGTTAAAACAAAAAATTAATAGATCTAAAACTACAATGAGCTAACACATTAAAAACTGAAACTAAATGTATATATATATATATATATATATATATAGATATTTATTTATTTATTTCTTTTTAAAAAGGAAAACTAAACGAAATAACTTAAATCCTAAATATAAATCTGAAACTAAAGAAAGGATTTATTAAATCTAAAACGAGAAAATGATCAAAATTAAAAATGTTTAACTCTAAAGCTATACGGCAATTTGAAAATCGTAAATTTACATGACAAAACTAAAATTTAAACTATCTTAAGATTTAAAAAAAAAAAAAACTTTAAACAAAAAGAACTACTATCATCTAATTCTAACTACGCTAACCAATACATCAAACGCATAAAATGTAGCCCATAAAAATAAAAACGTGGTCTTGTCTTTGCAGGTTTGCCGGCGGAAGCTGAAGAAATCGACCAGGGAAAACGGAGGAGATCGCAGCTCGATGATGGACGCAGTGGACAGCAGAATGGTTATTGCAGCGAGGAACGCAGGCCTGGACGGATTGGAGAATGCAGCTGTTACGTTTCAATGTGTGCAGGTATGCAGTGTGAGGAGAAGCGTGGAAGGAGCTACGTGTTTTTCCTTTTTTTTTTTTTTCTTGCAGGTTCTCACGAGTTCCCAAGGCCGCGTGGAGCTGAACGCAGCAACGCTGGAAGGCTGGATGGATTGGTGAGGCAACAGCATGAAATAGAAGAGGCCAACGATGCTTGCTGGTTTGCTGAGGCAGCTATGGAAGATTGCTGTGCAAGCTATAGCTGCGTGGAGAGGGATTAAACAGGTTGCAGAACAAGGACGGGGAGGAGGCTACAGTGGATGAGGATGCAGTGGAATGCTGACTGCGTTTTTGAGTGTGTTTTGCAGGCATCAGATGCAAGCAGTGTAGGCAATGGCAGCGTGAGGGAATGATTTTGCGTGAACGCAGCTTGGGGAAAGTTAGATGGGCGAAGGGAGAAGAATGGAACACACTGGCAGAGGAGGATGTGAGGGGCTGATGAGGGCTGCACAACGGCAGCTAAAAAGGCGATTTTGTAGTCCTTGGAAAAAATATTCCAAACCCCAGACGCTGATATCAATGAAACCGATGTAAAATTTCTCCCAGATTTGAAAACAATTGAAATTGAAACCTTCGGACAGCGAGACAGTGTAGATAAACCTCGGAAATCTTCAGAAATCGTGCAACCTGGAACCTGCAAAAGAAAGGAAAACCTAAAATAATATGTGCATAAAACAAAATTAAAACCCTAGATTAGCATTTACAACTTTTGACTCTTAAACAGCCAGATTTATCAATAATCAGTAGTAATATTATCAAAATTCCAGGTTACTATGGAAAACTTCAGAAATCTCTCATGCAGATTCAGAAAACAAACTTAAATGATAAACCCAGGATCGAAACTGGCTGGGCTCCGCAAGAAAATGCTTGCGGGAGTTCGTTGGTTCAGCCGAGAACTTCCCCAAACGCCCACTGCTCTTCTTCAATAAGGGTTTCCTGCACAGCTCACTTCAACCATCAATAAAGAGAGAAAAACAGTACTAGATCTCAGATGCAATGGAGATACCTGCCATTATTTCAGAAATTCTAATACCATTCAAACCCTAGCAAGTGAACAAGATACCTGTGTTCAACAATACTCTACAATAAGCTGTTACTAATGGCTGAAAATTAAAATATGCAAAAAATAAAATAGCTCACAGCACTTCAAGAGAGTAACACCAGCAAGATTTCAACCCCAAAGTCTTTCTTTATTAGCACCAGAAAAAGTTTACAAGAGAGCTTTTTCAGCACAAGACTCACAGATCGAATGATCTCAAATGACCCCTAGCACCCTATTTAAAGGAAAAATTCCCAACAGCTAGTTCGAGTGATCCACGTCAAAATGATCTCGACCATCGATGAGGATCAAGATATCTCTTAATCTCATCCGTCGAATTTTTAATGCATTAAAAAATTGAAATTCTGCATTTATTTACTCAAAATATTATTATTTTATTATTTTTTAAGTTTTTATTTTTCTTTTTATTTTTATTTTTTATTATTATTTTTTAATTTTCCAATTTTTTTTAATTATTATTATTATTTTTTTATTTTTATTTTTATCTTTTCAATTTTTTAATTTTTTTAATTTTTAATTTATTTTTAAATGGATCCTCGAACTTAGCCTTTGGAAAAATCACCTAGGACCTAGGACTTAAGACTTATGAGGGGATTAAAACATTTTCTAACCCTCAAGACATTTTACATCATGACTTTTACAACTTTACATCCCAAGGGGAAAAACCCATTTGACATAGACCCTCATAAACCACCTAGTTCTGCGACACAACTATAATCTAGCAGATTAACGCACTAGGATTCTCCTAAGATTCTAATGACAAAATTCATTCCGGCTTTGGGGTTAGGCTGAAGGAAAACTTTGTCGATCATGGATTGGTGAGACAAAAAACCTTCCGGAACGTAGATTATCACTAGACAATTAGGTCCACCTAGGCAATTTACATACATGACTCATATCTGCTAAGATTATTTACAATTTTCACATGCAGACTGGGCTTACAACATAGTATGATCAAGTCGACGATGACTGTCGAATGGCACGGACATGTCAATCAAGCGCTATCCCTTTTGCGAAGAAAAGGAGGTGTACTTGCTATGGGGAGTTGACACGTAGTGGTCAACAAGACCTTATCAAAGATTCATGTACTTGATCATCGACATTTCCATCTCCTGGTTAGAAGATCAAATTCAATCTTCTTGGCTAATGTCTTTCCCTTTTTCTAGGGTTCCTTTCTCTATAATATGGGTTTCCTGTTATCCCATGTACCACCCCCATAACTCCTCACATCATTATTCTCATTTATATTGTCAAGTCTGTTGCAAAAATAATCGTGGAAGCATGTATTCTTATATTGATCAATTAACATGTTGGTTGTAATGGGTCTATAATTATACCTAACACTTGACATTGTATCATATGGATGGTAGAGTAGGGTGCATTGCATATTGATTTTGCATTAGAACTAACTGCATATGATGTTTCGCATGATAGATTAGATTGCATATATATATATATATATATAATAAAATAAAAATAAAAAAATTGCATATTATATTGATTTATGAGCTAACTTTAAGCACGGGTGATCATCAGACACCGTGAAAAACATGCTGCCCCATGGCTTTGATCTTTGACATGTGTAGATAATAGGTCTATGATGACCAAGAGATTGCTGGAGTTCTCGTGACCTCCCGTTCGAGCAACCTCACCCACTTCTTCGAGAGATCACATCCCAGTTGGAGCCAGATGTTACCCACCACTTTGTGGGTGATATCCCCAGGAGAAATTTTTCTCCATGATGAGCCTCAGCCAGTAGCCAGTAGCCCCTTGATGCCTCCTACTAGCTCGTTGTGCCATTTCTCTGCCACCTGAGCCAACCATGTGGTCCCTCACCCACCTATATTAATCGTATGTTTGAAGGTGGGCCTCCCGAATCTAAAGGTATGTCTTGTCATTTGGTAATTGAGTATTGGGTTTACTTATCATGGATACTTCTGGGTATGGATTGATGGGGGGATTTGGCGGAAAGAGTGGGCTTAGTTTGTGCTCTTATCCCTTTGATCTCTTTTGGTTGTTACCCTTGATCTTAGTCCCGTGGGATCTCCTTTATTGACCATTTGGTTCTAAGGTGGTACTACTTGGGAAACCCCGAATTTGGGTGTGTGGTCCGGCTCCTTTACCCGCACATGTTACTCCCTTTCTACTCACTATACCCCATTCATCATTTCTCCCACTTGGGCCTACATTCCCATTCTGGGTCCACATAGGGCTAGCCTCCCTATCCTCTTGCCCCCACCTTGGGCCAGGCCTAGAATGATGCCTTGGAGGTTGAAGCAATTAAAAGAAAAAGAAAAAGCATAATTGGCCACATTTAACAGGAAATTGTACCACAAAATGCAAAAGATGGTCGGGCCAAAATAATTAGCACATGGGCAAAAGCCAATGCATGAGCTTTACCCTAATCCATGGCCATCACCCTAGTTCCATAGGCCCTAGATGAACTTTGTTTATCATTCAGGAATCCATGATTGTCCCAACCCCTGAAGGGAAATGAACCGCCCTACCTAGAAGGGGGTAATCACTGCTATATTTTACATATCATGCTCTTGTCCTTTGAGCACAGAGAAGTTATTTAAATAAAATCATAAAAGCAAAAAGCATATAAAGAAGGGTGAACAAATAAGGCTATGGCACCTCATGTACCACGATTGCTCCCTCCTACACATTACATACTCAGGTGTGGGCTTCCCCTTATCTAGCTACCCCTATGCCCCACTATGTGGCCCAGGATTGTCGCTCTCATTCCCTAATTCATTCAACTTATTTGTCACTTGCCACCCCCATTAGAAGGATGTAACTTGGACATATTATCCCCTTTAAGGGTTGAAACCACCTAATAAGGTACTTGGCTAACCCCCTTTGGAGCTTGGAGACACTAGCACATGCCAAAGCCCACTACAGAAGGGAATGCCATTATGAAGTGACCACGTTGTTATCCATGATTTGTAATCTCTTTTACCCGATTATTTTAATGACTAGTTGTACTGGAAGACTAGGCGACACATTGGATCTTATGCAGGATTACAGGTGGTTTCCATTTGGGTTTGGTCTCCCTATATCGGATCCTGACCCCCAAAGGTCTACATTGGCACATGTAGGGTGTGGATAGAGAGCCATTGGCCTCCATAGTAGCAGACAGCACTCCACGGATCTTCATGGATGCGCAGAGATTACTAGCGATCCACTTTTGGGATGATGGTGATATGCTTGGTACATTATGCCCAACAGACCCCCATAGGAGCCCCACACTCTTGGCAGGTGTCCCAAGACTTATACAATTTCATGGCAACATTCATTCCACCACTTGGACCCTTGCAGAGGATCTATAGGCATCTCCAATTCATATGGAGACCCATGGGGCATTTATGTGCCCTAAGACCCATTGGGAGCACCACAGGTCCACTACTTGGAGAACAAGGGTCCACCCCCTCGTCCATCATATTCCGAGGAATTTATTCCTCAATATGGCACTTCTGGATATTATTATGCCTTTGGATGGCCCTATGACATGTACATATTATTATTTGGCCCCTTGTGAGGCATATTTTTACACTTGTGAGCTAGTTTGATGGTTCTGTCACCAATAGGGGTTTTATTTGTACATTATTTTATCATTAGGGGCCAAGTAGGCCCATAGGCTAATTCAAACTCCTTAGGAGGCTATATATTGATGTTAGATACATTCATTTGGATCATCACTTGACTTGGGATCTCTCTACTCATGGAGAACTTCACATTTTTTTCCTTGGAGGATATTTTTGAGATGGATGAACTTTGACGTATGGATTTGGGCTATTTATCTTGTCTGGGAGCTTTGTCTTGTGAACGAAATGCTGGTTGGATATACTCTATAACGTTGTAAGTAAATTTTGATGCTATTATTCTTGTTGCTACATAATCGAAATGTGGAATTGAGTATGTTTTAGCTAATTTAATGTATGGGCCAATGTTAATGAATGAAATGTCCTAGAGATTATTTGTCTCGATAAGCTTGCATCGTTTGCTCTGAAGTATAAATGCTTGAAGGTCACTTTTTCTTTTCTTTCTCTCAACATTGGATGAAGTTGACTTTCTGGGCCTCCTTGATCAAGAAACCAAGTTCTTACTCATCACCATCCTTGACTCCATATCCCCAAGTGAACTAGGCACTGGTCCCTTAAAAGGGGTGATCATTTTAACCCTCCTTTTACCATTTCCCCCTTTTTCCCCAAGTTTAGCCCCAGTAGGTCACCTAGGGCATCAGTTTCCCGTGAATTGACTCAAGGAAAAGCATCGATCTCCTACAGACTACTGCGCTGGTGGGTCCCCTCCTGCTCCTCCAAATTTGAGGCAATTCTAACCGTGGAATTTTTGGGAATCTCAAGCCCTAGCTCTAGGATCAAATTTTGCCTAGGCATCCCCAAGGCTAGACCTCAATAGGTTCATTTCAATCTTTTGAAGTAAATATTCTTGTTTGGTCTTTTCCTTTCACCTTGTCCAGGATAGAAACATCATTGGTTGCTACATTCCATTCCCGAACCTGGACTAGGTGCACCTGCCCCGTGTGGTCCCACTTCTCAACAAAGATTATTTGTCAAGGATCATTTGGGAATCCAAGTTTCCTCAAGGATTATAGGGATTGAGAACCCTGCCTATAAGCCTATTCCTTCCCCCTCAACCCTCGAATCCTCACCCCTTACCCCTGGTGGACCAAGTGTTGGAAACACTGAGAGGGTGGGTGAATCAGTGTTTCTTTTGAATTGTTACTTTTACCAGTTAGATCACTTAAATTTAGAACACAAAGTGAACAATAAGAATAAATTCTTTTAGTCAATTATTCTTTACAATAAATCAAGTACAATATATGTAGGGCTCCAACCCTAGATGAAGACACCGATCTTCAATCTCCCAGGCTCCAACTTGTATTTTCCAAACACCGACTTGGACTTCCAAGCCTCCAACCTTGTCAATTTTGAGGCACCAACCTCAAGGGCTCCAACCCCTTATCTGGTTTAGGTTCCAACCTGGTTTCTTAAGGACTCTGATCCTCTAGGGCTTCAACCCTATCCTCTAAGGCACCAACCTTGTCTTTTCGAGGACCCAACCTCTTGGGTTCCAACCCTTACTTTTCTTCGTCAAGATGTATTTGGTTATACTTTACGGCTCCCAATGTCTTCTTCAACAAGCCTTGTCAATCTTCAGCTATGCCTTCACTTAGTCTCCACGTCACATCATCAATGACAACCTTGTTCTTCACATGAAGGTGTCACCACTGCTCTTCATGTTACGCAAGCAAAACTTATTCAAGATCACCTCATGATGGCTTCAATGCATCATGGTCTTCAATGATCTCCACAAATCTTCAATATGCTGCTTCACAAAGTTCTCCAACTCTATGCTATTCTGTTCTCAAGAGAAGACTTCAACAAGCTCTATTTGTCCAATCCCAATAAATCAACACTTTGACCACGAAAACTACGACAACTTCGACCACAACAACTACGACAGCTTCAACCATGACAACTACGACAGCTTTGATCACGGCAACTACGACAGCTTCAACCACGACAACTATGGCAACTTCGACCACGGTAGCTTCAACCACGACAACTTCAACCACAGAAACTACGACAACTACAACAGTTCGACCACAACAACTATGACAAGTTCAACTATGGCAGCTGCAACCACGACAACTTCAACCATGGAAATTACGACAAGTTCAACTACGGCAGCTACGACCACGACAACTACGACAATTTCGACCATGACAACTATAACAGCTTCGACCACGACAACTACGACGGCTTTGACCATGGCAACTACGGCAACTACGACAACTTTGACCATGGCAACTACGGCAACTTCGACCACGGGAACTACAACAACTTCGACCACGAAAACTACGACAACTTCTTGACTCCTAGCTCAAACCTATGGGAGACTATTTAACCCAAGAACAATTCCACAAACTTGTCTTCCTTGCTTTTCTATGTTGCAGCGTCTTCTTTACCTCTTGTCTTGTCTCCACCGAAAAATCTGAGCTTGAATGGATGAATTTAGATTTATAGTTATAGTGATTTCGTTTATAACTGAAGGGACACGTCTATTTGAAGTGAGGCTGACTTGTATGACTTAGTGTAGGTCGGCTCACTGCTAGGAATAATTTCCTTAACTTAAAAATTCAATATCTCACTAACTATTGGGAGTTTCGGGGCAAATAAAGGCTCGCTAGAAAGAGGAAAAATTTCTCTTTAATATGGTCTAGGATCCATTTTGAAGGATGCCTCCAAGGTGTCCAAAATAATTTTTCTTTGTGACGATCCTTAAATTTTATGCATAAAAAGTTTAGGACAACATGAGGAATGTTTGGGACAACGTGGCTTCTTCATTGTTATCAATGTCATCATAGGATCCTAGAGTCATTATGTAGGAGTGCAACATCCATGTAGCATCATGTATCAACAATGTCATCATATACTAGTGCAGTCATAGTGCAACATCATTAGGAGAACTCCAAAATAGTCTTCCAACCATCTAATGATCTCCAATCATGTTATCAAGACCTCATCAAGTGCCATCATCAAGTGTGGTCATTCATCAAGTGTATGCCATCATCATGTGTAGTCCTCCATATGTCATCAAGGGTTAAGGTCTAGATCATCAAGGTACATGCAACATTATAGTTATTTCAAGAACTTCTTAGGATTTCTTCATTAGTGGTTTGACATCTTCGTGGCTGGACATCTTCATTGATGGCATCCTTATCAAACAAGTTTTATGACATCATCATCTAGAACCAAGCATCTCAAGAATATTTTCCATCCCAATAATGCCATATTGACATCAATGACAACCTTGATTAACACCATGCCCCTTGCTTAAAGAGCAAGCAAGTTCCATTCTTCTTTTCATCCTTGGGAAAAGGTTTCCAGGGTCACCTCTCACATGTCCATTGACATATACTTTACAAGTGATTCCCACACTACCGAGACTCCTCCCATCTGTGACAGTCCGTAAAGAACAGGGAGACTTAATGGTCATGACAGTGGGCTAAGCCTCCACCGTTGCCCTTAACCATGCAGTTGCCCTTTTAGGAACCCCTTTAGGTCCCCTGTTGGTTTGAGTGGTAACAAGCATCACTGGCTTTAATACTTCTTGCATCAAGTCCACAACAAGTATTTCGATTTTGGTTAGGACATTAGAGGCTTTAATACTTCTCGCATTATCAAATCAACTCAATGCACTACAGTGACCAAGCATCCAGATCGATCTTGATCCATCAATCCAACACACAGGTAATTTCTGGAATGGTGTCTACAAGTTCTGCCCATGCTCAACAACACATTCACTATAAGATTGAGCATGCTTTGTCTTCTGCAACATGTGCACTACTACAAAATATATTATGGTCTGTGCATGATACAAATAGATTTTACTCAATCAAATCCTATCGAACTAGTCTAAGTCCATCGCTCCATAATTCTATTATGCACACAATTTAAATACATGATCCATTATTCCATGCTCAGTCTTTAAAAGCATAATCACACTTTGTATCTCTATTGTCCTGGTCCACACACTTAGGTTAGTCATTTTTTTTTAAATTGCACTAGTGAATACAATCACAAAAGCTACAGACACTTGTGCCAAAAGAGGCCGAATATAGGCCAAAAGATGATGCACGTATAATTATTGACTAAAGTATAAGAAAAATTTGGCCCAAACAAATTTCCAAAAGTGGTTGACCAACTGCTTCAGTATAGTCATAGATCAGGGCATGAAATTCCAACGAATGACCTCAGAGGATGCACGAAATAATCCCAGCGACTGTTCACAACACAACTTAGATCATGTTCAGACTTAAGCTTAGAAAGGGGCTGAAAGTCTCCTTAGAGCCGAGCCTTAGGAAGCCTTGGAACAAAATCGAAAATACTTTAGTTTTTTCCCTAGTCGCAGAGCATTAAAATAAGCTTTGAACAAGCTTGTACAAGTTCAACCAGCGAAGAACCATAACAGAAATATGAAAAATATATCCCAAAAACTTCTTCAAACTTGGCCTTCTATTAAGCTAGGTGTGATTCCATTGGTCGAAGACAAATTTTTAGAGATAATTCACCTTTTTGCTTGCACACATCGTTGCCAAATGAGTTTATTTTTATAGAGGCGGAAGGGACATCAAAGGGTGTCAAGCCGGCTCGTAAAAAGGAGGGAAGTCGATCCTCAAAATTCAAAATTTTAAATTTCAAATTAAAATAGTTGGAGCCATAAACCCCATGGACATTAGGGTTGAATGAAGGGTGGTTTTTATTGTTTAAGGAGAACCGATTTGTGCCATTTAGGACCAATAAAAATTATTAACAATATCATTAATATTGATGTCATCCCTTTTAATTTATTTTTCAAACATTGCATGTAGCACCCTTGGGGTTCCTTGACCAGTAAATGGGGTTCCAAACTTTAATGGAGCATATCTCTTCAACCGTGATGAGCCTTGTGGCGTGCCACATAACATTAGAATCGACATGACGAGGAGCTTTAGGTGATGATGGTCTCCAAGGAAAATTCATTGATCTACATCCTCAGAATCTTCAACAAGTGCAAGGTTTCTAGGGCTTCTTGTCCTTTGGAGCTTCCAGTTGATGCAAACTAGATGAATATTAAGAGCGTTCAAAGACAAATGTTGGCATCATTGACAACACCGTTCAACAATCTTCCCCTTTGTCATTGATGACAAGACACGTACTTCCCCTGCGAATACTGATCCCCTTGACTCCATGCCTTTGATCTTTCTATCCTGATTTCTCTCCCCTTTTGACATCAATGGAAAAATGTTACTCCCCCTGACGAGATGTCTTCCTTTGGAAATACTGAGAGGGGGGTCAATCAATATTTCTAACAATAGTTAATTTTAACTTCATTGGGCATTAACTGTTATTAGAATCAAATAAACACAAGCAATCATCAACACCATTCAACAACGCACAACAATAAAGACAGTAGACAACAAATTTTTAGGTGGAAACCCTTCTGGGAGAAAAACCACCAAACGCTTCTTAATATTTGTCTTCAATAATTTACATCAATTAGGGAGCTTTAACTTACAAAATTTTCAACGCTAACTAAAGGAGGCTCGAACCCCCTTGTTTACAGGCTCCAACCTGAAGGACGCTCCAATGCCCTAGTTTACCAACTCCAACTGGAAGGAGACTGCAAAGACCTGTGCAAGCTCCAGCCTGCGTTAACACCACCCTGCTGTGTTGAGAAATCAATAGGGATACCAAAGCAGTGATGTCTCTTAGACTTGATAACTGCTTGTGATGTTCTTTTACTTTTCTTGATCAATAACTTCTTCTTTTCTTATTATTATATTGTTCTTATCGTCAAACAACCACAAAAACATGAAGATCAATAGTACACAAGGGCACAAGATGTAGGCTGAAATCCAGGGCCAAAATCTCTCCTCTTGAGAGGAAAACCCACAAATCTCTTCTCTTCTTATAGATTCTTCAAATGACGAATTCCAAGACCTCTAGACCAAGACCAATACCCTTCCAAGACCAAGTCAGACCTTCTTGATGGTGCGTTTTTTCTATCCAAGTCAAAACAAGTTGTATCTCTTCCAGCAATAGAACTTCGACCCCCAGTTCAGATTTTTGGCCCCCACTTTAGGTCTGGAATTTTTGGCCCCCAACAACTAGCTAGAGCTTCGCACATGTGGGAGAATTAGGGCTTCTTAGAGCTTCTTTCTTCCTTCACTTGGACTACTTTTTCTATGCCTTATGAGAGATTGTTGTGAAGGTAAATCCCCTTTGCGGACAGAGGCGATCCCTCTAGCCCAATGAGTGGGTCTAGCAACAAACTAAACAAACTAACATACACTTTCCTAGCTTATGTTTGACAAATGCAGAAAGAAGGAGAAACCTACCTCGCTCTGATGCTAATCGCTCGATCCTTGGTGATGGCTTTGAATCTTTCGCTCTAGGCCTTGCTCCTTAGTTGTTCTTCACGTTCGGGTACCTGCAAGGAAGATCAAAGTACTATGCAAGATACAAGAGCATATATGGCATACATCAAACATAAACTACTTAACAGATCAAGGAACATTAAGCTAATAGCATAAAAATTTACACAATTATGGAAAGTGAACATCAGATGTATGTATTAATAAGCTAAAAAGGGAAGCATACAACCTATGCCTTGATGTTGGAGACCTCCTTTTGGTGGATGTCCAAGTCCAAGCAAAGACTCTTCAAGCACTCCTTCTCCAAGCTAGAATGGGTAGCATGTAAGCATAATCTCAACATAGGGATGCAACAATCAATGACCAACCATTTGGGGATGGAAGGGAGTGAATTTATAGGAAGGGAGAGGGAGTTAGGGATCTACAAAAGAGGGAGGAAGGTCCACATCTCAAGGGGAAAGCCCATAATGATAAGATCAAGAAGAGGTTTAGCGCGGGTTTTCCTATGAAAACCCGCATTGGCGGCGTGAGTGTATAACTGAGCAATTTGCCATCAACACGGGCAGGCAGTGGAGCAAAACGCGCTGATGCCAAAAATTAGTGTTTTAGGCAACCTTCTCCAGAATGGATTCAGGGCAGTTTTCCTTTGATTCTTCAAGGAGGTTTTGGTCTGTATATCATGATGGATATGCTGCACAGTAGTCAATGTTTTGGCACTTCGGGATATGGTACGGGAAGTGAACAGGAGATATGACAAAATATTGTGTAACATATGCCCCCTAAAGCATGAAGGCAGAATAGGGAGTGATGACTGAGATGCTTTACAAGTTAGTGCAAGGACGAGAACAACACTGTCAGGAGACTTGCAAATCAAGCATATACATATACATATACATATCTGACATCTCTGATGATCATGCCTAATGATACAGGAATAGGCATCTAATAATACATGAATCCGCGGTATGGACGCAACCATCCAGATAAAAGGGATCATGTGCAAAGATCCTTGGTATGGTCGCAGCCATCCGAATAGAAAGGATCATGAATATGGACCCACGGTATGGTCGCAACCATCCATCCAGAGGAAACATGTGTACAATCATGAATGACTCATAACTCCACGCAACCTAGACTTCATCAGACAAAATCCAGGGTCTTGCGCTCCGTCTCAACCCGATCAATGTACGAATTCTAACATGCGAATAGATGCGTTGAAGTCGAGCATGATAGAAAACCACCTGATTACCAGTCAATGATGTAAACCGTTAACAGGAACGAGAGAAACCACCAATGATGACAATGGCTCTCAAGGTACAATCAACACAATCCACAACTGTGAATAATGAAGCTGAAGTCGAACACCCGTGGAATCATCCGATCGAAGGTCAATGATGTAAACCTATTGTCGAATGCGAAGAACTTGCCATTGAGGCATGCAAGCTCTAAGGTACTGGAAGGGAGTTTCTAGATCATCTTCCCGGATAATGAGTTGAAGTCGACAGGAAGTGATCCATCGAAGGAGGGCCATAATGAATCCCACATCATCGACACGAAACAAAAGGATGTAGTAGAGTAGATAAGTGTGATCCAGGACTGTGGCAGAAAGTCAGACAATGTATAAGCGGTAAAGAATTGCAGATAGGACTTCTCTTGAACATATTAGTGACATGACTCCAGAGTTTGGTAGCATTTGACTCAACATAGGATCAGAGGTCATGATGACGGAATGGTATGATCAGATGAGAGGCAAAATGGATTCCCCAAACCCAGGAAGGCAAGTGACCAAGTGAGGATGTCCCAAACTCGACACGAGTAACATATGAGTGTCATGTTCAAGAGCGACATGCTACCTTTACAGGATACAAGAGATGAACGCTTTCACTTTCCCCCACCATTTTTGGCGAGTACCCCATATATTTTTTATTGCAAGCTTGAAGGGGATAACATATGCTTGCCATATAAGTTCATCCTTCGGATGAATCCATCCTAGTAAGTTTTACGAGACCTAGGAAGGAGGAACTCGGTCTCGTCATGGTGATAAGTCCTGTGTCGTTTAAGTTTTACGAGTCCGACGGAGGGGAAACTCGACATCTTTTTCATGTTTAAAGAGTTTGAAAAAGAAGCGAAAAAGAAAACTCGAAAGGTCCCTTTTCGTAAATCCTTTCTTGAATCGAAAAGGGAGAAAACAATATCGAAGAGAACCTCTTAGCCATGTTCGACTAAGGTATTCCTTTTTCGTACAATAGTCTATCTCAGTTTGGAAAATGGTTAAAATTATACTGAGTAGACGTCATTTCATTTACTTTTACGAGTTCGAAACGACAAGTACTCGACAATCTTTTCATTTTTCGAGAGTCAGAAAAGAGCTTAAAGATGACTCCAGGGGGTTGCTTTTTCGTTTATTTTTGATGAGTCCGAAAAAGTGATAAAATAAAACTCGTTGAATTAGTCAAGATAAATCACCATCACCAAGAACATATGACTTGTCATTGCACAATGAAACACATATTACCGTTTTCGAGGAAAAATATTAAAAAATGAGTGAAATATGCCCTAATTTGGTAAAAATATTATTTAAAAACTATAAATAGGGAAAAAAGTAAGTTATTTTTACCATTTTACCAATTTGCAATTGTGAGAGCATTTTTACCTCATTTTACCTCAATTTTCAGGCAAGGAGCATGATCAATCTGGGACACCATTTGTCGAGCCGCTTGTTGCAGGTAAGAGATTTGTCCCTTCCCTTCATTTTGGTAGTCATTTTATGCATTTTCATCCATAGGATAGGCTGCAAGGAAGACTTGCAAAAAATTTACATCGTGGGTGACCAGCGCGGGTTTCACCCATCGAACTCGCACTGCTCACCCTGAGGTCAATTAGGCACTCGCGTTGGCAGCGTGAGAAAATTCCTAAACAGACGCGCTGGCGCCGAGGTAAAAAATTTGAAGTGAAATCTTCCATGTAAAATAGTTAATCTTGGATTTTCTCTCCATGGATGCTCATGAAATGTTGGTTTGTTGATTTTTTGCAGGATAACCAGTCCAAAATGGTGATTGAATGGAAAGAGAGGGGTCATGAAGTTTGTTAAGTTTAGGTATGTTCTATGCTAGAGCAATTTATTTAAATTTTCACAGTTAGCAATCACATCAGCATTACGATAAACTGCAGATAGAACATAAATATAATATGCAAAAGACAAGCCAAGACAAGAGGACACAAGATATGGCGCAAGCCAGGGACAAACCCCACAATGTGTGGGGAAACCCTTTGATCAAATCTTCTTTTATCTTCAAAGTTCAACAGAGAGAGAGATAGTACAAATACATAAATCTGATATTTATGACAGCAGTAGAAAACCCTTGACCAGAGAAGCTAATGCTGGTCAAACTAGACAGAATCTTCCATCCAGGTGGCATCAATAGGAAGCTCATCAAACTGAGTCGAACATAGTCAAACCTTGACTCAATATAATTTCCAGAACACTATGATCTTCTTGCTGTACTAACTGACACTGCTTCAGCAGTTATCCTTCTCATCAATAATGAAGGCCTTCAAGTCTGCAGTAGGCCACGCAGTCCAAGACTGATAGAACAACCTATGCTGCTCGCTATGGCCTGTGGCCTAGCCCAGCAGCAAGATAGGCCTATGATCCTCAAACAGTTAGCAACTAATAACATATGCTGATCTGATGACAGTGACTTATCAACCTTGAAACAGTCCTAAGGAACAACCCTTATCAATGTGCTGTCACCATGCTTCTTTTATCTATAGCAACCGAAACACTGTCCTTCCAGACCTCCTTATACTGTGAATGCGTATAGGGTCAACAGACTGCGGATTCAGGCCTTCTGAAGCTGCGGATTATGAGTCTCTTTCTTGCTGCGTATAGGGTCAACAGACTGCGGATTCAGGCCTTCTGAAGCTGCGGATTATGAGTCTCTTTCTTGAGCACTGCTGAGATCACCATCTTGCTGCTCCTCTAACATCATTGCATCACCAAGAACTTCATTGTTGTCGCAATATCATTTAGTGTATCATTGTTACGCTATGGTTGCCCTTAGGATCTCTGCACCATAAAGACCACGACAACACTTCACTGTACTGCTTCTTTCACTTCTTGTGATCCTTGTCATTGTCACTGCTTCTGAGATCATATTCATGTTGAGATCACTAGATCCGAATACAATGGAGACTATTGATATGGTATATCTCCTTTTTCAGGGATGCCGAGAATCAATGTCATCACCGAAACATACTTCATTAATCTGGTTATGCTGAGACAGTAATATATATGAAATAGAGATAACATTCAACATGACCTTCGTTGATCCGAGAGAGTAGATCCATCACTGCTCCCTTTGAGTATACCGAGACTTTCAGTAATTCATTAATTCGAGTTCTCCTCACTGTGACTGCGTCTGGAATGAGAGCACTGAGTTACATCTTTATATGCTGAGGCTGCTATTCCTCAAGCACCTGAGCTGTGCAGTCAAACCCTTTACCATGCGGAGATGACTACGGCTCCTTTTCATGATTGCGTTCTCCTGCGGCTATATGTCTTGTCAGTGGTTCCTCGTTATACCTGCAGCTGGTGCGTATAAGAGTCGTCATGACAGTGAGTGAGAGTCTCTATTGACTGCGTATAGACTGCGTTTTCATGACTACGTGGAAAGTGTTTTCATGACAGCGAGTGAGGTGCTGTGCGTATATATATATATATATATATATATATATATATGCGTATGTTTACAGCGTATGAATGTCTGTGCGTATATATATTGCTGCGTATGATTACAGCGTATCCCATTACATCGTATGAATTCCTTCTCTTACTGCGGCTAGGTGTCTCCATTACAGCGTATAAGCTAGAGCATCTGCGTATAAGCTAGGGCATCATCCACGTATAAGCTAGGGCATCATCCAACGTATCTTCTTGTGTGTCTCTCCTTCACCAAAAACCCAAGACGTGGTGAGGAGGAGACCACACATGAAGAGGATGTGTGTAAATGATATCAAATCCTCATCTATTTATACCACAACGAGGATGATGAATAGACACGTCGGCTGGGCTTCTAGAGCCTACATAAGAGCTGGTCGGCTTGACTATAATTACATAAACAAAAATAAATTCATATCTCCATAAATACTTATCAGAATCGGATGATCTTTGGATCAATCCTACACCTCTCGACGAGAGGGATCCAATAAAAATATCAGCTGCCATAAATAAGCCGACCGACATGGAGTTTGGCCCTAGTTGCCAATTTAACAAAGTTGAAGACCATCAAGCTATGCAGGATGAAGACTGTATTGATGCCCTACGAGCATGTGGATTGCTTAAGTTCTTCATGATTCCTGGGATCAGAGCACAACCTGAGTTATTGCAACACTTAATCAGTTGGTGGGATGTAGATCGCCAACTGTTCATGTTCGGGGATCAAGAGCTCGAAATAGAGGTCGTCGACATTTATTTCATCACTGGGTTGTCCAGAAAGGAACAACGGGTGCAGTTATTTGGATCACGCACTGGGGGAGAGAGCACGGATATGCTCATTGCGAGGCATTGTCCGGGGGCCAAAAAGGGTAACAATGGGAAAATTGACATAAAGACCATTACCAACCTCCCACTGCGAACAATCCTACACACTATGGCCCGAATAGCTGGGGTGCAAGCGTTGCATGAGGCATCAAAGTCTCATTTCCAGTATGCGATTGAGTGCCTAAATCCCACAATTTTCAATTGGTGTGAAGGTTTGTTGGTGTGCATGAAGTGCCAACTAACCAAGTGCAAGTCGGGGAATCTGAAACAATTTGGTTTCAGATCTATTTTGGTGACGTTCATCCTGGAACGTGTGCCATTGTTCTGCTATTAGTGGTTGGAAGTGGATCCACCAGTGCCTAGAGATACACAATTACTCAAATGGGGAGAGTTGATGTTGCGACATGGGGGCAGTCAACATATGTCATTCCCTCCAGCATTTTTTGGATGGCTACATCAACAACGAATCATAGTCGATGACTGGGCGTATGCAAGGACGGATTTCCGAGGAGATCCAGATCTTCCACTCCCTCCATGGGCACAGTGGACCGTGTTGACCACTACGTGTCAACTACCCATAGCAGTACACCCCCTTTTTCTTTGCAAAAAGGGTAGCGCTTGATCGACATGTTCGTGCCATTCTACAGTCATCGACAGCTTGATCAATTTATGTTGTAAACCCAGTCTGCATGTATAAATTGTAAATAATCTTAGCAGATATGAGTCATGTCTGTAAATTGCCTAGGTGGACCTAATTTTCTAAGTGATAATCTACGTTCCGGAAGGTTTTTCGTCTCACCGATCCATGATCCGCAGAGTTTTCCTTCAGCCTAACCCCAAAGCTGGGATGGATTTTGTCATTAGAATCTTAGGAGAATCCTAGTGTGTTAATCTGCTAGATTATAGTTGTGTCGCAGAACTGGGTGGTTTATGAGGGTCTATGTCAAATGGGTTTTCTCCCATTGGGATGTAAAGTTGTAAAAGTCATGATGTAAAGTGTCTTGAGGGTTAAGAAATGTTTTAATCCCCTCATAAGTCCTAAGTCCTAGGTCCTAGGTAATTTTCCCAAAAGCTAAGTTCAAGGATCCATTTATATATATATATATATATATATATATATATATATATATATATAATAAAGTAAAAAACCTAAAAATAATAAAATAATAATATTTTGAGTAAATAAATGCAGAATTTCAATTTTTTAATACATTAAAAATTCGACGGATGAGATCAAGAGATCATGATCCTCATCGACGGTCGAGATCATTTTGACATGGATCACTTGAACTAGCTGTTGGGATCTTTTCCTTTAAATAGGGTGCTAGGGGTCATTTGAGAAGATTTGATCTTGGAGTCTTGCGCTGAAAAAGCTCTCTTGTAAACTTTTCTGGTGCTAATAAAGAAAGACTTTGGGGTTAAAATCTTGCTGGTGTTACTCTCTGGAAGTGCTGTGAGCTATTTTATTTTCTGCATATTTTGATTTTCAGCCATTAGTAACAGCTTATTATAGAGTATTGTTGAGCACAGGTATCTTGTTCACTTGCTAGGGTTTGAATGGTATTAGGTTTTCTGAAGTAATGGCAGGTATCTCCATTGCTTTTTGAGATCTAGTATTATTTTTCTCTCTTTATTGATGGTTGAAGTGAGCTGTGCAGGAAACCCTTATCGAAGAAGATCAGTGGGCGTTTGGGGAAGTTCTCGGCTGAACCAGCCAACTCCCGCAAGCATTTTCTTGCAGAGCCCAGCTAGTTTTGATCCTGGGTTTATCATTTAGTTTATTTTTCTGAATTTGCATGAGAGATTTTCTGAAGTTTTTCATAGTAAATCTGATATTCTGAAAATATTACTGCTGTTATTGCTAAATCTGGCTGTTCAAGAGTCAAAAGCTGTAAATTACTTAGTTGATCTAGGGTTTCATTTTTGTTTTATACACATATTATATAGGGGTTTGCCTTTTTCTTCTGCAGGTTACAGGTACTTTTGGAGCAAGGAAAATCAAATATAAATTTCGTGGAGCTTCAGTGATTTCTTTTGGCAATCTGGGCCAGTCTCAAATCGTTGCGTTGAATGGTATATCAGAATCAACATGCCCAAAATCGATCCGCTGCGTCCATCTCCTCATCGAGCCTGCAACCTGCATTGTAAAGCCGCCGCCGTCTTGACTGCCTCCATCGCTCAACAAGTCGCACCCGCAGGCCCGTCAAGCACGCTGCCATCACCTGTACGCACGTCGATTTTTTTTTTTTTATAACTTACGTTTAATTTGCGTTCAGTTTTTGTTTTGTGTTAGGCTAGGGTTAGCGTATTTCTCTTTTGGTTAGATTTCGATTTTAAAATCAGGGTTTAGATCTATTTTTGTTCAGCGGTTAGTTTCAGTTAGATTTATTTTCGTTGTTTTAACTTCAGTTTTATGATATACGTTAGCATAGTTAAGTGTTAAATTTATTAGATTTTAGATTTAGGGTTTAGCATTAGATTTGTTCAAAAAAATTTTACTTTGTTTGAATTTAGTTTTAAGAAAAAATATAAATAAAAAAAAATAGTTTCAATTTTTTTTTATTTTTTTTCATGTATTAGATTAGAGCTAAGTTTTATTTTAGGGTTCAAATTTAGTTTCTTTTTCTTTTTGTTATAGTTTAGATTTTATCAAAAATTCATAAAAAATAAAAAAAAAATAAAAAAATTTGGCAATATTTTGCCAGTTTTGAATCTTAGCCTAGGAATCTGTTACTTTTTTTATCTCTTTTGCTGAGGCTAAAATTTTTGATGTGGAATGAATGTTTATCATTTTATGCGAGTTTGCACATGAATGATCACTTTGAAGATTAGTTGCATGAATATAATATCTGGTTAATGTTCATAATTGCGTGGTTGTTTAAAGCATTTATCTTTCGAAATTTTTAATTGCCGGAATATCGTTATTGAGCCTTAATCATTGTAAGAACATTGTGGTTTTACTGGATATCTTGCATCGTTCAGGTTGTTTGATGATAAATGATTGCTGTACATGGTTTACATCTCTGCAACATCTAGTAAATAATTGTTTAAACATCAAACCCACAAGGCACTGGTCTTTTAACTTAACAAAATCAATTTAGTGCTCGTTTCTTCGTGTCTCCCAACCCAACTGGTCGACAGTTGGTCTTCATCACCTCATAGGGTCTACCCCCCTTAGCCGCGGGAGACAGGCTTAAACGGAGAGATCGGGGATCAGAGTGACAGCCCCGGTCTGAGCGTTGTCGTGTCAATCTGTGCGACAACAGACCGATTCAGGTAAAAAACTATTTTTGAGGTTTTTTATTTTTATTTTTATATATGTGTATTGAAATTTGACTTATAATGTTGTGCAAATGTTGGACCAGAGAGACCTCCAGGGGTTTCTCCAATAGCCAAGCGAGTGGCACGCCAGATTGAGGAGGCTCCTCCATATGTGGAGGGAGCAGATCCTATCATCGAGGAAGAGCATAACCTAGAAGTTTTAACTAGAGGCATTCCTAAGTATGCCTCGATCGACGAGGTTCCGTTACGCTACCAGAGGTACACTGTAAGGGTTTCCGCTAGGTTGCGTCGGTTGTTGGGCTGAGTCATTAGGGCTGTCTCGTGCTATCATGAGCACTATGTGGGCGAATAGCCAACTTCTAGTTTACTTTCTCCACTGTGTAGGCTGTTTGGCCAATTTAATGTCCTTAAATTGTCAATCATAAACTAAGTTGCAGGAAACGTGGCCCTAGGGGTCGTTTCCCCAGGGGAAACGAAACGAAACGCGTTTCCCCGTACCGTATGGCCTGGAAACGCGTTTCCGGCCGTACGGCCACGTTTCCCGAAACGGAAACGTGGCCGTACGGCCGGAAACGCGTTTCCAGGCCGTACGGGCCACGTTTCCCCAAAAAAACAGTTGTTTTTTAATTTTTTTATTTTATTTTGTTTTTAAATTTTTTTAGGGTTTCCAGGATGTTCTAGAAACCTATTCTAAAGTTATAAAAGAGCAGTTTGTCTCATTCTCTCATCACACTATTCAGCAAGTCGTTTCTCTTGGAGACTGGCAATTGTTTCAGCTAGGGTGTATTGAGCAGTGAGCAAAGTAGATTTCAGCAGCAGGAGAAAGAGATTTCAGCATTCTGCTACTTCTATTTTTGATGAGGATTGTTATGATGAGGATTAGTCTTTTGTGACTTGTCTCTATAGTTCTTGCAGCCTTATAGTCTTTATTGTACTTGCAGCCTCATATACTAATATAAATAAAGGCTGATTTTGGATTTTCCAGTTCCTATATTTTTATTTTCATTATGTGATTATTCATGACTCATGAGTAAATGTGATGTAAATTTAATCTTAATGTTTAAATGTAATAAATTATAATCATATAATGTAAATGTATCATTAATGCTTTATGATTGCACATATATATATATTAATAATTTTTAAATATTTTTAATATATATATATATATATATCTATATATATATATATATATATATATATATTCGCGTTTCCCCGTTTCCAAAATTTGGGGAGGTCGCGTTTCGTATCGCTTCCCGTTTCGGAAACTCGTTTCCGTTTCCCCGTTTCGTGCAACTTAGATCATAAATTATCGACCAGGGTAGGTATACTGATGAAGCACAGGTGCACTATATGTGCTAGAAGTTATTTGTATGTCGTTATGTTCTTGTTAGGCTCTAAACTTGAAATGAGTATGGAGATGGTATCGTTAATTCTACTAGTGTCTTAATCCCTAAAGTTGTCTTAAGAGTTATTATCAGTTTATGGATGATATGAAAGTGATTCTAGGTTTACTTGTGTTAGATTGTTTTGGATTTTTGTCTTGAATTTTTATGCTGCAGCCAAATCTGATTTACTATGTGTAGGAGAAATCTATTCTATCAAACTGTAAATGAATAATGTCTGAATTTAATTGCTAAGGAGAAGACTCTCACTCTTTTACTTATTCAATTTCATCCAAACAAGACATTCTGAACAACAGTTATGCTATGAAATAAAACAATTGGACTACACTAAATAGAAAGCAAATGAAATTGACCACACTATACCAGATAAAAAGCAAATCAAATGGAAGAGTTAAACTAGGTATAAAGCAAAGGAAATTGCTTATGCATACAACGATTCAATGGTGAACTCATCATACTGCATTTCTTCACACAAAACAGAGTATTTAAGTAATGAAAGAGATCTAAGTGCAATCGGTTAAAGACCTGTTACTGGTCGCAGGGGCCCTCCATGAATCAGTCAACAATCTCCAATCAACGCAGCGTATACAAACATAAAACCAAGTCTATTACTTGCAAAACGAATCTTAACAAACTGTTCTAAAAAATTACATAATCCGGCGCGCACCCAAAACACAGAGCGGCCATAGTTTTTATAATAATTCTTTAGCATAACAATATGAGTATTTCAAGCCTAAATATCTTTATTTCAATCAAACTATATCACTAAACAATCGATTTGCTATTCGGAAAAGCAAATCGATAAGATTTCGTTGAAACTTAGATTCTGTCTTGGCGATAATCTTGTAGTTGACTTTGGGGGTTGACCGTGATATCATGCGACCTTCTTGATGAATTGGTTCGAGGGAATAGGAAGGAATCCACGAGGGGACTATTCCTTATCCATCCGTATCTTTCTTTGCTGAGCTGGAGCTTCTGAACCCTACGAACAATGGAGGCAGTTGCAGAAATCTGGATTAGCTGCAGAAACAGACCAATTCCGTAGCCGAATGCATACTTTAACAAAGCAATAAGGTATATAGTCAAACATGAAGAAGAAGACATGTAAATGCTTACCTTTAACAAAACCTTGTGTCTATTGCATTATTTAGGTGATAAGTATAGGAAAAAGGGGAGAAATATGGGCAAAAAGGGATGTCAAGGTAAGATAGTCTTTGGACTCTACATAGGCTTATAAAGCAATGTGTCTCAGAACACAAATTTTGTTATTTTGATGTAGCAAACTCTTTTGCAAACACTCGCTATATATATATACATGTTTTCCTATTTACCATATCTAATATGTGATGTTTTATGATTTACAAGTTTCGCAAATGTCTATCTAACACATAATTAGCCAATGCATCTATTAATGTGTTCATGCGTCTTGGAATGTGATGATAAGTAATAAAATCAAATTCTCGTTCCAATAAACGAACTCGCAAATACATTCTCAAAATTTGAGGGTTTCTAACTGAATATTGTCCATTAAGCTGTAGCACAATGAGTTGTGAATCAAGTTTTACGATTAACTCTCTAATGCCAAGAGCAATAGCTTCTAACAAAAGTTCGATGACCACACTATATTCGGCAATGTTATTAGTCGTCTGACCTAAACATATACCTTGTAAATTCACTAACTCACCATTAGGGTCATAGATTGCCCATGCAGCGGAAGATAGATTCCGTGTACTATGACAAGCACCATCAGCAAAACCAACGTAATGGTTGGATGACATCTGCAAACCAAGTAGAGCACGAGGTAAGCAGAGGAAAAGGTTTGCAAAAGCAAACTAACACACCAAAACCACACTGCACACTAATGTACATAAGTATTTACACAGATAATCACGCATAATACTTCTTTAGGTAAAGCCCGTTTCGGGGCTCAGCCAAAGAATTTCCTTCATAGTCCACTAACTCGTAGGCACCTTTTTGTAAAACTCATTTGACAATGTAAGGCCCATGCCACATTGGTTTGAATTTCCCAGCTCCCAATTTGTCATTGGCTTGATCATAAAGTAAGACCAAGTCACCCTCAGCAAAAACGCGGGGAGAAACAGTTCTATCATATTGAGCTTTAACTCGTTTCTTTTGGGCTTCAATTACTAACGTTGTGAAGTGACGAGTTTCATCGAGCCTTTCGAGGTAAAGTAAACGTTCCTCTTCAGGTGAGGTATCAGGGAGTAATTCGATGGCTAGTTTCAATGAAGGAATTTCACACTCAATCAGAAGAGTTGCCTCCAGACCATACACCAGCTGAAAGGGTGTAAATCCAGTGGTAGTCTTAGCTGCAGTTTGGTAAGCCCAAAGAGCTGAAAATAGCATAAGATGCCAATTTGATTTATGCATCCCAATGGTGTGTTGAAGCATAGTAACCAAGACTTTATTGACTGCTTCAACTTGGCCATTGGCCTGTGGATAATAAGGGGTTGAGTTGTCGTGACGCAAACCCAACCAAGTAGTAAGCTCCGCCATCATGTAATTTCGAAAATGAGATCCATGATCAATAACGATGGCTTGAGGGACACCAAATCGAGCTATGACATGGTTGAAAAGAAATTGAGCAGTAGTTTTACTGTCAACATCACGTGTGGGCATCGCCTTGGCCCATTTAGTGAAATAATCAATGACAACGATGATATAACCATGCCCCCCGACCGAGCGAGGGTTACATGTCATGAAATCAATACCCCATTTAGCAAAGGGGTCGACAGTAACAACTGGGTGTAAGGGTGCGAGTGGGGTGCGCTGTTTACGGTTGTAAATTTGGCAGGCGTGACATTTTTGGACTGCTAAAATGCAATCTTTAAAGATGGAAGGCCATAAATAACCAACACGAAGGATTTTCTGAGCAGTAGCATACCCGGACATGTGACCACCACAAGCCCCAGAGTGGTAGTCATTGAGGACTCTCTCAGCTTCTTCAAGTGTCAAACATCTACAAAGGATAGAATCGACACCAACATGGTACAAAGTATCGCCAATGATTCAATATGGTTGGGACTGATGTCGAATGTGACGACATTCAAAATTGGACAACTCTGATTGAAAAGTTTGGGTCTGGAGATAGACAATAATATCCCCGTACCATGGGTCAAGAGTGCTGATGAGAAAGAGAGTCTCATCAGGAATGAGCTCATCAAAAGTTGTAGATGTGGTTGTGAAGGGAAGGTCACAAATCAATTCAGCAAAAACCAACGATTTCTTTGATTTGGCCATAGCAAACTCCAAATCAAATTCTTGAAGGATAACAATCCATTTAGAATATTTTCCCCCTAGCAATTGACGAGTCAAAATGTAGGTTATGGGGTTGCAATTAGAAATCACAATAGTTTTTCGCAAAATAATAGTGTCGAAAGCGTTGAACAACGTGAACAACTGCTAAAGCAAGTTTCTCAACATGGGCATATCGAGTTTTGGTATCAATAAGATTCTGGCTTAAGTAGTAGATCACGTGTTTGTTTCCATCATCATCGTCTTGCACCAGTACCATGGCAATAGTACTATCGATTGTGGCCAAGTATAAGAAGTAATCGCGGTGATAGTCATGAGGATGCAGCAAAGGAGCACTAATGAGAGTGTTCTTTAATGCATCGAAAGATTTTTGAGCGATTTCATCCCAAATAAATGGGATCCCCTTTTTTAGCAAACAAGTAAATCCCTTAGCAAGCTCAACATAATTGGGTACAAAATGACGAAGGAAATTAGCTTTCCCTTGCAAGCTTTGTAATTGATGTAAAGATGACAGAGGGGGTAAATTTACAATGGCCTCAATTGTCACGGGGTCAATCCGATGCCTTCCTTTGATACTACAAACCTTAGAAGATGACCAAATTCAACGCAGAAAACACACTTATGTGGATTTAAACGAATATTGTAGTGTCTGTAATGAAGAAAAATCGCTTGTAGGTGGTCGGGATGATCATGATGCTTAGCAGAATGAGCTGGTAAGTCGTCAAGATATGGTTGAACAATGTGTTTGATGTCATGAAAAGCATAAGACATCGCTTGTTGGAAGGTAGCACCAACCATTTTCAGACCTAAAGGGAGTTTTTTGTAGTCCAAGGTTCCCCATGGATAGATAAAAGCAATTTTATGTTGATTGGCGGGAAGAATGTTAATCTAGTTGTAGCTAGAAAAACCGTCCATAAAATAAAAAATCTCACTCTCGACAAACTCATCAATGATTTGATCGATAAAAGGAGTTGGATAATTGTCTTTGGGACATGCCCGATTAATATCGCAGTAATCAACACAAACACAGATAGTCCCTTGTTTTTTAGTCACAGGGACAATGTTCGAAACCCAATCTGTCAATGGAATGGGGTAGATGAAACTAGCCTTTAGAAGTTTTTCAACCTCTCCCTTTATAATGGCTGCCTTTCTAGGGTGCACTAGACGAGTAGGCTTCACATCTGGATAAGTAGGAATTTCGTGCACAACTATACTCGAATCAATGCCAGGCATTTCTTCATATGACCAGGCAAAGACATTGCGAAATTCCTTAAAAAGGGCAGTGTAAATCTTGATCTCATCAGGAGAACAAGAAACCCCAACATGGATGTTCTCGACAATTCCTGGTTTAACAGAAATGTCGATAGGCATGGTAGCAGTGATGTTCCCCATGTTTCCCTCAGACAAAACTTCATGCACCAAGATGGGCATTTGAAGTGGATGGGTAAGTGTACGAGAAACAAAGGTATCCAGACATGATGAAATCTCTCCAAGACTTGGGAGAAACGAGGAACAATGATGAGCATCATTCCAAGGATCTTCCTCAAGAGACTTAACCTCGGTGATACGAAAATGTCTCATTCAAGGGATCTGGAGAATCCCAAGAACCAAGGCAAGGGGAATGTGAATATGCATCTAGATGCATACTAAGAGTAGTATGACTTTCAAAAGCGGTCGCCGAAGCCAAAAAAACAACTTGATAAGCTTTTTCTGCTAGGTTGAGCAGCATAACATCGCTAAAAGAATCAACTTGATTGGGAGAAGGAACGATCCAAGGATCGTAAGAAGTAGAGATCATGTTGACAGAAGCAACATGAGGAGGTGGGAGGGAAAAAGTTCCCATAAGAGTAGAGTCTTTAAAAAGACCCACCCCAATGCTCTCATAAGGAATGTTAGTATTTCCCACATATGGCACATTTCCATTCGAAGAATTGGAAGAGAAAAAGGCTAACTGATCAACAGTGACTATTTTCCCTTCATGAGGAAAACGGAGCACATAGAACAAAGAAGAAACCACACAAAACATAGCATGAGTCCAACTTCGTCCAAGTAGAAGGTTATAATTCAAATTTGCATCAACGACTTCTACTTCTAATTCGACAGTTTTCCCTTCCAATGTGATGGGCAAACTCGTGAGAATACCGTAAGGACGAGATCCTCTACCATCAAAGGCTTCTAAGGTGTTCGGAGATTGGTTGAGAGGCGGAGAGCCGATAGCTTTCCAGCATGAAACAAACATGATGCAGGTGGAAGCACCCTCATCAATCACAGTCCGATGAATCGTCTTCCCTTTTATAATGACTTGGATAAAAAACGCAAGTTGATGGGGAAGATGAGGAACATGATTTTCCAGGTCAAAAGTAATCAAATTCGAATCTGTAGGGTCAATTCCTCCTATAGCAGATAGTAATGCTTTCCACTGCGTTGGACAAGTTTGGAGAACTTCCAAGGTAGACATCGCCGAAGGCGCTTGAGCTAAATCTTCGACAATATTGTAATGCTGGGCAGCTCACGCATTCAGATTGTAAGATGATTTCCAAAGGACACCCTTGGGAGGTGGTCAGATAATGGAGTCATTACTAGGTCTCTCAATATGAAGAGGACCGGAACTGGGCGGAGTAGAAGTAGGTGTATCGGTAACTTCTTTCTCCACAGTCTATTTTTGAGGAGTTTGATAGTCTTTTGACTGGGTGGCAATAGAAATAGGCACTGTTCCACTCATGTAAACCTGAGAACCCGAAGATGTGGAAGATTGTGGTTGTTCTACCAATTGGGTCTGCTGTGATGGGAAAGGTTCTTTCAGTACAATTGATGTCCCTTGAGTGCCTTTTAACAAGCGACTAACTTCTGCACGACGGGGACAATCCTTGGTATAATGATCTTCCTCACAAATGAGGCAAGGATATTTGGGCTTACGTTTAGATGCATCATCAACAGATGACTTCGGTGGACCCTGTTTTGGGGTATCATATTTTGCTTTTCCTTTACCCTTCTTTTTACCTTTAGAGGCTTTGTCTGTCGTGGTAGACTAAACGACATTAACCTCAGAGGTTTTACCAGGATTTGGAGAGGGATTCAAAGGAGGATTGGATGTAGAATTTGAAACAGATTTTTGCTTCGAAGAAGCTTTATTGGAAGTTTGAGTCACTGATCCAATAATACCATCGATAGGTGCAACATCCAGAGGTTTAGAACAGTGTTGCGAACATCTCGATAACATCCCGATTTTATCTCGAAATAACAATTTTTCAGCCTAGCCGATGTTTGCCGATTTTTACCTATATTTTGATTGTATCTTAATTTTGTCGATTTTTCTTGATATTTTTCTGATTTTTACGATTTTTTGGTTTTTCGGACCCTTGCTGATTTTATCCCAATTCTGATGTTTGCAACATTGGTTTAGAAGATGCTGGATCCGTAGATGGTCTCGGAGCATCAGGCAAGAGATCATATAATGTGCCAGATTGGGAATACACCAAATCTAAATATTGGGCACGGGCAATGGCTTGATCTTTGGTTACACAACCTCCCATAGCTATGTCTGTAGCAATTTTGTTGACGAATGATTTGGTAAACCATTCAGTTAACAACTCATCAGGTATATCAAACTTGATAAGGCGATGTCGACGTCTCCATTCATGGATATGATCAGAGATGTGGGTAGTAGTATTCTGTTTCAAAGACATAAGCAGATGGGTACCAGTTTCATAGTGAACTGGTAACTGGAAGTGAGTAAGGAAGGCCATTGCCAAAGAATTGAAGTCTTGATAAGCACCTCGAGGCAACTCGATGTACCATTTTGCGGCAGGACCCGTAAGGGTGCGTTGAAAAAGACGTAGACAAACAGAGTCATCAACCCAAGAATTAGATGAACACCATAAATGGTAAGTCATGACATGGGTTTGGGGGTCTTCTCCAGATTTTCCTTCGAATTTCGGACAATTGCTAGGAATCTTAGTAGGAACCAGAGGCCAATAGGGCGAATGAAGTATTAGATCATTAGTGAGTCTTGACACGTCCGGTAGTTCCAACGTTGCTAGAAATGGCAATTGTGGGTTGAAAGGCATGGGAGGCATTTGATAAGGCCTAGCTTGTGGATTCCATCCTTGTTGGTATGGGTTCTACCCCCAAAGTGGCGAATTTTGACCATAAGGAGCTTGATATTGCCCCCACTGAGGGGTATTTTGACCATACAAAGGTGGATTCTGCCCCCACAAGGGTGGGTTTTGACCAGGGTAAGGTTGATACTGACCTGCCATGGGCCGTTGAGAACCATAAGGTGGATAAACAACTTGTGAGGCATATGGATTATAAGGTTGTTGTTGCAACTATTGACCTTGGTGGTAAAATTGTTGGCCCTGCTGCTGCAGGGTTGACCTTGTGGCTGCAAGGGTTGACCTTGTTAATATAAGGGTTGGTTTTGCTGCTGCAACGACCGTTGGTAAGGCCCTTGTTGCGCATAATGTCCTTGTTGTACAAAAGGTTGTCGCTTGTGGGCTTAGTGGGCCCTGACCCAGGTTCAGTGTTAATTAGCCAAGCAAATCCCTACACTACTAGCCCTTTTGGCATCAATCCGCGGAGCACAGACTAAAGTTTCACCCGAAGCAGTATGGGGGGATGCAGGAACCAAGTTTCCGCACCCAGAGGTGGTAGTGATGTCGATTTATACCCTAAACCTGCCTTCGCGCATATCAATAAGCCTTTTAGGGCTTATCGATATACTTTTCTTATTTGGCTTTTAGACCTTCGCGAAGGTCTACGATCGTCCTTTGCGGACCCTAAACAGTTGTTTATCTACTTATGCGCTTCTATAATTATTCTTACCTCTATATTTACCCTGATTGGCTAAGTATCTGATAACTTCAACATGCATTAAGATATTCTTCGTGTAAACAGATATTATTACTTGCGTTCATATAACAAAGTAAAACATATAGATTCACACATCAATATAGCATTAAATCATAAACCCAATATTCTTCATAACATAATCGCATGCATTCATAACAGAAGTAAATAGATCAAACACATGTAATTCCAGAATAATCCTCTTTATTAATGCTTCAGATCTTCTTTACAGACTCTAACTATCCTGTGCACACAGCTGCAGACTTCTACCCTAGGCCTCTGTGCACACAGCTGCAGAGCCTCTTTCCTATGCTAAGACTCTTCGCTCTTAGCTCTTACTGACCCATTACATCCACATCAATTACCAAATCTAATCTGAACTGCCTTAGACTCTTCTAAGACTTACCTTTTTATATAATCCCATGGTCCACGGACCATGGGTAGATCTCCTAAAGCTGACATGACTTCCATAAAAGAAGGGCGGAAAGCCTTTATGACACTTTACAACTTCGCGCTTCGCGACCACAAAATGCAGAGACTTTACATTTTTTACACAAAACTTGGGCTTTTAACCCCAAAATTGCCTCTAGGGGACCCATTCCCAACATTGCTGTACATAAGGTTGCTGTTGCTGAAAAGTTCCTTGTGGAATTCGCTGAGTTCTAGTCTGGTACTGATAAGTTCCAGATTGAATTTGACCAGATGCCCCAAATGAGGGATTTGAACCAGGCTGCATTTGGGATCTGCTTGTTGAGTAAAGGGTGGATTTTGAGGTTGTTGAGAGCCATATGGAGGGTATAGTTGCTGGTAGGGTATTTGAGCCGAAAGAGGCTGTTGATACGAGATCTGGCTTGATCCAGACGGAATTGATGATCCACCAGGATAAGGTACACTGCCAACATTTTGACTAGCTTTGGTAGTGTGAGTTTGAGGTGCACTCACATAAGCTCCACCCGAAACAGGAGGTACATAAGGTGGAGGTGGCTATTGCCCCCCATGTGGTGGGATAGGTGGTGGCACATATTGTCCACTTAATGGAGGACCTGAGGAACTTATAGGGACATTAATTGCCCCAACCGTAACTGTCGGTTGTACAGGAACTGATGAAACTGCAGTTGGTACAGGAATTTGAGAGGCCATGTTTGAAACAAACGGACCAGAAGTAGGCATGGCGCCCAATGACCAAATGGGATTGTGATAAAGTGAAGACGCACTTGGAGTACTTGAAACAAATTGAGCCAAAGATGTATAACCAACTGGAAACAAAGGCTCACCGTTTTCAAGAGGCGGTGGAGGTGCAACAATTCCCACATATGGAAGTATGAGTAGCTTAGACTTCTTGAGGACCTTGAGAAGAGGTTGGAAACTCACCTTTTGAAGCCATGGGTGGAAACATTTGGCGAGGAGGAATCCAATATGGTTGTGGAGATAACTCGAAAGGAACACTAGGATTATCGTATGGACTATAAGGTTGTTGAGGAGATATAACTAGTGGATCAAAAAGTGGATTTAGAGGGAATAAAACAAACCTCTGTGGACTCTCAGGAGTTTCTGGATCAGATTCCTGAGATGATGATGAGTCTCAAGGTGGAGGACGAGAAGCAAGGGGTTGGATACTCGGGACAATTCCAAGTTCAAGGCCTTGGGCTTCAAGTGATTGTGAAAACTCAGGATGAACTCCTTGTGATGACCCTTCAGTGTTAGATGATGAAGGGGAAATGTAAGGTGAACCCGGTGGTTCAGCCACAATGACCTTTTCTCAAAAACAATAAGGGGTGGTTGATTTGAGCCTACAATTAAAATTTACTATTAATTAGGCAATATGAGGCCAAGGATAACTGCATAGGTAAGTCATGTTATCGTGGGCAGTTAAATTTTAGAACTTAAAAACAAGAAATAAATCAAAAAGGGTGAACCGTTATATACACCTTAGCCAAAACCAAGGATTTAACATACGATGACCGATCTCCCCGAATGCTGTGTTCGGTGTATCACGTTTACAAGGCGGCTGACTCGGTTACCTGTGGCTAAAGGATAGCAACCTAATGGGGTCTCCCAATATATACTCGACGATATGGGGAGCACAAGTCTCTGTTAGCGCTGCCTAATGCATAACCGTTCACTAAGAGTGTTCTGATATACTTGCCATACTAGAGTGCCTTCGATATACCCTAGAGTACTGGAGAACCTCCGATATACTTCCGTACTGGAATGAGATTTCACCCCCGAGATACAATGCAGGTAGTTAACGACAACTGCTAGGTTTATAGACACCGGAACACGTCTCTAGCCTAGACCTCTAAATTTTTGTGTTAAGTTCCAAATGCTCCTTAGGTTAATTCAGTAAATTTTAAAGTTTTTCTTGAATTAGGTTTCAATTTTGGGCTCAAACGATGTCACCTGAATCCTAGAATGCAACTATATGAGAAAAATGAAACCTTTCATTTCAATGAATTCTATACTAACGAGGGAAGAGAGTTCAAGCAATTAATGCATCAAACAATATGCCTCCACTAACTTTTCCAAATGCAAAATGCAAGAGAAAAACTAAACTTCACTTTCACTAATGAATATGCAATCTATTGAAAGCAAAAATGACCTTCACTTCACTAAGATGCACTTTACTTATATGATGTTCTCTTTGATTTTTAGATGTTTACATGCAACTAAGCTTCAACTAAAGCAAAAACGAAGATTTTGATTCAAAATACTCCTAATGCAAACAAGGCATCAACCAATATAACACCAAATTTTAAGCACTCAAAGAAAATGTCTTTCACTTTCTCTTTCAAATAGGTAAGGAAATATACTCATTTTAGTTTGCAAACCAAACAATGTAATCTATGTTTGATAAATAACAAGATGGATTTCAAATGCAAGATGACCTAATACACATGAAAAACAACTTTTCACAAGACAAACCAAAACCAATGTAAGTCAATGTTTCAAGTGATTTCACCAGATGAACAGACCTAATCATTCAGCAAACCAGAGACCCAAAGATACTCACAAGCGGCAAGTGACAACCAATTGACCTATAAACCCTAAAATCAATCCAATTGCACTCAAACACTTGAAAGTTCAAAGGAGTAAGAATTTGCTAATAAATGAGGTAATCAATCAAAACACCAACAAAATCCAGTCATGCAGGACAAAATAAGACCTCAGGGGCTCAGACACATTGGGGTTTGACAGAGAAACCCTAGATTTTTGCCAATCTCAAGGATCAACGCGGCTGTTAAGGCCAAACTGACATTGAATAGGGGATCAACACGACTGTTTTAATAAAAAACGCATTGGCAACGCGATTGTCAGATCAAAAAACGTGCTGGGCGAGGAATGAGGCAAAAAATAAAAAGAATTTCACAAACACTTCCAGATTGAGCACTCTAAGATAGTAACCAGTGATTGTGAAGACCTATATCAACCCAAACTAATTGAGAACACAATGGTCGGTCAAACTGATCAAGAGATTAGTTGAGAAAGGAGGATGAACAAGCTATAGCTTCCCCAACGGAGTCACCATTTTGTTGTGAAGGCAAATCCCCTCTGCGGACAGAGGCGATCCCTCTAGCCCAATGAGTGGGTCTAACAACAAACTAAACAAACTAACATACACTTTCCTAGCTTATGTTTGACAAATGCAGAAAGAAGGAGAAACCTACCTCGCTCTGATACTAATCGCTCAATCCTTGGTGATGGCTTTGAATCTTTCGCTCTAGGCCTCACTCCATAGTGATTCTTCATGTCTGAGTACCTGCAAGGAAGATCAAAGTACCATGCAAGATACGAGAGCATATATGGCATACATCAAATGTTAACTACTTAATAGATCAAGGGACATTAAGCTAATAGCATAAACATTTACACAATTATGGAAAGTGAACATGAGATGTATGTATTAATAAGCTAAAAAGGGAAGCATACAACCTATGCCTTGATGTTGGAGACCTCCTTTTGGTGGATGTCCAAGTCCAAGCAAAGAATCTTCAAGCACTCCTTCTCCAAGCTAGAATGGGTAGCATGTAAGCGTAATCTTAGCATAGGGATGCAACAATCAATGACCCACCATTTGGGGATGGAAGGGAGTGAATTTATAAGAAGATAGAGGGAGTTAGGGATGCACAAAAGAGGGAGGAAGGTCCACATCTCAAGGGGAAAGCCCATTATGATAAGATCAAGAGGCCCAAATGAGAGAGCTCGACCATATCAACAACAACCAATATCTAGCTTGCTGTTCCTGAAGGTTCTAGTGAGCGAAGCTTCTCCTCTAGTTTGGGAAAACCTGCCAGAAGAGGTTCAATGTGGGTTTTCCTATGAAAACTCGCACTGGCAGTGTGAGTGTATAACTGAGCAACTTGCCATCAGCATGGGCAGGCAGTGGAGCAAAACACGTTGATGCCAAAAATTAGGTTTTTAGGCAACCTTCTCCAGAATGGATTCAAGGCAGTTTTCCTTTGATTCTTCAGGGAGGTTTTGGTCTGTATATCATGATGGATATGTTGCACAGTAGTCAATGTTTTGGCACTTCGGGATATGGTACGGGAAGTGAACAGGAGATATGACAAAATACTGTGTAACAGACATCAACTTGTCCAATATTCTTCCAACTTCGACCCTTTCTTTGCTTCTTGAGAACTTCGGCCTTGATGCTGCAGAAACCTCGGCTTACCTTCACATGCGTGAGAGAGAGAGTGCAAAAACTGAAAAACTTCGATTTCTTTCTTCCTTCACTTGCCTTCTTTTTCTTGTTCTTCACTTGAATGATAAGAGACAAGTGAGTCCATAGTAGGTCGAATGCTCTCTTATATATAGGCTTCCAAGGAGGACAACATGCCCTAATTAGGCCGACTTCTTCTCTGCGAGGTTGACTTGGTCTTGGACGGGTACTTTGGACACTTTGACTAAAAAATAATTCTTTTGACTTGTTACAAAATACCCAATGGGGTCTTTTACATATGACATTGACTCTTTGACTTCTTGACTCAATAAAAAAACCTAGAAGCACTTAATGGGTGCTTTGACCTAAATAAAATGACCTTGAGCATGAAACCCATGCTACAAAAATAATAATAATATTTTTTTCTTTTTCATTTTACAATATACAAGAATCAAGAGTACATATTGTTGAAATATGTAACTAGGTTTAGTCTTCATAATGACATGTAATCATGATTTTATGTAATTAATGTCAAGAAGAAAAATAGAATTATTTTATGCTTGAGACATGGGTTTCATGCTCAAGGAATTTTATTTTTATAGATCTAGTTCCCATTGTGCGCTATTGTAATTGGTAATTAAGTCATAAAGGAAATTGAGTCTTTGTCATGTATGAGAGACCCTTCTTGGGCATGTTACATATGTATTTGAGTCATTGTAAGAGCCAAAAGACCCTCCAAGACCAAGTCCAAGAACTTCTAGCAAATCGACCTTCAAATGAAGCAATAAGCCTACACCAAGATGACATGTCGGCCTAGGATCTAGTCAAGTCGACCTACAAGCATGGGGAGGAAGCCTATATATAGGGTACTCGGCCTCATTCAAGCAAGAAGATATGATACACAAGAAGTTCGATAAGGACGAAAAAGAAGCCTTACATCCAAGTGAAGAGGAGAAGATTAAGGTCGAAGGAAGAGCGAAGGTATTGCAGGTCTGTTTTGGGTAATTTTGTTCACACGTGCGAGGGAAACTAGGGTTTCCTACCTGCTGCAAGTCCAGATCACAAGAAGGCTGAATCAAGGCAAGAAGGAGAGCTATATTGAAGGTTGAAGTCACAAAGAAGCCAACCCTAGTCAAGCGAAGGAAAAGGAGGGCTTAAGTAGCCCTAATTCGGTCACACGTGGGAAATTACAGTCATCTATAAGCGACCGAAAATGGCAGAGATAGAGGTTGATAACTTCAGACTTAAGTTGCAGGATTGAGGGTGAAGAAAGAAGGAGAAGTTGCAGCATCTTCAAGCAAAGGTTGATTTGGTCTTGGAGGGGTTTTCAATCAAGGGGCTTGGAGAGGTTTTGGCCTTGGCTAATAGCTTCCATTTGGTGTCTTTTGTCTCATTGTTCTTTATGGTTTGGTAGTTGTTTTGATGAAGAAGAACACATAATAATAATCAAGTAAAGAAGAACTTAATTAAGAAAATTAAAAGGCCTTCACAAGTAGTTATCATTGCTAGAGAAATCTCCTCATCTCTTTGCCCTAGATTTCTCAACACATATGAAGAACGAACCTAGTTACACTTTTCAACACTCCCTCTTAACTAGAGAGGTATTCATAATGGTACATGGAAATTTTCATACTGAAGAGATCTCATAAGAAGAGTCAGATTGGTAAACCATCTCATAAGCTATTTTTTCAGCTTATCTCATTGCACTCATCATACCAACCAACATTGTCATGTAGCAAGGCCTTGACTAGCAACTCTATCTCTACACAGAATAGAGCACAATGCTGGGGAGATAATGACTTATGGACACCATCATCAACGTCTCTCAAGGCACATACCCCATTCGGATGTTCACAAGGTACATCCTTCTAGTACCATTCTTGTCTTGGATGAACACATCCTCAAGGAATTTCCTCTTCGACTACTCTTACCTATTGGATGCCCTACCTCATCCTCAAAGAGTATTGGAAACCAGATGCTTACCCAACCCTCCATTCTTTCTTCTCAAAGTGAAGACAAGAACAATGTGTCTACCTCTCCCTCTCAACTAGGGAGGAGATATCAACCAATCCAAACTTGTCTCTCAAATACACAAGCTTCTTATTAGGAAGAGATTTTGTCAAAATATCAGCTACGTGCTCATCGATGGAGATATATTGTAGCTGCAACACCCCATCTTGCACCAACATTCATATGTAATGATACTTTTGTTAATCTAGGTTGTCATTGATGTCAATATGGCACTAGCTGAGATGGAAAATATTGTTGAGATCCCTGGTTCCAAATGATGATGTCATAACTCTTGTTTCATAAGAATGTCATCAATTAATATTTCAAGTCACTAATGAAGAAGTCTTAAGAAGTGCCAAGTGCCAAGTATTTAGAAGCCCTTGATGACATATGGAGGACTACATTTGATGATGTCATATTCTTGATGAATGACCACAATTGATGATGGCACATGATGAGGTCTTGATAACATGGTTGGAGATCATTTGATGGTTGGAAGATTATTTTGGAGTTATCCTAATAATGCTGCACTATGACTGCACTAGTATATCATGACATTGTTCATGCGTCATGCTACATGGATGTTACACTCCTACATAATGACTCTATGATCCTATGATGACATTGATAACAATGAAGAAGCCATGCTGTCCCAAAATTTTTATGCATAAAATTTAAGGATAGTCACAAAGAAAAATTATTTTGGACACCTTGGAGGCATCCTTTGAAAATGGATCCTAGACCATCTTAAAGAGGATTTTTTCCTCTTTCTAACGAGCCTTTATTTGCCTCGAAACTCCCAATAGTTTGTGAGATATTGAATTTTTAAGTTAAGGAAATTATTCCTAGTAGTGAGCCGACCTACACTCAATCATACAAGTCGGCCTCACTTCAAATAGATGTGTCCCTTAAGTTATAAACGAAATCTCTATAAATAGACGTCTAAACACTTCATTTTGATCAGCAATTCAGGCAAGAATTCAGAGATACGAAGTACAAGAGAAGATAAAAGGCCGAGGAGAACAAGGAGACTATTGTTTAGAATGAAAAAAAAGGATAATTCTATTTGGCCATAAAATCTTGGTTGAAGCTGGCGTAGTTGCCGTGGTCGAAGCTGTCGTAGTTGCCGTGGTCGAAGTTGTTGTAGTTGCCGTGGTTGAAGCTGCCGTAGTTGTCGTGGTCGAAACTGCTGTAGTTGCCGTGGTTGACGCTGTCATAGCTGTTGTGGTCGAAGTGTTGATTTATTGGGATTGGACAAATAGAGCTTGTTGAAGTCTTCTCTTGAGAATAGAATAGGGCAGAGTTGGAGAACTTTGTGAAGTGGCATATTGAAGATTTGTGGAGATCATTGAAGACCATGATGCATTGAAGCTATTATGAGGTGACCTTGAAGAAGTTTTGTTTGGGTAACATGAAGAGCAATGGTGACACCTTCATGTGAAGAACAAGGTTGTCATTGATGATGTGACGTGGAGACTAAGTGAAGGCGTAGCTAAAGATTGATAGGGCTTGTTGAAGAAAACATTGGGAGCCGTGAAGTATAACCAAACATACCTTGACAAAGTGAAGCTATAGGGTTGGAGCCCTTGGGGTTGGTGCCTTGGAAAGTCCAAGTTGGTGCTTGGCAAATTTAGGATTGGTGACCTTGGAGTTGGTGCTCCTAAACTCAAGGTTGGTGCCTTGGAGAAGATAGGGTTGGAGCCCTAAACGATCAGAGTCCTCAAGAAACCAGGTCGGAGCTTGAACTAGATATAGGGTTGGAGCCCTTGAGGTTGGTGCCTCAAAATTGAGAAGGTTGGAGCCTTGGAAGTCCAAGTCGATGCTTGGCAAATACAGGTTGGAGCCTGGGAGATTGAAGATCGGTGTCTTCACCTAGGGTTGGAGCCCTACATATATTGTACTTGATTTATTGAATAAATTAATAAAAGCATTTATTCTTATTGTTCATTTTATGTTCTAAATATAAGTGATCTAATTGGTAAAAGTAACAATTGAAAAGAAACACTGATTCACCCCCTTCTCAGTATTTCCAACAACTTGTAATTTATGTGCTTCGTCTTTCCATGAAATACGGGGTCTTCAAACAATCTGATGCAACTGGTGTTGTTACAATGCACTGCGGTAGGGTCCATCTGTCCTTCAAACAAATCGCATAACAACTTCCTCAACCAGACAACTTCTCTACTAACTTCACATGCTACAATGTATTCAACTTCAACACTACTCAAAGCAATTGATTATTTGCTTTCTACTCATCCATGAGATCATAGAGGATCCCAAGCTAAAACATCCTCCGGTAGTGCTTCTTCCATTTGTCCCACTGCCTCCCCAATCAGAGTTTGTATATCCTATCAATTGGATATTATTCTTTCTATCATACTTCAGGCAATAGTATATTGTTCCTCACAAATATCTTAATATATGTGTGTTAAGTTTAGGTATGTTTTATGCTTGGAGCAATTTATTTCAATTTTCATAGTTAGTTCAATGTCTTTTCTAGATTAGCAATCACATCAGCATTAAAGTAAACTGCAGATAGAACATAAACATAAATCGCAGAAGTCAAGCCAAGACAAGAGGACACAAGATGTGGCGCTAGCCAGAGACAAACCCCAATGTGGGGAAACCCTTGATCAATTCTTCTTATATGTTCTTCAATAGTTCAGCAGAGAGAGAGAGAGTACATTTACAACTGAAGTCAACACTTTGACATATCTACATGAGAGCATAGATCATCTCTAAGAAGATGATACATGAGATCAGTTGAAGACATGTTGCTTCAACTGATTCTCCAAGGTGACTCCACCTATCATCGTGCTGCATCTCGTCATCATGCTTGTGCCTCACTATGCTGCACCATGTTGCACCCATCATCACAATGCTACATCTCATCATGCTTCATCAATCATGATGGTAACCATCAATGTACTGCATCATGTGCCATTGCTGCACCATGTTGCCATACTGACCTATGTGTTTGCTGCACCTAGCTAGCTTGCTGTCCCTTGCTTGCTTGTTGTCCCGAGCATGCTTGTTGTCCCTAGCATGCTTGCTGTCCCTGGCATGCTAGTTGTACTCAATAGCGGCTACACTAAGTATCATGCTGCTGTCCTAATGTGTTATACTACCACTATGAACTTGCTATATCATACTGCTGTACGTCACCATTGTGCTGCCCCTCATTATGCTATGATACACTTCATCGCTGTACCTATCATGCTGCAACATTCATCAACATGCTGCTGCAATATATCTGCTGCTTGCAACATCATGCTGCTTCAATGTATCATCACTGTTTTCTCCATCCAAGTGACTGTACTATTATCAACATAGTCCTAACAAACGCTGCCTTGCTGGACAAACTTCAACATATACCCTTCAACACTCTTCTCCATGTCACACGTCGCTTTCAGACCTTCCTTCCTCCATGGCTGTGACTGGGGCATGCTTGAATAGTCTTTCTTTATATCACCTGGAGGACTGCGGTTAGGGTAGCATAGAGCTTCTCCATAGGGCTGCGTATAGGGCAGCGTAGGGCTCTCCATAGAGCTGCGTATAGGGCAATGTAGGGCTCTCCATAGAGCTGTGTATAGGGCAGCATAGGGCTCTCCAATAGAGCTGTGTATAGGGCAGCATAGGGCTCTCCAATAGAGTTGTGTATAGGGCAACGTATGGCTTCTCTTTTAGAGTTATGTAGAGGGCAGCGTAGGGCTTCTCTTTTAGACCAGCAATTAGATCTCTCCTTGTTGTGTTATGTAGGCTTCCTTCACTGCGTTAAAATCTCCTCCATGATAGCGTTAGGATCTAGGGCATCCTCTAGGGCAGCGTATCCTCTTTAGATCTCTCCTCCCACCAAAACCCAAAGACAAGTGGAGAGGAAGAGATCATCAAGAGGATGTCTGTCCAAGTGAATTTCAAGGCACCTCTATTTATACTAAACCGTTGAGCACAAGTGGGGTTTATTTGGTTGCTGGCCAACCTTGACGAATTGTCCCATAACACAAATAAATTCATATCTCCATGAATACTTATCGGAATCGGATGATCTTTAGATCAATCCTACACCTCTCGATGAGAGTGATCCAAGAAAAATATCAGCTGCCATTAATAAGATGACACACATGGAATTTGACCCTAGTTGCCAATTTTAACACTCCCTCTTAACTAGGGAGAACTCCATTTGCTGATCCATGTGTCCCACTATACTATCTCTGTCATCAGTGCCCTGCACTGCTCTGCGCTGCTTTGCTCTACTCTGCTGAACCATGAAGAAGAAGAATTGATCGAGAATGTCTCATACCATTCTCTACTGACTCAAAGTCAGTTTCATCTGAAGAGAGTGTGTCATATCACTCTTACTAACCTGAAGTTAGTTTTATTAATCCCAGGTCAATATCATAAGAGAGTATCTCAAACCACTCATACTGATCCTAGATCAGTTTCATTGATCCCAGATCAATGGAGGTCATCCTAGCATAGGGAGTATGGTAAATACAACGATGCGTCCATCGATAGTACTACTATGGTCCCTACCCCCATTTCCCTGCTCATTGATCAGATGAGAGGTACTTCCCATGAGTCCCAGTCTCCAGACTGTATGGGTAGGATGCCTCGACAGGAGAACTAATCATCCTGTTCCACATGAGAACGAATCATCCTGTCCAACAGTCGCCACAGGAGAACTAATTATCGTGGCCCACAGGAGAACGAATCATCCTGTCCAACAGTTGCCACAGGAGAACTAATCATCCTATCCCAAAGTCGTAAAGGGGATCACAGGGGAAGGTTGAACCTTTCACCCTATACATAGCGCATCACCAGGGGAGGGTGAGTCGCCCCGTGGTCGTATGTCACTCCAGTAAGTACCCCAAACCCTTAGATCTCCCACAGCTCAATGCATTCAACATGCAGGACCCTTATAAGAAGGTCTCTCAACCAATGTTGCACGAAGCGGGAGCGTTTTTTGGAAGCGGGGACACCGAAGCGTCATTTTCCAAAAATCTAGGAAGCGAAGCGTCCGCAGAAGCGTCTGCTATATATATATATATATTTTTATATTTTTTTGCATTTATACTCAAAACAAACATCCCAAATACCAAATTAATTGTAGAAGACATGAAAACATGCATATTTTTGCATAAATCAAGATAGATATAACATCCATTCTACATTAATGATTAATTATTCGAGCATCAACCATTTAGATGCATCAACCATCTAGAATCTAGATTCTTCTCCTCTTGTCTATCCTTTGCCTCTACCTCGATTGTCTAGGGATATTAGTCAACATTGCCCAATTTTGATCAAACTACCTAATTCAAGACTTAAAATATGGTAGAAAAAGCTTAACATGCTTGATCGATGATTTTGACTTGATTGAAAGGTAATTTTTTGCTAAGGGCATGCCGCGTGACAAAGGAGTTCAACAATAACACCACCAACACTAGGGTACATATAGGGCTTGGTGCTCTTGATTAAATGCTAATCGCATACCTTCATACTTGATATAATCTAATGAAATGCCACAATCCCATTGATCCTGAATTCCTGAAAACTGTTAAGTCTGCTGAATTTTGAATAGGATATGAAATTCTATTTTCTCCATATGAAGTCCAATGAGGCTGGAACCACTCTCAAACATCCTGAGTCATTTCATGGTAATGTTAAAAATTTAAGTAAAAGGATGAAAATGAAAAATAAAGGAGAATGTCACTTTTACTTTAAGAATTTAACATTACCATGAGGGAGCATCTGCTATATTTATATTTTTTTTGCTTTCATTCGTCACCCTAACCCAAGGTGGACCCACCCCCAACAAACAAACTCACCTAAAATTTAAAAAAAAATTGAAAAAAAAACGATTTTCTAAATGCTTTTCCGGAAGCTTTTCTGGAAGCGTACGGAAGCGTACGCTTCCTCCTCCGAAGCGCCACGCTTCCGATGCCCGAAGCGCCGTATGAAGCGCGCTTCGGCGCTTCGGAAGCGGCGCTTCCGTACAACGCTTCCAAATTTCCAGGAAGCGTCTAAAAATGCCGAAGCGGCGCTTCCAAATTCGGAAGCGCCGCTTCCGGCCAAGCTTCCTAGGCGCTTCCGTACAGGACGCGCTTCGGGGCTTGGAACCGTGGGGGGGGGGGGGGGGGGCGCTTCGTGCAACACTGCTCTCAACGACTCCAAGTTGTACGGGAAAGTCACAGATTTGACCTTTCCCCGGGGCTTTGACAAAATGTCTGTGACCTGTACATCAGTCTCAATGCGATGGAGCCTCCTCGCTCATCGACTTACCATATCCCAGATAAGGTAGTATCTGATGTCTATCTGCTGGAGCAATCATCAAATACGGGATTCCTCAACAATCGAATCCCCCTTGGTTGTCACAGAGGATCACGGTGGTATTCATCATATGTACAAACAACTCACTGAAGAGCTTCCACAACCAGGCAGCTTCATACGAGATCATACTCGTAGCTATGTATACAGTCTCAGCGGTGCTTGTAGCAACCAACTTCTGCTTCCTGCTCATCCATGATATCGAAGTAGAACCCAAAGAGAACCAACACTAAGAAGTTCTCTAGTGATCCTCCACACTGCCTGCCCAGTCAGCATTTGAATAATCATGCAACTTCATATTTCTGGCAGTGTATCTCAATCCATGAGAGATTGTGCCCCGAAGATATCTCAAAAGATTCTTGGCACCAATCCAGTGAGGCTCAACCAAATATGAGCTCACCATGCTAACTGCAAAACATATGTCCGGACGAAAGTTCACCAAGAACATCAATTCAAATGAGTTTATGAAACTCATAGGCATTTCCCAAATCTAGTCCAGCATCATCACCATATAAATTCTGAAAGTTAAGATCCTCGAGGTAGTCACGGGCTTGCAGTTTACCATTCTACATCCGGAATCCAACTGCCTCTTACTTCTTCAAGTGAGAGGGCCAACACTTGTCTGAAATAGGTCGTCCTCAGAAGGTGCCAATATGAGAGGTCTATCATCCACAACCTTCAAACAGTGGTTTGGATCGACTTCACTCTTAGTGCATCTCAACTTCATCTGGCAGCTATCAATCCTCTCATATCAAACACGGGGTGATCTGCTTCAAGCCATAAAGGGCTTTCTTCCACAGGCACACATGAGATTTCCGATCACGAATCTCAAACCCCTCGGGTTGTTCCAAACCTGTGCTCCTGCTACATGAGGGGAATGGTCCTCTTGTAAGATTTTCCCTTTGGTACATCTCAGACATGTGCCTTCATGCTCCATTTGAATTTAGGCATCCTTGTCATCATCTGACTTACTGACCTCCGGTGCTAGGTGTCAACTGACGTGGTCCCCAATGGACTTCCTGCCAATCTTGAACTCAAAGATAAAAGCATCTTTGAAAATTCTATTTCCAAACATGTACCTTTCCATCGATGAATGCCACCCTGAAACCTTTTGACTTCCATTGCCAAAATGGACACCAGGTTCTCCTTAAGATCAGGTACATAAAAGAGATTCTTGTAAATGAATCGAGTTACCCACATTCAATTGAGGGGTAACATTCCCTACACCCTTTCTGGGATAGGTGGCATCGACTCCAAGTATAATCCCATGGTTGTTTCCATCTCTACCAAATTCGAGAGAGCACCCTTCTATCCGATGAGGTGCCTTGAAGCACTACAATCAATAAGCCAGATTCCCAAAGAATTTGAAGGAGAGGGCCAATACAAGATAATGCTTCTTTATCTTATCAGAAACAACATTTGATTCTTCATACCTGGGGTTCCTTGCTTTCTTTGAAGAGTCGGCCGTTTCCTTGATGACTTGCATTACCTGTCATTCCTCTGATCATTGAAGATGTCCCTGGAATGATTGTTATCATCATCAAGTGATGTGTCCCTACCATTCGGACACTCCTTCGCATAATGGCCGAACTTATTGCAACCAAGGCATCTGCCTTTCCTTCCACCCTTAGATTTGGACTTCTCAATGAAGTGATCTTTAGGTAGGCCATCAGAAGCTTCCGTTGCACTATTCTAATAATATTCTTTGCTTCGATTTCACCCTTGGTGAACTTGAAGAGGGATAAGGAATCCATTGATCCTTTTCCAACTGTCTTCGGTGATTGCTCTTTCACTCTTGCTTGGGCTTTGTCTTCACCTCAGCTTTGATACCATGTTAAGTTTAGGTATGTTCTATGCTTAGAGCAATTTATTTAAATTTTCATAGTTATCTCAATATCTTTTCCAGATTAGCAATCACATCAACATTAAAGTAAACTATAGATAGAACATAAACATAAATCGCAGAAGACAAGCCAAGACAAGAGGACACAAGATGTGGCGCTAGCCAGGGACAAACCTTAATGTGGGTAAACCCTTGATCAATTCTTCTTATATGTTCTTCAATAGTTCAGCAGAGAGAGAGAGAGAGAGAGAGAGAGAGAGATAGTACATTTACAACTGAAGTCAACACTTTGACTTATCTAGATGAGAGCATAGATCATCTCTAAGAAGATGATACATGAGATCAGTTGAAGACATGCTGCTTCAACTGATTCTCCAAGGTGACTCCTTCACCTATCATCGTGCTGCATCTTGTCATCATGCTGCGCCTCACTGTGCTGCACCATGTTGCACCCATCATCACAATGCTGCATCTCATCATGCTTCATCAATCATGATGGTACCCATCACTGTACTGCATCATGTGCCATTGCTGCACCATGTTGCCATACTGACCTATGTGTTTGCTGCACCTAGCTAGCTTGCTGTCCCTTGCTTGCTTGTTGTCCCTAGCATGCTTGCTGTCCCTGGCATGCTAGCTGTACTTGCTGCACTAAGTATCATGCTGCTGTCCCAATGTGTTATACTAGCACTATGAACTTGCTATATCATACTGCTGTACCTCACCATTGTGCTGCCCCTCATTATGCTATGATACACTTCATCGCTGTACCCATCATGCTGCAACATTCATCAACATGCTGCTGCAATATATCTGCTGCTTGCAACATCATGCTGCTTCAATGTATCATCACTGTTTTCTCCATCCAAGTGACTGTACTATTATCAACACAGTCCTAACATATGCTGCCTTGCTGGACAGACTTCAATGTATACCCTTCAGCACTCTTCTCCATGTCATACAAGCCGCTTTTAGACCTTACCTCCTCCATGGCTGTGACTGGGGCATGCTTGAATAGTCTTCCTTTATATCACCTGGAGGACTGCAGTTAGGGCAGCATAGAGCTTCTCCATAGGGTTGCGTATAGGGCAGCGTAGGGCTCTCCATAGAGCTGCGTATAGGGCAGCGTAGGGCTCTCCAATAGAGCTGTGTATAGGGCAGCATAGGGCTCTCCATAGAGCTGTGTATAGGGCAGCGTAGGGCTCTCCAATAGAGCTGTGTATAGGGCAGCGTAGGGCTTCTCTTTTAGAGCTGTGTATAGGGTAGCGTAGGGTTTCTCTTTTAGACCAGCAATTAGATCTCTCCTTGCTGCATTATGTAGGCTTCCTTCACTGTGTTAAAATCTCCTCCATGATAGCGTTAGGATCTAGGGCATCCTCTAGGGCAGCGTATCCTCTTTAGATCTCTCCTGCCACCAAAACCCAAAGACAAGTGGAGAGGAAGAAATCACCAAGAGGATGTGTGTCCAAATGACTTTCAAGGCACCTCTATTTATACTAAACTGTTGAGCACAAGTGGGGTTTATTTGGTTGCTGGCCGACCTTGATGAATTGTCCCATAACACAAATAAATTCATATCTCCATGAATACTTATCGGAATCAGATGATTTTTAGATCAATCCTACACCTCTCGATGAGAGGGATCCAAGAAAAATGTCAGCTGCCATTAATAAGATGACCCACATGGAGTTTGGCCCTAGTTGCCAATTTTAACAATATGCTTGGCTGCTATCCTGTGGTCATTTTTCGGCTCCATTTGAAATTGGCTGCAAATGTTTAGTGCAAAACAAATATCTGGACATATGTTCACAAGATACATCAAAGAGCCAACCAATTGTCTATAACTTGTAGGATCCACAGGGCTTGAATCAAAGTTTCTCAACCTCTTCAAATTTGTGATCAATGGGGGTTGTAATAGGTTTGTAGTCCATTATGCCAATCCTTTGCAACATCTTAATCACATACTTCCCTTGACCTAGATATATTTCACCAGGTCTTTGCCATACTTCCAACCCCAAGTAATAGTGTATCAACCCTAGATCCTTCATATCGAATTCTGTTGCTAATTGTCTCTTGCATTCTTGAATACGACCTTCCACACCTGTTATGAAAAGATCATCCACATATAGAAGGGTGATGACTGGTTCATCCTTCACTACTTTGATATATAGGTTTGGATTTGCATAACTCTTTGAAAGCCCAATCTTTGTAGATATGTGTCCATCCTAGCATACCAGGCCCTTGGAGCTTGCTTGAGGCCATAAAGTGCCGCCTTCAATCTGCAAACGTGAGTTTCTCTATCATTCACTTCAAATCCCAAGGGTTGTTCGATATACACTTCTTAATCAATTGTACCATGCAAAAATGTTGTTTTGACATCCATTTGATGGATGTTCCATCCCATACATGTTGCCAAAGAGACTAACGATCTTATAGTTGTGTATCTAGTTGTAGGTGCAAATGTCTCTTCATAATTGATGCCTTATTGTTGAGAGAAACCCCTTGCCACAAAGTTTTCTTTGTACTTTCCAATGCTTCCATCTGTTGAATGCTTAATCTTGTAGAGCCATTTGGAAGTTACCACGGATCTGTCATTAGGCCTAGGAATGATTTTCCAAACTCCCTTTTTCATTATATATTGATATTCTTTATTCATAACATCTTTCCATTCTTGATGATTGACAACTTCTTCAAAGGTGGATGGTTCTACTTCAATTAACTTTGTCATATAGGCTGCATACCTTGAATACCTTTTAGGCTTCTTACTTTCCATGAATGTACCTTTTGTTGCAATATGTCCTTCAGCTTCTTGAAGAGTAGACTTTAACCAATTTGGTCTCTTTCGATTTTCAGGGATTATGACATGCTGCACAGGTTCACTGGGACCTTCTTCTTCATGATTGGAATCTTCTTCTTCCCTTGGAGATTCTTCAAATATAGGTAGTTCTTCATCATCGGAATCAATTGGGAGATCTTTGGACTTCTTATATGCAATTCTTTCATCAAAGATCACATCTCTGCTAACTTCAATTCGGTGCCCTTCCTTTATGTAGATTCTATATGCCTTTGAAGAGTTATTATAGCCAAACCAATATGCTCTTCAAGCTTGTAGGATCCAATTTCTTCTTTTTATCTTTTAGAATGTGAATGTAGATAGGGCAACCAAATATTCGTAAATGATCTACATATGGTCTCTTCCTAGTAAATGCTTCTTCAGGAGTCATGTTGTCAAGTGTCTTGTGAGGACTTCAATTTTGAATATATACAACTATTTTGGATGCCTCACCCCATAGAAATTGAGGTAAGCCTTGATCATGTAACATAGCTCTAACACTTTCTTCAATTATACGATTCTTCCATTTTACTCCATTTTTTTGCTCTGGATTGTATGGGACTATCAACTCCCTCTTAATTCCAACCTCCTTACAGAAAGTTATAAGTTCCTTTGATGTGTATTCTCCTCCATTATCAGATCTTAGTACCTTGATCTTTCTTTCTGTAAGATTCTCTACTTCTGCTTTGAATTCTTGAAATTTTTCAAATACTTCATCCTTGGACTTAAGTAAATAAATCCAAGTCTTCCTTGAGTGGTCATCAATGAAAGTCACATAGTATAGACCTCCAAAAGATTTTGTAGACATAGGACAACAAATATCAGAGTGAATGAGATCCAGGATTTCTTTAGATCTTGAAGCACTGCTTCCAAATGGCTTCTTAACATTTTTAACTAATGCACATCCCTTGCAAACTCCTTCATGATCCTCCTTAAGTTCAGGGATTCCATTCACCATTGTGTTTAGAGTTGGTAATATTTTGTAGTGTAGGTGTCCAAACCTTCTATGCCAAAGCTAGTATGGGCTAACTTCAATGGGAACAACCAGTGGGACAGTCACAGGGATCCAGTACAGGAGCACGGAATCCAGTGAGATCTCAGGAAACAAAGTAGTAGGGGCAGGATGAGGAGCTGGCAGAACCTCCCACTACTAGTGGTCTAGCTAGTAGAGAGGTTCGTCAGATATTGAGAGATGCATAGGAGTTTGCTGGAGCTTAGGATGAGCAAAAGAGAGCACAAAGAACCTAACAGATATCAAGCATTGGTAGCTCAGGTTGCAAAACCTTCTAGCTTTCAGGAGGCGCACAACATCAGGTGTGGATAGATGCCATGGTAGAAGAATACAACTCTATCATGACGAATGATGTTTGGGAGGTAGCGCTAAGGATTGAGGACATGTCAGTCATAGGTTCTTGATGGATCTATAAGATCAAGTATGTTGTAGATGGTAGTGTGGAGAAGTACAAGGCTAGGTTTGTGGCAAAAGGGTATGCACATAAAGAAGGGATAGATTATGAGGAAACCTTCGCTCTAGTTTCTAGATACACCTCTATTCGGTCAGTTGTATCCCTAGCAGCTCAGATGGGATGTTAGATTCACCAGATGGATGTCAAGACAACATTCTTGAACGGGGTGATAGAGGAGGAGGTGTACATTGAACAACCAGAGGGCTTTGAGACTCATGAGAGGCACACTCATGTGTGCAGATGTAAGAAAGATTTATACGGGCTCAAGCAGGCTCCCAAGGCACGGTATGGTCGGATCAACAACTACTTGCAACAGATGGGATTCGTCAAGAGTGATGCAGATCCCAACATCTACTATTTGACGGTAAAGGGTGAACCGCTCATCCTAATATTGTATGTGGATGATCTCATCTTGACAGGATCATCAGGGCTCATAGAGGACTGCAAGAGGAACTTGACAACAGAGTTTGATATGAAGGATTTGGGGTTGATGCACCATTTCCTAGGATTGGAAGTGTGGTAGAAGGACGAGGAGATCTTGCTTAGGCAGGGAAGATATGCTACATACATTTTGAAGAGATTCAAAATGCAGGATTGTAGACCCATGTCTACGCCCAAGATCACCAATTGGAAGAAGATAAGTGCATCAGATGACAAGGATGTCGACCCCACGTTGTATAGACAACTTATCAGTTCTCTCATGTATCTAGTCAACACTAGGCCAGATATTTTCTTCGCGATCAATACCCTCAGTCAGTTTATGGTAGAACCAAAGAGGGTACATTGGGCAATAATGAGGCGTATTTTGAGGTATGTGCACAACACAATCGAGTATGGGTTGAGATATACCTGAGGGGATGATGTCAGACTATGTGGATTTGTTTGAAATACTGAGAGGTGGGGGGTTGAATCAGTATTTCTTTTTAATTGTTCTTGTTATTACCAAAAACACATATACATATGGAACACAAAAATAGATAGCTGGAATTAAAGCTTTTATTAACACAAACAATGCAATGAAATAAATACAATATATATATATATATCTATATATATATATATAACTGGTTGCAATTAGTTTCCAAGGTCCAACTTGGACTTCAGTGAGGCTCCAACCTCCAGAGCATCAACTCTGTCTTGCAATAGTTCTGCATTTAGGAGCACCAACTCCCAAGGATTTCAATCCTGTTAAGTTCTGAGGCTCCAACCTCTTGGGCTCCAACCCAAATTTGATATCAACTATTTTGTTGTAGTTCTCTGCTCCCAAGCCTATTGAGCTTCAGCTTTACTCCTGTTCTCTTGCTTCTCCTGCCTCTCCTGCCTCTACTTCGGCTTCCTCTCGCTCTAATTATCCACACTCACACTTCCTTGTTTTTCTTGTTTTTGTATTCATGTTGCCTCTGACTGTTCGTTTCCGCTTCCCACTGACTCTTCAGCTTCTTCAATGCTCGCTTCAGCTTCCTCTTCGTTGGCTTGTCCTTTGGCTTCCCTCTTCTCCATTGATTTGGCTTTTCGGTTTCCTCTGCGCTAGCTTTCCATTCAGCCTCCTGGCTTTTCGGTCGTTGTGTGTTAAAAATTGTAACAGAGCCCCGTTTTTCAATGATAACAGGAATACACAGGGACAACATTTTTTAATGGACATGCCACGTCCCAATCGCAATTGCAATTGGCGTTAGTTCAGCCTCCTGAACTATTGGAAGCATTTCTTAAAGCATTTTTGCCTTCAAACCGCGCGCAAAGCCAATATTCAAATACACAGGAAATATGAGAAAAACTGGCGAAACTGTTAAAGGGGCAGACTTCAAATTTTATTGTACCCTCATCTATACCTGCATCGAGTCTGCAGTGAAATTGCAATCGGCAGTCGCAGCATATCGCGCCATCCCTTTATAACTTGCAATGGTCACTTCCGACATGGCGAACGCGACAGAGCATTAAATCAATTGTAATGTTGCATCGGGTCCGCAACATTCATCGCAATCGGCGCTTGCCTTTGGCGGAGGTCCGATGCAATATCGTTAATCGCTATCGGTGATTGCAATGGGCCACTTAACATGTTGTAACTCCCGCTCCCGAAGTGCCGATGCGATATATGTCGGCAATTGCAAATCGCAAAGGTTCAAGTCTATACTTATAGCGATGCGATATTATGTGCTGGACCCGATAAGACTCAACGCTCTCGTGCATAAAATTTCAAGTCCGCTTTCCGCCTCCGATAGTGTATTTGCAAAATATATGTTTTGGCCTCCATTTGTGCCTCCGATAGTGTATTCTATGCATACTTATATAAATTCTGCCTTTTCTGCTCCGATAATGTATTTGCATATAACTAAGTCTTTTTGCCCCCGATAATGTATATGCAATCCAACTAAGTCTTTCTGCCTCCGATAGTGTAAATGCACGTATATATATGTTTTTGCCGCCGATAGTGTTAAATGCATATATAGATGGGTTTTGGCCTCTGATAGCTCCTGATAGTGTAAATGCATCCTTTGCTCTTCGATAGCTTTGTTTGCTTCCTCCATTGCTTCGATGGCTTTGTTTGCTTTCCTCCAATGGCTCTGTCTGCTCTTTGCTCTATTTGCTCCTCTGGTGGCTCTGTCTACTCCTCTTGGCTCCTCCGATGGCTCTATTTGCTTCCTCCATTGGCTCTGTCTGCTCTTTGCTCCTTTGGTGGCTCTGTCTGCTCCTCTTGGCTCCTCCGATAGCTCTGTTTGCTCCTCGAATATTGCCATATTGACATCAATGAGAATCTATGTCAACAATCTCCCCGTTTGTTATTGATGGCAATATTCTTCTTCTCTCCCCCTTTGACATCAGTGGCAAAGGAATGCATACGGACTCCCCCTGTTGAATTGCTCCCCCTATAGAATTGCTCGCCCTGTCCTGTAACATCTTTATGAATGAACTTAAGTGATGCTAAAGAAATAACCCCCATATGTTGACGAAGATGTTCAAATGCTTCTTGACGAAGAGGTTTTGTGAAAATATTAGCTATCTGCTCCTTAGTATTGATATATTCCAAGATGATGTTTTGTTCAGCGCCTTAGAATTGCTCGCCCTGTCCTGCAACATCTTTATGAATGAACTTAAGTGATGCTAAAGAAATAACCCCCATATGTTGACGAAGATGTTCAAATGCTTCTTGACGAAGAGGTTTTGTGAAAATATTAGCTATCTGCTCCTTAGTATTGATATATTCCAAGATGATGTTTTGTTCAGCTCCTTAGAATTGCTCGCCTTGTCCTGCAACATCTTTATGAATGAACTTAAGTGATGCTAAAGAAATAACCCCCATATGTTGACGAAGATGTTCAAATGCTTCTTGACGAAGAGGTTTTGTGAAAATATTAGCTATCTGCTCCTTAGTATTGATATATTCCAAGATGATGTTTTGTTCAGCTACTTGTTCACGAAGGAAATGATACTTGATTGGTATATGTTTGGTCTTTGAGTGCATCATTGGATTTTTGCTAAGACTGATAGCACTTGTGTTATCACGATAGATGGTAATCAGTTGATCTGTACCTATGTTGACATCTTTTAGAGCTTCCTTCATCCATAGTATTTGAGTACAACAGTCTGCTGTAGCTATATACTCGACTTTGGCTGTGGATAATGATATGGATGTTTGTTTTTTGCTGAGCCAAGCTACTAAATAGTCTCCCAGAAAGAATGCATTTCCTTTCGTACTTTTTCGATCATCTACACTTCTGGCTGAATCAGCGTCGGTGTATGCAGTTACAGTCAAAGTTGAGCTCTTAGGGTACCAAAGATCATAATCAGGAGTTCCTTTCAGGTACCTCAAAATTCTTTTTACAACTAACAGATGGGATTGTTTGGGAGCTGATTGAAATCTTCCCACCATTCCTACTACCTGCATTATATTGGGTCTTGTAGCAGTTAAGTACAGAAGGGCTCCAATTATTGACCTGTAATGAGTTGCATCTACTGGAGGGGAGTCATCATCTTTGCTTAATTTGCAATTTGTGGTCATAGGTGTGCTCATGGGTGCACAGTCCTCCATTCCATATCTTTTAAGCATGTCCTTTAGATATTTGGCTTGAGATATAAACAATCCTGCTCTGGTTTGAGATACTTGAAGTCCAAGGAAGTGAGATAACTCTCCTATCATTGACATCTCGAATTCTCTTGACATGTTTTGAGAAAATTCATGGCTCATTTCATCATTATTGCTAGCAAAAATCAGATCATCAACATAAACAAGTGTGACTAGCAACTTACCTTCATCCGTCTTTATGTAGAGATTACTTCCTGCCACTCCCTTCTTGAAGCCTTGTTGTTGTAGATAGTGATCCAATCTTGCATACCAAGCTCTGGGTGCTTGTTTCAATCCATATAATGCCTTTTTCAGCTTACAGACTAAGTTTCTTTCTTCCATCAGACCAAATCCTTCTGGTTGCTCCATGTAGACTTCTTCCTTGAGTTCCCCATTCAGAAATGTTGATTTTACGTCCATTTGATAGATTTTGAATCCTTTTAAGCAAGCAAATGCCAAGAACATCCTGATAGCTTCCATACGAGCTACTAGTGCCAATGTTTCTTCAAAGTCAATTCCTTCAATTTGTGAATAGCCCTTGCAGACAAGCCTTGCCTTGTTTCTGATAACTTCTCCTTCTTCATTCATTTTATTTTTGAATACCCACTTGGTTCCTATTATGTTTTTGTCCTTTGGACGAGGTACCAACGCCCATGTCTCGTTCTTCTCAATTTGGGACATTTCTTCTTCCATGGCTTTTACCCATTGAGGATCTTTGCTTGTGCAAATGTTTCTGGTTCTATCATGGATAGAAGAGCAATAACGTTTCTCTTTGATGTAATTGTCATCCTTCTTCGGGTTTGCATCCCTTCATCTCTATTGCCAATAATCTGCTCTTCTGGATGATATTTCTAGATAAACTTCATCTTTGAAGGGGTATGAGGTGTTTCTTTTTCTCTTCTTCTTCTTCCTGATCAACTTCTTTTTCTTTAGGTTCTTCTTCTTTAATGAGAAGATTATCTTCATGTTCTTCAATTTCTTTTTCGGAAGATCTTCATCAATCTTTACATCAATGCTTTCCACTATTTTCCTCAGTCGAAAATTGTAGCACTTGTAAGCTTTGCTCCATGTAGAGTATCAAAGGAATATGCCTTCATCAACTCGAGAATCAAACTTTCCTGGTGAGCCATCATTGATTTTTATGAAGCACTTGCTTCCAAAGATCTTGAAGTACTTTACTGAAGCAGGTCTTCCTTTCCATAACTCATAAGGAGTTTTTTCACAATTTGGTCTTAATTGAGTTCGATTCAAGGTATAGACAACTGTCCCGATTGCTACTCTCCAGAATTTTGGCTGCAAGTCTGCTGCTAATAACATTGTTCTTGCCATTTCTTGGACTGTTCAGTTTCTTCTTTCAACTACCCCATTTTGCTGAGGTGTTCTGGCAGTAGAGAATTCCCTTTTAATTCCATGAATATTACAGAACTCATTAAACTCTTTTGATGTGAATTCTCCCCCTCTGTCTGTTCTGAGGCACTTAATTTTTGAGTCCTTTTCATTTTGTTTCTCCTTGGAGTGCCTGATTTCTAGTTGGTCCACACAAATCAACATGGATGATCTCCAAGGGCTTTGATGTAGAGAGCTCCTTGGTCTTGTGGCTGCTTCTGGTTTGTTTTCCATGTTGACATGGACCACATACTCCTTGATTTGGTTTGAATAGCCTTGGGATGTCTCGTACAACTTTAATCTTGCTGATATTGATCAGATTTTCGAAGCTTGTACATCCAAGTCGTTTGTGCCACAACGAATTTTCATCTGTCTGACTCAAGTAGCATTTATTTTCTTGAATCTTGTTTAGAATGTAAATGTTGTCTTGTGTTCTAACCCCTTTCACCACAAGTTCCCCTGAGGAAGAGTTCCTTATTTCACAGTCTTTGGTGCTAAAGACAACCTTATGTCCTTGATCACAGATTTGGCTGACACTCAGGAGATTGTGTTTGAGCCTGTCTACTAGCAGAGCATCTTGAGCTTTTCCTTTTCCATTGATGAGGGTAACAATTCCTTTTCCCGCAATTCTGCTAGATCCACTTCCAAAGGACACATTTCCTTCCTTTTTGCTCAATGAGACAAACTTCCTTTTGTCTCCTGTCATGTGTCTGGAGCACCCACTATCCACAAACCAATGATTTTCATTATTTTGAGCATATAGAGCCAGGCCACATTTATCCATGTTGGGATTCTCACTACTTGCTTTTCCTCCTTTGAGTGGGCAGTTTTGTTCATAGTGTCCATTATTGTAGCATAATGAGCAAATTAGATCAAATTTGGTCAAGGGATCAAACGAATTGAAGGTTTTGATTTGTCCCAACCTTTTGGGAGCATATGGTTTGATTATTTGATCCTTTAGCTTTGGTGTTTCACTCTTGCGAGCCATGCAATGTCTAGCTTGATGACCAAAGTTTTTACAATGAAAACAATGTCCAAGAAAGATAGTTTTGTACCTGTTGTAGTAGCCACGGTTTGAGTCAATTTCCTTCCTTGGAATTACTCCAGCTTCATTCTTTGGATTTGAGATGGGCCTTTGATGGAATGCTAGTTTGTATTTGCTGTAATATCCATGATTTGAATCCACATTCTTCTTTGGGGTTATTCTCTCTCCACTCTTCGGTTCTAGGATGCGCCTTTGACAACATACTTTTTCTTCTTTTGGGTTGCTGGAAAGTGCATCGGCATAGCTTTTCACACTATTCTTAGTGCTTGAAGATTCTCCTTTGAAACCTATTCCAGACTTGTCATGTTGGGGTTTTTGACTTTTTAGGATAGTCTCAAGTATTTGTGAGCTTTTCCAGCCCTTTTTGACTTGCTCCAATTCCTTCCTCAAAGATACTATTTCTGCTTCATGTTCTTCGCAAGTCTCTTCTTTTTCTTTTAGCTTTGTTTCCAAGAGATCTTCTCTTCTTCTAGTTTCCTCGTTTTCTACCTTGAGAGAAATAATTTTATTTCGTAATTTCTCATTTTCTTCAATGGCACTTATTAGCAGTTCATCTACATTTCCTTCTAGCCCTGAGTCATCATCATTTGTGAATGCCATGAATAATGTTTCTTGGCTTTCATCATGGTCACTTTCCTCATCTGATTTCTTTTTGATGACTACAAATTCATCCTCATCAGACTCATCTTGTTTAGAGAAGAAGTTCTTCTTATTGAACCCTTTCTTCTTGTATACCATTCTTTTAGAATTTCCTTCATCATCACTATCATGTTTATGAGGACATTTTGCTACATAATGACCTATTTTTCCACATTTAAAACAGATAAGAGGGTACTTGCCTTTAAGCTTAGATCCTTTCTTCAGCTTTCGTACAAATTGAGCCAATTCAGATTCCACTTCGGAGTCATCACTACAGTCATTCCTTTCTTTCCCCTTCTTTGATTTTGAGGCCTTGAATGCTGCATCTTTGGAGCTTGGGCCACCTTTTCTCATCTCATAGGCAGTAAGGATTCCATGGAGTTCGTCCATCTTGAGAGTATCTAGATCCTTTGCTTCTTCTATGGCGCTTATTTTGGAGTCAAATCTGTTTGGAAGAGATCTTAAGACCTTTTGAATAGCGATACGTTTTTCAATCTTTTCGTCTAATCCTTTAAGAGAATTGACCACTTCAGCGACTCGGAGGAAGTATGATGCAATATCTTCTTCATCTTCCATCTTCAGACTTTCAAATTGCCTTCTGTGAGTTTAAAGCTTTGCCTTCTTAACTTTAGAGTCTCCATTGTATAAGCCAACTAGCTTATCCCACATTTCTTTGGCAGAGTTACAGTTCATGAATTTTGTAAACTCGGAATCAGTGATTCCACTAGTGATGGAGTTCAAGGCTTTTGCATTTGCAATGTAGGCTTTCCTCTCGTCTTGATCTGTCGGAAGAGTCGTAGGAATTTGGTACTCATTTAGAACGAAATGCCAGACTTCAGGTACAAGGGACATTAAGTACTAGGTCATTCTCTTTTTCCAGAAACCAAAGTTGGTGCCGTCAAATAGAGGAGGTTTTCCTGACGCTTCGTGATTTCTCATCATGACTACGAATCCTTCTCCAAGCTGTTAGGCTAATGTGAAGAAACCGGCTTCGATACCAATTGTTGGAAATACTGAGAGGGGGAGGGGGGTGAATCAGTATTTCTTTTTAATTGTTCTTGTTATTACCAAAAACACATATACATATGGAACACAGAAATAGATAGCTGGAATTAAAGCTTTTATTAACACAAACAGTGCAATGAAATAAATACAATATATATATATATATATATATATATATATATATATATATATATATATATATATATATATATATATATATAACTGGTTGCAATTAGTTGCCAAGCTCCAACTTGGACTTCAGTGAGGCTCCAACCTCTAGAGCACCAACTTTGTCTTGCAATAGTTCAACACTTAGGAGCATCAACTCCAAAGGATTTCAATCCTGTTCAGTTCTGAGGCTCCAACCTCTTAGGCTCCAACCCAAATCTGATATCAACTGTTTTGTTGTAGTTCTTTGCTCCCAAGCCTGCTGAGCTTCAGCTTTACTCCTGTTCTCCTGCTTCTCCTGCCTCTTCTGCCTCTACTTCGGCTTCCTCTCGCTCTAATTATCCACACTCACACTTCCTTGTTTTTCTTGTTTTTGTATTCCTGTTGCCTCTTGACTATTCGTTTCCGCTTCCCACTGACTCTTCAGCTACTTCTATGCTTGCTTCAGCGTCCTCTTCGCTGGCTTGCCCTTTGGCTTCCCTCTTCTCCATTGATTTGGCTTTTCGGTTTTCTCTGCGCGGGCTTTCCATTCAGCCTCCTGGCTTTTCGGTCGCAGTGTGTTAAAAACTGTAATAGAGCCCCATTTTTCAATGATAACAGGCATACACAGGGACAACATTGTTTAACGGACATGCCACGTCCCAATCGCAATTGCAATCGGCATTAGTTCAGCCTCTTGAACTATCAGGAGCATTTCTTAAAGCATTTTTGCCTTCAAACTGCACGCAAAGCCAATATTCAAATACACAGGAAATATGAGAAAAACCAGTGAAACTGTTAAAGGGGCAGACTTCAAATTTTATTGTACCCTCATCTATCCCTGCATCGGGTCCACAGTGAAATCGCAATCGGTAGTGGCAGCATATCGCGCCATCCCTTTATAACTTGCAATGGTCACTTCTAACATGGCGGACGCGACAGAGCTTTAAATCAATTATAATTTTGCATTCGGTCCGCAACATTCATCGCAATCAGCACTTGCCTTTGGCGGAGGTCCGATGCGATATCGTTAATCGCTACCGGCGATTGCAATGGGCTGCTTAACACGTTGTAACTCCCGCTCCCGAAGTGCCGATGCGATATATGTCGACAATCGCAAATCGCAAAGTTTCAGGTCTAGACCTTAACGTAGACCACTCACTTATAGCGATGCGATATTATGTGTCGGACCCGATAAGACTCAACGCTCCTGTGCATAAAATTTCAAGTCTGCTTTCTGCCTTGGATAATGTATTTGCAATATATATGTTTTGGCCTCCGTTTGCGCCTCCGATAGTGTATTCTGTGCATACTTATATAAATTCTGCCTTTTCCGCTCCGATAGTGTATTTGCATATAACTAAGTCTTTTTGCCCCTGATAGTGTATATGCAATCCAACTAAGTCTTTCTGCCTCTGATAGTGTAAATGCATGTATATATATGTTTTTGCCACCGATAGTGTTAAATGTATATATAGATGGGTTTTGGCCTCCAATAGCTCCCGATAGTGTAAATGCATCCTTTGCTCTTCGATAGCTCTGTTTGCTTCCTCCATTGCTCTGATGGCTCTGTTTTCTTCCTCCAATGGCTCTATCTACTCTTTGCTCTGTTTGCTCCTCTAGTGGCTCTGTTTGCTTCTCTTGGCTCCTCTGATGGCTCTGTTTGCTTCCTCCAATGGCTCTGTCTACTCTTTGCTCTATTTGCTCCTCTGGTGGCTCTGTCTGCTCTTTGCTCTGTTTGCTCCTCTGGTGGCTCTGTTTGCTCCTCTTGGCTCCTCCGATAGCTCTATTTGCTCCTCGAATATTGCCATATTGACATCAATGACAATCTATGTCAATAGGATTCACAGATGCAGATTGGGCAGGCAATTCAGTGGACAGGAAAAGTACCTCTAGGTATTGCTTCAGCGTTGGATCAGGGATGGTTTCTTGGTGTAGTTGGAAGCAGAAATTGGTAGCATTGAGCTCTGCAGAAGCAGAGTATATGGCAGCAAACACAACTACGTGCGAAGCTATATGGCTTCGGAAGCTTCTATAAGCTTGTCAGGCGGAGGATGGAGGCAACCAGTGTCTACTGTGATACTTAGAGTTGCATTAAGCTCTCTGAGAATCCAATGTTTCATGACAGGTCGAAACACATAGATATTCGGTGTCATTTCATCAGAGATTGTGTACAACGTGGAGCGGTCCAGCTACAATATGTTCCCATAGAAGAGCAGGTTGCAGATATAATCCCAAAAGATCTAGGGAGAGCTAAGTTCGTCTATTTCAGAGAACATATGGGTATGGTGGAGAACCTGTTTCAATAGCAGGGACCGATTATTTCAGATGCTTCTCAGTTGTAGTAGTTGCAGTTGCAACAACAACAGATGGGAGGGATGTGAAAAATTGGTGACCCAATTCACTACTGCAACAACTGATTATATTTCTCTTACTGAATCAATTTATTTATAGTATTATACGGTAAACATCGAAATAAATACAACTGTAGCCTTTACAACTTAAATAATCCTATGTTGTTCATCATCAGGATAGATCCATGAGTGAATAAGCCAGAACTCAATAGGGTCAATAAATAAAGGTGTGGGCTAGGATGGGAATGAATGACAACCGACAAGTTCTGATGGAAGGAGAGTGAAACAATAGATAATGATTTAATTTTAATTTTAGTTTTTAATACCTAGTTTTCTTTAAAGATTATTAATAAATTTTTGTTGTTTATTATTTAATGATTATAAAATAGTTTTCATTATTTTATTAATTAATTTTCATTAGTTTTTATTAATTATAAATTAAAGTTGAGTTTAATGTTTAAAATTAAATGTAATGTTTCAAATCAAATTAAATTTTTTTGTTGGAATTAAATTGTAATTGTAAAGTCTTTAATTTTATTAATAATAATTAATAACTACTATTTGTTTAATTATTATTAACAAATATTAAATAATTGACTAAATTACAATGAGGTACCCCTGTCCCCCTAAGACATCAATTTTGATCTCGGATCTTGCTTCTTGTTGTTGGAAAGGCATGTCCTCTATTGAAACTAAACACCATCACTAAACCAAGCCATTGAACCTCACCAACTATCAATTTGCGGGGGGTTAATTAGTCCCTATGAAAGTAGACCACCTACCTTCCTTCCTTCCTTTGTTAAGCCTTCCTAGATAGGCATGCGAAGCCCACTATATTAGTGGGAAGGTCTACCTGATACAGGTAGCCTTATAAACTTACCTTGGGGTCTTGGAACTAATTCCCATACACATTATGTATGATGGACTCATATTCTTCCACCATTGCATCTTTCCATACATGATTTTGTACTGCTTCTTCAAAAGTGCATGGTTTAGCTTGAATAATGTTGCTCATGGCTACAACGTATCCATGGAACCAACATGGTGTCTTGCTTTCTCTAAAGATTCCTTTGGGGGTAGCATGACTATCAACATCTTGTAAAGTGTCACGAAGCCATAATGGTCTCTTTCTAGCAGGAGGATCACATGGAGGAGGGTCCATGGGCCCCATGGGTTCATCAGCAAGGTCAGGCTCAGACTCACAATCTTCTTGAGCATCTAAGGCATCATCTTGACTTTTAGCATTAGCAGGAGGAGGAGGAGTGTCTCTTGCCTTTCCAAGAGTTGCATCTTTATCGAATGTTACATCCCTGCTAAACTCTATAATTTTTTGACCAGGCACGAATATTTTGTAAGCTTTAGAATTTTCACAATAACTGACAAACGTACCTTTCTTACCTGAAGCTTCCAGCTTGTTCCTCTTTTCCTTTGGCACATGAAAGTAGACAGGGTAACCAAAGATCCTCAAGTGCCCAACCTTGGGCTTTTCACTAGTGAAGACTTCTTCAGGATTCTTGTTGTTTAAGGCTCGGTGTGGAGATCTATTTTGGACATAGACAACAATGTTAGCAACTTCTCCCCATAGAAACTTTGGTAGCTTCTAATCATGCAACATAGCTTTGACTACTTCCATGATAGTTCTATTCTTTCTTTTGGCCACACCATTTTGTTTTGGGTTATATGGTACAATGGTCTCTTTCCTGATTCCAACTTCTTTACAAAAGTCAATGAAATCATTTGAAGTGAACTCTCCTCCATTGTCAGATCTGAATATTTTGATATGCTTTCCAGTTTTCTTTTCTACCAAAGCTTTGAAGTCTTTGAACATGTAAAATGCTTGACCTCTATTTTTCAAAAAGAAAATCCATGTTTTGCGAGAAAAATCATCCACAAAAATTATATAATACAAGTAGCCACCAAGAGAAGTTATAGTCATAGGTCCACATAAATCAGAATGTATAAGATGAAGTACCTGACTGGTTTTGCTTTTGCTTGAAGGGAATGGTCCCTTTACATGCTTTCCACTTGCACACCCTTGGCAGACCCCATCATGATCCACTCTAATCTTTAGCATTCTAGAAACCATCTTTCTCACATGAGGCAATGCTTTATAGTGTAGATGTACGAACCTTCAGTGCCAAAATTCACATTGATGATTGTGGTCATGAATCAGTGCATGGATTGGTCTTCCATTGACTCTATAAAGACCTTCAAATCTTGGTCCCAAAGTGAAGGCATCTCTCATGCTAGATCTCATTGGCCAAGTGAGAACTTTCCCATTTATGAAAACATCTTTCATTCCTTTATCTTCTAAGGCAGATATAGGTAGAAGATTCTTTTTCAAACCAGGTACATACAAAACTTCTTGAAGAGATAGTTTTACCTTGATCCAGATGAAAATAAACAAAACCATATTCCTTTATAGGATATGTAGAGTTATCTCCAAATGTAATTTTCAGATGTCTCCCTCTCAACTAGATTTTGGTGATGGGGCACTTTTTTGGATTGAGAGACATGAATTATGTGATGAGACACACCCCTTGAGCTATTCATTGCACCTTTTCATGGACAAACATGCCCATTTAATGATGATGTCACCCTTGGAGAGATTTTTACCCGTGTGGGGGTTATTTGAGGTTCTTTTCATGTTTATTCATTATAGAGGCTATCTTTGGTGGTTGGCTTGATGACCTATTTACCTTGTTGATGGATTTCACACTTTTGGGGGCTTTTAAGCCTAATTTTGAGTTACATCAATTGGTTGCCCTAGTGTAAATAGGGGAGTGATTTACCTCCTTGATTCATGATCACTTTCACATATGATATTCCTTTTTTCAAATTTGTTGGGAGATTAGTGGTCTGGTCCTTTTCGATATTAATTGTTATCCTTTATATCCATAAATACATATGTATTATACTTGTAAATTATATGAACTAGCGTTGCCTTTTTTGTGTGTGTGGGCATGTGCCTTGACTGGCATTTTTCTCTCTACTATCCTAGCATGACAACTTCTTGAATTGTATGGTTTGTGTATATGATTCTTTTAAATAGTTTTATTGTAAGGGGATTGGCGTATAAATAAATGTCATATGCTAGGATTTTGTTCTGACCTAAGTTTGAAAGTCAGGATAGATATTTGCAGCCACTGACTGACAAGCTCTTTAGTGACTACTAAATTTGATTTCTCAAGATACTTTATGGGTAATTATTATTCCTCCATTTTTGCAGTATGTGCAAATCACTTCTACATTTGTTAATTGAACAAGTTTCTTATGGTGTATCCTTCTCTAATGCTCACCTTTAATATGTGTGTGTGGTGCACAAAATGAAAATATGTACCCACTTATGTGCAGTTACACAATTAACAAATTCCTAGATCACTTGAATTACACTATTCTAACAGTTTCTCTGCATTGCATGATTGAAGGTTGGGCCACTTGTCGCATACTACAAGATTCCTCTCAATCAAGTACTTTTGGTATTGCTTTTCTCTCTCAATCCTATTAAATTCAATTATTTCTTTCTTGAGTTTCTGCACATTTTCAATCTTTTACAATAGCACTTCCTTTCGTATCTGTTAAAGATTTCAGTTCTCCAAAATAGTTTAATTATTCCTCTTATGAAGAGATTAGCAATCTGCAAAAAGAGGCCACTGCTACCCTTATGGTAGAGATTGCAAATCCACATTATGCATACTGTAAATCCGTATGTTTTGTTGCATAACGATACTAATTTATTATTATTTTTTAGATATTTGATGATATGGATCTGCCATTTGCAACACTCAGACTTCTGCCAAAAGGTGGACATGGAGGCCATAACGGGTAGATTTTAAATATATCCCAGGCCACTCTCATTTAATATTACTGAGTCGTTGTCTCTAATTCCAAAACTGCGCTGTCTTAGTTTGGTGTAAGAAAGACTTTGCATTTATTTGCTTGTCATGTCTCTATTTTAGTCTATTTTATTTTAGTAATTCTTCTTCTTGGTTTCTGGCTTTTTCTGAATTTTGATTTCTCGTGAAAACTCACTGCAAGTTTTGTTTTGTGAGATATTTGTTAGTCATTGCCTTTGTCAAAAATAGCCCTTGTTATTACTATACTTTAGCTACTTTATTTTTTTCTGATCTCCTTTGGTATTTGGGAACTGGTTCTCTGTCTAGAGGATCAGTTGGCTCACTGGATTCCATTATTTCCTACTAGATTTATCTAGGTTTCACCGGAATGCAATAATTTAAAGGACTTAGCTAAGTCAGCATCCCAAATTGTCTGTAAACAACGCAGATATGAATTTTAACTGTTAAAATATATATTAATGATTGTCAAGGATACGTGCTAGCAATATGATGGGTGGGATGAATAAGGCTTATAAAAATAGATGTTGAACACACTGCAAAATACAGACTTTGTACTTGATTCGATGTCCAAGCTTTTATGCATGTAAAATTCAAATTCGGTTGCAGCATGTGAGCTTTCTATGATCCTTGTTGCTTGGATTTAAATTTGCTCGCTGCATATAAAACACAGGATGAAAAGCGTAATTAATCATTTCAAAGGGAGCCGTGAATTTCCACGTTTAAGAATTGGTAAGCACTGCCCTCAATTAGTGTCATTGTTTTTGAGTTTCTATATGAGATGCTCACCACTTTCCTTCACTGCCAAATGTTAAATGGTTTCCTAATCATTTTCAGGCATAGGCAGGCCACCTGGAAAGATGGACCCTGCAAGTTATGTGCTTCGACCATTCACTAAAAGTGAACGGGAAGAGGTATTCCTCGTGTTCTTTTCTTTTTTTTTATTCAGTAAATTACTAGACGCTGTGACCAGGAGTTTGTGTTTTCTCTGAAAATTCACAAGATCCTTAACAACTCTATTTTATGAGACATTAGAAGAGGGCCAGCTTATGAAGGATTAAAAAGAAAGAGACAAATGCACCAAAATCTGGATGGAGGAAAAGAGAACAATTTGGGGGGGGAATAGAAAACAAAGGAAGTGACTAGTTAATAATATGCTGAATGAACTAAAACTTCAGTAATACATCCCATAACTGGGGTATTTCTGTTTTCAAGATGCTTAAACAGAATTAATTTTGTACTTATGAACTGACTGATAATCTTCACTCTACTACAAGTTTACTAATATTACTTTGTGGGTTGATGCAGATGGACTTCACTCTTCAAGAAGGATTAGATGCTATTAGGATTCTAATAAATCAAGGCTTCGACAAAAGTGCTACTATTGTCAACAGAGCACAAAAAGCTAGGATTCAAAATAGCTGAATATTTTAATGCCAAAGGTTTTGCCATTTACACTGTATATAAGTATATTGTTACTAGGTTTGTTTTACATGGTTTAACGCTGCCGTGCTTCCAAAATTTCTTGTGCTAGATCAAGAGTAAATAGTAGTGTGCCGTGAACCTTTCATACCATCATTATTATCTATTCATTTTGTAATAGATAACATTCATAATTTTCTACTTTTAGAATATACTGTATACATAATAAGGGGTGTGGCAAATGCTAACAGGTATTCCTTACGACGGTAGGCAGGCTGGTTATTCAGCGATAATGGTTGGTTTTTGAGAGCATCACTCTACTACAGGCTTATGAATTTCACTTTGTGGGTTGATGCAGATGGACTTCACTCTTCAGGACGGATTAGACGCCATTAGGATTTAAAAAAATGAAGGCTTTGACATAAGTGCTCCTATTGTCAACAGAGCACAAAAATGCAGGGTTCAAAATAGATACATATTTGAATGTTAAATGTTTTGGTATTTACACTGCCCATAATTATTTTGTTACTAGGTGTGTTTTACATAGTTAAAGCTGCTGTGCTTTCAAAATTTCTTCTGCTACATCAAGAAGAATGAATAGTATTGTGCCTTGAACCTTTCATGCCATTATTATTATCTATTCATTTTGTAATAGATAACTATCTATATTTTTCTACTTTTATATTATCTTGTATGCATGATAAGGGGTCCCATAGATGCTAACAGGTATTCATTAGGATGGTATGCGTGTTGGTTATTCCGTAATAATGGTTGGTTTTCTGAAGCATTTTTATTTGTCCTTATGATCACTCTTCACAAGCATACGCATACCATGTTGTAGTTAATGGAGGTTATAAAACAAGAAAGAAATGAAACCGACAGGAAATTGAATACAACCACACAAGTAATAACTCAGGATTTATGTGGTAAAACCCTGATAGAGTGTCAAGGAAACATCCATGGGGCAAGGGATTGGAATCTCTATTCAATCAATAAATGATTCTCCTTACAATAGTTCGGGCATTCATCAGTTTTATATGAGTCTCCTTAGTTACATAACTGATGTTTTGGTATAAAAACTAACTTATTAATAACTAATACATTTTACCCAAATTTACATAATTAGTTGTCAATTTCCAAGAAACTCCATCTTGACAACAATTTTCATAATCCCTTGCCCATGCCAAGAGAAGCTAAACACCATCGCAACCTCTCTACTGTAATTGGCTTTGTGAATATGTCTGCACAATTCTCTCGTGTATGGACCTTTTGAAGAGCTACTTTTCCGCCATCGATCACGTGTCTCAGAAAATGATACCTTACATCAATGTGCTTGGTTCTGTTGTGATAAGCAGGATTTGTAGTCAAATGAATAGCACTTTGACTGTCACAAAGTACATTCACTTTCTCCTGCGTCCTTCCAATCTCATCAAGTAGACCCTTTAACCAAATTGCTTTTTCACTGGCATCTGAAGCAGCTATATATACTGCTTCTGTAGTGGACAATGCAACTGTTTCTTGAAGCTTTGACATCCAACTAATTGCTCCACCTGCAAGAGTAAAGACATAACCTGTAGTAGATCTTCTTTTGTCCAAATCACCTACATAATCAGCGTCTACATATTCGCAGACTGATCCTTCACTATCATTAAAGATGATGCAATGTTCACTTGTGCCTCTTAGATATTGAAGCACCCATTTCACTGCTCGCCAATGTTCTTCACTTGGATTTGCCATGAACCTGCTGACAACTCCAACTGCATGTGAAATGTCAGGTCTTTTAGATACCATCGCATACATTAAGTTGCCAACAGCATTTGCATATGGTACATGAGACATATACTGCTTTTCTTCATCAGTTCTAGGACTCAAAACCGAAGAAAGCTTAAAATGGGAAGCTAATGGAACATTAACAGGTTTCACATTGTTCATACATAACTTTTCAAGTACTTTCTCCACATACTTATGCTGTGATAACCAAAGCCTACCATTTTTCCTATCTCTGTGTATCTCCATGTCCAAGATATGTTTTTCTGCTCCAAGATCCTTCATATCAAACGTCCTAGAGAGCTGAGCCTTTAACCTGTTGATCTCTTCCATGCTTTTTCTTGCAATAAGCATATCGTCAACATACAAAGCTAAGATAATGAATATGCCATTGAAACTTTTGAAGTATACACAATGATCATACTCACTTCTAATAAAGTTCTGGCTCACCATGAAGGAATCAAACTTCTTGTACCATTGTCTGGGAGATTGCCTCAAACCATACAATGATTTCCTAAGCTTGCAAACTAATCTTCTGTTGTGACCTTGTACAAAACCTTCTGGTTGTTCCATATATAACTCTTCATTCAAATCACCATGTAGAAAATATGTTTTAACATCTAACTGTTCTAACTCAAGGTTAAGTAATGCAGTTAGTGCCAACACAGTACGAATAGAAACAAGTTTTACAACTGGTGAAAAAATCTCATGAAAGTCAATACCTTCAACCTGAGAATACCCTTTTGCTACCAGTCTCGCCTTATACCTTTCGATACTTCCATCAACTTTCCATTTCAGTTTGAAGACCCATTTGCATCCAACAACACTTCTCCCTTCAGGAAGTTCTACAAGATCCCAGGTATTGTTCTTGGCTAAGGAATCTATTTCTTCTTCCATAGTCGTTTTCCATTTTTCGCTATCCATATCGTCTACTGCTTCTTGATAACAAAAAGGTTCCCCATATTCAGTAATCAAAGCAAAAGATGAAGCAGAATCTTCATACCTTCTGGGATTCCCTTGTAGACCTTAGAGTGATTGGTTGCTGAATTGGTTCAGAAACTTCAAACAGCTTCCTTTGCATCTTCAACAACTTTTTCTCCAAAAGTTTTTTCTTCCTTTTGACTGTCATCGAAAGGTTTAGTCTCCAATTGAATTTGTTGATCTGGCGATACCTGTTCCTGTTCAATTCTTTCAACATTTGATTTTAAAAGAGAAGATTCATCAAATGTTACATTTCTACTAATGACTATCTTCCGCGATGTAGGATCCCACAACCTATATCCTTTCACTACATAGTCATACCCAACAAAGACATAACATTTCGATTTTGGATCTAATTTTGAATGCTGATTTTTAGGAATAAGAGAATAAGCATCACAACCAAATATCCTTAAATGTCAATAATCACAAGACTGACCTGTCAAAATTCTTAAGGAATTTTACAATTAATTGCTACTGAAGGTGATCTGTTAACTAAATAATAAGCAGTGGACACTGCTTCTGCCCACAACTCCTTTTGCAAGTTAGCATTGCTAATCATGCTTCTGGCTCTTTCCATAAGAGTCCGATTAATATGTTTAGCAACACCATTTTGCTGAGGAGTATAAACAACAGTTATGTGTTTAACAATTCCTTCATCCTTACAATATTGTTCAAATTCTATTGAAGTGAATTCACCACCATTGTCAGTTCTTAAACATTCAATTGATTTTCCTGTTCTTTTCTCTACCATAGCTTTAAATTGTTTAAATACATTGAATACATCAACTTTCTTTTTTAGCATAAAGACCCAAACTTTACAGGAGAAATCATCAATAAACGTTAAAAAATATAGAGCACCTCCATATGATACAACAGGAGATGGTCCCCACAGATCAGAATGAATATAGTCTAAAATATCTTTACTATTATGATTCCCAGTTTTAAATCTTTGTTTACACTGTTTTCCATACACACAATGTTTACAGAAATCCAACTTCAAGGATTTCAAATCAGGAAGTGATTTACGTTTCATTAGTACCTGAAGACCTTTCTTGCTCATGTGACCTAATCGTTGATGCCATAGGTGAGTACCTTCTTCTTCTTCTTTTTCTGACACAATTGCTACTTCACTGACCTGAGTACTTCCTTTGAGTCTGTAAATATTTCCGACCTTTTCTGCTTTCATAACAACTAGAGCGCCTTTAAAGACTTTCAGCACTCCATTCTGACTTGTAAACTTATAACCATCCGAATCCAACACTCCCAAAGAAATCAATTTTTATTGAAATTAGGTACATGTCTAACACTAGTTAATGTTCTAACTGTGTTATCATACATTTTAATCCTGATATTTCCCATCCCAACAGTCTGACATGATATATTATTACCCATAAACATTGAACTACCATTTACATTTTCATATGAAGTAAACCAATTTCTGTGTGCACACATGTGATGAGAAGCACTAGAGTCTAACAGCCAACTTTCAAAACCCTGAGAGACATTACATACAGGTGAAGTTTCATCTATCATACATAATTCTTCAGTAGATAAAACTTCGTCTATCATACCTGAATCAACCTGATTTGCTTCCTTCTTTGGGTTATCCGATTCTTTTTGTTTTCAACAGTCTTTCTTTAGGTGTCCAATTTTATTGCAGTGCCAACATTTTGCCTTACACTTCTTTCCCTTTGATTTAGATCTGGAAGACCCCCTTGTTTTTTCTCCTCTTTCCTTTGACCGTCCTCTAGCTATCATGGCTTTTGATGCAGCTGTTTCAGTACTGGATTTCCTTCGTACTTCTTCAGACAAGAGAGCTCCCACAACTGATTCAAATTTCAAAGAATCAACGGTGCTCAAGCTGATTGAAGTTACGAAGTGATCCCATGATTCGGGCAGAGAACACAGTAAGGTTATAGCTTTGTCTTCTTCCTGAATTTTAACTTCCATATATGTTAATTGGCATATAAGTGTATTAAAAACATTCAAATGTTCTGCAACTTTTGAACCCTCCTTCATTCGAAGACTGTACAGTTGTCTTTTCAAATAAATTTTATTGGTTAACGACTTTGTCATATATAGTTTTTCCAGTTTTTCCCATAAACCTGAAGCTGTACTCTCTTCAACAATGTTGAAGAGAACTTCATCCGCTAGGCATAACCTGATGGTACTGAGAGCTCGGGCATCCAAGTCCTCCCAGTTCGAATCAGTCATGCTTGCAGGTTTCTTATTTGCCCCGTCCAATGCCTTGTGCAACCCTTGTTGCACCAGCAAATCCCTAACTTTCAGTTTCCAAAGAGAAAAATTGCTCTTGTCGGTGAATTTCTCCACCTCGAATTTTGCATTCGACATCTTGGCCATTTCTTTCCTCCTAGGATTTCAGTCTTTCAACTAGGGTTTATTTTTGGTTTCCCTTTCTTCAAAAAAACTTTTTTGGATTCAAAAAATTCCCCCTTTTTCAAACAAAGAAACCCTTCAACAGATTTAAAAAAAAATTGTTTTTCTTTCCTTCAAATTAATGAAAATCCTTTGTTTTTCTTTCCTTCAAATTTTAATGAAAAACCCTTTGTTTTTCTTTCCTTCAAATTTGAACAGTTCCTTCAAATTAATGAAAATCCTTTGTTTTTCTTTCCTTCAAATTTTAATGAAAAACCCTTTGTTTTTCTTTCCTCCAAATTTGAACAGATCCCTTTGTTTTTCTTTCCTCCAAATTTGAACAAATTTCTGGAAAAATTTCCTGGAAAAAATTTCTTTCAAATTATTAAAAAAAAATTACCCAGATCTATTTCTGCTAATCGAATTCCTCTGGCGACAAGCAAGCCAGGCTCTGGGGTCCCTCCTCGATGGCTCTTCTTTTGGCGGTGCAGACTTATTTCTGCTGGTCGCTGGTCGAATTTCTCTGGCGGCAATCAAGCAAGGCTCTAGAGCCCCTCCTCGACGGCTTTGGCAGCACGTAGAGGCAACACACTTCTGCACACTTCCTGGCAGCACACACCAGACTCAAATTTCTCTGCTCTGGCAGTACGCAGAGGCAGCACACTTCCGCACACTTCCTGGTAGCACGCGTCAGACTGGTCACAACTTCAACGACTCTGCAAGGCTCTGGAGCCCCTCCTCGACGCACAGCTCTGGCTTCAGCATTCCACGACAGGTCCGTGGCAGGCTACGCCCTCTAGCACGGCTTGAGCACTCCACGACGGCGGCAGGACGCCCTCCAGCATGGCTTCAACACTCCACGACGGCGGCAGGACGCCCTCCAGCATGGCTTCAACACTCCACGACGGCGGCAGGACGCCCTCCAGCACGGCTTTAGCACTCCACGACGGCGGCAGGCAAAGCCCTCCTCTCCAACATCGGCATGGACTCTGCTGAGCAACCCCTTAAAAAACACTGCGTTTCCTTTTCTTAAAAAAAAAACTGCGTTTCCTCCTGTAATCTTCTGCTGCTCCGTTGATTTAAACCGGCGTCTACTTTTCCTCGAAACCACTGCGGACTGGGTAATATGATGGCTCTGACACCATTTGTAGTTAATGGAGGTTATAAAACAAGAAAGAAATGAAACCAACAGGAAACTGAATACAACCACACAAGTAATAACTCAAGATTTACGTGGTAAAACCCTGACAGAGTGTCAAGGAAACATCCATGGGGCAAGGGATTGGAATTTCTATTCAATCAATAAATGATTCTCCTTACAATAGTTCAGGCATTCATCAGTTTTATATGAGCCTCCTTAGTTACATAACCGATGTTTCAGTATAAACACTAACTAGTTAATAACTAATACATTTTACCCAAATTTACATAATTAGTTGTCAATTTCCAACAACAAATGAAACGAGTTTCATTTACCTCTCTAAATGCAAATTGATTGAAGGTACTTGGGAAAGGAAGGAAAATTTATGAGAACATGCCTTGGGTATCTAGGTTTTCCGAATAATATGAATAACTCAAATTAACTGAAGCTGCTGTTTTTGTCAATTAGCTTGTACATTCCTCTTATGGACATCATAAGCTTAACTATATTGGTTGTTTTCTATTCACTTGAAAACCAAAGTTCATGCAAAGTTACCCTGATAAGGGCGACCTTTGTAATTGTTTCTCTCAAGATTCACATACATTTAGAAAGTGTAATGAATTAAATTGGTTCAACTGATATAATGAACAAAAGTTCATTAATTGAATATTCAAGATAAGAAGAATGAGTTGAAATCTGTAACGGACAAGTAATATATATTATTGAATAAGATTTCATAAAATGAGCCTTGTGGCTATATGGTTATAATGCATTGACTAGTCACGGAAGCAGCAAAGGGTTGTGTTCTTTATATTATATTAATTTATTTATATATTTTATATTCATTAAATTGTCTCTCTAACGGTGTGAATAGATGTTTTCCTATATTTGGGTTTAGTCATGTAACACTATCATTTAATTGTAAATCCAGAATCTCATAGAATCTTGCAAAGCTGCTGGTGCAGTATACATAGGAGAAGGATTTACTCTAGTCAAACTTACTAGTATGCAATCTATTTTACTAAACAGTGGAAAGAGAAATAGCAACTTTAATGACACATCAAACATAAAGAAAAGAGTGTCAACAATGTTCTAAATTTTGTGCTTCGTTGTTGGCACCTCACATGGTGAGGCCCTTGGGAATGATGCCATGACTTCCACCACTCAGCGCTGTTTCCCAAGTGGAATCTAGAACAAGGTGATTCCGCAACACTATGATTTTGTAGCACAATTTATAAATAGCTTGCAAATATAAATTAACACATAGGGGTGAAAGCAGATAATAAAATGAAATTAATTGACTTGCAATAATATAGAACTCACCATTATATACAAAGACTGTAAACATAGTGCCTCACCTCGAATGGGCCCCATCAAGGCTTGACCTGTGAATAGGTGCTATGAAATCACTAGATTAGAGTAGTTGTCATACACTGTGCATAAAACTAAGAAGATGGATATACAAATATATTGAATAGTTTATATTAAAAACAATGTTTATTTTACTTACACTAGCACCAACCATCCTTGTTTTAGAGGATCATCACTATATATAGAGGGCTTTCCGCCTTCATAAATGAAGCGGTAGAGTCCTTTAGATTTCGATCACAGTTCAAATGATTATATTATTTTAAAAACAATTATAAGTACAAATAACTTTTTCTTGTTGAGCGATTCTATGAATGAATGATTTTTTAATGACGTCTGTTAGCGCTCGAATTTGCCTCAGGCTGAGGAAGGCGAAACTCAAGGCAACATCAAACCAAGCTCAGCCTCGTAGCTAGCCCTACGAGGACAGGAGAGGGCTCTCTCCGGGTCTATCTCGGCAAAAGGTCTTCAAAGGGGCTAAGATGACCGATATGAATACTCATTTTAGGCTAGTAAATTGATAAGATAGTTTGATTTAAGATTTTTAGGGTTTTGTTGGAAAACAGGGAAAGGCAATTTTGGGTGCGGGGATTGAATACTCATTTTAGGCTAGTAAATTGATAAGATAGTTTGATTTAAGATTTTTAGGGTTTTGTTGGAAAACAGGGAAAGGCAATTTTGGGTGCGGGGATGTGACACAGTTTTTGCAGAGGTCTTTTTGGGGCAAGGTAGGCAATCGTCCTGATGTCTTTAAAGGAATTGAATGGATAGAAATGACTAGTGAGGAGCTAAGGAGAGCGAGAAAATTTCAGGAGTTCTCCTTAAACAGATGAAAACATAGATATTAAACAAACTTAAAGGCAGAGCATACAAGATTATGAATTCTACCTTAACACTTCATTTGTTTAATTTGCAAAAGAGAATAGTAGGAAAATGATACACATAACAAACTTACAAGTACATGAGAGAAACACACCATCAACACAAATAACCACAGGAATCCCAAATAGTGCTGCAAAACCCTGGTCTTTCCTTTGCCAAAATTGCTGAGATACAATGTGTAATACAGTCTAAGCTTATCCCCCCAAGAGTCCAACCATGAAAATGACTAAGAAAGTACATAATATAGGAAAGCTAACACATTTCCTTGCCTCTAGGGGTCGAGCTCATCATCATAGGAGCTGTTTCAACCAATTCTAAACTGAGCACTACAATCTAGGCAATCAAAACAACTTGCCTCTATAAGTTAGGAAACCAATTCATTCATTAATTTTTTGCTATTTTATGAATGAATCTTCTAGAATAGGTAAAAAAGTGTCATGTCATCATGAAAATACATTAGTTACATCAAAGAGGGTGAAAAATCCCATGAAAGGTCAAAACTAGTCAAAAGCTGCGTTGTCCCGAGCTGTAGATGAAAAACTGGCAAATTTCCCTGATGCGTAGCGCGCCATTTCTCTACGCGTAGCGCGCCTTTGAGCCCACTTTTGGGGCACTTCCCAGCATCCAAATGAGGCTCAAGTGGGCTTGTTGGAAAGGTCTGGATGTCTACTCTCCAGCCCAAGTGGAATTTCTTAATTTGGTGCCCATTTGCCCCTCCAAAAATGCAATCTCCCAAGACTGCTTCCTGTGTGTCCAAAAAGTGGCAAAAGGTCATTTTTTGCTTGTTTTTTGACCTTTTGGGGGCCCAAACCTCAATGAAATGTCTTGGCAGTGGCTGAGCAAGTGTAATTTGTCATGACAAATCCAAAAATGCAGAGTTTTTGTGAAATGGACCTCCCCATCTTCAGGGTAGCGCGCGGCGCGCTACGCGTTGAGGGCAAAAACCTGTTTTTAGCAAAAAAAAATTCAAAATTGACCAAAATTGCTCCAAATTTTCTGAATTTTGAGCTGGGGGTGTATCATTGAGCACCATGCTCCTTCAAGGAGGCTTCGGCCAAAATCTGAAGTGGATCGGGCCTTTTCCTCCGTTTTAGTGCCTTGGCCAATCGTCCTTTGAGTACCTTCATTTTCGCTTTGCACACATGCATGCGGGCCCAATAATGATTCTTCATGTGGCAGAGCATATCTTTGTCCCTGTTTGCCTTGGCTAGCAACTTCTCTAAATGAGTGTTCACCCGGATGAGCATAGACCCTTGCTCAATAGGTGTCAAATCACCGGGTCTCTTGCGGGCCAAGTTTCGGTCTTCTCGGATTCGCCGCAACTCATCAAAAGTGTGTTCATCTTCTAGCTGCTTGTTACGCTGCTCCAAGTAGTTGATTGTCCAATTGGCCGTTTCCAATTTCTGTTGCAACAAGCGATTTTCAGCCTTCTGTTGCTGAATATTCTCCTTTAGCTCTGAGCTAGGAGAACTGATGTCAATGTCAATAATGTCTATGTCCGGATCACCTGATGGTCCCTCATCAATCATGGGCTGCTTGCCTCTCTCCTGTACCTGTGCTGCTGTCGAAAGCGAGGCCCCTTCCACCTAATGTGGAGATAACAATCGCTGTGCTGATGAAGAAGGCGAGACCCCTTCCACCTGGTGTGGAGATAGTACTCGCCGTGCAGATGCAAATAAGGCCCTGTGGCCTCTCTGATATGTAACACATGCTGGAGTGCTGACATGCTCGGGCTCTGGAATGTGAAACTGATGTGAAGGCCCTCCCTCATCATGGACAATCTCAGGGGGTGGCTGTGGCACCGTGAAGAAGTCGCGAGAGATGAAATCCTCCCAAGCAATACCTTGCTGTGCCAACTGATGCATCACTATGATCTCGATCAGTGCATAATGATATATACTCTTGTGTTGCTGTGCGGGGTTCTTCCTTTGCACTAAGGGCACCATCCTCTCTATATTTCGGCACATGAAAAATGGAATGTTCATCATTCGTACCCGGGTGAAATGCATCAACAAGTGGATATGGTACGAATATAAACGTGAAAATATGCCCTCACAAGTGAAATAGCGCATAATGAGCCTCATCAAGGGTGCATACTCATCCCTTAGGAATCTGAAGGGAAAAACAGCTGTTAGGTGTCTCATACACCCAGGTTTGATATATGGTTCATAATGAAATCTGTCTAGTTGCTGGTGCTTGTTCCACTCCTCCCCAACATTTGGTATCCCGGTGGCTTGAGCAACAATTTCGAGTGATAGGGTGAAGTCCACTCCTGCAAGGTTCACCTGACCATTGTGCAAATGTAGGACAAACAAGCGGACTAGTTCTCTGTGATGTTGAATTTGTGAGATCCGCTCACAATATCCAAAGCATGATTGATACTGAAAACATGTCATTGCAAGTGGACAAGCTTGCAACTGAGCCAAAGAAGTGGGCTCCTCCCTGACATGCCGACCACCTTTACCACCCTTATGATGCCTCCTTGGCACTTCTATCTCCAGTGTCGAATCACTGTCATAACTCTGCTCATAATCTGATTCGGTTTCTGACATGGTTTTGAAGGCAAGATGGCTGAAATGTATTGCTGACTTTGCACCCAATTAACTGTTGTTTGACTTTTTCAAATGCTGTCACCAAGGGGACATAAATACAAGGGGATTGTTAGGGAAAGGGGAACATGAGGGAATTAGGGACAATAAACATAAATAAGGAATTTAGGGAAGGCAACATGGGAAATCATAGTATTGTGGGATTTTAAGGTGAAGTAGGGTTTGAGAATTTAGTAGGTTTTAGGATTTTAGAGAGGAAGATTATAAAATTTTATGGGAAAATTTGAAGGAGAATGTTGGTGAAGATGAGGGAAAAGAGGGATAAAAAATGGGCAACCTTGGACAGCAAAATACTTTGAAACCCTAGCACAACTAAGTCTTTAAATTTTCCACAGCAATGTAGGGTTTTAACTTCTCATTTTCATGGCATTTTTAACATATTAATTTCTCATTCATCTTGCAAAACCAAAACTAGCCATGGAGGAGAGGCCTACCTGAAATTTGCTTGAGAGAAAAGAGGATTTGGTAGCTTGCTGGCAGTTTATTGGGCGAAAAACCCAACGCGTAGCGCACCTTGCCCAACGCGTAGCGCCCCTCTGGTGCGTAGCGCCTGAGTAAAAATGCACTGGAAAAGTCGCGCTGATGCGTAGCACGCCCTGGGTGCGTAGCGCGCCTCAGCTGATGCGTAGCACGCCCCTGAAACTGCCCAATTTGCTCAATGACTCTTGAAATCGCCTTTGCAAGGATTCACTTGGCTTGTGAGAGGCAAATGAGTTGCTAATGAAGAGTGATGTGCTTTTATAGGCTCCTTTTTTATTTTTATTTGCCCAAAACCCACTTTATAATGTTTGAGTGTTGACACTTTTTGAATTAATTGGCTCTGACTTCTGGTTTCCTTTTTTTGAAAAAAAAATTGGTTGAAATGATGATTTCTTCTGAAAATTTTGCAGGGATGGCTTCTGAGATGCTTTGGCAAAGGAGACCAAGGCTGCGCTTCAACATTTGGAGAATTTGAAATTTTGACAATTTTTTACAAAAGTGAGATAATGACCTTTGTTTTTCAAAAACAGAGTTTTGAAAACAAGGTGAAAATTTAGCTGTACAATAATGAGAATTATTGAAATGATGTTTTATGAAGGACATCCCTCTGGCCTGCTGGTCCTTTATGACCTCTCAAGACAAAAATTGACTCAACCCTAGACCTAAGACCTCGAAATTTAAAACAAGATGAATGACCCTTTGAAGATTTTATTTACTTAAACAAACCTGAACCAGCAGTGCCAAACAGGAGGGGAATAAAAGACACAAACTCCTCCATCAAAGTTATGGCATGCCTAACGAAATGCAGCTGATCAAACTGATGGGACACCTAATCATGAAATGCAAAGAGATTTGATCTCTGGTGGAGGGATACTAGACCGACTCTAACAACGTCCACGAGACCTAGTGGTCTAAGGGACCTATACTCCAAACCAAACAAAACATGACAGTCTCAAGTTTCCCTTTAAACCAACCCTTTTGCCATGAATATTGATCAAGAAATTCATAGTTTTTTGAAGCCTTGCTTCCTCAAACAGTTTGCTCAAATTGTCCACTTTTAGATTATTTTGAAACTGACTACGAATGTGTTAAACACACATGAGAGTGCAATTTTTATTAACAAGACATATACATTTATAGTACATTATGTGACCGTTGGGTTCCACATCCCAAGGTCTCTTGGACTACTTTGTCTATTCGGCTTCCACACTAACCCATTGAGGATTAGGTGTCCAACATTCCCCCCCTTAATCCGAAGGGTTATGTATGAGTCCAAGAAGAGAGCTGTAATACAAAATGTGCAAAAATGCATGGCAGCACTAGGCTGAATGTGCTCTCTGAAATGTTGGTATAAAGGGCGGTGGTTTAAGGATGACCACCAACATTGGAACGCTTAGTGCAGTTCCCAGAACTCTTCCAAAACTGGCAAGAAGCTAAAGTCTTCTGCTAGAGGAAGTGCTCCTATTGTTTTGAAGAGGGAAACCTTCAACCATGAAAGGGAGGTCTCACCCCGCATAAAGGGAGAACTTCAACCTGAAAAAGGAAGTCTCAACTTGTGATGGTTTAAGGATGACCAACAACTTTGGAATGCTTAATGCGATTCTTGGAACTCTTCCAAAACTGGCGAGAAGATGAAATCTTCTACTAGAGGAAGTGTTCTCAATTTTGTTCCTGGAATTCTTCCGAAACTGGCAAGAAGCTGAAGTCTTCTGCTAGAGGAAGTGTCCCAGATTACCGATTGAAGGCATGTTCACGAGCATCTTTGTCTTTGGCTACAACTCTGAAACTGGTGTGGCAGGTTGTGGCTCAGGCTCGCTTGATGTGACTTTGAAGCTTGTAGATGACCATCATTTCCCCCCTGTTAGATACAAGGTGAGATGATGGAGAAAACTCAACTACAAGACTGTTCAATACTCTGGAACAAGTTCTGACATGTGATTGGAATATCTTCTTGGCTGTTGATGCCCATTGCCAAGAAGCGATCCATCCAAGATGAATCTTTGTTCTTGCAGGACGTTTGTTTCTGAAGCATCTGTTTGAAGAATGAGTGGTTTTATGACAGTGCTTACATGGATGAAGATCAAAACAGTGATCTTTCAAATGTTTAACTCGGTCACAGTGTTGGCATTTCACAATCTGTTGTTGTTGTTGTTGCTATGGAAGAGGGGCAGAATCTGGAACAATTGAAGCTGAACTGTCATGAGGAGCAGGTGAACTGTCATGAATGAATCCAGCACTCTGAAACTGAATGGGCTTGGAGTAATCTGGAATATGAAATGAAACCTACTTGTCATATCCAAGACCTGTTCTGTGCTTGTTATGGACAAGCTCTTCCCAAGGTCTGATAGTGGGCTTGTGAAGTGAAAACTGAACTTCTGCATCTGCATGTAACTTTGCTGCTTTATTGGGCACTGGATCTGAATGAACTTCAACAATATTGACTTGCTGTTGATGGGAGTCTATTTCAATGTTCTGAATAGAAACACGTTCAGAATGATGTCTATTTTGATGTAGCTCTTCTTGTTGTAGCTATGATTCAAGCTGCAAAAAATCAATCTTTTCCTGTGCATTATGCAGGTAGGTCTGAATGTCATAGAGAGTGTCTTTACTGATTTGCACTGTGTTGTCAGCAGTTGACACGATTAGAGTTCTCAATAACTCCAATAATCGATGAATTTTTGTCATTATTTAAACAACTCAAGTCAACAAATGATCACAAATGTACTTGTAAAGGAAAATCGCTAACAATGCAATATTCTTCAAAATTAAATGTGCCCAATGATAAATATTGTCCTTGAAAAATGATTCTCCTTTGTGTGTGGCTATCAAATAAATTCTTTTACTCTATTCCAACAAACAACAAGTTCATTGGAAGAGTTCAAGCTCACAATTTACTGTGATTTTCTGAATACCCAAGTCCCAGCGTATATATCCCTCCATAATTAATGTCACATGACATTCTTCTAGTCCATACAAAATTATTTGACAAGACTTGAAAGACTTTGCAAGATTCCCAGGCTATTTGGAGAGAATTTCACCGTGGTAAAAGCGAATGGACACAAGGTAGCCCAGAAAATCAAGACCTGCAGGCTGTAATACCTTACTCTCTTTCGCTAAAAAACTATATCAAACTAGCATATATACTGATGTAAAACACCTCATGTTCAATGCATAATGTTTCACAATTATCAAACATATAGCCACTTGGAGAAAAATGCTTAAGAAACGATGATGCGGTCTTTGACAACCCCGTGAAAAACTATGGCCTCATCGACATCGACGAGCTGAGGGCCGCCATCAGGCCTGACACAGGTTTGGTCTCGGTCATGAATTTCTTTAGGATTGAAACAACTCACTGAAAACAATGATGGATAGCCATAACTCCTTCTGACATGGGAATGTCAATCGACGCCTCACAGTAATTAGTGCAAGAACAATGATGTGGGCTCTTCGCATTTCAATTCCCAAGGACCAAGCTTTTGATTATCTTGAGGGCTTCGAGGTAGTGAACAGTAAAGATCCCATTAATGGTTGGCCTTCACTCGCGCTATCTTATTTTGAGCCTTCGACAATCACTCATGAGCGCACCAACGTTCAATTCTCCACAGCTTTCAAACTATTCCACATTCACTATTTGCTCTCCACGCTCACGACACACAAAATAGGACCAATCGCAGCAACAAATTACAACAGCGCAACTAACTGAAACTCCATATGAACTTCACGGATGCGTGCAAGACGTACTGATGATGCGAGACTTGCTGATCGATCATTATGGATTTCACCAAAAGAACATTAATCTCCTCATCAATTCAAGCGAGTTGCGTAATAAGAGGCCCACTGGCAAAAACATACGCAATGCTCTCATCGCTATGGTTCGTCGTGCCAAGTCTGAATCAGACGTTCTATTTTTTTTTTACTACAACGGTCACAACACTCGCTTTCCCTTGCCTGACACCGCCAACGATGTCAACGATAAAGAGTGTATTGTCCCATGCGATTACAGCACTCGCTTACAGCTGAAGATTTCTGATTTATAATGAAGGACGTGCATCTGGGAACAACTTTCACCTTGATTTTCGACAGTGGTGTAAGTAGAGGCTTGATTGACAATGACATGGAACAAACAGATTCAGATCAATAAATAGCGTAGCGTTCGAGGACGAGAACATTAATGCCATTGGACTCGTTGCTGGGCATAGTAAGACATCGAACCAATAACTCTGATATGGACGCTGAAGACATTAAAACGTTTCTGTATCTGGAATTTGGTGATGCAGCTAGCTACACAGTTAGAAGGCTGCTTAATTACGTGGATGAGGTTAAACAACTACATCCCGAGGTGGGCATTTTATTGAATGGATGCAGTGCCCACGAGAATTGTATCGATGTGTGCCCTTATGGAGTCCAAGAGACTATGGAGTAATGCTTGACACGGAAAATGAGCAAATGTAGAGATACCAACGTTGGGTAGCGTTAGGGCTCTAGTGTTAGAGGTAACAGTTTCGACGAGTGAGAACACAACAAAGCATAAGGGAGATAGGGAGCTGTAGAGAAGGGAGCGTTAAAAGATCAGGAGCAGTTATGAACCAGAAATAAAACGTTCAAGTTTTGCAGAAAGAAACATTGTACGCAGTCTCTGGGGCAATAGAAATGTCAGAGGAGTTACACTATATAAAACTAATTTAAGACCTGCGCTCTGACCGGAAGAGCATTTGCTGCAATTTCACTGAGAGAGAGAGGAATGTTTGCTGGCTTGATGGGTGATACGATGACACACTAATAATTCTTCTGATTCATGGGCAAAGAGCAGTGGGCAGGTTTGATGGATAGTAGCAGAACTGACAGGCCGAGAAAGGTCACAAAAATAGTGGCTCACAAAAGATTCAGCAGATTATGAACGTACCTGCTCTGAACGCTGACAACACTGTAGGAAGAGGTATTCGATGGGAATACCAAGCGTTACCCATTATCACACAGAGAGCAGATTATTACGACTGAGCAGATTCAGAATGGCAGAGAGAGGCCAAAAATGGCGCTGGAGAAATGACAAGTTGCAGCTAAAATTTAGCTGAGAAAATATTCATGAAATGATCTGCACATAAGGGCCATAAAAAAAATGGCTCAAAATAATTATGCAGGGCAGGAATACGCCTGCTCTGATACCATGTTAAACACACATGGGCAATAGAGGAATCTGAAGGATAAAACATGAGAATGCAATTTTTATTAACAAGAGATATACATTTATAGTACATTATGTAACCGTTGGGTTCCACATCCCAAGGTCTCTTGGACTACTTTGTCTATTCGGCTTCCACACTAACCCATTGAGGATTAGGTGTCCAACAGAATGTCCTCATAAGCCTAACATTCCATGATGAAGTGCCATTCAGTTTCAACTGCTCCTTCTTGCAAAAGATGCAAGTTCTTTCTTCCCACTCTTCTTTGGAGTTATCCATCTAACCGTTTCACACCTAAGATGGTGAGATCCATTCCTCGGTTGTGCTATTAAAATTTTAGCCTTTCCCTTGATTGCGACACTCAAATAAGTCTTTTCATCATGCGACTGTGATGGGTTGAAATTTTTGACATATATCGATTTTTTTCTGCCAACCTGTTTCTCCCACATGGCAATCCCAAATTTTTCAAGTACCCAATTTTTTATTTCCTCTTTAGAGTTAGGGCAATCTTGCCAATTTATTCCCCAGATGCTTCCTCCAAGTTTTCTTCCTACTCTTTAGCTCATTTGATACAATCATCTTGGGCCAACGGTGTTCATCCATGCTTTCCACCTTTTTTAAATAACTTAACAAATGAATGATTGTTGAAGCCTCCATTGGGAACATACCAGCCTCGCTAGCAAGATCTCATATGGGACAGTTGACTTGACTTTGAGGTTACTAATGATTAAGTGCTTTTGAATTCTTTCTAGTTGTCTCCACTTGTGATTTGACATGCTGCTCCCCCAAACTTCACATCCATAGAGGACAACCGGGGTAACCAACACTCCAAAAAGAGTTTTCTTGGTTTTCTAGTCCCACAATTCTGCTTTCCTGCATCTGTTCTGAAGGAGGTAAGAAGCTCTCCATCCCCCTTGTATCCTTTTAGTTATGCATGTCTCCCAACTGAACCTGTTGTGAAAAACAATTCCTAGGTACTTGTATTCTTCCATTATCTCCATTGATTTTTCCTCAAATATAAAGCTAACCTGCTGCCTTTTCCACTTTAAAGAGAAGATCATGACTTTGGTTTTGCTAGTGTTTACTTGCATCCCAACCTCTTGACAGAAAAGCTCTAAGGCCTTCAAATGATCTCTCAAACCTTGAGTAGATTTTGCAATTAGGATAAGATCATCAACATACAAAAGTAGCTTCACCACATAACCTGCTAGTTGAATCCCCTCTCCACTGGTGTTGTTTAGCCATTCTTCTAACTTATCAATATATAAACCAAATAGAGTGGGGGAAAGGGGATCCCCTTCTTGACCCCAATGTCACTACCAAAGCATTCTGAAAATCCCTCTTTAGTTCTGATTTTAGCACTAACTTTCTCATATAGCTTATGGACAACAACCCTATATTCACTTGGGATTCCAAGCTCTTCCATTCTTCTCCAAAGCTTATCTCTAGGAACAATGTCAAACGCTTTTTTGAAATCAACAAAGCAACAAAAGGCTTCGCTCCCTGAGTGTCCCATACTTTTTCAATGAAGTGCCTAAGAGTGATGCAATGATCAGTTGTAGAGTGCCTTAGCTTAAAACCAACTTTTCCTTTTGCTCTTTTACCTTCTTTTTCTGACTATTGATTCTACACTCCATCGTGCTCCCAAACAGTTTTCCAAGAAGAGGATTGACCATAATAGTGCGATACTTAGAGGGATTATTGATGTCTCCACTTTTGTAAAGAGGGATAGAAACACTTGTTGTCCATTCAACTAGAAAATTGCCTTCTGTGATGTTGTTGAAGATCCTTTTGATGATTGGGGTCAAGATCTTAGCACCCCATTTTAAAAATTCCGCCTGTAGCCCATCAATGTCTTGGCTTTATCACTTGCTAACTGTTTTATACCACGCTTGACATAATCCATTGAAAATAACTTGATTGTGGTGTTGATTATAGGGGGGCTACTTTTCTCTTGTTTTCTTTCATAGAGGAGCTTTGCATATTCCAACCAATGAGTATCTGAGATATTATTATCTATTTGCTTTCTCTTTTGCTGTAGTTCACACCAGAATCCTTTGGGATTGTGCTTTCCCAAAGAGATTAATTCATTCCTCCTCGAAGTTACACAAATTTCTTTTTGTTTTGTTTTGTTTTTATCGGATTTTTATACTTTTTCCTGCTTTCTTGTTTGTCTCCTTCTCCTTAAGGGACATTTTAGTAGCCTTGCACTCTTCATCATAACAAGGATTAGTTGGAAAAGTGTTTGAGATCCTCTTCTTAGGCCACAATCTTTTGCACACCTTTAAAGCTTTGTGGATTAGAGGGATCAACATTTTGCTGCTAATGTATTCTATTTTTGCATTGTCTTCCTTGTTTTTTGTTTTGTTTTTTTTCCCACTAAAAGTGTTGTTTTAGAGCAACAACAAATAACTCTTGGTTTTCTTGATTTATGAGGATTTTTCCAATTGCATGCACTTTCTTATGACCTTGTTGGGTCTTCCCTTCCTGTATCCTGCTTGTGTGTATGCCCAACTTGATACAAAGAGGCATATGGTCAGAATTCATCTCAATAGGACACGCCTCAATATTGAACTCTAACAAATTGCAAACAAAGCTCTGAGAACATATTACATAGTCCACCACACTTTGACCATTGTATGTTTTACACGTGATGCCCCCAGATGTTGGCCAAGCTTTCATGCCATTGCAAATTACCATGTCATATACGCTACATAAGCCTAACAACTTAGTGCCAAAGTGTGACACACTCTCATTCTCATCTTGGGAAGTCCCTTTCCACATGTGCTCTTCATTCTCTTCTAACCATAGAGGATTGTTGTCCAAATTATAATCACTCCCCAACTAAATACACTGATTGTTTGCCATCTTGGCATTAAAATCATCGATTAGAACTATTTCTCGTAAGCTCATGAAAGCAACAATATCTCTTTTTAAAGCAACATAAGGGTCTTCTTTATCTAACTTTGTCTTCTTGTAGAACTTCGAGTTTTGTGGGGCAAAGTAACACACTGCCAATTTGAATGTTACTTTGTTGTCTCTTATATTTAGCCATATAAATTGCTTATTTGGATCCACTTTTTCCACTTTCACTATTCCACTCCACCCATCCCTTATTAGAACAGTGATCCCTCCATGTCCTTTCCCTGTACTAGTCTCTTTGTTCCACATTGAAATTTTATTGTACCCTTCGAATTCTAGAACCGTGCAACTCTCATGCTCATGGGTTTCCATAAGGATAATGATGTCTTTCCCTTCTGCTATAGGCCCCACTTATTGGATGGTGTTGTCATTGATGTTAACCCATGGAGTTGACTAGGTTTGACTTTGACCAAAATTACTAGTTATTGATATCAAATGGTTAATGAACACTTCTTAGTAATTGTCGGATTACATCAAGATGGAAGCTATACTGTTAGATGGTTAGAAACCAAAGTGATCCGGATTTAAACATGAATGCAACAAATTACAGAAATAACCATAAACACAGAGATGCAGTGGAAATAATACTTCATTTCATTAATGTAAAACACTGAAATATGCTTACAAATAGAAATGGAAATAAACCAGCTAGGGCGATGGTAGCTTATCTCTAAGAAGAGATGCGGCAGCGACATGCCTCTGAAATGTGTTACAATGAGGCTCGAAGGCCTATTTATTTTGATAAACAATGGAAAACCCTAAACATCCAAAAACCTAACCCTAGGAGTTGAAACGCCACAATATGGGCCCCGTTTTGGGTAAATTGGTACATCAACTTCTTGGGGTCGTAACTTTGGCATACGATATCCGTTTGATGCGCACCATAGCTCGTTAGAATGATCTATCTGAGAACTACAACTTTGGAAGAGCAACATCCATCCATGGACCCATGTTGCTCCCAGATTTCCCAAAAAACGTCGTTTAGGGCCTCAAAACGGCTCTGGAAGTTCAGGACCCAAAAAACTGCTAAAAATAGTAAATTGTGCTACAATTACGAAAACTGGAAAACTGAAAGAGACAGTTGTGGGGGTCTAAGTGGGATAGGTGTGTGGCCACCAACATCCACCTCGATCATTCCTCCCCCCTTAGGAAGCAATGGTCCCCATTGCGTTGAGTTCCTCCATTTGCTGAACTTGGTCCCTGGTGAGCTGTTTTGCAATCTCGGATGTGTCCAGTAATGGTGGGAAGCACGGTCGAGGGTAGTACACATTGAATACTTGGTGCAGGTGAAGGAATGAGGGAATGCTGTGCTCCAAAGCATTATTCCCCACAACCTTGGTAATGGTGTAAGGACCATGTCGGAGTGGTCTGAGCTTCTGATGGGTTCTGGTAAGACGTTCTTTTTGCCGATGCAACCAGACTTTGTTGCCTACCGGAAACTTGTGTGGTACCCCTGTGGGTGAAGAGAAGTTGCTCCTGTCTACTTTCATGACTGTATCCATCTGCTGCTGCTACTGCGTGGAGGAACCCTTCGTGGGGGTCATGGATGTGGCGATGATCTTCCCCTTACTTTGGGAGTGGACCAGACATAAAATAAATTTCCTAGTATGTGAGATAATCTTACTGCATTTCTTAGCAGAGATCAAAGATGTGGCGGTAGGTGGGGCTACCTCCGGTATCCTGTATAATGAATTACCCAAAGAAATAATAACAGAGCAAGGCCTTGAATCATACACAACATGTTTCCTCCACAAGTATGGTTGGCCTAATAATACATCACAAACATCTAGAGGTGCAACATCACATAATACCTCATCTATGAAGGGCTTGATGTTGTAGGGAAGGCGACATTGCTGACGGACTGAGAGATCTCATCCTTGGTTAAGCCACCCGATATTGTACGACTGTGGGTGTGGTGTAGTCGGTAGGCCCAACCGCTTCACGACCTCTGCTGAAATGAGGTTCTTTTGGCTCCCACTGTCAACAATGAATTGCAGCGGTGAACCCTTCACCCACATCTGTGAGTGGAAAAGACGCTCCCCCTCCTCTTAATCTTTGGGCTCATTCTTCTGGATCTTGGCGGTGGCAATAGTGGCGCCAGGCTCCACATCAACGATCTGCTTCCCTTTGCCATTCCCCTTGTCGGGTTTTGACTTCGGGTCGGAACATGCATCTGATTCAGAAGCCTTCAACTCAGCCACCAACAACTGCTTAGTCGGACACTCACTCGTGTTGTTAGTGGGGCTCTTATGGAACTCACACCACTTTCCTGTGTCCTTTGACTTCGTGGTGTTGTTCCTTTCTTGCGGTTTTGATAGGTTGTCTTGGGTCACCCCACCTTGGCTTTGTCCTTTGGTCTTCAGATTCGCAGATCCAAAGTCTCACTTCTTGTGTTTAAACTTTTGCTCGATCTTGACAGCATATCGATACGCCGTGCCAAGCGAGGAGATGTTCAGGAACTCCATCTCTTCCTAGATGTATCTATGTAGGCAGTCGTGGTATTTGAGTACTAGATGCAGCTCAAAATATTTGATACCCAATTGTGTGCGAAGGGTATGAAAAATGTTGGTGAACTCTGGCACATCTTGGTCCCTTCCCTACCGCAGTGTGGTCCACTTTGTGTATTTGTCCTCTTAGCTTTTGATAGGGTAGTATTGCTCCTTGACGGCATCCCGGAATGAATTCCAAGTGGGTGCCGCTGAAAATAGTGAGCTTGTACTTTCACCCCTTTGCTCACAATAGGTTTCCTACTAGTCCTTGACGTGGGGGGCTGCTTTGAGAAGAGTGAAAATAATCTTTTCCCGACTGGAAAAATCATGAACAGAAAAATACCCTTCTAACAGATTTAATCATTTATCTATGGCATCTGCGTCTATTTGACCCTTAAATATGGGGATTTCAAAATTAACTTGTACCTTAAACAGTGTGGCGTTTCCAGAGCAGCTGTTGGAAGCCGATACGTCGACTCTGGGTAGCCGCTGAAGGTTCTGGGCAAAACTGTCCATCATCGCGTTCCTTTGTTGCTCAAGGGCTTCTTCGAGCAAGATTTTGATATGATCTCCTGCCCCTCGTCTTTCTTGTCTTCCGCCATGGGAGGCCGTCGGGATTTGCAAGGCTGGCCTTGCAAAGGTTCGACCAGTTCAAGCCCTAACTCCTTATATCCCGACCTCATTGGGGACATGCAAAGAAAAAGAGAGAAAACACAGACCGCTCTGATACCACTGATTTGGATTTAAACATGAACGCAACAAATTACAGAAATAACCATAAACACAGAGATGCAACAGAAATAATCTTTCATTTCATTAATGTAAAACACTGAAATATGCTTACAAAAAGAAATGGAAATAAACCAGCTAGGGCAATGGTAGCTTATCTCTGAGAAGAGATGTGGTGGCTACATGCCTTTGAACTGTGTTACAATGAGGCTCGAAGGCCTATTTATTGTTGAGAAACAATGGAAAATCCTAAACATCCAAAAACCTAACCCTAGGAGATGAAACGTCACAATATGGGCCCCGTTTTGGGTAAATTGGTACATCAACTTCCGGGGGTCGTAACTTTGGCATACGATCTCTGTCTGACGCGCACCATAGCTCGTTAGAAAGATCTATCAGAGTACTACAACTTTAGGTAGAGCAACATTGTTCCACCAATGCATGCTGCTCCCAAATTTCCTGAAAAAGGTTGTTAAGGGCCTCAAAACGGCTCCCGAAGTTCAGGACCCAAAAAATTGCTAAAAATAGTAAATTTTGCTGCAATTACAGAAACTGAAAAACTAAAAGAGACAGTTGTGGGGGTCCAAGTGGGATAGGTGGGTGGCCACAAACATCCACCGGGATCATTCCTCCGCCCTTAGCAATGGTCTCCATTGCATTGAGTTCCTCCATCTGCTGAACTTGGTCCCTGGTGAGTTGTTTTGCAATCTCGGATGTGTCTACTAATGGTGGGAAGCATGGTCGAGGGCGGTACACATTGAATAATTGGTGCAGGCGAAGGAATGAGGGAATGCTGTGCTCCAAAGCATTGTTTCCCACAGCCTTGGTAATGGTGTAAGGACCATGTCGGAGTGGTCTGAGCTTTTGATGGGTTATGGTAAGGCGTTCTTTCTACCGATGCAACCACACTTTGTTGCCCACCTGAAACTTGTGTGGTACCCCTGTGGGTGAGGAGAAGTTGTTCCTGTCTACTTTAATGATTTCATCCATTTGCTGCTGCTACTGCGTAGAGGAACCCTTCGCAGGGGTCATGGATGTGGCGATGATCTTCCCTTTACTTTGGGAGTGGACCAGATAGAAAATAAATTTCCTATTCTGTGAGATGATCTTACTACATTTCTTAGCAGAGATCAAAGAGGTGGCGGTAGGTGGGGATACCTCCGGTATCCTGTATAATGAATTACCCAAAGAAATAATAATAGAGCGAGGGCTTGATTCATACACAGCATGTTGCATCCACAAGTATGGTTGGCCTAATAATACATCACAAACATCTAGAGGTGCAACATCACACAATACCTCATCTGTGAAGGGCTTGATGCTGTAGGGAAGGCAGCACTGCTGGCGGACTCAGAGGTCTCGTCCTTTGTGAAGCCACCTGATAGTGTACGACTGCGGGTGTGGTGAAGTCGGTAGGCCCAACTGCTTCACAAGCTCTATTGAAATGAGGTTCTTTTGGCTCCCATTGTCAATAATGAATTACATCGGCGAACTCTTCACCCACATCTGTGAGTGGAAAAGACACTCCCCCTCCTTTGGATCTTCGGGCTCATTCTTCTGGATCTTGGTGGTGGCAATAGTGGCGCTGGGCTCCGCATCAATGATCTGCTTCCCTTTGCCATTCCCCTTGTCGGGTTCTGACTCTGGGTCGGAACATGAATTTGATTCGGAAGCCTTCAACTCGGCCACTAGCGCTGCTTGGTTCGACATTCACTAGTGTTGTGAGTAGGGCTCTTATGGAACTCACACCACTTTCCTGTGTCCTTCTTCGAATTCGTGGTGTTGTTCCTTTCTTGCGGCTTCGACGGGTTGTCTTCGGTCACCCCACCTTGGCTTTGTCCTTTGGTCTTCGGATTCATAGATCCAAAGTCTCACTTCTTCTGTTTAAACTTTTTCTCGATATTGACAGCGTATTGGTATGCCATGCCGAGTGAGGAGATGTTCAGGAACTCCACCTCTTCCTAGATGTATCTATGTAGATAGCCGCGGTATTTGAGTAGCAGATGCAGCGCAGAATATTTGATACCCAACTGTGTGCGAAGGGTATGAAAAATATTGGTGAACTTCGGTACATCTTGGTCCCTTCCCTGCCGCAGCGTGGTCCACTTTATGTATTTGTCCTCATAGCTTTTGACAGGGTAGTACTGCTCCTTGACGGCATCTTGGAATGAATTCCAAGTGGGTGCGACTGAAAATAGTGAGCCTGTACTTTCATCCTTCTGCTCGCAGTAGGTTTCCAACTAGTCCTTGACGTGGGGGGCTGCTTTGGGAAGAGCGAAAATAATCTTTTCCCGACTGGAAAAATCATAAACAGAAAAATACCCTTGTAGTAGATTTAATCATTTATCTACGGCATCTGTGTCTATTTGACCCTTGAATACGGGGATTTCAAAATTATCTTGTACCTTAAACGGTGTGGTGTTTCGAGAGTAGCTATTCGAAGTCGATGCATTGCCTTTGGGTAGCCGCTGAAGGATCTAGACAAAACTGTCCATGATGCGTTCCTTTGTCGCTCAAGGGCTTCTTCGAGCAAGATTTTGATAGGATCTCTTGCCCCATCGTCTTTCTTATCTTTCGCCATGGGAGGCTGTCGAGATTTGCAAGGCTGGTCTTGCAAAGGTTCGACTAGTTCAAGCCCTAACTGCTTATATCTCGACCTCGTTGGGGACATGCAAAGAAAAACAGAGGAAAAACAGACCGTTCTGATACTACTGATCTAGATTTAAATAGGAACGCAACAAATTACAGAAATAACCATAAACACAGAGATGCAACGGAAATAATACTTCATTTCATTAATGTAAAATACTGAAATATGCTTACAAACAGAAATGGAAATAAACCAGCGAGGGTGGTGGTAGCTTATCTCTGTGAAGAGATGTGGCGGCTACATGCCTCTGAACTATGTTACAATGAGGTCCGAAGGCGTATTTATTGTTGATAAACAATGGAAAACCCTAAACATCCAAAACCTAACCCTATGAGATAAAACGCCACAATATGGGCCCCATTTTTGGTAAATTGGTACATCAACTTCCTGGGGTTGTAACTTTGGCATACGATCTCCATTTGACGCGCACCATAGCTCGTTAGAAATATCTATCTGAGTACTACAACTTTAGTAAGAGCAACATCGATCCATGGACCTATGTTACTCCCAGATTTCCAAGAAAACATCGTTTAGGGCCTCAAAACAACTCCGGAAGTTCAGGACCCGAAAAACTGCTAAAAATAGTAAATTGTGCTATAATTACGAAAACTAAAAAACTGAAAGAGACAGTTGTGGGGGTCTAAGTGGGATAGGTGGGTGGCCACCAACATCCACTTGGATCATTCCTCCGCCCTTAGGAAGCAGTGGTCCCCATTGCGTTGAGTTCCTCCATCCGCTGAACTTGGTCCCTAGTGCGCTGTTCTGCAATCTCGGATGTGTCCAGTAATGGTGGCTCAACCAATACATATTGAATACTTGGTGCAGGCAAAGGAATGAGGGAATGCTGTGCTCCAAATCATTGTTTCCCACAACCTTGGTAATGGTGTAAGGACCATGTCGGAGTGGTCTGAGCTTCTGATGGGTTCTGGTAAGGCGTTCTTTCTGCTCATGCAAGTAGACTTTGTTTCCCACTTGAAACTTGTGTGGTACCCCTGTGGGTGAGGAGAAGTTGTTCCTGTGTACTTTCATGACTACATCGATCTGTTGTTGCTGCTGTGTGGAGGAACCCTTCGCGGGGGTCATGGATGTGGTGATGATCTTCCCATTACTTTGGGAGTGGACCAGACAGAAAATAAATCTCCTAGTATGTGAGATGATCTTAGTGCATTTCTTAGCAGAGATCAAAGAGGTGGTGGTAGGTGGGGCTACCTCCGGTATCCTGTATAATGGATTACCCAAAGAAATAATAACAGAGCGAGGCCTTGACTCATACACAGCATGTCGCCTCCACAAGTATGGTTGGCCTAATAATACATCACAAACATCTAGAGGTGCAACATCACAAAATACCTCATATGTGAAGGGCTTGATGTTGTAGGAAAGGTGACACTACTGGTGGACTTAGAGGTCTCGTCATTGGTGATGAATTACCCATCACCAATCTTGGATGTGTCCAATAATGGTGGGAAGCATGGTCGAGGGTGGTACACATTGAATACTTGGTGTAGGCGAAGGAATGAGGGAATGTTGTGCTCCAAAGCATTGTTTCCCACAACCTTGGTAATGGTGTAAGGACCATGTTAGAGTAGTCTGAGCTTCTGATGGGTTTTGGTAAGGCGTTCTTTCTGCCGATGCAACCAGACTTTGTTGCCCACCTAAAACTTGTGTGGTACCCCTGTGGGTGAGGAGAAGTTGTTCTTGTCTACTTTCATGACCGTATCCATCTGCTGCTGCTGTTGCATGGAGGAACCCTTCGCGGGGGTCATGGATGTGGCGATGATCTTTCCCTTAATTTGGGAGTGGATTAGACAAAAAATAAATTTCATAGTTTGTGAGATGATCTTACTTCATTTCTTAGCAGAGATCAAAGAGGTGGCGGTAGGTGGGGCTACCTTCGGTATCCTGTATAATGAATTACCCAAAGAAATAATAACAAGGCGAGGCCTTGAATCATACACAACATGTCTCCTCCCCAAGTATTGTTGGCCTAATAATACATCATAAACATCCAGAGGTGCAACATCACACAATACCTCATCTGTGAAGGGCTTGATGCTATAGGGAAGGCGATAGTGCTGGCGGACTCGAAGATCTCGTCCTTGGTGAAGCCACCCGATACTGTACGACTGCGGGTGTGGTGTAGTCGGTAGGCCCAACCGCTTCACGACCTCTGCTAAAATGAGGTTCTTTTGGCTCCCATTGTCAACAATGAATTGCAGCGGTGAACCCTTCACCCACATCTGTGAGTGGAAAAGATGCTCCCCCTCCTCTGGATCTTCAGGCTCATTCTTCTGGATTTTGGTGGTGGCAACAGTGGCGCTGGGCTCCGCGTCAATGATCTACTTCCCTTTGCCATTCCCCTTGTCGGGTTTTGACTCCGGGTCGGAACAAGCATCTGATTCGGAAGCCTTCCACCAACGACTGTTTGGTTCGACACTCACTCGTGTTGTGAGTGGGTCTCTTATGGAACTCACAACACTTTCCTGTGTCCTTCTTCGACTTCGTGGTGTTGTTCCTTTCTTGCAGCTTCAACGGGTTGTCTTGGGTCACCCCCGCCTTGGCTTTGTCCTTTGGTCTTCGGATTTGCAGATCCAAAGTCTCGCTTCTTCTGTTTAAACTTCTGCTCGATCTTGACAGCGTATCGATACGCCGTGCCGAGCTAGGAGATGTTCAGGAACTCCATCTCTTCTTGGATGTATCTATGTAGGCAGCTGTGGTATTTGAGTACCAGATGTAGCTGAGAAGATTTGATACCCAAATGTGTGCGAAGGGTATGAAAAATGTTGGTGAACTCCAACACATCTTGGTCCCTTCCTTGCCGCAGCGTGGTCCACTTTATGTATTTGTTCTCATAGCTTTTGTCAGGGTAGTACTGATCCTTGACAACATCCCGGAATGAATTCCAAGTGGGTGTGGCTGAAAATAGTGTGCCAGTACTTTCATCCTTCTGCTCGCAGTAGGTTTCCCACCAGTCCTTGACGTGGGAGGCTGCTTTGAGAAGAGCGAAAATAATCTTTTCCCAACTGGAAAAATCATGAACATAAAAATACCCTTCTAGTATATTTAACCATTTATCTACATCATCTGCATTAATTTAACCCTTGAATATGGGGATTTCAAAATTAACTTGTACCTTAAACAGTGTGGCGTTTGTAGAGTAGCTGTTGGAAGTCGATGCATTGCCTCTGGGTAGCCACTGAAAGATCTGGGCAAAACTGTCCATCATCGCGTTCCTTTGTCACTCAAGGGATTCTTCGAGCAAGATTTTGATAGGATCCCCTGCCCCCTCATCTTTCTTGTCTTCTGCCATGGGAGGCCATTGGGATTTGCGAGGCTGGTCTTACAAAAGTTCGACTAGTTCAAGCCGTAACTCCTTATATCCTGACCTTTTTGGGGACATGCAAAGAAAAACAGAGAAAAAGCAGATCGCTCTGATACCACAGATCCATATTTAAATAGAAATGCAACAAATTATATAAATAACCATAAACACAGAGATGCAACAAAAATAATACTTCATTTCATTAATGTAAAATACTAAAATATGCTTACAAACAGAAATGAAAATAAACCAGCGAGGGCGATGGTAGCTTATTTCTGAGAAGAGATGTGGTGGCTACATGCCTCTGAATTGTGTTACAATGATGCTTGAAGGCCTATTTATTGTTGAGAAACAATGGAAAACCCTAAACATCCAAAACCTAATCCTTGCAGATGAAACACCACAATGTGGGCCTTGTTTTGGGTAAATTGGTACATCAACTTCTTGGGGTTGTAACTTTGGCATACGATCTTCGTGTGACGCGCACCATAGCTCATTAGAAATATGTATCTAAGTACTACAACTTTGGGAAGAGAAACATTGGTTCATGGCCCCATGTTGCTCCCATATTTCCCAAAAAACGTCATTTAGGGCTTCAAAATGGCTCTGGAAGTTTAGGACCCGAAAAACTGCTAAAAATATTAAATTGTGCTACAATTACGGAAACTAAAAAAATGAAAGAGACCGTTGTGGGGGTCCAAGTGGGATAGGTGGGTGGCCACCAACATCCACCTGGATCACCAAATCCTAGGGTTTGGATTCCCTGGACTTAGCATGTGCCCCGTTTTGGAAACACTAAGGGGAGAGTGAATCAACATTTCTTTTCAATTGTTATTTTTACCAATTAGATCACTTATAATTATAACATAAAATTAACAATAAGAATAAATACTTTTATTAATCTCTTCTTTACAATAAATTCAATACAATAATGTGTAGGGATCCAACCCTAGATGAAGACACCAATCTTCAATCTCCCACCTGTAGTTTTCCAAGCACCAACTTGGACTTCCCAAGGCTCCAACCTTGTCACTTTGATGCACCAACCTCTAGGGCTCTAACCCTATCTCTGGTACAAGCTCCAACCTGGTCTCTTGAGAACTCCTATCCTCTAGGGCTCTAACCCTATCTTCTAAGGCACCAACCTTGTCTCTATGAAACTCTTACCTCTAGGGCTCCAACCCTCAGCTTTAATTCGTTAAGATAGGTTTAATGATTCTTCATAGCTCCCAGTATCTTCTTCAACGAGCCGTGTCTATCTTCAGTAATACCTACTCCAAATTACTTCATTAATGAAAACCTTGTCTTCTCAGAAGGTATCACCACTGATCTTCATATTACCCAAATAAATTCCTTCCAGGTCACTCCATGAGGGTTTCAATCATGCTCCAAGAATCAGGTCTCCAAGAATCTTCAATAAGTTGTTCCAAAAGGGTTCAATGATCAATCAATATTCTTCAAAGTCTTCACCAAACAATTCTTCAAGTGCCTGCGTCAAAAACTTCTTTAATGGATCTTCAACAATGCATAATAATATCTTCAAGAATGTCTCTAGGTTGTTTTTCCCAGATCAAATCTTCAACACTTCTTCAAGAGTTCAAGGGCCGCTTTACAATGATTCTTTTCAAACAAAACACTGTCAAGGTTCCTCCAAACAATGCTCAATGAATTGTTTCAGCTGATGCCTCAAGTCTGATCTAAAATCTGTTCCAAGGGTCCTCCAAGAAGATGTTTTCAATGGTCTGCAACACAACTACTTCAAGGTGCTTCAAGATTGTATTAATGATGTTCTAAGAAAGTTGTTCTAAGCTACAACAATGCTCTACTAGATCTTCTAAAAAGAGTGTCCAAGTGTGTCCCAACTTCTTTAAATATGCTCCTCTAATCTGATCTGAAAATGAGATCTTAGATTAACATTAAGGTATTACAGACTCATGTGCAAGATTTGCCTATATCATTTAGAGTAACGGATCGATAAGATTGCGAATCATATAAACAATGAGCAGTTAGTGAAACATAATAGACACACACACATAACACAACAAGATAATTAAGGAGTTCACCCAAAACTCCTGGGCTTCGTCTCATGGTCCAACCTTCAATGGTGACCTCTCTATTATGTCTTCAAGAGTAGAGTTTTACAAAAGTGAGCTCAATTTGAGTCTCAACACAACAGATACAAAACAACAGGAGTTTACTTGAATCTCTCAAGTCTCTCTGAGTACACTGACTCTTCCTCTTGCTCTCTGTTTCTGTTTTCTCTTTGTTTCCGTACTGCTTGCCTCTGTCTCTGTCATTCAATATATTTTAAGCCAATTGGCGCTATCTGTTCGTTTCCTCTTTCGGGCACTCTGGCTCCTGGCCTCTGTCTGCTCAAATCCCCTCTAAGCATTAAGAAATCATTGTTAAACGTCCTCAGGGATGGTGGCCACCTGTTCTACAACGGAAGGGACCATTGATGTCGTTGAAATCCCAAAATAGTTGTTCTCTGTTTACACAGAGAAACACACAATAACACGGGATAATCCGCTAATCTACCGTTTATCGGACCTGAAATATCATTAACTCTGACCTAAAATCCATCTGGTCCACCTTTGTATCGCTATCGCTATCACAAGTCGCTCGGCTCCGCTCCTTTGTATCGCTCCGATGCGATATTGCGATGCAATATATCACAATCACATATCGCATAATCCCCGGGCCTTTGGTAATTGCTCCCATGTATTTTACCAATGCGATATTACGAGTTAACCTAGGCCGTCGATCTCCGCGCTTGATCGACGGTGCTCGTTGACTCGCGCTGATCACTGTCGCAACTTTCATATGGTAGCCTCCAATAGCCTCCACTTGCCATCTTCTATTGCGATATGCCGATCGGATCTGGACCATTGATCGGCCAGATCCGACTGATCCTGTGCATCGTTGTTCAAGCCTCCGATAGATCTGTTTTTCACTGTTTCTTCATGTTTTTCTTGCCCGATAGTGTAATCCGCCATTTTTAAAGGTTTATCCTTTGCAATAGTTTTTGATTTTGAAGACTTAGAGGGTTTTTTTTTTTAGGATCCATTTTGGATCACGCCTTCTCACTGAAAGGCTTTTGGACCACAAAAAGTTGGTTTTTAAGCATCGATCAAGTGAGGATACAACTTCCTCACTTGCCCAATTTCTATCCATCATGCGCTACTTGGTTTTGAACCTTTGAGTCCGATTCTCAAGTACTCAACATCCCCTCTGCGCGTAGTTCTCACCTCGCTTTCCAGAATTGTGTCTTCTTGCAACTCATTGAGATATTTAGGAAACAGATCATCAATAGAAGGCAACTGACTTTGCTCTTCGGGATCTTCAATCAACGAAGGTTCATACAGCCTCAAGTTCTCTGCATTAACCACTGAATAGATACGCATATAACCTGGCAAATCAAAACGAAAAGCGTTTTCACCAATTTTTTCAAGTATCTTGAAAGGCCCATACCTTATTGGCTTCAGCTTCTTACCTTCACCTTGCATTCTGTCTTTGCTGATGTACAACTAGACTTGATCACCAACTTGGAAGCTATGCTCAATTTGATGCTTATCATGCCTTGCCTTGTACTTTTCCTGGCTTCTTTCCAACTATTCCTGCACTTCCTGGTGAATTTCTTGGATTTGTTCAATGAACTTAGTTGCTTTGTCCACATCATTGTGTCCATCAACTGCTATGTCTTTTTCAAAGACAAAATCCAAGGGAGACTTTGGTGTAAAACCAAAACAAGTCTCAAAAGGAGATCTCTGTGTAGAAGAGTGCTTGGCACGATTGTAGGCATGTTGCACATAACACAAATGTTCATCCCAAAGCTTGGGATGCTTGCTGCAATAGCCCCTGATCAATTTGATCACTATCCTCTTGACCACCTCTGTTTGGCCATCTGTTTGTGGATGAAAGGCTGTGCTTTTCTTCAATCTAGTGTCCATCAATTCCCACAGACTTTACCAAAATTTCCCAACAAATCGGGAATCTTGATCAGATACAATGGAAATGGGTAACCCAAAATGAACCCAGACATGCTGAAAGAACAACTTTGTTGTTTGTTCAGCTGTAATCTGCTTGTTATAAGGTATTAAAATACACATTTTGCTGAACCTGCCCACAATAACATATAAACAATCATGACCTTTTCTAGATTTTGGCAATCCCCCAACGAAGTCCATGGAAACAGTTTCCCAAGGACGAGAAGGAACTAGAAGTGGAGTGTAAAAGCCTATTTTTCATATGCTGGGCTTGCTTTTAGCATGCATGGTACACCCTTGTATATATCTAGAAACTGTTTCATGCATTCTTGGCTAATAACATAACCTTTGCAGCTATGCAACTGTTTTACTTACACCAAAATGACCTGATATAAGAGAAGTATGTGCTTCTCGGATTATGTTAACTCTTTCAGTTTTTGGAATGCATAACTTTCCCAATTGATACAAGAGTTGGTCCTTAACATAATAATCCAATTCTTCTACTTGTTTTCCATGACTTAAAGTTGTATATACATCTTTAAAATCTATATTTTGAGCATATTGTTCAATGTAGCTTTCATGCATTACTTAGTTATGCTTAAGTATAGTAGATGCATTTATGATTAGTCTAGATAACATATCTGCAACCATATTGTGTATGCCCTTCTTGTATCTGATGACAAGATGAAACTACTGTAGGAAACCCATCCACCTATAGTGTCTTGATTTCTGCAATTTAGTTTGTGAGTGAAAATATTGAAGTGGTTGATGATCTATATGTATAATTGTTTCTTTGCCCATTAGGTAATGTTTCCACTTTTTCACACTCTGTACTAATGCATACAATTCTTTATCATATGTGGGATAATTAACTACTGCAGAATTAAATGTCTCAGAATGATAGCATATGGGTTTACCGTGTTGCATCAACACTGCTCCCATGGCATAGTCACTGGCATCTGTTTCAATCTCAAATGGACGTTGAAGATCTGGCAGTGCTAGTACTGGTGTTGTACTAATTTTTTCTTTTAAGGTGTCGAAGGCTTTCTGCTGTTTGCCTCCCCACTAAAACACCTTGTTCAATCCTGTTAAAGCATGTAAGGGAGCTGCAATCAAGGAAAAGTTAGCAATAAACTTTCTCCAATATTGTGCTGCTCCTAAGAAATGCCTAACTTCTGTAGCAGACTTGGGTTTAGGCCAGTTCACAATGACTTCAACCTTAGAGGGATCTATCTTTAATTCACCACCCCCTACAATATGACCCAAATAGTTTAAAGATGTTTTTCCACATTCACATTTTGATAACTTCACATAGAGATTTTCTCTTTTCAAAACATTTAAAATCTGTTTTACATGCTTCAAATGTTCTTCCCATGTTTTACTAAAAACAAGAATGTCATCTAAATATACAATTACAAAATCATCAATAAAAGGTCTGAGTACATCATTCATGACTCTCATGAAAGTGGCAGGAGCATTGGTTAAGCCAAAAGGCATAACCAGCCATTCATACAACCCTTGCTTTGTTTTGAAAGCAGTCTTCCATGCATCTTGTTTTGCTACTCTGACCTGATGATAGCCACTACGCAAGTCCAACTTGGAAAAGTAAACTGCCTCTTTCAGCTGATCTAATAGATCATCAATGCGAGGAAGAGGATAACGATCCTTGATCGTTATTTTATTCAATGCACTGTAATCAATGCACATCCTCCACGAAGCATCTTTCTTTCTCACCAACACGATTGGAGATCTGCATATTGATGTGCTTGGTCTTATGAACCCTTTATCGAGCAGCTCCTGTACCTGCTTCTTGATCTCTGCATTCTCTAAAGAGATAACCTGTACATTCCAATGTTATGCAATGGAACATCTTGCTGCAAATGAATATCATGTACTATTTCCCTTTTTGGTGGCAAACCTTTAGGTTCTTGAAATAGGATATCATACTCTGAAACAACTTTATCTAAATCAGATTTCTGTTTAGCATTACAACCCTCAAATACATTGGTTTTATCAGGGTTCTTTTCATTTACAACCATTGGTAAAAATTGCTTGCATGAATTTACAATTATTTTCATCTGCGCTGAGTTTATGAGAGAGTAGTTATTTTTGAGTTTATGAGCTCTTACAATATATTCTATTCCATCTTTAGTGAATTGATATTTATTTTTGGTTCTATAGAAAATGGATTTTCTATCATACAAGTAAGGACTTCCTAAAACAATACCACATATATCCAACGGAACTATATCTAACCCAACCTCATCTACAAATGTTGACCCTGTTATGCTTCTATACCAATTGGTGTCATATTTCATGATTGACTTGATGAGCTCTGTAATATGTTCATTCATTTCCTTGCTGTAAATGTTTCCATATTATCAAAAAATCAAAAAATGTAAAAAATATAAAGAGAGTATACCCTAAAAGAAAAATCAAAGGGTAAAAAGAATAAGATGGTCAAAAAAGTGAAAGAAATGAACCCCAAATAAAGAAAGACCAGGAAAGTGTGCAAGTCCAAAATGCCACTACTTTTTCATTTTTCTGTAAATAAAGCATTGTGTGCAGCTTATTAAGTCATGCCACAATTGATGAATGGCCAAACAGTTTAATCTTGGCCAGTTCATGTGTGAATTTCCTGTTTTAGAGATATAGAATAAAAATATGACCAAATTGTTTAATCTTGGTAGATAAGTAGATAGGTAGAGAAGTAAAGGATCTCAACAATTTAATCTGAGCCCTTGGAAGTAATAAGTGCAGACTTAGGTAGGCTTACCATGCAAAAAAAAGAAAAGTTAATGAGGGTTTGCCAGTCCAAGTGCACCCAAGTAAAGAAGAGAAAATGCTAGGCAAAGTAGGCAGGGTAGGTAGATTGGTGTTGCAGAATAATACTTGTGATGGATTATGTTTCTAAAAATGTGTTAACTTTCACCTCTATCACAAGTACAAGGCAGATATTTTTGATGTAGCTCAAGCAAGGCAGATTACATAACTAACTCCCCTTCATACTTTTCCCCAATCACTTACTAATGTCCCCCCTCAAATATTAAGAATCTGATTCTTAATTTCCTTCATAAATCACTCATTCCATCTTATAAAGATTGCCTAAGTAAGACCCTATTTTACTTAGGAAAACGCACAAATATCACCCATAAACCCCATTCCCATTTTAGCCTAAGTTTAAAAATACATGTGAACTGTTTTTATACTTATCACACATTCATTTTCATAAGTCATATTAACTCTAAACTTTTTATTATATAAATCCCATGTAAACATTTCCCTTCCCCGTATTATGTACATATGTAAAAAGCCCCAAATATTAATATTCCTGCCCCGGTCGAATACGACCATAGTTACAATTTAACAGGGATTGATGAATTTGTTTGAAGTTCATTGAGAACCCTCCACACCGTGCACTATAAGGGATTAATTAACCTCTGGTTAATTAATAACCACTACCCACGACCCTATCAAAAAACAGCCCCGATACATTAAAACATTGTTTTATTATGTCAGTCCTGCTGTTTAAACCTCCGCCATGTCCCAAAGCCGTCAACCGTCCAATCAGCACCCTCACATCCGACGGTCAACGATAATTTCGCAACCCCCCTAACCTCTGCCTATTAACGTGTGATCGCTCGGCGGTTTCTCGTCGTACCTCTGCCACGCATCGCACTTTCAGCCTGCTCGCTCGCCTCCGGCCCAAAACTGCCCAACCCCGAAAGCGGTGCGGGCAAAACCGCTTACCACCATCCTCCGCTGACGTCATTTGCTGACGTCCTCCGTCCTGTGCTGACATCACCTGCCACGTCATCTGCCCCCGTACTCCCGCTGACATCATCATCTGTTCTGCTTATGTCATCCATCCTTCAAATCATAAATTCTCGCCAAAATTCATTTTGTTAATTAAAAGGGTAAAAATGGTCATTTTTGCTGTATTTCTCTACATACAGCACCCCGCGCTCTCCTACAAAATAAAATCGACTGAGGTTGCATTTCCAGTTTCTGACCAGAAAGGCTCCATCGACGAGCTTCTCCCACTGTCAATCGACCCTCCAATGTACGTGTTCCTCCTCAATTATAGGTACCCTTTCAGCTATCTTAGAAAGCCATGAATTGGTGCGCCAATCGCCGGAAACTTCTCAACAATCTCCACATAAAGGTCTAAAGGAAAGGAATTGGAAGGCGCAGAACAACCTCCAGTGTCCCAACAATAGGTGTTTAATCATAGTTGTGTTGTTACCATTGGAAAAAGGGATATTTTGGGCTAAAAGCCGGACAGAGGAAAACAAGTCAAAGTGTATTAGTTTAGCATTAAAGTGTATCAGTTCAGCATTAAAGAGTATCAGTTCAGCATTAAAGAAAGCAGATAAGAGTTAAAGACTATTAGATCAGAATTAATGCATCAGTTAAGACAGGCTGTCGGCATAGAGCTACTACAGAAGACAACTGCCAGTCGAATTAAAGAGCCAGCCTCTAGCACTACATCAGTTAGCTGTTTCTGTTTCACTTGTAAGCTATTTTAGGTTAAACCTAGATATTATTTCATAGCTGTTATGAGATATAGGTTGTACATATTTTGTTGTATAAATACCCCCTCCATTAGAGTATTGAGGGGGTGTGTGGATTTCTTAGACTCTACTATAATATTGAATTTTTGGAAAAAAGAGCTGTTGGAAACATCTATTATCTGGCCTACTAGATGAAGAATTGAAGCAGAAGACTTATCACAAATTCCTTGAATCAACCTCCGGATCAATAAGTCCTCTATATCTTGTGTTTTATAGTTTCCTTGTTTATTATATCATCTGTGTTTCATAAACTGAATGATAAAGAAAATGGTTAATTTTAAAATATGCTTGATTGCACTCTATTTTCAGTCTTTATTATTCTCTGTGTTTTCTTCAGAATTAGAATAAGGAGTGAAATCTTAATTGCTCCTGTTTCCTGATTCTTTCATGTTGATTACTTGGTAAGGAATTCTTAACTGCTCCTTATCAATAATCATCCATTTTCTCTCTTTCAATATGTTGAAGGATTCTTGACTGCCCTTCACCCATTTGAGCCCATTTCATCTGTTTTCAACTCTTTATTTTGTTCCTTGTTTGACTACCTTGCTCTGTGAAGCCATCCTCTATTAAGAAACCAAATCCAGAAAGCCATCTTCTTTGACTCCATCATGCCCAATGGACTGAACTATTCTACCTTACCTCTCTATTTTATTGAATCTCACCACCCAAACTCAAACAAAACCCTTGAACTTCATAACTAGCCTAATATCTTTACAAACAAAGCTAAATAAAAAAAAGAGAGCCCTCTCTGGATACAGATTGGCTAGATTCTGTATCTAAAAGATTGGTCTGTGGTTACCTCGGCATCCTTCCCTTCTTACAACTTTGGGGAAAACCTGAGTGATAACAGACCCAATAGCAAACCTAAGTTTGCATTGTCTTGTCACTTGTAGTTTTGCTTTATCACATACCCAACCTAATGGATATGGCTTCTTGTGAGGTGTGGTTAGTAATCCCAACTTCTTTATAATTGCTTCAGAAATCAAGTTTACTGTGATCCACTATCAAATAAAGTTGTTTGGAAATAACTCTAATATGAAAAAGCTCATGTTTTTTCTTCTCATTATCTGATTATCTATAGATTGTACATAAGTATTTGTAGATGCTTAAGAATTTTTACCTTTTATACCTATGGCTGTGACTGTTGTTTCATCCCCTGAGTCTGACCCCAAATATTTCTGAATAGCAGTAGCAGTCTTTTTCTTCTTACCATCGAACTTCTTGGGTTTTAGCACCGAATGCAAAGACCAGCTGTGTGCATCATCGCGCCCATCCTTCTTGCAATGAGTGCATGAAGGTTTGTCTTTCTGTACAGCGTTTGTCTTCCTCTCCTTCCATTTCTGCTTCTTCTTTTCCTTGTTCTTGCTTGCAACGGGTTTTGATGATCCCCCAATCTTTGGGTTCACATTCTTGCCTCTAGCCTCTAAATGTGTAGCCTGAACTGATACATCATCTAGGCTAGTGGGGTTAAACATGAGAATGGTGTGCTTCAAATAGCTATGCAGACCACCTATATACTTCAACAAAGTTTCAGGTGAGTCTAGAGAAATGCCTAGAGTTAAAGCTCTTTTTCTAAATTCCTGGGTATAGTTTTGTACACTTTGGCCCTTTAATTGGCGAAGAGTTTGCCAACTCATCATTTCTTATTGCATATAAGCTAGCGGATAGAATTTTTTTTAATGGTAGAAACAAATTCATTCCAGATAGAAAGAATTTTACCATGCTTCTTCAAATCAGCTTGTGTCTTGCCTTCCCACCACACTAGTGCAGTTCCTCCAAGGCGAAGGCTAGCCAACTGAATACTTCTCCTTTCTGAATCAATGTTCTGCACCTTGCAATATACATCAATTTGTCTAGTCCAGTTATCTAGCTTTTCTGCATTTAATTCTCCATCATAAATTGGCAAATCAAACTTTACATCTAATTTAATCAAGGAAGTCTTCTTCTTTTTCTTATCAGGGCTAGATTTATGTGAAGAAGATGATGAGGATGATGAAGGTGATGATGGAGTAGATGGTGGAGAAGGCCTCTCTTCTTTTCCTTTGCCTTCTAGGTGGGCAACTCGAAGAGGTTCCTCTGCTCCTTTATCTGGGCTAGGTGCTGAAATGCTTTCACCTCGGCCCTTCTTAAATTCCTGATACATCTCTGCCACCATGGCTTGAAGTGCCTTAAAATCTTCTAGAAATTGAGATTATGCTCCCAAGGGAGTTTCTTCGGCCATTTTCCTCCGAGGATAGGCTCTTCCGATTTCTGGATTGGCCTCGATAAGTTCTCCTTTTCCCAGTTTGAGCTTTGACCTACTTAGCATAAAAAGAGTCCATCACAAGCTTGTCTAACCTTAACAAACCAAAAACCAAAAGCTCTGATACCACTTGATCCGAAAATTAGATCTTAGATTTAACATTAAGGTATTACAGACTCATGTGCAAGATTTGCCTATATCATTTAGAGCAACGGATCGATAAGATTGCGAATCATATAGATAATGAGAAGTTAGTGAAACATAATAGACACACACACATAACACATCAAGATAATCAAAGAGTTCACCCAAAATTCCTCGGCTACCTCTCCTGGTCCAGCCTTTTGTGGTGATCTCTCTATTATGTCTTCAAGAGCAGAGTTTTACAAAAGTGAGCTCAATTTGAGTCTCAACAAAACAGATACAAAATAGCAGGAGTTTACTTGAATCCCTCAAGTCTCTCTGAGTACACTGACTCTCCCTCTCGCTCTCTATCTTCGTTTTCTTTTTGTCTCAGCACTGCTTGCCTATGTCTTTGTCATTCAGTGGCTTTTAAGCCAATTGGCGTTGTTTGTTCATTTCATCTTTCAGGCTCTCTGGCTCCTGGCCTCTGTCCACTCAAATCCCCTCTGAGCGTTAAGCAATCATTACTAAACGTATTCAGGGATGGTGGCCACCTGTTCTGCAACGGAAGGAACCATCAGCGCCGTTGAAATCCCCAAAATAGTTGTTCTCTATTTACACAGAGAAACACACAAAAACATGGGAAAATCCACCGATCTGCCATTTATCAGACCTGAAATATCATTAACTCTGCCCTAAAATCCATCGGGTCCACCTTTGTATCACTATCGCAAGTCGCTCGTATTGGCCCTGCTCCTTTGTATCGCTCTGATGCGATATTGCGATGCGATATATCACAATCTCATATCGCATAGTCCCTGGGCCTTTGGTAATCACTTCCTTGTATTTTGCTGATGTGATATTGCGAGTTAACTTGGGCCGTCGATCTACGCGCTTGATCGATGGTCCTCATTGACTTGCGCTGATCGTTGTCACAACTTTCATATGGTAGCCTCCAATAGCCTCCACTTGCCATCTTCGATTGCGATATGCTGATCGGATTTGGACTGTTGATCGGCCAGATCCAATGGCTCCTGTGCATCGTTGTTCAAGCCTTCGATAGCTCTTTTTTCATTGTTTCTTCATGTTTTTCTTGCCTAATAGTGTAATCCGCCATTTTTAAAGGTTCATCCTTTGCGATAGTTTTTGATTTTAAAGATTTAGAGGTTTTTTTTTAGGATCCATTTTGGATCATAATCCTTCAAGACTGCTCCAAAGATTCTGAATGATATTCTCAAAACTGCTGCAAACATTGCTTCAAGGAATGCTCCAAATATGTCTTAAGTGTTCTTCCTGTTGGCATTATGAGACAAGTGTTGTCCTTGATGGCAAATCACACTGATAACAAATCATAGTGCAGAAGGATAGCAGCAAGGAATTGATGATCAGTCTTCAAGTATGAAGAAAAATATATACACGCTGGTTCACTATATACCAAGTCGCGTATACACGCAGGTGCACTATATACCAAGTCGCGTATACGCAGGTTCGCTATATACCAAGTCGCGTGTACACGCTGGTTGGCTTCAGTAAAAGCGCGTGTATGTGGAAAACTTATCTTTGGTCCACGGCGGTTATTCCTTGGAAGTTGTGCCTATGGTTTTGGACCTTGGTGTCTCGATGGACGTGTTGATCCCTAGTTTTTGAAGTTAATGGTATTGGATTTCTATGGTTTTGGCCCTTGGTATTGAACAAGGCCTAAGGCTATATAAGGAGAAGGAAATCATTAGGCAAGTGCTTCTGAAAAGTCTTGAATATCTGATGAAGTACTAGATCCAGTATGCAGGTTATTGGTTGATGATGTATTGCTTGATCTGAGCTAAGGAGAGATCTCATCGGTTGATGGAGAACAAGATCTAAGGAGAGATCGAGATCAAATAGTTTGAAATGAACTATCTTTATGCGTATTTCTAGATCTGCATACTGACGCAATGTTATGTTCTGGGTATAACTGTTGTCGGGTACAGCTGCAAGTTATGAAGAATTATTTTTAGATCTGTACGCAGGTTGTCTTCGGTAAAACCGTGTGTATACGCAGGTTGCCTTCATTGAAGTAGCGTATATCATTTGGAGCTTGATTTTTGGGTTGCAGCTGGGTCTGACTGTTATTGCAGAGTTCTGTAGTCTGCTCTGTGTTCTGGTGACTGGGTTTGACAGGGTTTCAGTGGTTCAGTGATTGTTGGTTGTTTTGTAATTTGCTATGAAAGTTGAATGAATTGTGGTCTTCAGATTGTAATGTTGTGCTTCAGGAATATCCAGTCTGAAAATGCATGAAAGGTGGTACCTGAAGGAAAGAAGATTATAGGCCTGCACCTACGTACTAGTATCTTAGCTAGTACAAGAGCAAAGGGGGGAGCTCCCTTCCAAGAAAGTTTGGAGAACGAGAGAAGGTTGAAGCCTTCAGCAGGTTGTAGCCTGCGTACTGGTATAAGGCTGCACCAGTACAAAAGATTGTAAACTGAAGTTTCATATTAAAGAAAGATAGAGACGACTTGCAGCAGGTGGTTTTCACCCACATTGGGTTTCCACCTTATATCATGGTGTTCATGTGTGTGTTTTCTGTGTGATGATTTGTTCTGTTATACTGCACCTATTTTACTATCATGGTTAATAATGTCCTAATGCATTTACTGAAGATAAGCTACTGAATCATAAATTTTATTGTTATACGCTGGTTGCTTTAGACAAAGTTGCGTGTACACGCTGTTTCACTTAACTGAAGTGGCATATATGTTTCTGAGCATAAAATGAAAAAGTTTTTCTGATAATACTGATTCACCCCCCCCCTCTCAGTATTATTTCCAACAATTGGTATCAGAGCAGGTCCTTCAGAGAAGCTTGATCGCTTGAAGGTAGATCGTTCATCATGAGCAACTACGAGAGAGAAGCATCAATCAGGCCACCGGTTTTTGATGGGACAAACTTCAATTATTGGAAGGTAAGAGTTACTGCCTATCTTCAATCTCTTGGTACAGAAGTTTGGGACATTGTAGAGACAGGCTACGCTTTTCCTTCAGCTACTCCTACAGATGCAGCCGAGAAAAAGAAGTATGAAACAAATGCAAAAGCAGTCAGTACCCTTCTAGGATGTATATCCCAATCAGAATTCATGAAGGTAATGCACTATAAATCCGCAAAAGAAATATGGGACAAAATTGTCACGAGCTATGAAGGAGACGAACAGGTAAAGCGTGCTAAACTTCAAACTCTCCGGATTAAGTATGAGACTCTCAGAATGTATAATGATGAAAGTGTGGCTAACTATTTCCTTAGGATAGATGAGATTGTTAATTGCATGAAAAACTTGGGTGAAGAAATAAAAGAGGCTATTGTGGTTGAAAAGGTTCTAAGATCATTGTCCCCCAAATTTGAATCTAAAGTGTCTGCAATAGAAGAAAAGGAAAATCTACGAATTCTTACTATGTCTCAGCTTCACGGAATTCTAACTGCTTATGAAATGAGAAAAGGAGGTCCATCAGACAGAAGAGAAGCTGCTTTCAAGGCTTCGGGCAAAGAAGATTATTATGAAGCAAGTCACGTGCCAGAAGATGAAGAAGAAGAATCAAATTTTGTCAGAAATCTTCAAAGGGGTTCTGGAAGATTCAGAGGTAAGTTACCTTTTAAATGCTTTGCTTGTGGAAGAGTAGGTCATTATGCTGCCAAATGTCCTCACAAAGATAAGAATGACAAGGGAAAGGAACCTGTTAAATGGAACAAGAAACATAATGAAAAGAAGAAAAGCTATTACACTCATGAAGATAGTGATGGTCTTTCAAATAGTGACGAAGAAGAACAAGGTTATAGATATAAACTTCTAATGGCTTTTGAAGATGATGATTACATGGATGCTATAGATGTAGAAGGCTTTTATGAAGAAATGAATAATCTCAAAGTTTGCTTAGAAGAGAAAAGTGCTATTATTGATTCTCTACAATGTCAACTGACTGAAAAGGAAAAACATCTTGAAAAATTGGAATGTGAGATTGTTTGTCTTAGAAAGGAGATTGAGAAAACAAAAGCGATTAATCTCAAATTTGTCAAAGGATCTGAAACCTTGGATGAGATTATCAATGTACAGCGATCTCCTCTGATCAAGACAGGTCTGGGATATAATGGAGAAACATCTCAAGCCTCTACCTCTAAAAGTTATCTTGATGCAGCAAGGAGAAGCGAGCAAAGGCCAAATAAAAGTCATCAGGTGAATCAGGGACAGTTTACCTCAAGAACAAATAAAGACCATCAAGAAATTCGGGGACAAACTGCCTTAAGGACAAATAGAAGCTACAATCAGCCACAGGTAAAATCTTCCCAACTTGCTCCAAGAATGAATGTGAATAGAAGCTACAATCGGTTGGATGATAGATCTGATTATCGCAGAAGTTTCTTTAATGGCCAATGCTTTTCTTGCCATAACTTCGGTCACAAAGCAGCTCAATGTGTTGCCTACAAGACAATCATGACTAGAGAAGCTCAAAAGCAAGGGAGAATGACTGGAACCATAAAAAGGACTTATAACAACTTTTCGGTTCTTGAAAATGAAGTTGAATGCTCTATTTGTAATAACTTTGGTCATGAAGATTCTGAATGCAGGAGCAGGTTTCGGAAGACAACTCAGAAGGAACAAACCTCAAATGTCAACCAGAAAGATGTGGGATAGGCTTTTATGCAGAAGGTCAAGAAAGTCTATGGTACATTGACAACGGATGTTCGAAGCATATGACAGGGGACAAAGAAAAGCTTGAGTCATATACCGCATTAGAAAAGGGGAAGAAAGTTTCTTTTGGAAACGATATCTCTGCAGCCATAAAAGGAAAAGGTGTTGCTCCATTGAAAGAGAAGGTCAAAGCTGGAAATGTTTTGTATGTTGATGGATTGAAGCATAATCTTCTGAGTGTCAGTCAGATGTGCGATCAAGGAACAGAGGTAATATTTAGATCAAATGGATGTTGTGTTCGTGATCTTGATACAGGTAAAACAGTGATCAAAGGAAGAAGGACTCCAAATAATCTATACATATTTGAAGAAAGACCACAACAATGCTATTTGAGCAAGGATGATGAACACTGGCTATGGCATAGGAGGTTGGGGCATCTAAGCTTTTCACAAATAAGGAAAGCATGCAAATATCAGGCAGTTCGCGGTCTTCCAGATATCAAAATTCCAGACAACACTATATGCAAATCTTGTCAGTTTGGAAAGCAAACCAGAACTAACTTTCCAGAGAAGAAATGATCAGCCAACATACCTCTTGAGCTAGTCCATACAGATGTATGTGGTCCATTTAGGAGAAGGACACCTCGAGGAGAAGAATACCTGATATTATTCATTGACGATTTCTCCAGGTTTGTCTGGTTAGGGCTTATGAAGCACAAAGATGAAGCATTCAAAAAATTCAAATCCTTCAAAGCCTTGGCAGAAAATGAATCAGGACACAAAATTAAGTGCCTCAGATCTGACAGAGGTGGGGAGTTTACCTCAAATGAATTCTTCGATTTCTGTGAAGAACATGGGATAAGAAGAGAATTCTCTACAGCTAGAACTCCTCAGCAAAATGGAGTTGTGGAAAGAATGAACAGAACAATCCAACAAATGGCTCGTGCTATGCTTGATGAGTCAGGTACTCCTGCAACTTTCTGGGGTGAAGCTGCACATGCTGCGGTTATTATTCTCAACAAAACAAATGTCCGAGTAAATAGCACTCAAACTCCTCATGAGCTCTGGTGTGGTAAGACTCCTTCGGTGAACCACTTCAAAATCTTTGGGAGCAAATGTTATATTAAGAATACTGATGAGCAACTTGGCAAGCTTGAACCAAGAGCAGATGAAGGCATTCTTCTTGGTTATTCTCCACATAGCAAAGCATACAAGTGCTACAATAAAAGACTTGGCAGAATTGTTGACAACATTGATGTAGTGGTTGATGAGAAGGGATATATTCCTAGGCAAGTTCATCATGAAGACATTGAAGAAGATGAAGGCTATTCTCAAAGGCAGAATGATGAAGAAGAAGAACCTCAAGAAGAAGAAGAACCTCAAGAAGAACCAGAGGAGCAGACAAGAATAGAAGACAAGACTCCATCCAGATATGTTCAAAAGAATCATCCAGAATCTCAGATTGTGGGGCAGAAAGAAGCAGGAATACAAACAAGAAGAAGAATTGCAGAAGCCTCAAGCTATTTGGCATTACTTTCTTCCACTGAACCACAAAGTGTGAAAGAGGCATGCAAAGATGAATGCTGGGTCAAAGCAATGGATGAAGAACTTGAGCAGATCGAAAAGAACAACACTTGGGAATTGGTTCCTAGACCAAAAGATAAAAATGTCATAGGGACAAAATGGGTCTTCAAAAAAAAATTGAATGAAAATGGAGAAGTTATTAGAAACAAGGCCAGACTTGTTTGTAAAGGGTATGCGCAGCAAGAAGGAATAGATTTTGAAGATACCTTTGCTCCTGTTGCAAGACTTGAGGCCATCCGAATGTTCCTTGCTCTCTCAAGCTTTCAAAACTTCAAGGTATTTCAAATGGACGTGAAATCAGTCTTTCTGAATGGAGACTTAGAAGAAGAAGTATATATTGAGCAGCCAGATGGTTTCATTCTTGGGAATGATCCAAACCTTGTATGCAAATTGAAAAAGGCTCTCTATGGTCTCAAACAAGCTCCAAGGGCTTGGTACTATCGATTGGACAAATATCTTCACCAACAAGGCTTTTCAAAAGGATCAGCAGATAGCAATCTCTATATAAAAGTTGAAAATAACAAATTGCTAATACTTGTTGTTTATGTAGATGATATTATCTTTGGCAGCAATGAAGAGACTATGAGTCAAAACTTTGCCTTGGTTATGTAGAAAGAATTCGAAATGTCACTACTTGGAGAATTGACATACTTTCTTGGATTGCAAATCCAACAAAATGAAGGAGGCATCTTCTTGTCTCAAACCAAGTACCTCAAGCAGATCTTGAAGAAGTATGGCATGGAAGAATCAAAGCCAGTGTGTACACCCATGGTTACAGGATGCAGTCTCAGTGCAAATGATGAATCAGTAGCAGTTCATCAACCAACTTATAGATCCATGATTGGGAGTTTGCTTTATTTGACAGGTACCCGACTAGACATCATGCATGCAGTCGGAATAGTTGGGAGATTTCAGGCAAATCCAAAGGAGACTCATCTTCAGGCAGTGAAGAGGATTTTCAAATATCTTCAAGGGACACAAAACTATGGCTTATGGTATCCTAGAGATACAGATCTCACTCTTCATGCTTACACAGATGCAGATTGGGCCGGAAGTGTGGATGATAGGAAAAGCACAAGTGGTGGTGCTTTCTTCATGGGTTCCAGATTAGTATCTTGGTTCAGCAAGAAACAGAGTTCGATTGCCTTATCTACAGCTAAAGCAGAATATGTGGCTGCGGCATCTTGTTGCACACAACTTCTTTGGATGATGTAGACCTTACAGGATTTTCAAATCACTTGCACTCCACCAGTCTCTATCTTATGTGATAATACAAGTGCAATCAACATTTCAAAGAATCCAGTCATGCACTCAAAGACCAAGCACATACCAATCAAGTACCATTTTCTTCGGGAACAAGTGCTTGAGCAGAAGGTCAAGCTGGAGTATGTTCCTTCTAAAGAACAAGTTGCTGATATTCTCACAAAACCACTGCCCAGGGAAACTTTTGAATATCTCAGACAAAAGCTGGGAGTAGTTGATGCTTCATCCTGCTGTTGAAGCTTGTCTGTTCTACAAAAAAGTTGGTATACGCAAGTTACGTAAGGGATATCCGCGTATATACGCTGATTTATGCTGGGAAAGTCGCGTGTATGGTGTACGCGTGTTGCAGAAAGCAGATCCGCGTGCATACGCTGTTTTATGCGGAGAAGTCACGTATATGGAGTTCTGAACAACAAGGGCAGACTCCGGTTGAAGAAGGTCTGAGATGGGTATGCCAGAATTCTTCAGGCACTGTTTCAAGGGGTGCAGCAGGCACAGGTTCAGGGGGAGCAGCTTAAAGTCTCATAAAGCATTGTTGGCATTTAGATGCTTTTGGTTCTAGTACACATCTGTTGTTGGTTTCAGGAGAAGGAGCTCAGAAGGAAATCTTGGTTGCTGATCTAAAAGATGTGTATCAGATGCTGCTTGTGACTTTCATAAGTCTTGGTCTAGATTTGTTGTCTCTATGTCATGTATCTCTTCTGTGATATCTCTTTTATGGTGTCAAGGTCATGTAACGGCCTATGTTGGTTTCCCCAATATGCCTGGGATGAATGATGTAATATAATTGGTTTGGTTGGGAGTATAGATGTATGTATTGAGTCTTTTGGTGATAGGAAGGTCCCTTATGGTGTATAAGTCTTGGTTCTTTTGAAGAACATCTTTTGCAGATCTTGCCTGCAGTCAGAGGGAGCATGTTTCAGCACAGCCAAGCAAAGATATCAGCATATACTCAGGGGGAGCACAACCCTTTGCCCTTGATGACAAAGGGGGAGAGTGATTTGATTTGGTGTTGTTGCCATCAAGTCCAAAGGGGGAGATTGTTGGAATTATGAGACAAGTGTTGTCCTTGATGGCAAATCACACTGATAACAAATCATAGTGCAAAAGGATAGCAGCAAGGAATTGATGATCAGTCTTCAAGTATGAAGAAAAATATATACACACTGGTTCACTATATACCAAGTCGCGTATACACGCAGGTGCACTATATACCAAGTCGCGTATACGCAGGTTCGCTATATACCAAGTCGCGTGTACACGCTGGTTGGCTTCAGTAAAAGCGCGTGTATGTGGAAAACTTATCTTTGGTCCACGGCGGTTATTCCTTGGAAGTTGTGCCTATGGTTTTGGACCTTAGTGTCTCGACGGACGTGTTGATCCCTAGTTTTTGAAGTTAATGGTATTGGATTTCTATGGTTTTGGCCCTTGGTATTGAACAAGGCCTAAGGCTATATAAGGAGAAGGAAATCATTAGGCAAGTGTATCTGAAAAGTCTTGAATATCTGATGAAGTACTAGATCCAGTATGCAGGTTATTGGTTGATGATGTATTGCTTGATCTGAGCTAAGGAGAGATCTCATCGGTTGATGGAGAACAAGATCTAAGGAGAGATCGGGATCAAATGGTTTGAAATGAACTATCTTTATGCGTATTTCTAGATCTGCATACTGACGCAATGTTATGTTCTGGGTATAACTGTTGTCGGGTACAGCTGCAAGTTATGAAAAATTATTTTTAGATTTGTACGCAGGTTGTCTTCGGTAAAACCGCGTGTATACGCGGGTTGCCTTCATTGAAGTAGCGTATATCTTTTGGAGCTTGATTTTTGGGTTGCAGCTGGGTCTGACTGTTATTGCAGAGTTCTGTAGTCTGCTCTGTGTTCTGGTGACTGGGTTTGACAGGGTTTCAGTGGTTCAGTGATTGTTGGTTGTTTTGTAATCTGCTATGAAAGTTGAATGAATTGTGGTCTTCAGATTGTAATGTTGTGCTTCAGGAATATCCAGTCTGAAAATGCATGAAAGGTGGTACCTGAAGGAAAGAAGATTGTAGGCCTGCACCTACGTACTAGTATCTTAGCTAGTACAAGAGCAAAGGGGGTTGGAGCTCCCTTCCAAGAAAGTTTGGAGAACGAGAGAAGGTTGAAGCCTTCAGCAGGTTGTAGCCTGCGTACTGGTATAAGGCTGCACCAGTACAAAAGATTGTAAACTGAAGTTTCATATTAAAGAAAGATAGAGATGACTTGCAGCAGGTGGTTTTCACCCACATTGGGTTTCCACCTTATATCATGGTGTTCATGTGTGTGTTTTCTGTGTGATGATCTGTTTTGTTATACTGCACCTATTTTACTATCATGGTTAATAATGTCCTAATGCATTTACTGAAGATAAGCTACTGAATCATAAATTTTATTGTTATACGCTGGTTGCTTTAGACAAAGTTGCGTGTACACGCTGTTTCACTTAACTGAAGTGGCGTATATGTTTCTGAGCATAAAATGAAAAAGTTTTTTTGATAATACTGATTCACCCCCCCCTCTCAGTATTATTTCCAACACTTCCAACTTCAGCTCACAACTTGACATAATTCAACTCTCAACATAATGCTCATGTCCCAACTACAAGGCACCCATAGTCAGCTGCAATAATGATCTTATGTTGGATTTGAAGTGTCACAAAGCTGCCCTAGTTTAGGGCCAAGAATCTGCTCTACAAATATGAGTTATGTCCTCTACAAAAAGACCAAGGATAGAAGTCAATTTATCCCAAAGGTCTGAGATAAACAGATGTCATAAGTCACAGGTCCAAAACTAAGATGATATAGATCCGAAATTGCAGAGATGAACATAGGTCCGAAATGCAGTAGCTAAGCCTTCACAGGTGTGAATTACAAGTCTGAAGATTTAGTACCAAAGAGTAGTGACTGCAGGTCCACAGGGTCAAGGTTATAGATGCCACAAAATCAAATTTGTCACAGTTGATTAACTATAGGATCAAACTGTATTCTGCACTTTAAATGCCACTATTCAAATCCTTTATGCCTTAAATTCGAGCTAAGAAAGTGGGTTGTTTTGTCCACAAATAAAACCAATCCAAGCTGTAATGAGTAGTCCTTGTTTAAACAGATATAGCCCAACCTCAAATCACAGAAAAATTAAAAACAGATTTTCCTAAACAATAAGCTTCAACCTTCGTCCTCCTTGGCCTCTTTACTGCTCTGTCTTTCTGTGATCTTCACCGAAATTTCTATGTTCGAATGAGGAGTCTGAAATCCTATATATACTGGTTTGACCTCCAACGAAGAGACATGTCTCTTTAGGGGACATGACAACCTACACAAGTTGGCTCAAGTCGGCTAGGTAAAAATAATAATTTTTCTAGCTTACAAATTCAATTTCTCGCAATCTAGGAGTTAGGAGGTGTACAATAGCTCGTTAGAAAGGGAAAAATATCCTCTACAAGATGATATAAATTTCATCCTTGGGAGAGGTCATCTTCCCATCAAGAAAATTATATTTGTGAAACTATCATTATTTTCATGGCAACCATTAGGATTTTATTTCTAGGCATTCAATATTTAGGGCTCCATCATAGACATAGGCCATTAAGTTTATTAGGATTAGGGCTTCTTCATCAAGATTAAGGGCATCATCATATTAGGGCTTCTTTATTAAGTCTTCAAGTGACCTTGATTCATAATATACATGAGGTTATGGCATCTTCATATTTTGACAACAAGGTAAGTTCTAGAGCTTGCATCACTAGGGTCTTATGATCAATGGGCATCTAGGGCAATATCACGTATAACAAGAATTTTCCATCACAAACAATGACATATTGACATCAATGAAAACCTTGACTAACAGTCCCCCCCTTTGTCATTGATGACAATATACTTGCCCTTCCAACATTCTCTCCCCCTTTGACATCAATGGCAACGTGATGCCCAAGTACTCCCCCTATCAAGTTGCTTCTTGATATGCTACTCCCATCGTGTTTTCTTCATCAATGATAGTTCTTCATGATAGATATGTTGCTCCCCTTGTCAAGGTGCTCTTCCTTCTTGCAATGTGGTCCATAATAGATGTGTTTTCGTTTCTTTATGTGATGAACCAATTGCCCCTACTGCATAAATTCCTCTAGCTCAAGAAAGATTGCTTGTCTTGTGATCAAGTAGAAGACATCTTCAACAATGGTCCATTGGATGAGTAAAGGATGATGTTATTTAATGGAGTTTCTCCCGAGAGGTGATCTATCAAAAGATGATTGTCCATGTGTGACTCATCAAGGGTTTCATAGGGCCCTTTCATGGATAGCTTTTGCAAGAATGATCAAGAATCACAAGCTCCCCCTAACTGTATGCATGGTCTCCTTTTTGGCAGAGTCTCATCATCAAACACTTGGAATATCACATCTGCCAAGGATGTCTTCATCAAATCAACAACATGTGTTGTTGGCTGGAGTGTTCAAGAGACTTTTGGATCCAATTTGCTTCCTTCTCCATACTTGTGTAACTTTCTTCTCTGGCTTGGCTTTCATAGTTTTAGCTTGTTTAGGTACCCAAGTCAAGTTACAATCACCGGCGATATGTCCAAATTTATGGCAATTGAAGCATTCCATCTTATTCATGAATGAAAAAGAATTAGTTCTTCTTGCAAAGTTTCTTATAGGAAACTGACGTGGATCATTATATTTGTCTTTGTTGTATGGCCTACAATACTTTGCCATGTGCCCAAAATTTGTACAAGAATAGCAATAACCAAAAAATATACTTTGGTACCTGCAGGATGGAGATTGCCTTGATGTACTTCCAAAGTCATTTTGTCTTGGGATCCTTTGATGATATCCATTGCCTCTTGCATTCTTGACACCATCTGCAAGTCTTCTTGGAGTAGGATTTCTTCCAATGTCATCTTGACTCTTCTCCTTGCCTTTGCTAGAACTTGGAGCATCAACATTTCTTCCAATATTTTCCACATCCTTGTTGTTTGAAGCATTAGGGTTTGCATCATTCTTATTTGAGGGTTTACCTGCATAGCCAAGACCTGATTTATCAAGAGGAGATCTTTGATGACTTAGGATGTCATCTAGGGTTTGAGAACTCTTCAAGTTCTTATTCAGCAAGTCAACTTCCTTTTTAAGAAAGACAATTTCTTCTTTCATTTTCTTGCATTCTTCATCCTTCTTTGATAGACTAATCTTCATTTCTTCCTTCATCTTGGTTGCTTCACATGATTGGGCCTTAAGTGAAGAGATTTCTGATCTTAATTTGGAGATGTCATCATCCTTTTCTTCTAGTTGGCATATCATGGTGTTTCTTTCCTTTTCTGCATCATCAACTTGTCCTTTTATGAGTGCCAAAGCTTCCATCACCTTCTCAACTCCTTGTGCTTGTTTCTTTGCTTATTCTAGTTGAGATCTAAGGGAGGAGACCTCTTCCTTGTATTGACCAATTTATGCTTCAATTTTGTTCAATATCTTGTGTCTTTGTTCAAGGTGGCTTGACAAAGTGTCTTCCTTTTTCTTTGCTTTATCCAATTGATTTTTCATGGATATGACTTCTTCATGATGTATTTTCTTGTTTTGATGACAATCCTCCTTTAGCTTGGTGATCTCCTTATCTCTTTCTTGAACCTGAAGCTTGAATAGGTCAACTTCCTTCCTTGTCTTGTCAAGGTTATGGTCACCATCTTGTAATTGCTTCTTAAGATCCTCATTTTCCATTTTCAAGCTTTTAATCTCTTCCAGGGCAGCTATAAGTTTTTCCATGAGATTTTCTTCGAAGTCTTCTTTATTTTCTTAATCTTCTAGGTATTCTTTAGCCTTGATATCTTCACTCTTGTTTTCGGCTTCCTTAATGGGTTCTGAATTTCCTTCTTGCTTTTCATCATCTTCTTGACTAGCAGTCATGGTCAATGCTCCTTTTGAGTGAAGATCTTGAAGTTTTTCCCACATACCTTTTGCTGATGAAAATTTCTCCACTTTGGCCTTTATAGGATCTGGTAGCCCACTCAAGATTGCTTTCATCGCTTTTGAATTATATTTCTTGGATTCTTCTTCCATCATACTTTCAGTAATCACTAATTCCCAGACTTCAACGCCTTGAGCCATTAGGAAATTCCTCATTCTCACCTTCCATATATCAAAGTTTCCATTGAATAATGGAACTTTCCCAATTTGCTTGTCTTCAGTTTTCACGGTTGAGGAAGATACATATTTAGAAGTATTGGAGGCTTTCTTCCTTGGCTTTGCCATTTGTGTTCTAAGGATCAACCTCAAGCTGTTACAATTATGAGCGAAGGTACTTGCTCTAATAATAATTGTTGGAAATACTGAGACGGGAGGGAGGGGTGGGTGAATCAATATTTCTTTTCAATTGTTATTTTTACCAATTAGATCACTTATAATTAGAACACAAAATGAACAATAAGAATAAATACTTTTATTATACAACAAATTCAATACAATAATGTGTAGGGATCCAACCCTAGATGAAGACACAAATCTTCAATCTCCTAGGCTCCAACTGTTGAAAATAGCAACAAGAAATGCTAAAAATAGCACTGCTATAAATAGCAGTTCAGGTACCAGTGCTAGACTGAGCAACAGGGATTGAAAATGGAAGTGCTAAAAATAACATTTCTATAAATAGCATTTCGGGATGGATTCCAATTTTAGTTAGTCCCTGGACTAAAATTGAGAAGTAAAATTCGAATTTGATCTTAGTAGCTATTTGTAAAATAATTAATTAATTCACTATGAGTTAATTAGTTGTGAAAAATCAAACATGAAGTCTATGTGAGGACATGTAACAGTTTCTCCATTGATTGAGGAATTTATCCATCAGTTAAAGAGATAAGGATGAGTTGTAATTTTAGTTGTAATTAATTGGCTCAGTTAACTGAGTCAAGTCTAGTTAGATTAATTCAAACAGTTTGTTGTATTAATTGTGAGTTCAGTTAGTTAATGTATGCTTGCATATAACTGTTGCACTTTAGATAACTGAATATTCTCTCATAAATAACTCATGCATGTCAGTTCAGAAGATACCTAGTTGAGATCAAAGGAAGGGATAGTGTACTATCAATTGGAGGATTTTTCTTATAAAGGAAACTCATCCATGCAGAAGAATTATCTCCTTCAAGTTTGTGCAGTTATTTCTGAGCCAAATGAGCAGTGTGAGGTGGGAATTCACACTTGTGGAAGCACTAGACCCCAGGAAAAACTGCGCAAGGAAATAGGAGGCTTGGAGGACAGAGGAGAAGGTTTGTGAGCCAAGTGAGTAGTAGAGGGATTGCAGAGAGAGCAGGATAGCTTGTGAGCTGATTCTTTTTGTAATCTGGACTATATTTCCATTTGTATGATATACAGAGATTGGGGTTGTAGGCTAAGGCTTTCCCCAGGATTATTCTTATGTGTTCATGTGATTGCTTTCTCTTCATCTGTTATATGTGTTCTTATTGATCTTGCTCATATTTGATTAAATTTATGCAAAGTTTGTTGTAGAAGTAGATCTTGTATTTTGCTTTAGTATATTGCATTATCAAGTGATCTACAGGGGAATTTCTACACCAACATGTAGTTTTCCAAGCACCGACTTGGACTTCCCAAGGCTCCAACCTTGTCACTTTGAGGCACCAACCTTTAGGGATCCAACCCTATCTCTAGTACATGCTACAACATGGTCTCTTGAGGACTCCTATCCTCTAGGGCTCCAACCCTATCTTCCAAGGCACCAACCTTGTCTGTATGAGGCTCCTACCTCTAGGGCTCCAACCTTCAGTTTCAATTCGTCAAGATAGGTTTAATGATTCTTCATGGATCCCAACATCTTCTTCAACAAGCCTTGTCTATCTTCAGCAATGCCTCCAATTTACTTCTCCAACCCTATCTTCCAAGGCACCAACCTTGTCTGTATGAGGCTCCTACCTCTAGGGCTCCAACCTTCAGTTTCAATTCGTCAAGATAGGTTTAATGATTCTTCATGGATCCCAACATCTTCTTCAACGAGCCTTGTCTATCTTCAGCAATGCCTCCAAATTACTTCATCAATGGAAACCTTGGCTTCTCAAAAGGTGTCACCACTGCTCTTCATATTAACCAAACAAATTCCTTCAAGGTCACTTAATGAGGGTTTAGAATATTCAATAATTTGTTCCAAAAGGGTCAAATGATCAATCAATATTCTTCAAAGTCTGCACCAAACAATCCTTCAAGTGCTTGCTCCAAAAAATTCTTTAATGGATCTTCAACAATGCATAATAATATCTTCAAGAATGTCTCTAGGTTGTTTTTTCCAGATGAAATCTTCAACACTTCTTCAAGAGTTCAAGGGTTGCTTTACAACAATTCTTTAAAAAAAAAAGACTATCAAGGTTCCTCCAAACGATGCTCAATAAACTACTTTAGCTGATGCCTCAAGTCTGATCTAAAATCTGTCCCAAGGGTCCTCCAAGAAGATGCTTTCAATGGTCTTGAACACAACTAATTCAAGGTGCTTCAATATTGTATTAATGATGTTCTAAGAAAGTTGTTCCAAGCTACAACAATGCTCTACTAGATCTGCTAAAAGGAGTGTCCAAGTGTGTCCCAGTGTCTTTAAATCTGCACCTCTAATCCTTCAAGATTGCTCCAAAGATTCTGAATGATATTCTCAAAACTGTTGCAAACACTGCTTCAGGGAATGCTCCAAATATGTCTTAAGTGTTCTTCCAACTTCAGCTCACAACTTGACATAATTCAGCTCTCAACATAATGCCCAACTCCCAACTACAAGGCACCCACAGTCAGCTGTAATAATGATCTTATGTTTGCTTTGAAGTGTCACAAAGCTTCCCTATTTTAGGGCCAAGAATATGCTCCATAAATCCGAGTTATGTCCTCTACAAAAAGACCAAGGATAGAAGTCAGTTTATCCCACAAGTCTGAAATAAACAAAGGTCATAAGTCACAGGTCCAAAACTGAGATGATATAGATCCAAAATTGGAGAGATGAACACAGGTCCGAAATGCAGTAGCTAAGCCTTCATAGGTGTGAATTACTGGTATGAAGGTTCAGTACCACAAAGCAGTGACTGCAGGTCCACATGGTCAAGGTTACAAATGCCACAAAATCGAATTTGTCATACTTGATTAGCTACAGATCAAACTATATTCCACACTTTAAATGCCACCGTTCAGATCCTTTATGCCTCAAGTTCGAGCTAAGAAAGTGGGTTGTTTTGTCCACAAATAAAACCAATCCAAGCTGCAATGAGTAGTCCTTGTTTAGATAGATATAACCCAACCTCCAATCACAAAAAAATTAAAAACATATTTTCCTAAACAATAAGCTTCAACCTTCGTCCTCCTTGGCCTCTTTACTACTCCATCTTTCTGTGATCTTCACCAAAATTTCTATGTTTGAATGAGGAGTTCGAACTCATATATATACTGGTTTCACCTCCAACGAAGAGACATGTCTCTTGAGGGGACATGACAACCTACACAAGTCGGCTCAAGTCGGTTAGGCAAATATATATATATATATATATATATATATATATATATATATATATATATATATATATATATATATATACTATAAATTCAATTTCTCACAATCTAGAAGGAGTTAGGAGGCATATAATAGCTCGTTAGAAAGGGAAAAATATCCTCTACAAGATGATATCAATTTCATCCTTAGGAGAGGTCATATTCCCATCAAGAAAATTAAATTTGTGAAACTATCATTATTTTCATGGCATCTATTAGGATTTTATTTTTAGGCATTCAATTTTTAAGGCTTCTTCATCATAGACTTAGGCCATTAAGTTTATTAGGATTATGGCTTCTTCATCAAGAGTAAGGGCATCATCATATTAGGGATTATTCATTAAGGCTTCAAGTGACCTTGATTCATAATATACATGAGGTTATGGCATATTCATATTCTGAAAACATGATAAGTTCTAGAGCTTGCATCACTAGGTTTTTATGATTAATGGGCATCTAGGGCAACATCACACATCATTAGAATTTTCCATCACAAACAATGGCATATTGACATCAATGAAAAACTTGGCCTTGTTGGGTCTTCCCTTCCTGTATCCTGCTTGTGTGTATGCCGAACTTGATACAAAGAGGCACATGGTTAGGATTAATCTCAATAGGACATGCCTCAATATTGAACTCTAACAAATTTCAAACAAAGCTCTGAGAACATATTACATAGTCCACCACACTTTGACCATTGTATGTTTTACACGTGATGCTCCCAGATGTTGGCCAAGCTTTCATGCCATTGCAAATTACCATGTCATATAGGCTACATAAGCCTAGCAACTCAGCACCAAAGTGTGACACACTCTCATTCCCATCATGGGAATTCCTTTTCCACATGTGCTCTTCATTCTCTTCTAACCAAAGAGGATTGTTGTCCAAATTATCATCACTTCCCAATTGAATACACTGATTGTTTGCCGTCCTAGCATTAAAATCACCGATTAGAACTATTTCTCCTAAGCTCATGAAAGCATAAATATCTCTTTTTAAAGAAACATAAGGGTCTTCTTTATCTAACTTTGTCTTCTTGTAGCAATTATACTATTGGATGGTTAAAAACCCAAGTCCTAGGGCTTGGGTTCCCTAGAATGAGGATGTGCCCCGACTTTGTCGAGGTTTTTTGGTAGGTCAAATCACTGAGTTTGGGTCGGAGATCTATGTCATTAGATTCTCCTCAAAAATGTGTTTCTGTCGATATGTGGTACTATTGAAATTTATAAGTCTATCCATTAGAAATTTAATCTGTATTCTTCTGGTTTATTTCTTCTACTTGTTAAATTCGAACACATTATTTAAAACATATAAATAATGAAATAAACACAATACTGTCTCAACATCTACAGATCAAAAGCTGAAAGAAAACAAACACACAAGTAACACTGTTATTTTTGGACAAATGTGCCTGAAAAAGCCCAATGCAGGAAAACATGTGCAACTATTCTAAGGGTTTATTATTATGTAGTATTTCCTTGAGTACAACTGAGTATTTCTATTCGAAAATGGGTATTTAGAAAACCTGTCCCATGAAACCCTCTCCAACAACTCTGAAGCACTGCGTTAGCCTCAGAATCCTCTGTGTCATCCCTCTGAGGCACTATGCAGCCTCTGGGACCCTCTGCGTCACTCCTGCTGCCTTCTCCATGGATGACGTAGGCCCTCTAGCCTCTACGCTGTCTGTGCTGGGCTCTGCATGGCATGCTCTAGTTGCTGCTTCTGGCTCTCTGCCTCTACGCTGGTCTCTTGACACTATCTTTGCCTCTCTATCCAATACTCACTGCCCCTCGCTACTGATCACTGATTTGACTTTGCTTAGCAACCCCGCTTTAGCAAATCAAATCACTGATCACTCTGGTGTGTTCTCCAACTGACCCTCAAGCCTCCTCTTATACTTTTCCTGTTGGCCCTTTAACGACCGAGATTAATTCTCTAATCAATGGATAAGATTAGATTTGGCTTGATCCATGACTTTTGGAAACTTCTAACCCAGTTTTATATTAATACCCATTAATATTTTATTTTTCCTAAGTTTAGACTTAGGAACTCCATTAAAAATATTAATTATTTTAATATCTCCCAAACCGAGTACAATCTGTCCAAACCATTTTTGAGTCTCAGAGATCTCATTTTCTTTAGCCTCTCCACCAATTTTCATGGCTAGATCACATCCGATGCTACCCCAAATCAACACTCCCTCTTAGTGAGGAATGTGCTCTAGTAATTCTCCACACTCAACATCACTCTGATTATATGGCACCAATACCTGTGCTGATGCTAGGCCTCCCTGCACAACATCCTCTGCACTGCTGCATCCTGTACTACTGCCCATGGCTTTGCCACTGCCACTGCTGAATCTGTACGACAACTCCCTCTTCATCTGTGCTGCTGCTGGTCCTTTCTCCCAACACTGCATTTGCAAAGCAATCCCCTCTCATCATGTTGCATTGTGCTACTGCTAACCGCTACTACACTGCAACTTAGTTATTGAGAAGTAAGTAATCATCCCAACTTCTGATATCCCTGTCAGGATAGAAACACTCCCGATGCTGAAGCTCCCTCTGCCGCTAACAAGTGCTCCCTCTACTGACCTCTGCGCTGTTGCAACAACTCCCTGCATGTCACACCGTTGCACCTCTCTATGCCATCTTGCACTAGTGCAACACTCTCCGTGCCTCTTGCACTATTGCAGCTTGCTAGCCTCACGCTGCCAAGGGACTCCTGCATTGTAGCACTTTCTTCCGCTTCATCCGCCAGTCCTGATACTCTCTCTTCGGGACTCCCGTAGAAAGGTATAATCCAAGAGGTTGGGTACCTCAAGGATCCTGCCCCTCATCGCCTGTATTCCTCCTGACTACAACTCGATGTCTCCCCACCTCTTCTCTAGAGGTACATGAGCACTCATGATACAATCGTCATCCTCCTCAACCTCTTTTCCTGCCTTGTTCTTCTTCCTCGGACACTGGTTCCCATAATGACCTAGTTCCCCATAGTGGAAACACTTGACCTTGGAGACGCCCTTCTTCTTCCTCTTCTCCTTCTTTCCCACAGATGCCAGAGCTGCATCCTCTTCCTCTTCCTTCTTGATCCAGACTCCTTTGCTGCTACTTCCCGTCTTGCTCAACCACCTAATCTCCTCTTGGCGAAGAGCCACCCACAATTCTTCCCAATCTGGAAGATCCGCCCTGCCTAGTATGATCTGTGCAAATGTATCCCACTCCTCGAAGACTACGTTAAGTGCGGTCCTCACCAACATCTCTTCATCTGGCATGGCCCCTATGGAAGTCAGTTGGTCCCGGATCTCCTTCAACCAACCGATGAAGTTATCTATCTACTCCCTCTTCTGCATTTGGTATAAACGCAGTTGATTCTCAAGTAACATCTTCCTCTGCATGGAAGTATGTTGGTACAATCTCTTCAGGGCCTCCCACATTTCCTTTCCCCTCTCATTCTCAGCAATATGATGGAGCACATGATCCTTGACCCCATCAAGGATGATGCACTTCGCCTTCGCCATTGCCTCCTTGAACTTTTCATTTTCAGTCGGGTCAACTAGGATCCCCATTGTTCTCAAGGCGAAGGCCTTAATGCAATGTCTATCTAGAATGGACAAGATCCTGACCTTCCAGACCACAGGTTTGAATGCCCCATCCATCTTGTCCTGATCCCTCAGCCCATTCATGGCCATCTCTCTGCTCTTTTGTCAACCACTCCGAGTCTCTCTACTTCCTTCAATAAGTTCTCTCTTTGACTCCTGCTGAGTCTCTCTACTTCCCGCTTAGAAGTTCTTTGCTGGACTCCCTCTGAGTCACGATTTCCCTTGTGAAAATCCTCCTTCCAATCGTCAAGTTGCACCTCTCCGATCTTTTGTGCACCTGTAACACTAATCCAGATTCCTTGGCTAGAAATCTACCTTGGTAGCAACTCCCTCTACCTTGGTTTTTCCCTGTACTATTATGCCCATAGTACCCCACCACAGCTTCGCTCCTGCAAACTGCCCACAACTTCCTATTACCCAATGACTAAAGGACTGAGACTCTAGGTTTTGCGCAATCCCCACACTGGCAAAATAACTCCTTCAACCAATTGCGTCAACCCTCCTGGTATTTGCGTGGCTCTATGTGATCCTCTTTATACCCTCCTCAGCCTCTATGCTGGCCCTTCTCTGGCCTGGATTGATGACACATTCCCTCTCCATTAACCCTTCTTCTGTCGCTTTCTGCAAGGGTCAGTTTCTGTCACTCGGGACAGCTGATTCTACTGCAAATGCTCTGCTTAGATGATGCCTTCAGCTCTCCTGTGATCTGCAACCACGGTCTGATACCGTGTTGAAATTTCTAAGTCTATCTGTTAGAAATTTAATCTGTATTATTCTGGTTTATTTCTTCTATTTGTTAAATTTGAAAAAGTTATTTAAAACATATAAATAACGAAATAAACACAATACAATCTCAACATCTACAGATCAACATCTGAAAGAAAACAAACACACAAGTGACACCCTTATTTTTGGACAAATATCCCCCGGAAAAACCCAATGCGGGAAAACTGTTGCAGCTATTATGATGGTTTATTATTATGCAGTATTTCCGTGAGTACAATTGGGTGCCAAACTGGCTCACCTGACAGAGAAAAAAACCGGCAATAATACCTCTCTATTCAGAAACAAGTATTCAGAAAACCTGTCCCACGAAACCCCTTCCAACAACTCTGAAGCACTACGTCAACCTCCTGTTGCTCTGCGTCAGCCTCAGAACCCTCCACATCAGCCCTCTGAGGCACTACACAGCCTCATGGACCCTATGCGTCACCCCTGCTGCTCTGCGTTAGCCTCAGAACCCTCTGCGTTAGCCCTCTAAGGCACTACGTAGCCTCTGGGACCCTATGCGTCACTCCTGCTACCTTATGTGTGGATGACGTAGGCCCTCTAGGCTCTGCATTGTCTCTGCTGGGCTCTACGTGGCCTGCTCTAGCTGCTGCTTCTTGCACTTTGCCTCTATGTTGGTCTCTCGACACTATCTCTGCCTCTCTATCCAGTACTCACTGCCCCTCGCTTTTGATCACTGATTCGACTTTGCTTAACAACCTTGCTCTAGAAAATAGAATGACTGATCTCTCTGGTGTGTTCTCCAACTAACCCTCAAGCCTCCTCTTATACTTTTCCTGTTGGTCCTTCAACAACCAAGATTAAGATTATATTTGGCTTGATCCATGACTTTTGGAACCTTCTAACCCATTTTATATTAATACATTAATATTTTATTTTTCCTAAGTTTAGACTTAGGAACTCCATTAAAAATATTAATTATTCTAATATCTCCCAAACCGGGTACAATCTATCCAAACCATTTCTAGGTTTTGGATATCTCATGTGTTTTAGCCTCTCCACCAATTTTCATGGCTAGAGCATATCCGATGCTACCCCAAATCAACAGGTACGCCTAGAGAGGCCTCCTCGTTTGAGAGATATTCACAATTGAAGTTAGTAACCCTAGTTTCTGGGCTAAAACCCCAAGGGGTAGTGACATGACACCTCCTCCTGCAGTTCTCAACATATGACATTGTTTCTCACTGTAATCTCACCCCATATAAGTTACATAAATTCAAAACCAAAGACAATAAATAGATCATTGACTTAATACACTCGTGTCACGTACAAAACACACCAAAGAGGGTTAGTGTACCAATTTCTTAGGGCATAAACAAGCAAATTTATAGTAATTATAAAATAAATTAACCATACCTTAAGGAATCTTAAGAAGAGTATTAAATTATTTTCTTTCATAAAAGGTATCCCTCATATTGTAAAGGCTAATGTCTTTTACTCATAAGACTCACGACCTTTATCACTCATAAGGTTCATGAATTTCCTTACTTAACACACAACACATGAAATTTTTAATTTCTAATAATTTCATTCCTTATGGAACCTCTCCCATTCACCAACGTTCATTTCAATGAATCCCTTCTTAGTCCACACCTACGTCTATAGAAAGGAGACATTATACCTTACCTCACTTATCATAGTTCAACATATCTTATGCCTTTATGCTTTGAAATAGTTCAAATTCCTGAGGTAGAATAACAAATTTTAGAAGATGGCTAGGGCTTGTTTCTCTTGTCTTTTACTTAATTTGGATTTTATGGTCAAGGTGTTTCGCAGGTGTTAGGGCCTAAATCTACTTCAAGTTGAGAAAGGTAGGATCTAGGGTAACATCAAACCATGCTTAACCTGGTAGCTAGCCCTACCAGGTTGGGAGAGGGCTCTCTCCTTGTCAATATCAGAAAAATATGGCCAATAAAGTTTGAAATGACTGATTTTAGGCTAAGTATGTGTACAAAGGTGTTTGATTGAATTTGATGATGTTTTGTTGGCTCAAATGTGAAAGGCAAATTTGGGTCCGAAGAATGAGGCTCAGTGTTGCAGAGATCTCTATGGGGCAAGGTAGGCAAGTGATTTGGTATTTCAAATTGAGTGAGATGGAGAGCTTTTAGACAAGTGAGGAGTTGAAAAGGGCATGAAAAACTCAGGGATCCTTTTCAAACAACTGAAAACATAGATAACTAAACAAACCCTAGGTAGAGCACTGCACTTCCAATGTATTCTACCTTTTATCCTTGTTTGATTTAGTTAAGATGAAGCAAAGAGAGATAATGGCGTACATAAAACACATGTAAACTTACAATTACAGAAGAAAAAACAATACCAAAGCAAGATGCCACATGAATCCCATAAAGTGCTACAAACCCTGGCTTATTCCTTAACCAAACTGCTGAAATGAATATACAATGAAGCTCCAAGCTTTCCCAAAAGTCCAACCTTTCTCAATGACTGAAAAACTACTTGATATAGGCATCAAACAACTCATGCTAGGCTTTAGGGGTCGAGCTCATGAGTTTAGGAGTTGTTTCAACAAGATTTAAACTAAGAATTGAAAAGTAGGCAGTGGAACAACATGCTTCTAAAACCTAGGAAACTGATTCATTCAGTTGCAAACTACTTTTTCATTATGAATCTACCTCTATGAGTGAAAATTTAGCATAATTACATCAAAATCCATCAATTCACATTAAATTACATCATGAGTTTGACTATTAGAAGGAGAAAAGTCAAACTGTGAAGAAACTAGGCGAAAAACAGAGTTTTTTGGTCAAAATGAGCAAATTTCCTCCAATGCTCCGCGCTGATTGCCCTATGCATAACACCATTCTGCAGCTGATTTTGGAGGATTTCCCGTGCACCAAATTTTCTCCAAGTGGGCTTGTTGGAAAGGTCTACTTGTCTACTTTCCAAAACAAGTGAAATTTCGGAATTTGACCTCCATTTTCCCATCCAAAATTTAGTTCTCCCAACACTGCTTCTTGTGTGTCCAAAAAGGGGTAGAAAGGTCATTTTTGAGGTGTTTTTGACATTTTTGGAAGCTCAAAACCTGTCAATTTTTTTTGGCCATTTGTGGGCATGTATATTTTTCCATGATAAATCCAAAAATGCTGAGTTTTCTTCAAAAGGAGGTCCCCATCAAAAGCATGTGCTAGGTGGCACGACGCATCAGGCAGAAAACCCTATTTTTTAAGCCAAAAATTTCAAAATTGCAAAAAGTGTCCCAAATTTCTTGAAATTTGGGCTGAGTGTCCTTCATCAAGAGCTGTGTTGGGACAATGAAGCCTTAGCCAAGATCTAAAGTTTATCTTGCTCTTTTCGCTTCCTCGATGCCTTCTTCAACTTGGCCTTCAAAATCCTGATTCTTGCTTTGCACACCTTGTTTCTTGCCAAGTAATGATAAGCCATGTGCCTCAACATAGTTTTCTCTCTGTTGGCCTTCTCTAGCATCTTTTCCAAGTGCAAGTTTGTTCTCTCAAGACAAGATTCTCGGTCATGTTCAATCTCTTGCTCATACCCATGATCACTGTCTCTTTCCATTGTTTTCCTTTAGTTTTGAAAACTGTGGTTGTATATAGATGGTTTTTTGGATAACAATGTGAAAATATGGTGGAGGAATGAAATGGCTAGAGCATAAAGATGTATGTGTGAACAGAGTTTAGGGATGGGAGTAAGAGTTTAGGGATGTGAGTAGGGTTTAGGGATATGGATAGGGTTTGGGGAGTGTAGAGTTTGGGAAATTATATGTGGAGAACGTGATTAAGGGGAAAATGTATGAGGGGAGTGGGATTAAGGGGATAGGGTATACAACCATTAGTGCAATGAAGAAAACTAGGGTTTCACCCTAGAAACTAGGGTTTTAGGGTTTCGGGGATAGGGGAGTAGGATGAGTGGAAATGAGAGGGGGAATGGGAAATGAAATTAGTGAAATGTAGTGAAGGGGATGTGAAAGTGGTAGAGGGAAATAAGACAAAAAAAAATTGAAATTTTGCAAACCCTAGGAAGATTTTCAATGAAAATGTGCAAGGAGCTAGGGTTTTATTTTTCACCTATTGAAACACCATGAAAACTGACTAAAACCCTTGCGATGGCACTTAGGAATGTTAAAATCACTTGCGAAATGAGGTTTGCAAGATTTGGGAGCTTGTGAAAGAATATTTGAATGAATTTTAGGCTTTGTAGCCCAATGCGCCACGCTGCCCCAATTCATAGCACCAGTTATAGAATTACGCTGTAAACCACTGCCCAATGCGTCACGCTGCCCCAATGCGCCGCGCCAGTTATAAAATTACACTATAAACCACTGCCCAATGCGTAGCGCCTTTTTGTAGACAAGTTTTGGAGGCTTTTCTGGTGTCCAAATTGGGTGCAGGATAGCGCGTTGGAAAGCTTGTTGAGTCTAATTTTCAACCCAACTTGAATTTTTCAATTTGGAGTTCATTTGCCCTATAAAAAATCAAATCGCCCAAGACTGGTCAAAATGTGCAAAATGAAGCTGCCTCAAGGTAGAGTGCTGTTGTAGTCAATTTTTGAAGGTCTTCCTCAACTCCAAATTGCGCTCATGATATCTCATTGGAATTCTATTTGTGTCTAGTCATCATTTGACTCATCAAGCAAGTCATTTGGCCAACCAAGCTAGGAGAAAACTTGATTTTTCCAAGGTCACTTTAGAGTGCATCAATTCTCCTGAGGCAACTGTATTTTTGACATTTCTCTAAAACCATGATACCTGTGTAAAAAGTGAAGGAGGGTTTTCTTCTTTGGCTTATTGTGGACAAAAACCTCTCTCACTTTTCCCAAATTCATCTTTTCTTACTTCAAAAGCATCATTGGAGTAAAACTTATCCCGATGTGTGGAACAGGGGATTTGTCGAAATGAAGTGGAATGGAGGGGATAAAGGGCTTCTAAATTCATGAGAAAATTTTGGGAAGTAGGGAAGGATGTTAGGAAGCAAGGGAAAGTGGAATTTCAAAGATTGAGTGAGGGGAAGGGGTCCAAAAGGGCAAAAAACAGGCCTAGCCTAGAAAATTGTCAAATTGTAGCAAGAAACTAGGGTTTGTGCGAAAATGAGGAATGTGAAGGATATCAGTGATGATAAATATTTAATAAGGTACATTAAGGATAGGGGAAGGTGTATGAACATCAGGATACAAGTTTTGCTGATGATTTGACCATCCAAGAGAAATTGCCTTCAAAACCCTAGGAGAGAGAAATGAACCTTACCTAGGCACAACTGAAGCATGAACAAGGTGTAAAATGACCCATTGGAACCTGACATGATGATGAGAATCCTCTGAATGATGGTAAACTTAGCTGAATGGTGACATGGACCGAAATTTGGACAACTTTGAAAGGAGTGAAAACAAACCCTAGACTTAATACCTAGTGACCAAATTTTGCTTGAAGACTCACTGAAATGACAAAATTTGACCTTGACACCTTAAAATCACTTTGTAAGAGCATGTTTGATCACTGGAGGAAGGCTGAAAATACTGACACTAACAACATGTACACTCTCCCTTTTAAGCTTTAAATCACTCCTCTAAAAGCAATAACTTCAACACATGATATTTAGACCCTTGAGGAAACCAAAGAAGAAATCTCAGTGAGTTTGGTTTGTGATGCAGGGTTACCCCAGCTTATAACCATAGTATACATATGAAACGCATAAGTACATTAGTCCCAGGAATTTAACTCTCAAAGGAGTCAAAACTTCAACCATCAACGGTTAAGGCCCTATTCATTAGTTCCTTTATATCGGAATTCAATCACCCCGCTTAAACCCTGTATCGAGACTCTATCCACCCTTATAAACCTTCACATAAGACTTTAATAAATCCTTTTATTAAGTCCTTCCTATCGGGACTTTAAAACTCTTCTAAACCTTAGTTTAAGCCTTTAATTAACCCAATGGCCGCATATATATAACCTTTCCCTCTTAAAACTGGTTACATATATTTTAACACATAAAAACCCTTATCGGTGCTTTATCCTTTATAAACCATTTAGAAAGGAAAATATACGTAAAACCATACCTTTTTTTGCCTCGGTATGGCCTCTTCACAGATATCGAGGCTACCTTTATCGCAATCGACAATCGCTCCTATCGCGACACTCCACATAATATATCATCACCCCTTCCCCTCCGATATGCGACTATCGGAATGATAATATATAACTTTAACACAATATAGGAATACACAAGAAATACACAAAATCCCACTCCGAACACATATGGAGGATCTCAAATCTTATACACCCAGTACTATAACTTCGTCGAGACTGCTCTTTAGCCACTCTACATCGCTACTCCTCCGACCTCCGAAACGCCGATACCTCCGATCTCCGATCTCTAATCGGTTGATCTCCACCATCCATTTCTTCTTCGGATTTGACGGTCAGCGTTAAATCGAATATCAGCACATCGGTCTTCCAATGTCCTTTGACTTTAACCCTTGCTATATGCGATTAGCGATTAATCTTGGACCGTTGATCCTATCTCCGATCCAACGGTCCACGCTTAATCGGATGATCACTATCGCTATAATTCAATGGCCCGTTCCGATGACTTAAAAAGGGTTCTGCTGATGCGATTAAATCCTAGCCGTTGATCTTAAAGATCCAATGGCTACTCTGCAACCATACTTTACTTCTACATTCACCCCTTTTTACTTGGTTTTTACACTGTTTTTTCAATTCTTTCATGGTTTTACTCTTCTTCAAAGTTTTCGGCCTACTGCTATTTCGCTGCGCACTCTTCCTCCTGGCTTAACTTCGCATGCTCCTTTGATCACTGTCCTCTTGGATCCTTTGAATGGATTCAATGATTCATTACGATTCCTCCGAATCGTTCCTCTCCTCTGCGTATTATTTCAGAACTCCGCCATCTGCTTCCACTGCTCAACTTCCTCTGAGTTGAACTCCTTTGCAAATTCTCGCTTCGCAACTTCTCTAGAGCTTGACTCTGATCTTCCACTGGATTCTAAGATCCCTTTATGATTGCTTTGAATCATTCTACTCCTCTCTGCGCCCTTCAGAATTATTCCTACAACCTTGTTACAGAACCTACGAATTCACAAGTAATTCATTCAGGAAATACTCGTTTCACACACACTGACACAGTCAGGAATAAACCTCTGTATATATAAATATAAACACACGATTACATTCGAGACTCTATGTCTCGCACAGGCTTGATCCTCAACTATTCATGGCCTCTCCTCTACTCTGCCCGTAGGCTTACATTTATACCAGATTAGTTCTGTTCAACTAATTCTGGTTCAAGTTCTAGATCTACTGAACTGACTCCTAAATGTTCTCTGTCCACTTCTACTTCAATTAATTCCTAAAAGCTCTCTCTCGTTCCTCAAATCATGAAATTGTTTTAAGAGTCCTAGTTGACTTCTAACTCTTGTCATTTATTCACCATTCATGTTCTCCTTTAATTTGAGAGCATTTACAACTTCCTCTCATTATCTAATTAAATCACTTAAAAGCCTAAATATTATATTAACTTGAGACTTAGGAAACTAACTTCCTAAAAATACGTGACCCCCCTATGTCTACTTAATTACAATGATTTTCATTGCACTGAATGCTCCTGCATCAGACTCCCAAAGTAGAAAGTATTCATGATCTCTTGATCATGTGTCTTCTGATATTTGACTTCCTGGATCCCATACTTTGTTTTGTAATTGCCTAAATTCTTTGTACCTTTGCTGCTGCTGTATGTGTGTTGTCTTCTGCTCCATCTTATTCTTCTTGTCAATCAAGTTCAAATTCTGATTGATCATACTTCCTACTGCTACCATTTTCCTCCATTTGGACTGCTTCATCATCAACTACCACATCTCTTCAATTTATTTTTCAAGCACATCTTTGGACTGTTCCATGTTCTGCTGCTTACTTCTGCCTCCTTGTATTTGTTTCAGGTTGCTGTTGTTGTCCACTAATTCTTTAAACTGCTGCTGGTTACTTTCTCTTTGTAGCTGTTGGTTTACTTTTTCTTCCACTTTTTCTCTTGTTCCAACTTTTGCTTTGCTTGCTATGCTCATTGCCTCCATATCATCCTTACCCTCTTTCATGATTGTTTATGTCTGTACTGAATCATGACTGTCCAACATTCTTTCCAACAATTTAACATCTCTGTTCCATGGATTGAATTCTTCCATAGAATCTTTTTCTTCTTTTTTTATTTGTCTGCTCATCTGTGCCAAATCTCCTCTAGCATTTGCAACAAAACCTGCAATCATACAACACTTGTTAAAATCAAAATCATAAGGCTTCTGTGCCTTATCTTCCTTTGGAAACAATTCAGTTTGTTGCTCTGTTTCTTTCTCTTTTGTCAGCACATCAATATGTTGTTTTGAACTCTCAAAAGAATTAATGAGACTGTCCACTAGTCTCTCTTTCACACCATCTGTCCTAATGATGTCTTCCTGCTCTTGTTCACTGTAGTGAACTCCTTCTTCTGCAATCACATTTTCATACTCTAAATTTTCCAGCAAATATTCCAACAATGCAATTTCTCTGTGACACTTTGAAAGTATTTCATCATTCCTTATATTTCTTGCATTTATACACAAATTATTAGTTTGGAAATCATAAGGTTCAACAGTCTCAACTGTTGCTTCACATATCAGCTCTTCAAACTAAATTTCATCTCCTTCTTTCACAAGAAATTGTCCCTGTGTTGTCACATCTTCACACATTAATGTATCCCTAAATTCTTTCTGCTGCAATAATTCATTGCTTCTCTCATTTAAGAGACATTCTCCATCCTTCTTTACTTCAGATTTTTTATCTTCTAAAAGATATTTTTCCATACTTTTGATAGCTTCAAAAGATTGCTCATACTATGCAAAACACTCTTTTGTTAGTGTTCTTCCTCCCAAGGTTAAATCCTTTGCATAGGTTTCTTCTTCCTTAACATCTTTCAGTATATGTCCTTCTTTCGTAATAACTTCCATGGCTATTTCCACTGTGCCTATCATCATAGTGAACTGATGATTCTTTACTACGTTTTCAGCCAACATAGTTTCTTCTTCAAGTTTGCCTTTACTCTCTTGCTGTTTATCTTCTCCAAGAGCTATCCTTGTCTCACCATCTGCATCAATATTCTTCTGCATTTGTTCTGCATCAATAACATTAATCAAACTCATTTGATTACCTTTCTGAAACAATATTCCTTCATTCTTCATCAGAATAAGATCTCGATTCCTCATCTCTATGACAACTTCTATAGACTCATCCATAGACTTTTTCTTTTGTATGCAGTCAAATTCTTCTTCTTCTGAGAAGTTTTTTTTGTCACCTTTTACTTCTAAATCTTCATCTTCAGTCAGCATCTCCTCATGCTATTTTGAACTATCCCAATAGTCCATGAGATCTTCACTTGATCCCCATTCTTGATCTTCAGTGTAGTCTTCACTTTCTCCCAGAATTTCTCCTTTCTCTGGTTCACAAATGGACTCTTCCATTTCTAACTCAACTTCCTTGAGTTTTCCCATCAGTCACCTTACTTGCCTTTGATGTAGCCTTCTCTACATCTCATGCCACTTTACTGGCTTCTTCCTCTAGACCCAACCTAGTCTCTAGTTTTCCTAAAGATTGACTCATCCTCTTTCCATTTTCCTTGGCATCCTCTTTCCTCATGTTTCTTTTGCTGTGGCTTCTCTCTAAACCTTTGCTATGACTATCAGTAGTCATCTTTTTCTCCTCTTTCTTCATGAGCTTTTCACTTATCTGCAACAAGCCTCTGCAACAGCTAGTCCTCCTTACTGTAATCTTACCTCACTAAGCTCTCCTCACTCAATCTTATGGTAAGCACGGGTCCTTTGTCTGGAACCGTCTCTTGAGCAACACCTTTGCTCCTTCTAGGCTTTTGCAATCTCTCACTCTCTCTTGAGAACACTTCAACTGTCCTCTTCGTCCAATCTCTTTGTTGGATTCTTTAGGTTCACTGCTACTTTTCCTTTAGAGTATTTTCCTTACTTTGTCTTCAAGAACACATTTGGTTCTCCTCTCACAGCTTCTCTTGCTGTCACCTACATATCAATGTATGAACACACATTCTCAAATCAAAATAGAACATATTACCTCACCATCAAGATCTTTGAATGATCTTGTTCCACCATTCCACTTGTACTTTGAATGTATTTCCTCTGTTTCTTGCATCTGCAAATTCTACTACACATCACCTTTGTGTGCCTTCTTTCTGTCAGATTAGAATCCGATCCTTCCTTGCTTGCATAAACACCTTAACACATAATTCTGCTTTTAATTCTTTCACATAGAATTTCTCTGTTCTATTTAACCTCAACAATTTTAATTACAATTCTGCTTTGATACCAAATGATGCAGGGTTATCCCCGCTTATACCCATAGTATGCATATAAAACGCATAAGCACATTAGTCCCAAGAATTTAACTCTCAAAGGAGTCAAAACTTCAACCATCAATGGTTAAGGTCCTATTCATTAGTTCCTTTATATCAGAACTCAATCACCCCACTTAAACCCTTTATTAGGACTCTATCCACCCTTATAAACCTTCACATAAGACTTTAATAAATCCTTTCATTAAGTCCTTCCTATCGAGACTTTAAAACTATTCTAAATCTTAGTTTAAGCCTTTAATTAACCCATCAGACGCATATATATATATAACCTTTCCCTCTTAACACTGGTTACATATATTTTAACATATAAAAACCCTTATCAGCGCTTTATCCTTTATAAACCATTTAGAAAGGAAAATATACGTAAAACCATACCTTTTTCCGCCTCGATACGGCCTTTGCACAGATATCGAGGCTACCTTTATCGTAATCGACAATCGCTCCTATTGTGGCACTCCACATAATATATCATCACCCCTTCCCCTCCGATATGCGACTATCAGAACGATAATATATAACTTTAACACAATATAGGAATACACAGGAAATACACGAAATCCCGCTCCAAACACATATGGCAGATCTCAAATCTTATACACCCAGTACTATAACTTCGTCGGGTCTGCTCTTTAGCCGCTCTACAGCTCTACTTCTCCGACCTCTGAAACGTCGATACCTCCGATCTCCGATCTCCAATTGGCTGATCTCCACTGTCCATTTCTTCTCCGGATCTGACGGTCAGCGTTAAATCGCATATTGGCACATCGGTCTTCCACTGTCCTTTGACTTTAACCCTTCCTATATGCGATTAGAGATTAATCCTGGACCGTTGATCCTATCTATGATCCAACAGTCCACGCTTAATCGGATGATCGCTATCGCTATAATTCAATGGCCCGTTCCGATGACTTAAAAAGGGTTCCGCTGATGTGATTAAATCCCACCCGTTGATCTTAAAGATCCAACGGTTGCTGTGCAACCATAATTCACTTCTCCGTTTGCCCCTTTTTTCTTGGTTTTTGCGCTGTTTTTTCAATTCTTTCGTGGTTTTGCTCTTCTTCAAAGGTTTCAGCCTACTGCTATTTCACTACGCACTCTTCCTCCTGGCTTAACTTCACATGCTCCTTTGATCACTGTCTTCTTGGATCCTTCGAATGGATTCAATGATCCATTACGATTCCTCCGAATCGTTCCTCTCCTCTGCATATTTCTTCAGAACTCCGCCTTCTGCTTCCGCTGCTCAACTTCCTCTGAGCTGAACTCCTCTGCAAATTCTCGCTTCGCAACTTCTCCAGAGCTTCACTCTGATCTTCCACTAGATTCTAAGATCCCTTTATGATTCCTCTGAATCATTCTGCTCCTCTGTGCGTCCTTCAGAATTCTGCATGCAACCTTGTTAGAGAACCTACGAATTCACAAGTAATTCATTCAGGAAATACTCGTTTCACACACACTGACACAGTCATGAATAAACCTCTGTATATATAAATATAAACACACGATTACATTCGAGACTCTGTGTCTCGCATAGGCTTGATCCTCAATTATTCGTGGCCTCTCCTCTACTTTGCCTGTAGGCTTACATTTATACTAGATTATTTCTGTTCAACTAATTCTGGTTCAAGTCCTAGATCTACTGAACCGACTCCTAAATGTTCTCTATCCACTTCTACTTCAATTAATTCCTAAAAGCTCTCTCTCATTCCTCGAATCATGAAACTGTTTTAAGAGTCCTAGTTGACTTCTAACTCTTGTCATTTATTCACCACTCATGTTCTCCTTTAATTCAAGAGCATTTACAACTTCCTCTCATTATCTAATTAAATCACTTAAAAGCCTAAATATTACATTAACTTGAGACTTAGGAAACTAACTTCCTAAAAATACATGACCCCCCTATGTCTACTTAATTACAATGATTTTCCTTGGGCTGAATGCTCCTGCATTAGTTTGTTTGTCACATGTTTGGGTAGTGTTTTTTGAAGAAGAAATCTTGGTGAGTTTGGTTTATTTGTCACATGTTTGGGTGGTGTTTTTTGAAGGTTTGTTCTTGTTAAAGGGTATTACAAAAAGAGTGAAGGTTTAAGAGTGAAATATCTCCAAAACAACAACGAAATCTTTTAATGATTAAGTGAATTGCATATTCTTCTGTTTTGGATTTACTTGAGTTAGTTTTTTATTGCAGCTGGAGGTGCGGTCCTTAAATGGCATAACCATGACACAAATACCACTCAAATTTTGAAATTTAAGGTAAAAATTGCAGACTAACAAAGGTTGATTTAGAGTAGGGTTTTGCACTGCAAAATTTTTGTATCTTGTGATGGTTTCACTTATCCTTAAAGGAGTATTGATATCATTTCTATTTTTGAAATTTAGTGATTTGACTGGGCATTAAGAGTAGGTCTCATTAGGGCACAAAACTGTTTTAGTGCATTCATCATAGGTTTTCCTTTTGGCTTTTTGGATTCTCTTGGGTAAACTATTTTTGTAGATGGATGACGACCCTTACATGACACAACTGTGACATGATTATGCACTGAAATTACAAACCAATGAAAGGCCACAGGTTTGTAGTAAAAGATGTGAAGTTTGGAATAGGTTTTCATTTGTACATCAACCAATCTCCCTTTCTTTTTGGACCTTTGGATGTATGTTAGTATTGCATTGGCACCTACTTCATCATTGACAAAAATACAAATGTAAAGACACCTTAGTCAGAGGTCCTCTTGTCAATATATGACATTGAATTTCACCTTAAGACAATGGCAGTAATCTCTTTGTATATCAATGAGTAACCTCAGGAATCAAATGCACTAAGCCAATGATTGATTTAGCATCTTGTTGACAAACCTCTCATTGCAATTCTGAAACAAAGTAAAGTAACAAATAATCATTATGCCATAACACTTACCTCATGTGACCCTGTGACAATACAAAATAGTGAGACTGTAAAGATGATAATGACTTTTGATGACTAGACTTTGTTGACATATAGACATCTCTGTGACAATCCTAGTGTAATAGTGAAAACAATAACATGACTTGACTTGATGTGATGGTAGCAATGATATTGTTCATATGATTTAGTAGTGGAACTATGCCATTCATTATCATGAATTAAGGATTGTAACAATAATATAGTAACCTGATTGTAATGTCTGTGATAATGTGTACTTACCACGACCTCAGTTATTTAATTGGCTATCCAAGATATATGTATAGTTAACTGTTCGTTTCCATAAATACATGATCTGTTGACTTGACAATGATTTGACACATAGGTTTGGCTTTGATACCTTAAAAATGACATTGTGAAAGTAGGAGTACATATATATTGTTTCACTTTTAGTTCACAACAACTAGATAAAAACCATTGACATGGAAATTCCTATGTGACAGTGATCTACTTGATATGATATCAATAAATGATGATGGCACATTGACTATCTGAGGAATGACAATAAGACATACACTGGTAGCCCTCCTTGGGTAAAGTTTGAGAGCATTGCGAGAAGGTCATAGGGATGACTCGAGGAACCTTGGTTTGAGCCATCATCATACTTTAGTGGCTGGTACAGGAAATTTGGTATAATGATGTGGGTTTCCTGCATATGAGCTTTGATGCTTATTCATTTGTAAGTAGTGCAATGAAATAACGTGCAGTTCGTAGCCAGTTTGCGAGCTGGTGAATGCTCATCTAGTCATGTGAAATTGAGTAGTGACAGTGATGTGCAGTTGAGCAGTGGCAGTGATCAGTGATGACATGTTGTATAGTAGTCAGCTTGTGTAGTGGTTAGTTGAATTGGCAAAATTAGCAGTGAGGCCTTGATGTGTAGTATTGTGTAGTGGTCAGCTTGAGTAGGATTGTACAGTGGTCAGTGGCTACCAGGATTTGACAGGATACGCATTATCTTCATTACAACATTCTTATATTGATTCAGAGCACATGGGGATCCAGTGTGAAAATTGTGAAACATGGTCTTCTGGCTCGTTAGGGTGGTAGGGTGGTGCAAGGCAGGTGATTGGAGTCACCTTCAGGTTGTGGCCTGAGAACACTTCAGGGCGACAACGTGGTGCTAGGGTAAGTTGTGGCTTGCACAGGGTATTTTGGTGTCCATTCAGTTGTGGCTGATAAACTAATAGGGTAACGAAGCATCCTTTCCAACAAAAACTGGTAAACAGAGTGTTGGGGCACTCATCATGTTGTGGCCTGATCTACAGGGCGTTGGGACGTCCTTTTGGTTGCAACAGGATATTAGGGTCTAGTAGCGTCCTACAAGTTGTAGCTTGTGAATTAGGGGGTTGATGCCTCCCTCAGTTGTAGTTGAAATCTTGATGTAATCGATTTTCTTTTAACAGGGAGAAGGTAATTACTAAAGAAGCGTTCGATGGTTTTTGACCCAGAGGGGGTTTTCCACTTAAAAATATTTGTGTCCTCTGTTTTATTTTTCTGCATTGTTGTATGGTGTTTTCTACTGTTGATTATTGTTTATGATCATCTGAAGAAGAACCATAATAATAACTAAATATTAACTAATGCTCTGAAAAATATAAAAAAGTGCTAATTTCTAAGAAATACTGATTCACGCCCCTCTCAGTATTTCCAACACCAATCTCGGTCCTCTCCTCCATGGGTAGCCTCTACAATTCCAACTCACAATGTTTAGATACTCTTGGGGAGACAAACATCCCTATTTTTTATTTGTTAAGCACTCGTTGACTTGGGATTTCCCATTTTTCAGCCACGCCCATTTTCCTGCTTCTCTTGTTGATTTCACTTTCTCCCATTCCCTTCTTCGCTCGTTTGTTGTTCAAGTGTCAAGTCATCATCTAGGTAAATATGGGTGCCTCTGAGTAGCCCCATATTCTCTAGGATAGTCGACTTGTCTTCTATGCCTCTTAATAAAACACTGACATGCTTATCCCTTCCATTTTTTGCTTTTCTACCAATCCTATTTGCTTGTTAAATATAACTTGTCCAGTTCAACTTTTCCTTGAGAAAATCCCTTGCTATAATTTCTGTTCTTTATTTTTCTCCATATTCTTTCATGCCTTTGATAATGCCGTTTGTGGCTTGATCTTGCCTATCTTTTTCTTCTCTTATTTGTCTCTCAATGGTTTCTTTTTTCACAAATAACAATTCCTTTACCACTTGGGCCCAAGATTTAGCTTCTTCTATTTGTTTCTTTAGTTCTTTTTCTCCCATTTCTATGATTGCAATTGTTGATTGAAACTCTTTCATCTGATTTGCTTTGCCAATTTTACTTGTCACCGTGTCTTTGTCTTCTACTGACTTTGTTTTCTATACCTCTTGTTTCAGTGTGATCAACTCTTGCTGCCGTCTTTCCATACTATTTTGTAAGCTTATTACATGCTCTTTGAGAACCTTGTTTTCCCTTTCCAGCTTTTGATTGGTTTCCAAAATTTATTTTAATTTGAGTTCTTCATGCTACCCCTTTAACTCAATATACTCGATTCTTTTTTTCATGCTCATGAGTTCGCTTACATAGATCTTTGATGACCACAACAATGGAGAGATTGTGGGGCTGTATGTGTCCTTACTGCTCTCTTTTCTATTTGTTCGAATAACTTCAATTTCACCTTGCTTTGGTCTGGGTTTATATTTTTTTGATATGACCTCTTTATTTTTGCTAACACCCACAACTTGATTTCCCTTCTTTTCTCCTAACCAATGCATTTCCGCAGTGATAGTTGTTTTGTTTTTCACTGTTTTTGGTAAGATCCAAGTGAGTTTTTTGTTTGTTTGTGATTGTCTCATATTTTTGGCCTATCTATGCCGTAAAATCCCTTTCTATTGCTTTGCATTCACATAAATCAGTCTCCCATTTGTGCCAAAAGCATTGGCTTGAGACAATTCTGGGAGACAGGGATTCCAGTTCCCACTTAGATTCTCTGCAATAATTTTGGAATAGGGATCCCTAAATCCTCTTGAGATTTGAGTATTGTGATTCCAAGGTGTGCACCAAACTTCCTCCAGAAGCCTCCTTAGTGCTAAACTCAATGTTTGCATTTGATAACCACCTACCATATCCCACATGTTTGGAGTATTTTTTTATAACTCTACGTTTCCTGGGTATATAATTTCCACCAAAACCTGTTTTTTCTCTACATTGGGCCCCCCTGTTCCCTTCTAGGTTATTTTAACAATATCCTTATCGTTTGCAAGTGTCTTAACCACTGTTTAAGAGACCTAGGTTTGAAACATTTTTGTTTTGCTTGCCTTGAAACACATACATTGAACATAAACAAATAATCTTAAAAGACAAAAGGGGAGATATGGGTCCGACACGAGCTTCCCGTGGGTTAGACCTGAGCTTCTACTCTCTGTTTCTCAGATGCTACTTGGATGCGTGGTTCCACTGTTTGTGTGATCGTTGCGTTACTATTTCCTCTAAACCCTGGTCCGCTGTTTCAGTGCTTGTTGTCCGCTATTTCCCTAGATGCTAGATGCTTGCTGTCCGCTGTCCAATTGATACTTGGTTTGGTCCTCACCTAACCAAGTTGTTGGGATCCCTTGTATTGGTTGGTTGGTTCCATCCCACTTGAAATTCCCATTTTAGTTTTGCTTGGTAGAAGTAATGATTAATGCCTTATGCACATTGATCCCTGTTCACTAGGTGCCCTTAGCACTGCCCTCGTAGCTTGTTCAAAAGATTCCCATCAATTGATTTCTCATTAGCATCTTGAGAATATTGTGCCAATTAGGAAAGACTCATGCTTCCTTTATGGTTTTCCACTTGCACCCACATATTCGTTATGCTAACTTGGGAACCCCTATAGCTATATAGTGCATCAAAATTATGTCTATGGTTGTAGCAAATCAAAGCCTTATGTTGATTTGTAATCAACCTGGAGATAATATCCATTCAATGCTTTGGTTAGCGGGGTTCTTAGGTGATCTCAACATGTAACATACAACAATACAAGCACTCTATTCAATACACCTTAATACTTTAACTACAAAATAAAATATGGAGACAATATATATATATATATATATATATATATATATATATATATATATATATATATATATATATATATATATATATATATATATATATAGATATAATAAAAGGGCGAAAAAAAGTTAGGTGGTTAAACATCTCCCCCTAGCTTGTTTTGTTGCATGTCCTTACGCAACTCCCAACTATTCCAATTTAGGGACTCCTGCATGAAATTCCCATTAGTCAAAAGATAGGTGTCCATGCTCTCCTAGATTGTAATAATCCAAAGTTCTATCCAACTAAATCCACTGAATCCTTTCCTCTTGCTCTTCCTACTATGTGGGTGCTTTATAAAATCACATGGCACACCATGTAACTCCTCCTACAACCTTATGTCACCTCAGGTTGTGAGAGTGTTACTAGTTTGACTCGATCTCCAAGGTCTCTTATGGAGATGGGGTTACAACAACCTCTTTTCTCAAAGTATTCAAATTTTAAAATAATTTCCACCATTGTGTTCAACTCATCGAGAGCTTTCAGGTGATATAACTTTTACTTTCATTTGAGTCGCGGATCAAAATTTATGCCCATTAGAAGTATGGCCCATTAAAAAGGGCCATGTCATCACTGGAGGACCATATGGCCATCGCCTAGCCCATGTGGCATTGCCATACCATCATCATTTTAGGTCTCCTAGATACCCACTAAATGGTGGATCGGTCACTTAGTGCATTAATGTGTTAGCTCATTGTTAAGTTATGGTATGTTCTATGCTTATAACAGTGTACTTCTTTTTCTTATTATATTCCACATATTAGCAATCACATGTACATAAAGTAAAGTGCAGATAGAACATTAAACGATCGACAGAAAACAAGACAAGACAAGAGACACAAGATGTGGCGGCTAGGCAGGGACAAACCCCACAATGTGTGGGGAAAACCTTTGATCAAATATTCTTTTATCTTCAATAATTCAACAGAGAGAAATAGTACAATAAATCTGATTCATATCAACAGTAGCAAACCCTAGATCAACATCATTAGCATTAGCGGCTTCATTATCAAACTAGGGCAGACAATATCTCACAAACCGACCTTCGAATTGACTTCATTCTACCACCAAAAGTTGCAGGTTCCTGAGGAGGTTCAGATGAACCTACAATGCAGTTCACATGAGGAGATCTTCTAGGCCACGCAAGTCAATCTTTGGATCTACAGTTGCAGCTTCAGGTTCAACAGCGTCCGGCTTCACATGTGTCAGAGAGAGACCCATTTCTGCGCAGTAGAGAAGAGACTCATTTCTGTGCAGTAGAGAGAGAGAGATGTGATGAGAAGAGTGAGTGCAAATGAGGAAAAGTCCTCTTATATTTATACACAACGTTGTTGTTTGAATAGATGCGACTGTTGGACTTCTGAGCCTACATGAGTTGTAGGTCGGCTTGATAATAATTCCATAATCAAAATAAATTCATATCTCCATGAATACTTATCAGAATCAGATGATATTTATATCAATCCTACACCTCTCGACGAGAGGAATCTAATAAAAATATTATCAGCCATGAATAAGATGACCCACATGAAGTTTTGCCCTGGTTTCCAATTTTAACACTCCCTCTCAACCAGGGAGAACTTCATCTGCAATTTGTCTATTGGTCGTTACTATTCATCCATCAAATGCACTGCCCTGTACAGCCTGACCCTTACCCTACTCTACTCTATTCTGCCTGTTCTGCTTTGTCTTGTTCTACCCTATACTGATCGGTACTGTTTTGATCTGTTCTGCTCTGCTCTTGCATTGTTCTGTTCTGCTCTGCTTTTGTTCGAATTATGAAGAAGAAGAAATGATCGAGGATGTATCATACTGACTCAAAGTCAATCTCAGAGTATGTACCACTGGTCCCGGACCAGTCTAAACCAACTTGAAGTCAGCGTCATAGTGAGTACAACTCCACTGGTCCTAGACCAGTATCATCCTCCACTTACTCAAAGTCAGTCTTAGAGTGCGTACCACTGGTCCCAGACTAGTCTCAGTCAACCCAAAGTCAGCTTCATAGTAAGTACCACTCCTACCACTGGTCCCAAACTAGTATCGCAGTCTCAGAGAGTGTACCACTGGTCACAGACCAGTCTTAACCGACCCAAAGTCAGCGTCATAGTATCTACCACTCTCACTGGTCCCAGACCAGTACTACACTGACACGAAGTCAGTCTTGGAGTATGTACCACTGGTCCCAGACCAGTCTCAACTGACTCGAAGTCAGCGTCATAGTATGGTACAACTCCTACCACTGGTCCCAGACCAGTATCATTGATCCCAGATCAATGGAGGTCATCCTAGCGTAGGGAGTACGGTAGATACAATGATGCGTCCATTAGTATTACTATGGTCCCTAACTTCATTTCCCTGCTCATTGATCAGATGAGAGGTACTTCCCATGAGTCCCAGACTGCATGGGTAGGATGCCTCGACAGGAGAACTAATCAATCCTGTCCTCACAAGAGAACACATCAATCCTGCTACAATCGCCATGGAGAACACATCAATCCAGGCCTCACAGGAGAACACATCAATCCTGCTACACAGGAGAGCGAATCATCCGTTCCACAAGAGAGCAAATCATCTTGTCCCACAAGAGAGCGAGCCATCTTGTTCCAGTATGCACCACCAGGGGAGGGTGAGTCACCCTGTGGTCATATGTTGCTCCAGTAAGACCTGCAAGCCCTCAGAGCTCCCAGAGCTCAATGTATGCAACATGCAGGATCCTTCTACAAGGGTTTCTTGACGAATCCAAGTCGTTTGGGAAAATAAAAAATTAGATCTTTCCTCGGGGCTTTGACAAGGTGTATCAACCTGTACATCATCTTAATGTGATGGAGCCTCCTTTCTCATCGACTTACCATATCCCAGACGATGTATATCTGCTGGAGCAATCGACAAATACGAGATTCCTCAATAATTGAATCCCACTTGTGGTTGTTATAGAGAATCACAATGGTATGTGTTCAAACAGATCACTAAAGAGCTTCCCCAACCAGGCAGCTTCATACGAGATCATACTCATAGATATGTATCCGGTCTCGGTGGTGCTTATGGCAACTGACTTCTGCTTCCTGCTCATCCATTATATCGAAGCAGAATCCAAAGAGAAATAGCACTAAAAAGTGCTCCAATGATCCTCCACACTACCTACCTAATCAACATTCAAATAATCATGCAATTTCATATTTCTGGTAGTGTATCTCAATCCATTAGTAATTGTGCCATGAAGATATCTTAGAAGATTCTTGGCATCAATGCAGTGAGGCTCAACCAAATATGAGCTCATAGTGCTAATTGCAAAACATATGTTCGCAAGGAGGTTCACCAAGAACATCAATGCGAATGAGTTTTTGAAACTCGGAGGCATTTCCCAAATCTGGTCCGACATCACTACCATATAACTTATAAAAGTTAAGATCCTTGAGGTAGTCACAGGCTTGCAGTCCATCATACCGAATCTTTCCAATATCTTTACCACGTATTTTCCTTGAGATAGGAAAATTTCCCTTGGCTTTTTCCATGCTTCAAGTCTTTGGTCCTTCATTTCAAATCCCGAAGCCCACTCCCTCTTACATTTGTGAATGAGAGGGTCTGCACTTGTTAGAAAGAGGTCATCCACATACAACACCAGTATGAGAGGCTTGTCATCTTCAACCTTAAAGTAAAGGTTAGGATCGGCTTCACTCCTAGTGAATCTCAGCTTCATCAAGTAGCTATCGATTCTCTCATACCATGCTCGGGGTGCTTGCTTCAGCCCATAGAGATCCTTCTTCAACTTGAATACATGAGATTTTTGATCATAAATCTCAAATCCTTCGGGTTTCTCCACGTAGACCTCTTCTTTGATCGAACCGTGCAAGAACGTAGTATTGACATCCATCTGATGTAGGTTCCATCCTTGTGAAGCCACAAGGGCTATGATTGAGCGGATAGTCGTATATCTGGTAACAGGTGCAAATATCACATCATAGTCTATACCTTCCTTCTGAGCAACAAAACGAACCTTATACTTTTCCGTACTTTCATCTGTTGCATGCTTTATCTTGTAAAGCCATGTAGAAGTGACAATTGTCTTGTCTTGGGGTCTGGGAACTACTTCCCAAACATCATTCTCCATAATAGACTCATATTCTTTGGTCATAGAATCCTTCCATACTTGATGCTTGATGACATCTGAGAATGATGGAGGCTCATTTTGTATGATCATCCTCATGATGGTTAGGTATCCCTGATACCTGTTAGGTTTCTTACTTTCACGGAAGGTTCCTCAGGGTGCAGCATGTCCTTCAATATCATCAAGTATCCCCCTAAGCCATGAAGGCCTCTTCCTAGAAGAGGGAGGCTCAGGTGGATAAATAAGATCCATGGGTTCCTCTACATCAGGCATTGTTACATCATCTACCCATAGACATCTTCCACAATCGTACGATTCTTCCTTTCTGCTCAGGAGTATGTGGTGTAGTAGTCTCCCTCTTAATGCCAGCCTCAAATATACCTGAGTGAACCAACTGTAATATATCAGAGGTCTTGCTTTGGCTTGAGGGGAATGGTCCCCTTTTGAGCTTTCCTTCGGCACATCTTGTACATACACCTTCTTTCTCTACTCGGAATTCGAGCATCCCTGTCACCATTTGTCTTACACCAGATAGAGCTTTATAATGAAGGTGGGCAAACCTCCAATGCCAAATTTCGAACTGAAGAGTTGTGTCACAAGACATGACACCTAGCAGACTTCCATCGACCTGATATAATGAATCAACACGAAACCCAAGAGTAAAGGCAACTTTAACATTATTTTTCCATATACGTACCTTGCCATCGCTGAAGGTTACCTTGTAGCCTTTGTCTTCCATTACCGAGATGGACACCAGGTTCTTTTTGAGGTCAGGTGCATTTAATACATGCTGGAATTTCTAGCCTTCTAGAATGGTTGTCCTCTTCCTTGATTCCCAACTCTCCTCTTACCTTTGTTATTGAATTTGTGATTCCTTTGATTGCCATTAGAGGGATTTTGATCATTGTCCCGGTGTGAGTCTTTTCTATCAGGGCACTCCTTTGCATAGTGACCTGCTTTATCGCAAATGTAACATCGTCCTTTTTTTCGACTTTTAGGTCCAGCCTTTCTTTTCGATTTAGACCCAGAATTATTTCTTTTCTTAGCATGAGAAGAAAAAGCAGCAGGAGGACCTTTAGGCAAGGGCATTTCTTGCTCTTCTACCCTTGTTTCTTCTTGAATGCATCAAGCCATTAATTCCTCGAAACCAGGAATTACATTATTGTTCAGAAGTGTAGTCCTGAACACGTACCATTCAGATGGTAATCCTCCAAGAGTTGTGAGTGTCATTTCCCTATCAGTAATAGTTTCCCTAATAGATAGGAGATCGTTCTTGATCTTGGTGATTCTTAAGAAGTATGCTTGCATACTCTCATCTTTACCCTTCTTAATTTCTTTCAGCTTATTTCTAAGAAACAAAACTTGATTTGCATCATTAACTTTAAATAAACTCACCAATCTATCATATATTTCCTTGGAGGTGTCTATTTCAGAGATGTAGGCCACCAAGTGCTTGTTGATAGAGTCCCGGATGATCTTCTTCGCTTTAATTTCTCCATTCTCCCATTTGTTCCTGGTAGCAAGAGGCGCATTTGATGGAGGCTCAACAATATTGCCTCTCACATGATCCAACACTCCTTGATCCTCAAGAGTTAGATCGATAGACATCTTCCATCCATGATAGTGAGCTTTCTCACAGAGCTTGTTTTTGGCAGGAAAGAGTGTTGAGGACCCCATCGTTCTTTTAGGATAGCCTTGCCAATCTTCTCTTTGGTGATTGCTCTTGCTCTTGCTTGGGCTTTGTCTTCACCTCAGCTTTGATACCATGTTAAGTTATGGTATGTTCTATACTTATAACAGTTTACTTCTTTTTCTTATTATATTCCACAGATTAGAAATGACATGTACATAAAGTAAAGTGCATATAGAACATTAAACGATCGACAGAAAACAAGCCAAGACAAGAGACACAAGATGTGGTGGCTAGCCAGGGACAAACCCCACAATGTGTGGGGAAACCCTTTGATCAAATCTTCTTTTATCTTCAATAATTAAGTAGAGAGAAATAGTACAATAAATCTGATTCATATCAGCAGTAGCAAACCCTAGATCAACAACATCAGCGTTAGCGGCTTCATTATCAAACTAGGGTAGACGATATCTCACAAACCGACCGTCGGATTGACTTCATTCCACCACCAAAAGTTGTGGCTTCCAGAGGAGGTTCAGATAAACCTACAATGCAGTTCAGATGAGGAGATCTTCTAGGCCACATAGGTCAATCTTTGGATCTGTAGTTGCAGCTTCATGTTCAACAACTTCCGTCTTCACATGCGTGAGAGAGTGACCCATTTCTGCGCAGTATAGAAGAGACTCATTTCTGTGCAGTAGAGAGAGAGAGAGAGAGAGAGAGAGATGTGATGAGAAGAGTGAGTACAAATGAGGAAAAGTCCTCTTATATTTATACACAACGTTGGTGTTTGAATAGATGCGACTGTTGGACTTCTGAGCCTACATGAGTTGTAGGTCAGTGTGACAATAATTCCATAATCAAAATAAATTCATATCTCCATGAATACTTATCAGAATCAGATGATATTTATATCAATCCTACACCTCTCGATGAGAGGAATCTAATAAAAATATTATCAGCCATGAATAAGATGACCCACATGAAGTTTTGCCCTGGTTGCCAATTTTAACACTCATTGCATGGGAAGGTCGAATGCCAGTGTGGGAACCCATAGGTCCACATCATGTCGGACTGGGTTCCTTCAACCTTGCCTTATATTCCATACCTAGTGGCCCAAAATCCTGGGATCTTGGTGGGACCCTCGATCCACTTCATATTGGACCTGATTCCATTAGCCTCGTTATCCACTACTCTCCTCCGAAAGCCTAAAGGGTCGAATGTTGATGGGGTTCACTCGCTCATGTCACATCAGGTCAACTCCCCACTCAACCACCAGTTAAATTATCTAGTGATATAGCAGCCTGATGGCTTAGTGGTAGAGTTTCAATAGCCAGGCTTCTACCCTCATCCCACCCTCTTCCTTTCCTTCATTTTATTATCGACCCACTGGTGTTGGCCCTCTCTACATGGGCTACTAAAGTCTTTCCAAGGGTTCGATGGTCTGGTAGCATGGTGGCAAGGTTCTACTCGCCGGGTTCCACCATTAGACGGACATGCAATTTTTCTTACACATTTACACTGGACTGGTGTTTGGGGGCCAACAGACTGATCGCTTGTGGCCCACCACGGGGACCATTCGACATGGTTCCACTGGTGTGGGGTTCTACATTTGGTCCCTGTTGTCGCTAAGATTGTACAGGAACCGTGACAATGGCTCAGGGCGGGGGTTGTCACTTTGATCCCTGCACACTCTGTTCTATCTGTCTCCCAACAAAAGACTACGAGGGGGTAATCCTTATGGAAATAAGATGATGAAAGACAAGTTGGAAACCAACTTGTCCGGGAGACACAATTGAGTGGCCTAGCTATATGGTTAAATTTAGAAAGACTTAAGGATTTAATTATATTTAGAAATGAGACCAGTGCCTTATGTAGTCAAAATTATTGCTTATTACAAATAAAGACCAAGTAACCAGATGGACAACTGTTGCTTAAATGATTAACTAACCTGTAAGCTATGAAATTCCTCAGATCTAGGTGTAATGCAAGGATATTGGTTACTTTTAAATTATATGCCTAGTCTAAATGAAACCTCCCTCTTAATGCCGACGAGGTTTTGGATTGACGGTGAATGGGTGCACTGTTAAGGCACTCCTTGCGATAGGTCACTAGTTCAAATCCCCTGTGGGTGCTTACCTACCAAAAAAAAAGAAAACCTCCCTCTTAACTGTTTCAAGACCAGTGTTTAGAGTAGGTTGTGGGATGGAAGCCAATAGGAAGCGAGCATAGGCATGATACGATACCTTCCCCTGTGTTCCAACCACTCAGTGTCTCTAAGGTTGCAGAGATTGTGGCTTTGACGACTGCAAGGTCACTATGTTAACCACTAAAAGGGGTTAAATCCCTCAAGCTAGATGACAATGGGTTATCCTAGGAGTCTATCAACCAAGCTTATGCTTGGAGGTAAATTATTAGTGCAAATTAAGCCTAGAATTCTTATGCAGAGATGATGAGTGAAATTCTTAGCTAAGATTGCATAAGGTTTAAGTACTTAAGTTACGATATTTCTTTATGGCAAGAGTACTTGTAAATCAAATGCAATCTTACAACCAAGAAAGTGACAATTAACTTAGTGCCAATGTCAAATCCACAAGATGCCTATCACTTAAGGTATTCAATCAACAATGTTATGCTACAATTATGAGATGCTCACTTAGAATAGAAGCCTTCAAGTAAACAATACTTAGGTTCCACAAGATGACAATTTGATCAATGATACTTAATTAGAACAAGTTATGCCAATAAGATCACAAATGCTCTTAACCAATATTCTTCAATGATCACTCAAAAATGTAGAAATTTTGAATAATTTAACACATATTCAATGGAGATTATCCTGATCATGTACTATTGTGGAAAACATACACAATACATAAGCTCCTCTACGTTGATCATCAATATAGCAGCATCAATAACAATAAAACATCAAGAGCATTCACACATTAACACAGTATGTATCCTGGGGAAAGCATCTCGCTAAAAACCCCAACTATCTGTATATTAATGATTGAGTCATGTAACATTACACAGCATAATACTTCTCACAAGTATCTCCACCTCTGTTACACACAATACAGCTCAGCTCTGATCTCCAAATCTCTTCCACTGCTTGCCTGCCTCCACTGCTCAATACCTGCTCAAGAACTGATGAGAATGGCTCACCAAACTCGTTTTTCACCTGCAAAATAGTCACTCACACTTTGTTGGACGTGAGCACAAGCTATAATGTGGGCAAATACGTGAGCAAACTCATTGGCATACTCAATCCCTTGATTGTGCAAGATCTGGTGCACAACTATAGTCACAACTGATAGCAATATGATTCTCTACCACCTGTCCCTGTGGAACTGAACATGCACTGACATGCAACTGAGTTAACTGATGTATTCATTAGTTATATTATGAGTTAATAACTTGTGAATTAATTAATAACTAATTTACCCAACTCATCTCTAGTCTATTTTCCAGTTAGACTAAATACAACCAGTTTAACAAAGCTAAACTGAACACAACTCCATCAACTCCACAATCAACTCCACCAAACTCAACTGATTGAGTTCTAACTGAAGTCATGCATGCAACAACTCAACTGACTCATAAGAAAAGTGTATTTCCTTCTGACAGCTGCATGTGCCACCTCTGTAGCTCAAACTGAAGTGCTCCAAGAGAATAAGATTAAGTTTATAGTCCAAATATTATCGTGAGATAATAATATTTGACTTTTCTATTTTTGACAGCCAGTCTAAAAATAGACTTTGATCACTCACACTTTCATCAAAAATAGATGTCCATCTATTTTTTCCCAACTTGATCAATCATCCATAAAGAGCAACCTGCAATCCATAGACATGATCCATATGTCTAAAAATAGACATAGTCTAAAAATAGACTTGCGCCAAAAATAGCCTGTGGGCCCACTTAGTGAAGGCGACTCTTTTCACTAAGCTCCATCATCTTGTTGCAATCTCAACAAAAAATAGAATGGATATATTCATAAATTCACTTAAGAGATACAATTATGGATTGAGTGCTTGAGTGAGTGAATTTATTCGATGTGAGATTATGTGAAATTTGAAAAACTCACAATGAAACCACGAGTGTTAGATACTTCCACAATCTCAATGCTAGCAACAAGGAAAAATAGAGTGTAAAACCATGAAATCACTTATGTAATTTGTATTTCAATGTTTTCTCAATGGTGAATAAATGAATGATATGATAACATTATTGTTTTGGAGAATTTGGTATGTACGGATAAATACTAATTCCCTAGATAAGTAGCCATATCTAGAACAATAGTTTAAAGCAATTTAGCCTTTTCCTATAAGCAATAGATAAGACAAAGCATATGAGAAGACCAATTTGTAGTTCCGCTTTCCTCTTGTCTCCTTTGTATCGATCCTGTTGCTCCTTCCCATACTTAACACACTTGAGAAGTACTTGTAAACATCAACAGAAGACAAAGAATCGATCAAAGAAAAAGATCTATTGAATACAAGTGAATGGAATCAGATACATTTCACACATATAAGAATCATATAATAATACAAACATATGGGAAAAAGGTTCAAATACTTTATTGAATAGAAGAAGGAATTACAACCATCGTGTCTGATTCAAAGTCATTCCTCCAGCTTGGATCCCATCCACATCACATCAAAAGCATGACAAACTTGTAGCATAACAATACTTGTCTCAAAGTCAATTCTCATAGCAACATTATCTCCTTGCAATTCAACATAGTCTAGCCCTTGATCACTGATGCAAGGTTACCCATGCTTATACCCACATTATGCATATAACATGCATAAACACATCTGTCCCAGGTATTTAACTCTTTAAAGAGTCAAATCTTCAACCATATAATGGTTAAGGCCCTATTCATCATTCCTTTATATCAGAACTTAACCACCTTGCTTAAACCTTCCTATCGGGACATTATAACCCATCATAACCCTTAAACCATATATATATATATATATATATATATATAACCTTCCTCTTTTTTATTGCATTGGTTACATATGGTTTCTCACATGAAATACTCTATCAAAACTATTTTCCGTTATAACCCTTTTACAAAGGAACTAACTACAAAACATACCTTTTTTCGACTTTATACGGTCTCTTCACAGATCCTGAGGCTACCTCCATCGCAATCGGGCATCTCTCCCTTAGCGGATCATACATATACGCCCCATCACTCCTTCGATTCCAATATGCGACTATCGGAATCGTTAATATATGTTTTAGCCTTAAAAAGGCTTGACAACACATCTATCATAAATACAAGGAATTACGTTGAAATCCCGCTTCGAACACGTATAATGGATTTCAAATTCTATGCATCCGCATATATAATATCGTCAGCTCTGCTTACTCCAAGCTGCCTCCGCGCTCTTCAAACTCTGCTGTCCCCGATCTCCGATCAGTGACTCATCGCTATAGGCATATCGCTCCATTGTATATCGACCATCACTAATGTCGCGCCTCCGTCCGCCGACCACTATACCTGCGATATGTGATCGGATCTGAACCGTCGATCCGAGTCTCGATTCGATGGTTCACGATCTATCGCAACATCGCATCGCAACACCCACGGTCAGTTTCATTGATAACCAGGCCTTTCACCGATGCGATAAAGCCTTATGGACCCAATAAGGGTATAGGCTTCTGTCTATAAATTTTTAGTTCCAGATTCCAATCCTGACTCTGTTTTGCGCTGATTTTTTAGTGTAACTTGGGTTTTTCGCTTGTGGAACTTAAACTATATAATAACTACGCCGATGCGATATTTGATTACTCCTCAGTGACATCATCTAGACCGTTGATCTTCTAGATCCAACAGCTACTGAGCACTAACACTTTACTCCTTCGCTCCTCCTTTTTACTTAGTTTTTATGCTAAGTCTTCAGTTCTTCTGTGGTTTTGCTCTTCTTCAAAGGTTTCGGCCTTTCTACTGTTTTACTGCGCGATTCCTCCTGAGCTTGGCTTTGATCCCTCTAATGGATTCAACGATCCATTATGATCCTCTGAATCGCTCTTCTCCTCTGTGCAGTCCTTCAAAACTCTGCCTTCTGCTTCCGCTGCTCAGCTACCTCTGAGCTTTACTCTTCTGCGAAATCTCACTTCGCTATTTCACCCCAGAGCTTCCCTCTGTTTCCTCAATTGGATTCAAGGATCCATTCATGATTCCTCTGAATCATTCTGTTCCTCTGCGTCCTTCAGAATTCTGTCTGCAACCTGTTACAGAGCCTACGAATTCACAAGTAATTCATTCATGAAATACTCTTCAACACACTGACACAGTTAGGAACGAACATCTATGTATATTAATATAAACAGTCAATTACATATTCGAGACTCTGTGTCTTGCACAGGCCTGTTCTTCAATATCGTGGCCTCCTCCATGAGCTCTGCCCCTAGCCTTACATTTATGCTAGAAATTTCTGTTGAACTAATCTTGGTTCAACTCCTAAATCCTCTGAACTGACTCCTAAATCCTTTGTCCACTTCTACTTCAATTAGTTCCTAAAAGCTCTCTCTCTCATCCCTCGAATCATGAAACTGTTCTAAGGGTCCTGATTGACTTCTAACTCTTGTCATTTATTCACCACTCATGTTTTCATTTATTTGAGAGCATTTACAACTTCCTCTCATTATCTAATTAAATCACTTAAAGGCCTAAATATTACATTACTTTGAGACTTAGGAAACTACTTCTCTAAATATACATGACCCCCTATGTCTACTTAATTACAATGATTTTCTTTGGGCTGAATGCTCCTCCATCAAACTCCCAAAGTAGAAAGTATTCATGATCTCCTGATCATGTGTCTTTGATCTTTGTCTTCTAGGATCCCATTCTTTGTTTTGTAACTGTCCACATGCTTTGTTCTCTTGTTGTTGCTGTACTTCTACTGGATTTTGCTTTATCTTCCTCTCCTTGTCAATCAAGTTCAAGTTCTGATTCATCTTTCTTCCCACTGCTACCATTTTCCTCCATTTAGATTGCTTCATCATCAGCTGCCACATCTCTTCAATCTCTGTCTCCAGTACATTCTTGGACTGGTCCATGTTCTGCTACTTGCTTCTGCCTCCTCCTCTTTGTTTCAGGTTACTATTGCTGTCCACTAATTCTTTAAATTGCTGTTGGTTACTTTCTCTTTGTAGCTGCTGGTTTACTTTTTCTTCTCCTTTTTCTCTTGCTCCAACTTTTGTTTTGCTTGCTTTGACTTTTATGTTGACTGCCTCCCTTTCATCCTTACCCTCTTTCATGATTACCTCTTTCTGTATTGAATCATGACTGTCCAACACTCTCAAGCAATTTAACATCTTTGTTCCACGGATTGAATTCTTCCACAAAATCTTCTTTTTTCCTCTTTATTTGGCTGCTCATCTGTGCCAAATTTCCTCCAACATTTGCAACAAAACCTACAATCATACAACACTTGTTAAAATCAAAATCATAAGGCTTCTGTGCCTTATCTTCCTTTGGCAACAATTCAGTTTGCTGCCCTGTTTCTTCCTCCTCTATCAGCACATCAATATGCTGATTTGAATTCTCAAAAGAACTCATGAGACTGTCCATTAGTCTCCCTTCCACACCATCTTTCATAATGATGTTTTCTTGTTTTTGTCCACTGTATTGAACTCCTTCCTTTGCAGTGTTAATCTGCTCAACTTCCATATCCAGCTCCTTTTTCTTATGATTGTCATTCATGACAATGTTTTTGTCTTCCTTCTTCAGCAATATATCTTGAACATCTATCCTCTATTTTTATAACTCCCTTATTTGAAAGTCTAATTTTCTATATAACTGAATAATTTCAATTGGACTAGATTTTGGAAATTTCACACAATTTTCCATACCTTCCTTTGTTATTGGTGAATCATTAGATGTCCTTTTTCCTTTTGTTAAGTCTTTTGCATAGACTTCTTCTTCCTTAACATTTTTTAGTAGATGTCCTTCTTTCTTACTGACTGTCTCAACAACTTCCATGGCTATTTCCACTATGTCTATCATCATAGTGAATTGATGATCCTTTACTATGTTTTCAGCTAACATAGTCTCTTATTCTTCAGCACATTTTGCCTTGTTGTCCCTATGTAACTCTTCTTCTAGAGTTATCCTTGTCTCACCATCTTCATTAACATTCTCCTGCATTTGGTTTTCATCAATAACATTAATCAAATTCATTTGATTACATTTCTGAGACAATATTCCTTCATTCTTTATCAGAATAAGATCTTGATTCCTCATCTCTATGATAGCTTCTATAGACTCATCCATAGACTTTTTATTTTGTATGTAGTCAAATTCCTCCTCCTTTGAAAAGTTTTCTTTGTCACCTTTTATTTCTAGATCTTCATCTCCTCTGAAGATATCTTCAAAAGGTTGTTTTTCTCCTGCAATACCTGCCAGCATACACAAACTATCAGTTTTAAAAACATAAGACCCTGTGGTCTCACTTGATGCTTCAGCCATCATATCTCCTTGCTGTTCCAAGTTCTCTTTATGACTCAAAAATTCTTCGATGGTCTCCTCTTCAATCTCCTCAAGCCCTTCACTTGGTTGCTTGATATCTTCCTCCAACTGTATATGAGACCTATCTATCTCATCTTCTTCTAGAACATAATTTAGATTCTGCTTGTCTTCTTCCTCCTTTATGACAATATCAACAAATTATCCTTCTTTACATGTTTCACCTGCAAACATACACAAATTGTCAGATTTAAAACCATGTGACCCTTTGGCCTCACTTGAAGTTTCAGTCTTCAAGTCTTCATCTTCACTCAGAACTTCATCTTCAGTCAGCATCTCCTAATGCTGTTTTGAACTATCCCAATAATCCATGAGATCTTCACTTGCTCTCCATTCTTTATCTTCAGTGTAGTCTTCACTTTCTCCCAGAATTTCTCCCTTTTCTGGTTCACAAATGGACTCTTCCATTCCCAACTCAACTTCCTTGAGTTTTTCCATCAGCTACTTCACTTGCTTTTGCTATAGCCTTCTCTGTATCTCATGCTAGTTTACTGGCTTCTTCCTCAAGACCCAACCTAGTCTCTGGCTTTCCTCAAGTATTCTTCTTAATGCATCAATTTGTTCTTTTAACTCGACGATCTCTTTGTCAATCTCCTCTTGACTCATCCTCTTGCCATTTTCCTTGGCATCCTCTTTCCTCATCTTTCTTATGCTGTGGCTTCTCTATGAACCTTTGCTATGACTATCAATAGTCATCTTTTCTTCTCTTTCTTCACGAGCTCCTCACTTATTTGCAACAAGCCCCTGCAACAGCTAGACCTCCTCATTGTAATCTTACCTCACTAAGCTCTCCTCACTCATTTTTTTTGGTAAGCATGAGTCCTCTGTCTGGAAGCTCCTCTTGAGCAACACCTTTGCTCCTTCTAGGCTTTTGCAATCTCTCACTCTCTCTTGAGAACACTTCAACTGTCCTCTTTGTCCAATCTCTTGTTAGATTCTTGAGGTTCACTGCCACTTTTCTTCAGATTATTTTCCTTACTTTGTCTTCAAGAACACATCTGGTTCTCCTCTCACAGCTTCTCTTGCTCTCACCTGTGCATTAATGTAAAAACACACATTCTGAATTTAAAACAGAACATATTACCTCACCTTCAAGATCTCAGCATGATCTTGTTTCACCATTCCACCTGTACTTTGAATGGATTTCCTCTGTCTCTTGCATCTGCAAATTCTGCTACACATCACCTCTGTGTGCCTTCTTTCTATCAGATTAGAATCCGATCCTTCCTTGCTCGCATAAACACCTTAACACATAACTCTGCTTTTAGTTCTTTCACATAGAATTTCTCTGTTCTGTTTAACCAATTGTTTCAGCCTCAATTCGGCTTTGATACCACTATGATGCAAGGTTACTCCCGCTTATACCCACAGTATGCATATAACATGAATAAACACATCTGTCCCAGGTATTTAACTCTCTAAGGAGTCAAATTTTCAACCATACAATGGTTAAGGCTCTATTCATCATTTCTTTATATCGGAACTTAACCACCCCACTTAAACCTTCTTATCGGGACATTATAACCCTTCATAACCCTTAAACCATATATATATATAACCTTCCTCTTCTTTAATTCATTGGTTACATATGGTTTCTCGCATGAAATACTCTATCGGCACTATTTTCTGTTATAACCCTTTTACAAAGGAAATAACTACAAAACATACATTTTTTCGACTTTATACGGTCTCTACATAGATCCCGAGGCTACCTCCATCGAAATCAGGCATCGCTCCCTTAGTGGGTCATACATACATGCCCCATCACCCCTCCGATTCTAATATGCCACTATCGGAATCGTTAATATATGTTTTAGCCTTAAAAAGGCTCATCAACATATCTATCGTAAATACATGGAATTACGTTGAAATCCTGCTCTAAACACGTATAGCGGATTTCAAATTCTATGCACCCGCATATATAATATCGTCGGGTCTGCCTACTCCAAGATGCCTCCGCGCTCTACGAAATCCGCTTTCCCTGATCTCCAATCAGCGACTTGTCACTATAGGCATATTGCTCCATCGTATATCGACCATCACTAATGTCGCGCCTCCGTTCGCCGACCACTATACTTGCGATATGCGATCGGATCTAAACCGTCGATCTGAGTCTCGATCAGAAGATTCACGATCTATCGCATCATCGCATCGCAACACCCACGGTCGGTTTCGTTGATAACCAGGCCTTCCATCGATGCGATAAAGCCTTATGGACCCGATAAGGGTATAGACTTCCATCTATAAATTTTCAGTTCCAGATTCCAATCTTGACTCCGTTTTGTGCCGATTTTTTAGTGTAACTTGGGTTTTTCACTTGTGGAACTTAAACTATATAATAAATCCGCCGATGCGATATTCTCTTACTCCTCAGTGACATCATCTAGACCGTTGATCTTCCAGATCCAACAACTGCTGAGCACTGACACTTTACTCCTTCACTCCTCCTTTTTACTTAGTTTTTACGCTAAGTCTTCAGTTCTTCTGTGGTTTAGCTCTTCTTTAAAGGTTTCGGCCTTTCTTTTGTTTTACTGCGCGATTCCTCATGAGCTTGGCTTTGATCCCTCTAATGGATTCAACAATCCATTAAGGTCCTTCAAATCGATTTTCTTCTCTGTGCAGTTCTTCAGAACTCTACCTTCTGCTTCCGCTGCTCAACTACCTCTGAGCTTTACTCTTCTACGAAATCTCACTTCACTATTTCACCTCAGAGCTTCCCTCTATTTCCTCAATTGGATTCAAGGATCCATTCATGATTCCTCTAAATCATTCTATTCCTCTGCGTCCTTTAGAATTCTGCCTGCAACCTATTACAGAGCCTACGAATTCACAAGTAATTCATTCATGAAATACTCTTCAACACACTGGCACAGTGAGGAACGAACATCTATATATATGAATATAAACAGTCAATTACATATCCGAGACTTTGTGTCTTGCATAGGCGTGTTCTTCAATATTGTGGCCTCCTCCTTGAGCTCTGCTCGTAGGCTTACATTTATGTCAGAAAGTTCTGTTGAACTAATCTTGGTTCGACTTCTAAATCCTCTGTCCACTTCTACTTCAATTAATTCCTAAAAGCTCTCTCTCTCGTCCCTCGAATCATAAAATTGTTCTAAGAGTCCTGATTGACTTCCAACTCGTCATTTATTCACCACTCATGTTCTCATTTATTTGAGAGCATTTACAACTTCCTCTCATTATCTAATTAAATCACTTAAAGGCCTAAATATTACATTACTTTGAGACTTAGGAAACTACTTCTCTAAAGATACATGACCCCATATGTCTAGTTAATTACAATGATTTTCTTTAGGTTAAATGCTCCTGCATCAATCACTTAGATGAGTGTTCAATTTATAGGAGAATGAAGGAGGTTATGTCATAAATGGGGGTATTGAATGGCCTTCCATACTTAGAATTAGTTCCATGGAGGAAGGGATGAGAGGATATGATACATCTTAACTCATTCCTCATCCATTTTCGAGCTCATAGGAGTTGATAAGTGAGGGAAACTTCTAGATGACTCTAAAAGATAAGAATATTCCCCAAACCCTATGTGAATTTTGCTCAATCTCGCCCAGCGCAGGTGAAAGAGGGCCTAAGTGCTTTGCAGAGCACCGTGGCATGGACTCAATTGCTCTGCAATGCACCCTTACATGGGCCTACCTGCTCTGGTCCTTCTATAGGTCATTTCAGGATGTCTTCAAGTCATGAAACTCTCTGGGAAGGAGGCATTCAAAAGGGTGATTTGTTTAGGGCATGTAGAAACTGAAATTAGGGTTTGTTGAGCCCTAAAACATTGATCTAGATGATGGGAGTGATGTTCCCAAATGGATCTGTAACAACTGCCCCCTAAGACATGAAGTCGAAAAATGTAAATGTCGAATGAAATTCTTTACGATGTGATGAAGAGGTTTCAAAGTGGAAGGTGGCCTGCATCGATTACAATACATATATCATGATATTTGATTTTTACATGAATTGTTGAGGGAAGGCATACCCATGCTCAACATATAAACTTTCATTACATGTACATAGACAGTCGTCTACAGATATATACCCATGATCAGAATGACTATCAATGTAGAACCATTATACATATGATTTGGTACTCTTGAAATCGCAACCCGGATGGATGAAACTAGATCCGTGGTCTTCTATCTCATTCAATCGTTCGCTCAAGTATGAGTCTAACCATGTGAATATATGATCTGAAGTCAAACATGGGAAGACACCGTCTGATTACCAGCCAATGATGCAAGCCGTTAACAGACGCGAGAGAAATCATCGATAATGATAATGATCCTTAAGGTACTATAGTACATTCTGCATGATGTGAATGGATGATTTGATGTTGAACACCATAAAAAGTCTTTAGGTTGAAGGCCATTGATGTAAACCTATCGTTGGAAGCAAGAAACCTGCCATTGATGTATGCAAGCCTCAAGGTACTGGAAGGGTGTTTCTAAGTCAACTTCTTGGATAATGAGCTGATGTCGACAAGAAGCAACTCGTCGCAGGAGGGCCTTGATGTATCCCACATTAACAACACAAAACGAGTGTAATGATTTTGGAGACGGAATTTGACTAATGACACAAGGTTTAGGAATGGCAGTCATGAAAATGAAGGTTTATGAGTATTGCAATGGATGAATTTTAACTAAATGACTTCTCTTGAACATATCGATGACACTGAATGAATTGGTAGCATTGACCCAAAACCAAAGTAATGGATGGTGTGATAGACCACAGGTATGATAACCATCAAGCAGATAAACCAACCCAAATAGTATGAATGAATTGATAGCATTGACCCAAAACCAAAAGTGGTGTGGTAGACGATAGGTATGATAACCGTCAAGCAGATAACCCAACCCAAATAGTCATGGAGATGAAGTGAAAGTGTCATGTTCAAGAGCGACCTACTACCATAAAGTGGTTTGCCCCTTTTTCCCATTTTCCCCAGTCATTGCTGACCAATGCCTATTTATTTTTAATCAAGCTTGAGCAGGATAACATATGCTTCTTGTATAATTCCACCCTTCGGGTGAATCCATTGCTATGTGATGTTTTAACGAGTCTAGCAAATGTGAAACTTGGTCTTGTCTAGATGGACAAGTTTTTCGCTATTTGATGTTTTAACGAGTTTAACGACAAAGATAACTTGGTCTTTTTCATGTTTAGAGAGTTTGAAAAGGGAAAAAAAGAAAACTCCATAAGTTCTTTTTCGTAGATTTGTTTCTCAAGCCTGAAAAAACATAAAACAATATGAGAGAGAACCTATTGACCATGTTCGATCAATGTATTCATTTTTTGTAAATAATCTATCTCAGTTCAGAAAAGGGTTAAACTTATACTGAGTAGATGTCGTTTCCAATCCGTTAATGAGCTGAATAGGACAAGCATTCGACAATCTTTTCATATTTTGAGATTCTGAAAAGAGCTTAAAGAGGAATCCATTTTGAGGAACGAGTGGTGTCTAGGGTAGCAACTAGTTCTGGTGATGTTGGAACTTCTCAAAACATGTTGATTTACGTGAAGAGGCTATCTAATAAGACCACTCATTGCAACTATTCCTCAAAAAGGTAAAACAACCAAGTGAAAGCATATGATCGGCCAAGTAGATAGTGATAATGGAAGGAGAAAAACCAAGGCTCATCTGATGGAAGAGGCTGATAAAATGGCAATCACAAGGGTTAAAATGGAGATGGGTTCATTTTTACACAAGCTTGAACCATAGGGAACTATGCTTGGATTCAGTGTCATGTTTACACAAGCTTTAAACGAAAAACTATGCTTGGAACTAGTTTCATTTTTACACAAGCTTGAAATGAGGAAAAACTATGCTTGAAATTGGTTTACATGCCCCTAGAATGATGAAAGGGAGAGTCTCCTATAACCAGATGGAAGTCATTGTGGTGAAGCAGGATGGTTATCCAACACTTTTTGGCTTCATCCAGATAGGAAAAAAGGTCAATGGGGTGATTCCCTTCACATAACCTACAGGGAAAATTAATTTTACCACTAGGTGCATGCCCCCCAAGCTTCATTACATTCACTTAAGTAGACTACTCGTGGCTATCAAGTGGATGGAATGAAGGTTCATTTACAAGATCAAGTGAAAGACTCGACTGAGATTTTACGAGATCTAATCAAAGACTCAAATTAGAACTTTGCTCCAGGGGACCTTGTTTCATTTTTTAATGAGCTTGACACAAGACAAGGAACTCTGCTTAGATTACTTGTTTCATTTTTTAACGATCTTACAACAAGACAAGGAACTATGCTCATACTCCTTGTTTCATTTTTTAACGAGGTTGAAACAAGACCAAGAACTATCCTCATATCCTTGGTTTCATTTTTTAATGAGGTCGACACAAGACAAGGAACTATCCTCATGGGAGCTGTTTCATTTTTTTAATGAGGTTGACACAGTAAAAGAACTATCCTTATATTCCTTGTTTCATTTTTAACGAGGTTGACACAAGACAAGGAACTATCCTCATGGGAGATGTTTCATTTTTTAATGAGGTTGATACAGTAAAAGAACTATCCTCATATCCTTGGTTTCATTTTTTAATTAGGTTGACACAAGACAAGGAACTGTTCTCGTACCCTTTGTTCCATTTTTTAACAAGGTTGACACAAGACAAGGGACTATCCTCGTATTCCTTGATCATGACTCATAAGAGGTCATGACTTCTAAGAGGTTCTCATAAGATGGGAGAACAATGCTCAGGAAGGGATCCGTAGCAAGGAATCCATTAGAGAGATCTAGTTCTAATGCTCCCAGTACATAATGTACAATATCACTGAATTGATCGTCAGTTGATGTAGGCATGGAATGGGTTGCCACATAATTAACTCATGGCGGGGATGATACCATTGGTACAAAAGGACCACTTAGGGAAGATGGTTGACTGGAAACAATATTTGGACCGGGAAATGAAAACTGGTCAACAGTGACAATTCTGCCTTCATGCAGGAAAAAAATCACCCGAAAGAGTGTTGAAAAAATATCTCCCATGTCATAAACATAATCGTGCCCAAGAAGTAAATTGTAATCTAAAGGGCCTAGGACTACCATCACATTCAGATAAATGATTTTTCCTCCCAAAGTAATAGGCAACTGAGGAAGGATCCCTAATGGTTGACTGGTTCCTCTGCTAAAAGCCAACAGATTCTGGGTAACAGGCACAAGTGGCGACGAACCAAGAACTTTTCAAGCAGTAGAGGAAAGGATACTCACAGATGCACCTTCATCTATAATAGTGCCAGATACAATCATATTACAAACATGTACTATGATCTAGAAAGGTACATAAGAAGGAAGATGGAATCCTGCCAGTCGATTCCAATCGAAGGAAGTGACCAGACTACTTGGAGGGGGTACTGTAAGAATGAGAGAATTATCCCCTTGAGTTACGAGAACGGGAGGATTTTCCTCCTGTCTTGATGGAATAGGAGGGTTGCCTGCAGGTTCATTTGAATCTGAAGAAACGAAAAGAACCTGAGTGGTACCATATTCACTCTCTTCAGGAAAGGTATGATTAACTAAAGGTGAAATCGGGTCAAATGTTTCCTCGAACTATGATTGGTAAAGTATAGAAGCATGGAATTCACATTTAGAGAGAGTGGGTTTGACCGATGGTTGATTTTGTTCAGCCAATTCATCAACTAATGAAGGATTAAGGGAGAGTCTCCTGTAACCAGATGGAAGTCATTGCGGTGAAGCAGGATGGTTATCCAACACTTTTTGGGCTTCATCCAGATAGGGACAAAGGTGAATGGGGTGATTCCCTTCACATAACCTACAGGGAAACTTAACTTTATCCTTCCTTCCATGAAATTTACTACCACTAGTTGATGGTGTGTCACCAGCATGATTTCCAAAAGTTGATGACACAAGATGATGTGAACAAGAAGACCATTCTTCTAAGATCTGAGGAATACCAAAACAATTTCAACGAAGATGGTCTCTCGCACAAAGTTTGCATGGATATCGAACTTTGTGAGGCTTGACGAATGGTTTCTCATCAGATGTTGCATTCAAAGCAATGGTTGCTTGGTTGCCCCTTTGCTGAATTTGCTTTTTCTTCTTTGTCTTCCCTTTCTTCTTCTTCTTAGCCACCTGGTTACTAGTACCAATACTTTCACTAGGCGAAGAGGAAAAAGGGGAGGAAGAAACAACCAAGGAAGAAGGCAAAGGGTCAACTTTAGGATCAACTGGAGGTTGATTTTGTCCAGTTGGAGGAGTACTTGACTGCGGAGAAATCACGACATTTTGAACCGAGGAGGTTGAAAACAACCATAATGGTAAGCCAATGGTAAATCCCAGTAGGGATAATGTAGCCATATAAGGAGCACCAATTTTTTTGAAAGGAGGAAAAGGACTAGGATTCCCATCAAAAGGAATTCCTTGATCAATGGACTCCGGATTTGTCACCATATGTCTCAACCTAAGATCAACTAAGGAGCGAGCATGGAGGATGTTATCCGCGGTCAATTAATTTTATTTTAATCAAAGTAACATAACAAAACAAAAGAGGGATAATCTAGGAAAGGGATTACAAAGCAACTGTGAACTGTAGAATACCTCTCGGTGAACCGAGAAGTACGGGCAAGCAATCTCCCCGAATGCTGTGTTCGGTGTATCACAGTGTACAAGGTGGCTGACTCGGTTATCTAAGGATGGATAGAAACATAGTGCTTTCCTCCCATATATACTCGAAAGTACGTGGAGGCCCAATTCGTATTAGCGCTGTCTCATGCAAAACCGCATAGTGAGAGCATTCCCATATACTTTACGTATTGTAACACCACTCTATATACTCGAAGGTACATGGAGGAGCTACGATATACTCATGTACGTGGAATGAGGTATCACACTCGGAATGTATCGCAGACAAGTTAGTGACAGCTGCTATATTTTATGACGCCAGAAAACATCTCTAGCCTAGAACCATTAAATGATTTTCGTTAGGTGACAATGCTCCATTAGGTAAGTTCAGACAAATTTTAAGTTGATCTTCTTTAGAATTTTCCTTTCAAGGTTCACCACGTGATGTCTATTTTCAATTCCTAAAATGCAATTAATATGATAAGCATTATTTTCATTCAATTGAATAATGAAAACCTTAGCTAGCAGGGATAGAGCAATCAGATCTTTGACAAAGAGCAAAGAGCACATCTAATGCAATTTCCCTAGCTATTCCTTTCAAGCATTCACAAACTATAATATGAACAAGGCAAATTTTTCTTTTCAATTTCCTTAATGTGAATATGAACAAAAAGGAAACTAATGCACATACAATCAACCAATCTTTAACAAGAACGAAGACTTTACAATAGTTCTGTTTCGAAGGAAAATAAGACTTTTATGACATTTTCTTTCGAACAAAGATAATCGACTATAATCTAACTTTGACTATGAATCGATAATGACAAAGAAATCATTTAAGAAACATTAATCTATCAAGTCAAAGTAGGGCTGGAAAGAGGAAATACAAGTTGATTTCAGAGACATTCTACAATCATTGATCTTTCAGCAAGCATAAACAGAAGGAAATTTGGAGGAAAAAACCCAATCCAAAGGTGCAGAGCACTGTCCCTTGACCAAGCTTGTGCTGATTCCTGAGAGGCCACTCAAGAGTCATCTAACCTCAATTTTTTACCAAATAACACTTCAACAAGGCTGAAATACAATCAATGAAAGGAAGTAAGGTTTGCTAGAGTGTCCTAGGATGTGGATAAGCTACTTGGAACAATGATCATTCCCCAATGGAGTCGCCAATTTGTTTTGGAGAATTTGGTATCTACAGATAAATACTAATTCCCTAGATAAGTAGCCATATCTAGAACAACAGTTTAAAGCACTTTAGCCTTTTCCTATAAGCAATAGATAAGACAAAGAAGATGAGAAGACCTACTTGTAGTTCCGCTTTCCTCTTGTCTCCTTTGTATCGATCCTGTCGCTCCTTCCCGTACTTAACACGCTTGAGAAGTACCTGTAAACATCAACAGAAGACAAAGAACCGATCAAAGAAAAATATCTATTGAATACAAGTGAATGGAATTAGTTCACACATAGAAGCATCATATAATAATACAAATATATGGAAAAAAGGTTCAAATACTTTATTGAATAGAACAAGGAATTAAAACTATCGTGTCTGATTCAAAGTCATTCCTCCAGCTTAGATCCCATCCACATCACATCAAAAGCATGCCAAACTTGTAGCATAACAATATTTGTCTCAAAGTCAATTCTCATAGCAACATTATTTCCTTACAATTCAACATAGTCTAGCCCCTGATCACTTAGATGAGTATTCAATTTATAGGAGGATGAAGGAGGTTATGTCATAAATGGGGTTATGGGGATAGGATGCATCTTAACTCATTCCTCATCCATTTTCGAGCTCATAGGAGTTGATAAGTGAGGTAAACTTCTAGATGACTCCAAAAGATAAGAATATTCCTCAAACCCTATGAGAATTTCTCTCAATTTCGCCTAGTGCAGGTGAAAAAGGGCCTAAGTTCTCTACAGAGCACCGTGGCATGGACTCAACTGCTTGCAGTGCACCCTTACATGGACCTACCTACGCTGGTCCCTCTAGATTTCATTTTAGGATGTCTTCAAGTCATGGAACTGTCTGGGAAGGAGGCATTCAAAAGGGTGATTTGTTTAGGGCATGTAGCAACTAAAATTAGGGTTTGATGAGCCCTAAAACATTGATCTCGATGATGGGAGTGATGTGCCCAAATGGATTTGTAACAATGGGTTGAATCGTTCAAGCTAGATGACAATGGGTTATCCTAGGAGTCTATCAACCAAGCGTATGCTTGGAGGTAAATTATTAGTGCAAATTAAGGCTAGAATTCTTATGCAGAGATGATGGAGTGAAATTTTTAGCTAAGATTGCATAAGGTTTAAGTACTTAAGTTATGATATTTATTTATGGCAAGAGTACTTGTAAATCAAATGCAATCTTACAACCAAGAAAGAGACAATTAACTTAGTGCCAATGTCAAATCCACAAGATGCCTATCCCTAAGGTATTCAATCAACAATCTTATGCTACGATTATGAGATGCTCACTTAGAATAGAAGCCTTCAAGTAAAGAATACTTAGGTGCCACAAGATCACAATTTGTTCAATGATACTTAATTAGAACAAGTTATGCCAATAAGATCACAAATGCTCTTAACCAATATTCTTCAATGATCACCCAACAATAGAATGGCTATATTCACAAATTCACTTAAGAGATACAATTATGGATTAAGTGCTTGAGTGAGTGAATTTATTAGATATGAGATTATGTGAACTTTGAAAAACTCACAATGAAACCACGAGTGTTAGATACTTCCACAATATCAATGCTAGCAACAAGGAACAATAGAGTGTAAAACCATGAAACCACTTATGTAATTTGTATTTCAATGTTTTCTCAATGGTCAATAAATGAATGATATGACAACATTATATAATTTATGACAACAGTAAGTAAAATCACTTTAGATGCCAAATTAAAGGTGCATATGCTTGCCCAATGTAAGAAAGAGAAACCCAACTATCAAATCAACTTTGTCAACTCCACAATTTAGATGTATTAGCCGTCCTAAGATGAAATTTTCCACTGCTATATTAGACTTGTTATGCAGAGATGACAATCACCAATACTTGTGAATTTATGCCAAATTAAGAATGCCGAACTCATGCAATTAACTCAATGTGTCAAGCAACTTATGAATAGATTTTAGGCTAAATTAAATGAGATTATACCATTGTTATGAATTAGTTTACTTGCGGAAGCAAAGCAGCGAGGTAAGAATAGTTAGAAGATCAAACCCTTAGGCCTTAGGCATTGAAGATCACTTTCCAACATTGCCCAAAATTTTCCAATGAAGATGCCCCTTGAAAACACAAATTTTTAAGCCAATTTATCTGCAAAACACACCAATTATTCAGTCTCAAAAATTCAGATATGAGTAGAGGTCAAATTAAGGTCAATACCAACCCCAAGAGGGCTGGCGTTGGGCTAGAAAAGGCCTCTAAGGCCTAGCGAGTAGGGTTTAAGGTTAAAGGAGGGATGGAAAAGGGAAACGATGGGGGAAAGAGGGAGGACGAAGGGTAGAAGATGGGGATGGAGGAGGCCAAAGCAAAGTAAGGGCTTGAAAATCCCACGGTAAGCTCGAGAGGCTACTGTCTAGGGTCAAAGAGGGGGGCTGAGGCCTCTTAGGCCCAGGACAAGGCCTAGAAAGGCCTTAAACCCTTGATGCAAGGCCTAAAAGAGAAGGCCGAGGCTATGAACAACCCCAAAAGGGCTAAAAATGATGATGCAGGCCCTTAGAAAGATGACACAAAGGATTAGGAGGAAGACACTGGGCTTGGAGAGACTAGATCCAGACTTAGGAGGTATGAAACTTGAAACCCCAGTTCTGGAAAAAATTAATTTTGTTGAAGATCTGAATTTTATTGCAATGCTTCAATGGTTGGCCCTGCAAAAAAATTTAGAGGCTAGATCTTCCCCTTAAGGGCCTAGATCTAGCTCTATTCCGGCTCTTCTTGCTTGATCACACGTGCAAAAATAAATTCACAAATGCCTAAAACCCCAATATATACAAAAATTCTTAAAACCGCAAAACCCCAATTATATATTTTTTTTTACAAAATTATTATACAAAATTATTTACAAATGTACAAATATACAAGGATTTTGAAAGAAATTTTAAAAATATTTTTTTAGAAATTTTTTGATAAATGGCTAAGTGTATTTCTAAGAATTAATGCAAGCTACAACCTTAGTGAAATTAAATAAACCATATAAATATTTGGAGTCCAAACAAGGTCAGCCTATGTCCATAGTTTGTGAACTTGGAGCCCAAGGACTGGGGAACCTGCAAACACTATATATTTTCTTCAAGAAATCTTGTTAGACATATGGTGAATTAGATCACCTAAGATAAACCCAAAATATACCAATAGAATGATCTTATCCCCATCTAATGATTTTTTTTTAAATATTTAAGCACAATATAGGAATGCTCGTACCTAGCATGTACCAAAAATCAGTAGACAATAAACACCATGAACTGCACCCCAAAGTCTTTATTATGATTCAAACAACGTTCCCAGCGAGACAATAGCGTTACATCAGTTTTTTTGTAGAATTTACTTAGCCAAACATCCGATCCTTGAGATTCAAATGACTCTCTAATTTATAGATAAACCCTCAAAGTGGAAAACTAACGGCTAGTTGGCTTGATCATTGTCAAAATAATCTCGGCCGTCAATAAATCTTTGATCAAATTTTAATTTATGCCATTGAAATAATTATTTTTGAGGAATTTTCAAATTTCTTATTTAACCCATTTTCTATTAGCTCAAAATTAATTATTTTGAACTAATTTTCTAAAAAAATTAACTTTGACTTAATCACCAAGGTCCAAGGGTCTAATTTTTCTTGAAGTTTCCAATATTTCCTTGGTGGGGGACCTCCAAAGTTTAATTGCGTTGAGGCCCACAAATTTTTCCACTTGGAGAATTTAATTTCTCTAGACATTTATTTTTGACTCTAATTAATTAACTTTATGGCTTAGGATTTTAATTTATTTTTGCCAAAATTTTTAATTAATTGACACTTGAGGGAATTAATAATTTTTTCCACCATCTAATATTTTAGTTATGGTGTCTAAGTATGAAGGACCATGTACTAAAATATTTTTTACATAAGATTTTTACAATTCAACCCTCAAAGGGGGAGCACATGTTTGGTATAAACCCTCAAAATACATACCCAATTCTGCGGCACAATATGATCTAGTAGACCAAGTGATTTGTACTAAAATAATTTAGCCAATTAGTTTAAACTATTCCCAAATCACTTTTACATAGGACTCGACTAGAACATTATGACTCACCTAAGACTTTGATGAAGAATTCAACCCTAGCTTTGGAGTGAGGTTGGAGGGAAAAACTCTATTGACCATCTGTGTTTAGAAACACAAATGAGTAAGTGAGACGAAAAACCTCTTAGGATAAAATTTTTGCCAAAACAATAGGCTTACCTAGGTTGTTACATACACAGACAGTCTTATTAGCATCATTTACATCATAAATTTTCAAAATGGGTTTACAATGACTCAATAAATTGATGGCTGATGATCCAACCCTTTTGAATTTTTTGGCATATATGTGTCCTTGGAACTTCGACAAAAAGTGTGCAACAGTCCCTAGGTGTGTGACTTCGCCCATAAATTTATGTATCAAGTCCTCAAGCTCCGTCAGTGTTGACGACCGATAGAAACACCAATCGGGGGTGTTGACACAACAAGGAGGGATGACCACCTCAAATAAATTCTCTGTGTATGGAGGCACACGACCTCGAGGTCCTGAGACCTCAAATTTTGGAAAATATAAAAAGGATCGACTGCCTGATTTCTACTTCTCTATGTGATAACCAACATAAGGGCTCGAAGTCTTAAACCCTTAACCTCTGCATGATAACTAGTAATAGGGAAACTATTCTCTTGACACCTAATATACAGGTTTTTCTGAGGCAAGAATGGGCATGGTCCTAATACCAAAATATACATAGTTTGCAGTGTTGCACACGAAGAAAATATACCGGTAACTCGAGCTTTGTAGTCCTCTTGTAGGCTGGTTAAAATCATTCAAAGATATGTGAACCATAAATTATCTAAGCATGAAATACACATGTTTATAAAACAACCATAAGCATAACATTGAAAATGCAGTCAAGACTAAGCACATAAAAGAAGGCCATGTTAAAACACCTTGTTGAACAACACCATCCAAGTTAACTGAGCATAGTTATGCGGGTTCACATCCTAACTATGAACTAAATCATTGAAAAACATAGTTTATGTTGCCACACAATCTAGCAGGGGTCTTAAGAAGGGTACCTAAGGGACAACTACTAGACCAAATGACAACAGTGGGACAAAGACCCACTATCACCTTAGTAAATGTCCCCTGCTCTTTATGGACTTTCACAAATGGTAGGAATCCCGATATAAGGGAAATCACTCAAATGATAGGAGTCCATGCTTTGAAGCAAGGTATAATGTGATTTCCACATCTCATTCAAAGGAGAGAATTATATGCTAGTTTGGTTGCTTCAAATCAAGACAATGGCTCTTCAAGAAAGGCTTATAAGGAGGCATAGATCTAGGAAGAAGGGATACTTAAGATATGGAATATACCTAGGTCAAGGCTTCCTAAGGGAATGAGGAAGACCTCTCTTAGGGTTATGTAAGATGAAAATCATATAAAGGTTTGGGTCCACAAGAGAGACCTAGAAGAATCCAAGCGAGGCCTAGGGTTTGCAAAATTACAAGGGGAATGAGATACCTAGGTCAAGAAAGGATGGGAGAGGTTAAAGAGTGATTAACTTCCATCGAGTTTTCAAGAGCTAATGACCTTTGGCAATGTTGCTAACCCAAGAAGCTTAAGGGTAGAATTGATGTTGTAGCTGGGGCTCAGGATTTCTCTTAATCTAGTCATGGGATTTGCTTCAAACTTTCAGGACACTTAGAGGAAATACCAATGCAGTAGCTTACCAACTCACTCTTCAAGATGACCCCCCTAATGCATTTCACACTAGGCCCTAGTTGGCCTTCTAGGGTTAGGGTATAAAATTTTGAAAAGAGAGCAAAAATAACGTATTTTAGGAGTGATCAACTAGGATTAGGACTAGTGCCTAGACTATTGGGATAAATGGAGTCAAGATTAGCTTTGATGAAAGAAATTTAATCTTCCAAGAAGTCATATGTAGCCTTCGCTAACCTTAGGAGGCAACAATTCAAATATGAAGGAATTTATACTTCGTTTGGCAAGAAATGATGGAGTTTCAAGGATGCAATAATCACAACTATCCTCTAAGAACATTCATTCACGATATCTAACATGTAATGCATTCAATACTTCAAAATATTAGTGTTTTCATGAACTCACATTTCAATTAGGGCACATTAATATTGTGACAAGATATTACATACATTAATCATGCAACAAGGTAAAAAAATAACATCAAAATAAGACTTACAAGATAAAGTGAGTATATCCGTCCATCATTTTTTTCCAAATAGAAGCTACAAGACAAGATAACAAAGATCCAAACATTAAAATGCATAAAAAACTTCCAATTTTGTCCATCAATTCCAGGTTCGAATTCTTCTTGAAAGAGAAATCCCAATACAAATGATGATGAGTTACAAATGAGGCTATACTTTTATTTATATAAGCCTTTAGGAGTTCGATTTGGTCTAATTAGCCTGATAAGACCCTAAAAATGATTTTAATGTGCAAAATAACAACCCTATTATTGACAAGCCCACTAAATAACTCAAATGTATACAACAAGCCTTCATAATGAGGCCAAAATGATAAAATAATGGTGCAAAAGGGCCATTGGAAGGCTAAGATAAGTCCTCCATCTGCAAAGATAAAGAGGAGGACTCTCAAAATCATGACCAAGGGGTGGCCCCTTGGTTTCGAAGAAAAACATTTGTGGTTCTCCCATGTGGTTGTGGGGCACAATGAATGGTCTCATGGGTCTCAAACTAGATCAAACATGTCGGTGCTCCATCATAAGGGCTATAATAATGATACAATCCCTCCCATGCCTCTCCGGATGAGACAACACCCCATCTAAGCCCTGCATTAGCTGTTAAGTGTAATATGAAAATGTGTGGCCGACTGGGCAATGTGGTCCAAGTGCATCATCATCTCTGTATGGCTGGGGCATGAACAAGTAATGTGTGGTGTTGAAGATTCCCATGGCGTGGCAATGAATGCTATGTTGTGGTGGAGGCCAATAGCTCTTAATGCTGACCCTACAAGTGCCATTATGACCCTCTGGAGTCCTTGGATCCCATATAGGGAGGCCAAGCCCAAGATGAAGACCCACTTGCAATCCTATATAAGATCCAATGTGTCTCCTCACATTCTAGTACAACAATTCATTAGTGCATTTGAGTAAATAAGCTTTCAAATTGGTTGCAAAAGTGGACACTTCATAGTGGCCTGCCCTTCTTAATGGGCTTTAGAGTGTACAGGTGTCACCAAGTTCAAGAGAGAGGTTAATAAAGGACCCTATTAGGTGGTTTCAACCTCTAAGGGAGTAATATGTCCATGGTACATTCGTCAAATGGCAGGTGTCATGTGAAATGATGGTGGAATGGAGTGGGGCAATAAGGAAGACTCTAAGCCACATGCCATGGTAGAAGGGTAGCTATGATAAGGGAAGCCCACACATTGGGTGTATAGATGTAGGAGGGAGAAATCGTGGTACATGAGTTACCCTGACCTTTGTTTTTCCACCCTTCTTCATATTCCTTTTTCCTTTTATTGATTTTTCTTTCTTTTAATTATTTGGGGCTTCAGGGGATGAGAGCATGATGTGTATGATAAAGCAGTGAATACCCCCTTAAGGTTGGGCAGTTCATCGCCCATTAGGGGGTGGGACAGACATGAGTTCCTTAATGATGTAGGGGGTCATACATGGGGGCCCTAGGAACAAAGGTGATGACTATAATGATAGGGGGTATAGCTCATGCTTGGATTTTGCCAACTTGCTAAATTTGTATGTCCCAACTATCTTTTGCATTTTGGTACATTTCCTATTGTAAGTGGCCAAATTATGTTTTCAAATTTATTTTTAATTGCATCAACCTTTGGGCCACGTTCGAGGCCTGACCCAAAGTGTGGGTAAGGGGAGCGGAAGGCTAACTCCTTGTGGACTCAATGGAAAAATGTGCACCCAAATGGGAAAAATGTGAAAAGGGGTTATAATGAGTGGAGGGGTGTGAGATATATGGTGTCGGGAAGCGGGACCACACAACCAAAATTAGGGTTTTCCATGTAGTTTCACTCCTAAATCTAGTAGCCAAAAAAGGAGATCCCATGAGACTAGGATACAAGATTAACCACCAAGTTGGGACAAGGGAATAAGAGTACAACCCAAGCCCATTCTTTCCGCTGAATCCCCTCACTAATCCATGTCGAAATGTGTCCAAGAAAAAAAAAAAAATATACCCAACTACATAATGAAAGCCATACCTTCGGGGTTGGAAGTCCCACCTTCAAACATATGGTCATAACAGATGGGCAAGGACACATAATAGCTGGCTCAAGTGGTGGAGAATGGTGGCACATCAAGAAATATGGTGTCTGCAAGGGGTTGTTGGTTGCCGGTTGAAGACAATCTAGGGAGAAAATTCTCCTATAGGGATCACCCATTGGTGGTGGTTAACATATGACTCCAACTGGGACATGAACTCTCGGTAGAGTGCATGAACCATGTATTCGAACGAGGAGGTCATGAGAACACCAACAATCTCTTCGGATCACAAACCTGTTATCTACACACCAAAGACTAAGCACATAGGGCAACATGCTTTTATGACATCCTTTGATCGCCATGCTTTTATTAGTCCGTAAAAATCAACAAGAAATAGAACTTACTCTAAAATTAAATTTTAACCCAAATCCATCTAATCTAGTATGATAACATAATATGATGTTAGTTCCAATGCAAAAATTAGTATGCAATGCATCCTACCCTAACATGCATATTGCATCAAACAAATGCTAAGTGTAATGATAAAGCCAATGCAACCAATATATCATTATACCACTGTGAGAATACTTGCTGATATGATTACTTATGCAATAAACCCAACAACTAACATAGAAACACTTATATGGATGCTGATGTAGGCGGGAGGTAGGAAAATATGATATCCATAAGGTATAGAAAGGAATCCTAGATGAGGGAAAGGATACCGATTTTGAGATTCAAAGCCTTTCTTGCAAGTATAGAATGGATGATTGAATGACCAATCTCAAGAACTCCCTATCATGATCACTCTTCATAAATCATGTTTTGTGTACACCTCCTGATCATGATGGGAAGGAAAAGGGGATGGGTGACATGGAGAGACAAAACAAATGAGTTGCTTAATGTGATGGTCATATTGAAAAGGGGCAACGATTATGCGTTCATGATCTCGAAGTTATAACTGAGAAGAAGGGATACATTTATTGAGTGGCTCTTCCTCAACATCATACTCAGTAGGGGGAAATGTTTCATCAATATCAGAGATGTTATGAGAAAGGGTAAGGCAATGGCTCGTGGAAAATGTGACTATATGATCAGGATCTTGGAGGAGGCAAGGGAAAGCAAGGATCCTGTTGGTGTCATTATCAGTATCATAAATGGGACTCTCACCATCATCTTCCAATGATCCTTCTTCCTCTATGGGAAAATAATGATCTCTCCTTTCAACAGTGGAAAGAGGTACACCATTATGGGTAATGTCTTGAAGAAATGGAGAACCATTCTCAACCTCATTTTACTTATTAGTATCATAAATAGGGTCACTGTCAAAATGATGGTTTCCAACATCCTATTTTCCTCCATTGATACGGAAGAAATCACAAATGTCAATCTCACAAGGAATGACAATGTCCACATCTTCTAGATATTTATTAAGCATCTCCTTTTGAATGGGAAACCCAACTTCATCTCATTCATCCTCATGGACTTGAGCTTCTATGGGGATCTCATTCTTACATACTCATACCCAAATCCCCAATCAATGACCCAAAATTCATCCAAAGATTCTTCATTTTCTTGATTATCTTTATTTTCCTTAGAATCATTCCATTCTTCATCGTCTATCTCATGTTGGCTAGGTTGTGAATCTTCTTCTTCCTTTCCTTCCCTCGAACAATATCATGCAAGGTTTCTACCACATAGTTTTGGAAATAAAGTTTGAGGAGAAGGGTGATTGTAGGATTTTCTTTATATTCACATCTCATCTCATAGAGCCTTTCTCCTTGCTTATATAAATGGGAGAAGAGATCCTTGGCACTGTTGTCTCTCCTAGAGATAACCTTGGATTGCTTAGAAGACTAGTGCCTGGGAACATCTAAATTGTATGTATTTCATATGATCTTCAAGAAACTGAAGGCATCATATGCATCTTCTACACATAGTAATTACAAATATAAAAATATACACATAACAACATGGGTTGGTTCCTTCATCCAAGGATATAAGTGATTCGAATTGGATCCATGAAGAATTATCAGAAGGACCATGACTGTATCAGGTCGGGATAGACATCAAAGAATTAAGAAATAGCGGTAAAAAACACCTCTGAACTGTGGCAGTTAGCAGTTAGCATGGAGCGATGAGGACCTCGGTCAAAGTGTACTGACCGAGGCCCATGGAGACTGTGTAGGAGGCAAAACTAGCCCCTGGGAAGCCCGGATCGGGAAACAAAGGCAGTTTTTGATGCGTGATTAGTGCTAATCGAACATCACTGGAAAAAACCACTTGAAATGGGAAGGCCCTGAGCGTTCGGTCGCTTGAAGAGTCAGGAAAACCGTGGGGAAAAGGCTAAAGGTCAAGGCGAGACCCGCGCTCCAAAAAATCGACGGTATTGATCGGGGGCACACTCAAGCGGTAAACAGAATTGGCGAAAACGGAGTGATTCCACTCAGCGCCCGAGGTGTGGCAAGCAGAGGAGAGAGAAAACCACTGCTGATCGTGCATTAACGGTCAAGCAAGTCAACCGCACGAAATGTGCGAATGGCGTCAGATCTGGAGGCCCTAGATCTAACGGCTGAGATCACGCCCAATGGGAAAGCGGAATCGACAAGGGGGATTAAGCCGCGATTTATAAGAATTTGACATTCGATTTGACTGCCAAGGTGGCAGAAGACTCATTCCACGACGTAACGGAAAAACTGAACTGACAAAGCGAGTTGGCGCAGCTGCAGGAGGACATGTGGCCACTCCCTATGAGTCTGATGATGACGCTGGAACAGGGAACTCCAAGCGAAGCTGTAGTAGGCGAACCGATGGAAGTGGAAGGGAAAGTGAACAGCCATGAGCTCAATGGTCTTAATGCCATGTACAAGCAAAGTAGAAAGACAGAGGAGGACGGGACACTGGAAAAAGACCGAACACAGAAAGGAAGAATAGAAAAAGGAAAGATAGTGAAGCGAAGCAGAACGGAAGAAAGAGGGCCGAGCTGACCAAAGGCAGTGTCGAGCACTAGAGAGCCTGAGAGATTCAAGCCATCCCTGAGAGGATCTGTCTGGACTGAGCACCACATTGGGCTCTCTCCATTGAAGACCAGAAAGGTCACAGAGCTGGTAAGGAAAAGAGTCTGTGTACTCTAGGGGCTTGGGGCATCCAAGAACCACCCTACCAAGCAAATTCTGTTTAGGTGACTCACATTGAGCTCCTTCATTGTAATTCTATGCTTGAGACACATTAAGAGAAGGCCACCACTGAGAGCTGGACCGGAGACATAGCCCTGGAGGATAGGGTGAATTCCTTATTAAATTCTTGTGTTCTTATAATGGTTTACTGTATTTCTCTGTTGTTTTCCATTTCAAGTGTCTGTGTATTTGCAATCTGATCGATCCGTTCCTTGTAGAAATTTTGAATAATAAACACTTATTCAAAAAAGATTATCCCGATTATACACTATTTCGGAATACATGCATAATACATAACCTCCTCTATGTTGATCATCAATTTAGCAGCATCAAAAACAATGAAACATCAATCGCATGCACACATTAACACAATATGTAACTTGGGGAAAGCTTACAGCTGAAAACCCCACACTATCTGTATATTAATGATTGAGAACATGTAACAATACATAGTACAATACTCCTCTCAAGTATCCAGCACTATCTCCACCTGTTACACACAAAACTAGCTCAGATCTGAACAAGTCACAGGTTCAAATCTTCTCCACTGCTTTGCCTACCTCTATTGCACAATACCAAGTGAAAATCACTCATATTGAAAATCACGTGAGCAAAATGTATAATACTGGGCATATGCTGTGCAATCCTCATGGGCATACTCAATCCATTGATTGTGCAAGATCTCATGCACAACTATAGTCACAACTGATAGCAATCTCAACCTCTAACACCTGTCTCCACTGAACTATAAATGCACTGAGATAACTGATGTATTCTTCAGCTGCATTATGAGTTAATAATTAGTGAATTAATTTAATCAATTAATTCACATCACTCATCACTAGTCTATTTGCAGTTAGACTAATTACAACTAGTTTAACCAAGTCAAACTGAACACAACTCCATCAACTCCACATCCAACTCCACAGAACTCAACCACATGAGTTCTAACTGATGTCCTGCATGCAATAGCTCAACTGACTCACAAGAAAAGCGTATTTCCTTCTGATAGCTGCATGCGTCACATCTATAGCTCAAACTGAAGTGCTCCAAGAGGATAAGATAAAGTTTATAGTCTAAATATTATTATGAGACAATAATATTTGACTTTTCTATTTTTAGCATGGCAGTCTAAAAATAGACTTTGATCACACCATTGTGAACCAGAAATAGAAGTCAATCTATTTTTCCCAACATGACCAATCATCCATAAACAGCATTCTGCAACTCATAGACCATGATCCAAATGTCTAAAAATAGACATAGTCTAAAAATAGACTTTGCCCCATAATTTTCCTTCGGGCCCACTTAGTGAAGGCGACTCCTTTCCACTAAGCTCCATCATCTTGTTGCATTCTCAACACTCCCTCTCAACAAGATATGGATTATCAGCAACCCCTATCCTGCCTCGGTGGTATTCGAATTTGCTCCTGGTGAGCGCCTTCGTCAAGATATCAGCATCCTGATCCTCCGTTGGAATGTATGAAAGTAACGTGATTATCCACTGCACACAATCTTTGATATGATGGTACCTGATGTCAATGTGCTTAGATCTGTCATGAAATACAGGATTAGCCGAGAGTTTAATGCAACTCTGGTTATCATAGTAAATCACAGTAGGATCCAAGTGAGAACTGAACAAACAGACCAGAATCTTCCTCATCCATATAGCCTCGCATGTAGCCAAACTTGCTGCCATATACTCGGCCTATGCTGAACTGAGTGCCATGGATCTCTGCTTCTTGCTGTACCAAGAAACTGCTGTCGACCCGATACTGAAGACCCCTCCTTATGTGCTCTTTCTGTCCATTGGGCTCCCTGCCCAATCTGCATCCGTGAAGCCACATAGCTTCACCTCATCCTCCTGTCTGTACCACAATCCATATCCCGATGTGCCTCTCAAATAACACAATACATGCCTGCCCACCTTCTAGAAGAGCTTGGTTGGCTTAACCATAGCTTGTGAAAGCTAGTTAACAACATAGCATATATCTGGTCGTGTATTGACCAGATACATAAGCGACCCCACCAACTGTCGATAAACAGTGGCATCCACTTCTTCTGCCGAAGTGGCATCCTCCTTCCTCCAACCTCCAGGAAGAGGAGTATCAACAAGCTTGCAGCTATGCATGTTGAACTTCTCCAATATCTCCCGAGCATACTTACCCTGAGAAACAAATAGTCCATCACTGCGCTGCAAAATTTCCAATCCCAGGAAATAATGAAGGAGGCCCAAGTCCTTCATCTCAAACTCCTTAGCAAAATCACCCTTGCATGAAAGTATCAACAGCTCATCACCCGTTAGAATCAAATCATCTATATAAAGTACAATGATAAGCAACTTACCCTCCACCACAATCTGGTATAGGTTAGGATTCGCCTCACTCTCGGAGAATCCAAGTCCAGTGAAATAGTTGTCTATCCGTGTGTACCAAGCATGTGGTGCTTGTTTCAACCCATACATCGCTCTCTTCAGCCTGCACCCATGCAACTCGCTGCTGAAGATCTCAAAACTTCGGGCTGCTCAATGTACACCTCCTCCTAAATGAATCCGTTGAGGAACGCAGTGTTCACATCCATCTGATGAATGTGCCATCCCATCTACGCTGAGAGAGCAAGAATCGTCCGTATGGAAGAATACCTTGCGACAGGTGCAAAGGTCTCCTCATAATCGATCCCCTCTATCTATGAAAAGCCTCGGGCAACAAATCTTGCCTTGTACTTATCCACACTCCCATCAGCTACCTGCTTAACTTTGTAGATCCATCTCGAACCCACCACTGATTTCCCTTCCGGTCTAGGAACAATCTTCCATGCACTGTTTCTGACAATCGAATCATACTCTTACACCATGGCGTCTACCCATGTGGGATCCTCCACAACTTCCTCGAAAGAGGATGGCTCAGTCACAACACATTTGCTCATAAGAGCCATGTATCCAGTGTATCGATCAGGTAACTGTCTCTGCCTGCGTTGGGCTATAGGTGGTCCTACAACTTTCTCTGTATCTTGAGCCAGTCGCTCAGCTTCTGTCAAGTGCTTTCGCCCTCTGATGGTTGGTGCTGCATGAGTGGTCTCTTCCACTCCATGAACCTCGTCCTGTGGCTGATCCATGTCCTGAAGCTCATCCTTAGGAACTAATAGCTCCTCATCTGCATGCAAGTGTAGCTCCCTCTCAAGTGAACACTTCATGGCTTTGTCCTCCTGAAATTTTATATCCCGTCGCACAACAGTCTTACCATTGTCTGGCAAATACACACGATAGTTGTGGGGCATATCAGTGTACCCCACAAATATTCCAACCTCTGCGGTCGGCTCCAACTTCTTCCTGGCATCCTTCGTCACATGCATGTAAATGTTAGCACCAAAAATCCTCAATTGAGAAAGATCAGGCTTCTTACCAGAATAAGCCTCCTCGGGTGTACTCATGCCAAGTATCCTGTGAGGACAATAGTTCTGCACATAAACTGCTATATTGCATGCTTCCACCCACAAGTGAAGGGGTAGGCCCTGATCATGCAACATCGCCCGTGTAGCGCCCACGATCGTTCTATTCTTCTTCTCAACAACCCCGTTCTGTTGTGGGTTATGGGGAGCTATGAGCTCTCTTCAAATCCCTTCTGCCTTGCAGAAATCCTTGAACTTGCCAGAGATGTATTCACCACCATTATCGCTCCTAAGAGCCTTCACCTTCTTCCCTGACTCCTTCTCGACCAGTGCTTTGAACTCACAGAACTTTAAGTATGTCTCGCTCTTCTTCTGCATGAAGAAGATCTAGCACTTACGAGAGAAATCATCAACAAAAATCACATAATACCTGTGTTTTTCTGTCGAAGCTGTTGAGAAAGGTCCACACACGTCTGTGTGAATTCTCTCAAGGATCGTCGTGGTGCGACTATCCTTCTCGTGAAAGGTGGCTTTCACAAACTTTCCCAAGGTACACCCCTTGCACTGATCTAACTGCGCAAGAGTGCCTTTAGGAAGCCCTGTAGTGATCTGCTGTAGTATCTTCAAGGCTCCATGGTGAAGGTGACCCAATCTCCTGTGCCACAACTCACCATCATCCCGGCTCACCAATCCTTTTTCCTTGCATGCCATTGCTGCACATCCATCTACATGAAATTGATAAAGGTTCCTCACTCGAATCCCTATCTTTCGGGTTTCTCCAGTTGTCTTGCTGCGCAAGAAAGCATTTCCCTCGCTAAAAACAACATCATATCCCTTGTCTTCTAACATCGCCATAGAGATAAGATTCTTCTCCAATCCTGGAACATGCATCACTTCCTTCAATATGAACAGTTTACCAGACTCCCTCTCAAAGGAAATGGTACCGATACCAGTCGCACTGTATCTACCTTCATTGCCCATCTCGATGTGCACTCCAAGATCTTTGTCCTCCATATCAAAAAACAAATCTCGATCTCCTGTCATGTGAAAAGACGCACCACTGTCCAAGAACCACACCGATCCCATCACACTTGAAACCAAGCATGCGATCAATGAAAAATCAAGCTCAAACTGCGAGGCTAGAGCCTCTCCTGCTGCAGATTCAGTGGCTTGCTTGTTCTTCTTCTTTTGTGGACAATTAGTGGCATAGTGTCCGTGCTCGTGACAGTGAAAACACTTCACCTTTGACATGTCCTGCTTCTTGCCTTTCGCACCAGACGGAGAAGATTTCTTGTTCTTCCCCTTCTTTTCTTTGGCAGCCAAAGCATAATTTTCTTCATCAGTTCCCTTTGATGAAGATCCGTCCCTGGTATTCCGCCTGATATCCTCCTGCACAAGATCCGACCAAAGTCTCTCCCATCTTGGCAATTTCTCTCGACCATTGACAGAGTCCTGATAGGAATGCCAACTCTTTGTAAGACCAAGGAGAGCCAAGCTCACCAAGTCCTGATCATCGACAGTCACCCCAACACTTCGCAGCTCATCTCGACACTAAGTGAACTTCGTGAGATACTTGGGCATACTGTCTCCCTTCTCACATTTGATGTTTCTGAGTTTATCCTTGAGCGCCAGCTTCCTCTGATCTCTCTTGCTTTGGAATAGATCTGTCAACGCTTTCCACATCAAGTATGGAGAAGCCTTTCCATGCAGGTTGGACACAATGTGATCCTTCACGCCCTCCAACAGAATCCTTCGACACTTTGTTGTCTTCTTTTGCCAAGCATCAACTTGCGCAGCATCAGTAGGCTTTCGGACATCAGCCTCTATGAAATCCTTCAGCCAATTATCATCCAACACTGCCTCCATCCTGTCCTTCCATGCAATATAGTTTGAGTTGTCCTCAAGAGCATACTCCAATCGCAATCCGTTGAAAGACATTGCCACGTTGATACCAAGAAAACACTGCTGCAAATTCGAATTCCACCAGCTCCAAACTCAACCGCCTCTGATCTAGAATTCGTGAGAACAAGGTATTTCTCGTACAGAGATTGACTGTATGGGCTTTTACCGGATATCTCACCTTTCAAAGGAAGGATGAATCCAGAGGCTACCTAGCCCGATTATAGACTCTGCTTGAAGAAATAAATTTTAAACACTTTCTGAATAGTAGATCTGATGATCAACATCTCTGATACCATGTAGAATTTTGAATAATAAACACTTATTCAACAGAGATTATCCCAATTATACACTATTGCAGAATACATGCATAATACATAACCTCCTCTATGTTGATCATCAATTTAGCAGCATCAAAAACAATGAAACATCAATCGCATGCACACATTAACATAGTATGTAACCCGAGGAAAGCTTACAGCTGAAAACCCCACACTATCTGTATATTAATTATTGAGAACATGTAACAATACATAGTACAATACTCCTCTCAAGTATCTAGCACTATCTCCACCTGTTACACACAAAACTAGCTCAGATCCGAACAAGTCACAGGTTCAAATCTTCTCCACTGCTTTGCCTACCTCTATTGCACAATACCAAGTGAAAATCACTCACACTAAAAATCACGTGAGCACAGGCTATAATACTGGGCATATGCTTTGCAATCCTCATGGGCATACTCAATCCATTGATTGTGCAAGATCTCATGCACAACTATAGTCACAACTGATAGCAATCTCAACCTCTAACACCTGTCTCCACTGAACTATACATGCACTGAGTTAATTGATGTATTCTTCAGTTGCATTATGAGTTAATAATTAGTGAATTAATTTAATCAATTAATTCACATCACTCATCACTAGTCTATTTGCAGTTAGACTAATTACAACTAGTTTAACCAAGTCAAACTGAACACAACTCCATCAACTCCACATCCAACTCCACAGAACTCAACCACATGAGTTCTAACTGATGTCCTGCATGCAATAGCTCAACTGACTCACAAGAAAAGCATATTTCCTTTTGACAGCTGCATGCGTCACATCTATAGCTCAAACTGAAGTGCTCCAAGAGGATAAGATAAAGTTTATAGTCTAAATATTATTATGAGACAATAATATTTGACTTTTCTTTTTTTAGCCTAGCAGTCTAAAAATAGACTTTGATCACACCGCTGTGAACCAGAAATAGAAGTCCATCTATTTTTCCCAACATGACCAATCATCCATAAACAACATTCTGCAACTCATAGACCATGATCCATATGTCTAAAAATAGACATAGTCTAAAAATAGACTTTGCGCCAGAATTTGCCTGCGGGCCCACTTAGTGAAGGCGACTCCTTTCCACTAAGCTCCATCATCTTGTTGCATTCTCAACATTCCCTAAATAAGATAAACACACACCAGCACATGAGTTTGTAATATCTTCATTTAATCAATCTTTAACTGAGATCACTCATAGGGTTATTATCAGATCAAGTGGTATCAGAGCTCTAGGCCGTGAAGGTTAGACAAGCTTGTGTTGGTTTAGCTATTGAATTCTCACTAGATCAAAGCTTAAATTAGGAGAAGGAGAGTTGGTGGAAACTAATCCTGAAATTGGGAGAGTTTATCCTCGGAAGACAATGTCAAAGGAAGGTTCTGTGGGGCTAGACCCTCAATTCATAGAAAGCTTCCTAGCTATAAAGTCCATGGTAGAAGAAATGTATAGGGACTTTAGAAAACATAAGGATGAAGACTCATCAGGCTCTAAAAAATACAAAGAAGAAGATGAGTCTCACTTCCATGACCACTCCAAGGGAAAAGGGAAAGAGGAAAGCTTTCTCACACCTCCTAATAGCCCTGTGCATAGCAAGAAAGCATCCATAATCAAACTAGATGTTAAATTTGATTTGCCTAGATATGATGGAGAGCTAAATGTAGAAAAGTTGGACAATTAGATTAGACAAATTGATGTTTATTGCAGAGTACAGAACATTGACTCAGGCAAGAGCAAGATTGAGCTGGCAAGCTTATGCCTGGGAGGCACTGCCTTGGTTTGGTGGGAAGGCAGAACCCAAGATGATATAAAAAGACATGGTAAGACTATCTCTGTCTAGAATGAATTTGTTTCTACAATCAAAAAACATTTCTATCCATTGGCCTACATGCAACAAGCCATGATGAGTTGGCAAACTCTTTGGCAGTTGAAAGGGAAAAGTGTGCAAGGGTATACTCAAGAATTTAGAAAGAAAGCAATGATTTTAGGAATTTCGTTAGACTCACCAGAAACTTTGTTGAAGTACATTGGTGGTATACATAGCTACACGAGGCATACCATCCTCATTTTCAATCCCACTAGTATAGATGAGGTGTCTGTACAAGCTACTCATCTAGAAGCTAGAGGAAAGAATGGAAATCCAGAAGTTGGGGGACCATCCCAACCCATTGCAAGCAAGAGCAAGGAGAAAAGAAAGTAGAAGTGGAAAGCAAGGAAGGCTAACACTGCACAGAAAAGCAAAGCTTCATGCACTCACTGTAAAAAGGATGGGCATGATGATGAGCATTGTTGGATTCTGCATCCAGAGCTGAGACCTAAGAAGTTCGAGGGCAAGAAGAAGAAGACTACTATAGCTATTTAGAAAGATTTGGGGTTAGACTCGGGAGATGAAACAACCATTGCAGCCACATGTATCAAAGGTAAGGATTCTAAACCATCAACTAGTAATTTTGCTCAATCTGTTTTTGATGAAGAAAATGAGAGAAAAAGACATGAGCTTTTCCATATTCGAGTTATTTCCAAACATCAAAAGGTTGATACTTTGTTTGATAGTGGCTCACAAGTAAATTTAATTTTTGAAGCAATTGTAAAGAAATTGGGACTAGCAACCACACCTCACAAGAAACCGTACCCATTAGGATGGTTGAATGATAAAGCACAACTACAAGTGACTAGACAGTGCAAACTCAAATTTTCTTTTGGGTCAACATTTGTAGATGAGGTGGAGTTAGACGTAATTCCTTTGGATATATGTGGAATTGTTTTAGGAAGTCCTTACTTGTATGATATAAAGGCTATTTTCTATAGAGCTGAGAACAAGTATTTTCTTGTTAAAAGTGGAATCTAATACTTTGTAAGAGCTCATAAGCTAAAGAATAATTATACTCTCATAAACTCAGGGCAGATGAAAAGAATGATAAATTCATGCAAACAATTCTTACCTATGGTTGTAAAGGAAAGGAAACTTGATAAAACCAATGTATTTGAGTGCTATAATGCTAAACAACAAGCTGATATAGAAAAGGTTGTTTCAGAATATGATATCTTGTTTCAGGAACCTAAAGGTCTGCCACCCAAAAAGGAAATAGTACATGATATTATTTTGCAGCAAGATGTTCCATTTCCTAACATTGGGATGTACAGGTTGTCATCTTTAGAGAATGATGAATTCAATAAGAAGGTGTAGGAGTTTCTCCAGAAGGGTTTCATCAGGCCTAGCACATCACCATGCGGGTCACCAATCATTTTGGTGAGAAAGAAAGATGGCTCGTGGAGAATGCGCATTGATTATCGAGCACTGAATAAGATAACGATAAAAAATCGTTATCCCCTTCCTCGCATAGATGATCTCTTAGATCAATTGAAGGAAGTTGTTTATTTCACCAAGCTAGACTTGCACAATGGATACCATTAGGTCAGAGTTGCAGAACAGGATGCATGGAAGACTGCTTTCAAAACAAAGAAGGGATTGTATGAGTGGATGGTTATGCCTTTTGGCTTAACTAATGATCCTACTACTTTCATGAGATTAATGAATGATGTACTCAGAAATTTTCTTGATGATTTTGTTATTGTGTATCTGGATGACATTCTGATTTTTAGTAAAACGTGGGAAGAACATTTAAAACATGTTAAGTAGAAACTAGATGTTTTGAAAAGAGAAAAACTTTATGTTAAACTCTCAAAATGTGAATTTGGCAAAACATCTCTAAACTACTTGGGTCATATAGTAGGGGGTGGCAAATTGAAGATAGATCCCTCTAAAGTGGCAGTCATTGTAAACTGGCCTAAGCCTAAGTCTGCTACATAAGTGAGAAGCTTCTTAGGAGTAGCACAATATTGGAGGAAGTTCATTTCCAACTTTTCCTCAATTGCAGCTCCCTTACATGCTTTAACATGATTGAATAAGGTGTTTCAGTGGGGAGGCAAACATCAAAAATCCTTCGACACCTTGAGAGAAAAGATTAGTACAGCCCCTGTACTAGCACTGCTTGATCTGCAAAGACCATTTGAGATCCAAACTGATGCTAGTGACTATGCCATGGGAGCAGTGTTGACACAGTATGGTAAACCCATATGTTATCATTCTGAGACATTTAATCCTACAGTAGTTAACTATCCTACATATGATAAAGAATTGTATGCCTTAGTTCAGAGTGTGAAAATGTGGAAACATTACTTAATGGGCAAAGAGACAGTAATACATACTGATCCTCAACCACTTCAATATCTACACTCCCAAACTAAGTTGCAGCAATCAAGACATTACAGATGGATGGGTTTTCTACAACAGTTTCATTTAGTCATCAGATATAAAAAGGGCATACATAAAAAAGTTGTAGACATGTTATCTAGACCCATTATAAATGCATCTACTATACTTAAGCATAATTCTGTGCTACATGAAAGCTACATTGAGCAACATGCTCAAGATATAGACTTTAAAGATGTATATGCAACTTTGAGTCAAGGCAAAAGAGTAGAAGAACTGGATTATCATGTAAAGGATTGACTCTTATACCATTGTGGGAAACTTCGCGTTCCACAAACTGAGAGAGTAAAGATAATTAGAGAATCACACACTTCCTTGATATCAGGTCACTTTGGAGTAAGTAAAACAGTTGCACAGTTGCAAAGATTTTGTTATTGGCCAAAAATGAATGAGATAGTTTCTAGATATGTAAGAGGATGTACTATGTGTGCTAAAAGCAAGCCCAACAATAGAAAACTAGGCTTATACACTCCATTTCCAGTACCTTCTCATCCTTGGGAAAGTGTTTCCATGAATTTTATTGGAGCTGCCTAAATCTAGGAAAGGTCATAATTATTTATATGTTGTTGTGGATAGGTTAAGAAAAATGTGTATTTTGATACCTTGTAATAAACAGATTACTGTTGAACAGACTGCAAAATTGTTCTTTGAAAATGTATGGGTTCATTTTGGGTCACTCACTTCCATTGTATCTAATCGAGACACCCGATTTGTGGGGAAATTTTGGTCAAGTCTGTGGGAGCTAATGGACACCAAACTAAAGAAAAGCATAGCTTTTCATCCACAAACTGATGGCCAGACAAAAGTAGTTAACATGACAGTGATCCAGTTACTCAGAGGATATTGTAGCAAACATCCTAAACTTTGGGATGAACATTTGTGTTATGTGCAGCATGCTTACAACAGAGCAAAACATTCTTCTACACAGAGATCTCCTTTTGAGACTTGCTTTGGTTTCACACCAAGGTCTCCTTTAGATTTTGTCTTTGGTAAAGATCCCATAGTTGATGGACACAACGATGTGGACAAGGCAACTAGGTTCATTGAACAAATCTAGGAGATCCACCAGGCAGTACAAGAACAACTGGAAAAGAGCCAAGCCAAATACAAGGCTAGGCATGATAAGCATCGGATGGAGCATAGTTTTCAAGTTGGTGACCAGGTCTGGCTGTATATCAGCAAGGACAAGATGCAAGGTGAAGGTAAAAAGCTAAAGCCCATCAGGTATGGACCTTTCAAAATACTTGAGAAGATTGGTGAGAATGCTTTTCGCCTTGATCTACTAGCTTACATGCACATCTACTCAGTCGTAAATGCAGATTGCTTGAGATTGTTTGAACCTTCAATGATTGAGGATCCTGAAGAGTAGAGTCAGTTGCCTTCTATTGATGACCTGCTACCTAAATATCTTAATGAATTGCAAGGAGACATAGTGCTGGATAGGAAGGTGAGGACGACACGCAGAGGAGATGTTGAGTACCTCAGAGTTAGGCTCAAAGGTTCGAAACCAACCACTGAAAAGTGGATTGAGATTGGACAAGTGAGAAAATAGTACCCTCACTTAGTCGATGCTTAAAAACCAACTTTTGGTGGTCCAAAATCTTTTTCAGTGGGAAGGCCGTGATCTGAATTGGATCCATGAAGAATTGTCAGAAGGACCATGATTGTATTAGGTCAGGACAAACATCAAAGAATTAAGAAGCAACGGTCAAAAACACCTCTGAACAGTGGCAATTAGCAGCTAGCGTGGAGCGACGAGGATCTCGGTCAAAGCGCGCTGAACGATGCCCATGGAGACTACGCAGGAGGCAAAACTAGCCCCTGGGAAGCCCAGATAGGGAAACAAAGGCAATTTTTGATGCATGATTAATTGCTGGGCAAAACCCCTCGAAATGGGAAGGCCCCGAGCGCTCGGTCACATGAAGAGCCGGGAAAACTGTGGGGAAAAGGCTAAAGATCAAGGCGGAACCCGCGCTCCGAAGAATCGGTGGTATTGATCGGGGGCACCCTCAAGCGATAAGTGGAATTGGCGAAAACGAAGTGATTCCGCTCAGCGCCCGACATGTGGCAAGCGAAGGAGAGAGAAAACCACTGCTGATCGTGCGCTAACGGTCGAGCAAGTCAACTGTGCTAAACGTGCGAATGGTGTCGGATATGGAGGCCCCAGATCTAATGGCTGAGATCGTGCCTGATGGGAAAGCAGAATCGACTTTGGGGATTAGGCCACGATTTATAAAAATTTGACGCTCAATTTGACTGCCAAGGTGGCAGAAGACTCATTCCATAACGTAACAGAAAAATTGAACCGACAAAGCGAGTTGGCATAGTGGCAGGAGGACATGTGGCCACTCCCTATGAGTCTGATGATGACGCCGGAACAGGGAACTCCAAGCGAAGCTATAGCAGGTGAACCGATGGAAGTGGAAGGGAAAGCGAACAGCCATGAGCTCAATGGCCTTAAAGCCATGTATAGGCAAAGAAAAAAGATAGAGGAGGATGGGACAACAAAGAAAGACCGAACGCAGAAAGGAAGAACAGAGAAAGGAAAGACAGTGAAGCGAAGCAGAACGGAAGACAGAGGGCCGAGCTGACCAAAGGCAGCATCGAGCACCAAAGAGCTTGAGAGATTCAAGCCATCCCTGAGAGGATCTGTTCGGACTGAGCACCACATTGGGCTCTCTCCATTGAAGACTAGAAAGGTCACAGAGCTGGTAAGGAAAAGAGTCTGTGTACTCTAGGGGCTTGGGGCATCCAAGAACCACCCTGCCAAGCAAATTCTGTTCAGGAGACTCACATTGAGCTCCTTCATTGTAATTCTCTGCTTAAGACACATTAAGAGAAGGCCACCATTGAGAGCTTGACCGAAGATGTAGCCTTGGAGGATAGGGTGAACTCCTTATTAAATTCTTGTGTTCTTATAATGGTTTATTGTATTTCTCTGTTGTTTTCCATTTCAAGTGTCTGTGTATTTGCAATCTGATCGATCCGTTGCCTAAATAACATAGACACACACTAGCACATGAGTCTGTAAAACCTTCATTTAATCAATCTTTAACTGAGATCACTCATAGGGTGATTATCAAATCAATAAGCCATGTATTTATGGTATTCTTTCACATATACAACTCACAAGAATAAGGCAAAAACAAGTGGAGGCCGAGTAATCAAGGACTTACAGTTTAATCAGATTTTGCAGAATAATGAAAGAAGTGAAAGAGAATAATAAATCATCACATAGAGCTTGAAACATCAAGAGTTATATACTTATTTGAACTAAAGATAGAAATGTGGATGTAAGAAGAATGAATGCTATGATTTCAGGAAGCACACATTTAAAGATATAATCTTAGACTTGCATACATGCATATGTATTAACTAATTAACACCAATGAATCTGTAAGAATATAAAATATATTTCTGGCAGCTACAATTGCTTGAAATCAGAGGGGAAGTGCAAACATAATGGAAGTTTAACAGAGAAACAACATACTATAATACTTGAATATGGGAATCACCACAGTTTCATTCATATTAAGAAAGATGTAGATCTGGAATCCATACAACTTCAGAAGCACATACAATTTTTTCCTAGAATTTAGAAACTTTCTTCAATGTTTCTTCCTCCCTTTTATAATGAGAGGGAGGGTAAGAAAATCAATTACAGAAATATCTTCAGGTGGAAATTTATAGCTGTCTGTATGAATGGTTGTCTTAGCGTAAATCCTCTAACTATTACAATAGGGAGATTCCTTTCTTGAAAGAAAAATAGAATAACAATACAGTGATCAAAACAACAAAACGAAATTAATCCATCGCAACTAAAATGATGGTTTCTAGAAATATCTTCATGCCACTCTTTTTTGCTGGCCTTTGGTCCTGGCGTGTTCCTGCTAAGTCATGGTTAATCCTCTCTCAGTCGGTTTTGGGTCACTCTTAGTCTTTAACAACCTCTGAAACAACTGCCAACTCATACGCCTTTTTAACTTTCTGTTAGATAATATTGGTGCCCTGAAAAGTCTGGTGTCATGTTTCATGGAGTACCCAGGAGCCTTTCGAACACTGGCCTTTTAACACAGGAACACTGTGAAACAGGTGAGCCTGACTGCCCTTTACGCCCTTGGGAATACAACCCCCTTCCACTTCTTCTTTTATGTGATCGAGGGCTTGAACCGAGCGCTTAGTCCTTTGGGTGCTAAGGCTTTCAATTGTCGCGCGGGGGCCTTTTCCTTTGTTACTTGAAAAACCTTTAATAACCCCTTACATTACATCGATCGATATACTGGACGCGAGAACCTTATGAAATACAACCTATGGAACATTGCATCCAGGGGCCCCTTTTTCTTATCACAATCACAATCCCGCATCCGACGCTGAATACACTTTCCCTTAAGTTTTTCCGCTAAGAAGTTGTGATCACTGATATGCGAGATGATGTCATCTTTGCAATGTGTCACCTAGTGAGTGGTGACATGTGTCACCTGGAAATGGCCCCACAGGACCCCTGAAAACATCGAAACAAAGTGACACGTATCCGCCTGCCACGTTAGCATCCGTATTGCCACGTGTCCTCCGTACTGCCACTTGTTATCCGTATTGCCACATCATTGGTGACGTTGGCTACCATGTCTGCTCTAAGGAACAACTAGAGGTTGACATGTGGTCCCCTGGAGGAGAGAGAAAAATGCCTGCCCGACCCTGTTTTTTCATGCTTTTCCTTTGTATTTGGTTTTCTTGGTTCCATGACGATGTACCACTTTATCGTGGTATGGGCGGTATGCAAGTCTTTTTAAGTTGAAACCCTGTCGATCCGTCGATCGCCGATCGCCGATGCCACATTGAGGAGAGAGAAAGGGGGTCCCCCATCCATGTTTTGTCTGCCTCTCTTTTTTTAAACTATTTTAGTCCTTCCACTGTGATACACCATTATATCGCAGATCGGCACCTGCAAGTTCTTGGAGTATGTAGTGACCATGCATCTGTGATGAAAGCCGATTTACGGGATTGTTTTATCAGCCTTCGGCATCGAGAACCGATGATAATCCTTAAGTGTGAGCCCCAGGAATCCACTGATAGTCGATCGCCGGTTGCAATGTTTCCAAGGTAGAACTTCAAAATGATTTATCTTCTACTCCAAGAGTCCATTTTTAGAAGTCCATATACCGTTGGAAAGTTCTTTCCAAGCACTATGCAATGGATAGGGTCTGAGTTAGCTCTAAGATCTTCTGTGGCCTAGGAAAGGGGCTCTAAACTTCACTGCTATTGGGCAACTTTAACCATTTGAAACCAGAAATGCAGTGAGTGACAACATTGACTCCAAATGGGGATAGTGCCTTGCTGGCAAGGCGTTGAGGACCTGCGGACTAGTATCTTTCCTTCCATTTGGCATGGAGTTATTCTTAAACAAAATATAGTTATGTGAAAAGGACTTTTCTGAAAATAAACTAAAAAATTTGAATAACAATTTCATCATACACACCGAATATTTAAAATGAGCAAGAGACATATATCTCTAATTTTGAAAATAAAATTTTAGAAACTGACCATTTACAGGTAGTTCCAGCAGTTCACCATCCAAGTTTTCAAGCATGTAATTGTTGTTTCCCCATTCTTCTGCAATATTGAAAGGGTCGAGCCATAGTGGATCAAACTTCCCATGTTTGCTTTTTCTTCTCGTTTGACATCCCACCTGAGAACTAAATCTCCTTGTTGAAGAGATCTATCCTTGGACTTCTTGTCAAATAGAGATTTCATCATTTTTTGGTAGTTTAACAGTTTGGTCCCCACTTGCTCTTTGTTGCTCCACCAGCTGATTTATTCTTATAGTCAAGGTGCTAGCCTCTTCCTCGGCTTCTTGCAACAACTTAGCTATTGGCATTGCTAATTGGATAGGGAAGACAACAACCCTACCATATACTAGCTCAAAAGGAGATTTCCTAGTGGATATTTTGGGTGTTACACGGTTAGCCCACATAGTAAACTTTAGTTGAGAGTCCCAGTTCCTTTCATTTTCAGTGATGGTCTTCTTTAGAACTCTCACCATAGTTTTATTAGAAGACTCAACCAAGCCATTCCCTTGAGGGTAGTATATAGTGGAGTTTCCAACAATGATGTTGAATTTGTGGTAGAAGTTGGTGAACTTGGCAGATATGAAGACCTGTGCATTATCAGTGATTATTTTGAAAGGACACCCAAAGCAGGACAATATGTTCTCCTCCATGAATTTTATCACCACTGAATCAGTAGCATTCCTAGATGGGATAGCCTCTACCCACTTGGTGAAATAGTCATTGGCTATTAAAATCCATTTGTGTTGGTCGCTAGAAGGTGGGTTGATTTCTCTGATGAAGTCCAATCCCCACTGTCTAAAGGGCTCCTTTACATGCACAGGAATCAGGAGAAGAGGTGTTAAAATTGGAAACTAGGGCCAAAATTCATGTGGGTCATCTTATTCATGGCTGATGATATGTTCATTAGATTCCTCTCGTCGAGAGGTGTAGGATTGATCTAAAGATCATCCGATTCTGATAAGTATTCATCGAGACATGAATCTATTTTGATTATGGAATTATTATCAAGCCAACCTACAACTCATGTAGGCTCAGAAGCCCAACAGTCGCATCTATTCAAACATCAACAGTTGTGTATAAATACAGGAGGACTTTTCCTCATTTTCACTTTCTCATCTCATCACATCTCTCTCTCTCTACTGCGCAGAAAAGGGTCTCTCTCTCACACATGTGAAGTTGGAAGTCGCTGAAACTGAAACTGCAACTGCAGATCCAAACTTTGACTAGCGTAGACCATCAAACCTCCTCTTCTAATCTATGCTGTAGGTTCATCTAAACCTCCTCTGAAGGCTGTAACTTTTGGTGGTGGAATCAAGTTGATTCGATGGACAGTTTGTGAGATATTAATTGCCCTAGTTTGAAGGAAGTTGTTGAAACTGAAGTTGCAACTGCAAAAGTGAAGTTTGACCTGCGTGGACCAGAATGTCTCCTCATCTGAACTATGTTGTAGGTTCATTTGAACCTCCTCTGAAGGCTGCAACTTTTGGTGGTGGAATCAAGCCGATCCGACAGTCGGTTTGTGAGATATGGACTGCCCTATTTTTGATGATGAAGCTGCTAATGCTGATGCTGTTGATTTAGGGTTTTCTACTGCTAATATAAATCAGATTTATTGTACTATTTATCTCTGCTAAATTATTGAAGATAAAAGAAGATTTGATCAAAGGGTTTCCCCACACATTGTGGGGTTTGTCCCTGGCTAGCCGCCACATCTTGTGTCTCTTGTCTTAGCTTGTTTTCTATCGATCGTTTAATATTCTATATGCACTTTACTTTATGTACATGTGATTGCTAATCTGTGGAATATAATAAGAAAAAGAAGTAAACTATTATAAGCATAGAACATACCATAAATTAACATGGTATTGGAGCTGAGGTGAAGACAAAGCCTGAGGAAGAACAAGAGTAATCATTGAAGAGAAGATTGGCAAGGATATCCTAAAAGAACTATGGGGTCCTCAACACTCTTTCCTGCCGAAGACAAGCTCCATGAGAAAGCTGACTATCACGAATGGAAGATGTCTATCAATCTAACTCTAGAAGATCAAGTGCTGGACCATGTAAGAGGCAATATTGTTGAGCCTCCATCAAATTCATCCGCTGATGCCTGGAACAAATGGAAAACCGGAGAAGTCAAAACAAAGAAGATCATCGGGGACTCTATCGACAAGCACTTGGTGGCCTACATCTCTGAACTGGAAACCTCCAAGGAATCTACGATATACTGGTGAGTTTATTTAAAGTCAATGATGCAAATCAAGTTTTGTTTCTTAGAAATAAGCTGAGGGAAATCAAGAAGGGTAAAGATGAGAGTATGCAAGCATACATCTTAAGAATCACCGAGATCAAGAACGATCTCCTATCTATTGGGGAGACTATTACTGATAGAGAAATGGCACTCACGACTCTTGGAGGATTACCATCCGAATGGTACGTGTTCAGGACTACTCTTCTAAACAATAATATAATTCTTGGTTTCGAGGAATTAATAGCTAGATGCATCCAAGAAGAAACAAGGGTAGGAGGAAGAAATGCCCATGCCTAAAGGTCCTCCTGCTGCCTTTTCTTCTCATGCTAAAAAAAGAAATAACTCCGGGACTAAATCAAAAGGAAAGGCTGGACCTGAGGGCGGAAGAAAAGGATGATGTTACATCTGTGATAAAGCAGGTCACTATGCAAGGGAGTGCCCTGATAGAAAGGACTCACACCGGGACGATGATCAAAATCCATCTGATGGAAATCAAAGGAATGAAAAATTCAATAGAAAAGGTAAGAGAAGAGCTGGGAATCAAGGAAGAGGACAACCATTCAAGAAGGCTATAAATTCCAGGATTTATTAAATGCACCTGACCTCAAAAATAACCTGGTGTCCATCTCGGCAATGGAAGACAAAGGCTACAAGGTAACCTTCAGCGATGGCAAGGTACATATATGGAAAAATAATGTTAAAGATGCCTTTACTCTTGGGTTTCGAGTTGATTCTTTATATCAGGTCGGTGTATGTCCGCTAGGTGTCATGTCTTGTGACACAACTCTTCAGTCCGAACTTTGGCATCGAAGGTTTTCCCACCTTCATTACAAAGCTCTACCTGATGTAAGATAGATGGTGACAGGGATGCCCGAATTTTGAGTAGAGAAAGAAGGTGTATGTCGAGGATGTGCTGAAGGAAAGCTCAAAAGGGGACCATTCCCCTTAAGTCAAAGCAAGACCTTTGATATATTACAGTTGGTTCACTCAGGCATATCTGAGGCTGGCATTAAGAGGGAGACTACTACACCACATACTCCTGAGAAGAATGGTGTGGTAGAAAGGAAGAACCGTACGATTGTGGAAGCTGTCTCTATGGGTAGATGATGTAACAATGCCTGATGTGGAGGAACCCATGGATCCTATTTATCCACCTGAGCCTTCCTCTTCTAGGAAGAGGCCTTCATGGCTTAGGGGGATACTTGATGATGCTGAAGGACAAGCTGCACCTCGAGGAACATTCCGTGAAAGTAAGAAACCTAACAGGTATTAGGGACACCTAACCATCATGAACACGATCATACAAAATGAGCCTTCATCATTCTCAAATGCCTTCAAGCATCAAGTATGGAAGGATTCTATGACCAAAGAATATGAGTCTATTATGGAGAATGATGTCTGGGAAGTAGTTCCTAGACCCCAGGACAAGACAATTGTTACTTCAAAATGGCTTTACAAGATAAAGCTGCAGTAGATGGAAGTACGGAATAGTATAAGGCTTGTTTTGTTGCTCGTGGTTTCTCCCAGAGGGAAGGTATAGACTATGATGTGATATTTGCACCTGTTGCCAGATATACGACCATCCACTTGATCATAGCCCTTGTGGCTTCACAAGGATGGAACTTACATCAGATGGATGTCAAGACCACGTTCTTGCATGGTGCGATCAAATAAGAGGTCTACGTGGAGCAATCCAAAGGATTTGAGATTTATGATCGAAAATCTCATGTATATAGGTTGAAGAAGGCTCTCTATGGGCTGAACCAAGCACCTCAAGCATGGTATGAGAGGATCGATAGCTACTTGATGAAGCTGGGATTCACTAGGAGTGAAGCCGATCCTAACCTTTACCTTAAGGTTGAAGATGACAAGCCTCTCATACTGGTGTTGTATGTGGATGTCCTCTTTCTAACAGCTGCATACCTTTTCATTCACAAATGTAAGAGGGAGTTGGCTTTTGAATTTGAAATGAAGAACCAAGGACTTGAAGTGTGGCATAAGCCAAGGGCAATTTTCCTATCTCAATGAAAATATCTGGTGAAGATTCTGAAAATATTTGGTATGATGGACTGCAAGCCTATGACTACCTCGAGGATCTTAACTTTTAGAAGTTATATGGTGGTGATATCAGACCAGATTTGGGAAATGCCTCTGAATTTCAAAAAACTCATTCACGTTGATGTTCTTGGTGAACCTCTGCCCGAACATATGTTTTGTAGTTAGCATTGTGAGCTCATATTTGATTGAGCCTCACTAGATTGGTGCCAAGAATATTCTGAGATGTCTTCAGGACACCATCTCTCATGGATTGAGATACACTTCCAGAAATATGAAACTGCATGATTATTTGAACGCTGATTAGGCAGGTAGTGTGGAGGATCACTGGAGCACTTTTAATGTTGCTTCTCTTTGGATTCTGCTTTGATATAATGGATGAGCAAGAAGCAGAACTCGGTTGCCATAAGCACTGCCAAGACCAGATACATATCTACGAGTATGATCTCGTATGAAGTTGCCTGGTTGGGGAAGCTCTTCAGTGAGCTATTTGAACACATACCACTGTGATTCTCTGTAACAACTAGAGGTGGGATTCTATTATTGAGGATTCCCGTATTCGTCGATTACTCCAGCAGATAGACATCATCTGGGATATGGTAAGTCGATGAGCAAGGAGGTTCCATCGCATTAAGATGATGTACAGGTCGATACACCTTGTCAAAGCCCTGAGGAAAGATCTAATCTGTGATTTTCCCAAATGACTTGGAGTCGTCAAGAAACCCTTGTACAAGGGTCCTGCATGTTTCATACATTGAGCTTTGGGAGCTCTAAGGGCTTGTGGTTCTTATTGGAGCAACATACGACTACAGGGTGACTCATCCTCCCCTGGTGGTGCGCACTAGAATAAGATGATTCGCTATCTTGTGGGACAAGATGATTCGCTCTCTTGTGGAACAGGATGATTCACTCTCTCGTGTAGCAGGATGATTAGTTCTCCTGTGAGGCCTGGATTGATGTGTTCTCCATGGTGATTGTAGCAAGATTGATGTGTTCTCCTGTGAGGCCTGGATTGATGTGTTCTCCATGGTGGCCTGGATTGATGTGTTCTCCATGGCGATTATAGCAGGATTGATGTGTTCTCCTGTGAGGACGAGATTGATTAAGTTCTCTTATTGAGACATCCTACCCATGCAGTCTAGGACTCATGGGAAGTACCTCTCATCTGATTAATGAGCAGGGAAATGAAGTTAGGGACCATAGTAGTACTGATGGATGCATCGTTGTATCTACCATACTCCCTATGCTAGGATGACCTCCATTGATCTAGGATCAATGATACTGGTCTGGGACTAGTGCTAGGAGTGGTACATTCTATGACACTGACTTCGGGTCGGTTGTTACTGGTCTGGGACCAGTGGTACGCACTCTGAGACTGACTTTGAGTCAGTGGAGGATGTTATTGGTCTGGGACCAGTGGTAGGAGTTGTACTCACTATGACGCTGACTTAAGGTTGGTTGAGACTGGTTTGAGACCAATGGTACATACTCTGAGACTGACTTTGAGTCAGTATGATACATCCTCGATCATTTCTTCTTCTTCATAATTCAGACAAAAGCAGAGCAGAACAAAACAAAGAAGAGCAGAGCATAATAGAGCAGAGCTGTAAAGATCAATACAGGGCAGAACATGCATAATAGAGCAGAGCAGGGCAAGGGTCAGGTTGTACAGGGTAGTGCATTTGATGGATGAATAGTAGTGACTGATAGATAGATTGTAGATAAAGTTCTCCCTAGTTGAGAGGGAGTGTTAAAATTGGAAACTAGGGCCAAACTTCATGTGGGTCATCTTATTCATGGCTAATAGTATGTTCATTATATTCCTCTCATCGAGAGGTGTAGGATTGATCTAAAGATCATCTGATTCCGATAAGTATTCATTGAGATATGAATTTATTTTGATTATGGAATTATTATCAAGCCGACCTACAACTCATGTAGGCTCAGAAGCCCAATAGTCGCATCTATTCAAACATCAACAATTGTGTATAAATATAGGAGGAATTTTCCTCATTTGCACTCACTCATCTCATCACATCTCTCTCTCTCTACTCCGCAGAAAAGAGTCTCTTCTCTACTGTGCAGAAAAGGGTCTCTCTCTCACAAATGTGAAGTCGGAAGCTGCTGAAACTAAAGCTGCAATTGCAGATTCAAACTTTGACCAACGTGGACCATCAAACCTCCTCTTCTAATCTACGCTATAGGTTCATCTGAACCTCCTCTGAACGATGCAACTTTTGGTGGTGGAATCAAGTCGATTTGATGAATGGTTTGCGAGATATCGACTGCCCTAGTTTGAAGGAAGCCACTAAAACTGAAGCTACAACTGCAGAAGTGAAGTTTGACCTCATGGACCAGAATATCTCCTCATCTAAACTATGCTGTAGGTTCATCTGAACCTCCTTTGAAGGCTGCAACTTTTGGTGGTGGAATCAAGCCGATCTGAAAGTCGGTTTGTGAGATATCGACTGCCCTAGTTTTGATGATGAAGCCGCTAATGTTGCTGATCTAGGGTTTTCTACTGTTGACATAAATCAGATTTATTGTACTATTTCTCTCTGCTAAATTATTAAAGATAAAAGAAGATTTTATCAAAGGGTTTCCCCACCAATTGTGGGGTTTGTCCTTGGCTAGCCGCCACATCTTGTGTTTCTTGTCTTAGCTTGTTTTCTGTCGATCGTTTAATGTTTTATCTGCACTTTACTTTATGTACATGTGATTGCTAATCTATGGAATATAATAAGAAAAAGAAGTAAACTGTTATAAGCATAGAACATACCATAAATTAACAAGAGGAGAAAACTTTTGTCTTTCAGCAAACAACCAAAATCTTTGGCATGACCCGACCTTAGAATAAACATCTCCAAATAGCGTGGGCTAGTAAAATACTACCTTGAGGATTTTGTGTGTTATTTCCTTCCAACTATAGTGTCCTCCACAGACTACCCCATGGAAATCCTCCATGACTTCATGGGTTTCTCCCTCAACCAAACACTATAGTAATACCCCCACCAGGTCCTTCCAGTAGAGTAGTCCATTGGATATAATGTATTTCTGTGCCTACAATCTCAGGCTTCGGTATTTTGATCTATCCAGTCCTAACGAACATCTTAGAAACAAAAGGTATTGAACAATGTTCATATACCTGGGCGATCCCTCATCCTTGGCATAGATCTTCTATTCAACCATTTTAATTTTGCTCTTTTCATACTATGGACTGCCTGTTGGTTCTTTATGATGTCTTTTTACAAACAATATTAATTCCTACATTAATTGTCAACCTTAGGCAAGTATTTTTATTTCAAGAGTGTTAGCACTATATATGCAGTGAATTCAGAGGTTAACTAATACAAATTTTTGCAACTGTTAATGACTATCTTCTTCAAACTCAATCCAATCAATTCTGAAAGAAATTCATAATGCACTCTGCAATCCTACTTAACCTATCATGGAAGAAAACAATCTGAATGCAACTTGTAAAGAATCACACTTCTTAGTTTTAACTAAAATTGAAGCTAACTTGCTCACTCCTGAAAGAGAACTGTAATAATTAATAGTAATGGTAATTGAACAACAAATCCTAAATAAACAACAAATCCTAATTAAGCAACAATTCCAAATTTAACAACAATTCTGAATTGAACAACAATTCTGAATTGAACAACAATTCCAGATTGAACAACAATTCCGAATTGAACAACAATTCCGAATTGAATAGCAATTCAGAAATGAACAACAATTCCAAATTGAACAAAAAATTTGAATTGAACAACAAACGATAAAAGAATATCAAACATTATCTAATAGAAAATGACTATAGAAGCATAAAGCAATTAATTCTATCTCTAAAATAACATTACTTGAAAGGAACGATGATCTGAGCTAGAACTATCATAACTGATTCAATTGAAAGTATCACTCGCATATAACACATATATCAATCTAAATCTCAAATGAACATCAACGCAAACCGAATCGGCAATCCTTACAATAATAAGAAGTAATATTAACTTAAAATTAACAAGAAATCAAGATTGAAATAGAAAAGATAGTGACACAGGTGAAGCAGTAGATCTTCTCTTGACCAAGCCCAAAGTTTCCAGAAGTCTCCGCTAAGAGGTACTTAGAATATAAAGACGAACTAAATGCAACCTTTCTTCATTAATGTAAGTAACCAAGTTACAACATTCAAAATAACAGTGTTATATGTCAAAAAGAATAGTTACAAACTGTGTAATTCTGAACTTTGTGTAGTTTTGCCTTTTGGGCTTATAGATTACATTTAGAAAATAAATAGATAAAAGTGAATCCTCAGGATCAGGGGATCTTGAGGATTTCGTTATACTTGATCTGATTCTGTCATAAAATGGCCATTGGTTTGCCCGGTCTTTCACTGTCCTGCCTTGCCTCTGACACTGTTGCTTTCCATTGTGAGATGCTGACATTCTGCCGATTGGGTAGCCATCGCTCAATTCATGACTTCTGCACATAAAGATAGTAAAAATTAGTTTTTCCTACTTAGATTCGTCTAATTTGTTACTGATTACTTTTACTTGACTTTAGCTATTATTTCTTCTATTTTTATTCATAAATAGAGATAATCATGTGAGGATGAGTGCTAAATAAAGCGATTATCAAGGAGAAAACATACCTTTTTCTTAACCCAACATACTCCCCAGCTTACCTTGTTGCATGACCTTATGCAATTAAATAGTTGAGGTGTAGCTGAGTTAGGGAATAGGCAGGATATACCTCCTCCTTATAATTTATGAAGCCATTTTTCTTCTTTAGTATAGTAAAAGCCTGCATAACGTCTTGATCCTTCAAGGTGTAGTCACAATGATACTTCTCTGGAGGATACCATATGATTGGAGTTCTATACAGATGTCCTATCCATTCAGGCCCCATGGTTAATACCATGTTACTATACTTATGGAAACGAGAGGAGGCAACATTAAAGTTCCAGTATCCAAATGGTTCTCAATTTCTAACAATAATGCTGGAGACTTCCCACCTTTGTTTGGATGTAGACAAGGCTTCTTCAATCTCTTGGAAGTAATTCTTTCTAGCTTGTATAATATCTATGTGAAATGGCCCTAATTGGCCCACAACACCATCTCACTTCATGAATTTCTTGTGTGTGACTGAGAGATGTAGGGGTTTGGTAGGTTCCCCTATCACCCATAGGTCAATTCCTTCTTCATGCTTCTTAAAAGTATTGTGAGCCTTGGCCCACTTGAGTTGATTAGTAGCAAAAGAGAGAAATTCTTGGAGTTGTACATCCCCTATAAAGGGGCCAGGGTTGTTGTCTCTGTCATCTTCCAGAAAGAAATTGTGCATATAAAGTTCATAGAGGAAGCGCTGTGCTTGCTTGACCTGTTCTCTGAAGAACTTGACAAGTCTGGGTAGTTTTGATTTCCACATACTTCCCAGCCTTAACATCTTTGACTTTCAGCAGGAGGTATCTCTCCAGGAGGAATAGGGCATAATTTGTAGCAGGGGATATGCATGACAAGGTATCTGAATAAAGAGAGCAAACAGTTTCCAACTGCTCTTTAGCCTTTTGTAATTTGTCTCATGCTTTCTCAACCTTTTTTTGTTCAGCCTTGTACTGAGAAAAGGTCTCATCCTCAGTCACTGTGAGTACCTAAAACTTTTTCTTTAACTCTTGATGTATCCATAGGGGCACTACCTCCTCCTTGTGCTGGGTTAATTCCTGCTGAACCTTTAGTAGTTCATTCTGCAGTCTGCTAATAAATGCCTCCCTTACTAGGGGAATATAAGCAGGTGTCTCCTCTGTTTGGGCATCATTATCTTGTGTCTCTATAGGCTCAGTTTGGACAGTAGCCTCGACTGTTTCTTGAGTTATGCAACAATCAATTGGGATGCTTCCTTCAGCATCAGTCTGAACAACAATGTTCATAGTAGGGTAGTCCATTTGGGTCTCCTGTGTACAAACATAGGGGTCTTCAGTCTGCATTTTAGTGTCCTCTATAGGATATGGTTCAGTTTGAGTTTCCTTTGGACAGACCAAAAGATCCTCAGTTTGGGTTTCAACATCCTTTTAGAACAATGTTCTGTCTGTGCTTGTGGTCTCTTTTTCTACTTTCAAATTCCTGGCTCTAATGGCTTCTTTTAACCACTGTCATAGCTGCCCAATTATTCGTTTTTGTTTTCTATATTTCTTTAACATTTTTCTGACCCTGTCCTTGTAGGACTTCTTTATTATAGGACTTCCAACCGGCAGTGGTGCAACTACATTTTCCTCAGGTTCCTTCTCGGGTGGCATTGTGTCAGCATCAGGGAGGGTTTCAACTAGAATTGTATCCCGTGATGGAGCTTCACCTTCTAATTCCTTTTCGTCATGTATTTTTCTCTCAAGAGACTCCCATACAATGGTGTCTCCAAGCAGTGATCATTCTCTAGGTTTTCTTCTGGGTAGGCCTCGTCCTCAAGGGACTTACAAAAAATAGTATTGCCTAGTTGATTTTCATCTCCCAAGGTCTCATTTGTAGGATTTTATTTAGCTGGGGGGTCCATTGGACTGATGTTTGCTGTCTGTTTTTCTTCTCTAATAACTTCCTCTTCATGCATCTCGGCTTCACAGGTTTTTTCCACAGAAGGGACTGGTTCCCTCTGTTCTTCCAATAAATCAGTAAATGGTAGGGTTTGATCACAACCAGGGCTATTAGCAGAGGCAGACTGGTTGGGGGTACAATTCTTTCCTTCAACATTCTCAGATTGTTCTTTTCCCTCGCCAAACATTCCCATTTTTTCCAATACCCCAGCCACCTCTTCTTCATAGTCTTGCAAAGGGGTTTTCTAAGGACTTGGAGGTGGTGTGAGTGATGGATTGGGCTCATTCGTATGAATTGGGGTATGCCACTGGGAATTCACCCGTGCATAGTGTTTGTGTTTTGCTGGGTTTAAAGGCACAGAGGAATTTTTCCTCTTCCGTGTCCTTCTCGGACCTGGGGTTCTAGGCCCTTGTTGTTATGCTACTAGGTTTTCTGGAGGTGGGGCCAGAGTAAGATGTACAATATTGTCCCAGGTTAACTGTTGCTGGGCCAGTCCATGTATAATTTAATCATTCCATGATAACTGATGACAGTGCGTGGGTCCTTAGCTTTCCTAACTCGTCGAACGACATCATGTAATAGAGAATTCAAATAAAACAGAAAATTAACTGAAATTTTCTGTTTTAGGATGGCTAATAATTTGAGTTGATGGGGCTTTACCAAATCCTGGTGACCATCGCATGTGATATACTGTTGCATGATGTCTACCAACTCCTGCCAAGGCTGTCTTAATGTTGAAGGGTGAATCCATTTCCCTGTTCGGGCTAATTGCTCATCCGGGTCTTGGAACACTGCAACCACATTGTGCAAAGGACATGATTTTCTGTCCATTTGGTTCCCTCAGCCGGAAGTCTAGTGACTTCAGCTATGACCACTTCAGAGACTGTTATATCCCTACCTTTTACTGTGGTGCTGCCATTCTGCAAATTCTGCAAGAATTTGAGTGTGATTTCTTCGTGAAATCCCTGCAATTTATTTAGATATTGTAGCCATCCTGCACACTTGAGAATTTCCCGAGCTTGGTCTGATACCTTTAGTAATGAGGGCTCATTTCGGATAGCTCTACCTCCCATGGCTGCTATGTTCCTGTGATTGGTTCTCCTATATGGAATTCTCTTGCTCTTTCGCAAATTAGAACAACAACAAAGATTATTAAAGCAATTAACATGAAAAATGACGTTGATTTGGGAATTAACAACATATACAGTCAAGTCATTTGTCTCATCAACCATTTTTTATGCAAGCCCATAATTAACTTGCATGCCATCCATAATGGTCACCGTTGTTTCTCCAATCAGAAATACCTTGCTAATTATTACGCATATCCAATCATCATGCAGCCTCTACCTGAAAATCAATTTAATAATTAGCATTCAATTATCCATAATTGTTTCACACGCTGTTCACATGTAGACCATCATCCCTCCAATGGGAAAAAGGGTGTCCACGTCTTCTAATCATGTGAAAAGCGAGCGCATGAATTAGGACTCATAAATGCAGGCAACCAATCTAGAAAAGCGGCGCAATTTACGACAAAGCAATTAAAGCAAGACACGCATCAAAGGTAAAATGGCCAAAAAAGATAACAACAAATATCTATATTATTATGTAAAAAGATGTTCATTGCAAGCGATATTAGTAATGGACGCATAATTGGCGGTAAGCAGTAATGACTGTCATGGATTGATTGGACAAATATATAATATAATGAATATGTGACAGAAGTTACCACACATATTGGCTTGTAAGAGTGCTATTAAAATGCGAAACCAACTTAGAAATGAATCCATAGGTGGCAATAGAAAAAAGAGCATTTGGTAATGTAGGATAATACTCAAATACCATAAGCAGAGCCACTGCTGCGAGCAGGTGTTCATAGTCTCGACATGGTTGCTTTTTAATCCCACAAATGAGCCAGAGTCCTCATTTTAATATGTAGCTGATTCTGATTTTTCTGCCATAAAGAGACCACTATGATGACATGGTGACCACATGATCATAGTGCCATTCACCAAGATATAACAAAATGATCAGGCTGGCTCATAATGAGAGCCCCTGTCTTTCTGACAGTTTCTAATCATCAAGAATGTCATTAGTTTGGTTTGGTAGCCAAAAATGGAATATCACTTGTTATATCTTTATGATCATGGTAGGCTGGCTCAAGATGAGAGCCCCTATCCTCTTTCAGACAATATTTATTGCTTTTGCATATTTTTTAGTTTTATTTTTCTCATCTTTTGATGTTTTTATAAAAAGAGGGAGGCTCATTTGCTCCTTAAGAGTCAGGGATGGTGTAAGAAGTAAAAACATGCCAAAGAAAGGTTATACTCTTACCCCCATGTTACACAAAAATATTGTCACCATGATTATTCGCAGTCAGTATGAGTCTATCATCACTTGTACTGTCCTCCTAGGCAAGTCTCAGACCTCAGCTCTTCAAGTCAAGCTTTGAAAATAAGAGAAAGACATTAAAAATCAATGAAAATCCGGTTCCGCACTTTCTCTCACTGTTACCTGCGGTCCCGCACCTTCTGTTTACAAAAACTGCGGACCTGCCAGCTCTGTCCCTAAATGTGTGGGTGCGGACCCCTGTGAAAGTCAAAAAGGCGCAAGTTTATTCTAATAAATTCACTTTGGGTTAATTCTAGATGATTCTAGAAGGAATTTTGACATGGATTGGCCGCTCTTAGGTGGTTCATGCATCCCAAAAGAGAAGGAGCTAATCCATTGATGAGAGGAGCTATCCCTTTGAAGGAGGACTTTATCCCTTTGAAGGAGGACCTAGTAACTTCCCTCAATTGCACTATAAATTCAAGCATTGGGCTAGTTGCTAGGGAGGTTAGAAGCTGAACATTTTTCAGGGGAAATGCTGGTGAAATTAAGACTTCCTAGTTGAGCTTAAGAGGAGAGATCACATACCTTTTTGGCTTCACTGGGAAGTGAGTGAAACTTGTCAAAGTAGAGGAGACTTCTTGCTGGACCCTAGGAGGAGCTTGTACAGCGTCAAGGCACAGGTTGTAAAGTTCTTCTTCTTTTGAATTAATACAATCAAACTCATTTTTCTCAACAAGTATCTCATGTTATTTGTTTCATGAACTCCTTGACTTTCATGTTAAATATGTTTTATGATATTGGCTTTTCAGGTGCTATTTAATTTGTTTGCTTGTTTGTGTTTGCATATTCGCGACAAAGGAGCTCATTTGGATCGAAGGAGCGAAGGCATCCACAAACTTGTGTTGGACCTAAGGTAGGCCCTAAAAACACTTGTTTGCCTTTGTTTATTAAAGCATATTTAGAGAAAGATAGTGTCTGGTTGGTTTGCTTGTCATTAGGTCTTCTTTAGATTCTAGGAAGGTCTATCTTGTCCGCAAGATCGACTTATTCCGTGTGACAAAATGGCGACTCCGCTGGGGACTTGATTTTTTCCTTGTTTTTACTTTGACTTGAGAAACTGTGTTTTTGTTTATGTTTTTGGCTTGTTGTGTGTGGAATTGGGTAGGTTTAGTTGTTTTTGAATTGTTTTTTGTTTTTTCAAGTTTTTGAGAGAGGACTGCACCTGCTGTGTGTAGTACAGTGCGGGCATACCCGCACTGTATCTGTTCTGCACAGTGCGGTACCACACCTGTTTCTACCAGGGGCCTGCAGACCCTGTTAAATTTTTGAAAAACTTAAAATATTTTCATTTAGTTCAGTTTAGTTTTTGTTTAGATGTTATTATCCCCTGCCCAGACCTACATATAACCTGTCAGAAGCTTTTCTTAGGTTAATTCCACTGGCATTCCTGTTTTAAGCTTTTATCAATTGGGTGTTTTGAGTCTCTTTTTTGAGAAATTCTTAATTTGATTTCCTTTGTTCATTACTTGGAGGTTTGTCTCAATCTTTTCACAATTTTGCATCTTTTTGCTTTTGTTTTTGGAAAAAAATATTCCCCTCATTCGCCCGGGGGGGGGGGGGGGGGGGCGCTAAATTGTGTATGAGTGTTAATCGCGTTTGAGTGTTTTTATTTTTTGATCTTTGGAACTCTCATCCAATTTTCTTGACTTGCACTTGATTGGTTCTTAGATTACATTAGAATCATCTTGTGTTTGAGAATTCTCTTGCATAGATCACATTTTCATAATTAGAATTCTCATTTTCAGAATATGAATGAAAAATGTGCATAGATTACATTTGCATACTATTCAAGTGAATTGTGCATAGATTACAATTGCAAATTTTACATTCTGAAAAATCAATCGTAGATTTAGATTAGCTTCCTTTGATTTGAATTTACATATTTTTATGCTTAACATATAAAAAATAAAAAAACTGTTTGGGAATTGATTTGCATTAGTTTTTCTTGATGAAATTAGTGCATTAGAGAATTTGTTATACTTTCTCTTAGTGATCAATTTCTTGCATTGTTGGAAGTGAAAGGAAACTCTCTCCTTACTTTAGTTAGGATTCATCGAATTGAAAAGATTGCATTATCATATTCGATTGCATTCAGTTTTGGGTCGGGTCATAACACCATTGGTTTCATATCCATTTACCCTTTTGAGTAATAACAACCTAAATAACACAGCGCTTAATTAAAATTCATCTAGTAATTTTTACATTTTTAGAGCTCTTTCCACCAATCTAGCTTAGGCTAGTGTCTTGGAATAGGTTTTAGTTAACTCTCCAAGACAGTAAAAAAAACAAGTAGCTGTATCTTGCGGTAGGAAAGAAATTCCAATTGTTACATCTATGCTCTGGGAAAGCTCCTCTTAAAGGAGAAGCACGAGATCATATCTGAACCAGTGAGGTAATCAATCCTTCCTCATTGGGAACGATAGAAGATATTCATGTATTAAAAACGGTAAACCTCGGATTGACCATTGTCGAGGAGCCTGGGGTCACTTGTTGGTAAACCTTGGATTATGTCAAGGAGCCTTCAAGGGGATTGAGCTTGTTACTCTGCCCTTGCGTTCGTATCGAATCGTAGACTGTTCCCCCAGGTATATTTGTTTCCGTTGGTAACCTTAGTGACCATATTCTATAGGATTCTTTCCTAAGGTGACGGTGGAGAGAAGATCCCACTGTACCTGGAGCAGACGTTGACTAGACTCACTTGGATTTTCTGGGGGGTTCTCTTCACTCGAGACGGTTTAGTGGAGAAACTTGTGCCAGTCTATTCATTAAGTAGGTTGTCGGGGTAACTGTTCTAACCGCCATTTCTGTATTGAATTCTGCGACATTGGATTTCATCACCAACTAGTGTTTTCGGTACAGAAAGTTACTGTTTATGTGTGGTTTGACTCCTAGATTTGATAGTGCGTGTTAATTTGTTTGTTTTTACTTTTAGAGACCATAGGTGTGATTTGTGAATAGTTAATTTTAGTTTTAAATTGTTAATAAAATTCACTGAAGTTGAATATAATGGCAAATGTTCCGGAATTTACTGACCAAGGAACCCCTCTTAACGAGAATCCTAGTACTTTTCCTTACTTTGGAAATGTTGGTCCTCCTTACATGGCTACTTTGTCATTACCTGGATTTACAATAGGTTTACCGATATGGTTATTTTCAACTTCGTTGGCCCCAAATACTCCAATTGTTCCACCTCAACCGAATGCTTCACCTCAACAGAGTTCACCATCTCAACATCACCAACCTTCTGTTGACCCTTTACCTTCTTCGCCTAATTTTTCTTCCTCCATTTCTTCCTCTTCACTTGGTAAAAGCCTTGATGCTAGTAACCAGGTGGCTAAGAAGAAGAAGAAAGGGAAGAAGAAGAAGAAGAAGAAGAAGAAGAAGCAAGATAAGAAAGAAGTCAACCAACCAACCACGACTATAAGTGTTAGTTGTGTTGTGGAAAACTTTGACATGCATCGTAAACCCAAATACCCTTGCAGGCTTTGTAAGGGTGACCACTTCCTTATCAATTGTCCTGGTATTCCAAAGGTCTTGGAAGTATGGTTAGAAAAATCTCATCATCTTTCCATTGATCCATCAACCAGTGATAGTCAGGTTCCTGGGAAAAAGGTTAAAGTTAGGTTTCTTTGTAAGTTATGCAAAGGGAGTCATCAAACTCATATTTGCCCTCACATGGATGAAGCCTCAAAATTGCTGGAAAGCCTTACTGTTCCACAGCAAGAATTTCCAACTGGTTACCGTAAACTTTCTCCCAACCTACCGTTAACTGACGGATTGATTGATCTAATTTCAAGTACAGTCGATCACACTCTTCCATTGGAGAGTGAAACTCATGTCACTCAAGTTGATGATCCATTAGTTGATCAAGTGGTCGATTCAATTTCACATTCGGTCGATCCCACTTTCCCTTTAGAGAGTGAACTTCACACCACTCAGGTTCTTTTTGTTACATCAGATTCTTCTACGCCGGGGGGCATTTCACCTATTTCTACAGAACCCCCTCCGTGTACTGAGGTCTTTTCCTTTGATTGGAATAGACTGACAGAACCTCGTCTTCCTTCCTCCATCCCTTTCCAAATCATTGTCAAGGTTGGTGGTAGGGACATGCACCGCACACAGGTAGATGAAGGTGCTTCTGTTAGTATTTTATCCTCAACTACTTGGAAAGCTTTGGGTTCCCCTCAGCTTGCGCCTATTACGTAGAATCTGAAAGCTTTTAACAGAACCATTAGTGAACCTTTAGGGATCCTTCCTAAGTTTTCTATTACCTTGGAAGGTAAAACTGCCTATATTGATCTTATGGTAGTGTTGTGGAGGTAAATCCCCTCTGCGGACAGAGGCGATCCCTACTAGCCCAGACCGGGTCTAGCAACAATCAAACAATGCTATCACGCAAGTTCCTAATTGCAAATTAAAGGTAGATGATGAGAACCTACTTGGATTCCAACGCTAATATTCGTAGAAGAGACATCGCTCTCGTTCCTTTGCTTCGGCCGGTCACGATCCCCACGATCTCCGTGATTGGACACCTGCACATGCAAAGAACAACACAAATACAAGCATAAAATCCAATAGATGCAATTATATATTAGTCAGAAAAGATATAACTCAACATCAATCATTACAAAGGACAATGAGAGTGGAACCATAATGATAGTCATCTATTATTGATAAACAACAAAGAAGAATACAACCATAGTTCTGACGTCAAATCCTCCTTTGGCTGGGTGATTAGCTACACAAGTCTTGCAAAGCTTGTTGGGATGGGAAACAAGCCTCTCTCTCCTTGGTGACAAGAATCTCCTCACTTAGATTTGGCCTTATGGATGCAAAGAAGGCTCTTGCAACTTCAATCTCTTGAACTCCTGGAACTCTTACTATCACTAGCACTCTGCTGGAACTAGCTTGCTCAAGGCATAGAGACAAGCTTTTATAGATAGAGGGGAAGGAGATAAGATCAATCACAATTTCCATGGGATTGGCTTTATCACTTAGAAGCTTCCATGAAAGGTGGAAAACCACTTCCCTTCTATTAAGATTCGAAGCCAAACCATCCTATCTCAACATGGATTCAGTTGGTGAATGGTTTAAGGAGAACCTTCGGAAGTTTGTTTGTTAAAAACTTTACCCAACTGGGTTGGCGCGAGTGCGACTCTGAGACAGAGCGCCAACTAGCACGCCCTCTTTAGAGGATTTCCCCCATTGGCGTGGGAAGTACACTGTGAACCCGCGCTAATGCAAAAAGGGTTGTTTTTATTGGTATACTGCAGGAGATGTCTTCAGGGCATATGAAGCTCACACTTAGAGGAATATAATGCAAGTGGTTTCAGGTTATGTCACTTCTCACAAGTCCCGGAATGAGTCCTCCAATGTACGGGAGAGGGAAATAGGGACGGTTATAAACGGTGACAAATTACTGTGTAATAGGTAGTTCGGGGTCCCTTGGATTTCAATTTACTCCTTGGGCGTGACTATGTTTATGCAATGAAAGCTGTCGTATCGACACTCTTTCGCGTGATGTCTTTCCCTCACATTGGAAATATTGTGACTATAGACCAGCTTTCGTTCCCTAGTCTTGTTTCAACTACCAATAATATGACACCCCTAAATGTTCCTGATTCTAAAGTGGTATCTACCCCGCCACGGGTTAATTATGTGGCAACTGGTCCCATGTTTTCAGTTATTGATGTAAGTGAGCCTCTCACTGTTTTCTCATCTTCCTTTGATTTAGATCCGGTAATTGACATGGAAAACTCTATGGGATTACTTGAATGCGATGTTCTTATCCCTTTTGAGTCCCTTGACATGTGTTCCTTCCAGAGAACTATTCTTCCTTTTGATGAAGACCTCTTGGAAGCCATGATCAAGGTGTGTCCATTGACATGTCTTTCTTCCAGTTGGAAGCCATGATCAGTGAGTCACGAGGATAGTTTTTTCCTGTATCAACCTCGTTAAAAAATGAAACAGGCTGTGTCGAGGAAAGTTCCTTTTACTGTGTCGACCTCGTTAAAAAATGAATCGGTGAGTCTGAGGATGGTTCTTTTCCTGTGTCAACCTCGTTAAAAAATGAATCAGTTGGTCAGAGGAAAGTTCCTGTTACTGAGTCAACCTCATTAAAAAATGAATCAGGTATGAGGATAGTTCTTTTCTTGTGTCAACCTCCTTAAAAAATGAAACAACTCCCTTTTCAAGTTAAATCTTGAAAGTAAACCTTCATTCCATCCACCTGGTTGAATGCAATGAAGCTTGGGGGGCATGTACCTCGCTTTGCATCATTATGCTGGGGGCATGCGAACTTCTGGAGCATAGTTCCTTGTCTTGTGTCAAGCTCTTTAAAAAATGAAACAAGGGTAGGTTATATAGGTAGATTGTAGAGAGTAGAAGTGAGGATAGTTTTTTTCCTGTGTCAACCTCGTTAAAAAATGAGACAGGGTGTTAGAGGATAGTTCCTGTTACTGAGTCAACCTCATTAAAAAATGAATCAGGTAGATTTTAGGATATATAGGTAGATTGTAGAGAGTAGTCATGAGCATAGTTCCTTGTCTTGTGTCAAGCTCGTTAAAAAATGAAACAAGGAGTCATGAGCATAGTTCCTTATCTTGTGTCAAGCTCGTTCAAAAATGAAACAAGGGTTTTGAGGATAGTTCTTTTCCTGTGTCAACCTCACTAAAAAATGAAACAACTCCCACGAGTCTTTCCAAGATTTCAAAAGTAAACCTTCATTTCATCCACCTGGTTGAATGCAATGAAGCTTGGGGGGCATGTACCTCGATTTGCGTCATTATGCTGGGGGCATGCGAACTTATAACAAGCATAGTTTTTGGTTTCAAGCTTGCATAAACATGAAACCGGATCCAAGCATAGTTCTTTTCCTGTGTCAAGCTCGTTAAAAAATGAAACAAATCCTCCTCTAATTGAGTCGAGAATTTGACTAGATCTCATAAATGTTAAGGTGTATATTTAGGTTAGTTATTTCAGTTTTTTGCATAAATTTCTTACAGTTTTAGGTCGAGTCTTTTAAAATGATCTCGTAATTGAACCTTCATTCCATACAGCTAGTACTTAGTTGAATGAAATGAAGCTGGGGGGCATGCGCTCTAGCAGTTATGCTTAGGGGGCATCAAGCATAGTTTTCTCTCTGTTTCAAGCTTGTGTAAAAATGAAACTACTCTGAAGCATAGTTTTTCTCTGTTTCAAGCTTTTATAAAAATGAAACCTATCTCGAGTCAATTTCGGTTATTTTCAAGACTCGTTAAACTCATGAAAATCCCGAGATTATTTTGCTATCTTTCATTCTCGTAAAACAAATGAAAATGCCGAGTTCTTTCTGTCTTTTCCTGCTCATAAATTAAATTGAAAGTCGGCCATATGAGTACATTTTTATCATTTTTTCGAACTCATTAAAACTTACGAAAAAGTGAAAACCATGAGTACATTTTATCATTTTTTCGAACTCGTTAAAACTTACGAAAAAGTGAAACCTTAGAGTCACCTTTAAGCTCTTTTCTGACTCCTAAAACATAAAAAGATCACCGAGTTTTTCTTTTAAACTCGTTAAAATGGAATTAAAAGACGGTCCATTTACAACTCTTTTCCGATCGTAAAAACATGAAAAGATTGCCGGATTTTTGTCGTTTCAAATTCGATATTGGTTATAAAACGACGTGTCGTTGATCGCTTTTTTACTTTTTCGGGTCAAGGGCACTAATGACGAAAAGTACTCCTTGGTCGTAAAAGATCAAGCTGTTCTCTCAAGTATTATTTTATACTTTTTCGGGCTTGGGAGACACAAATTTATGAAAAAGGTCAACCTTGGAGTCTTCTTAAGTTTTTTCAGACTCTCTAAAATTGAAAAACGCCGAGTCTCTCCTATATTGGACTCGTTAAAATTTCACAGTAAAGGACCTTTTCAATTACAAACAGGAACGAACCACTCCTTCTTAGGGTTCAAATTTAAACTAAGTTGGACTCATCTGAAGGATGAGCTTATAATCAAGAAAATGTTATCCTCCTCAAGCTTGTCAAAAATAAAGAGGTACTTGCCAGAAATGGTGGGGGAAAAGAGAGAAAAATGAGCCTGTTTGTCATACTTTGTAACCGCTCTTGAACACAACACTTTTATTCACCTGGGTTGGGAAATCCTTTGCCTAACAGTTGATCAAACCACATTGAAAGCCTTCAGCCGATTTCTGGGTATTAACTTTGGGTCAATTGTCACCAAACCATCTGTCGTGTCGTTATGTGTTCAAGAGGTCACTGCCAATAAGCCATTCATCTGCAAAATATCTGTCATCCATCTTGACCATCCCTGAGTCAGTCCTTGCAACTAAATTTCTTCGACTTGATCTATGATTTCGTGTTGTGGGCTTGCTTACGACGGATCGCTTTCTATCGACTTCAGCTCATTATCTAGAAAGATGATCTAGAAATCGTCAGTACCTTGAGATCTGCATGCCTCAATGGCAGGTTTCTCGCCTTTGACGACAGGTTGCATCATTGACCTTCGATCAAAGGATTCCGTGACATGTTCGACATCAACACATTTATTCGCATATCATGGATTGTACTGGGTACTTTGAGAGCCATTGACATCACTGGTGGTTTCTCTCACACTCATTAACAGTTTACATCATTGACTGGTAATCAAGTGGTTTCTACCATGTTCGACATCAACACATTCATTCGCATGGATAGAATCGTACTATTTCGGGAAGTAGAAATGAAGACCCTGGATCTAGTTTCCACAATCCAGGCTACGAGGAATTTTGTATTCATTATATAATGGAATATTCATAAACAGATGGTTGCGTCCATACTATGTCCACATGAGTCTATACTTGTGATTTTTTACAAGATCATTCCTGTATCAGAGCAGTAGTTAGTTTTCTAAGTTAGTTTTGATCTGAGTATGGGAATGCCTACCTCAGCGATGATATGATCTCATATATATATCTTGCATTGAATGTTTTTACAGGTTCCAACCAGGCTCTCCACAAGATGATCCTCGAAATGATAAAGTACTTCACTCTTCCTAAATGATAAATGAAATCCTCATCTACTACAGACTTCGCACTTTAGGGGGCAATCTGTTACACAAAAATATCATCACCATGATTATTCGCAGTCAGTATAGGTCTATCATCACTTGTACTATCCTCCTAGGCAAGTCTCAGACCTCAGCTCTTCAAGTCAAGCTTTCAAAATAAGAGAAAGACATTAAAAATCAATGAAACTCCGCTTCCGCACTTTCTCTCACTGTTACCTGTGGTCCTGCACCTTCTGTTTACAAAAACTGCGGACCTGCCCACTCTGTCCCTAAAGGTGTGGGTGCGGACCCCTGTGAAAGTCAAAAAGGCGCAAGTTTATTCTAAAAAAGTCACTTTGGGTTAATTCTAGATGATTCTAGAAGGAATTTTGACGTGGATTGGCCGCTCTTAGGTGGTTCATGCATCCCAAAAGAGAAGGAGCTAATCCCTTGATGAGAGGAGCTATCCCTTTGAAGGAGGACTTTATCCCTTTGAAGGAGGACCTAGTAACTTCCCTCCATTGCAATATAAATTCAGGCATTGGGCTGGTTGCTAGGGAGGTTAGAAGCTAAACATTTTTGAGGGTAAATGTTGGTGAAATTAAGACTTCCTAGTTGAGCTTAAGAGGAGAGATCACATACCTTTTTGGCTTCACTGGGAAGTGAGTGAAACTTGTCAAAGTAGAGGAGACTTCTTGCTGGACCCTGGGAGGAGCTTGTACAACGTCAAGGCATAGGTTGTAAAGTTCTTCTTCTTTTGAATTGATACAATCAAACTCATTTTTCTCAACAAGTATCTCATGTTATTTGTTTCATGAACTCCTTGACTTTCATGTTAAATATGTTTTATGATATTGGATTTTCAGGTGCTATTTAATTTGTTTGCTTGTTTGTGTTTGCAGATTCGTGACAAAGGAGCTCATTTGGATCGAAGGAGCGAAGACATCCACAAACTTGCGTTGGACCTAAGGTAGGCCCTAAAAACACTTGTTTGCCTTTGTTTATTAAAGCATATTTAGAGAAAGATAGTGTCTGGTTGGTTTGCTTGTCATTAGGTCTTCTTTAGATTCTAGGAAGGTCTATCTTGTCCGCAAGATCGACTTATTCCGTGTGACACCCCATCTCATCATTTCGAAGGAATTTTTCCATTTGAAATTGTGGTAAATAAGCCAGCATGGTTTGAAATAGTGAATCATTTTATGATGTGTCCAAAAAAAGATTTCTAGCTAGTCATTATAGAGATGCACCATATCATCTTTTGGATAAAGATAACCATCAATAGGCTTCATAAATCATAATAATGTTGATATTACTTTGTTTCTTCATGTTAGGCACAAATCCACTCAAATAGTGTTTATTCAAAACATAAAAGGAAAGAAGGTGGAAATGATTGGCAATGAATCAGATAAAAGAAATCACTATTTGTCCTAAAATAAACATAAAAGTGTTGTTCAATTATTTGAATGGCAATCGTTCAATCATTTGGACAACAAAATCGAAAAGAAAGAAAACTGTTGTTCAATTGATTAAATAGCAATTGTTCAATCATTTGAAGGACAAATATCAATAAGAAAAAAAATGCAAAAGTGATCGTTCAATCATATGAACAACAAAAATTGAAAAATAACAAGCGTAAGACTGCTGTTCAATCGATTGAACAACAAATGTTCCATCGTTTGAACAACAAATATTAATAAAGAAAAAAATGCAGAAGTGTCGTTCAATCGTTTGAACAACAAAAACGTGAAAATGAAAATGTGAAAAAAATGTTGTTCAATCGATTGAACAACAAAAATTCAAAGACACATACAATGTTGTTCAATTGATTGAACAACAACGTTCAATCGTTTGAACAATGAAAATATAAAAATGCAAATGTGATGTTCAATCGATTGAACAACAATCGTTCAATCGTTTGAACAATGAAAATATAAAAACACAAAAAGTGCTTTTCAATTGATTGAACAACAATCGTTCAATCGTTTGAACAATGAAAATATAAAAACACAAAAAGTGTTGTTCAATCGATTGAACAACAATCGTTTAATCGTTTGAACAACAAAAATATAAAAACGCAAAAAGTGTTGTTCAATTGTTTGAACAACAAAATAAAAAATGCAAAAATGTTGTTCAATCGTTTGAACAGAAAAACCAAAACACAAAAATGTTGTTCAATTGTTTGAACAATGATTTCCACACATAAAAATAAGTGTTGTTCAATAGATTGAACAACAATTGTTCAATCGACTGAATAACGACATACACTTGATTGAACAACAATCATTCAATCGATTGAATGACACTTACCAAGCACTAAAAACAAGAAAAATTCTCATATTTACATGGTGATACCTAATTGAATTACAATTAATCAAAAATAATATATACATTATTTACAATTTTTTTTAAAAATCTCAATTTTTTGAAAGAAAAGCCATAGGGTCATCAATCTCTACAACTAATATTTGCATGGAGGGGTCCTTGCATACTTGCTGGCAGAAAGACTCCTTGGTGAGTGGTTTTTGGCAGAGATACACTCGATGCCCATTCACCTTAAAAGAATGGCCAGACCCGTCAATGGTAGTCAAAGTAAGAGTGCCATTGTTATGTACTTCTTGAATCTCATAAGGGCCAAGCCATCTTGTTTGCAACTTGTCCGGGAAGTCCTAGAATATGGAGTTGTAAAGGAGTTCCCAATCCCATTTTTGAAATGTCTTCTTTTTGATGAGGCTGTCGTGCCACTTTTTCCTTTGTTGCTGAATAATTGCAGTCCATTACAAAGATATCAAACAAGCTTCATCTAGTTTGTTAATTCGCTGCAGTCGCATGGTTTGGGCTTCTGTTAAATCCAACCCCACTTCTTGAGCCATTCTTAGGTCTTTATTTCAAATTCAATCAGAAAAATAGGTTCTTTGCCGAACACGAGCGGGTACAAACAATATCCGGTAGTATTCCTCCAAGTCGTGTGATAGGCCCACAAGGCCTCTAGCAGTCCAGTAGCCCAGTCTCGCTGATGTGTTGAGATTATTTTGATCAGAATTGCTTCAATGAACTTATTGGTGCTTTCGACCTGCCCGTTCGCCTGTGGGTGATACGGGGAAGTGATCCTATGTGTAATGTGATGGTTTTTGAGAGTGGCAGTAATCTTGTGTCCTACGAATTGCCTTCCCCCATCTGCTATCACTTCCCACGGTAAACCATACCGCGCGAATAACCTAAAGAGGAAGTTAATCACGACTTCCTCTGTGGCTCTTGGAAAATCTATTGTTTCCACCCATTTCATTACATAATATGTGGCAACCAATATGTAGGCTTTCTAATTTGATGGCTAATGGAATGGGCCAACAAAATCCAACGCCCATCGTTCGAAGGGTTCTATGACTAGTTGGGGTTGTTGCGGCATTTCATCATATTTGCTAGGTTGACCCATCCTTTGGCAAATATCAAAAGGCTAGGCATATTTCTTAGCATCTTTAATAATAGTGGGCCAATAATAACCCATCTATAGTACTTTATGACTTGTCCTTCGATCTGCGAAGTGACCTATGCAGGGCTCGTCATGGCAAGCTTTTAGGATGTCATAAATCTCATCCTCGCGAATGCATCTGCGTATACACATGTCAGACCCTGTGTGAAAAAGATATCTGCCAATCCAAGAGAATCAGGTGCTGTGATGAATGATCTATTTCCTCTCCCTCGCTGTCAAATGCCTGGGCAGCTTCCCTACTACCAGATAATTTTCCATGTCTGTGTACCATGGAATCTTGACTGTGACGAAAAAAAAATGTTCATTTGGAAATTGGTCATCCACTGCCAGTTGATCATTTACCTTTGGGATTCGAGACAGAAAAGAAACAACTGGGTTTCCTTTCCCCGGATGATCCTTAATGGTGATGTCAAATTCCTATAAAAGCAATAGCCAATGAGTCACTCGACCATTTGTGATAGGTTTTTTAGCTAAATACCGAATGGAAGAGTGATCAATATACAGAAAAACTTGGTAGCCAGTTATGTAATGTCTAAATTTATTTATTACATAAATAACGGCTAAGAATTCTTTTTTCTGTTACTGTATAATTAAGTTCTGCAGGAGTGAGATTTTTGCTAATATAATATATAGCATAAGGCTTCATGTCCTCTTCCTGATTAAGGACAACACCTATAGCTGCATCTGATGCATCCGTGGATATGTGAAAAGGTAGCTCCCAATTTGGTCCACGTAATACTGGTGCCGTCGAGACTAGCTTCTTTAAACTTGTAAAAGTTGTGTCACATTTGTTAGACCATTTGAAATCAACATTTCTAGTTAAAGCATATAAAGGTGCAACAATTTGTGAAAAGTTTTTAATAAACCTGTGATAATAGCCTGCATATCCCAGGAAACTACGTACCTCTGTTTGAGTACAAGGAGTAGGCAATAAAAGAATTACCTGAATTTTTGCTGGGTCTACCTATATCCCTGCTGTAGAAATATAATTTCCCAAGATTACACCTTCGGTCATCATCATGTGACACTTGACATTGCTTAAACATAACCTGGTTTCAATGCATCATTCTAAAACCTTTTCCACTATTTGCAGTGGTTGATTAAAGTCATCCCCGTATGGAGTAAAGTCATCCATATATACCTCAAGTCCTTTGTTTATCAAGTCAGCAAAAATGCTAAGTATAACTCTTTGAAACATGACTGGGGCATTCCATAAGCTGAATGGTAATACTCTGTAAGCGAACGTACCCCAAGAATAGGTGAAGGTTGTTTTATCTTGGTCTTTAAGTGCGATATGAATCTGAATGTAGCCACTGAAGCTATCTAGGAAGGAAAAGAATTTCTTCCTTGCCAAAGTATCTAGGACTTGATTGGTAAATGGGAGAGGGAAATGATATGTTTGTGTTGCCTTGTTCATTTCCCAATAATATACACAGATACGCCATTTATCATTTTTATTGGGGACGACCACCAATGGAGAGACCCATTTTCTATCGAAATAGGATAAATGAAATTTACATCCAGTAGCTTCTGTAATTCTTCTTTCACAATATCCTTAAGGTGCGGATTCAATCTCCGCTGAGGCTACCAGATAGGTCGAGCATCCTTCTCGGTATAGATGTGATGAGTACACAACTATGGATCTATACCCTTCATATTAGGATAATCCCAGGCAAAAGCCCCTTTATATTTTTGCAGGATCTAAATGAGCTTTTGCTACTGATCACTGTCCAAGCTATCATTAATGTTCAAAACTTTTCTTGGTTCAATTTCCACCGGCTTGCTGTTATGAACAATAGTCGTCTGGATGTGCTGATCATTAGTGTCCTTCAAGGGATCTTCTGATGCTTCATTATCAAGGATTGCTTTCAACATTTGACACTTTACATTGCTTACATGAGCTAGATGATAGATAAAATTGTTGATAACGTCATCTTTAGTCTGATCTTTGAATTCTAGTGCCTCTTCTATTGTGAGTGGTGAACGGATGCTTTCTTCCAGGTACGCTAGTGGTTGTTTACATATTTTTACAATGGGCATACTTTGGGATAGAGAAAAAGATTTTTTACAGCATCCCTCTTTGCAATAGTCTTTTTTTTGCTAAAGCAAGCGTAGGTCCTTCTATTCCAATTAAAAGCAAAGTTACATAATATACAAAAAGGGCGCAGTTGCCCAAGCTAAAGCCGAGCCTAACAAAGCCTCGGTCTGTGGGTCCACAGACCAAGCCTCGGGCCCAAACCAACTTTCCACGATACCATCGCGGTCCTACGACAACATGGCCATTTGATCAAGCCCTAAAGATCTAACGGTCCAGGTGAAATTTCAGGTGAGCAACAAGCTCACACGTTAACAACAAAACTGGACCCGAAAAGATAATAGAACAACATTATAATCCATATCGGGTCTGAACGGGATGATAACCTTCAGGCAGTTTAGCCGCCCGAAATTCACCAGATGAAAGCGATCTCAAAAGGCCTCTCCAACAAGCACAGAACTTAACTGTGCCATCGGACCCAAAGCCTTATAGAGTCAATTCTTAAACACATTTCGGGTCCGAATGGAAGGTTAACCAATGAGCAGTTTGCTGTGCAAAATGCATTGTATTTCCGCGATTACTCTAACCTGCCCACTCTTTAGTGAAGTTCTCGGCACCAAACATTAAAAGGCTACAGTTAATGTTTTTCTTATACCTTTGAAGACTTGTTCTGTAAATAGTTTCCCGCCCGAGAAGCTTATAACTGTAGATTTCCATGTCCAAATTCCCGCCCGATAACCAGAGTAAACCTCTAGTTTCGCTCTTGACCTCCTGCTCATACTTTCCCTCATGTCGACTAAAAGTCCTCTGTACATGAAGAACACCCTGCTTATACATCATCCTGCCTATTTCCTCTATTTTGGTAGATCTCCCTGTCTACTGATGCCTGTTTGTGACACTCATCCCTCAATCGACCCTGAGGAGTCTCTGACCATTCATATATTTTATTGCTTTTGGCACATAGAACGCCTTCATTAGCCATAATATCTGCTAACCTGTTGGCTGTTCTTCGCACATGAGTGAAACTAAGGGTTCTCATGGTGCGCAGGTGGGATTGAATAAGTTGATAGACTTGTAGTAATCTCCAGTGTTTCGAAACTTTGTCTGGCACTGAGCCATTGCATATTTTCTTGACTGAGTTGATTATCAGTTCAGAATCAGCTTCAATTATGGTATTATGTAAGTTTGAGTCCTTTAAGATTTCTAGGCATTGCTCCAGGGCCATGAGCTCTGCCATATTATTAGTGGCTTTACCCAGATGACTGTGAAAGATGGCTTTTATTAACCCCTTATCATCTCTTATTACTCCTCCATACCTAGCAATGCCAAGGTTTCCTTTTGAGGCCCCATCTATATTGCACTTCATAAAACCAAGGGTGGGGGGGGGGGTGTTGCTAGAGATCCTTATCAGCTGATATATGACTTACATTCTTGGTTATTCCCTGGGGGAAGAGCCCTTGAAGGCCCAACTATAGCAGAATCTGCCTATCCTGTTCACGAGGTTGATTCTCAGGGGGGTTTTTAAAAGGCTTCCTGTAGTCTCTTTGAGCTGTTCTATGATCTGATCCATAATGCTCTGGGCAGAACCACTCCTATTCTTGAATATTCTATTGTTACGTTCTTTCCATACATCCCAAATTAGAAAGCTAGGAACCAGCTCCCAAGCTTTGTTGATTATTTCATTTGCAGAGAAATTACTCCAATTCCTCAATGTGCTTTTGATGCTACCAACATCTCTGTTAGAATGTTTGAATATTGAAGCTATCTAATTCCACAAGGTGGAGGTAAATGGGCATAGGTTGAGAAGGTGTTCCATAGTTTCTTCTTGTAATTTGCAAAGCTGGCATCTTGATGGACCAATTACACCTCTCTTCCGCAGGTTTTCCCAAGTTAGAATCTTTTTATGTTGCACCAACCACATGAACAGTTTGATTTTCATCCAAATTTGATTCTTCCATAGGTCCTTCCATACCGTATCAGGGTTTGGAAAGTCAAGCCCAAGGGCTATTCGCTTGGCCTCTTTAAGGTTAAAGTTCCCTTCATTGTTTTTGCCCCATCTCAGTTGGTCTGAAGATGTTGAAATCAGAATCTTTCTCTGTTCCAAGATAACTGTGAGAGCTTCTGCCTGGGCCTTCAATGGAGAGTCCTCATTGTAAAGCAGATTCTTCCATACTCTCCATTTTACTTCATTTCTGTCCTACTCCTAGAAGTCATTTACCCTCTATAACCCTTTGTCATCGGTATCCTTCTTAATATTGTCAAAATCTTCTCTCAGCAGTTTTGGTTCCTGTTGCCAATTTTCTTCCCAAAACCAAGCAAGGTTTCCATCTTTGATTTCTCAGAAACTATGTTTTTGAACAATAGCTCTGTTCTCCCAAGCTTTGTTCCAGATGTGGGAGCCTTTGATTATTCCAGACATTCTGATGTGCTCCCTTTCTTGCCAATTGTTTGCATATTTCTGTTTCCAAACCTTGGCCCAAGGGGCATCTGATTCCTTTAGCCATCTCCACCATAGTTTTGCCCCCAAAACTTTGTTTAGGATTTCAGGGTCATCAAGTCCCAAACCTCCATGTGCCTTAGGTTTACAGATCTTTTCTCAGGCTACCAAATCCCATTTCTTTTTCTCTTCCCCTTTGCCCCAAAGAAAATCTCTTTGAATATTTCTAATGCGTTGCATAACTTCTTTAGGAGCTAGGAGTGTTGAAAACATGAAAATAGGAACAATTTGTAGGATGGCTTTTGTAAGCACTAGTCTTCCTACCAAATTCAAAGACCTGTTTGTCCATTTTCGGATTCTGTCTTGAAGTCTATTAATAACAAGCTCCCAAACTATCTTTCTTAGAGGTTTGTCTATTAGAGGAACTCCCAAATATTTGGAGGGAAGCATTTCTCTTTGAAAACCTAGAATTCTGGTGAGGTTTCTTTGTATAGCAATATCAATATTAAAAATAAAATCTTTGATTTGGTAAGGCTTACCTCAGTACCTGTAGCCATAGCAAAGTCTTTCAGAATTTGTTTGAAGGCAAGAGCTTCTTTGACCGTAGGTGTACCCTGCAGCATGGTGTCGTCCACAAATTGTTGATGAGTCAAAGCATCCCCATTCATGGTGAGTTTGAGCCCCTGAATTTTTCCTTCTATTTTGGCAGCTTTGATTGCATTGCCAAGCCCTTCCATCATGAGAATAAAGAGGAAGGGTGAGAGTGGATCTCCTTATCTAAGACCTCTTGTAGGCTTGAAGGTTTTGGATGGTGAGCCATTCAACAGTATTGAAAAGCTTGAGGTGGTAACGAGGGCCATTACCCATCTTATCTAGTTATTGTCAAAGCCATATGCTTTTAGAACTTCCCTGATGTATGCCCAACTAAGCTTGTCATAAGCCTTTTCAAGATCAAGTTGTATGATCATGCCTGTCTGCTTATTTCTCTTCAAAGAGTGGATCACTTCGTGAGCTTGAATGATATTGTTTAGAATTTGTCTACCTTCCACATATCCAGTTTGCTCCTCAGACACTAGAGTTGGAAGAAGGGGCTTAAGCCTATTTGCAATTATTTTGGAAATAATTTTGTACACCACATTGCATAATGCTATGGGTCTGAATCTATTTGGTGTCATAGCATTTTCCTGCTTTGGGATCAAGGATATGAAAGAGGTGTTGAGTGCCTTCAAAACAGTTTTGTTTTTCCTTGAGTCCTCTACCACCTCCAAAATATCTTGCTTGACTATGTTCCAACATGCTTTGAAGAAGTCAACATTGAAACCATCCGGGCCAAGAGCTTGTTGGAAATATTGAGAGGGGGGGGTGAATTAGTATTTCTTTTTCCGACTAGTGTTTTACCAGTTAAAACATTTATATTCAGAACACAAGATGAACAACAAGAATAAATGCTTTTATTAATATAATCTTTGCAGTAAAATAGATACAATATATAGATGGTTGCAATTAGTTGCCAAGCACCAACTTGGACTTTGGTGAGGCTCCAACCTCCAAAGCTCCAACTCTATTTCGCCAAGGTACCAATCTTGGACTTAGGAGCACCAACTCCCAAGGACTTCAATCCTTCCATTTCCTGAGACACCAGTCCCAAGGACACCTATCCTTCCTACTTCTGAGGCATCAACCCCAAGGACTCCAATCCTTCTTACTTCTGAGGCACCAACCCCAAGGACTCCAATCCTTCTTGCTTCTGAGGCACCAACCCCAAGGGTTCTGACCCAATCATGTCAAGGCACGTTCTGCTCTCAGAACTCTTCATTACTGAGTTCTATCTATTTAAAAATTCATTATAGTCTCCATGCTACAACATAAATGACAACCAGTCTTCTCATGAAGGAGTCTTTACAACTCTTCATATAGTCCACATAGAGTCTCCAATAGTTGACCTCTGATCATATCTCCACACAACTTTAGTGAGTCCACTATAGCTGCACTAAACTCTGCATAAGAACCTACTTTCTGTTCAAGCATATGTTCTTATTGTCACAGTGAATGCTTCAGCATGACTGTTTCTCTGCTGGCTACTTCTGCCTTCAAACAATGTTAGATAAAACTCTATTCATTACATCACAGAATTATACTTCAGACTGCATTGTATACCTGATTAATTCTTTCACAGGGTAACACAATTAGCTGAGAAGCTCACCCTTCGAATGCCTCCTGTCCTGTTGGTCCTTCGGCCCTTTTTTTTTTGTTCTGTTGGACCCTACTGCTGCCTCTGTTTCCTCCAGCTTATTTTTAACAACATAGCTACTACTCTTAACACCCCTTATTCTCTATTTTTGTTGTTGTATATGCTCCTGATTCCTTTTACTCTCGGTTTCCTCTTTTCGCTGGCTCTTTGGCTTCCTCAACACTCGCTTCAGCTCCCTCTGCATTGGCTTACCCTTCAGCTTCCTGGCTTCTCAGGCGCTGTAGCTTCCTCTGTCTCTTCATTCTCACAGGACACGTTCATCCATGAGAGAGGACCAAACACACAGAGAAAAACTGCTGCTTGTTCAAAATGTAACAGAGCCCCGTTTTTCCAATGATAATAGGCATACACAAAGACAATTTTGTTTAATGGATGTGCCACATCCCAATTGCAATCGCAATCAGCTTGATTCAGCAGACTGAACTATCGTCCAGGCCTCCTAAACTATTAAGAATGTTATTATAGGCTTTTGGCCTAAAAACCCTGCGCAATACAAATGTTTAAATACACAGGAAATATATGAAAAACCACGAGTGAAGTGCTAAGGGTGGACTTCAAAAAAATATTACTCCCACATCTATATTGCATCGGGTCTGCAGTGAAATCACAATTGGTAGTTGTAGCGTGTCGCACCATCCCTTTATAACTTCAATTGTCACTTCCGACATGGAGGACGCAATATAGCATTAATTCAATTGTAATGTTGCATCGGCTCTGTAACATTCATCATAATCGATGATTGCCCTTGGCGGAGGTATGATGCGATATCATTGATCGCTATCGGCGATTGCAATGGGCCGCTTAGCACTTTATAACTCCCGCTCCCGAAGTGCTGATGTGATATACATCAACAATCACAAATTGCAAAGGTTTAGGTCTATACCTTAATGTAGACCACTCCCTTATAGCAATGCGATAATATGTGCCGGACCCGATAGGACTCAACACTCTCGTGCATAAAATTTCAAGTCCGCTTTCTCAAATCCGCTAAGTGTTTTAGCATGATTTCTCTGTGTAAAAGGCATTCGGCGATAAACAAGTAAATACATAGGGTGATGCTATATGGGTTCTACGGACCCGATAGTGTTAAAACTTTTGCCTCCGATAGTGTATTTACAATACACCCAAGTCTTCCGCCTTCGATAGAGTATTCTGTGCATACTTATATAAACTTTGCCTTTTCTGCTCCGATAGTGTATTTGCATATATGTATGGCTTTTTGCTTTCAATAGTGTTAAATGCATATATTTTTGTGTTTTGGCCTTCGATAGCTTTGTTTTTCTCTTTGCTCCTCCGATAGCTCTGTTTTGCTCTCTCCGATGGCTCTGATAGCTCTGTTTTCTTCCTCCATTGGCTCTGTCTACTCTTTGCTCTGTTTGCTCCTCTGGTGGCTCTGTCTGCTCCTCTTGGCTCCTCTAATGGTTCTATTTTCTCCTCTTGTTGCCCTGTTTTTCTTTGACATAAATATATGGCACCTCCTGTATCTCTGTTTTGGCATATATATATATATATATATGGCTCCTCCTGTAGCTCCTCTTGCTTCTTCTTGGGCATGTATTACATGCAATTCTCTTCCGATATGGCTCCTCTTGCTCCAATGTGGCTCCTCTGGCTTGGAAATGCCTTTCAAAGAGACCTCCTCTATTTGTTCTGATATTCTGCAATATGCCTCTTTTGCTTATGGCTTGGATATCCTAATGGCCTTGCTCCTATCTCTTCATGGATTTGCTCTACTTCCCCTTGGCTTCATATTGTCATCTAGTATCTAGAATATTGCCATATTGACATCAATGACAACCTAGGTCAACAATCTCCCCCTTTGTTACTTATGGCAATATTCTTCTTCTCTCCTGCTTTGACATCAATGGAAAATGAGTGCTTTGGGACTCCCCCTATCAAATTGCTTATGTTCTTCATGAACGGTAGATTTTCATGGGTCTGTGACTCCCCCTGTCATAGTGCTCTTCTTCTTTTTACTCAAGATAGAAGGATTGATGCTTTATCATCAATTAGCACATTATTCCCTCTTCATGTCTCAAAACTACTTTAGCATGGCTTCAACAATGCTTAAAGATGATCTACTTCAATGCTTTCAATCAGATTGCAAATAGCCATACACCAAGTGTCCAAGTCCAGGCTTTTATGCTTCAATCCATATTGCTGTCTCCACAGGCAGAATTTAGAGACCTTCATAGTCCGAATCAAGAGAAAATGCCACTGAGATTGTCTTTCTTGCTATCTTTCTTTAGATCTGAGTTCCTTTGTGTCTCTGTGCTTCTCCTTAAGTCACTGCCATCCAGTATTCAACATTACTGCATTTGGATGAAGTGGTGAGAGGTTGTGCCTTACTGTTGCTATATTTTCTCAGTGACTAGTCTTAGCATAAGTTATATTTGACTGCACAACATTTTCCTTTCTATGAGCCATATTTTCCTTGTGTTCTTGTACATATCTCAGTGAGTTATTTCCCTAGCAGATTTAGATATCCAATCTGTGACTGTCTTTTAAAATCATTTTGCTGATTTGCATCTTTTTGCAATGCTTCAGTTTGTTATATGTTGCCAGATGTTCTTACTTCAAACTCCATTCCAGATGTATCTATTTGTTTGAAGATTTCTTATATTAGTGTCTATAATTTATCTGTTCTCACATTAAATCCTTGAGTCAAGACATAAACTTCTGTGATACTAGCACCATAGTTGTTTTCCCTATTTCTTTAACAATAGTCCAAAGAATGATTACAGGATCATGTTCTTCAGTGGAGTACTCTTGAGAAATGATCTTAATCAAAGAATTATTGTTAATATAGCCTCAACAAGTATTTCATAAGGACACTTTCACTAATAGCTTCTGCAATAATGATCAAGAATCACAAGCTCCCCCTAAATGTATGCATCATCTCTTTTGGCAGAGTCTTCTCATCAAATGATTAGATTGTCAAAATTCAGGGCAATGACATATGCTGTTGGCTGGAGAGCTCAAGGGACTTTTATATTGTATTTGCTTCCTTCTCCATACTTGTGTAACTTTCTTCTTTTGCATGGTTTTAGCTTGTGTAAGAGCCCAACTTAAGTTACAATCACATGCCATATGACCAATGTTATGACACTTGAAGCATTATACATTGTTCATGAATAAGAATTCATGATTTCTTCCTACAAAATTGTTTCTTAGTGATCTGAAATCACCCCGAGGTGACCTCAGGAAATTAATGAAGGTATTACAGACTCATGCGTTGGGATATGCCTATGTTATTTTAAGCAATGGATCGATAAGATTGCGAAATACACAGGCATTGGAAAATAGTAAGAGAAACACAACAAGCAAATGCAAAACACAACAATTTAATAAGGAGTTCACCCAATCCTCCTGGGCTACGTCTCCTGGTCCAACTTTCAGTGGTGGCCTTTTCTATTGTGTCTTTAAGCAGAGTTTTTACAATGAGGATCTCAATTTGAGTCTCTTGTAACAAATAAGGCTCAGTAGGGTGGTACTTGGATTCCCCAAGCCACTAGAGTACATAGACTCCCCCTTACCGAGTCTTGACCTCAACTGGTCTTAATGGGATGAGTCCAATCTGGTACTCAGTTCCCGACCAATATCCTCACAAGGATTTCTTGAACCTCTCAAGCCTTCTTGGTTCTGTCTGCTCGATGTTGCCTTAGCTCTGCAGGTCAGCTCGACTTCTCTGTTCTCTAATTCTTACTTCACTCTCTCCTCTGTCTCCCCTCTGCTCTTTGTCTGTTCATGGCTTAAAGCCAATTTGTCCCGTGACTGTTTGGTTCCTCTTCTAGCTCTTCAGATCACCTAACTCTGTCCGCTGGAATTCCATACTTCTGTGTCATCGTCACTGTGTAACGTTTCATAGAGAGGTGGCCACTTGTCCCCTCACAAACTGAGCACCATCTCTTCCTCGAACAATCATTATTTCGGTTATTCTGTGAAATGATTCATCTGCCAGCTCAGCGGTCATGTCAGACCCCAAATTTCGTATGCCTAAGCCTATTCCTTTGTCAAATCTGGTCTCCCATCGGGTGAAATCTCCGCCATTGATTTGGGGCCTCCAGATCCTACGGTCATTTCTTTTATCACACGGGTAAGTTGCTCAACTATTACCCTGCGATGAGAGCGATTTTCTCTCTCATCCATCGGACACGCGTCATTCAGTGTATGGCATCGCTTAGTCCTCTGCCAAACCTACTTACTGCTTGAGGGGCTTGCGATATCCCACTGGGTTTTGGGCGCGAGACCTGCCTTCTAACGTTGCGGGTATTTCTGCATGGTGTTACCTATTTTTCACATGACCAGGTGTCGGGGCTTTTCCTTCTCTGAGGTTTTTATCCTAGGAATCGCGTATCAGAAATGGCCTTTGTTTTCGGATCTAGACTCCCTATTTGCTAGTTTGTGCCACGACGTGGTCTCCATGGGCCAACGGTTAGTGTGCTTTGACTGAGGGTCCTTGTTGTTCCATGCTGGCTACAAACTACCACTCTCCAGAGGTCTTTCCTGATAGCTCATTTGAAACAGTCATACAAACTCTGATAATTTTCAAAGATCCAATTTGGATCACGGGCTTCCCACTGAAAAAGCATTTGGACCACCAAAATTTGGTTTTCAAGCATTGACTAAGTGAGGATACAACTTTCTCAGCTATCCAATCTCTATCCATTTTGCACTGCTTGGCTTTGAACCCCTGAGCCCAATTCTGAGGTACTCAACATCTCCCCTGTGCATCGTTCTCACCTTTCTATCCAGAACTGTGTCTTCCTCCAATTCATTAAGATACTCAGGTAGTAGGTCATCAATAGAAGGCAATTGACTCTGTTCTTTTGAATCTTCAATTAATGAAGGTTCAAATAGTCTCAAGCTGTCTGCATTGATGACTGAGTAGATGTGCATATAAGCTAGCAAATCAAGGCGAAAAGCATTCTCACCAATTTTCTCAAGGATCCTGAAAGGTCCATACCTTATTGGTTTTAGCTTTTTACCTTCACCTTGCATCTTTTCCTTGCTGATATACAGCCAGACTTGATCACCAACTTGGAAACTATGCTCCATCCGATGCTTGTCATGCCTTGCCTTGTATTTGGCCTGGTTCTTTTCCAGCTGTTCCTGTACTACCTGATGGATCTCTTGGATTTGTTCAATGAACCTAGTTGCCTTGTCCACATCGTTGTGTCCCTCAACTATGGTGTCCTTACCAAAGACAAAATCCAAGGGAGACCTTGGTGTGAAACCAAAACAGGTCTCAAAAGGAGATCTCTATGTAGAAGAATGTTTGGCTCGGTTGTAAGCATGCCGCACATAACACAAATGTTCATCCCAAAGCTTAGGATGCTTACTGCAATGTCCCTCGAGCAACTGGATCACTGTCCTATTGACTACTTCTATTTGGCCATCGGTTTGTGGATGGAAAGATGTGCTTTTCTTCAGTTTGGTGTCCATCAGTTTCCACATACTTGACCAAAACTTTCTGTTGACACCTAATCCTTGTGATTGGGTAAATTTATGTAAATAAATAAATTAGAAATATGAACAGTTATTTGGAGATGAACTGAATAGTCTCTCCCTCATGTATATAATGAAGACCTACCCTGTGGAATAATATACGAATTAGTTTTTGCTTTGTGGAGTTACTGCCTGGCCTGACATGGTATCAGAGCCAAGTTCCCAAAATAGTTGTAACTCCCTTCACTGTTGCTGCTATGGGCTGTACGCTAGTATATCATATGCATTTTTATTTCTGAACGCTAGCCCTGTCTGTCATTTTTATTTCTGAATGTTGGCCCTGTCTGTCATATGCATTTTTATTTCTGAACGCTGGCCCCTGAACGTAGCCTGAACGCTGCTTGTTCATAAACGTTCACCTGAACGTTGGTAGCCTGCTCCACGTAGCCTGAACGCTGCTAGCCTGCTCCACGTAGCCTGAACGCTGTCCTGACTGAGCATTGTGCGTTAAAATTGTTTTTGAAGGGCCTGCGATTTTGTTTCTCCATCGCCTTGCAGTCTTCTTCCAGCGGCTCGTTCAGTCCATCTATTTCACAATCAGGTCTTATCCCATTCAACTGTAAGCTCAAAGACATCATTTGGACTCTTTTCAGACCCTGCTTTCAGCTGCTGTTCTTCGCTCTTCCGCCTCGCTGCTTTGACCCTTGTGGCACGTTGGTAAAGCGTATGGCTGTTGGAACGGATGTCGTGGGATCGATCACCACCTGTTGAACTGCCACAGCGGGGATGGCCGCGCCCATCACTGCCCATCACCAGTCAACCATTTTTATCAAATTCCCTCTGATTCTCTCGGGTTTTAGCTCCAAAATAGTGGTATCCTAAGCCGATTTCAGAGCGATTTGAGTCAGGTTAAGACGGATTATATTTAGAAATAAATTCAGTTGGATTTTCATCCACGGCTTCTTCTGTGAGAAGCAAAAGCTCTACTTCGGCCCCTCGTGTGACCACCAAGGGCATTCGATCAGCGGCGATGGTCGATATTGAAGAAACTGGCCACTGAAAGCGGCCTTCTGCCATGGTGATGGTAACAGAGGTCGTATTTTTTAACTCTCTGGTTCTGTATTAAGTAATGGTTCTGACAGCATTATACATTTGAAGTCCATATTGTTATGCACCTAAGGAGCATGAGAAGTTTGGAAAAAAAAACGTTAATAGACTAGTTTTAGCACAGTGAATAATTGAAAGTTGACTAGTAAAGTCCTATTTGAAAACCAACATTTTTTTGGTATAACCGCATGGATATGGACAAAGGGATGACTTCATATATTTCTAAGAGGGTTTGTAACTTGTGATATTGAGAGTCCAAATACGTCTAGACTACGTTCTTCGGCCTTTTAGTGGACGCAGTGCTTTATGCTGTTGAGGGTATTTTTTTTGGACTTAGTGTAGATGAATGTGAATTGACATTTGAGTTTGCTATCCAGTCACATCAGAAGTATATTTTTTTTTTCTCCATTAACAGTAAAAGTTTTGCAGCAGAAGTTTTTTTTGCTACAGTATGCATTCAATCATATCTATGGTGGGAATAGTTCTCACTAGCAAGGAGAACTATCCTGAATGGTCGTGGATGATAAAACACACCCTCATTTTCAATGAGTTGTGGAAAGGAGTATGTGTCAGAGACGGAGACAATAAACTAGTACAGCCTACCTCAGACAAAGAGCTTGTCATTTGGGAAAACAAGAACAACAAAGCTTATGCATTAATCACAGCGTTTGTAAATGAAGAGGTGAGTTGCCATATTTTTTCATATTCAACTGGCTTTGAAGCCTTACAAAAGCTGAAAGAAATCTATGACTCACATTCTGCACTTGAAGTTGTTCAACTCATGATTAAACTCTTCACTCTTCAACTGCAAAATAATGATCCTCTTGCTCTTGCATCTGAAGTAAAGTCTATAATGTATGATATCAAATCCACTAAGGTTGAATTGGATATTCCTCTTATCAATTTTCTCAAGGCACTTTGTCCTACTTACTCCAATTATCTTGAGTCATTGCAAGCAAATGGAAATCTCAAAGATATAACCTTTGACTCTCTTGTGAAAAAATTTGCTGAAAGAGAGAAAGATTTTGGAAAGAAGACAGCCCCTGAATCTTCTGAAGAGGCTGCGTGCCTTGCTCATAAAGAAAAGCATCCTACTAAAGATTCTACAAGAGGAAGAGGTGGTTGAAGAGGAAGAGGAAGATATTTCAGAGGCAGGGGGGGGGGGCAGACATTCTCAAGGAGAAAAGACATATTTGCACTGCATACGTTGCAAAAGAAATGGATCACATGATGCCTCTACATGTAAGCTACCATGGGACAAAATTGAGCAGAAAAGAAACCAATAGAAAGGTAAAACTGATGATACAGACAAAGGTAAAGCACCTAAATCCGCTCACTATGTTGTGGCATAATGTAACATTGGAGTAAATGAAGATTTATTTAATGCTTCACTTGCTTCTTGGAAAAATGATTGGTTGCTTGATTCAGGAGCAACCTGCCACATGACTCATAGAAAGGATTTTTTTGAAGATTTCACTGACAATGTTGATGGAGTAGTATACTTTGTAGATCAATCAAAAATCAAGCCATCAGGGCTTGGCACAATCAGGCTTAAACTGCATGGTCTTCCAGACTTTCTTCTACATCATGTTCTATATCTCCCACAACTCAAGAGAAACTTGATGTCCTTGGTCCACATCCGCCAACAAGGTCACTCCATTCATATGTTTGATGGAAAGCATGAGGTAAGAAAAGCATCTGACCACTCACTTGTCATGAGGGGAATAGAACAAGAAAGGCTTATCAAGCTGCAAGGAACCTCTGCTCATGCACAACATTTCTCATATAATTCTCATGATGAAGAAGGTACACTTCCATCAAGTTTATTATGGCATGCTAGATTTGGACATTTGAACTATGATAGTCTCCGCTTGTTGAAGAAAAATGGTGCTGCTGGTTTGCTTACAATTCCTTGGAAACTTAAGTAATGTGATGCTTGCATTCTAGGAAAGCATAGCAAACAGTCTTTCCATGATTCACATTCAAGAGCACAAAGAAAAATTGAAATCATTCATTCAGACTTATGTGGTCCAATGCCTGTTCCTTCTGCAATTGGAAATAAATATATCATGACATTTATTGATGACTACACTAGAATGTGTTGGGTTTATTTATTGAAGAAAAAATCTGATGCTTTTCAAACATTCAAGAATTTTCATAAATGGATTGAAAATGATGCACAATCTCATATTGGGTCTATTCGCACTAATAATGGAAAATAATACACATCAAATGAATTTGAAAACTATCTTCGCCAACATGGGATCAAACATCAAACAATTGTGCCTTATAATCCCCGACAGAATGGTGTAGCTGAAAGAATGAATAGGACAATCTTAAATATGGTACGATCCATGCTCTTCTTCAAAAATGTAAAGATAATGTTTTGGGCTGATGCTGTTCTATGTGCTGCACATATAAAGAATAGATGTCCATCTAATTCTATAAGAAACAAGACTCCATATGAAATGTGGTATGGACATGTTCCTTCGGTAAAGCATCTCAGGGTCTTTGGTTCCACCTGTTGTGCCTTGATACCAAAGGTACATAGAAACAAACTTGGTGCTAGAAGTCGTAAGTGTATCTTCCTGGGGTATTCAAAAACCTCCAAAGCATACCACCTCTATGATGAAGTAAATAAGAAGTTTGTTGTATCTAGAGATGTAATTTTCCTTGAATCATCCAAAACTGACAATGTTGTTGAGTGGCAACTTGATCGCTTGGATAGATTCGCAAAGCAAAATCATTTCAAGAATTTGATAATCAGATTCCACATCTTGAAGGGGGGATTCCTATACTAGATCAACATGTGGAATCTTCTTCTGAAGAACACTCTCCCCCGCATGAAACTCCAACAAAGGATGACGCTTTAAGTGATGTAATTGATAGAATTGGGAGACTCAATCTTGATTCAGTCCCAACTCAATCAACGGAGCAGCATAGACCATCTGAGAAAGGTCCCCAAAGTGGCTGATAAAGACACTTGAAAGTGTTCATCCTGATGAAGTTGGAAAGACAGGAACCAGAAATTCAACCGGCAAAATGGAGGTGATGTAGATGACTCTAATTCACCTATTGATATGGATGTTTCTTATGATTGTGAATTGAACTTGTCTACAGATTTTGAGCGAACTTCCTTCAAAGAAGCTGCTTCTCATGATGAATGGAAAGAAGCGATGTAAAAGGAGTATGATGCCCTCATAAAGAACGACACTTGGAAGCTGGTTGATCCTCCATTAGGAACCAAACCAATTGGCTGCAAGTGGGTCTACAAGAACAAGTATAAAGCTGATGGCTCACTTGACAAGCAAAAATCTAGGCTTGTGGAAAAAGGTTTTGCACAGAAGGAAGGGGTCGATTATGAGGATACTTTTGCCCCCACAGCAAAATGGGCTACCATCCAGACACTCTTTGCACTAGCAGCTCAGAACGGTTGGAAAGTCCATCAAATGGATGCAAAAACTGCTTTCTTGAATGGAGATTTAAAAGAGAATGTTTTTATGTCCTAGCCTGAAGGATTTTCTGTGAAGGGACATGAACATAAAGTATTCAAACTTGTGAAGTCCCTGTATGGCCTCAAACAAGCACCGCGAGCCTGGTATGAAAAACTAACTGAGCATCTTCTGAAACTCAATTTCAAACATTTAGATCTTGATGATGCAACTTTATTTGTCAAGAAAGTTGGCAAAACAGTTGTATATCTTGTGTTATATGTAGATGATCTTTTGATGACAGGAAACAATGAAAGCTACATTGCATCCATAAAGAAGGAATTGGGGAAAAGTTTTGAAATGACTAATTTGGGCTATGTTCATTACTATCTTGGCATTGAAGTAACCCAACATCCAAAGTCCATATTTCTTTCTCAAAAGAAATACATTGGAGATCTGTTGAACAGGTTTGGCATGACAGAGTGAAATCCTCTTACTACTCCAATGGAACAAAACTTAAAGCTCACATCTATTGAAGGAAAATAATTTGAGGATGCAACAAAGTATAGACAGCTTGTAGGAAGTCTCAACTACCTAACTACTACCAGACCAGACATTTCGTTTGCTGTTGGAATCCTCTCCAGGTTTATGCAAAAGCCTTGTGAGGGACATTGGTCTGCTGCAAAAAGAGTTCTAAGGTACTTGAAGGGAACTCAAGACTTTGGAATCAAGTATACACAGGTGGACGACTTCAGCTTGATTGGATACTCTGATTCAGACTTCGATGGAGAAAAATAAAGTGGGGTATCAATTTCAGGATATGCTATGAGTCTTGGATCAGGAGCTGTCTCCTGGAGATCATGCAAACAATCAGTTCCAGTAGATTCCACAATAGAAGCAGAATACGTGGTAGTAGCTGAAGCAACAAAAGAAATTGTGTGGCTCAGGAAAATTCTTGAAGATTTGTAGGTAAAAAAAGTACAATCAACTCCACTCATGATTGACAATACCTCTGCAATAAAGTTGGCCAAGAACCCAAAATTCTATGATCGAACGAAGCACATCAATACTAAATATCATCTGATTCGACATCATGTTGAGGCCAAAACAATCCATCTCCGTCATTGTTCCACAAATGAGCAAATTGCAGACATCTTCACCAAAGTGCTTGAAAGAGAAAAGCTTGAACGATTCAGAATGACGCTTGGACTCACCAACATCCCTTCAGATTAGGGGGGGGGGGGGGAAATGTTGACACCTAATCCTTATGATTGGGTAAATTTATGTAAATAAATAAATTAGAAATATGAACAATCATCGGGAGATGAAGTGAACAGTCTCTCCCTCATGTATATAATGAAGACCTACCCTGTGGAATAATATATGAATCAGTTTTTGCTTTGTGGAGTTACTGCCTGGCCTGACACTTTCCCACAAATCGGGTATCTCGATCAGATATAATGGAAGTGGGTAATCCAAAATGAACTCATACATGTTGAAAGAACAATTTTGCAGTGTGTTCAGCTGTAATTTGTTTATTACAAGGTATCAAAATACACATTTTGTTGAACCTATCCACAACAACATATAGATAATCATGACCTTTCCTAGATTTAGGCAGTCCTCCAACAAAGTCCATGGAAACACTTTCCCAAGGATGAGAAGGAACTAGTAATGGAGTGTACAAGCCTAGTTTTCTATTACTGGGCTTGCTTTTAGCACACATAGTACAACCTATTACATATCTAGAAACTGTCTCGTTCATTTTTGGCCAATAACAAAATCTTTGCAGCTGTGCAACTATTTTACTTACCCCAAAGTGACCTGATATTAGAGAAGTGTGTGCTTCTCGAATTATGTTTACTCTTTCAGTTTGTGGAATGCATAGCTTCCCACAATGATATAGGAGTTGGTCCTTAATATGATAATCCAATTATTGTACTTGTTTGCCTTGACTTAAAGTTGTATATACATCTTTAAAGTCTATATCTTGAGCATATTGTTCAATGTAGCTCTCATGTAACACAGAATTATGCTTTAAGTATAGTAGTTGCATTTATAATGGGTCTAGATAACATATCTGCAACTTTATTGTGTATGCCCTTTTTATATCTGATGACTAAATGACACTGTTGTAGAAAACCCATCCAATTATAGTGTCTTGATTGCTGCAACTTAGTTTGGGAGTGTAGATATTGAAGTGGTTGATGATCAATATGTATAATGGTTTCTTTGCCCATTAAGTAATGTTTCCACTTTTTCACACTTTGTACTAATGCATACAATTCTTTACCATACGTGGGATAGTTAATTACTGCAGAATTAAATGTATCAGAATGATAACATATGGGTTTACCGTGCTGTATCAACACTGCTCCCATGGCATAGTCACTGGCATCTGTTTGGATCTCAAACGGTCTTTGAAGATCTGGCAGTGCTAGTACTGGTGTTGTACTAATATTTTCTTTCAAGGTGTCGAAGGCTTTCTGCTGTTTGCCTCCACACTGAAACACCTTGTTCAATCTGGTTAAAGCATGTAAGGGAGCTGCAATTAAGGAAAAGTTAGAAATGAACTTTCTCCAATATTATGCTGCTCCTAAGAAGCTCCCAACTTCTGTAGAATATTTGGGTTTAGGTTAGTTTACAATGACTGCCACTTTAGAGGGATCTATCTTCAATTCACCACCCCCTACTATATGTCCCAAATAATTCAAGAATGTTTTTCCAAATTCACATTTTGAGAGTTTAACATAAAGCTTTTCTCTTTTCAAAACATCTAATGTCTACTTAACATGCTTTAAATGTTCTTCCCACGTTATGCTAAATATCAGAATGTCATCCAGATACACAATAAAAAAATCATCAAGAAAAGTTTTGAGTACATCATTCATTATTCTCATGAAAGTAGCAGGAGCATTAGTTAAACCAAAAGGCATAATCAGCCACTCATACAATCCATGCTTTGTTTTGAAAGAAGTTTTCCATGCATCTTGTTCTGCAACTTTGACCTGATGATATCCACTATGTAAGTCTAACTTGGAAAAATAAACATCTTCTTTCAATTGATCTAATAGATCATCTATGCAAGGAAGGGGATAACGATTTTTTATTGTTATCTTATTTAGTGTTCGATAATCAATCACATTCTCCACGAGCCATCTTTCTTTCTCACCAAAATGATTGGAAATCCACATGGTGATGTGCTAGGTCTAATGAACCCCTTCTTGAGCAACTCCTGCACCTGTTTCTTGATTTCTGCATTCTCTAAAGCGGACAACCTATACATTCCAATGTTAGGCAATGGAGCATCTTGTTGCAAATTAATATCATGCACTATTTCCTTCTTAGGTGGCAGACCTTTAGGTTCTTGAAACAAGATATCATACTCTGAAACAAATTTTTCTAAATTAGCTTTCTGTTTAGCGTCACAACCCTCAAATACATTGGTTTTATAAGGTTTCTTTTCCTTTACAATCATCAATAAAAATTGTTTGCATGAATTTATAATTTGTTTCATCTGCCCTAAGTTTATGAGAGTGTAATTGTTCTTGAGCTTATGAGCTCTTAAAAAGTATTCGATTCCATCTTTAACGAGTAGATACTTGTTCTCGACTCTATAGAAAATAGCTTTTTTGTCATACAAGTAAGGACTTCCTAAAACAATTCCACATATATCCAAAGGAATTATGTCTAACTCAACCTCATCTACAAATGCTGACCCAAAAGAAAACTTAAGTTTGCATTGTCTAGTCACTTGTATTTGTGCTTTATCACTCAACCATCCTAATGGGTATGGTTTCTTGTGAGGTGTAGTCAGTAATCCCAACTTATACAATTGCCTCAGAAATTAAATTTACTTGTGAGCCACTATCAAACAAAGTGTCAATCTTTTGATGTTTGGAAATAACTTGAATATAGAAAAGCTCATGTATTTTTCTCTCATTTTCTTCATCAATAGTAGATTGTGTAGAATTACTAGTAGATGCTTCAGAATTCTTACCTTTTATACCTGTGGCTGCAATGTTTGTTTCATCTCCTGAGTTTGACCCTAAATCTTTCTGAATAGCTGTAGCAATCTTCTTCTTCTTGCCCTCGAACTTCTTAGGTCTCAGCTTTGGATGCAGAATCTAATAATGCTCATCATCATGCCCATCCTTCTTACAATGAGTGCATGAAGAATTGTTTTTCTGTGTAGTGTTGGCCTTCCTCTCTTTCCATTTCTATTTTCTTTTCTCCTTATTCTTGATTGCAATGGGCTTGGATGATCCTCCAACCTCTGGGTTCCCATTCTTTCCTCTAGCTTCTAGATGTGTAGCTTGAACAAATACCTCATCTATACTGGTGGGATTAAACATGAGGATAGTGTGCCTCATGTAGCTGTGTAGACCACCAATGTACTTCAACAGAGTCTTAGGTGAGTCTAATGAGATTCCTAGAATCAAAGTTCTCTTCCTAAATTCTTAGGTGTAACCTTGTACACTTTGCCCTTTCAACTGCCGAAGCGTTTGCCAGCTTATCATGGCTTGTTGCATGTAGGCCAGTGGATAGAACTGCTTTTTGATTGCAAAAACAAATTCACTCTAGACAGAAAGAGTCTTACCATGCCTTTTCATGTCAGCTTGGGTCTTGCCTTCCCACCGCAAAAAGGCAGTGCCTCCAAGGCGCAGGCTGGCCAGCTGAATCTTTCTCTTGTCTGAATCGATATTCTGCACTCTGCAGTAAACATCAATTTGTCTAATCCAATTGTCCAACTTTTCTACATTCAACTCTCCATCATATATTGGTAAATCAAATTTAACATCTAGTTTAATCAAATATGTCTTCCTTTTATGTTCAGGGTGATTAGGAGGTGTGAGAAAGTTTTCTTTTTTCCCTTTGCCTTTTGAGTGGTCATGGAGGAGAGACTCTTCTTCTCCTTTATCTTGTTTGGAGCCTGATGAATCCTCATCTTTATGTTTTCTAAAGTCCTTATATATTTCCTCTACCATGGACCTTATGGCCAGGAAACTATCTATAAATTGAGGATTTGGCCCGATAGAACCTTCCTCCGACATTGTCTTCTGAGGATAGACTCTTTCAATTTCAGGATTAGTTTCGACCAACTCTCCTTTTCCTAATTTGAGCTTTGATCTAGTTAGCATTAAACAGCTAAATCCAGCACAATCTTGTCTAACCTTAACAACCTATAGCTCTGATACCACTTGATCTGAAATCACCCCTAGGTGACCTCAGGAAATTAATGAAGGTATTACAGACTCATGCGCTGGGATATGCTTATGTTATTTTAAGCAACAGATCGATAATATTGCGAAATACACAAGCATTGGAAAACAGTAAGAGAAACACAGCAAGCAAATGCAAAACACAACAAGTAAATGCAAAACACAACAATTTAATAAGGAGTTCACCCAATCCTCTTAGGCTACGTTTCCAGGTCCAGCTTTTAGTGGTGGCCTTTTCTATTGTGTCTTTAAGCAGATTTTTTACAATGAGGAGCTCAATTTGAGTCTCCTGTAATAGATGATGCTTAGTAGGGTGGTACTTGGATTCCCTAAGCCACTAGAGTACACAGACTCCCCCTTAGCGAGTCTCGACCTCAACTGGTCTTAATGGGATGAGTCCAATCTAGTACTCAGTTCCTAATTGATATCCTCACAGGGATTGCTTGAACCTCTCGAGCCTTCTCGGTTCTGTCTGCTCGATGCTGCCTTAGCTCTGCAGGTCAACTCGACTTCTCTTTTCTATGCTTCTTGCTTCACTCTCTCCTCTATCTCCCCTCTGCTCTTTGTCTGTTTGTGGCTTAAAGCCAATCTATCCTGTGACTGTTCGCTTCCTCTTCTGGATCTTCAGATCACCTGCCTCTGTCTCCTGGAATTCCCTGCTTCTGTGTCATCGCCACTGTGTAACATTTCACAGAGAGGTGGCCACTTGTCCCCTCATGAACTGAGTGCCGACTCTTCCTCGAACGATCATTATTTCGGTTATTCTGTGAAATGATTCATCCACCAGCTCAACAGTCATGTCAGACCCCAAATTTCATATGCCTCAGCCTATTCTTCCATCAAATCCGGTCTCCCATCGGGTGCAATCTTCGTCGTTGATCTGGGGCCTCTAGATCCTACGGTCATTGCTTTTATTGCACGGGTGAGTTGCTTGACCATTACCTTGCGATGAGAGTGATTTTCTCTCTCATCCGCCAGACACACATCATTCAGTGTATGGCATCGCTTGGTCCTCTGCCAAACTTGCTTATTGCTTGAGGGGCTTGCGATATCCTGCCGGTTTTTGGGCGCAGGACCTGCCTTCTAACAGTTCGGGTATTTCCACATGGTTTTGCCTATTTTTCACATGACCAGGTGCTGGGGCTTTTCCTTCTCTGAGGTTTTTATCCTGCGAATTGCGTATCAGAAACGGGCTCTGTTTTCAAATTTGGAATCCCTAGTTGCTAGTTTGTGCCACTGCACGGTCTCCATGGGCCAACGGTCAGTGCGCTTTGACCGAGGGTCCTCATTGTTCCATGTTGGATACAAACTACCACTGTCCAGAGGTTTTTCCTGATAGCTCATTTGAAACAGTCATAGAAACTCTGATAATTTTCAAGGATCCAATTCGGATCACTTGGAGATTGTTGGGGACCATAATATTTATATCTATGAGATGGTTAGGGACCATAACATCTATCTTTATGATATGCTTTATGGTCTTTTGCCAAGTGACCAAAGTTTGTACAAGAATAACAATAACCAAAAAATGAACTTTGGTACCTGGGAGATGGATATTTGCTTGATGTACTTCTGAAGCCTTTCTGCCTTGGGATCCTTTGATTATAACCATTGCCTCTCACATCTTTGACATCATCTACATTTCTTCTTGGAGTAGGATTTCTTCTATTGTAGCCTTGATTTTTCTCCTTGCCTTTGCTGGAACTGAGAGCATCACCATTTCTTTCTGGCTTCTTAACATCCCTTTTGTTTAAGGCATTTTCATTCTTGTTGAGGATTCACCTGCACACCCAAGACCTAATTTATCAAATGGACATCTGTGATAGTTGAGCATGTCATCCAAGCCCTGAGATCTCTTCAAGATTTTGTTCATCCCTTCAACCTTTGTTCTAAGGGAGACAATCTCTTCTTCCAATCTTTCACACTCATTATTCTTCTTAGCAAGTTGTTTCTCAGTTTTTTCCTTGATACGAGTAGCTTCATCTACTTCTAGTTTAAGGGAGATGACATCTGACTTCATTTTGAAGATCTCTTCATTCTTTGCTTTCAGTTGACAGATCATGGTGTTTCTTTCCTTTCCTGCTTCATCAACCTATCCTTATATGAATTCCAATGCTTCCATGGTCTTTTCAGCTCCTTGTGTTTGTTTCCTTGCTTCTTGTAGTTGAGACTTGAGAGAGAAGACCTCTACCTTGTATTGACCAATCTCTTCTTGTGCCTTTGTTCAAGCTCTTTTGCCTTTGTTCAAGTTGACTTGACAAGGTATCTTCTTGATTCTTTTCTTTATTCAACTGATTTGTCATGGATGTGACTTCTTCATGATGCTTTCTTTTGCTTTGATGAAATTCCTTCTTAAGCTTGGCAAGCTCTTCATCCCTTTCTTGTACTTGAAGCTTGATGAGATCAACTTTCTTCCTTGTTTGATCTTGGTCACCAACCAGTGCTATCTTCTTAAGTTCCTCATTTTCCTTTTTCAAATTGTTAATCTCTTCCATGGTAGTCATAAGTTGAGCGAGGAGTTCTTCTACAAAATATTTTTCATTCTCTTCATCTTCTAGGTCTGCTTTAGCCTTGATGTTATCATTCTTATTTTCAGCTTCTATGATGGGTTCTAGATTTCCTTCTAGATTTCCATCATCTTCTTGACTGATGGTCATGGTCAATGCTCCTTTGAGTGAAGGTCATGAAGTTTGTCCCATATACCCTTTCCTGATGAATATTTTCCTAGATTGTTCTTTACAAAATCAGGTAGCCCATTCAAGATTGCCTTTATTTATTTTGCGTTGTACTCCTTGGATTCTTCATCCATCCTGCTATCAACAATCATTGATTTCCAGATTTCAATGCCTTGAATCTATAAGAAATTCCTCATTCTTTCTTCCCATATATTAAAGTTCCCACTGAGCCTTGGAGCCTCCTCAAATTGATTGTCTTCTATTTTAGTAGTAGAGGAAGACACATCCTTGGGAGGATTGGAGACTTTCTTCCTTGACTTCTCCATTTGTGTTCTAAAGATCAGCCTTCAAGCTGTTAGGCTTTGAATGAAGGTACTGGCTCTGATAGCAGTTGTTGGAAATACTAAGGGGGGGGGGGTGAATCAGTATTTCTTTTTCCGACTAGTGTTTTACCAGTTAAAACATTTATATTCAGAACACAATATGAACAACAAGAATAAATGATTTTATTAATATAATCTTTGTAGTAAAATAGATACAATATATAGATGGTTGCGATTAGTTTCCAAGCACCAACTTGGACTTTGGTGAGGCTCCAACATCCAGAGATTCAACTCTATTTCGCCAAGGTACCAATCTTGGACGTAGGAGCACCAACTCCCAAGGACTCCAATCCTTCCATTTCCTGAGACACTAGTCCCAAGGACACCTATCCTTCCTACTTCTTTGGCGTCAACCCCAAGGACTCCAATTCTTCTTACTTCTGAGGCACCAGCCCCAAGGACTCCAATCCTTCTTACTTCTGAGGCACCAGCCCCAAGGACTCCAATCCCTTTTGCTTCTGAGGCACCAACCCCAAGGGTTCTAACCCAATCTTGTCAAGGTACATTTGATAGTAATGTTCTGCTCTTAGAACTCTTCATTACTGAGTTTTGTCTGTTTACAACTTCATTGTAGTCTCCATGCTACAACATCAATGACAACCAGTCTTCTCATGAAGGAGTCTTTACAACTCTTCATACAGTCTACACAGAGTCTCCATTAGCTAACCTCTGATCATATCTCCACACAAATTTAGTGAGTCCACTATAGTTGCACTAAACTCTGCATAAGAACCTGCTTTCTATTCAAGCATATGTTCTTATTTTCACAATGAATGCTTTAGCATGACTATTTCTCTGCTATCTACTTCTTCCTTCAAACAATGTTAGATAAAAATCTATTCATTACATCACAGAATTATACTTCAAACTGCATTGTATACCTAATTAATTCTTTCACAAGGTAACACAATTAGTTGAGAATCTCACCCTTCAAATGCCTCCTGTCCTGTTGGTCCTTCGGCCCTTTTTTTTTTGTTCTGCTGGACCCTGCTGCTGCCTCTGTTTCCTCCAGCTTATTTTTATCAACACAGCTACTACTCTTAACACCCCTTATTCTATGTTTTTGTTGTTGTATACGCTCCTGATTCCTTCGACTCTCAGTTTCCTCTTTTCACTGGCTCTTTGGCTTCCTCAACACTCGCTTCAGCTCCCTCTGCGCTAGCTTACCCTTCGGCTTCCTGGCTTCTCGGTCACTGTAGCTTCCTTTGTCTCTTCATGCTCACGTGACACATTCATTCATGAGAAAGGACCAAACACACAAAGAAAATTGCTACTTGTTCAAACTGTAACAGAGCCCCATTTTTCCAATGATAATAGGCATACACAGAGAAAGTTTTGTTTAACAGACGTGCCACATCCCAATCGCAATCACAATCAGCTTGATTTAGCCTACTGAACTATCGTCCAAGCCTCTTGAACTATCGGGAGTGTTATTATAGGATTTTGGCCTAAAAACCCTATGAAATACAAATGTTTAAATTCATAGGAAATATATGAAAAACCACGAGCGAAGCGTTAAGGGTGGACTTCAAAAAAGTATTACTCCCGCATCTATATTGCATCAGATACGCAATGAAATCGCAATCGGTAGCCGCAGCATGTCGCGCCATCCCTTTATAACTTGCAATGGTCACTTTCGACATGGCGGACGCGATATAGCATTAATTCAATTGTAATGTTGCATTGGGTCCGCAACATTCATCGTAATCAGCGCTTGCCCTTGGTGGAGGTCCCATGCGATATCGCTGATCGCTATCGGCGATTTCAAATGGGCCTCTTGGCACTTTATAACTCCCGCTCTCGAAGTGCCGACGTGATATATGTTGACAATCGCAAATCGAAAAGGTTCAGGTCTAGAACTTAACGTAGACCACTCCCTTATAGCGATGTGATAATATGTGTCGGACCTGATAGGACTCAACACTCCCATGCATAAAATTTCAAGTCCACTTTCTTGAATCCACTAAGTGTTTTAGTGTGATTTCTCTGTGTAAAAGGTATTCAGTGATAAACAAGTATACACAGGGGTGATGCTATATGGGTTCTACAGACTCGATAACATTAAAACTTCCGCCTCCGATAGTGTATTTACAATACACCCAATTCTTCCGCCTCCAATAGAGTATTCTACGCATACTTATATAAACTCCGCCTTTTCCGCTCTGATAGTGTATTTGCATATATGTATGGTTTTTTGCCCTCGATAGTGTTAAATTCATATATATCTGGGTTTTAGCCTTTGATAGATTTGTTTTGCTCTTTGCTCCTTCGATAGCTTTGTTTTTCTCTCTCCGATGGCTCCGATAGCTCTGTTTGTTTCCTCCATTGGCTCTGTCTACTCTTTGCTCTGTTTTCTCCTTTGGTGCCTCTGTCTGCTCCTCTTGGCTCCTTCGATGGCTCTGTTTGCTCCTCTTGTTTCCCTGTTCTTCTTTGGCATATATATATGGCACCTCCTATAGCTTTGTTTTTGCATATATATATGATATATATATATATATATATATATATATATATATATATATATAGATATATATATATCTATATATATATATATATATATATATATATATGTGGCTCCTGTAGCTCCTCTTGGTTCTTCTTGGGCATGTATTACATGTAATGCTCTTTTGATATGGCTCCTCTTGCTCCAATGTGGCTCCTCTAGCTTGGAAAAGTATTTCAAAGAGACCTCCTCTATTTGTTCTAATATTATGCAATATGCCTCTCTTGCTTATGGCTTGGCTATCCTGATGGGCTTGCTCTTGTCTCGTCATGGATCTGCTCTGCTTCCCCTTGGCTTCATATCATCATCTATTATCTAGAATATTGCCATATTGACATCAATGGCAACCTAGGTCAACAGAGCTTTCCCATTTTGCATTTCTTTGATGACTTCGCTGACTTCCTGTTCATTAACTGGCCTGTTAAGATTATAATTATATTCTCTTGTCACAAGCCTAGGAATGTGTTTAGTGAAGTCATTGATGAAATGTGATCTGTCTATGAGTGACTCCTCTGATATGCCATAGAAATGTTGAACCAGAGCAGATTCTATTTCTTTATGGGTATTGAGTTGTTTTCCTTGCGTATCTTTCAGTTTTAGAATCTTGTTATGAGACCGATGATCCATAGTGGCCTTGTGAAAAACCTTGTATTCCTGTCTCCTTTCTTTAACCATTGAACTCTCGATTTCTGTTTCCATAAGATTTCCTTTTGCTTACATAAGCCTTTCCAGTCCTGTTGAAGCAAATCAGCTTGCTTCTTACCCTCCTCGGTGAATCCCTTTGTGATGAGCTCCTGGTTAATTTCTTGTAGCTTCCCCTCAACTACTTTTTTGGCTTCGAAGATATTGCCAAACTCATTCTTATTCCAATCTTTAAGCCTGAGTTTGATGTGTTTTAGCCTCTGCTGCAGAAGGAACATTTTAGTACCCTAAACATTCAAATATTTTGTCCACCATTTTTCAATATTGTTGTTGAAGTCCGGATGGGTAAGCCAAATGTTTTCAAATCTAAAAGGTCTATTTGTTGGCGTTCCTATAAAGGACGCTCCCAATTGAATGGGCTAGTGGTCTGAGCCTCCAAAAGGGAGAATCATAGCTGACAAGTCAAGGCCTGAGAGGATAAGGTCCTCAGAGATAATGAATCTATCTAGTTTAGAGGCCACTTGAGCAACCCCTCCCCTTTTATTATTCCATGTGTAGATACCATTGTAGGTTTTTTGTATCTACTAGCCTCATGTTGGTAATGAAGTTTTGAAAAGCTATGGAATCTCTACCTAGAGATCTAGTCCCACATTTTTTTTCCAAGAGAGATCTGATCATATTAAAATCTCCTCCCAGAATCCATGGGATGCCCATATGTCTTTCTCTTAGCTCCTCTAGAGAGGTTAGAAGCCTGAATTTGTCCTCAAGCTTTTGTGGACCATAGACATTTGTGATCAAATAAACTTCTTTGTCCCCCAAAGGTTGGATGATGACTGATAGGTAGTTCTTGGATGCTTTAGTATCTAGGATTCCAAGTTTCTGAGGGTTCCACAGTGTAAGAATTCCTCCTGTTGCGTTGTCTGCTTTAACTTCTATATATTCATACTTAATAAGCCACTTGCTATGTATTTCTCTTATTTTGTCTATAGAACATTTTGTTTCCTGGATAAATACCAAATCTGGTTTTTCCTCCTTCATTCTATTGCTGAGATTTCGTTGTTTCCTTTTACTTCCTAGACCCCTAATATTCCATGTTGTAAGTTTCATTAAGAAAGATTTGTAAATGAGTAACTAGATAGGTCTTTCATCTTACCTGAGTTGATCATGAGTTTTCCACATTCTATCAACAGCTCATTTTGTCTTTTTCTTCCTCTTTTCCTTCCTGGGTTCTTGGGAGCATGTCCCTCTATTTCCTCCATAGTTTTGACCCCTCCGTTATCCTGACTATCATGGTTCCTTTTGACTCCCGAACCCTTTGCCTGAGTTCTCAAGAGGAAGAGTTGTTGTACTCTGTTAAATTCCTCTTGAGGTAGCGAATCCACTCCTTTGGTAGTTCCTTCCTCCAGGAACTTTTCTAGATCTAGATGCTCCCTTTCCAGTATGTCCTATAGTTCATGCTCCTCCGTTCCCACTTCACTTGAGGTCATCTCTTGGTCCCTATCAAGTTCCATCGTGCTGGGCTGATCTTCCTTTTGTTGGCTTTTGTCAGATCTATCCTCTATGCTGTCATCCTTTTCCTTCACTACTGGATTGTCCTTCAATACTTGCTTCTCTCTTTCAACCCCCTCTTCTTCTTCTAATACCTTGAACCTATTATGACTAGGCTGCTTTTCCTCATAGATGTTTTTTTTTTGGTTCTTTCTCCCCCATTTTCCTTTTCCTCCCACTTTAGTAAAGCTTTCAGTCTCTTTACCTGTGGTTGCTTTGATGCTGCTCTCCATTTTATTTACAGGGCAGTCTTTGAAGAGGTGCTCGTGTTCATGCCATTTGTGACATTTGAAGGGTATATCCTTGTAATCCACCACCTACACCTAATCTTCATCATAAACTTCTAGAATTATTTCATCTGGCAAAGCCCCAAATAGGTCCATTTCCACTCATATTCTAGCAAATGAGGTATATTTTCCACACAGTGTGGCCTCTGATATTTTTATGAAATGCCCTAATTTATTACCTATGGCCTTTAATGATTCTGGCTGCCAATAATCTAGAGGTAGGGAATAAAGTCTTATCCAAACTGGCACCGAAGTAAATGTCTCACGCTCTGGGACAAAGTTCATCACCCAAGGTCCCATATAGAGACCTGCAGCCGCATAGAAGTAAGGACCTCCTTCAAACATACTGTCCTTATCCTCTATGTTTGCAAACACAATTGTAAAGAAACCCTTGGATCCAAGGTGCAGATCTATATCTCCCATAGGTTTCCAATGGTTCTTTATCCATGCGTGTAGGGCCTTCTCCGTTGGCCAAACCCCCATGAATTTGCATCACTTCATAGCTTGCCATGTGCTCCCTGTGCGCCTGTAGTGATGGATCACTTAACACCACTTGGGGTGTGATGGAAGCCCTTGGTTTACAAGGTCCTATCCAAATTCTGGGGTCAACTTTCTGACTGTCTACTTTTGTATGTTTCTCTCCTTTGACTTCCTTCTGCGTTTCTGCCATCTTTTGTGCTATGCTATTTTCCTGTTTGTCTCTTTCTGTACACTCGGTTTCCACTTCCATGGGCTTCTTGAAACAATTAGAGACTACACGACTGTAGGAGGGAGTAGAACTCCCCCCTTCGATCCCCTCCATGGTGCCCAACATCGAAATCCTGCTACAAACCCTAGTACTGCGCGTTTTTCCCCTCACGGTCACAGTTGCACAATCCGTCCCCTTTGATCGCCTCCTTTGCAATAGTCATGCTACCCCTCCAGTAGCCTATATATGCATCAACTGTCACCAGCCAAGGTCGACCCAGTATTAGAGGGTGCCCATCCAATCGATTCTTCGGGTTTGTAACAACAAAATCCACTGGATATTCCCATGAATCAATAGAGACCGTGATATATTGTAGAGTTCCTTCTGGCCTTACCACCTAATGATCAGTAAGTTCTAGTAAGGTGGTGGTTGGTTCCAAGGCTGTAATCCCAAGTGCTTGACAGGTTTTTGCTTTTAAAATATTAATGGCTACACCCAGATCAACTAGCATATTGGGAAAAGAGTGGCCATATATCTGAACTATTACTATGGGATTTACAGGATCTTCATGCTTTACCAGAGTTTCCTCTCCCAAGAGTAAATCAAACAAGGTTCCTACAACATGAATGGTGGGTGAAGTTTTTTTCTTTCCTCACAGGTTTCTTTACACATAACTCTTTAATTGTTTTAGCATAGATGGGAATTCCCTAAATGGCATGGAGGAGCGGAATTTTTATACAGATATTTTTTAGTTCCCCTACAAGATAAAAATTTGGGTACACAATCGACTTAGTTATTGTTAACCTTTTGAGGAGTGGGGGAGAAGTTACTATGAGTTCCTCTGGACCTTTCTGTTGATCTATCTCTTCTCCTCGTTTCATTTCACTATCAACTACAGGTGTTGGTATATGTACAGGTGGTGTTTCAATCTTAATTGATGGATGATCCCTATTTTCCTTGGGGGTGATGATACGTCCTAACCTCAACCTAAGTTCATTACATTCTTTTTGCTCAATCTCATAGTCTAAGATTTCTACATTTTGCACCAGCTGGACCAGTCTATTATTGAGATTTGGATTCGGTTGGTCTGGTAATTGAGGGCATAGAAGAGGTTGAGGATTTTGTTGTAATGGATAAGGAGCTGACAATGCAGGTTGAGGTTGGGGACCTATACTCATAGGAGTGTTGGATATTCCCAAAGGCCGATGCCAATTTGTAGACCAATTCGGGTTTAAAGAAGTGGAGGCAGACCACTGGGATTGATAGGGATTGCCTTGCCAAATAGGAGTAAAAGGAGAATTTGGCCAACCATTACCCGGAAAGGATTGAGTTGACCATGGTGTCATAGGGAATGACTAAGGTTTCCAATTCGAGTAGGGTGATTTGCCTTTCCATGTTGCCCCAGGGTTTTACTGCTGATTAAACTGTGAAGAAGGAAAGAATTGGGATGCATCTTGTGACATACCTGGAGGTTTGGCCTGCCACTGTCAACGCTGGTTCATTAGATATACTGGCTCTGTCTCTTCTTCTGCTTCCTTAAACACTGCTTTCAACCTCAGGAGTGATGTACACTGTTCAGTGGTGTGATCCTTAATACGGATAGCGCATGTGTGAACCATGTCTAGTGGACACTCCCATTGGCTGTGCTTCTTCCGACAGTGTGGATAGAAAATGACCAAGTTTTTTTCTGCTAAAGCTTGTTTTTTTTAGCCTGTAGGACGTCCAACTGCGTCGTGAGGGTGCCTAGGATGTTTGTTTTGAAATCTTCTAGGAGGTTACCGATTTCCATTCATGTTACTCCTCCACTGCATGGTTTTCTTCCCTTGCTCATGTGATCTCAACTTGCCGCTGTGAGCTTCCTCGCAAACACCTGATACACAAGCGAATGATTTCATCATAATATTCCTGAGAAATATCCCCTTTCCCCATTAAATTTAGAGTTTATAATTATTCCTCTTTCCTTCCTTTAATTAAGATATCTCTTAGGAATTCTTTTGCTAAGGTGGTGTGTGGAGATCTTTGCATGTTATAATGAAACTGTTCGACGTACTCTTCTAGAGTTTTATTATCTTTTGTAATCATCTTAAATATTTCATCATTTAGCTCCCTAGTCTTGCAAAAGTCCCGGTATCTAGTGAGGAAGGCAATTTTCATATTGTCCCAAGAATTAATAGTACACCCACCTAGACCCATGAACCATCTTAAAGCTGCTCCTTTCAGAGTAGAAGGGAATAGTTTTAACATCTGGGGGTCAGTGGTGTAGTCATACCCTATGTAGAGGAAATCAAATTCAAATAGGAAGGTGTCAGGATCCTCTGTGATCATCCCATGAAAATTTGAGATGCTCTACGGAGGAATAGCCTTCATGGGTGCATTAGCCACTTGGTCGACTATGGGGTATTCTAATGTCGAGGTTTGACCTTGATGTGGTTGGTTTTCAATTTGGTCAAAGATGTGCCAATACTCTTCAGGAATTTCAGGGGTTCTTTTTCAAGTAAGCGGGGGATTAACAACATGAGATGGCTTTGTAGCACTGCCTAGAGCTGTGATGACAGGAGACCCTTGTTCAGATAGTTGAGGTCTTGCCTTAGCAATTCCACTAGTTTCTCCTTATCCTTCTCTTAAGTTACAGGATTTTCCCTCTTGTAGAGGATCAGAATGTAGGCTTACTATAGCTTGAAGACTCTGTTCAGATCCTCCAATTTGGATTTGAATCTCAGCATGATCTACAGATGGTGAGCCTGCTACTCGAGGGATTATAGTAAGACTTTTTGCAATTACAACCTGGAATCCTACTGATGCTTGAGTCTCTACTTTTATCAAAATTTTGTCTATAAAGGTCATTCTCCCAAGGTTCACCGATCTCTTGGGTTTTGTGCATTTTGGAGGGGGGTTCGATTATTTTTCTATTTTTCTATTCCTAGTCATTCATAAAAACCAATTCCTATTTAACCTCTAAGCTTTTGCTGAAAAATGGGCTGGTAAGAAAGAAATTTACTTGCTAGGTATGCAGGTTCTTACCTCCCATTTTTAAAACCCAATTCTTTTACAAAAAGATAAAAAAAGGAAATAATTTTGGAAAACCCTCCCCGGAAAATGCCAAAATTTTGGTGCATTAAGATGTTTTTTTACAAACAATCTTAATTCCTACATTAATTGTCAACCCGAGGCAAGTCTTTTTATTTCAAGAGTGTCAGCACTATATATGCAGTGAATTTAGAGGTTAACTAATACAAATCGTTGCAACTGCTAATGACTATCTTCTTCAAACTCAATACAATCAATTCTGAAAGAAGTAATTATGAAAGAAATTCATAACGCAATTTGCAATCCTACTTAACCTATCATGGAAGTAGACAAATCTGAATATAACTTGTAAAGAATTACAATTGGCAGTTTTAACTAAAATTGAAGCTAACTTGCTCACTCATGAAAGAGAACTATAATAATTAACAGTAATGGTAATTGAACAACAAATCCTAAGTAAACACCAAATACTAATTAAGCAGCAATTTAGAATTGAACAACAATTCCGGATTGAACAACAATTCCGAATTGAACAACAATTCTGGATTGAATAAAAAATCTGAATTGAAAAACAAATGATACAAGAATATAAAACATTATCTAATAGAAAATGACTGTAAAAGCATAAAGTGATTAATTCTATCTCTGAAATATCATTACTTGAAAGGAACGATGATCTAAGCTAGAAATATCATAACTGATTCAATCAAAAGTATTACTGGCATATAACACATAGATCAATCTAAATCCCAAATGAGCAACAATGCAAACCGAATCGTCAATCCTTACAATAATTAGAAGTAATATTAACTTAACATTAACAAGCAATCAAGAATGAAATAGAAAAGATAATGACACAGGTGAAGCAGTAGATCTTCTCTTGACCAGGCCCAAAGTCGCCAGAAGTCTCTGCTAAGAGGTACTCAGAATATAAAGACGAATTAAACACAACCTTTCTTCATTAATGTAAGTAACCAAGTTACAACATTCAAAATAACAATATTATATGTCAAAAAGAATAGTTACAAACTGTGTAATTCTGAACTTTGTGTAGTTTTTCCTTTCGGCCTTATATATTACATTTAGAAAATAAATAGATAAAAGCGAATCCTCAAGATCAGGGGATCCTAAGGATTTCTCTATACTTGATCTGATTCTATCATAAAATAGCCATTGGTTTGCTCGGTCTTCTGTTGTCCTGCCTTGCCTCTGACGCTGTCTCTTTCCATTATGAGATGCTATTGTTCTATCGATTAGGCAACCATCGCTCAATTCGTGACTTCTACACATAAAGATAGTAAAAATCAGTTTTTTCTACTTAGATTCGTCTAATTTGTTACTGATTACTTTTACTTGAATTTAGCTATTATTTCATCTACTTTTATTCATAAATAGAGATAATCATGTGAGGATGAGTGCTAAATAAAGTGATTATCAAGGAGAAAACATACCTTTTTCTTGACCCAACACTGCCCTCCTCTGCAACCAGGCTTATCCCTAGAGCTTGGCAGTTGGATTCAAACAAAATCTTGGCCAACCCCTGGCCTTTGATGAGCTTGGTAGGCTTGATTTCCAGCTCATATTTATGTATTTTAGCTATCCATCTGCCCCTCTTTCCTTCATTGTTTCCCTGCACTAGAATGTCTTTGACTGCAGTAGTTAGGACAAACATTGTGATTTCAAATTGTAGTACATACATACGGAAGGACTTTAGTGACTTGACCATTGCATAAGTCTGTTTCTCTAATATATCATACTTCAGCTTAGAGTCCCTTAGAACTTGCCTAAAAATGGCAATGGGATGCTCGTAACCTTCTTTATTTTTCTGTAACAACAAAACAACAATGGTATGTGGAGAGGTGAAAGCAAAGATGTAGAAGGGAACTGAATAATCGGGGTTGACTACCACTGGGGCCTCAGCCAAAATTTCTTTGATCCTTGTGAAAGAGTCACAGGTGACAAAGCTCCATTTAACTTTGTTCTCCTTCTTGAGCATATCTGTGATACCTTTAACTATCTTAGCATAGTTGGGTACGAATCACCTTAATAAATTTATCCTCCCCAAAAAGGCTTGGACTTCTTTATTGTTTCTGGGCAGGGGAATAAGGCTGTTGGCTTTGACTCATTCAGGATCAATCTTTACTCCTTCCTACGTTAATATGTGTCCAAGCATCTTCCCCTAACTTAGGGGGAACTGAGATTTCTTTGGATTCAGAGAGAGTCCATACCTTCTGCACTTCTCAAAAGTGAGTTTTAAATGGAGGATATGCTCTTCATCAGTCTTAGAAAAGACTGTGATGTCATCTAAGTAGACTACCACAAATTTATCTTGCTCACCCACGAAATCTATGTCCATTTATCTCTGAAATGTGGCCCCTATATTTATTAACCCAAACGACATGCGTGCATACATGAAGGTTCCCCACAGGGTGGTAAAAGCAGTCTTTCTCTAGTCTTCAGGGTGGACCGCCACTTGGTTATATCTTGAGAACCTATCCATCATGAAAATTTTGGATACACCTACTAACTTTTGCAATATGTTATCCATTTTGGGTAGAGGGTAGTTATACTTTAGAGACACCCTATTTAAATTTCAGAAGTCCATGCATAGCCTTATCTCTCCGCTTTGTTTATGGACAGGGACCAGATTAGCTACCCACTCAGAGTATCTTAGAGGAACTATGTTCTCGGCTTGTAGCAACTGTTGGGCATGGAATCCCCCCACAACATGTTTTGGGGCTCAAAGCCCAAGTTTTGATAAAATATGTTGTTAGAATCTACGAATTGCGAGCGCGGAGTGCGAAATGTACATTGAGTCATAGGGTTGTTCGCCCTAAGTTTTGTAATGTAATGTAATGTCATTTTGGTCTACCCATGGTCCACAGACCATGGGAATGTATAAATAAGTGCGAGGCTCTAAGTTGTAAGAGAAGAAATCGATGGATTGATTAATGTAATGGATGTAATGATTTAGTAGAGGATAGAGAAGAAGTCTAAGTGTCTTGGGTTGTAGTAGTAGGAAGAGGCTCTGCAGTTGAGTGCGCAGAGGCCTAGTAGAGTCTGCAGCTAAGTGCACAGACCCCTGCAGCTGAGTGGAAAGGGTAGATTCGAGTCTGTAACCCAAGAAGAAGAATAAGAAGGAGAAGTTTGATTCAAGATACCGTGTATCTGCTTTTGTATTACTTTCTATGCATTTATACTGTTTCATTTATCGCGTGCACTTATATGAATATTGTTGGGTTGTGTTATATTCTTTCCATGACTAGCCCATGTAGTTAATCGGGGGGTTAGGACGGGGGTGGAGCCCCCCCTTCATTGCGCCGATCACGTATCGAGGGGAGTCATAGGGGGTTTGAGGGGTGCAGGTAACCCCACTCTATGGGGTCCAGAGCAGTGCCCTGGAAAATTTTGGTTTTGGACCCTATGTTAGGTTGGGCAGACCTACCTATGGTTTTGTGCATGATTTTCACACATGGTTTTCGACGCGATGGTTTTTGGTCCATGGTATTGGATGATTTTGCATGTATAAATATATATTGTAACATTGAAAGGAACATAATGAAAAATCAAGCTGGTAGTCTCAATTTTGGGATCAAGGGGAAAATCTCTGTCTATATGTGTTTTATGTGTTATGCTCTCGCATTGTTTATTTTCTGTGTTTTAGAATTTGTATGTAGGTAATTTCTGTATGGGGTTAAAACCTACATTTGGTATCGGAGCTGTTTTGGCTTCAAGGGGATGCCTTTGTTGCTGAGGGGTTTCGCTCGGGCCTGTGGTAGACCCTGTTCAGTGGGAGATCTACGAGATTGATTTTAGTGGTGAAAGAATATGGCAAGCAATAGAAAGATAGATATCAAGAAATTTAATGGTCAGAGTTTTGAGTTGTGGAAACTCAAGATGGAGGATCTGTTGGTGGATAAAGATCAGTGGATCGTGGCAGATCCGGGTACTAAACCAACGGGAGTGTCCGATGAAGAATGGAAGAAGTTGGATCAGAAGGCTAAGAGCACAATACGATTGTGTGTCTCAGATTTAGTATTGCTGAATGTATCAAGGGAAGCTATGATGAAGGCTTTGTGGGACAAGTTAGGGACTTTGTACCAATCTAAGTCTCTGGTGAATAAATTGTTCCTACGGAAAAAAACTGAATAACCTGAGGATGAAAGATGGAGACTCGGTGACAGAACATCTGAATGCATTTAATATTGTGGTAAGTCTATTATTATCTGTTGATATTAAAATTTCAAATGAAGATAAGTGCATCAGTTTGTTGTGTTCTCTACCAGATTCATGGGATAGTTTGGTTATTGCAATAGGTAGCAATGCAACTGCCTTGAAGTTTGATGAAATAGTCTCATCCTTGTTGACAGAGGAGATGAGATGGAAAAATATGGAGAGCTAGAATGGTGATGCCTTATTTGTATGAGGACAGTCCCAGAATAGAAACAAAAATAAGTCATTGAGTGGGAGATCTAAATCTAGAGGTAGATCTAAATCTCCAGGAAAACTTGTCAAGGTGGTGTGTTGGAAATGTGGAAAGGAAGGGCATTACAAAAGGGACTATAAGTCTAAAGCTCCTGATAAAAGAAAGGGATATTATGATGCTCCTTCTACAGAGACGAAAACCACCACAGATGAAGGTGGGAATGTGTACTTGGCTTCTTCAAGTACACATGTAGGTCACGATGCATGGTTGATTGACTCAGGTGCATCTTTTCACTTCACTCCCCATAGAGAGTGGTTTTGCGAGTATGAGAAATATGATGGTGGTGATGTCTTCCTCAGGCCTCACAGGAGAACACATCAATCCTACTACAATCGCCATGGAGAACACATCAATCCAGGCCTCACAAGAGAACACATCAATCCTGCTACAATCACCATGGAGAACACATCAATCTAGGCCTTACAGGAGAACACATCAATCCTGCTACACAGGAGAGCGAATCATCCTGTTCCACAAGAGAGTGAATCATCTTGTCCCACAAGAGAGCGAATCATCTTGTTCAAGTGCGCACCACCAGGGGAGGGTTAGTTACCCAGTGGTGGTTTGTTGCTCCAGTAAGAACCGCAAGCCCCCCAGAGCTCCTAGAGCTCAATGTATGCAACATGCAAGACCCTTTTACAAAGGTCTCTCGATGACTCCAAGTCGTTTGGTAAAATCACAAATTTGATCTTTCCTCGGGGCTCTGACCTGTACATCATCTTAGTGCGATGGAGCCTCCATGATCATCGACTTACCATATCCTAGATAATGTAGTATTTAATGTCTATCATCTGGAGCAATTGTCAAATACGGGATTCCTCAATAATCAAATCCCATCTCTAGTTGTTACAGAGAATCACAGTGGTATGTGATCAAAACAACTCATTGAAGAGCTTCCCCAACCAAGCAGCTTCATACGAGATCATACTCGTAGATATGTATCCAGTCTCGGTGGTGCTTATGGAAACTAACTTCTGCTTCCTGCTCATCCATTATATCGAAGCAGAATCCAAAGAGAAACAACACTAAGAAGTGCTCCAGTGATCCTCCACACTACCTGCCTAATCAGCATTCGAATAATCATGCAATTTCATATTTTCGGCAGTGTATCTCAATCCATGAGAGATTGTGTCCTAAAGACATCTCAGAATATTCTTGGCACCAATCTAGTGAGGCTCAACCAAATATGAGCTCACACTCAAAACATATGTTCAGACAAAGGTTCACCAAGAACATCAATGCAAATGAGTTTTAGAAACTCAAAGGCATTTCCCAAATCAAGTCCGACATCACTACCATATAACCTATGAAAGTTAAGATCCTCGAGGTAGCCACAGGCTAGCAGTTTATCTTTCCATATTTGGAGTCCAACTCCCTCTATCTTCTACAAATGAGAGGGTCTACACCTATCAGACATAGGTGTTGGTATGAGAGGTCTATCATCCACAACCTTCGGACGGTTTGGATAGATTTCACTCCTAGTGAATCTCAGCTTCATCAAACAACTATTGATCCTCTCATACTATGCTCGGGGTGTCTTGCTTCAAGCCATAGAGGGCTTTCTTCCACCTGTATACATGAGATTCTTGTTCATGAATCTCAAACTCCACGGGTTGTTCCAAACCTGTGGACCTACTACATAAGGGGGAATGGTCCCCTGGTAATATTTTCCTTCGATACATCTCAGACATGTACCTTCATGCTCTTTTTGAATTCGGGAATCTTTGTGACCATCTGACTCACAGACCTCCAATGCTGTGTCAATGGACATGGTCCCCCATGGACTTCCTGTAACTTGAAACAACCCTGAACTCAAAAACATCTTCGAAAATTCAATTTTTAAACACATACCTTTCCATTGACGAATGCCACCATAAAACCTTTGACTTCCATTCCCTTTTCGGGATAGGTGGCATCAACTCTAGGTGTAATCCCACAATTGTTTCCATCTCTATCAAATTAGAGAGTGCACCCTCTATCCGATGAAGTGCCTTGAAGCACTATGATCAATATGCCAGATTCCCAAAGAATCTAAAGGAGAGGGCCAATACAAGATAACACTTCTTTATCAGAAACAATATTTGATTCTTCTTACATGGGTTCCTTGCTTCCTTGAAGAGTCAGCCGTATCTGTATCTCTATCAATCGGACACTCCTTCGCATAAGGCCTAACTCATAACCAAGACATCTACCTTTCCTTCCACCCTTAGATCTGAACTTCCCAATGAAGTGATCTTTAGGTATGCCATCAGAAACTTCTGCTGTGTCATTTTGATAACCTTCTCTGCTTCAACTTCGCTCTAGATGAATTATGCGGAACCCATTGATCCTTCTGTCTTGTCCCAACTATCTTCGGTGATTACTCTTTCACTCTTGCTAGGAATTTTCTTCACCTCAGCTCTAATTCCATGTTAATTTTAGGTATGTTCTATGCTAGAGCAATTTATTTAATTTCTTTTCCATATTAGCAATCACATCAGCATAAAGTAAACTACAGATAGAACATAAATATAAATCGTAGAAGACAAGCCAAGAAAAGAGGACACAATATGTGGCGCAAGCCAGGGACAAACCCCACAATGTGCGGGGAAACCCTTGATCAATTCTTCTTTTATGTTCTTCAAAGTTAAGTAGAGAAAGAGAGAGACAGACAATACATTTACAACAGAAGTCAACACTTTGACTTATCTAGATCTGGGCATAAATCATCTCCTATAAAAATGAGATCAATTGAAGACATTCTGCTTCAACTGATTCTCCAAGGTGACTCCTTCACCTATCATCGTGCTGCATCTGGTTCTCTTGCTGTACCACTCATACTGCACTAATCACACTGCTCATGTCCATGATCTTATCCATCATCACACTGCTGTTCTAACAGATGGAATTCTATCACTGCTATTCATTGTGATAGTGCTGCTACATGTATGCCATTCTACGACTGTTGTTTATCACGCTACATCTTTTCTTTATTCATTCCTTTCGCTGAGATCACCATGTTGCACATTCATATTAGAGCCATCGAGATCATATTCCTTATATACTTATTGATCATCAAGTATAAGTCATATCCCTACAGATGATGAATGTCGAGATATATATAGTGATCTTCTATGCTATAATAGTTATGTAGAGAACGTAGTCCTTCTGCTTCAAACCTTAACCACTGCTGGCTTGCGGGTTCCATACATGACTGTGTTCTTCATATATGACCTGTGTTCCATATATAAACTGCAGGCTTCATGTATTATCTGCGTTCCATATATAATTCAACTGCGGGCTTCATGTATTATCTGCGTTCCATATATAATTCAACTGCGGGCTTCATGTATTACCTACGTTCCATATATAATTCAAACTGCGGGCTTCATGTATTACCTGCATTCCATATATAATTCAAACTGTGGGCTTCATGTATCTACGGCGGCTTCCATTCGTTAATATTGTGCATACTATAACAGCGTATATGTTAGTGCTATGACTGTGTATACATACATATTATATCAGTCTCTCTGCGGCTACATAACAACGTGTTAATGCTATGACTGCATACATATACGATATCAGACTTTGTGTTCCTCATTATGTACATCATGGACAACGTGGTATATGAGAGCGTTCCAGGATGGCTGCGTGGTATCCAATATATATCTGTTGCTGCGTTGTGTCATTGCCGTGGATTGTGTGTTATGATTGCGGCTCTTCAGGAGCAGATTCTCACGTTGACTGCGACTTAGGGTATTTGCTGCGGTTCCATATATAGATTGCGTAAATATGTTTCCATGTATAACCATGCTACCAGATTCATTGTGTGTATATGTATGTTTCCAGGAGTAGAACAACGTATGAGATGACTTTTGAACAGCGTACAAGAAGTCTTCAAGAACAACGTATAACATAGCTTCAATTACTACGTTGATATGCCTTTATGATTGCGGCTGGGTCTTCATAATTGCATATAAGGTCTTGAATTCCACCGTATGAGATCTCTCCATTTGATAATGTATAGGTGTCTCTGTTTGCTGCATAGATTGACCTACGTCTAGGGCATCACCATAAGGCCAGTGTATTACTCTTGGTGTCTCACTCCTTCTCCAAAAACCCAAGACATGGAGAGGAGGAGATCACTCAAGAATGTGTGTGCAAATGACATCAAATCCTCATCTATTTATACCAAAAATGTATAGGTTGAATAGACATGACGTTTGGGCTTCTATAGCCTACATAAGCGCTGGTAGGCTTGATAATAATTACATAATCAAAATAAATTCATATCTCCATAAATACTTATCGGAATCGGATGATCTTTGGATCAATCCTACACCTCTCGATGAGAGGGATCCAATAAAAATATCAACTACCATAAATAAGCTGACTCACATGGAGTTTGGCCCTAGTTGCCAATTTAACAATAGCAAGCTTGCGTGAAAAAGGGGTACTCCAGCCTCCTCCAACTTAGAATTTGCAGATGATGAGGTCTGAGCCACGCGAAGAAGACCCGAATGTAAACATAGTGCTTAGGAGTGGTATGAACACTAGTGATGATAAAGGTAAGCAATCAGAAGAAAGTGCATGGGTTGGCAAGGCTCCTACAAAGGAACCCGAATTCGATTTAGAACGTGCGAAGGAGACATTCATGGAAGATAAGAAGAGCTTCACAGAGGCCTCCACTTCAGGTAGTAAGGATCAACTAGAACCAGGGATGGATCCTTCAATGCTCACTACCTTTCTGGGGACATGCATGAAACTTCTATGCGACAGTAGGGTAGTAAAATGACTACAGGAACTTATCGTTAGGTGCGTAGGGTCAAGAGAACCACGCGTGGTCCAGAAACTAGGAAAGCATGCATTGCACACAGGAAGGGAAATGAGGTTGACTGTGTAAATCAATGAGTATGAAATGGATCAGGTAATCCTGGATCTCGGAGCGGATGCGAATGTACTGCTGAAACAAACATGGGAATGCATGGGTAGACCCATGCTATAATGGTCTCCTATTCAGTTGCGAATGGTGAACCAACAGAAGATCTTGCCCATGGGAAGATTGCAAGGGGTAACAGTGGATATTGAAGGTGCAAGCATGCAAGTGGATTTTGAATTGATAGAGATTGTTTATGATAGCAAACCCTATCCCGCCCTACTTGATCTGATAATCACTCTATGAGTGACCTTAGTTAAAGATTTATTGTTTATAGGTATTACAGACTTGTGCTGGTGTGTGTTCTGTGTTATTTAAGCAGCGAATTGATCAGATTGCCAATACATAGACAATTAAATGGAAAGACAACAGAGAAATACAATAAGAAGACACAAAACACAAGAATTTAATAAGGAGTTCACCCTATTCTCCAGGGCTACATCTCCGGTCCAACTTTAGTGGTGGCCTTATTTTATTGTGTCTTAAGCAGAGAATTACAATGCAGGGACTCAATATGAGTTCTCCTGAAGTAGATTTGCTTGGCAGGGTGGTTCTTGGATTCCCCAAGCCACTAGAGTGCACAGACTCTGTTTTGTGTACCAGCTCTGTGACCTTCTGGTCTGCAGTGGAAAGAGCCCAATGTGGTGCTCAGTCCGGACAGATCCTCTTTGGGATGGCTTGAATCTTCAATCTCTTTGGTGCTCGATGCTGCCTTTGGTCAGCTCGGCCCTCTGTCTTCTACTGCTTTTGCTTCACTATATTCTTTCTCTGTGTATCTGTCCTCCTCTCAGGATTCTAGTTCCTCTGTCTCTTGGGGTCCTCTGTCCCTCTCTTCGTCTCTTTGACTGACAGACTGACTGACTATCTCTGTTCATGGCTTTGAAGCCATTCATTCCAAGACTATTCGGTTCCTCTGTCGCCTCCGTCGATTCACCTTCTGCAGCTGTGCTTGGAGTTCCCTGTTTGGCGTCATCATTAGTGCTCAGGGAGTGGCCACATGTCCTCCTGTAAATGGTGCCAACCTGCTTCGTCAGTTCGTTCCTTCAGTTACGTCGTGGATGAAGTCTTTCTCCATCGTGGCAGTCAAACAGACCTCAAATCCTTCGAAAACGTAGCTTAATCCTTCGTTGATTCTGCTTCCCCCATCGAGCGCGATCTCAGCTGTTTGATCTGGGTCCCCTAGATCCAATGCCATACGCACGTTTCACGCGGTTGACTTGCTCGACCGATAGCGTGCGATCAACGACGGTTTTCTCTCACCTCCGCTTGCCACGCATCGATCATTGAGTGGGATCGCTCCGATTCCATCCAAAACCACTTAGCATTTAAGGGTGCCTCGATCAATACCGCTGGTTTCCAGAGCACGGGTCCTGCCTTTGTCCTTTAGCGCTTTTTTCCTTTTTGCCCATGGTTCTCCAACTTCCCATGCATCCGAGTGCTCGGGCTTCCCCCATTTCGGCATGTTTCGCCTAGCGATGCACAATAAAAAATCACCTCCATTTCTTGATCCAGGGCTCCCAGGGGCTGTTTTGACCTCTTGCGCAATCTCCATGGGCCTCAATCAATGTGCTTTGATTGAGGTCCTCGTTGTTCCATGCTGGCTACCATTGCCACTAGTTCAGGGTGTTTTTGATCGCTGTTTTGAATTCTTAGAAGTTTGTCTCGACCTGATACAGTCATGGTTCTTTGATAGTTCTTTATGGATCCAATTCGGATCATGACCTTCCCACTGAAAAAGCTTTTGGACCACCAAAAGTTGGTTTTCAAGAATAGACTAAGTGAGGGTACTGTTTTCTCACTTGCCTAATCTCAATCCACTTTGCACTGCTTGGCTTCGAACCTTTGAGCCCAATCCTGAGGTACTCAACATCTCCCCTGTGTGTCGTCCTCACCTTCCTGTCTAGCACTATGTCTTCCTGCAATTCATTAAGATATTCAGGTAGCAGGTCATCAATAGAAGGCAATTGACTCTGCTCTTCAGGGTCCTCAATCATTGAAGGTTCAAACAATCTCAAGCAATCTACATTTACGACTGAGTAGATGTGCATGTAAGCTGGTAGATCAAGGTGAAAATAATTTTCACCAATTTTCTCAAGTATCCTAAAGGGTCCATACCTGATAGACTTTAGCTTTTTACCTTCACCTTACATCCTGTCCTTGTTGATATACAGCCAGACCTGGTCTCCAACTTGAAAACTATGCTCCATCCGATGCTTGTCATGTGTTGGGTCCCCATAGTACTAGTGATTACCCCATTACTATTGTAGTTATACCCCTTATTAATATTTTTGTGCCCATATTGCCCCCATATTGTTATTACTGTGCCCCATAGAATCCCTCTATTGTTATTTTTGTGGCTTTATATTATTATTGTTAGGTCGGCTGGATTATATTGTGACTCCTTAGACTCCTATATATAGAAAGGAGGTTTTGTCATTTGAATCATCCAATAATTGTTCATTTATGTAGTGTAAAGGAGGTTTCCCCCTCAAAGAGGCTAAATTCTAAGGCGTTGATCTATCTTTTCTATCTTTTCTTGAGCTGGTTTCATAACATTTGGTATCAGAGCTTTGGATTCTAGGGTTTCGCTGCTCCAAACAGGTCATCGTGGCACTTTCGCTATAACCTTTTTTTTTCTGCAATGTTTCAGAAGTTGCAAAAAAAACCCATTTGAGAAGAAATCACACTAAACCTCGAATCAAAATTTCAGAGCTGTTTGTGCTATATTTGCGGAGATATGATTTGAGGAAGTTGGTCTTTTTGCAGACTCCTGAATTACATTCCAGACAGGTGACCTGGGGAAAATCATCATAACTTTCGTTCTAAGCATCGGATTGAAATTTCGTAAGAAGTTACAGAAAGAGGACAGACGTTAGTTTTCTTGTATATATTTTTTAGAGTCAAAGGTCGAAACAGTGACATGTGGCACTTCATACAAGTTCGCTCTTCTGAACTAGTCTACAATCAAGTCACTGTGGGAGATTGTGCATAACTCTTTCTTGGAGAATCCAATTTGGATCAAACTAGTGGCATTGGAAAGAGGACACATAAGGCTACTACAGATCACAATTTTAGAACTATATGATTCGAAATTACAAAGATACATCAGATTCAATATCAGGTTTCTACAAAGTGAAAAAAGGTGTGTAGTTTTTTTTAAAATTTTTGCGTAAGCTTGGTTTGAAGGAATTCAAAGAGCATAGTAAAGAATTATTATCGGTAATTGATGCCCCGAGGAAAGAAAATGCAAACACTTAGTAAGAAACCTGAAAGCTCTAGCATGACTTATGAAGAAGAGGAAGAAATGCAACATGATATAGCAAAATTACGAGACCAAGTGCAACAAGTGTCACTTGCACAAAAAGGAACAGAATCTAAGATGGATGGTTTAAAGAAAGATGTAGAAGCTAATATGGATGGTTTAAAGAAAGGCGTAGAAGCTAAGATGGACGATTTGAAGATAGATTTGAAGATAGACATGGAAGAATTGAAGAAGTTGCTACAAGAAAGGGTCACTAATGGTGAAAGGGTAGTAAAGGAAACTCATGATGAGAACAAAAGAAATGTTAATCATGATTCCATAGACTCTAATGTTGGATCGAAGACCCACCACATTCCAAAAATCGATATGAGGAAGTTTGATGGCAAGGATCCCGCAACATGGATATTATAGATGGAGCAATTCTTCGATCTCAATAATGTGCAAAACACACAAAAGGTACGTATGGAAACTTTATATTTGGAACCAAATCAGTTTGTATGGTATCAATGGCTTTGCTCTCGTAAACAATTTATCACTTGGGCAATTTTTACGGAAGAATTGATAGCACATTACGAGGATACAAAAAGCAACACTTTTTTTAGCCAATTGATAAGTCTCAAACAAAAGGGTTCAATAATGGAGCACATTGAGGAGTTCCAAAAATTGAACATAAGGGTAAAAGATATTCCAGAGGAGCATAGGATTGATGTTTTCATAGGGTCTTTAAAGGATAATATCCAACATGATGTTTGCCTTTGGGAACCTGATTCATTAGAGAAGGCATTCAGGTTATCAAGAAAAATGGAAAGTAAAATTATGGCAACCAGGAAGCATACCACTCACAACTATAAAGACGGAAGTGTTGTTGCCCCTAGTCTTCCACAACCTATAAGGTTGACACCACAAAAATTGGAAGAAAAAAGAGCAAAAGGGCTTTGTTACAATTGTGATAGCAAATACACTAAAGGTCATAAGTGTGCTGAGAATAAATTATTCTACATAGATTGTGAAGAGGAAGAAGAAAAGGAGCAAGAAAGGTCAAAAGAAGAGGATATACTCCAGGAACAAAGCCTAGATGGAGAACAAATAAATCCGACCATATCTTGTAATGCATTGGCAAGAATTACCACTCCTCAAACCATCAAGATAGAAGGACAAATCAAGAAGAAAAAGGTAATAGTGTTGATTGATTCAGGAAGCACCCACAATTTTATTCATTGTAAGGTAGCAAAAGAATTGAATTGCTTCCTATATCCAGCACCAGAGTGTCAAGTGATGATTGCAAATGGAGGAACAATAAATTTCTCTGGAAAGTGCCATAATATCAAGCTATCCATGGGAGAATATGTATTGACTAGCCCAATGCTTTCCATTCCAATGGGAGTTGCTGATGTTGTACTAGGAGTCCAATGGCTACAATCCTTGGGTACAATAGCTTTTAATTTTCAAGAACTTTTCATTAAATTTTCTACGGAAGGAAAGGAAGTTGAATTAAGGGGTATTGTAGGGAAACCAGGAAAGATAATCAGCTCTAATGGTATGATAAAGCTTCTAAAAAAGGAGCAAAGAGGTGTAATTGCACAATTATGTTCGCTAGATGTTTCCACATCGAAATCATCTATTTCTCCAGATCTCCAAAAAGTCCTGGACAATCATTCCAAGGTATTTGAGACTCCCAAAGGTCTCCCACCTATGCGTGATCATGATCATGCTATTCATCTGATTCCAGGAAGTGTTCCTCCAAACATCAGGCCGTACAGATATCCCTATGTCCAAAAGAGTGAAATTGAACGTATGGTTGCAAAAATGCTAGAGGCTGGTATAATTCAACCGAGTCAAAGTTCTTTCTTTGCTCCAGTAGTATTGGTGCACAAGAAGGATGGATCATGGCGCATGTGTCCAGATTATAGGGAGCTCAACAAGCTCACTATTAAAGATAAGTTCCCCATTCCTGTCATTGATGAATTACTGGATGAATTGCATGAATCAATTTACTTCACCAAGTTGGATCTTCGTTCAAGATATCATCAAATCAGAATGAAGATTGAAGACATTCTGAAAACAACATTTAGAACTCATGAGGGTCATTATGAATTTTTGGTCATGCCTTTTGGCCTTACCAATGCACCTTCAACATTTCAAGGTTTGATGAATTCAATTTTCAAACCATTCCTTAGAAAATTTGTGTTAGTATTTTTTGATGATATACTAATCTACAACAAGTCTTGGAAGGATCATGTTGAACATGTTGACAGGGTGCTACAACTATTGGAGGAGAAACAATTATATGCAAAAAGATCCAAATGTTTCTTTGGAGTCCAGGAGGTGGAATATCTGGGTCATATTGTATCTCATGAAGGAGTTAAGGTAGACCCTAGCAAAATTAAAGCCATTAAGGAATGGAAAATCCCCACATCCATAAAGCATCTGCGAGGATTTCTCAGGTTGACAGGGTATTATCGCAGGTTTGTTAAGGATTATCGGAGAATAGCAGCACCTCTAACAACATTATTGAAGAAAGATGCATTTTCATGGACTCCGGAAGCAACAAAGGCCTTTGAACATCTTAAAGAGGCAATGTGCCAAGCACCGGTCTTAGCTATCCTGAACTTCACAAAACCCTTTATTGTGGAATGTGATGCTTCAGGAAATGGAATTGGTGCTGTTCTAATGCAAGATGAAAGACCCATTGCTTTTGAAAGTCATCCAATCAAGGGAAATTTTTTAAGCAAAGCTATTTATGAGAAGGAAATGTTGGCAATACTCCATGCACTTAAGAAATGGCGACCCTACCTAATGGGAAGACACTTCAAGGTAAAAACGGATCATGATAGCCTTAAATACTTTTTAGAACAAAGATTATCCTCTAAAGAGCAACAAAAGTGGGTCACAAAGATGTTGGGTTATGAATTTGAAATCATCTACAAAAAAGGGAAGCAAAATGTGGTGGCAGATGCACTCTCAAGAAAGGATGAGGATGTGGAAGCATTGTTGTGCGCTATTTCTATTATCCAACCAGATTGGATAAATGAAGCAAGGGAGGAATGGAAGAATGACGAAGAAGTGTGGGCACTTATTCGAAAGTTACAACAAGATCCCAGTACGTCTGATACATTTAGCTGGAAAAATGATTCGTTATGGTACAAAGATCGCTTATACCTCTGTAAGAATTCCCAGCTAAAACAAAAGATTCTTATGGAATTGCACACTTCTCCCTTAGGAGGGCACTTAGGATTTTTAAAAACTTACCACAGGGTTAAGAAGGAATTTTTTTTGGGATGGCCTTAAATCAAATATTCAAAAGTTTGTGGTGGAATGTTTGGTTTGCCAACAAAATAAAGTTGAAACAATTAAGACACCGAGTCTATTACAACCTTTATCCATTCCAAGCCAACGTTGGGAGGAGGTTTCAATGGATTTTTATCACAGGTTTACCCAATTCTGAGGGAAAGAGTGTCATCATGGTGGTAGTTGACAGACTTACCAAGTATGCACACTTTTGTGCATTATCACATCCATTTAAATTCAGTACATTTTCTTCTGCATTTATGGAAACAATTCAAAAGCTACATGGAAACCCAAAGATTATTGTAAGTGACAGAGATCCCATTTTCACTGGAAATTTTTGGACAGAATTATTTTCTTGTCTTGTTACTTAGTTAGCTCATAGCTCATCTTATCATCCTCAATCTGATGGGAAAATTGAGATAGTAAACAAATGTTTGGAAGGATATCTTCGTTGCTTTGTATCTGATAAACAGACACAACGGGTCAAATGGTTGCCTCTGGCTGAATGGTGGTATAACACTTCCTTCCATATAGCAACAAAAATGACCGCATTAATGGCACTTTATGGGTATCAACCACACCATCCATCACATCATATTTAAGAGAAACTCTAAGGTTCAGGCAGTGGAACATCACATTGAACATCAACAACAAGTCCTCCAACTCTTAAAGGATAACCTCGTGTTGGCACATAATAGAATGAAACAACAGGCAGATCAACATCGCAGTGAAAGAAGTTTTGTTGTAGGTGATTGGGTATTCCTACGGCTACAACCATATAAGAAAATGTCCCTTAAGCAAGCTAAGAAGGATAATAAATTATCACCAAAGTATTATGGTCCGTACAAGGTGTTGCAAAAGATTGGTACTATGGCATACAAATTGGAGCTTCCTGCAGCTTCTCGATTGCACCCAGTTTTCCATGTTTCATGTTTAAAGAAGGTTATAGGCGACAAGCTCCTAGTTCAAACAATTGCCAGAACTTGACGAGGAAGGAAAAATTATATTGGAACCAGAAGCAGTCACAGAAACAAGAACTCGACAGCTACGAAATTGATCAATTTCAGAGTATCGTATCAAGTGGAAGAACTTATCCGCTGAATATTCCACATGGGAGGATGAGAATTTTATGCAGAAGTATCCAGAACTGCTCAAGCGTTGAGGACAAAACTTTTTTGAAGGAGAGTGGCATGTTGGGTCCCCATAATACTAGTGATTACCCCATTACTATTGTAGTTATACCCCTTATTAATATTGTTGTGCTCCTATTGCCCCCATATTGTTATTACTGTGCCCCATAGAATCCCTCTATTGTTATTTTTGTGGCTTTATATTATTATTGTTAGGTCGGATGGATTATATTGTGACTCCTTAGACTCCTATATATAGAAAGGAGGTTTTGTCATTTGAATCATCCAAGAATTGTTCATTTATGTAATGTAAAGGAGGTTGCCCCCTCGAAGAGGCTGAATTGTAAGGCGTTGATCTATCTTTTCTATCTTTTCATGAGCTAGTTTCATAACATCATGCCTAGCCTTATACTTAGCTTTGCTCTTTTCCATCTGTTCCTGTACTGCCTGGTGGATCTCCTGGATCTATTCAATGAACCTAGTTGCCTTGTCCACATCACTGTGTCCATCAACCATGGTATCTTTACCAAAGACAAAATTCAAAGGAGACCTTGGTGTGAAACCAAAACAGGTCTCAAAAGGAGATCTCTGTGTAGAAGAATGCTTTGCTCTGTTGTAAGCATGCTGCACATAACACAAATGTTCATCCCAAAGCTTAAGATGTTTGCTGCAATAACCTCTCCGTAACTGGATCACTGTCCTATTAACTACTTCTGTTTGGCCATCTATTTATGGATGAAAAGTTGTGCTTTTCTTCAATTTGGTGTCCATCAGTTCCCACAAACTTGACCAAAACTTCCCCACAAATCGGGTGTCTCGATCAGATACAATGGAAGTGGGTAATCCAAAATGAACCCATACATGTTCAAAGAACAATTTTGCAATTTTTTCAACTGTAATTTGTTTATTACAAGGTATCAAAATACACATTTTGTTGAACCTATCCACAACAACATATAGATAATCATGACCTTTCCTAGATTTAGGCAGTCCTCCAACAAAATCCATGGAAACACTTTCCCAAGGGTGAGAAGGAACTGGCAATGGAGTGTACAAGCCTAGTTTTCTGTTGCCGGGCTTGCTTTTAGCACACATAGCACACCCTCTTATATATCTAGAAACCGTCTCATTCCATTTTCGGCTAATAACAAAATCTTTACAGCTGTGCAACTGTTTTACTTACCCCAAAGTGACCTGATATCAGAGAAGTGTGTGCTTCCCTAATTATCTTTATCCTCTCAGTTTGTGGAATGCAGAGTTTCCCACAATGATATAGGAGTCGGTCCTTTACATGATAGTCCAATTATTCTACTCTTTTTCCTTAACTCAAAGTTGCATATACATCTTTAAAGTCCATATCCTAAGCATATTGTTCAATGTAGCTTTCATGTAGTACATAATTATGCTTAAGTATGGTAGATGCATTTATAATGGGTCTAGATAACATGTCTGCAACCTTGTTATGTATGCCCTTTTTATATCTGATGACTAAATGAAACTGTTGTAGAAAACCCATCCATCTATAATGTCTTGATTGCTGCAGCTTAGTTTGGGAGTGTAAATATTGAAGTGGTTGATGATCAGTATTTATTGCTGTCTCTTTTCCCATTAAGTAATGTTTCCACTTTTCACACTCTGAACTAATGCATACAATTCTTTATCATATGTAGGATAGTTAAGTACTACAGCATTAAAAGTCTCAGAATGATAACATATGGGTTTACCGTGCTGTGTCAAAACTGCTCCCATGGCATAGTCATTGGCATCAGTTTGGATCTCAAATGGTCTTTGTAGATCTGGAAATGCTAGTACAGCTGCTGTACTAATCTTTTCTTTCAAGGTGTTGAAGGCTTTCTGATGTTTGTGTCCCCACTGAAAAACCTTATTCAATCCTGTTAAAGCATGTAAGGGAGCTGCAATTGAGGAAAAGTTAGAAATGAACTTCCTCCAATATTGTGTTACTCCTAAGAAGCTTCTCACTTCTGTAGAAGACCTAGGTTTAGGCCAATTTACAATGACTGCCACTTTAGAGGGATCTATTTTCAATTCACCTCCCCCTACTATGTGACCCAAGTAGTTTAGAGATGTTTTGCCAAATTCACATTTTGAGAGTTTAACATAAAGTTTTTCTTTTTTCAAAACATCTAATGTCTACTTAACATGCTTTAAATCTTCTTTCCACATTTTACTAAAAATTAGAATGTCATCTAGATACACAATAACAAAATCATCAAGAAAAGGTCTGAGTACATTATTCATTAATCTCATGAAAGTAGCATGAGCACTAATTAAGCCAAAATGCATAACTAGCCATTCATACAATCCCTGCTTTGTTTTGAAATCAATTTTCCATGCATCTTGCTCTGCAACTCTGACCCGATGGTATCCACTGCGCAAATCCAGCTTGGTGAAATAAAAAACTTCCTTTAATTGATCTAAAAGATCATCTATGCGAGGAAGGGGATAACAATTTTTGATTGTTATCTTATTCAGTGCTCGGTAGTCAATGCACATTCTACACGAACCATCTTTCTTTCTCACCAAAATGATTGGGGACCCACATGGTGATGTGCTAGGCTTGATGAAACTTTTCTCGAGCAACTCCTGCACCTGCTTCTTGATTTCAGCATTCTCTAAAGCAGACAACCTGTACTCCCAATGTTAGGCAATGGAACATCTTGCTACAAAATAATATCATGTACTATTCCCTTTTTGGGTGGCAAACCTTTAGGTTCTTGAAACAAGACATCATACTTTGAAACAACCTTTTCTATATCAGCTTATTGTTCCACATTACAACGCTCAAATACATTGGTTTTATCAGGTTTCTTTTCCTTTACAACCGTCAGTAAGAATTGTTTGCATGAATTTATCATTCGTTTCATCTGCCCTGAGTTTATGAGAGTATAATTATTCTTAAGCTTATGAGCTCTTACAAAGTATTCGATTCCATCTTTAACAAGCAGATACTTGTTCTCATCTCTATAGAAAATAGCCTTTCTATCATACAAGTAAGGACTTCCTAAAACAATTCCACATATATCCAAAGGAATTATGTCTAACTCAACCTCATCTACAAATGCTGACCTAAAAGAAAACTTGAGTTTACACTGTCTAGTCACTTGTAGTTGTGCTCTATCATTCAACCATCCTAATGGGTATGGTTTCTTGTGAGGTGTAGTTACTAATCCCAATTTCTTTACAATTGCTTCAAAAATTTGATTTACTTGTGAGCTACTATCAAACAAAGTATCAATCTTTTGATTTTTGGAAATAAATCGAATATGGAAAAGCTCATGTCTTTTTCTCTCATTTTCTTCATCAATAATAGATTGAGTAGAATTACTAGTAGATGCTTCAGAATTCTTACCTTTTATACCTGTGGCTGCTATAGTTGTTTCATCTCCTAAGTCTGACCCCAAATATTTCTGAATAGCTGCAACAGTCTTCTTCTTCTTGCCCTCAGACTTCTTAGGTCTCAGCTCTGGATGCAGAATCCAACAATGCTCATCATCATGCCCATCCTTTTTATAGTGAGTGCATGAAGCTTTGCTTTTATGTGCAGTGTTAGCCTTCCTTACTTTCCACTTCTGCTTTCTTTTCTCCTTGCTCTTGCTTACAGTGGGTTGGGATGGTCCCCCAACTTCTGGATTTCCATTCTTTCCTCTAGCTTCTAGATGAGTAGCTTGTACAGATACCTCATCTATACTAGTGGGATTAAACATGAGGATGGTATGCCTCATGTAGCTGTGTAGACCACCAATGTACTTCAAAAGAGTCTCTGGTGAGTCTAATGAGATACCCAACATCAATGCTCTCTTTCTGAATTCTTGAGTATACCCTTGCACACTTTGCCCTTTCAATTGTCGAAGAGTTTGCCAACTCATCATGGCTTGTTGCATGTAGGCCAATGGATAGAACTGCTTTTTGATTGCAGCAACAAATTCACTCCAGACAGAGATGGTCTTACCATGTTTTTTCATATCAACTTGGGTTCTTCCTTCCCACCAAACCAAGGGAATTCCTCCTAGGCGTAGGCTTGCCAGCTGAATCTTACTCTTGTCTAAGTCTATGTTCTGTACCCTACAATACACATCAATTTGTCTAATCCAATTGTCCAACTTCTCAGAATTTAGCTCTCCATCATATATAGGCAAATCAAATTTAACATCTAACTTGATTAAAGATGCTTTCTTATTATGCACAGGGCTATTAGGAGGTGTGAGAAATCTTTCCTCTTTCCCTTTTCCTTTTGAGTGGTCATGGAAGTGAGACTCATCTTCTTCTTTATCTTGTTTGGAACCTGATGAATCTTCAACCTTATGCTTTCTAAAGTCCTTATACATTTCTTTTACCATAGACTTTATAGCTAGGAAACTTTCTATGAATTGAGGGTCTGGCCCCACAGAACCTTCCTCTGACATTGTCTTCCGAGGATAGACTCTCCCAGTTTCAGGATTAGTTTCCACCAACTCTCCTTCTCCTAATTTGAGCTTTGATCTAGTGAGCATTCACAGCTAACCCAACACAAGCTTGTCTAACCTTACAACCCAAAGCTCTGATACCACTTCACCTGATAATCACCCTATGAGTGACCTCAGTTAAAGATTTATTGTTTATAGGTATTACAGACTCATGTGCTGGTGTGTGTTCTATGTTATTTAAGCAACAGATCGATTAGATTGCCAATACACAAACAATTAAATGGAAAGACATTAGAGAAATACAGTAAGTAGACAAAAAACACAATAAGTTAATAAGGAGTTCACCCTATTCTCCAGGGCTACATCTCCGGTCCAGCTTCAGTGGTGGCCATATTTATTGTGTCTTAAGCAGAGAATTACAATGCAGGGACTCAATGTGAGTTCTCTTGAAGTAGATTTTCTTGGCAGGGTGGTTCTTGGATTCCCCAAGCCACTAGAGTGCATAGACTCTATTTTGCATACCAGCTCTGTGACCTTCTGGTTTGCTATGGAAAGAGCCCAATGTGGTGCTCAGTACAGACAGATCCTCTCTGGGATGGCTTGAATCTTCAAGCTCTCTAGTGCTCGATGCTACCTTTGGTCAGCTCGGCCCTCTGTCTTCTACTACTTTTGCTTTACTGTCTTCTTTCTCTATGTATCTGTCCTCCTCTCAGGATTCTGGTTCCTCTCTCTCTCGGGGATCTCTGTCCCTCTCTTCGTCTCTTCGACCGACTGACTGATTGACTGTCTCTATTCATGGCTTTGAATCCATTCATTCCAAGACTATTCAGTTCCTCTGCCGCCTATGTTGATTCATATTCTGCAGCTGCGCTTGGAGTTCCCTATTTAGCGTCATCATCAGCGCTCAGGGAGTGGCTACATGTCCTCCTGTAAATGGCGCCAGCCTGTTTCGTCAGTTCGTTTCTTCAGTTACGTCGTGGATGAAGTCTTTCTTCACCGTGGCAGTCAAACAGACCTCAAATCCTTCTAAAATGCGGCTTAATCCTTCATCAATTCTGCTTCCCCCATCGAGTGCGATCTCAACCGTCCGATCTGGGTCCCCCAGATCCAACGCCATACGCACGTTTCATGCGGTTGACTTGCTCGATCGATAGCACGCGATCAACGATGGTTTTCTCTTACCTTCGCTTACCAAGTGTCAATTGTTGAGTGGGATCACTCCGCTTCCATCCAAAACCACTTACCCTTTGAGGGCACCCTGATCAATACCACTGGTTTCTAGAGCGTGGGTCCTGCCTTTGTCCTTTAGTGCTTTTTGCCTTTCCGCTCGCGGTTCTCTTGCTTCCCATGCGTCTGAGTGCTCGGGCTTCCCCCATTTTGGCTTGTTTCGCCCAGCGATGCACGCCCTAATCGCGCATCAAAAATCACCTCCATTTCCCGATTCTGGGCTCCCAAGGGTTGTTTTGATATCCCGCATAGTCTCCATGGGCCTCGGTCAGTGCGCTTTGACCGAGGTCCTCATCATTCCACGCTAGCTGCCATTGCCACTGGTTCAGGGTGTTTTTGATCGCTGTTTTGAATTCTTAGAAGTTTGTCCCGACCTGATACAGTCATGGTTCTTTGACAGTTCTTTATGGATCCAATTTGGATCACTACTAGGAATATACTGGGCCACCGATATGAACGAAGTCGTAAATCTGAAGAAGCGCAAGATGATTTTTGAGAAAAAGTCACTACGCGTAGTAGTACTACTAGATCCAGCCAAAGGAGCGCAATACACTGAACCAGTGTGCAACGATGATAGTGATGACGATCTCGATTGCATCTACAAGATAACCACGCATGAACAAGATTGGGTAAACCTGACTGCAGATGGTAGGATTTCGTGGGAGCGTGAAAGCTCCTACACTTCGGATTCAGACAAAGAAATAGAGCACTGGAAGAATTGGCTGCACGAAGTGACAATGCTTAATTGCAACATGATGGTTAGATCACTTCACTGCGTGACAATAGAGGTAAGGGATCTACCTATGTGTGACGGGTTGACAACGGTGGATGAATTATTGAACAAATTTGAAAGCGAAGTACCAGAACAACAATGGTTTGATGCCCTGAAATGGGCATTGCGCACTACACCCGCAAGATGGTGGGGTACACATCAAAGAATTTTCAAGGATTGGTGTGAATGCAAAAGAATGATGTGCCTACAATTTGGAAAACCCCAGTTACGGATGAGAGCCGGTTGTGAGGGACAAAACAACTTGCGCACCCACCTTTCCCGATGGGTGCAGACCTATGACTTGTAGCCCACCCCAGCACACACCATTCCAAGAATATGGAATCAGAACACAACGCAGCAGCAGGAAAGGCGACACGTGCTACAAATTATCCCTGGAGAAGCATTAGACAGAGTCTGAGAAGTGTTGAACAGGGTTCACCATGTGAGACGCACTGACTGGGACCTATGCATACCAGTGGTTTGATGGGCCTATAGGACCATGTACAAAACCCTGACCGCGAAAACAATTCTAAGGTTGAGGATCAAGGTAGGGGCCATAAACTCTTTAGGGGCATGCAATGATGAATCCACACATACTAGCACCCATAGGTGTGACAGTGCATGAATACCAAGACGAAGAAGTCACACAATTATGCAAAGTAGCACATGTAAGACTTTGGGAAGCCATTCAGCAAGGGAACCTTAGACTTCACGAACTTGAAAAGAACCTGGTTGGACTAAGTAAGAAAAGCATTTTGATTGACGCAAAGGTCAAGAGGCTGGAAAATGAGATCAAGCAAGCATGTCTCATTGATAAACCAAGGATGGAAAGGCAAGGTGTGGATGATAATACTAATGAGTTAGAAGACTATTGCCGAGAATTAATTAGTCTGATGCCATGGCTTAGACCGCATATCACCAAATGCAGTAACCAGGTGATTGCACTACATACGATAGGGTGCGTGGTGCCGACTGCCATGAGGACAAATGGGGATTTTCTGCGCACTATACTGGAAGGTGAGATGGAGCCCTGCACGGGTGGTGCAACCACCTGACTAGTAATTGGAAGAACAATCTCAGCGCTCCAGGTAGTTGAAAGGGAGCGCGGGACTATAAAAGAGTCTGCTTGGGAGCTGCACGATAAGGGAGGTGTGCGCAGAGTCAGCATGTCACAAGGTTCGCGCCGGCGCACGGAGGGTTGCACTGCCACGCAGGTAGGTTGGGAAGTGACTATTGGTGTCACTGTTCATGACTGGATGTCTAATTTGAGGCCAAATGGAGCGGGCGATGGACATTTAAGAAAAAATTATGGGTAATATTTCGGAAAATCTGTCACCAAGAAAGCATTGATGGCCTAGAATTGGGGGGAATGGTCGAATTTGAACTCAAACTACGCTATAAAACTCTAGGGGCTAGCCACAAGACAAAACTTGTTCACTTGAGACTTGAGCAGTTGAATAGAGCACAGAGTGTTGAGCGTCGAGCGATATTCGAGCCCCTAAGTTCGCAAAAGACCGCATATAGTACAAACAAGATGACAGCTACCAGGAGAGGTTTGGGCTTTGAAGAAGGAACCGCCAATGAGGCCGTGTCGACCCATACGGTACACAATGTTCCCAAGGGTATTGGGGTTGTGCCAAAAATCATGAAATCACCTTGGACGTTGAGACTGAAAAAAGATAAGTAGGCAATGGGACTAGTCCGCATGTCCCCAAGGAATCCGCGGTTCGGTAAGCTATCAATGGAGGAAAAGGGCAAGGTTGTCACCATTGAGACAAATGAAGAGGAGGAGGACTTACAGGCTCTGATTGCCAAGGTAGAGGAAGAAGAAGATGTGGAGGCGGACATCCAACCGATGCACTCTACAGCAAAATTTCCCGAGTATGTCCCTCTACGAAAAGGGAAAGCTAAGGTACCAAAGGATCTGGATGCAATGAAGAGTGCACTCTAGACCCCGCTCCTCCCCGATGGAATTACCTTTGAGGGTCTGCTCCTAAGACGTGCCTACCCTAAAATTTGAAGATTGGGACCTTGTGGATAGCAAGAAGTTCCTGCACTTAGAGACGACGAGCCTGATGAAACAAAATACGGAGGGGCTAGTGATCACATTAGAACTGCGAAAATGGTTACGCGGTGTGGAGAAGGTCGGGTTACTTCATCTGTTATGGATACCACACTTTCATCGCATGCCCATCACCATTTTCATCATCAGGCAGCTTCTTTACCGAGTGCATGTTGGGTACTTATGGCTAGAGGAGCCTATTCCCATCATAGTGGATCTCATCCACAAAATTTCTCGGCTTCCCCGTAAGGGGAAGGACCCTGCGACAATAGCAAGAAATAGTAGCGATTTGGTTCTCGCGGAAGCTATGAAGAAAAAATATAAGCTCGAGAAGAAAAAGAGGGGTTACATTATGACCAATATCAAGGATAAAGGGGTGCATGTAGCCACCTAACTCCTGGCTGGTAAAGTAATGAGAAAATGCTGTGGCGATGAAGTACCAGTGTTGGTAGTTGCATTGGTCGAATAGTGTGCAGAAGGGGTCTAGTTCAACTGGGCCAAGTTCCTCTGCAAAGAATTTTTGCTCAACTGCCAGGAGGCCCAGGAACAGGGTAAGACCTTCCACTACGCATGGTTTCTCTTATCCATCTTGCTAGTAGCAGGGGAACTGCTAGAGGACAGCCAGTTCCCGAGCATCGATCGGGACTTACCAGAGGCCACGAAGTACGATTCGCTTTGGGCCACCAAGGACATGAAACAGATTCACGATAACAAGATTTTCTAGGTGCTCATGGAGGCGAGCATCCGAATGTGGATTAATAGGAGGCCACGCATGTCCCACACAGTGCACAACAATCTGCAGAGCTTTCCAGAATTCAAGGCAGACATTCACAATATTTACATTAGGGTGCGAAAGGATCCGGCGCAGCAGTGGACAAAACTCCCATTCATATCCACTGATGACGCCATCTTTATAGTGTTAGAGACATGGCCTCTCGAGTGGCGTGCCCCGGATTTGGCAGAGTTGGAAAAGGTGGCAGCACAGAAAAGGAAGGATGAGGTGAAGTTGCGTGTTACACAGCTGGCTGAGAAAATGCACAATAAAAAAGCGGAAGCCGAGGTAAGGGCAGTCCGTGAAGCGGAACATGCAATCACAGAGCAAAAGAAGGCCGTCTAAGCAGCATTAGCAGCGTAGACAGTAGAGGCCGCAACAATGCAGGTAGAGGAGGGCCAGGAAGTGTCTACAGAACAGGAAGCAGAGGACACAAATCTTGCAGAAGAGGGTGCAGACCCAGGAACCACTTCGACCCAACTCAAATGGTCATGCATCACAGAGAGATCGGGTCCACGGAAAAAGGTCAAGGCCTCAAAGTTGGCCTTCGACCCAATCACATTAACTGAAGGATACCTCTACGACATCGGCCAGATGGTTCACAATGTCACCAAGGAAACACTCCAAGAAGTTATGATGGAGCAGCAGACTGTGTTGGGGTCCCTAAGGGCGCAGTTGCAGGAACTATAGGTGTGGCCCCCGTAGGAAGTTGTTAGAGTCGGTCTGGTCAGTCCTTCGTCAGAGATCAAAACTCTTTATGCATTTCATTTTTAGGTGTCCCGCTCCATTCACTTAGCTGCATTTCGCTAGGGGCATGCCATGATCTGACGTGGAAAGTCATGCTAGTCATTTCCCCTCATGTCTGGCTCCTGCTGGCTTATGTCTTTATGTCAAATAATCAAAAAGTCCATAACAGTCAAGGTCTGGTCCTTCAACGGAAAAAGGTCATTTTTGGTCATTAGGTCTAGGGATTGATCAATTTGGTATTTAATATGTCCAGTAAAGTCATGCAGGCTAGAGGGATGTTCTTGCAAAGTAATGATTCGCAGAGTTTCATCATCATGATGATAGACTTCGACTATTCTTCAAAACTCTGTTTTGAAGAAAAGTCAAATAGTGTCATTTGTGACAAAATGTTAAAAAAAAATTGACAGTTGATTCCTTCAGGTGCAGTCATGATTCCTGTGACCAGATGCTCTGTCATGCAATCCCTGCAAAAAGTGTCGAAAATTTCATCATTTGAGCCAAAATTTCAGAGGAAAAGTGAAAATCAGGGTTATATTAAAATCAGTGAAAAAGTGTTGAACAGGACATTAGAAAAGTGGGTTTTAAAAAAATTAAATTTAAAACATCACTACCAAGGCTATATATACAAGTGTTCATCAAAATCAAAAGTCATTGTGCTAATCCAAGCCTTGGAGAAACGTTGCAAAGGGTGTGAGTGTGCATCGTGAGCGTTTGAGGGAGTTGGAGGGAGTTTGAAGGCGCGCGACGCACACAGGCAGGAGTGCGGCGCACTCGCCGGGTGCGGCGCACTCACCAGGCACGGTGAACTCACCGGGCGCAGCGCACAAAGAGCCCGCCCACAGTTCAAAATTACCATTGGCGCGACGCACTCAGAGCGCACGACGCACTGGGCTTTGCGGGCGGTGCGCAGGGCAAAACGCCCATAACTTTGCCAAATCACCTCAAATTGTTTGTGGAGCTCTTCTATTTGAAAGGTAGGCTACCTAAATTCAATTGTGCACCAATTTTTATGGGTAATATGATGATTTTATTCATGTAATAAAATGCAAAAAAATTTCATAAAGCAAGCACAAAGAAGACACCAAAGAAAACCATTATGCTAGGGTTTGTGCTACAGTGATATTGTTGCCAAGGTTATTCTTCCTGCCCTACCCCTGTTCCTTATTCCCCTATGCCATCGTCCCCATAATCACTACCCTAACCCTACCAAAATCATACTCCCTTCCCCTCTTCCTATTGCTAAATAAATCCCAAACCCTACCTTACAAACCCTAAAATCTTACCTTTCCCAAAACACAAAACCTACCCTATCAAAATACCCCAAAACCCCCCGTATATCCCTAAACAAAATTCTCTTATACACCCCTATTCCCATTATATTATCCCCCTCCTAATACTCCCTTTTTAATTGTCCCCTTGGTGGCAGATTGTCAAAGCAAATTCCAACTTCACTATAATCAAAGGGCAACCTAAATTTAGTTTACAAACAACAGTCATGGCATCCGAGGTTTCATCAGAATATGAGGAGGAGACCCACAGTGATACAGCTTCAGCAGAACAGGCCCCCAGGAGACATCACTAGAGTGGAAAACATGTTAGAGATGAGCCAAAAACCCTCATCGAGTTGCAGGCATGCCCTCTTGCTATGTCATGTTTCCAGCACTTAGCATGTTTTGAATTTTGTCAAAGAGTGGCAAGTGTCAGAGTTCATCATGAGTTGGCTCGTCTTTTTGCACTTCACCTACATGGAGGTTAGTCTATCTTGGCTGGAGTCACTTTCACATTGACACCCGAAGCCATATCAGTGGCAACAGGCATACCAAATGTTGGAGAACAATGGCATAAGAAGAAGAAAGTGGAGAGGCATCATTATGAGCCTTACATTAAGGCCAGTTGTTTGAGTCAGCTCACAAGAGTTTTCCCGTTCAGATTTTTGAGAGATGAGTATGCTCCGTTCATGAAACTGATCAAGAAATACTTCAGTTGTGAAGGGAGGTTTTCTTGCTTTTATGCCTATCATATCAAGTTTCTCATGCACTTTACCAGGGTGCGAATGATGAACCTCCCATTTTTCATCTGCGGGAACATAGAGAGGATGAAAAATTTCATGCAGCACAAGACCCCTCGACAGCAGCTCAACAGTGTTTATCACTTTGCTCTTATCCGGATTTTGGTGGACCATCAGTTGGGATTGCAGGGTATTGCTTGGGAGGACTTCATCTCCCGTGACTTCTTCAGCGCTCCACAGGTAGTATCAGAGGCAGAGCATGAGATAGGTGGCCCATCTCGTCAGTATGAGCGACATGAGACTGCTACTATGCCAGTATACATCACCTATCAGAGAGGCAGTAGACCCTTATTTGCAGCAGCAAAGCGAGTGTTATCTCCACCCGGGGTGGAAGGGGCCTCGCTTCCGACATCAGCATCACATGAGCAGGGCAGAGGTAAGGAGCCAGTGCAGGAGGAAGGGCCATCAGGTGAACGAGAGACCGAATTCGTTCTCCTCCATGATGATGAGACAAATGCAGAACCAACAAATGCAGAGCTTACAGAGATAATCCAGGAGCAGCAATCAGTGATTGAGTCCTTATCCATTGACTTGGAGAGGGCCAAGTGGAACATGAAGTACCTGGAGTAGAGAAACAAGCAGCTTGAGGATCAGCAGACGATTATGGAGCTGCAAAACATTCGTGAGCATTGCCAAGCTGCTCAAAGGAGAAGAGTTGAGCTCACATTATTGGAGCAAGAGATCAATGAGAATCGGGAGGCCCATCTCGAGAGCGTGAACATGCACTTGGAGAGGCTTTTGGACAAGGCCGATCAGGACCTTTCCTTACTGAGACACATGGCTTATCGTTACAGGACACGAAACATGAGTGCAAGGGCCCGGATAAGGAGCTTGAAGGCGAAATTGAGGAAAGCAACAAGAAAGGAAAAGAGGCAAAAGAGCAAGATCGGCTTCGAATATTGCCTGAGGCTTCCTTGGCCCATCATAATACCCCATAGGTAACCTCCAGCCCAAATTTCAAGAAATTCTGGGAATTTTTAGTCACTTCACAAATTTTTGGGCAAAAAACAGGGTTTTTCTCGGTGGTGCGGTGCTAAAATTCTAGAGCTCCAAATGAGGAATGGTTTGCATTTTTGGATTTAGCATGGAAAATCGTGACTACTGGTGCCCGGACAAGAAATTTTGGAGTCTCCAAAAGGTCAAAAAACACCCAAAAGTGGCCTCTCTGCCACTTTTTTGACACAGAGGAAGCAGTCTTGGGAGAATGAAGATTTGGAGGGGTAAATGAGCACCAAATTCAAAAATTCCAGTGGGGTTAGAATGTAGACAGGACAGGATTTCCAACAAGCCCACTTGGGCACATTTTGGACACCTGAAAGTGCCCCAAAGTAGCGCGGCGCACAGAGAAAATGGCGCAGCGCACAGAGGAAAAATTGCCCAATTTGCTTCCGTTTCGTGAAATTTCGGTTCGCGACTTCTCCAAGTGGGCCCGCTCATCTACACTTCAGTTTTTTGGCACCAAAGGTGGAATTTAAAGGGTTTTTTCTCCAGATTGGATTCTATCCAAGTGGTGAAGGAAGGCAAACGGTCACCCAAGCCAAATGTCATGTTTGTAGTGCTGCACCTGTAGCTGATGGTTGGATATCCATCTCCATTTTGCAATGATTCGAGTAACTCCCGAACCCTTGGGTGTTCTATATCTTCTTTACACATTCTATATATTGTATGCAAACTATTTGCAAAGGTTTGGTTGGCTTGTAACTTCTGGGAGACTTGTGGGAAAGAAACTCTATTTCTTCACTGTGTAATTTTGACAGAGAATTAATGAAAGGCAGCGACTCTGTTTCATGAGATTCTTGTGGTTGTGAGTGTAGAAAATGTGTCTCTTATGTTTTCATATGTATTTCATTATGTTTCATAATTCAATTCATGTTCATTTCCAGTGAAATTTTCTGAGTGAGATTACGTAGAATTCAATTTTATTGCTCTGCCTGTGGGAAAATTTCATGTTTCAGTGTTTTTCTTCTGTTGAAAAGGATTCATGTAAATATGCCCTTTCCACTTTCTTCAGAAATCTATTCATTCCACGTTACCTCAAACTAAATTTCTACATTTTCCTCTTGCCTTGCCTCACGGAATAATCTGTGCCTTTGTATTAAATTCTCTGTTCTTTGCTGAGCATTGGTCCCATACCATCCCAGAAGCTCTGTCATTCATAAAATTTGTTTCTTGTATCCATATTCACTTACTAGCCTAAGATCAATATTTCATTGTAAGTCATCTCAGACCATTTTTTCTTACCTATTCACTGAGCGTGACTCAGAGAGATCCCTCTCCTGTTCTGGTAGGGCTAGCTACCAGACTAAGCGTGGTTTGTGGTTACCCTGATTTTTCCTTCCTTCAGCCTAAGGCAGATTTAGGTGCTAACATAGTGGCGACTCCACTGGGGAGAAAAACTGAAATCAAATACCCTTGTTTCATAATAATTCTAAGCTTCCGGATGATGAGCTTAGGATTGGAAAGGCTGAGTAGGTTGGTTGTGTCCTGTGATTTTTGTCAATAGCACGCTGGCTTCGAGACGATATACCAGAGCCAATCCAGTCCCGGATCCTCCTCATATCTACAAAAACCCCAATTTGATCCCGAGACTACTTCATCAATAAAGCACCATAACTCTTGTGTTCAAATCCCATTCATGTCCCGACATTTTTGAGTATCTTGAAGAGCATGAGTTTGACGAACGGTTTGAGATATCATTGTTCAAGTCTAAATCCGAAAGGGCTATTGATTATATTGTCCCCAATCCTCAATTTCTTGTAGACCTCAAAACAGAAAGAGCTAATTTCTTAATTGATAATTATATTGTGACATAGCCCCACACTCCAATTGTTATCCCCTTACAAACTGTGCACACTCCTCCAACACCTCCAAGGCCAAATCCACCGAGAATGATGGCTGCCCGTTTTGCACCCCTTGTTCTGCCCTAAGTTCTAGATGATATGCTAGCGGATTATCAAAATAAAATCCCGTCTTTTGATGGTGCTCCTAACAGCATTACTGCTAAGCAACATGTGGACAAAATGGCAGATTTCTATGAACTCCATGAGATCGATGAGGAGAACGTGGCAATGAGACTCTTTGTACAGACATTTGCAGGTGATGTGAGGAAATGGTTCAGAGGAATGCCGACAGCAAGTATCACTACCTTAGCCGAATTACAAAGACAATTTTAAATTGATGGGAAGTGAAAAAGAATCCCCTTCAAATTTTGGTTGAATATGAACAAATTGCTGGTGAGTCGGTCCAAGATTATTGTGTTAGATTCAATACAGTTTACAACAAGATTCCAGATCATCTAAAGCCACCTGTGGGACTAGCTATGATGAAATTTCCGGCCGGATGGATTTGACGCTGATATGGCCTACCAATTAAGAGAGAGAGAACCCGCCACAATGGAAGACATGCAAAAAATCGCGGTCAGCGTTGAAGCAAATCTGTTGTCCAAAAGAGCTAGAGCGAAAGCAGAAAAGAAAATCACTGTGAAATAAGAGTCTTCTTCAATGGATCAACTACTCAAAAAGGTAGAGCAGAAGTTTGAAAGGGTGAAGCTTGACAAGCCTGAGCCACAAGTTAGAAATCCTAACTTCCGTGGCCAGCAACAGCCACAATATAGAATAAGACAGAGAGATCAGCAAACCCAAGAGCAGACAGCACAACAACTGGTACAAACACCTTTGCAGCAGAATTTTGTGCATGGACCAGAGTCAGATGAGGACGAGAATGTAATAGGCAAAGAAAACCACCTCTTTACTCCAGATGAGCTGCCTACTTACATTACCGAAGAAGAAGAGTGTGCAGTGAGTTCAGCTGCACACAAGGACACGGATTTCATCCTAGCTAGTGACACTATTTTAGAAGAAGGATCAGAGGAGTATCAAAGGGGGTATATGAATGCTCTGTCTGCACAACAGCAATGATATTCACTTAGAAACAGAGATGTGCCGGCCAAACCAATTAAGAAAAAGAAGGAGGTTGAAGCAGCAAAGAATGATTCATCAGCTACACAAAGAAAAGGAAAGGAGGCGGTTGATCCGGAGAGCAGCAAATCAAAATCAATAGAACAATCACAACAACAAGTTGCATCAAAAGAAAAAGAAAAGAAAGAGATCCCAGTCAAAGAGGTAGAAAAGACTCCCTCTTTTAGCTTAGAGAATGAGATTTCTAAGTTAAAGGTATCCATCCCCTTGACTGAAATAATGAAGAATAGTAGTTATAGAGGACAAATATCTAAAATGTTGAATTTGGACCCAATGTCCGACATGGTAAATGTAGAAGATGATCAACCTGAAATGATTTTTGGACCAGCATCGAATGGTGAGTCTCCTGATAGCGATGTGCCACCCTTTTACATCAGTTTAAGATTTCATGATTTTGTGTTACATAATGCCATGTTCGATTCTGGAGCTTCTCACAATTTCATGCCCAAGGCTATCATGGATAAGCTCGGTCTGGACATCACCCGACAGTACCACGATCTCTATTCATTTGATTCTAGCAGAGTGAGGTGTATAGGACTCATCAAAGACTTGGTTGTGAGTTTGGATCAGCTTCCCATGAAAAATGTTTTGATGGATGTGGTGGTAGCAGATATTCCTCCAAGATTTGGAATGCTTCTTTCCAAGTCTTGGGTAGCGAAATTGAAAGGGACACTACAGCTGGATTTCTCCTATGCAATAATCCCAGTGTTTGGACAAATGAGGAAATTATATCGGGAACAAAAAATGAAATATATGATCACAAGCAAGGAGAAACCTATAAATCATCCAATTAACTATGTACATACAGATTTAGAGTCTTTTGTTTTGTTTTCAGATAGTTTAAATGATATAGATAGTCAGATAGTAGAAGCAGATGATATTCCGGAAATAACATAAAATTTCAGAGAAATTTTGAAGAAATAAGGAAAAGAAAAGCAGAAAAATGTTGGGCAATCAGTTGAAAGTAATGGATAGCAAGCAGACACGGCACAACAAACAGATTTCCAGCACTTACAAGAGGAGGAAGAAGGCTTGTGGACCATGGATTTTGATGGAGCAGTAGGAAATGATGGCACTGGAATTGGAATTTGGGTACGCAGTCCTTTCTTCGCCCCAAACAAAGTGCCTAGCAGCGTGAGGGTTTGCTCTTACAAGCTGGCCTTTGAGTGTTCAACCAATGAAGCTAAGTATGAATCTCTGATTGCTAGCTCGAAAATTCTTAGAAAGCTGAATGCTAAAAGGATTTCGGTAAATGGCGATTCCGAATTGGTAATAAAGCAGGTCAGAGGCGAGTATCAAGCAAAGCATCCTAGGATGTGGGCCTGTCGTAATGAAGTTTTAGACATCTTAAAATTATTTTTAGAATACACCTTGACATGTGTGCCTCGTATACAAAATAGTATTACTGATGCTCTTGCCAAGGCAGCAAGCAGTTTGAAGATCCCCATGAACTCCAGCAATAAATTTGAAATCCATGTCAAGCATCGTCCAACCATTCCAGACAATCAGCGATATTGGCAAGTGTTTCAAGATGATGAGGAGATTAAGGATTTTCTGCAAAACAAAGGCAAGTTTAAAGAAACCTCAATTGATGTAGAAAACGACGATGGAAAAGGGAATGGTACAGATGAAGTGCAGATCAATGAAATGGACGTGTTGCAACTGAAGAATAACATTATTCCTAAAGGCTTGATACCTCTAGAAGAACTTTTTGATCAAGATGATGTAGCCCGAAAGCCAACATTGCAGCCAACGGAGAAGGGTGTAGAAGAGGTCAACATCGGAACAGCTGCCAATCCTAAGTTGGTAAAATTGTCTAAAGCATTACCGCCAAAGATCAAGGACAAATACATTAGTTTGATGGCTTCATTTGCAGATTTGTTTGCTTGGGACTATTCTAATTTAAAGACCTATGATACCAATATTATTCATCACACAATACCCATCAAGCCTAATCAAAAACCATTTAGACAGAAGTTGAGAAGGATAATCCGAAGTTGCTGCCATCTATCGAAAAGGAGGTAAACAGGTTGTACAAGTCAGGTATCATTGTGCCCATGGATTGCAGCCTTGCTAGAATATGATGTGGAAATAAAGCCCACAAAGCTGGTCAAAGGACAGGGGTTGGCAAAGTTAATGGCTGAATCAAACTTGCATGCCTTGGACATAAATCTGATCGCTGCTATGTCTGATGAGAACGAGGAAATATCATCCATTCAGGTATCTGAAATGTTTGCTCTATCCCCATGGTATTCAGATATAATATATGTGCTAAAAAATCTATCACCACCGCCCGACATGACTAGAAATAAAGCGAGAACACTCAAGTTGAAGGCTGCCAAGTTTTGCATTCTAAATTATGCACTGTATTGGAAAGATCCCGGTGGCATTTTGTTAAATTGTTTGGTGGAAGAGGAGGCAAAGAAAGTCATGGAGGATTTCCACGGAGGAGAGTGTGGTGGTCACCTTTTTTGGAAGTCAACAGCGAACAAAATTTTGAGAGCAGGATATTATTGGCCTACATTGTTTGCTGATGTGTACAAGATGGTCAAGCACTATCATAAATGTCAGATTTTCGAAGGAAAACAGAAATTAGAGCCTTTGCCACTTAAGCCTATTGAGATGAGCGCTCCTTTCCAGTAGTGGGGGTTGGATTTCATTGGGGAAATTCATCCCGCTTCTTCCGGACATCATAGATGGATCCTCACAGCGACAGACTATTTCACAAAATGGATTGAGGTAGCTCCCACCAGACAAGCTATAGATACGGTAATCATTTCATTTCTCGAAAATAACATCTTGTCTCGCTTTGGTTGTCCAAATAAGTTAATCACCGATAATGCAACAACTTTCAAATAAAAAAGGATGGTAGAATTTTGTCATAAGTATCACATCATTTTGGGTCACTCAACTGCCTATCATCCACAAGGCAATGGATTGGCAGAATCTTCAAACAAATCATTGGTCAACATTATCAAGAAGCTACTGGAAATAAATAAAAAGAGCTGGAATAAGAGGCTGGTCCATGCTCTTTGGGCAGATCGGATCAATCAGAAAAAATCCATTGGTATGTCACCGTTTGAGCTTGTTTATGGAGTTGACACAGTATTTCCCACCTCTCTTGCTGCCCTGGTAGTTAGACTTCTTCAGGAGGCAGGAAGTGAAGAAGATCCCATGCAGAGAAGGTTGAATCAAATGGTCCACTTGCAGCAGACAAGAGAAGAAGTTTTCAAGAACACATCCAAATTGCAGGAGAAAATAAAGAAAATCTATGACAGAAAAGCAAAGGCAGATAAATTTCAGTTGGATGATGTGGTGCTGAAGTGGGATGCAAGGAATGAAGAGAAAGGTAAGCACGGAAAGTTCGAGAATCTTTGGAAAGGTCCTTTCAAAATTGTAGCATATAGGGGTCAGAATGCCTTTCTTCTGAAGGAAATGAATGGGGAAGATTGTCCAGGAGGGCTGATCAATGGTTAGCTACTCAAGTGGTACCACTACTGATTTATTAACGTTGTTTCCACTGTCATTGTAAATACGATTTTTATTTCAGTTTGGTTTCAGTCTGTCAAGTTAGTTTTTGAGTCATTTTAATGTCAAGTTTGAGTCAATTTCGTGGTCATTTCAGTTTCATAAATAAGTTAGAGTCCTGTGTTGTAGTCAAAATGATGACTCCATAGCCCAATGGATGAAGGCACTGTCTGCTCTCCCAAAGATCTGTCGTTCTTGGCACCTCCAAGGAGCATCCATTCCCCATTGGAGCCAATGTTAGAGTTGGTCTAGTCAGTCCTCCGTCAGAGATCAAAACTCTTTATGCATTTCATTTTTAGGTGTCCCGCTCCATTCACTCAGCTGCATTCTGCTACGGGCATGCCATGATTTGACGGAGAAAGTCATGCTAGTAATTTCCCCTCATGTCTGGCTCTTGCTGGCTTATGTCTTTGTGTCAAATAATCAAAAAGTCCATAACAGTCAAGGTTTGGTCCTTCAACGGACAAAGGTCATTTTTGGTCATTAGGTCTAGGGATTGATCAATTTGGTCTTTAATATGTCCAGTAAAGCCATGCAGGCCAGAGGGATGTTCTTGCAAAGTAATGATCCGCAGAGTTTCATCATCATGATGATAGACTTTGACTATTCTTCAAAACTCTGTTTTGAAGAAAAGTCAAATAGTGTCATTTGTGACAAAATGTTCAAAAAGAGTCGACAGTTGATTCCTTCAGGTGCAGTCATGATTCTCGTGACCAGATGCTCTGTCATGCAATCCCTGCAAAAAGTGTCGAAAATTTCATCATTTGAGCCAAAATTTCAGAGGAAAAGTGAAAATCAAGGTTATATTAAAATCAGTGAAAAAGTGTTGAACATGACATTAGAAAAGTGGGTTTTTTAAAAAGTAAATTTAAAACAACACTACCAAGGCTATATATACAAGTGTTCATCAAAATCAAAAGTCATTGTGCTAATCCAAGCCTTGGAGAAACGTTGCAAAGGGTGTGAGTGTGCATCGTGAGCGTTTGAGGGAGTTGGAGGCAGTTTGAAGGTGCGCAGCGCACACAGGCATGGGCGCGGTGCACTCACCGGGCATGGCGCACACTGAGCCCGCCCACAGTTCAAAATTACCATTGGCGCGACGCACTTAGAGCACATGGCGCACTGGGCTTTGCGCGTGGCGCACAGGGCAAAATACCCAGAACTTTGCCAAATCGCCTCAAATTTTTTGTGGAGCTCTTCTATTTGCAAGGTAGGATACCTAAATTCAATTGTGCACCAATTTTTATGGGTAATATGATGATTTTATGCCTGTAATAAAATGCAAATTTTTTTCATAAAGCAAGCACAAAGAAGACACCAAAGAAAACCATTATGCTAGGGTTTGTGCAATAGTGATATTGCTACCAAGGTTATTCTTCCTACCCCACCCCTGTTCCTTATTCCCCTATGCCATTGTCCCCATAATCACTACCCTAACCCTACCAAAATCATACTCCCTTCCCCTCTTCCTATTGCTAAATAAATCCCAAACCCTACCTTACAAACCCTAAAACCTTACCTTGCCCAAAACACAAAACCTACCCTATCAAAATACCCCAAAACCCCTTGTATATCCCTAAACAAAATTCTCCTATACACCCCTATTCCCATTATATTATCCCCCTCCTAATACTCCCTTTTTAATTGTCCCCTTGGTGGCAGATTGTCAAAGCAAACTCCAGCTTCACTATAATCAAAGGGTAGCCTAAATTCAGTTTACAAACAGCAGTCATGGCATCCGAGGTTTCATCAGAATATGAGGAGGAGACCCACAGTGATACAGCTTCAGGAGAACAGGCCCCCAGGAGACATCACCGAAGTGGCAAACATGTTAGAGATGAGCCAAACACCCTCACCGAGTTGCAGGCATGCCCTCTTGCTATGTCATGTTTCCAGCACTTAGCATGTTTTGAATTTTGTCAAAGGGTGGAAAATGTCAGAGTCCATCATGAGTTGGCTCATCTTTTTTCACTTCACCTACATGGAGGTCAGTCTATCTTAGCTGGAGTCACTTTCACATTGACACCCAAAGCCATATCAGTGGCAACAAGCATACCAAATGTTGGAGAACAGTGGCATAAGAAGAAGAAAGTGGAGAGGCATCATTATGAGCCTTACATTAAGGCCAGTTGTTTGAGTCAGCTCACGAGAGTTTTCCCGTTCAGATTTTTGAGAGATGAGTATGCTCCGTTCATGAAACTGATCATGAAATACTTCAGTTGTGAGGGGAGGTTTTCTCGCCTTTATGCCTATCACGTTAGGTTGCTCATGCACTTTACCAAGGTGTGAATGATGAACCTCCCATTTTTCATCTGCGGGAACATAGAGAGGATGAAAAATTTCATGCAGCACAAGACTCCTCGACAGCAGCTCAACAGTGTTTATCACTTTGCTCTTATCCGAATTTTGGTGGACCATTAGTTGGGATTGTAGGGTATTGCTTGGGAGGACTTCATCTCCCGTGACTTCTTCAACGCTTCACAGGTAGTATCAGAGGCAGAGCATGAGATAGGTGGCCCATCTCATCAGTATGAGCGACATGAGACTGCTACTATTCCAATATACATCACCTATTAGAGAGGCAGTAGACCCTTATTTGCAGCAACAAAGCGAGTGTTATCTCCACCCAAGGTGGAAGGGGCCTCGCTTTCGACATCGGCATCACATGATCAGGGCAGAGGTAAGGAGCCAGTGCAGGAGGAAGGGCCATCAGGTGAACGAGAGACCGAATTCGTTCTCCTCCATGATGATGAGACAGATGTAGAACCAACAAATGCAGAGCTTACAGAGATCATCCAGGAGTAGCAATCAATGATTGAGTCCTTTTCCCTTGACTTGGAGAGGGCCAAGTGGAACATGAAGTACCTGGAGCAGAGAAATAAGTAGTTTGAGGATCAGTAGGCGATTATGGAGCTGCAAAACATTCATGAGCATTGCCAAGCTGCTCAAAGGAGAAGAGTTGAGCTCACATCATTGGAGAAAGAGATCAATGAGGATCGGGAGGCCCATCTTGAGAGCGTGAACATGCACTTGAAGAGGCTGCTGGACAAGGCTGATCAGGAGCTTGCCTTACTGAGACACATGGCTTATCGTTACAGGACACGAAACATGAGTGCAAGGGCCCGGATAAGGAGCTTGAAGGCGAAATTGAAGAAAGCAACAAGAAAGCAAAAAGAGGCAAAAGAGAAAGATCGGATTCGAATATTGGCTAAGGCTTCCTTGGCCCATCATGATACCCCATAGGGAACCTCCAACCAAAATTTCAAGAAATTTGGGGAATTTTTGTCACTTCACAAATTTTTGGGCAAAAAACAAGGTTTTTTTCCCTGTGGCACGGCGCTAAAATCTGGAGCTCCAAATGAGGAATGGTTTTCATTTTTGGATTCAACATGGAAAATCACGACTATTGGGGCTCAGAGAAGAAATTTTGGCAAGAGATGAGTCTCCAAAAGGTCAAAAAACACCCAAAAATGGCCTCTCTGCCACTTTTTTGACACACAGGAAGCAGTCTTGGGAGAATGAAGATTTGGAGGGGAAAATGAGCACCAAATTCAAAAATTCTAGTGGGGTTAGAAAGTAGACAGGACAGGATTTCCAACAAGCCCACTTGGGCACATTTTGGACACCTGAAAGTGCCCCAAAATAGGCCCCAAAGTAGCGCGGTGCACAGAGAAAATGGCGCAACGCACAGAGGAAAAATTGCCCAATTTGCTTCCGTTTCGCGAAATTTCGGTTCGCGACTTCTCCAAGTGGGCCCGCTCATCTACACTTCAGTTTTTTGGCACCAAAGGTGGAATTTAAAGAGTTTTTTCTCCAGATTGGCTTCTATCCAAGTGGCGAAGGAAGGCAAACAGTCACCCAAGCCAAATGTCATGTTTGTAGTGCTGCACCTGTAGCTGATGGTTGGATCTCCATCTCCATTTTGCAATGATTCGAGTAACTCCCGAACCCTTGGGTGTTCTATATCTTCTTTACACATTCTATATATTGTATGCAAATTATTTGCAAAGGTTTGGTTGGCTTGTAACGTCTGGGAGACTTGTGGGAAAGAAACTCTATTTCTTCACTGTGTAATTTTGATAGAGAATTAATGAAAGGCAGCGACTCTGTTTCATGAGATTCTTGTGGTTGTGAGTGTATAAAATGTGTCTCTTATGTTTTCATATGTATTTCGTTATGTTTCATAATTCAATTCATGTTCATTTCCAGTGAAATTTTTTGAGTGAGATTAGGTAGAATTCAATTTTATTGCTCTGCCTGTGGGAAAATTTCATGTTTCAGTGTTTTTCTTCTGTTGAAAAGGATTCATGTAAATATGCCCTTTTCAATTTCTTCAACAATCTATTCATTCCGCGTTACCTCAAACTAAATTGCTACATTTTCCGCTTGCCTTGCCTCACGGAATAATCTATGCCTTTGTACTAAATTCTCTGTTCTTTGCTGAGCATTGGTCCCATACCATCCCAGAAGCTCTGTCATTCATAAAATTTGTTTCTTGTATCCATATTCACTTACTAGCCTAAGATCAATATTTCATTGTAAGTCATCTCAGACTATTTTTTGCTTACCTATTCACTGAGCGTGACTCGGAGAGATCCCTCTCCTGTTTTGGTAGGGTTAGCTACCAGACTGAGTGTGGTTACCTTGATTTTTCCTTCCTTCAGCCTATGGTTACCTACATCACAACAGGTACATCAGCAACAGAACAAATTCTACACGCAAGGATGGCCAATGCCATAGTGTTACCAAAAGGAGCGCTAGCAGTAGCAAATGAGATCGATAGAGCTGCGGTTGGCAGGATCAAAGGACTTGGCCTTAATTTGGCTACCCTTCTACAAGAAACATTGTACCAACTGCCAGATGGAACAACAATAGAACTCCACGTCAGGGAGGGCTGTGCGATACAGGTTCTAAGTGAGAAAACGATAAACATTGAACAACTCAACCTGCAGCGTGATGAACTGGTATCACAAACTTGGCGGTTGGAATAGGTGGTAGAAGACGCTTGCAAATGTGTCCCAGAGCTGGCCATCCTAGCAGATCTACCAGCAGCAGAGTGGATCCACAGGTTGGTAACCGACATCCACAAAGCTAGAGCAGAAATGACAAAGGTTTAGCTGGAGTTAAATCTTCAAATCACCGAGCTGTGGTTGAAGGTGCAACCTTCCACTCCCCTAAAATTCAGAGAACAACGCGCTAGTGCTATCCAAACAGGGTTGGAAAATATTGGACGTGCAATACAAGACTGTATCGGTATGTTGGAACAAGAATTTGTGGTCCTCACATCTTTGCAGGAGGACCCCAACATATAGTGCCTGGAAACAGAGGCGCACGAACTTCAGGAGCAGTATGACAGTGTCCAAGGAACTGTGCAGACAATAGTCCTCACTCAATGACTTGCGAAGATGCAACAAGCTAGGGCATTGAAGGAGTAGGTGGATGCAGCGTGATAGAAAGAGGCAATTCTCAAAGCATGTGTCCAACCATGGATTTTCGAGGCCTTCACCATCATGGCAGATATTGAAGGAAAGCTTGCACATATGCATGGGATGTATGCACTAAGGCATGTATTTTCTCTTGACAATGAAGCTTCGGAAGAGTGCATGAAGCAGGTCCAGCAAACCACAAAGCAGTGCGCTGCGGACCTCCGAGTAGCATGGGACTAGCTGAAAGGACTCCACGCCAAGATCTTCACGCTAACAGAGTGACTTGAGGGCGAATCACGATGTTTGTGTTAGGGGCCTGTTGGGAATGGAATCCCCCCATAACACGTTTTGGGTCTCAAAGCCAAAGTTTTGGTCGAATATGTTGTAAGACTCTGCGAATTGCGAGTGCGGAGTGCGAAATGTAAATTGAGTCATAAGGTTGTCCGCCCTAAGTTTTTTAATGTAATGTCTTGTCATGTCGGCCTACCCACGGTCCGAAGACCATGGGATTGCATAAATAAGAGCCAGGCTCTAAGTTGTAAGAGAAGAAATCGATGGATTGATTAATGTAATCAATGTAATGATCTAGTAGCAGATAGAGAAGAAGCCTAAGTATCTTGGGTCGTAGTAGTAGGAAGAGGCTCTACAGCTGAGTGCACAGAGGCCTAGTAGAGTTCGTAGTTGAATGCGCGGACCCCTGCAGCTGAGTGTGTAGGGCGGAGTCGAGTCTGCAACCTAAGAAGAAGAATAATAAGGAGAGTTTTGATTCCAAATACTATGTATCTGCTTTTGTATTACTTTCTATGCATTTATATTGTTTCATTTATCATGCATACTTATATGAATATTGAACACTGTTAAGTATAATTGGGCTCATACAGATAAGTTAAGTAATCAAATAATATCAGGTTAATAGTAAGGAACTTGGGTAATAACATGGATCATGCCTTGAGCAGGGCTACGCGAAGGCAACATTGGAGGTTTTTGGTACCGATAGGTACGCGTAGCGACGTGCGTGCAGGGTCAAACCGTAGACCACTGAAAGCCATCAGACATCTCTAGGGTGCGGAAACCTAGTTCTAGCACCCTCCCATACTACTTCGAGTGAGACCTCAATCCGCGCTCCACGGACTGTTGCCAAAAGGGCTAGTAGTACCGGGATTTGTTTGGCTAAATCATCTCTGAACCTGGGTTAGGCCCATATAAACCAACAACAACTTCCTTACCTCCTTTTCAATGGAGGGGAGTAGGAGTGGGTTTATTAGTATGAGTTTCTATTTGCATGGCTTTATCCCACCCTTCAAGGGAATTTTATGCTGAATAATATTTGTATCAAACGCTTTCAAATCATCATAAGACCAAGCAAATACATCATTGTAAGTTTTGAATAGATCTAAATACCTTTATCTGTATTGCAAGGGGATTCCTTTGAACAACTTGATCGTCTAGGGTTCCTCCTCTGATATGATGTTGCAGTCTTCTACTTGCTCAACCTTCTCTAGGGCCATTTGTTTGGATGCTATGTCGTTTTTATTGAAAGGTTTTTCAAGTGGAACAAGTCTACGAGGGATGGTGTTCCCTTTTAGTTGCAATTTTTTTTTCCCATCCACTGTATTTCCACAGAGTGGCTTCTCGTTTTGCTTATTCTTATTTTTTATCAATGGTGGAGTGGGAAAAATCCCCAATGAATTCTATGAATCTTTTGACCTACTCATCATCTTCGAATAGCTGCCAGTGTTTGACATTATCAGGGATTGAAGGCCTGTGCCTGACTTCTATCTCATATCTGAGGAGTGGATTCTGTGGGGGCTTGAAAGTTCTTGCAACTACCACAAGAGAGTCAGCCATCTTGTTTTCTTTCCTGGGCATAACCTAGATGTTAAAGGCCAGGAAGAAATTGTCAGTTAAGTCCCACACTTCATTTCGGTACATCCTCAGCTTGGGGTGTTTGGCCTGGCATTGATTTCTAATCTGCTTTATGACCAATTTAGAATCTCCATAGACTGTAAAGCATTTGATATTCATCTTTTTTGCTGTTTGTATCCCAAGGATCAATGCTTCATATTCTGCCACATTATTGGTCACTTCAAACTCAAGTTTGAATGATAGGGGTATGAGAGTTCCCTCTGGAGATACCAACAATATTCCAGCTCCATTTCCATCTTTTGAGTTTTCTCCATCGAAGTATAATTTCGATATTTTATTTTCACTTGGTCGCAAGTGCTCTAACTTCCCTGTTAGGTGTATTGATGTTTCCTCTAGGAAGGTCTCATCCTCTTTTAGGAACATACATGAGATGTCGCTATCTTTCCCATGCAATGGGGAGTTCTCTGAGGCATTAGTTGGGTTCATGATTTTCAAAAAACAGGATTCTCTGTACAACCTTCTTTGCTCACCTCCAAAAGTGGGAGTGGTGGCATAAGTCAGACCCATCCTGATAGAGCCACCTACCTTTGAACCCCAAGATCTAGAGAAGAGCATTCCAAAATGAGGAGGTATATCAGCCACCACTATATCCATTACCACACTTTTCACCAGGATCCAAGGCCAGTTTATCACCAGATCCTTTATCTTTCTTAAGAACTTGACTCTCTTGGAGTCAAAGGAGTACAAATCATTGTATGGTCTAGTGATTTCCAAGCCCAGCCGTTCCATTACTGATAATGGCATGAGGTTGTGTGATGCTCCTGAGTCTAGCATGAAATTATGCAACAAAAGGTCATGGATCACTAAAGTCACATAAAAAGGTGTGGTAGAAGGATCCAACTCTTCCACATGTGGCCCAAAAACGACCATTGGCCTCTCCTCAGGGAGGTTTAAAATTGTTGGAAATACTGGGGGGGGGGGGGTGAACCAATATTCCTTTCAATTAGTATTATTATCAATTTTTCAGAGAATTTGGCAGTGCTAAACAAAAACAACAAATTAGAATACAAAGAACCTAATGAAATTAAGATATGAACATGCATATACAGAATATACTTACCTGGAGCTTACCTCTACTGCATCATTTTGTTGCACCTTGCTCTTTTCTGCCTTAGAAAGTCTGGTCCTTTGCAGCCCTTGACAACACTTGACCTAGTTTTTTTCCTTGCCTTTTAGGAGCACGATATTGAATTTGATGTATCTCTATGATTTCAGATCCCCAATATGTGATCTTCAATCCTATAGTAGCCCTCTAAGTCTTCTTTCCAATGCCACAGGTCTGATCCGATTTATATTCTTCGAGGCAAAGGTATGCCCAATCTCTCACAATGACCTAATTGTGGACTAGTTCAGTAGAGATAACTTGTACGACATTCCACATGTCATTTTTTTCTCTTTCGGCTTCGAAACTGATACAAAGAAAACTACAGTCCGTGCACTATCCACCAACTTTTATAGAATTCCAATCCATTTCTCAGAGAGAGAGTTATGATAATTTTCCCAAGGTCACCTCTTTGAGATGAAATTCAGGAGCCTGCAAAAGCCCTAACTTCCACAGATCATATCTCCGAAAATATAGCGAACCAAGATCAGAAATTCGGTCATGTTGGGCATGGAATCCCCCCACTACATGTTTTGGGGCTCAAAGCCCAAGTTTTGTTCAAATATATTGTAAGACTCCGCGAATTGCAAACGCGGAGTGCGAAATGTACATTGAGTCATACGGTTGTCTGCCCTAAGTTTTGTAATGTAATGTAATGTTATGTCGGCCTACCCATGGTCCGCAGACCATGGGATTGTATAAATAAGAGTGAGGCTCTAAGTTATAAAGGAGGAAATGATGGATTGATTAATGTAATGAATGCAATGATCTAGTGGTGGATAGAGAAGAAGTGTAAGTGTCTTGGGTTGTAGTAGTAGGAAGAGGCTTTGCAGCTGAGTGCGCAAAGTTCTAGTAGAGTCTGAAACTGAGTGCGTGGACCCTTGTAGCTAAGTGCACAGGGCAGAGTCAAGTCTATAACCCTAGAAGAAGAATAGTAAAGAGAAGTTTGATTCCAAATATTGTGTATCTACTTTTATATTACTTTCTATGCATTTATACTATTTTGTTTATCGCGCGCACTTATATGAATACTAAACACTGTTAAGTATAATTGGGCTCATTTAAGGATGGCGCTATCACAACAAAAGATTTCCACCCAGGCCGAAGCTTTGGAGATGGCAATGAGATTGCATGAGACCCTTATACAAGGCCCTGGTTTGGGAGTCCAACAAATCCACGCGCAACTGCAAAATCTGTGTCTGGAGATGCAGAGTTTGAAACAGGACATGACACCTCGACCAGAGGTGTGCGAGGAGGTATGGTGCATAAAATGCAAAGGCCAGAGGCATGACAAGGACCATTGTCTAGTGTTCACAAATTACTTGGTGGGAGGAGGGCCAATGCCGTTAAGACCTGAGGCACAAGCAGGACCAAGCATAGCGCCTACACTATGGTGTGCGGTTTGTCAGATAGGAGGAAAAAACACTACATATAATTGTCACCTATTGTAGAAGTATACGTAGACGTCCCAACAATTGTTTTGTAATTGCTGCAGGTCGCTAGGCCATGATGAATGCACCTGCAAAAGCTACAAACTAATGATGGATCAGACTCTTGCCTACAGGGTGAAGAACGAAATGTGAGCCCTCAACCCAAATACAAGAATGGCATGCGTTGAATTTTAGGGGCACAGACGAGGTCGATGTGGAATGGGACTAGGAAGGGGTCGTGGACAACTAGTTTGTTACAATTGCAGAGGGCCAGGGGACTATGCCCATGACTGTACAAACTCGACAAGGACATCATGTTTGTATTGTACTCAGTTTGATCATGAGGCAGAAGACTACCCTACATTGATAGTGAGGCTGCACGAAAAAGAGGTACTGTAGTCTCCTCCGACTCAAAATTTGCAGATGATGAGGTCTGAGCCACATGAAGAAGACCTGAACGTAAACATAGTGGTCAGGAATGGTATGACGACTGGCGATGATAAAGGTAAGTAGTCAGAAGAAAGTGCGTAGGTTCGCAAGGCTCCTATAAAGGAACTTGAATTTGATTTAGAATGCACAAAGGAGACATTCATCGAAGATAAGAAGAGCTTCACGGAGGCCTCCACTTCAGGTAGTAAGGATCAACTAGAACCAGGGATGGATCCTTCAATGCTCACTACCTTTCTGGAGACATGCATGAAACTGCTACATGACAGCAAGGTAGTAAAAGGACTATAGGAACTTATCACTAGGTGCGCAGGGTCAGGAGAACCGCGCGTGGCATGGAAACTTGGAAAGCATGCATTGCGCACAAGAAGGGAAATGAGGTTGACTGCACAAATCAACAAATATGAAATGGATCAGGTAATCCTGGATCTTGGATCGGACGTGAATGTACTACCAAAACAAACATGGGAACGCATGGGTAGACCCATGCTACAATGGTCTCCTATTCAGTTGCGAATGGTGAACCAACAGAAGATCTTGCCCATGGGAAGATTGCAAGGGGTAACGATGGATATTGAAGGTGCGAGCGCGCAGGCAGATTTTGAAGTGATAGAGATTGTCAATGAAAACAATCCCTATCCTGCACTACTAGGAATAGACTGGGCCACCAAAATGAACGGAGTCATAAATCTGAAGAAGTGCAAAATGATCTTTGAGAAGAAGTCACTATGCGTAGTAGTACCGCTAGATCTAGCCGAAGGAGCGCAATACACTAAACCGATGCACGACGACAATAGTGATGATGATATTGATTGCATCTAAAAGATAACTGAACGAGAACAAGATTGGGTAAACCCAACCGCAAATGGTAGGATTTCATGGGAGCATGAAAGATCCTGCACTTCGGATTCGAAGAGATAGAGCGATGGTAAAATCAGCTGCATGAAGTAACAATGCTTAATTGCAACATGATGGTTAAATCACTGCGTTGCGTGACAACAGAGGTAAGGGATCTGCCTACATATGACGGGTTGATAGCGGTGGATGAATTCTTGAAAAAAATTGAAAGCGCAGTATCAGAACAACAACGGTTCGATGCTTTGAAATGGGCACTGCGCACGACACTCGCAAGGTGGTGGGGTACACATCAAAGAAGTTTTGAGGACTGGCGCAGATGTAAGAGGATGATGTGCCTATGATTTGGAAAACCCCAGCTAAGGATGAAAGCCAGTTACCAAGGGCAGAATAACTTGCACGCCCACCTTTCTCGATGGGTATAGACATATGACATGTAGCCTGCATAGGCGCACACCACCCCGAGAATAGAGAATCGGAACAAAACGCCGCACCAGGAGAGGCGAAGTGCGCTAAGGATTATCCACAAAGGAGCCTTCGATAGGGTGTGTGAGGTGCTGAATAGGGTTCACCAGGTGAGAGGCACAGACTGGGACCTGTGTGTACCAGTGGTTCGATGGGCCTATAGGACCATGTACAAAACCCTAACCGCGAACACAATTCTAAAGCTGAGGAACAGGGTAGGGATCGTAATTTCTGAGGGGCATGCAATGATGAATCCACACATAATTTCACCCGTAGGTGCGATAGTGTGCGAAGCCCAGGATGAAGAAATCACATAGCTACGTGAGGTAGAATACATAAGGCTTCAAGAAGCCATTCGGCGAGGGAACCTTAGACTTTGCGAACTCGAAAAGGACTAGGTATGACTAAGGAAGAAAAGCATTTTGATGGAAGCAGAGGTCAAGAGGCTGGAAAACAAGATCAAGCAAGCATGTCTCATCGATAAACCAAGGATGGCAAGGCAAGGTGTGGATGATCATATCAATGAATTAGAAGACTATCGCCAAGAATTGATTAGTCTGTTGCCATGGCTAAGACCACATATCACCAAACGCAGTAACTAAGGGAATGCATTGCATACAGTAGAGCGTGTGGTGCCGACTGTCATGAGGGAAATTGAGGATTTTCCATGAACTATACTAGAAGGCAAGATGGAGCCGTGCATAGGTGGTGTGACCACCTGACTAGTCGTAGGAAGAACAATCTTAGCACTCTAGGCAGCTGAAAGAGAATGCGGGACTATAAATTATTTTGCTTGGCAGCTACACGCTCTGACAGATGCACCCATGAACACCAGTCACAAGGTTCGCACCCGCGTAGCGGGGTGTGCTACCAGGTGGGTAGGCTAGGAAGTGACTGTTGGTGTCACTGTTCATGAAAAAATATTTGGTTTGAGGCCAAATGGAGTGGGCGGCGGACATTTAAAACAATAGTTATGGGTAAGATTTCAGAAAATCTACCACCAAAAAAGCATTGATGGCCCGGAATTGGGGTGAACGGTTAAATTCGAATTCAAAAGGCGCTATAAAACTCCAGGGGCTAGCCACGAGACAACACTTGGTCACTTGAGACTTGAGCGGTTGAATAGAGCACAGAGTGTTGAGCGCCGAGTGATATTTGAGCCCCTAAGTTCGCAAAAGACCGCATATAGTACAGACAAGATGTCAGCTACCAGGGGAGGTTTGGGCTTTGAAGAATTAACCGCTGGCAAGGTCGCGCTAACCCATACGGTACACAATGTTTTTGAAGGTATTGGGGTTGCGCCAGAAATCCCAAAATCACCTCGGACGCCGAGACTGAAAAAAGATAAGCAAGCAATGGGACCAGTCTGCATGTCCTCGATGAATCCATGGTTTAGTAAGCTATCAATGGAGAAAATGGCAAGGCTATCACCATTGAGATAGATGAAGAGGAGGAGGACTTACAGGCTCTAATTACAAAGGTAGAGGAAGAAGAAGACGTGGAGGTGAACATCCAACAGATACGCTCTGCAACAAAATTTCTCGAGTATGTCCCTCTGTGAAATGGGAAAGCTAAGGTACCAAAGGATCTGGATGCAACGAAGTGTGCACTCCAAATGCCACTCCTCCCCGATGGAGTTACCTTTAAGGGTCCACTCCTAGGCCGCGTGCCCACCCTAAAATTTGAAGACTAGGACCTTGCGGATAGCGAGAAGTTCCCATAGTTAGAGATGAAGAGCCTAATGAAACATAATACGGAGGGGCCGGTGATAACATTGGAGGTGCAAAAATGGCTATGCGGGGTGGAAAAGGCCAGGTTGCTTCATCTGTTATGGATACCACATTTTCACCATGTGCCCATCACCATTTTTTTCATCAGGAAGCTGCTTTGCTTGGTGCATGATGGGTACTTATGGCTAGAGGAGCCTATTCCCATCACGACAGATCTCATCCACTAAATTTCTTGGATTCCTTGTAAGGGAAAGGACCCTGTGAGGATAGCAGGAAAAAGCAGCAACTTGTCTCTTGCAGAAGCCATGAAGAAAAAATATAAGCCCGAGAAGAAAAAGAGGGGTTGCGATATCACCAATATCAAGGATAAAGGGGTGCGCGTAGCCACCCAACTCCTGTCCGGTAAAGTAATGAGAAAATTCCAGGACGATGAAGTACCAGTGTCGGTAGTTGCATTGGCCAAATAGTGTGCGGAAGGCATCCAGTTCAACTAGGCTGAGTTCCTCTGCGAAGAATTTTTGCTCAACTACCAAGAGACCCAGGAACAGAGTAAGACTTTCCACTATGCGTGGTTTGTATTATCCATCTTGTTGGTAGTGGGGGAATTGCTGGAGGATAGCCAGTTCCTAAGCATCGACTGAGACTTACCAGAGGCCGTGAAGTACGCTTTGCTCTGGGCCACCAAGGACGTGAAACGGATTCGTGATAACAAGATTTTATGGGTGCTTATGGAGGAGATCATCCGAATATGGATTAATAGGAGGTCGCGCCTGTCGCCCATGGTGCATAACAGTCTACAGAGTTTTGCAGACTTCAAGGCGAACATGCACAACATCTACATCTAGGCGCAAAAAGAGCCGGTGCAACAGTGGACAAAGCTCCCATTCATAGCCACTGACGATGTGATATTTACAGTGTTAGAGACATGGCTTCCCCAATGGCATGCCCCGAATTTGGTAGAGTTGGAAAAGGCGGCAGTAGAGAAAAGGAAGGATGAGGTGAAGCTACGCGTCACACAACTGGATAAGAAAAGCTGCAATGAAAAAGCAATAGCCGAGGTATGGGCAGTCTGTGAAGTAGCATAGGCAGCCACGGAGCAAAAGAAGGCTACCGAAGCAGCAGCAACAGCGTAGACAACAGAGGCCGCAACAGCGTAGGCAGAGGAGGTCCAGGAAGTGTCTGCAGGACTGGAGGCAGAGGACACAGACCTTGCAGAAGAGGGCGTGGACACAGGAACCACTTTGACCCAACTCAAATGGTTGTGTGTTACAGAGAGATCGGGTCCATGGAAAAGGGTCAAGGCCTCGAAGCTGGCCATCGACCCGATCACATTAACTGAAGGAGACTGTTAGGCCCCTATACTATTAGTGTAACCCCTTATTGTTATTAGTACAATCCCCTTATTATATTGTTGTACCCATGTAGTCCCCATATTGTTACCATTGTGCGCCATAGAAGCCCACTATTGTTATTATTGTGCCGTTACATTATTATTGTTATGTCGGCTTCGATTATATTATGACCCCTTAGATTCCTATAGATAGAAAGGAGGTCTTTTCATTTGTATCATCCAAGAATTGTTTATTTATGTAATGTAAAGGAGGTTTCCCCCTCAAAGAGGCTTATTTCTAAGTCATTCATCTATCTTTTCCATCCTTTTGTGAGCTAGTTTCATAACATTTGGTATTAGAGCTTTGAATTCTAGGGTTTCGCTGCTCCAAAAAGGTCATCGTGGCATTTGCGCTATAATTGTTTCTGTGATGTTTCATATGCTAAAAAAAACCCATTTGGGATGAAATCGTTATGAACCACGGGTACGAATTTTAGAGTGTTTCACGCTATATTTGCAAAAATATGATCCTAGGAAGTTGGCCTTTTTGCAGACTCCATAATTTCGTTCCAAAAAGGTGACCTGGGGAAAATCGTCATAACTTTTGTTCTGAGCAACGGATTGAAATTTCGTAAGAAGTTACAGAAAGAGGATGGACTGTAGTTTCCTGTTTATATTTTTAGATACTAAGGTCAAAACAGTAACACGTGGCACTTCATACAAGTTCGCTCTTCTGGAAAGGTTTATAATCAGGTCATTTTGGGAGATTGTGCATAAATTTTTCTTGGAGAATCTAAATTCGATCAGACTGGTAGCATTAGAAAGAGGACACAGAAGGCTATTGCAGGTCGAAATTTCAAAACTTAAAGACCTAAAGGTATAGAGTTATAGTCGTTTCAAGATCGGGCTCCTAAAATCAAGAAAAAGCGAGATGAGGAAGTTTGATGGCGAGGATCCAGTAAATTGGATACTACAGATGGAGAAATATTTTGATCTACATGGTGTACCACTGTTACAAAAGGTATGTATTGCATCTAATTATTTTGAACTGAATCAATTTTTATGGTATAAAGGGCTTTGTTCTCATAAACCACTTTTCAGGTGGTCAATTTTCATGGAGGAAATGATAGCACATTATGAGGATACAAAGAAAAACTCCTTCTTTAGCCAATTGATAAATCTCAAACAAAAGGGTTCAATGGAAGAGCACATTCAAGACTTTCAAAAATTGAATAGAAGGGTAAATTATATTCCAGAGAAGCAAAGGATTGATGTCTTCATAGGGACTTTAAAGGATAACGTTCAACATGAGGTTCGTTTTCGGGAACCTGATTCATTGGAGGAGGCATTCGAGTTGGCAATAAAAATTGAAAGCGAAATTATGAAAACAATGAATCCCACCACTCATGACTATAATTATGGAAGTGTTTCTTCTCCTATCCTTCCACAACCTTCAAGGCTTACACCACAACAATTGGAAGAAAAAAGAGAAAAAGGGCTTTGTTACAATTGTGATAGAAAATGCACTAAAGGTCATAAGTGTGCTGAGAAGAAATTATTTTACATAGAGTATGAAGAGGAGGAAGAAAAGGATCAAGAAACATCAAAAGAAGAGGATACACACCGGGACCCAACCTCGGAGAAAGAAGAAATGAGTCTGACCATATCTTGTGAAGCATTAGCAAGAATTACCACTCAAACTCTCAAGATAGAAGGACATATCAAGAAGAAAAAGGTTCAGAAAGTCAAAGATCACATCGAGAAAGAAGAAATGAATCCAACCATATCTTGTAATGCATTGGTCGGAATTACTACTCCTCAAACTATTAAGATAGAAGGACATATCAAGAAGAAAAATGTTCAAGAAGTGAAAGATCACATTGAGCATCAAGAAATGAATCCGACCATATCTTGTAAAGCATTGGAAGAAATTACCACTCCTCAAACTCTCAAGATAGAAGGAAATATCAAGAAAAAAAGGTTCAAGCAGTGAAAGATCACATCGAGCATCAACAAAAAGTTCTCCAACTTTTAAAGAATAACACCACTTTGGTGCAGAACCGAATGAAAAAACAGGTAGATCAACATCACAGTGAAAAATGTTTTGATGTAGGTGATTGGGTATTTTTACTACTACATATCAAGCAAGCTATTTATGAGAAGGAAATGTTGGCAATACTACATGCACTTAAGAAATGGCAACCTTACCAAATGGGAAGACACTTCAAGGCAAAAATGGTTCATGATAGTCTTAAATAATTTTTAGAATAACTATTATCTTTAGAAGAACATAAAAAATGGGTCACAAATATGTTGGGTTATGACTTTGACATCATCTATAGAAAATGGAAGAAAAATTTTGTTGCAGATGCACTCTCAAGAAAGGATGAGGATGTGGAAGCATTGTTTTGTGCTATTTCTATTACCCAATCAGATTGGATAAACAAAGCAAGGGATGAATTGAAGAAGGACGAATAAGTATGGCCACTCATTCAAAAGTTACAAAAGATCCTAATTCAAACAATATTCCCAGAACTTGAAGAGGAAGGAAAAATCATATTGGAACCTGGAGCAGTCACAGAAGCAATAACCCGACAACTATGAAATTGATCAATTTTAGAGTATCTCATCAAGTGGCAGAACTTACCCGCTAAATATTCCACATGGGAGAACAAGAATTTTACACAGAAGAATCAAGAACTACTCAAGCATTGAGGACAACACTTTTTGAAGGAGAGGGGCATGTTAGGCCACTATACTACTAGTGTAACCCCTTATTGTTATTAGTACAACCCCCTTATTATATTGTTGTATCGATGTAGTCCCCATATTGTTACCATTATGCCCCATAGAAGCCCACTATTGTTATTATTGTGCCCTTACATTATTATTGTTATGTCAACTCCGGTTATATTATGACCCCTTAGACTCCTATATATAGAAAGGATGTCTTTTCATTTGCATCATCCAAGAATTGTTCATTTGTGTAATGTAAAGGAGGTTTCCCCCCTAGAAGAGGATTATTTCTAAGATGTTCATCCATCTTTTCTATCTTTTTGTGAGCTAGTTTCATAACATAGACCTCTACGACATCAGCGAGATAGTTTGTGATGTCAGCAAGGAAGTGCTCCAAAAAGTTATGATAGAGCAGCAGACTATATTGGGGGCCCTAAGGGCACAGTTGCAGGAACTACAGGTACAGCTCCTGCAGGAAGGTACCTTGTCCACCTACATTGCAGCAGTTACATCAGTAGCAAAACAGATGCTACGCTCAAGGATGGCCAATACCATAGTGTTACTAGAAGGAGTGCTAGCAGCAACAAATGAGATCAACAGAGTTGTGGTTGGCAGGATCAAAGGACTTGGCCTCAATTTGGCTGCCCTTCCGTGAGAAACACTGTATCAACTGCCAGATGGAATAAGTACAGAACTTCGTGCGATACAGGTTCTGAGTGGGCAAAAGATAAACATTTAAAAAATCAACCTGCAGTGTGATGAACTGGTATCATAGACTCAATAGTTGGAATGACTGGTAGATGACACTTGCAAATGGGTTTCAGAGTTGGCCATCCCAGTAGATCTACCAGCAGTAGAGAGAATCCATAGGTTGGCGACCGACGTCCGTGAAGCCAGAACAGAAACGACAAAGGTTTAGCTTGAGCTGAATCTTCAAATCGCCAAGCTGCAGTTGAAGGCGCAACCTTCCACTACCTCGAAAGTCAGAGAATAGTGCGCTAACACTATCCAAACAGGGTTGGAAGAAATTGGACGTGCAGTACAAGATTGTACCAGTATGCTGGAACAAGCATTTGTGGTCCTCTCATCTTTGTAGGAGGACCCCAATGTACAGCGCCTGGAAACAGAGGTGCGTGAACTTCAGGAGTAGTACGATAGTGTCCGAGGAACTACGCAGACAGTAGTCCTCACTCAACGACTTGTGAAGATGCAACAAGCTAAGGCACGAAAGGAGTAGGTGGATGTGGCACGACAGAAAGAGGCAGTTCTCAAAGTGCGCATCCAACCATGGATTGACGAGGCCTTCAACATCACGATAGATATCCAAGGCAAGCTCACACATATGCAGGGGATGTATGCGCTAAGGCAGGGATTTTCTCCTGACAAAGAGGCTTAGGAAGAGCGCATGAAGCAGGTCCAACAAACCATAGAGTAGTGCACTGCGGACCTCCGAGCAGCATGGGACCAGCTGGAAGGGCTCCACGCCAAGATCACCACGGTGACAGAGTGACTCGAGGACAAGTCACGATGTTTGTGTTCAGGGCCTGTTGGGCATGGAATCCCCCCACAACATGTTTTGGGGCTCAAAGCCCAAGTTTTGGTCAAATATGTTGTAAGACTCCACGAATTGCGGGCGCGGAGTGTGAAATGTACATTGAGTCATAGGGTTGTCCACCCTAAGTTTTGTAATGTAATGTAATGTCATGTCAGCCTACCCATGGTCCGCAGACCATGGGATTGTATAAATAAGAGTGAGGCTCTAAGTTGTAAAGGAGGAATCGATGGATTGATTAATGTAATGGATGCAATGATCTAGTAGCGGATAGAGAAGAAGTCTAAGTGTCTTGGGTCGTAGTAGTAGGAAGAGGCTCTGCAGCTAAGTGCACAGAGGCCTAGTAGAGTTCGCAACTGAGTGCATAGACCCCTGTAGCTAAGTGCGCAGGGCGGAGTTGAGTTTGTAACCCAAGAAGAAGAATAATAAAGAGAAGTTTGATTCCAAACACTGTTTATCTACTTTTGTATTACTTTCTATGCATTTATACTATTTTGTTTATCACACACACTTATATGAATACTGAACACTATTAAGTATAATTGGTCTCATACAGATAAGTTAAGTAATCAGATAATATTGGGTTAATAGTAAGGAACTTGGGTAGTAACACAGATCGTGCCTCGAGCAGGGCTGCGTGAAGGTAGCATCGTAGGCTACGAGGGATCGATAGATGTGTATAACGATGTGTGTAGGGTCAAACCACAGACCACTGAAAAACCATTAGACATCTCTAGGGTGCAGAAACCCGGTTCTAACACCCTCCAATACTACTTCGGATGAGACCTCAATCCGCGCTTCGCGGACTATTGCCGAAAGGGCTAGTAGTACTGGGATTTGTTTGGCTAAATCATCTCTGAATCTAGGTTAGGTCCCTATAAGCCAACATGTCACAATGTTCATTAGGATTTTGGTTCAAATGGGTTTTAATTTTAGCATCAAAAATTCACAAAAATAAAGTTATAGAGAAAATTCCACGATCACTACTTTTGGAGGCTATATGAGATTTCTTTTTATAGAGTTGAGAGGGGCTTCTATAGAGAATGTTGGAGGGATTTTAGGAGCTTAAAAAATGATTAATTATTGACTATTCAATGACCAAAATCAATGATAAATTCCATGCCACAACCCCATGGGGTTTTATCTGACTAATTGGGGTTACTAACTTCAATCTTGAATAAATTACAAACTGTGAGGGAACATGAATTATGATGACCAATGTGCCATGGAAGTTCAGGGTCATCCTTGGTGCTGCTTGGGTTGACATCAATGACAACCTCAGATCATCTTTAGATCAACAATCTCCCCCTTTGGCATTGATGGCAACACAAGTACTCCCCCTGTGATCAGGGAACCTCTTCCTACTGCCTTCTCTCCCCCTTTGACATCAATGGCAAAGGGTAACTCCCCCTAACACACAACCATCCTGCAGACCTGTACACACTTCCACTCCCCCTTTATTTTCTGAATAAGGAAAATCTAATGAGAACTTGGGAGAATCCCAAGCTTCTAGCGAAGATATTCAAATGCTTCATAAGGTAAAGGTTTAGTGAAGATATCAACGATTTGTTCTTTTGTACCAACATATTCAATTTTGATATTCTTTTCAGTGACTTGCTCTCTAACAAAATGATATTGAATCGAAATGTGTTTTGTTTTTTAATGCATGACAGGATTCTTGGAAATTCTTATGGCACTGGTGTTATCACAGAAGATGGGAATAGGCTCACTAAATTGTACTTGAATATCTTGCAAATTTTGTTTCATCCAAAGGACTTGAGTATAAAAAGCTGCTGCTGCAATGTATTCTTCTTCCGCTGTAGATAATGAGATTGAGGTTTGCTTTTTTCTCAACCATGATACGAGACAACCACCTAGATAGAATCCTGCTCCACTAGTACTCTTATGATCATCTACGCTTCCTGCCCAATCTGCATCTGTAAAGGATTGAATAATGAGATTGTTTCCCTTGGGATACCACAATCCATATTCTATTGTGCCCTTTAGATATCAAAGATGTTGAAAATGCAACAAGATGATGGAGCTTAGTGAAAAGAAGTCGCCTTCACTAAGTGGGCCCGCAGGCTATTTTTGGCGCAAAGTATATTTTTAGACTATGTCTATTTTTAGAAATATGGATCATGGTCTATGAGTTGCAGGATTCTATTTATGGATGATTGGTCATGTTGGTAAAAATAGATGGACCTCTATTTTAGACATATGGGCGGAGTCTATTTTTAGACTGTCAGTCAAAAAATAGAAAAGTCGAATATTATTAGCTCTTAATAATATTTGGACTATAAACATTATCTTATCCTCTTGCAGCACTTCAGTTCAAGCTACGGATGTGGCACATGCAACTGCCAGAAGGAAATACGATTTTCCTATGGGTTAGTTGAGCTATTGCATTATGGACTTCAGTTAGAACTCAAGTGATTGAGTTTGGTGGAGTTGATTGAGGAGTTGATGGAGTTGTGTTCAGTTTGACTTAGTTGAACTAGTTGTATTTAGTCTAACTGCCAAATACACTAGTGATGAGTGATGTGAATTAATTATTAATTAATTCACTAATTATTAACTCATAAATCAACTAAAGAATACATTAGTTAACTCAGTGCATGGACAGTTCAGTGGAGACAAGTGTTAGAGGTGGGTGAAAGGGTGAGACTACTATCAGTTGTGACTATAGCTGTGCATGAGATTTGTACAATCATTGATTGAGATTGCCAATGAGGATTGTGTAGTACAAGCCAAGGGAATTCGAACTTGGATCTGATCTATTCTCAACTTGGATTGTGCAGTAGAGGCAGGCAAACAGTGGAGGAGATTTGAACCCGTGACTTGTTCAGATCTGAGCTAGTTTGTGTGTAGCATGTGGAGATAGTACTGAGTACTTGTGAGGAGTATTGTACTATGTATTGTTACATGTTCTCTATCATTATAATATACAGATAGTTGGGGTTTTTTAGCTGTATGCTTTCCCCATTACATACTGTGTTGATATGTGTGATTGATGTTTCAATGTGCGCATGCGATTGTTTTTTGAATTCCACAAATTGATGATCAATGGTAGAGGAGGTTATGTATTATGCATGCATTCTGCAAATAGTGTATAATCAGGATAATCTCTATGAATAAGTGTTATATTATTCAAATTTCTACATGGTATCAAAGCGAAGTTGATCATCAGATCTATTATTCAGGAATTGATTACATTTTATTTCTTCAGGCAGAGTCTGTAATTGGGCCAGGTAGCCTCTGGATTCATCCTTCTTTTGGAAGGTGAGATATCTGGTAAATTCTTATGCAGTCAATCTCTGTATGAGAAATACTTTGTTCTCACAAATTTTAGATCAGAAGCGGTTGATTTTTGAGTTGGTGGAATTCGAATTTGCAGCAGTGTTTTCTTGGTGTCGAAGTTGAAATGTCTTTCAACGGATTGTGATTGAAGTATGCCCTTGAAGGCAGCTCGAATTATATTTCATGGAAAGAAAGGATGGAGGAGGTGTTATATGAAAATGGGTTGAAGGAGTTCATAGATGTTGAGGTCCCAAAGCCTACTGATGCTGCTCAAGTTGAGGCTTGGAAAAAGAAGACAGCAAAGTGTCGAAGGATTCTGTTGGAGGGTGTGAAGGATCACATTGTATCTAGCCTGCATGGAAAGGCTTCTTCATACTTGATGTGGAAAGCGTTGACAGATTTATTCCAAAGCAAGAGCGACTAGAGGAAGTTGGCGCTCAAGGATAAACTCAGAAACATTAAGTGTGAGAAAGGAGACAGTATGCCTAAGTATCTCATGAAGTTCACCCAATGCCGGGATGAGCTGGGAAGTGTGGGGGTGACTGTCGATGATGGGGACTTGGTGAGCTTGGCTCTCCTTGGTCTTCCAAAGAGTTGGCATTCCTATCAGGACTCTGTCAATGGTCGGGAGAAATTGCCAAGATGGGAGAGACTTTGGTCTGATCTTGTGCAAGAGGAGATCAGGCGGAATACCAGGGATGGATCTTCATCAAAGGCATCTGATGAAGAAAATTGCGCTTTGGCTACCAAAGTAAAGAAGGGGAAGAACAAGAAAGCTTCTCATTCCAGTGCGAAAGGCAAGAAGCAGGACATGTCTAAGGTGAAGTGCTTTCACTGTCACCAGCACAGAAATTATACCACAAATTGTCCGCAGAAGAAGAAAAATAAGCATGTTGCTGGATCTGCAGCAGGAGAGGCCTTAGCCTCGCAGTTTGATCTGGATTTTCGCTGATCGCATGCTTGGTATCAAGTGTGATGGGATCGGTATGGTTCTTGGACAGTGGTGCATCTTTTCACATGACAGGAGATCGAGATTTGTTTTCTGATCTGGATGAGAAAGATCTTGGAGTGCACATCGAGATGGGCGATGATGCTAGATACAGTGTGATCGGTATCGGTACCATTTCCTTTGAGAGGGAGTCTGGTAAACCCTTCATATTGAAGGAAGTGATGCATGTTCCAGGATTGAAGAAGAATCTTATCTCTGTGGCAATGTTAGAAGACAAGGGATATGATGTTGTCTTTAGCGAGGGAAAGGCTTTCCTGCGCAGTAAGACAACTGGAGAAACCCGGAAGATAGGGGTTCGAGTCAAGAACCTTTATCAATTGCATGTAGATGGCTGCACAACAATGGCATGCAAGGTAGAAGGATTGGTGAGCCGGGATGATGGCGAGCTGTGGCACTGGAGATTGGGCCACCTTCACCATGGAGCCTTGAAGATACTGCAACAGATTTCTACTGGGCTTCCTAAAGGCACTCTTGCGTAGTCAGATCAGTGCAAGGGGTGTACTTTGGGAAAATTTGTGAAAGCCACCTTTCACGAGAAGGATAGTCGCGCCACGATGATCCTTGAGAGAATTCACACAGACGTGTGTGGAACTTTCTCAGTAGCTTCGACAACAAAGCACAAGTACTATGTGATCTTTGTTGATGATTTCTCTCGAAAGTGCTGGATCTTCTTCATGCAGAAGAAGAGCGAGACATACTCAAAGTTCTATGAGTTCAAAGCACTGGTCGAGAAGGAATCAGGGAAGAAGGTGAAGGCTCTTAGGAGCGACAATGGTGGTGAATTCATCTCTGGTGAGTTCAAGGATTTCTGCAGTGTAGAAGGGATTTGAAGAGAGCTCATAGCTCCCCATAACCCACAGCAGAATGGGGTTGCTGAACGGAAGAACAGAATGATCGTGGGTGCTGCACAGGTGATGTTGCATGATTAGGGACTACCCCTTCACTTGTGGGCGGAGGCATGCAATACTGCAGTATATGTGTAAAACCGTTGTCCTCACAAGATACTTCGCATGAGTACACCCGAGGAGGGTTATTCTGGTAAGAGGCCTGATATTTCCCATTTGAGGATTTTTGGTTCTCCTGTTTACATGCATGTGACCAAGGATTCCAGGAAGAAGTTGGAGCCGACCGCAGAGGTTGGGATATTTGTGGGGTACAGTAATATGCCCCACAACTATCATGTGTATTTTCCAGACAGTCGCAAGACTGTTGTGCGACGGGATATCAAATTTCAGTAGGAGAAAGCCATGAAGTGTTCGCTTGAGAGGGAGCCACACTTGCATGTAGATGAGGAACTATTAGTTCCTAAGGATGAGCTTCAGGATGTGGATTAGCCACAAGATGAAGTTCATGGATTGGAAGAGACCACTCATGCAGCACCAACCATTAGAGGGAGAAAGCGCACTACAGAAGCTGAGAGACTGGCTCAAGATGCAGAGAAGGTTGTAGGACCACCTACAACATAGTGCAAACAGAGACAGTCGCTTGATTGGTACACTGGATACATGGCTCTTGTGAGAAAATGTGTCATGACTGAGCCATCCTCTTTCGAGGAAGCTGTGGAGGATCTCGCATGGGTAGATTCCATGGTGGAAGAGTGTGATTCGATTGTCAAAAACAGTGCGTGGGAGATTGTCCCAAGACTGGAGGGGAAATCAGTGGTGGGTTTGAGATGGATCTACAAAGTGAAGCAGGAAGCTGACGAGAGTGTGGAGAAGTACAGGGCAAGATTTGTTGCCCGAGGCTTCTCACAGATAGAGGTGATCGATTATGAGGAGACCTTTGCACCTGTCGCAAGGTATTCTTCCATATGGACAATTCTTGCTCTCTGAGCGCAGATGGGGTGGCACATCCATCAGATGGATGTGAAGACTGCATTCCTCAACAGAGTCATTGAGGAGGAGGTGTACATAGAGCAGCCCGAAGGTTTCGAGATCTTCAGCAGTGAGTCGCATATGTGCAGGCTCAAGAGAGCGTTGTATGGGTTGAAACAAGCACTTCGTGCTTGGTACACACGAATAGATAGTTATTTCACCGGACTTGGATTCTCCAAGAGTGAGGCGGATCCTAACCTATACCAGATTGTGGTGGAGGGTAAGTTGTTGATCATTGTACTTTATGTAGATGATTTGATTTTGAAGGGAGATGAGCTGTTGATACTTTCATGCAAGGAGGATCTTGCTAGATAGTTTGAGATGAAGGACTTGGGCCTCCTCCATTATTTCCTGGGATTGGAAATTTGGCAGCGCAGTGATGGACTATTTGTTTCTCAGGGTAAGTATGCCCGGGAGATACTGGAGAAGTTCAACATGCATGGCTGCAAGCCTGTTGATACTCCTCTTCTTGTAGGTTGGAGGAAGGAGGATGCTACTTCAGCGGAGGTAGTGGATGCCATTGTTTATTGACAGTTGGTGGGGTCGCTTATGTATCTGGTCAATACACAACCCGATATATGCTATGCTGTTAACCAGCTTTCACAAGCTATGGTTAAGCCAACCAAGCTCTTCTGGAAGGCAGGCAAGCATGTATTGCATTATCTTAGAGGCACATCAGGATATGGATTATGGTACGGACAGGAGGATGAGGTGAAGCTATGTGGCTCCACAGATGCAGATTGGGCAGGAAGCCCAACGGACAGAAAGATCACATCTAGAGGGATCTTCAGTATTGGGTCTGTTAGCGCTTGAGATTTCACCCTAGGCTGAGGAAGGTAAACCTTCAAGGCAACATCAAACCATTTCACCTCGTAGCTAGCCCTACGGGGTATGAGAAGGCTCTCTCCGGTCAAACTCGGTAGATCTTTCAATAGGATGAGCTGACCCAATTAGGAACACTGATATTAGGCTAGTAAACTGATAAGGAAGTTTGATTTGGGGTTTTTAATTAAATGACGGGGCTTTTCTGGGCTGCATGGGCAAAATCACAGCTTGAACAGAGAAATATAATGACTACATAGATTATCAACTGAGGCAAGGTAGGCAAGCAATTTAACACCAAATCTAGATTTTAAATGGGATGGCAAGACTGGTGAGGAGCTGACAAGGGCATAGGAGATGAATCCTTGTCAAACAGAAGAAAACATCGAACGTGAACAAACTTATAGGAGGAGCATATAATACTATGAATTCCTACCTAAACACTTCATTTGTTCAGCTAGAAATGGTCATGAAATGAAATGAAACATAACGGTTTACATATGTAACAGAGGAAAAACTAATGTTAAATTGTCATACCACATGAATCTCAGAAAACAGAGCTGTGTCTTTCTCATTAAAAATCCCTGTTCATGGACTGTACAATAAAAAGCTCTCTGTCTCTCCAATAGCTCCCAACGCTCAGAAAAACTCCCCCCCTATTTCACTCTTTTTACAATATATTAAATATAACTCAGAAAAAACCAATCGATGAAAGATGGGGGGCGGTTTCACTTGAAATCTTAAAAATAGGAAAAAGTTTGCTTAAGGAACAGCGTTACAATTTGTTTGTTGATAATCAATGAATAGGCAAACCCTGTAGCTGAATCTTCTGATCAGCAACTGAAGACCCAAAATAGACCAACCAATTCGTTTTCTATGCTGGGATAGTTATATGTATTTCAATTTGGCTTTTGACTTTACGCTGCATTTGAATGAGAACTAAAACAACAGTAGCGTAATATCTTCTCCAAAAACTTTTCCCTACAGGTCAATAAAAATAATGAGTTGTTCAACCATAATTGCCAGAATAAAGAGAATCACCATTTTTTCTAAAACAGAACGTCGTTTCCCTTGAATTCCTCTGATGGCCGACACATGGAGCGCAAATCCAGTTGAAACATTAATTAAAATCTGGGGAAATAGGAGTCGAATCCTATTCTGTTGTTCTGGCACCGTTTGAATAGCGGTCGCCTGGATTCAATGTTCTGGGGTATGCTGTTGCTGGAAAATCTGTGATGAGTCCATCTACTTGGGCGAAGTTGACAAGGGAGTTAATTTCCAATGTTGGATCTGAGAGATAATCGAAGGCTAAAGTCGTAAATTCGTTTCTGAGATAAGAGACAAAGACTGATATATTTTGCAGGTGCAACCGCTTGACATTATCTATGTTCCCTGTAAGGTAACCACCAGGACTCTAGAAAACCGCCTCTACTTAATGTTATGGCGTCAACAACTTCTTTGATCTCCTTGATAGTTTGAATTCAGAATTCTGATATTATCTCCCTCCACCTCGTAAACAAGTTTGAATTTTGTTTGTTGCTTTCAACTCCCTTAGCACAGCACTGTCATCGGACTTTATCATTAGTCTATCAGCTATGTTGTGGTAGCCACTCTTATTTATAACTGAAATGGTGGGCTCTATGATAATCAATCTTCCGTGCCGCTGCTATGGCTCGCGCATACTGTATGTTGATGAGGACATTGACATTTTCTTGACTCTTCCGGCCACAAATACAACCCATTGCCTCATGGAGATCCAACCAAATAACTGTCGAATGCATACACTCACGAATTGTACCCATATCTCGGTCCTTCTCTGAAGAATGGATGTCTCAAAGCTTGCAAAGTTGTCAAACGTTCAGACGGTTCAAACCGAAGAAGGCCTTGCAACAAGTCTATAAAAAGATCCGCCGAATGGTCTACATGCTGCTTTATCGAATCCCTAAGCTTTGGCAATTTTCTCACTGTTCTGATGCTCTCTCTAGAAAATGCTCTTTCAGGCCAATTCAATCTTGTTCCAGGCCAATTCAGGCCGTGGCAAAGCTCCTAAAACCCTTTCCATCATAGCAAGATGTTCCAAGTTTTCATGGGTCTGAAACAAAGTATCTCCCGAGCAGATTTCCACAAGTATGCACCCTATACTCCAAATATCACAAGGGTAATTCCATCCAAGTCCCAGAATGACTTCAGGAGCTCGATAATGCCGTGTAGCAACAACTGAGGTGTGATTTTGATGTTCAAATGTCATACTTCCAAAATCAATTATCTTAATTGCACTGGACTTTGGCCACCGTTTGAAGTCATCTGAAAATCCCTTAACACCCGTGTGCTATTTTTGTCATACTTAGAAACTTCAAGAAGCGCTTCAATTTCGATCATTCCTGCCTCTCGGTATTTTTGTATGCCACGAACAATTTTGATAGCTACAAAATCCTTCGATTTTCGGTCCCAGCATTCCAAGGTCTGACATTTCATATCTGAGTGATAAGGTTGTCTTCTATCCAGATACCCCACTGTTTTGTCCCTGTGCAGCAAATGCGCTGGGGAGGATCCTTGATTTGAAGATTCTCCTCTTTTAAATCCAGTGACAGTACCCGATCTTTTGTTCCGCTTCATGTTACTTTTGACAACCTGGTGCCATCTCTTCACTGCATTAGATTTCTGCTCATCAAATATGGCCTTCTTCATATTTGAACCCATCTGTGTCACAAGTGCATAGAGAGGAGATTTCAAGCCAAATTGAAACCATATGAAACGGAAAAAGGCAACTTCGAAAGTATTCTGGAACAGAGTAAAATGTATCAGAAACAGAATCAATTGAGGGCGACCGAACCAAAAATATTCATCACTGAGCCGCACCAATGGAATTCCTTGAACTACAGCATGTTTGGATTGGATTTCTAGTGCCATCTTTCTTATGATTACTTGCAGTTTAGTTCCAACCAATAGAATTATAATCAAAGGAGAAAAACTTAACCAGAAGTATGCCTGACAACTATGCACGTTGAGAAGTAAGTATATCACAGCAAAAACCCATAATGGAAGGCTAATTCCAACAACTGTCTTGAAGTCATCATCCAGGGATCTCTCAATATATTTGTGAAAATTAAATCTGCTTCCTGGAGCTAAGTATGCAGAGATGAAGCCATGGCGCAATGTGAAGTAATCGACTTTAGTCACTGAACATAAAAACTGTTGAAAAAAACATTCAATCCAGATGAAAATTGGTATCATATTCCAAAAATGCAGATGGCGCCCTCCAAATAGCTTTTTGCCTCTGATTGCTGATGATGTTTCAAATTGTGCTTGTGCAGGGATAGGAGCGTTGAAGTTTGCTGCTGCCTTTTGAAGAGCTAGAGAATAAATTACATAATCCAGAGCTGGAGCATAAATTACATAATTTAAAACAACACATAATGATTTCTTCTTCAAAACAGGGTTTTGAAGAAGAATCAATCTCTGACATGAGACGGAGTCTAACAGGGTCGACAAAAGTTTCTTGGTACAGCAGGAAGCAGAGATCCGTGGCACTCAGTTCAGCAGAGGCCGAGTATATGGCAGCAAGTTTGGCTGCATGCAAGGCTATATGGATGAGGAAGATCCTGGTCGGGTTGTTTGGGTCACACTTGGAGCCTACTGTGATTTATTGTGATAACCAGAGTTGCATTAAACTCTTGACTAATCCAATATTTCATGATAGATCCAAGCACATTGACATCAAGTACCATCATATCAGAGATTGTGTGCAGCGGAGAATGATGTTACTTTCATACATTCCCACGAAGGATCGGGATGCTGATATCTTGACGAAGGCACTCACCAGGAGCAAATTCGAATACCACAGAGGCAGGATAGGGGTTGTAGATAATCCATATCTTTTTGAGAGGGAGTGTTGAAAATGCAACAAGATGATGGAGTTTAGTGAAAAGAAGTCGTCTTCACTAAGTGGGCCCGCAGGCTATTTTTGGCGCAAAGTCTATTTTTAGACTATGTCTATTTTTAGACATATGGATCATGGTTTATGAGTTGCAGGATGCTATTTATGGATGATTGGTCATGTTGGTAAAAATAGATGGACCTCTATTTTTAGACATATGGGCGGAGTCTATTTTTAGACTGCCAATCAAAAAATAGAACAGTCAAATATTATTAGCTCTTAATAATATTTGGACTATAAACATTATCTTATCTTCTTGCAGCACTTCAGTTCGAGCTACGGATGTGGCCCATGCAACTGCCAGAAGGAAATACGCTTTTCCTATGGGTTAGTTTAGCTATTGAATTATGGACTTTAGTTAGAACTCAAGTGATTGAGTTTGGTGGAGTTGATTGAGGAGTTGATGGAGTTGTGTTCAATTTGACTTAGTTGAACTAGTTGTATTTAGTCTAACTGCCAAATACACTAGTGACGAGTGATGTGAATTAATTATTAATTAATTCACTAATTATTAACTCATAAATCAACTAAAGAATACATCAGTTAACTCAGTGCATGGACAGTTCAGTGGAGACAAGTGTTAGAGGTGGGTGAAAGGGTGAGACTACTATCAATTGTGACTATAGCTGTGCATGAGATTTGTACAATCATTGATTGAGATTTCCAATGAGGATTGTGTAGTACAAGCCAAGGGAATTCGAACTTGGATCTAATCTATTCTCAACTTGGATTCCGCAGTAGAGGTAGGAAAACAGTGGAGTATTGTACTTGTGAGGAGTATTGTACTATGTATTGTTACATGTTCTCTATCATTATAATATACAGATAGTTGGGGGTTTTCAGTTGTATGCTTTCCCCATTACATACTGTGTTGATATGTGTGATTGATGTTTCAATGTGCGCATGCGATTGTTTTTTTAATTCCACAAATTGATGATCAATGGTAGAGGAGGTTATGTATTATGCATGCATTCCATAAATAGTGTCTAATCAGGATAATCTTTATGAATAAGTGTTATATTATTCAAATTTCTACAAAAGAATTATTTTGACGACAATAATATGTGATTCTTTTGGTGTTGCTTGGAATCTTGCTACTTGTCCAACTGTTTACATAACATCTGGTTGGGAGGCTGTTACATATAGAATACTACCAATCATAGATCTGTACAACCTCTGATCCACATCCTTAGATGAATCGTCAATGCTCAATTTTCAACTTGTTACCATTAGAGTAAGGATGAGTTTGCATCTTCCATTTTGAATTTCTTGAGCATTTCATTTATGTACTTGGCTTGACATATAAATATTCCATTCTCTTGCTGAGATATTTGAAGCCCTAATAAGTATGTCAACTCACCAAGTAAAGACATCTCAAACTCACTTTTCATCTTTGTAGCAAATTTCTTACTTAGTCGATCATCATTGCTACCAAAGATTATATCATCCACATATACCTCAATGATTGTTGAATTATCTTTATTTATTTGTACGTAAAGCTTGCTATCAACAGTACTTTTCTTGAACCCTTGTTAATGTAGATATCCATGAAGACGAGTATACCATGCTCTGGGAGCCTGCTTGAGACCATATAGAGCCTTCTTTAACCTGCAAACATAGTCTTCTTTTTTTGATAGTAGAAAACCTTCAGGTTGTTCAATGTAAACTTCTTCTTATAACTCGCCATTTAGAAATGCTGACTTAACATCTATTTGGTAGACTTTTCTTTTCATTGAACATGCATAGACGAGAAACAGCTTGATAGCTTCCATTCTGGCAACGAGAGAAAATGTTTCTTCAAAATTGATTCCTTCAACCTATGCATTTCCTTTGCAGACTAATCTTTCCTTGTTCCTGGTAACCTGTAATCCTTCAACTATTTTTCTCCCCCTTAACCTTTAATGAAACTACCATCCTGTTTAAACTACCTTTCTGTCAATCGTAGACTTGTGCCATATACTGCTGCATAGGCTCCTCCTGTACAAACATTAAGGAGTCAATAAGCTAGATTGTTCAAAATAGTGAGTCACCTAACGAGCCATCTTGACTTCAGTCATTATTTGAAGCAACTGCTAATTGCTCATGACCTTTTTCTTTCAAAAATCCTGAAAGCATAACTGCTAAAACCTTGTTATCTGCTTTGTCCTCCTATACCTATTTCCTTCCTCAGACCTTCTTATTCCTACAATATCGAGCCATGTGCCCATAGTTATGACACTTGAAGCATTCAATGTTGTCCATAGGTGATTCCATCTAATATCTACAACCGCAAGTGTTATGGCCATAGTTATGTCATTTGAAACATTCAATATTTGGCCCATCTAGCACGTATTCTCTTCTGAAAAAATCATCGTGGAACCTGTCTTGTGATCTTGCAAACTTGCTTCTAGGGTTTTGCAGATAGTGATTGCACCTGTCAAAAAATTCACAATCCCTAGCCATATGTCCATAGTTAGCATATAAAAAGCAATAACCATTAAATAAACGAACATACCTGGAAGTTTTTTCATTCTTCTTTGGAGGCAGTGTTGTAGTTTGTTGTGGTCCTTTGTTCTTGATTATTTTGGTCTTGTTCTTTGGAATTGCAACATTCTTCTTTGGCTTTTCACTTTGATCAAATTCCTTCTTAGAATCATCCTGCAAAGCTGCGGAACTTGTACCTTCATCAACTGGAGCTTTACCATCTCTAATTGCCTTCATTTTTGCTTCTTCATCTATCTTATCTTGTAAGTGTTCTTTTTGTGATCCTTTGAGTTTGTTGATCTCATCACGAGTTACATAAAGTTCTTCTTGCTTTTGAGCAAGATCTTCTTGAAACCATCTTTTCAAGATTTTCCTTCTTTTTTCTGCCTCCTCAACCCGTAGCTTGAGAAGAGTGGTCTTCTCTACTTCTCAGTTGAGAACCTGTATATGTTCCTTTTGCTTCTCATTTTCAATCCTGAGGCTGCTTATTTCTATTGAAGATGTTTCTAATTCCTTTTGCTTTTGGTCAATAGTGGATATGCATCTTTGATTAGATTCCTTCGTTTTAATTTCTGCTTCCTGTATCTGTTGTGAGATCTTGCTAATCTTTGAAAATGCTGTGTCAATTCTTGTTTCTTCTGTTGGAATTCTCTTTTGAGGTCTCGTGTCGCTATATTATTGATTTCTTCCAACACCCTTGAGCTGTTGGCATATTTTTTGACAACGTTTCCCTTCTTCACTTCCTTACGCAATGAGACTACTTCGACTTCTAATGCTTCCATTTATCGGTTGCTTTATTCCAACTTATTTTGAAGTGACTCTTCAATACATTTGTGTTCTTCAACTTCAATTTTGAGACCCTGAACTTGTTCTTCAAGAGTATTGGAACAAATCTTCTCAGCCTTGAGCTCTCTTATAAGCTTGATTGCCTCCTTAGAAAATTCTTCTATGGTCAACCCTTCCTCTTCGTTGTTTGATACCACTTGTTTATTGTGCTTGGCCATAAACAATACTCTCTCATTGGCTTCTTCTTCACTATCACCGTCTTCATCAGATGATGAGCTATCTTCTTTAGAGAGAGTTCCTTTTAAATCCTTTCTTCTTGCCAATTTTTAGTTTTCTCGTAAAGTAAGCATATTCTCCATCTGAAAAACCTTCTTAATCATCTTCCTTTTCTTCACACTTGCAGGTGCAAGTCTTTGCCTTTGAAGGTTGTTTGTCCTTATTGGTTTTCATAGATGCAGCGAACGTAGTTTATAGATGCAAAGCACCCTCTTATTCATCAAGTCCCATTTCATATGCTATGAGAACTCCATGTAAGTCCTCTTTGCTAAGTTTGTCCATATTTGCACTTTATTCTAAGACTGATACATTTGGGTTGAATCTTCCTTGTAACGTTTTAAGAATCTTTGGTATAATAGTCTTCTCGTCAACAGACTCTCCCAATCCTTCCAGAGTGTTTGTTATTTCATCAATGTGTTGGAAGTGTGCACCAATGTTTTCATCTTCTTTCATTCTGAGTTTCTCAAAGTTTGCTCCGTAGATTTGAAGCTTTGCTTATTTGACATTTGAGTAACCTGAATATATATTCTCAAGCATGTCCCATACATTTTTGGCAGTTTTACAACCCAACACCTTATGATAAGAAGATTAAATAAGTCCACTGATAATAATATTATTTTCTTTTGCACCATTTACCAAATTCTTCTTACCTTGTGCATCCGCAGTTGGTGTAAAGTCATTTTGAACAATGTCCCATACTTCATAACCTCGCGCCAAGAGATAGAACTCCATTCTTCCTTTCCAGAGTGCATAATTATTTTCATTGAACAGAGGCACGCCATTCTTGGTATGCTACATGATCTCTTCCAGTTGTTAAACTTCTATTGAAGGAACCAAGCTCTGATACCAATTATTGGAAATACTGAGAGTGGGGTGTGGGTGAATCAGTGTTCCTTTCAATTAGTATTATTATTAATCTTTTAGAGAATTTGTTAGTGCTAAACAAAACCAAAAAAATAGAATACAAAGAACCTCATATAATTAAGAGATGAAAATGCATATACATAAGATACTTACCTGGAGCTTACCTCTGTTGCATCATTTTGCTGCACCTTGCTCTTTGCTGCCCTAGAAAGTTTGGTCCTTTGCAGCCCTTGACAACACTTGATCTAGTTTTTTCTTCTTGCCTTCTAGGAGCACGATATTGAATCTGATTTATCTTTGTGATTTCAGATCCCCAATATGTGATAGTCGGTCCTGTATTATCCCTCTACATCGTCTTTCCAATGCTACAGGTCTGACTCAATTTGGATTCTTCAAGGCAAAGTTATGCCCAATTTCTCACAATGACCTAATTATGGACCAGTTTAGTAGAGCGAACTTGTATAGAGTGCCACGTGTCATTGTTTCCTCTTTCATCTCTGAAATTGATACACAAAAAACTACAGTCCGTTCAATATCTACCATGTTTTACATAATTCCAATCCATTTCGCAGAGAGAGAGTTATGACAATTTTCCCAAGGTCACCTCTTTGAGATAAAATTTGGGAGCCTGCAAAAAATCCTAACTTCCACAGATCATATCTCCGAAAATATAGTGAACCAAGATCAGACATTTGGTCATGATGTCCATTAGGATTTTTTCTCAAATGATTTTTAATTTTAGCATCTAAGACTTTGTAGAAGAAAAGTTATAGCAAAAATTCCATGATCACTACTTTTGGAGGATATATGAGATTTCTTTTTATAGAGTTGAGAGGGGCTTCTATAGAGAATGTTGGAGGGATTTTAGGAGCTTAAAAAATTATTAATTATTGACTATTCAATTACAAAAATCAATGATAAATGCCATGCCACAAACCCATGGGGTTTTAGCCCACTAATTGGGATTACTAGCTTCAATCTTGAATAACTTACAAACCGTGAGGAATTACGAGGAGAGCTATATACCGATAGAAAGATATTTTTGAGTATAGTATTCCTATAATGGTTATGGGATGAGAAACCATGAATGATTATGCCCAATGTTCCATGGAAGTTTAGGGTCATCCTTGGTGCTTCTTGGGTTGACATCAATGATAACCTCAGATCATCTTTAAATCAACAAAACTATCATGGGTTGGTGCTGAGATAGAGGGATATGTAAATTGAGAAACCTAAGCTTTATAAATAGGTTGCTTTAGAAGATCAATCAAGGAACATGAATTTTTACCTTCTGAAGCTCCCTTTGGAGATTAAATGCAGGTTGGATTTTTTCTATACCTCCTAGCTCTATTCCTTCTACCTTTCCACTGGAAGCTTTCGACAGAATAGGTGTTTATTTTTCTATACGTCCCTTTGAACTAGTTCTTTTCTCATTAGAGGAGACTTTTATCTTGGAAGGGTCAGGATTCAACTTACCCTTCCTTTATTGAATATTGGGGGAACAACTTGGGGAGAAAATTCCCCTTGTTGTTTTGGTTCTCTCGTCCTCTTCTTTGAAGATCTTAGAAAATACTTACGTTGTGATTGTGATTGCATGAACTCTGTATACGGTTTGCAATAATAATCCCTATCTTCCTCATTTGTTGTTTCTTCTATATTATGGCTAGCTTCCTGGTGAGCCATATTCTCATATTCTTCGGTAAGAATACATATTTCCTTGCATCTCTTGTGTATCCAATTATAATGGATGGGGGATTTGATCAAGTTGTTCCTTTCTTTCCCTTGGAAGTAGTTGTAGTGGAGGCCTTCTATATTGAGGGTTATAGCCCCGATTGTTGACTTGAGCATTCTGTCTAGAAATGTTCTTGTTCTCAATTTCAAGATTTCCAACCTTTTATGTTAAACTCTTGACGAGTTTCTCCATCTTGTCCCACTTCGGGTTTGATGATTCTTTATCTTGACCAGAGGAGGATGCCTCCTCTTTCCATCTTTTGGGTTCAGTAGTTTCTTGCTTTACCCTTGACTTGCCTGCTGAGACCATATTGGCTTCCACTTCAAGAGCATCGGTCTGAAGTTGGTCTAGAGTAAGAGAATTTCTTTCTCTTAGGGAAAAACCAATGTCGAACTCAAAAGCTCCCAGGAAAACCACACGAGCCACAATTGGAGGAGGTTTTATGTCAGCAGGCAGGTTATTGTACTTCTTATTGAATCTTTTGATAAATTCTGAAGTATCCTCCTTCATATTTTTTCTTAGGGCTTTAAATGTTGGAAATAATACTGAGAGGGGGGGTGAATCAGTATTATCTAGCAATTTACCAAATCTTCCTTTTTTGATCTTTTGAAATATTCTTGCATATCAGTACCATAAAACAATGAGCATGAATAAAGAAAATAGACAGTCACACCAAAGAACACAAGATGTAAGGTGGAAACCCAATGCGGGAGAAAAACCACCTGCTGCAATATGTCTCTATCTTCTTTCAAGAAATTCTTTTTACAATGATTTTGTACTGGTGCAATCCTTTACCAGCACGCAGGCTGCAACCTGCAAAGAGCTACAACTCTTTCTCTTTTTCCAGTTTCTCCTGGAAGGGAGCTACAACCCCCTACTTCTTTTCATGAAGAATCAAATGATCAACAAGTATACAACAGATACAGTCTACTACAGATATCAGATCAGTAATTACATAAACAACCCAGAACACCTTATGAACAGAAATATACAGTCAACAGATCATCTTAAGACAGGGACGCATATTTTCTTTCTGTGGCCTGCGACTGGACGCAGTATACCTTATGCTGTTCTGCGTGCAGACGCACTGTTCCTCTTTGCTTGTCTGCGACCGACGCACACAGCAACACTATCGCGCCGCGTCTTTCGCTTCAGAGACGCACCCAATACCACAGTCGCGCCGCGTCCTTCGCTTCAGAGACGCACCTGATCCTTTACTGTACTGCGTCCCGGCGCACTTTCCCTTCACTGAATCTGCGTCCCTTCAGATATAGAAGATAAGAGGACTTCAGAACCAACCCAAACACTCAGATCCACAGATCTGATCATGCGCCATATAGATCGTAGTCCATTAGAAGATTCGCCCTTATAGATTTGGACTAGATCTCACCAAGAGATATTCAACCAAGATGATGCTTAATCCAAATGAACTCCTTTGCTTTATATAGGCAAGCTTCTCCCCAAAACGTGGAACAATACCACGAGCCGACACCATAGAAATACAAAACCGTCGGCTAGATACCACACAAGAAACCCCCACGTGCTTTTCTCTGCCTTGAAATGAGTGCACTGGGCGGACGCACCTCCTGAATGGCTGGCCTGCGTCCCTGGACGCGGGTTCTGTATGGTATACCTGCGGGGACGCACTTGCTGAACATATTTCCTGCGTCCTTCTTGATTTACCACCTGAATGAGTTTGCCATCAAGGACAACACCTGAATCATAATGCCAACAAACTCCCCCTTTGGACTTGATGGCAACCACATAATCTTCAGCTTCATCATTCTCCCCCTTTGACATCAAGGGCAAAGGGTATGCTCCCCCTATGCTCATGCTTCTCCAGATCTGTAACCAGAAATCCATCATGAAGGAAACAGAGACATATTGCAGCTATTTCCAAGATCTCCTTTTCCATAATGCCAACAATGCATTATGTGCTCCCCCTGAGCCTATACCACCAATAGGAAGATGATCAACAGTAAGATGATGCATCAACAACCCCCAGCTTTTGCCTGAGGTATTCAAAAGTGTCCCTGGGCAACGGTTTGGTGAAAATATCAGCAACTTGTTCCTTAGAAGGAACATACTCCAACTTGACCTTCTGTTCAAGTACTTGTTCCCGGAGAAAATGGTACTTGATTGGTATGTGCTTGGTTTTTGAATGCATAACCGGATTCTTTGAGATGCTGATTGCACTTGTGTTGTCACATAAGATAGGGATTGGAGGAGTACAAGTGATTTGATAATCCTGCAAATTCTGCATCATCCAAAGGAGTTGGGTGCAACAAGATGCAGCAGCAACATATTCTGCTTCAGCTGTAGACAAGGCAATTGAACTCTGTTTCTTGCTGAACCAAGAGACCAGTCTGGGACCCATAAAGAACACACCACCACTTGTGCTTTTCCTGTCATCCACGCTTCCGGCCCAATCTGCATCTGTATAGGCATGAAGAGTAAGATCTGTATCTCTAGGATACCATAAGCCATAATTTTGAGTCCCTTGAAGATATTTAAAAATTCTCTTCACTGCTTGAAGATGAGTCTCCTTCGGATTTGCCTGAAATCTTCCAACTATTCCAACTGCATGCATGATGTCTGGTCGGGTACCTGTCAAATATAGTAAACTTCCAATCATAGATCTGTAGGTTGGTTGATGTACTGCTGCAGATTCATCATTTGCACTGAGACTACATCCTGTGACCATGGGTGTACATACTGGTTTTGCATCTTCCATGCCATATTTCTTCAAAATCTGCTTGAGATACTTGGTTTGAGATAAAAAGATTCCTCCTTCCTTCTGTTGGATTTGCAAACCAAGGAAATATGTCAGTTCTCCTAGCAAGGACATTTCAAATTCTTTCTGCATGACTGAGGCAAAGCTTTGACTCATAGCTTCTTCATTGCTGCCAAAAATAATGTCATCTACATACACAACAAGTATTAGCAATTTGTCATTTTCAACTTTTATATACAGATTGCTATCTGCTGAACCTTTTAAGAAACCTTGTTGATGAAGATATTTGTCCAACCGGTAGTACCAAGCCCTTGGAGCTTGTTTGAGACCATAGAGAGCCTTTTTCAGTCGGCATACAAGATTTGGATCATTTCCAAGAATGAACCCATCTGGCTGTTCAATGTATACTTCTTCTTCCAGGTCTCCATTCAAAAAGGCTGATTTCACATCCATTTGAAATACTTTGAAGTTCTGAAAACTTGAGAGAGCAAGGAACATTCGGATGGCCTCAAGTCTTGCAACAGGAGCAAAAGTTTCTTCAAAGTCTATTCCTTCTTGCTGCGCATACCCTTTACAGACGAGTCTGGCTTTGTTTCTAATTACTTCTCCATTTTCATTCAATTTATTTTTGAAGACCCATTTTGTTCCAATAACATTCTTATCTTTTGGTCTAGGAACCAGCTCCCAAGTGTTGTTCTTTTCGATTTGCTCAAGTTCTTCATCCATTGCTTTCACCCAAAATTCATCTTTGCATGCCTCTTTCACATTTTGTGGCTCGGTGGAGGAAAGTAATGCCAAATAGCTTGAAGCTTCTGCAACTGTTCTTCTAGTTTGTATACCTGCTTCTTTTTGTCCCATGATCTGAGATTCTGGATGGTTCTTCTGAACATATCTGGATGGAGTCTTTTCTTCTATTCTTGTCCGTTCTTCTGCTTCTTCGTGAGGTTCTTCTTGAGATTCTTCTTGAGGTTCTTCTTCTTCATCATTCTGTCTTTGAGGGTAGCTCTCATCTTCTTCGATGTCTTCACGATGTATTTGCCTAGGAATATATCCCTTTTCATCAACCACTACATCAACGCTGTCAACAATTCTGCCAAGTCTTTTATTGTAGCATTTGTATGCTTTGCTATGTGGAGAATAGCCAAGAAGAATGCCTTCATCTGCTCTAGGATCAAGTTTGCCAAGCTGCTCCTCAGTATTCTTGATATAGCATTTGCTCCCAAATATTTTGAAGTGCTTTACCGAAGGAGTTTTACCACTCCAGAGCTCATGAGGGGTTTGAGTGCTGTTCACCCGGACATTTGTCTTGTTGAGAATAATAACCGCAGTATGTGCAGCCTCACCCCAGAAGGTTGCGGGGGTTCCTGATTCATCAAGCATAGCACGAGCCATTTGTTGGATTGTTCTGTTCATTCTTTCAACAACTCCATTTTGCTGAGGCGTTCTAGCTGTAGAGAATTCTCTCCTTATCCCATGTTCATCACAGAAATCGAAAAATTCATTTGAAGTAAATTCCCCACCTCTGTCAGATCTGAGGCACTTAATTTTGTGACCTGATTCATTTTCAGCCAAGGCTTTGAAGGTTTTGAATTTTTCGAATGCTTCATCTTTGTGCTTCATAAGACCTAACCAAACAAACCTGGAGAAATCGTCAATAAATAATATCAAGTATTCCTCTCCTCTAGGTGTTCTTTTTCTGAAAGGTCCACATACATCTGTATGTACTAGCTCAAGAGGCATGCTGGCTGATCCTTCTTTCTCTGGAAAGTTAGTTCTGGTTTGTTTTCCAAACTGACATGATCTGCATATGGTGTTGTCAGGAATTTTGATATCTGGAAGATCGCGAACTGCCTGATATTTGCAAGCTTTCCTTATTTGTGAGAAGCTTAGATGTCCCAACCTTCGATGCCATAACCAGTGCTCTTCATTCTTGCTTAGATAGCATTGTTGTTGTCCTTCATCAAATATGTATAGATTATTTGGAGTTCTCTTTCCTTTGAGAACTGTTTTACCTGTATCAAGATCACGAACAAGGCATCCATTTGATCTGAATATAACCTCGGTTCTTTGATCACACATCTGGCTGACACTTAGTAGATTATGCTTCAATCCATCAACAAACAAAACATTTCCAGCCTTAACATCTTCTTTTAAAGGAGCAATACCTTTTCCTTTTATAGTTGCAGGAGTATCATTTCCAAAAGAGACTTTCTTTCCCTTTTCTAAATTAGAATAAGACTCAAGTTTTTCTTTATCACCTGTCATATGCTTCGAACATCCACTGTCAATGTACCATAGATTTTCTTGTCCTTCTGCATAAAATGCTATCCCACATCTTTCTGTTTGAGGTTCCTTTATTCTCCATGTTTTGGCGCCTGAGGCTTGTTCCTTTTTCTGCTCTTGTACCTTTCTTTCCGGAAACCTGCTTCTGCATTCAAAGTCTTTATGTCCAAAATTATTGCAAATAGAACATTCAACTTCATTTTCAAGAGCTGAAAAGTTGTTATAGGTCCTTCTTGTAATCCCTGTCATACTTCTTTGTTTTTGAGTTTCCCTAGTCATGATTGTTTTATACGCAACACATTGAGCTGCTTTGTGACCAAAGTTATGGCAAGAAAAGCATTGTCCATTGAAGAAGCTTCTGCGATTGTTGGATCTACCAGCCAACTGATTGTAATTTCTATTTTCATCTATTCTTGAACCAAATTGAGAAGATTTTACCTGTGGCTGGTTGTGGCTTTTGTTCACCCTTAAGCTGGATTGCCCCTGATAGTTTCTGTTTGATGTTTGTCCCTGCTTTACCTGATGATCTTCCTTGTGCTCTTGCTCATTTCTTCTTGCTGCATCAAGATAACTTTTTGAAGTGGATGCTTGAGAAGTTTCTCCATTATAGCCCAGACCTGTCTTATTTAGTGGAGACCGCTGCACACTGATAATCTCATTCAAAGTTTCAGATCCTTTGACAAACTTGAGATTAATAGTTTTTGTTTTCTCAATTTCTTTTCTAAGACCAACAATTTCACCTTCTAATTTTTCAAGATGTTTTTCCTTTTCATCAATCTGAAATTGTAGAGTATCAATAATCATGTTCTTTTCTTCTATACATCTCTTGAGTCTAGTAATTTCATCATAAAGGTTATCCACATCTACAGCATCCTCATAATCATCATCTTCAAATGCCATTAACAATCTATATTTGTTACCTTGTTCATCTTCATCACTGTTTGATAAGCCATCACTATCTTCATGGGTGTAGTAGCTTTTCTTATTTGCACTCTGTTTCTTGTTCCATCTAACTGGTTCCTTTCCTTTATCCTTATAAGAGCATTTTGCAGCATAATGACCTACTCTTCCACAAGCAAAACATTTGAAAGGTAGCTTACCTCTGAACCTTCCAGAGCCCCTTTGAAGATTTCTGACAAAATTTGATTCTTCTTCCTCTTCTTCTGGAACATGACTTGCTTCATAGTGATCTTCTTTGCCTGATGCTTTAAAAGCAGCTTCCCTTCTGTCTGATGGACCTCCCTTTCTCATTTCATAAGCAGTTAGAATTCCATGCAACTGAGACATAGTGAGAACACGGAGATTTTCCTTTTCTTCTACTGCAGATACTTTAGATCCAAACTTGGGGGATAAAGATCTTAGAATCTTTTGAACTACTATAGTCTCTTTTATTTCTTCACCCAAATTTTTCATACAATTAACAATCTCATCTACCCGAAGAAAATAATTAGCCACACTTTCATCATTATACATCTTGAGAGTCTCATATTGAATCCTGAGAGTTTGAAGTTTAGCTTCTTTTACCTGTTCATCTCCTTCATAGCTAGTGATCATTTTGTCCCATATCTCTTTTGCTGATTTGAAGTGCATTACCTTCATGAACTCTGTTTGAGATATACTTCCTAATAGAGTACTGACTGCTTTTGCATTTGTTTCATACTGCTTTTTCTCAGCTGGATCTGTAGGAGTAGCTGAAGGAAAGGCATAGCCTGATTCTACAATGTTCCAAACTTCTGTACCAAGAGATTGAAGATATGCAGTAACTCTTACCTTCCAATAATTGAAGTTTGTCCCATCGAAGACGGGTGGCCTGATTGATGCTTCTCTCTCGTAGTTGCTCATGATGAACGATCTACCTTCAAGCGATCAAGCTTTTCTGAAGGACCTGCTCTGATACCAATTGTTGGAAATAATACTGAGAGGGGGGCTGAATCAGTATTATCTAGCAATTTACCAAATCTTCCTTTTTTGATCTTTTGAAATATTCTTGCATATCAGTACCATAAAACAATGAGCATGAATAAAGAAAATAGACAGTCACACCAAAGAACACAAGATGTAAGGTGGAAACCCAATGCGGGAGAAAAACCACCTGCTGCAATATGTCTCTATCTTCTTTCAAGAAATTCTTTTTACAATGATTTTGTACTGGTGCAGTCCTTTACCAGCACGCAGGCTGCAACCTGCAAAGAGCTACAACTCTTTCTCTTTTTCCAGTTTCTCCTGGAAGGGAGCTACAACCCCCTACTTCTTTTCATGAAGAATCAAATGATCAACAAGTATACAACAGATACAGTCTACTACAGATATCAGATCAGTAATTACATAAACAACCCAGAACACCTTATGAACAGAAATATACAGTCAACAGATCATCTTAAGACAGGGACGCATATTTTCTTTCTGTGGCCTGCGACTGGACGCAGTATACCTTATGCTGTTCTGCGTGCAGACGCACTGTTCCTCTTTGCTTGTCTGCGACCGACGCACACAGCAACACTATCGCGCCGCGTCTTTCGCTTCAGAGACGCACCCAATACCACAGTCGCGCCGCGTCCTTCGCTTCAGAGACGCACCTGATCCTTTACTGTACTGCGTCCCGGCGCACTTTCCCTTCACTGAATCTGCGTCCCTTCAGATATAGAAGATAAGAGGACTTCAGAACCAACCCAAACACTCAGATCCATAGATCTGATCATGCGCCATATAGATCGTAGTCCATTAGAAGATTCGCCCTTATAGATTTGGACTAGATCTCACCAAGAGATATTCAACCAAGATGATGCTTAATCCAAATGAACTCCTTTGCTTTATATAGGCAAGCTTCTCCCCAAAACGTGGAACAATACCACGAGCCGACACCATAGAAACACAAAACCGTCGGCTAGATACCACACAAGAAACCCCCACGTGCTTTTCTCTGCCTTGAAATGAGTGCACTGGGCGGACGCACCTCCTGAACGGCTGGCCTGCGTCCCTGGACGCGGGTTCTGTATGGTATACCTGCGGGGACGCACTTGCTGAACATATTTCCTGCGTCCTTCTTGATTTACCACCTGAATGAGTTTGCCATCAAGGACAACACCTGAATCATAATGCCAACATTAAACTCAGTGAGGAGGTACTCATGATCCCTATTTTCTCGCCATTTCTGGGTGAAGGCGTTTTCCAGCTCTTCCCAGGTAGTGATGGAGGCATTGGGTAGATATTTGAATCATTTTCTTGTTTCTCCCTCGAGACCAAGAACTGGGATCAAGACCACAGTGGTTGGAGGATAAGCAGGGTATGTTAGGGCCTTAGGAGTAAGTCCTGAGTAGTGAGAAACAGTGGGCTGAGCATTAGAGGTGGAGGTGGCAAAGGCTGATGAGATGGTAGTACAAGCTGGGGGAGTTTTATCTTTCCCGACTTTCTTTGAAAATAACTTTTTTTGGATTAGATACAAATGGGGCTTTCTTTTGGGATCTCTATTTTAAGAACTAGCCAGCTCAGAACCAATTCGGCCGAATTGGTCTGAGTCAACCCCTCACTGGGTCGACTTGGCCATCAAACCGGTTCGGCCTGCCGGGTTGTCTAAAAGCTTGGCTGGCTCGGTAATAACCCAGCCGGCTCATTCGAGTCCAAGCCTACTCGACTAGCTCGGTAACAGTGGCTTGAAAACTAAAAAAAAAACGATTTTTTTTACTTGCTTTTTGGTGAAGAGATTTGTGTTAAGAGCTGGTGGACACATGAATTCCACATTAGCTAACTATTTTCATAGGTTGTTTACTTGTTCACTTGGCTTCCTATGGCATGAATTGTTTAGTGCTTGAAAATAGAAAGTGATGAGTTTGGCACTGGCAATTTGATAGGATCTAATGATGTGAACTTTTTGCCAAGAACATGAAATCTCCTATAAGAATGGAACAAGACATCTGTTGCCTTCATTGTATAAAATTCCTCAAGGAACAATGTGAATTTCTAAGTAAACAATGATACTATCTGAGAACCATGTAATAAAGAGGGCACATGAAATTGAAATACTGATCAAACATGTGATCCTAGTTAGAATGTGTATAGGTGCAATTCTGTCTTGGAAGATGGCAGTTTATCTTTATACATATTACAAAGTTGATGGGAACAAACTTGAAGTTGCCCCAAGGGATCCTAAAACTAGAGAATAGCCACAAAATATTCTATGGAGTGTAGATGGGTCTGTCATGACTGCATGTAGATGTGGATGCAGAAGTTTTGGCGTTAGGGATCCTATATCTTGATCTGTAGACTGTGTCACATACAATTTGCTTTTGTAGTTCTTCTCATGAATACATCTATTAACATCCATCTTGGTGAGATGGTCTAAGATGATTGATGAGGGTACAAGATTAAAAATGAGTTACAAACTATGAAGCATGTAGATATGCTACCAGTGGTTGATCCAGATGATCTTGGCTCCTCTAGCAGTAGCCACTAGCCAGTAGTACTGGTCACAGTTTACTTTTGTTGTAGAGGCCATTTCTAGCCTCCTTGGTTATGTGTTTTTGTTTTGATCTCTATATCATCATCATGTATGTATTGGACAGTGCACTGGGTGCCATTTTAATTTTTGATATAATGGATATATTCATGAGCCTACTTTGATCATATGTTGTCTTCTATCTATATTCTAATGCTGTGTGTTTGGAAACATGAATGAAAATCTTTTAAATTATGTTTTTTTATATAAAAAAAAATTAATGTATTTTTTACAACGACCAAGTCATTGGAATCAAGCCAGTTGAGTCGATACCGAGTCGGAGTTGGAGTCGGAGTCGACCCTTGGCCGAGTTAGATTCAGAGTTTTAAAACATTGTTTGGGATGTATCTGAGCGAGTATGAGGCCTTTTAGAAGCCAGGGTTATGAATGATAATGAGGGGGGTGTGGAGTCGCCAAGGTGATATGAATGCAATTTTTTAAGTTATAGTATGTTCTATGCTTATAACATTTTACTTCTTTTTCTTATTATATTCCACATATTAGCAATCACATGTACATAAAGTAAAGTGCAGATAGAACATTAAATGATCGACAGAAAACAAGCCAAGACAAGAGACACAAGATGTGGCGACTAGCCAGGGACAAACCCCACAATATGTGGGGAAACCCTTTGATCAAATCTTCTTTTATCTTCAATAATTTAGTAGAGAGAAATAGTACAATAAATCTGATTTCTATTAGCAGTAGCAAACCCTAGATCAACAGCATCAACATTAGCGACTTCATCATCAAAACTAGGGCAGTCGATATCTCACAAATCGACCGTCGGATCAGCTTGATTCCACCACCAAAAGTTGCAGCCTTCAGAGGAAGTTCAGATGAACCTACAACATAGTTTAGATGAGGATATCTTCTGGTACACGTGGGTCAAACTTTACTTCTGCAGTTGCAGCTTCAGTTTCAGCAGCTTCCTTCAAACTAGGGCAATCGATATCTCGCAAACCATCCATCGGATTGACTTGATTCCACCACCAAAAGTTGCAGCCTTTAGAGTAGATTCAGATGAATCTACAGCATAGATCAGAAGAGGAGGTTTGATGATCCATGTTGGTCAAATTTTGGATCTGTAGTTGCAGCTTCAGTTTCAACAGCTTCCTTCAAACTAGGGTAGTCGATATCTCGCAAACCATCCATCGGATTGACTTGATTCCACTACCAAAAGTTGTAGCCTTTAGAGGAGGTTCAGATAAACCTACAGTGAAGATCAGAAGAGGAGGTTTGATGGTCCACGTTGGTCAAAGTTTAGATCTGCAGTTGCAGCTTCAGTTTCAGTAGCTTCCGGCTTCACATGTGTGAGAGAGAGACCCTTTTTTGCATAGTAGAGAGAGAGAGATGTGATGAGATGAGTGAGTGAAAATGAGGAAAATTCCTCCTATATTTATACACAATTGATGATGTTTGAATAGATGCGACTCTTGGGCTTCTGAGCCTACATAAGTTGTAGGTTGGCTTGATAATAATTCCATAATCAAAATAAATTCATATCTCCATGAATACATATCAGAATCGGATGATCTTTAGATCAATCCTGCACCTCTCAAAGAGAGGAATCGAATGAACATATTATCAGCCATGAATAATATGATCCACATGAATTTTGGTCCTAGTTTCCAATTTTAACACTCCCTCTCAACTAGGGAGAACTTCATCTGCAATCTGTTTGTCGGTTGCTACTATTCATCCATCAAATGCACTACCCTGTACAGTGCAACCCTTGCCTTGATCTTCTCTATTCTGCCTGTTCTTCCCTGTACTAATCTCTATGGCTCTGCTTTGTTATGCTTTGCTCTTCTTTGTTATGTTTTGCTCTGCTTTTGTCTAAATTATGAAGAAGAAGAAATGATTGAGGTTGTATCATACTGACTCAAAGTCAGTCTCAGAGTATGTACCACTGGTCCCAGACCAGTATCAACCAACTCGAATTCAGCGTCATAGTGAGTACAACTCCTACCACTGGTCCCAGACCAGTAACATCCTCCACTGACTCAAATTCAGTCTCAAAGTGCGTACCACTGGTCCTAGACCAGTAACAATCGACCCGAAGTCAGTGTCATAGAATGTACCACTCCTACCACTGGTCCTAGACCAGTATTATTGATCCCAGATCAATGGAGGTCATCCTAGCATAGGGAGTACGGTGGATACAACGATGTGTCCATCAGTACTACTATGGTCCCTAACTTCATTTTCCTGCTCATTAATCATATGAGAGTTACTTCCCATGAGTCCCAAACTGCATGGGTAGGATGTCTCAACAAGAGAACTTAATTAATCCCATCCTCACAGGAGAACACATCAATCCTACTATAATCACCATGGAGAACATATCAATCCAGGCTGCCATGGAGAACATATCAATCCAGGCTTCACAGGAGAACACATCAATCTTGCTACAATCGCCATGGAGAACACATCAATCCTGCTACAATCGCCATGGAGAACACATCAATCCAAGCCTCACAAGAGAACACATCAATCCTGCTACAATCGCCATGGAGAATACATCAATCCAGGCGTCACAGGAGAACACATCAATCCTGCTACATAGTCGGCACGGGGTGTACATGTATACCACCAGGGGATAGTGAATCATCCTGTGGTCATATGTTGCTCCAAGAAGTACCCTGCACCCCCCGGGAGCTCCCAGAGCTCTATGAATCATACAGGACCCTCATCGAAGGGTCTTTGAACAACTCCAAGTTGTTATCGGAAAGTCAGGAATTTTACTTTCCCAAGGGGCTTTGTCAGAATGTCGGCGACCTGTTCATCTGTACTGATATGTTCAAGCCTTATAGCTCCTTGTTGCACCATATCTTGAATATAATGGTACTCGATATCGATATTCTTGGAGCGATCATGAAATACAGGATTCTCTAACAAACAAATCCCACTCTGGCTGTCACATAGGATCATGGTGGTATCCAATGTAAATCCAAACAGCTCACAGAAGAGCTTTCTCAACCAGACTGCCTCACAGGAGGCCATGTTAGCAGCAATATACTCTGCTTCGATGGTGCTCAAGGCCACCGACTTTTGCCTCCTGCTCATCCAGGATATTGAAGCAGATCCCAAGGAGAAACAACATCCGGAAGTGCTCTTATGGTCCTCCACATTGCCTGCCCAATCAACATTTGCGTATCCAAATAGTCTCACATCTCCGGTAGTGTATCTTAACCCATAAGTGATTGTGCCACGAAGACATCTCAGAAGATTCTTGGAACCAATCTAGTGAGGCTCGACCAAATATGAGCTCACAATGCTAACTGCAAAACATATGTTTGGACGGAGGTTCACCAAGAACATCAACGTGAATGAGGTTTTGAAACTTAGAGGCATTTCCCAAATTTGGTTCAACATCACTACCATATAACTTCTGAAAGTTAAGATCCTCGAGGTAGTCACAGGCTTGCAGTCCATCATACTAAATATTTTCAAAATCTTCACCACATATTTTCTTTGAGATAGGAAAATTTCCCTTGGCTTTTGCCACACTTCAAGTCCTTGGTTCTTCATTTCAAATTCAACTCCCTCTTACATTTGTGAATGAGAGGGTATGCACCTGTTAGAAAGAGGCCATGCACATACAACACCAGTATGGGAGGCTTGTCATCTTCAACCTTAAGGTAAAGGTTAGGATCGGCTTTACTCCTAGTGAATCCCAGCTTCATCAAGTAGTTATCGATCCTCTCATACAATGCTCGGGGTGCTTACTTCAGCCCATAGAGAGCCTTCTTCAACCTACATACATGAAACTTTCAATCATAAATCTCAAATCCTTTGAGTTGCTCCACATAGACCTCTTCTTTGATCTAACCATGCAAGAATGCGGTCTTGACATCCATTTGATGTAGGTTCCATCCTTGTGAAGTCACAAGGGCTATGACCAAGCAGATGGTCGTATATCTGGCAACAGGTGCAACTATCACATCATAGTCTATAACTTCCTTTTGGGAGAAACTACGAGCAACAAAACAAGCCTTATACTATTCCGTACTTCCATCTGCTGCAACTTTATCTTGTAAAGCCATTTTGAAGTAACAATTGTCTTGTCCTGGGGTCTAGGAACTACTTCCCAGACATCATTCTCCATAATAAACTCATATTCTTTGGTCGTAGCATCCTTCCATACTTGATGCTTGATGACATCTGAGAATGATGAAGGCTCATTTTGTATGATCGTGCTCCTGATGGTCAGGTATCCCTGATACCTGTTAGGTTTCTTACTTTCACGGAAGATTCCTCGGGGTGCAGCATGTCCTTTAGCATCATCAAGTATCCCCCTAAGCCATGAAGGCCTCTTCCTAGAAGAGGAAGGCTCAAGTGGATAAATATGATCCATGGGTTCCTACACATCAGGCATTGTTACATCATCTACCCATAGAGACAGCTTCCACAATCGTACGGTTCTTCCTTTCGGCCATACTATTCTACTCAAGAGTATGTGGTGTAGTAGTCTCCCTCTTAATGCCAGCCTCAGATATGCCTGAGTGAACCAATTGTAATATATCGGAGGTCTTGCTTTGGCTTGAGGGGAATGGTCCCCTTTTGAGCTTTCCTTCAGCACATCTTGAACATACACCTTAATTCTCTACTCGGAATTCGGGCATCCCTATTACCATTTGTCTTACACCGAGTAGAGCTTTATAATGAGGGGGGGCAAACCTATGATGCCAAAGTTCGGACTGAAGAGATGTGTCATAAGACATGACACCTAACAGACTTCCATCGACCTGATATAATGAATCAACATGAAACCCAAGAGTAAAGGCATCGTTATTAATTTTCCATATACTACCTTGCCATCGCTGAAGATTACCTTGTAGCCTTTGTCTTCCATTACCGAGATGGACACCAGGTTCTTTTTGAGGTAAGGTGCATTTAATACATCCTGGAATTTCTAGCCTTTTTGAATGGTTGTCCTCTTCCTTGATTCCCAGCTCTCCTCTTACCTTTGCTATTGAAGTTGTCATTCCTTTGATTGTCATTAGAGTGATTTTGATCATCGTCCTGGTGTGAGTCTTTTCTATCAGGGCACTCCATTGCATAGTGACCTGCCTTATTGCAAATGTAACATCGTCCTTTTTTTCCACCCTTAGGTCCAACCTTTCCTTTTGATTTAGTCCCCGAATTATTTCTTTTCTTGGCATGAGAATAAAAGGTAGCAGGAGGACCTTTAGGCATGGGCATTTCTTGCTCTTATACCCTTGTTTCTTCTTGAATGCATCTAGCCATTAATTCCTCCAAACCAGGAATTATATTATTGTTCAGAAGAGTAGTCCTGAACACGTGCCATTCGGATGGTAATCATCCAAGAGTCATGAGTGCCATTTATCTATCAGTAATAATCTCCCCAATAGATAGGATATTGTTCTTGATCTTGGTGATTCTTAAGAATTATGCTTGCATACTCTCATCTTTACCCTTCTTGATTTCCCTCAGCTTATTTCTATGAAACAAAACTTGATTTGCATCATTAACTTTAAATAAACTCACCAGTCTATCGTAGTATTCCTTGGAGGTGTCCAGTTCAAAGATGTAGGCCTCCAAGTGCTTGTTGATAGAGTCCCGGATGATCTTCTTTGTTTTGACTTCTCCATTTTTCCATTTTTTCCAGGCAGCAGCGGATGCATTTGATGGAGGCTCAACAATATTGCCTCTTACATGGTCCAACACTCCTTGATCTTCTAGGGTTAGATCGATAGACATTTTACATCTGTGATAGTCAGCTTTCTCACGGAGCTTGTCTTCGGCAAGAAAGAGTGTTGAGGATCCCATAGTTATTTTAGGATAGCCTTGCCAATATTCTCTTTGGATTGCTTTTGCTCTTGCTAGGGCTTCGTCTTCACCTTAGCAAACCCTAGATCAACAGCATCAACATTAGTGGCTTCACCATCAAAACTAGGGCAGTCGATATCTCACAAACCGACCGTCGGATCGGCTTGATTCCACCACCAAAAGTTGCAGCCTTCAGAGGAGGTTCAGATGAACCTACAGTGTAGTTTAGATGAGGAGATCTTTTGGTCCATGTAGGTCAAAATTTACTTCTGCAGTTGCAGCTTCAGTTTCAGCAGCGTCCTTCAAACTAGGGCAGTCGATATCTCGCAAACCGTCTGTAGGATTGACTTGATTCCACCACCAAAAGTTGCAGCCTTTAGAGGAGGTTCAGATGAACCTATAGTGAAGATTAGAAGAGGAGGTTTGATGGTCCACACTGGTCAAATTTTGGATCTGCAGTTGCAGCCTCAGTTTCAGCAGCTTCCTTCAAACTAGGGCAGTTGATATCTCGCAAACCATCCATTGGATTGAATTGATTCCACTACCAAAAGTTGTAGCCTTTAGAGGAGGTTCAGATGAACCTATAGCATAGTTCAGAAGAGGAGGTTTGATGGTCCATGCTAGTCAAATTTTGGATCTACAGTTGCAGCAGCTTCCGGCTTCACATGTGTGAGAGAGACCCTTTTCTGTGCAGTAGAGAAGAGACTCTTTTCTGAGCAGTAGAGAGAGAGAGAGAGATGTGATGAGATGAGTGAGTGCAAATGAGAAAAGGTCCTCCTATATTTATACACAACTGATGATGTTTGCATAGATGTGACTGTTGGGCTTCTGAGCCTGCATGAGTTGTAGGTCGACTTGATAATAATTCCATAATCAAAATAAATTCATATCTCCATGAATACTTATCAGAATTAGATGATCTTTAGATCAATCCTACACCTCTCAATGATAGGAATCTAAGGAATATATTATCAGCCATGAATAAGATGACCCACATGAATTTTTGCCCTAGTTTCCAATCTTAACACAATTAGAACAAACTTTGCTCACCTACATGAAGGGTGTTCAATTTGTCGTATCCCAAGGGAAAAAAACCTTTAATAAGATCCCCGACAACGACGCCAAAAGATGTTGTCTCTCCTAGAGATAACCTTGGATTGCTTACAAGAATAGTGCTTGGGCACATCTAAATTCTATGTATCTCATATGATCCTCAAGAAATCGAAGGCATCATATGCATCTTCTACACATAGTAATTACAAATATACAAATATACACATAAAAAAATGGGTTGGTTCTTTCATCCAAGGATATAAGCCATGTATTTATGGTATCCTTTAACACATACAACTCACAAGAATAAGGCAAAAACAAGTGGAGGCCGAGTAATCAAGGAATTACAGTTTAATCAGATTTTATAGAATAATGAAAGAAGAGAAAGGGAATAATAACTGTTGGGAGCGGGATCCCCCAAGGGCAATTTTGGGACTAAAAGCCTATGTTTGAGTGAAATTTTGTAATAAAATTGTAAAGGTTCCGCATTTTAAGGTCGTGGAGCATGAAGGTGTTGTGTAAAAATGGGTAGTCCGCCCTTAGTTTTGTAAAGTAAATTTGGCTATAAGATACCTACCCATAGTCCATGAACCATGGGATTGTATAAAAAGAGTTAAGATCTAAGTAGTTAGAGGCATCGATCATGTAAGAGAGTCATAGCTCTAAAGTAGGAAGTCTAAGTCTTGGGTTGTAGCGTAGGTAGAGGCTCTGCAGCTGAGTGCGTAGAGGCCTAGGGTAGAAGTCCGCAGCTGAGTGCACGGACCCCTGTAGTTGTGTGCACAGGGTGGAAAAAGTTGTAAACACTTGGAAGATATTAATAAAGAAAGATATTCTGCAATTCCTATGTCTTTGTTCTGTTATTGCATCTTGATATGTTATGTATGAATTTCCTTTATTATGCTTATGTGATGCATGAATGAATGCAATTACGTTGAATAATTGAATGAAATTATGATTATTTGTTTACGCAGTGATAACTATAATTATTTGATAAGATAAGCAAGTCACTTAGAGTAATTTGGGAATCTACATAGCACACAACCATAACAGCGTGAAAGTACTTGAGCAGCAAGCTAGGGCTGCACGAAGGTCGATCATACCCTTTTGCGGAGGTATTAAAGGACCGAATAAAGAGCTTGTATTGCAAGCCCTAGAGCGAAGCGACCTGTGCGAAGGCAGGGATAGAGGGAATCAAATGACATCACAACCATCTCAGGGTGCAGAAACTTGGTTTCATAATTCCTGCATATTGCTTTAGGTGAGACTTCAGTCCACGCTCCGCGGGCTGAAGCCGATAGGGCCAGTAATGTATGGATTTTTTTGGTTAATTAATGCTGAACCTGGGTCAGGCCCCCTCAAGCCAACAAATGGTTCTATTTCCGGGACAGGAATATGCATAAGAGATGTGTGATGTTATATCACTGGAATCCAAATAAGGAGATTGGAGATTGGTTGGATAGGAAGATCCACAAATTCGTGGCGCAGGAGAACAGACACCCACGACTGACAAAAGAATAGTGGTTGGATAGATAACTGTATATAGAGATCCATGAGATCTTTTTTTCTCCTTCCCTATTGAGCTATACGAGTGGATCACGAAGCTAGCAGATAGCCTAGGAAGGTGGAAACTTGACGATCCTACTGTATAGACCCCGGAGCTAGTGCAAAGGTTGGAAGCATCGGAGGATAAGATCGCTTGTGTTGTCGACCATTAGCTCGATTGCGTCATAGGATGATTTGTGATTGAATTCATGGTTGACACCTCAGTCAGCTACAACGAGGTGGAGTGACGCTTTTTCAAAGGATCGCAAGGTAATTACGTAAAATATTTGAATATCTAGATTAAAATTCTATTATGCAAAAAATGGGTTATGCATCTACCTTGATGTTCGGGACTATGTGAAGTGGAAAAACTTACAAGAAAAAGGGAAAAAAGGGACTAGAGTATAGTCCATTGATTTCACCTTTGCGAGGTGATGAGGAAGAGATAGCAAGGTTTCTCCACGAAGTGCTATTTAATAATACAAGGATTTCCGCGAATACCACCTCCAACCTCACCACCATCGCCTCCATCTTCACCTGTACCACCTCCACCTCCACTATAGTTTAGTATGGAAAACACAGTGAAGCTACCTTTGTTCAAAGGCTTGGGAAATGAGGACCTGGACCATTTTTGGTTCATTGTGAGGGCTGTATGGGAAGCTCAAGGTGTTACAGATGATCATATAAAGAAGGCAACGCTGGTTAGTGATCTACAAGATCGCGCGCTAACCTGGTATATTAAGTACTCTAATGATAATCAGAATGCTGGAGTGGCAGACATCCAGACAACAATGAATAAAGAATTCATTAGGCCTAAATCTAAGTCGTAGTTGATTGTGGGATTCAAAGAAATTGTAATGAAACCAAGCGAGATGCCTTGGGAAATAGATCAAAGGTTGAAATGTACAATTCACAAAGCCAACATGAACCTAACAGACGAACAACATTGCGAGTGGTTTGTTGCTTCACTCCTGCCACACTTAAGGGCTGCACTGTCACAGTAGAAGATAACCACTTAGGCAGAGGCCTTGGAGATTGCCATGAGACTACATGAAACTTCGATGCCAGACCCAAACCTGGGGGTTCAGTAGATCCATGTGCAACTGAAGAATTTGTGCCTTGAGATGAAAATTTTGAAGCAGGACAGAACGATTTGACCTGAGGTGCGCGAGGAGGTATGGTGCTTGAAATGAAAGAGTTAGGGGCATGACAAGGACCATTTCCCAGTCTTTGTGAACTATATTGCAGGAGGGGGACCGATGCCTTTAAGGCCAGAAGCTCAAGTAGGACTTAGCATGGGGCCTGCATTATGGTGTGCTATTTGTTAGGTAGCAGGAAAACATGCCACGTATAACTGTCATTTGCTATAGAATTTTGTACAGACACCGCAACAATTGTTCTGCAACTTTTGTAGGTCGGTAGGGCATGATGAGCATACTTTCAGGAGCTATGAATTGATGATGGATAGAACTCCCACCTATAGGGTTCAGGCTGAAATGCAGCCCCTTGACTAGAGCATAGGGATGGCACGAACAGGATTTCAGGGGTGTAGACGAGGCCGAGGCGGAGGAGGACCTGGCAGAGATCAAGGACAATTGATTTGCTACAATTGTGGAGGACTTAGACACTATGCTTGTGATTTCACTAATCCAACGTGTCCGTCGTGCAAGTATTGCACGCTGTTTGATCATGAAACAGAAGATTGCCTTACGTTGATAGCTAGGATAAGTGATAAAGGTGCGCTACCACCTCCGTTGACTCAGAACCTGCAGATGATGAGATCTGAGCCGCATGAAGAGGATCCAAATGTAAATATAGTGCTTAGAAGTGGAATCATGATAGGATATGACAAGGGAAAACAACCAGAAGACAATACATGGGTTCGTAAAGCTCCCACGAAGGAGGCTGAGTTCGATTTGGAGCGTGCATGTGAAACCTTTATGAAAGCTAAGAAGAGATTCACTGAGGCCTCCACCTTAAGAAGCAAGGATAAGCCTGAGTAGGAGATGGACCCCTCTATGCTCACAACTTTCCTAAAGACCTATATGAAGTTACCGCATGATATTAAGGTTGTGAAAGGGTTACAAGAGCTCATCAATAGATGTGCTGGAACTTCATCGAGTGAACTGCGCATATTACGAGATATTGGCAAGCATAAAACAAGGATGTGATGTAAGATGAGACTGATCACGCAGATAAGAGAGTATGAGATGGATCAGGTTATTTTGGACCTGGGGTTCGATGCGAATTTCCTACCGAAGTAGACTTGGGAACGAATGGGGAGACACGCACTGTAATGGTCTCCAATTCAACTAGGGATGGCTAATAAGCAAAAGATCATCCCCATGGGGCAGCTGCAGGGGGTGATACTGGATATTGAGGGAGCGTGCTAGCTGATTTTGAAGTAATAGAGATAGTGGATGACAACAATCCCTATCCTGCGCTCCTAGGAATTGATTGGGCCACTGATATGAATGGGGTAATCAATCTGAAGAAGTGGAAGATGATCTTTGAGAAGAAATCACTACGCGTAATAGTACCTCTAGATCCTACTAAGGGATTACGCTATATGGAAATAGTCTGCGATTATGAGAGTGATGATGATTTGGACTGTATCTATAAGATAACAACGCAAGATCAAGATTGGGTGAATCCCACTGCAGATGGATGAATTACATGGAATTGTGAGAGTTCCTGCACTTCAAACTCCGATGAAGAGTTAGAGCACTGACAGAATTGGTTACATGAAGCGACTACGCTAAAATGCAACATGATGACCCGATAGCTGCGCTGTGTTTCCTCAGAGGTAAGAAATATGCCTGCTTATGATGGTCTGAATGAGGTAGATATCATTTTAGATGCATTTGAAAGGGAGGTACTAGAAAAGTAGTGCTTCTAGGCGTTGGATTGGGCACTGCACCCTACCCTGCAAGATGGTGGGGTACACACAAGGGAAGCTTTGATGATTGGTACAAATGTAGGAGAATGATGAGAACTCGCTTTGGGAAGCCAAAGATGTGAATGACAAAAAAGTATGATGGGCAGGATGATTTGCGTGTGCATTTGGCCAAATGGACCCAGGCTTATGGAGAAAATCCCTAACCTGAAAGGGTGCACTTGTTCTATCACACCCTGGATATTGTCCCGATGAACTAGTATGTAGAAACTGAGCTCCACCATGGAACAGGCGAATGGGATATCCTATGTGAGGGATTCATGATGACATTCAGTTTTGAGGATGGGTTTGAAAATATTGATGAAGCACTAGAAGAGGTGAAAGCAGTAATATTTAGGATACCGTAGGAACCTTTAGACCTGATTCAGGCTGAATGGGCTACTCAACTGAGTCATGCGCTAGAATGTTATAATGTAACTACTGAGGAATAGGATGAGGATCCGCTGAATATTAACATTCCAGAAAAAGAGGGTCACCGCGAGGTTAAAGGACCGCAGATTGAGAACCCTAATATAACCACGCAGTTGAAAACAAAACAAGTAAACATTGGCATGGAGGCAGAACCCAAATTTGTGAAGATTTGAGACTACTGGGATGATGCAACCATGGATAAGGTCACTAAATTGCTCTGTGAATACCAGGATTTATTCCCTACCAAGTTCACGGATTTGAAGAGGATAATCGAGGACCTAGGAATGATGAAGATTACATTGAAGCCCGACGTGAAGTCAGTAAAGCAAAGACCTTATCGTCTCAATCCGAAATATAAGGAGAAGGTCCACTGAGAGCTAGACAAGATGCTCATGGCAGGAATCATTGAGCCTATGGAAGAATCTGACTGGGTAAGTCCAATGGTGGTACAGGAAAAGAAGCAGAAGGATGAGATAAGGATATGCGTGTATCTCAAAAAGTTGAATGATGCTTATATACATGATCCTTTCCTGACTCTGTTCATTTATGAAGTGTTGGATAATGTAGGTGGCCAGGAAGCATATTCCTTCACTATTATGAAACCAGCTCGCAAAAAGATAGAAAAAAGAGATCCACGCCTTAGAATTCAGCCTCTTCGAGGGGGAAACCTCATTTACATTACATAAATGAGCAATTCTTGGATGATTTAAATGACAAAACCTCCTTTCTATATATAGGAGTCTAAGGAGTCACAATATAACCCAGCCGACCTAACAATAATAATATAAAGCCACAAAAATAACAATAGAGGGATTCTATGGGGCACAATAATAACAATATGGGGACAATAGGGGCACAACAATATTATTAAGGGATACAACTACAATAGTAATGGGGTAATCACTAGTATTATAGGGACCCAACATGCCCCTCTCCTTCAAAAAAGTGTTGTCCTCAATGCTTCAGTAGTTCTGGATGCTTCTGTATAAAATTCTCATCCTCCCATGTGGAATCTTCAGCGGATAAGTTCTTCCACTTGATAAGATACTCCGAAATTGATCGATTTCGTAACTATCGAGTTCTTGTTTCTGTGACTGCTTCTGGTTCCAATATAATTTTTCCTTCCTCATCAAGTTCTAGCAATATTGTTTGAACTGGGATCTTGTCGCCTATAACCTTCTTTAAACATGAAACATGGAAAACTGGGTGCAATCGAGAAGCTGCAAGAAGATCCAATTTGTATGCCATAGTACCAATCTTTTGCAACACCTCGTACGGACCATAATACTTTGGTGATAATTTATTATCCTTCTTAGCTTGCTTGAGGGACATTTGCTTATATGGTTATAGCCATAGGAATACCCAATCACCTACATCAAAAATTATTTCGCTGCAATGTTGATCTACCTGCTGTTTCATTCTATTCTATGCCAACATGAGGTTATCCTTTAAGAGTTGGAGGACATGTTGTTGATGTTCGGTGTGATGTTCCACTGCTTGAACCTTAGAATTTTCTCTTAAATATGATGTGATGGATGGTGGTTTATATCCATAAAGTGCCATAAATGGGGTCATTTTTGTTGTTGTATGGAAGGAAGTGTTATACCACCATTCAGACAGAGGCAACCATTTGACTCATTGTGTCAATTTATCAGATACAAAGAAACGAAGATATCCTTCTAAACATTTGTTTGCTATCTTAGCTTTCCCATCAGATTGAGGATGATAAGATGAGCTATGAGCTAACTGAGTACCAAGAGAAGAAAATAATTCTGCCCAAAAATTTCTAGTGAAAATGGGATCTATGTCAGTTACAATAATCTTTGGGTTTCCATGTAGCTTTTGAATTGTTTTCATAAATGTAGTAGAAACTGTACTGGCTTTAAATGGATGTGCTAATGCAAAAAAGTGTGCATACTTGGTAAGTCTGTCAACTACCACCATGATGACACTCTTTCCCTCAGACTTGGGTAAACCTGTGATAAAATCCATTGAAACCTCCTCCCAACGTTGGCTTGGAATGGATAAAGGTTGTAATAGACCCGATGTCTTAATTGTTTCAACTTTATTTTGTTGGCAAACCAAACATTCCACCACAAACTTTTGAATATCTAATTTAAGGCCCTCCCAAAAACATTCCTTCTTAGCCCTGTGGTAAGTTTTTAAAAATCCTGAGTGCCCTCCTAAGGGAGAAGTGTGCAATTCCATAAGAATCTTTTGTTTTAGTTGGGAATTCTTACAGAGGTGTAAGTGATCTTTGTACCATAACGAATCATTTTGCCAGCTAAATGTATCAGACGTACTGGATTCTTCTTGTAACTATCGAATAAGTGCCCACACTTCTTCGTCATTCTTCCATTCCTCCCTTGCTTCGGTTATCCAATTTGGTTGGATAATAGAAATGGTGCACATCAATGCTTCCACATCCTCATCCTTTCTTGAGAGTGCATCTGCCACCACATTTTTCTTTCCTTTTTTGTAGATGATTTCAAAGTCATAACCCGACATCTTTGTGAGCCACTTTTGTTGCTCTTCAGAGGATAATCTTTGTTCTAAAAAGTATTTAAGGCTATCATGATCCGTTTTTACCTTGAAGTGTCTTCCCATTAGGTAGGGTCGCCATTTCTTAAGTGCATGGAGTATTTCCAACATTTCCTTCTCATAAATAGCTTTGTGTAAAAACTTTCCCTTGATTGGATGACTTTCGAAAGCAATGGGTCTTTCATCTTACATTACAACAACACCAATTCCATTTCCTGAAGCATCACATTCCACAAGAAAGGTTTTTGTGAAGTTTGGTGTAGCTAAGACCGATGCTTGGCACCTTGCCTCTTTAAGATGCTCGAAGGCCTTTGTTGCTTCTGGAGTCCATGAAAATGCATCTTTCTTCAATAATGTTGTTAGAGGTGTTGCTATTCTCCCATAATTCTGAACAAACTTGTGATAATACCCTGTCAACCTAAGAAATCCTCACAGATGCTTTATGGATGTGGGGATTTTCCATTCCTTAATGGCTTTAATTTTGCTAGGGTCTACCTTAACTCCTTCATGAGATACAATATGACCCAGATATTCCACCTCTTGTACTCCAAAGAAACATTTGGATCTTTTTGCATATAATTGTTTCTCCTCCAATAGTTGTAGCACCCTGTCAACATGTTCAACATGATCCTTCCAAGACTTGCTATAGATTAGTATATCATCAAAAAATACTAACGCAAATTTTCTAAGGAATGGTTTGAAAATCAAACCTTGATGTTGAAGGTGCATTGGTAAGGCCAAAAGGCATGACCAAAAATTCATAATGACCCTCATGAGTTCTAAATGTTGTTTTCAGAATGTCTTCAGTCTTCATTCTAATTTGATGATATCCTAAACGAAGATCCAACTTGGTGAAGTAAATTGATCCATGCAATTCATACAGTAATTCATCAATGACAGGAATGGGAAACTTATCTTTAATAGTGAGCTTGTTGAGCTCCCTATAATCCAGACACATGTGCCATGATCCATCCTTCTTGTGCACCAATACTACTGGAGCAGAGAAAGAACTTTGACTTGGTTGAATTATACCAGCCTCTAGCATTTCTGCAACCATACATTCAATTTCACTCTTTTGGGCATAGGGATATCTTTATAGCCTGATGTTTGGAGGAACACTTCCTGGAATCAGATGAATAGCATGATCATGATCAAAAATAGGTGGGATACCTTTGGGACTCTCAAATACCTTGGAATGATTGTCCAAGACTTTTTGGAGATCTGGAGAAATAGATGATTCCAATGTGGAAACATCTAGTGAACATAATTGTGCAATTACACCTCTTTGTTCCTTTTTTAGAAGCTTTGTCATACCGTTAGAGCTGATTATATTTCCTGATTTCCCTGCAATACCCCTTAATTCAACTTCCTTTCCTTCCACAGAAAATTTCATGAAAAGTTCTTGAAAATTAAAAGCTATTGTACCCAAGGATTGTAGCCATTAGACTCCTAGTACAACATCAACACCTCCCATTGGAATGGAAATCATTGGGCTAGTCAATACATATTCTCCCATCGATAGCTTGATATTATGGCACTTTCCAGAGCAATTTATTGTTCCTCCATTTGCAACCATCACTTGAAACTCTGGTGCTGGATATAAGAAGCAATTCAATTCTTTTGCTACCTTACAATGAATAAAATTATGGGTACTTCCTGAATCAATCAACACTATTACCTTTTTCTTTTATTGATTTGTCCTTCTATCTTGATGGTTTGAGGAGTGGTAATTCTCGCTAATGCATTACAAGATATGGTTGGATTCATTTCTTCTTTATCTAGGCTTTGTTCTTGGAGTATATCCTCTTCTTTTGACCATTCTTGCTCCTTTTCTTCTTCCTCTTCACAATCTATGTAGAATAATTTCTTCTCAGCACACTTATGACCTTTAGTGTATTTGCTATCACAACTATAACAAAGCCATTTTGCTCTTTTTTCTTCCAATTGTTGTGGTGTCAACCTTATAGGTTGTGGAATACTAGGGGAAATAACACTTCCATCTTTATAGTTGTGAGTGGTATGCTTCCTGGTTGCCATAATTTTGCTTTCCATTTTTCTTGCTAACCTGAATGCCTTCTCTAATGAATCAGGTTCCAAAAGGCGAACATCATGTTGGATATTTTCCTTTAAAGTCCCTATGAACACATCAATCCTATGCTCCTCTAGAATATTTTTTACCCTTATGTTCAATTTTTGGAACTCCTCAATGTGCTCCATTATCGAGCCCTTTTGTTTGAGACTTATCAATTGGCTAAAAAAAGTGTTGCTTTTTGTATCCTCATAATGTGCTGTCAATTCTTCCGTAAAAATTGCCCAAGTGATAATTTGTTTACGAGAGAAAAGCCATTGATACCATACAAACTGATTTGGTTCCAAATATAAAGTTGCAATACGTACCTTTTGTGTGTTTTGCACATTATTGAGATCGAGAAATTGCTCAATATGTAATATCCATGTTGCGGGATCCTTCCCATCAAACTTCCTCATATCAATTTTTGGAATATGGTGGGTCTTCGATCCAACATTAGAGTCTATGGAATCAAGATTAACATTTCTTTTGTTCTCATCATGAGTTTCCTTTACTACCCTTTCACCATTAGTGACCATTTCTTGTAGCAACTTATTCATATTTATCTTCAATTCTTCCATCTTATCATCCATGCCATTCATCTTAGCTTCCATGCCATCCATCTTAGCTTCTACGCCTTTCTTTAAACAATCTATATTAGCTTCTAAACCTTTCTTTAAACCATCCATCTTAGCTTCTACATCTTTCCTTAAACCATCCATCTTAGATTCTGTTGCTTTTTGTGCAAGTGACACTTGTTGCACTTGGTCTCATAATTTTGATATATCATGTTGCATTTCTTCCTCTTCTTCATAAGTCATGCTAGAGCTTTCAGGTTTCTTACTAGGTGTTCGCATTTTCTTTCCCCGGGGCATCAATTACCAATTCAAACTAATTTTTCAAACCAAGCTTATGCAAAAATTTTTAAAAAACTACACACCTTTTTTTCACTTTGTAGAAGCTTGATATTGAATACGATGTATCTCTGCAATTTTGAATCATCCAGTTCTGAAATTGCGAACTGTAGTATCCCTCTGTGTCCTCTTTCCAATTCCACCAGTCTGATCCAAGTTGGATTCTCCAAGGAAAAGTTATGCACAATCTCCCAAGATGACCTGATTATAGACTAGTTCAGTAGAGCGAACTTGTACGACATGCCACAAGTCACTGTTTTGACCTGTGGATCTGAAAAAGATATAGAAGAGACTATAGTTCGTCCTCTTTCTATACCTTCTTACGAAATTTCAATCCGATGCTCAGAGAGAAAGTTATGACGACTTTCCCCACGTCCCCTGTTTGGAATGTAATTCAGGAGTTTGCAAAATGACCAACTTCCTCAAATCATATCTCCGCAAATATAGCACAAAAAGCTCTGAAATTCGGACCCGAGATTCAGTGCAATTTATTCTCAAATGGGTTTCTTTTTTACTTTTGAAACATCGCAGAAAAAAAGTTATAGCGAAAATTCCACAATGACCTGTTTGGAGCAGCGAAACCCTAGAATCCAAAGCTCCGATACCAAATGTTATGAAACCAGCTCACAAAAAGATAGAAAAAAGAGATCCACGCCTTAGAATTCAGCCTCTTTGAGTGGGAAACCTCCTTTACATTACATAAATGAGCAATTCTTGGATGATTCAAATGAAAAAACCTCCTTTCTATATATAGGAGTCTAAGGAGTCACAATATAACCCAACCGACCTAACAATAATAATATAAAGCCACAAAAATAACAATAGAGGGATTCTATGGGGCACAGTAATAACAATATGGGGACAATAGGGGCACAAAAATATTAATAAGGGATACAACTACAATAGTAATGGGGTAATCACTAGTATTATAGGGACCCAACATTCACTGATGGGTTCTCTGGGTACCACCAGATCAAAATCGCACCGGAGGACAGGAGCAAGACAACCTTCGCGACTGAGTGGGGTTATTTTCAGTACATTGTAATGCTGTTTGGATTTAAGAATACACCTATGATCTTCTCACGCGTAGTCATTGCTGTGTTCAAGAAATTTATTCATATGTTCCTGGAAGTATATTTAGATCACTGGACCATGTTTGGACTAGTTAAGCGCCATGCAGCATGCTGTGCCTAATGCTGGATACCTGTCGACGATACCAGATCGCGTTCAATCTCAAGAAGTGTTTGTTTTGTGTTCCTTTTGGGAACTTTTTGGGGCATGTGGTTTGCAGGTAGGGGCTGATGGTAGATCCCGTGAAGATAGCTGTGATACTAAACTTGGAAGCGCAGAGGAGTGTGAAACAGTGCACTACCTTGGGACATACGGGATATTACAGAAAGTTTATCAAGGTTACGCCCAGATCACTATGCCTATGGAAAAATTGTTGAAGAAGGATGTCACATTTTGTCAGAACGATGACTGTAAGAAGAGCTTGGATATATTAAAAGAAAAGATGGTCACTGCATAGATTCTAGTCTTCCCGGACTGGAACAAATAGTTTCATGTGCATGTCGACGCGTCATGTATAGTGTTGGGGGCAGTACTGACACAGGTTAGTGGAGAAGGCTTGGACCATCCTATCACATTCGCAAGCCAAAAATTATCCAAAGCGGAGAAGAACTATTCTACCACTAAGCGTGAAGGGCTAGCTATGGTGTATGTGCTCCAGAATTATAGGCACTACTTGCTGGGAGGCCATTTTAAGATGTATACGAATTACTCCACACAGAAATACCTGGTCAATAAGCCTATGTTAGGGGGGAGAACCTGCAGGTGGCTCTTATTGTTCCAGGAATATGATTTTGAAGTTGTTGTGAAGCTTGGATGATTGAACGCGGGACTAGACAATCTGTTGTGCATCGAAATAGGGGAGGAACCAACTAACTTAGAAAAAGGATTTCCTGACGCACAACTATTTGCAGTGCATGTCGCGGATGGTCATTTTGAAGATATAATATAATTCCTAACAACAGGTATTGCACCACAAGGATACACTGTCCAGCAGAAGAAGGAATTAGTGGTGCGCACAACAGATTTCTCTGCCATTGCTGGGCATCTGTATAAGATGGGGATTGATGAGATATTGCGACAGTATGTACCTGAGCTTGAAATAAGCATCATCCTCACGGATGCTCATAGGGGCACTGCGAGAGGACATTATGCAGGGAGAGCGATTGCGTAGAATATTCTACGCGCAGGGTTGTGGTGGCCAACCCTCCATCAGGACTCAAAAGCATATTGCAGGGCGTGCGATGTGTGTCAAAGGACTGGCAGACCATCGCGAAGGGATGAGATGCTTTTGAATCCTCAGATGATGTTACAACCCTTTGAGAAATGGGTGATGGACTTTGTGGGACCCATTTAGCCACGAGGAAAGAGAAGTGCAAGGTACATTATCACCGCGACGAAGTATTTGACTCGTTGGGCGGAGGCACGACCTGTGAAGGATTGCATAGGCGCGACCACTGCAAAGTTCCTCTTTGAGCATGTATTGACGCAATTTGAATGTATGAGGATCTTGATGAGTTATCGCGATACACACTTCTTGAATGAGACGATCAATGCGCTGACAAAGGAATTTCAGGTATACCACCAGAAGAGCACACCTTATCACCCGCAGGCTAACATGACGGTGGAAGCGTTCAACAAAGTGCTTGAAAATGTGGTGACAAAGGTTTGTAATGTTCAACAAAGTGATTTGGACATATGCATACCTGCAGTATTATGGGCTTATCAAACAACATGAAAAAAGTTGACTAGGCATACCCCCCCTTAGGCTCGTTTATGGGGTTGAAGCAGTAATGCCTATGGAATACATCGTGCCTAGTCTGTGCATAACAACACTCACAAATATGATGGATCGTGGAGCCCTGGAGGAGAGGCTCGCACAACTGGATTTGACCAACAGGTCCAAAAGCAGCGCGAAAAGGCATGGCATGATCGACACATCAAACTGCGCACATTTAAGGTAAATGACCTGGTTTTGCTATATGATAGTAAGTTTGATAAATTTCTAGGGAAGTTCAGGATGCACTGGTTAGGGCCTTATGTCATTAAGGAGATTATTGATGGAGGAGCGGTACAGTTGGTCAAATTGAATGGAGATCCCTTCTTAGGAAAGGTGAATGGCAGTCGCTTGAAGCCACACACCGGCAGTCTGGCCATGTGACTAAATTAAGGTAGCATAGTCTTAGCACTCCAAGCAGCTGAAAGGAGGCACAGACTATAAACTACACTGTCTGGGTTGGGGAGCTGCACGTTTGGAGGATGGTGCGAAGCAAGGAAGTGTCACTGGGTCCACGACAACATGGAAGGAGCTGCGCTACCTAGGGAGAAATTGCGCAGTTCGACTGGAAAGTGACGGTTATAGTCACTGTTCATGAAAAGACGGCAGAAGTGAGGCCTAATGGAGTAGGTAACTGACATTTAAGATGAAATTTATGGTTCAGATCCTTGAAAATATGCTGCCAATATGGCATTAATGAACCAATTTTGGGGGGAACGGTCATATTTGAATTCAAAATTCCCTATAAATTAGAAGTGGATGTCCAATGAAAAACACTTGACATTTTTAGTATTTAGTTGTTGAGTTCTCAGACACCTATGGACCAAGAGTTTTTCGAGGCTTTCAAGTAGACTCCCGCATTTGAAAACTTGCTCGAGACGTTGCAAGCATTGTTAGAGAGTGTTACGTCAACACACCCATAAATTATAAATACACAGCAAGTAGTAGAAGAGCCAGCACAAGGAATGGACATAGAAACAGAAGTAGCTGCTTTGGAAGTGGCCGAACTATTGGTAGAGGTCCCTAAGTCACCGAGAATGCCAAGATCGAATCCAACCCCAACCAAAGAGATTGTGAAGGAAAAGAAGGGCAAGAAACCTGCCATATTGGTGCGTGCATCACCAAGGCAAAACCCACCAAAGCCCACTGCACAGGAGAAAGGTAAGGCGATAAACCTAGAAGTATAGGAGGAGGATATTGAAGACATTCCAATGGACGATGAGGATGTGGGACCTAAAGTAGAGGAGGTTGAAACCTAGGGTGCATACCCTATTATGTGGTTTTCGGAGTATGTCCCTCCACGTGAGCCTAAGTCCAAGGTCCCAAAGGACATTGATGAGAGTAAGATTTCCCAGCAAACCCCTCTGCTACCAAATGAAATTACTTTCAATGGTCCGTGTTTGGCATGGGTGATGATACCGAAGCTTGAAGACTGGGACTTAGTGGACCACGAGAAGTTCCTACGCCTGGCGACCGAGCAGCTGATGCGCCCCATCATAGACATGAATACAGGAATGACTGTATTGGAGCCGTGGAGGTGGCTCAAGGGAGTAGAGAAGGCAGGGTTGCTCAACCTACTTTGGGTGCCGTACTATAACCACACCCCGGTGATAGTTTTGGTCATCAAGAAGCTGTTGTGCTTGGTGCATGATGGGTATCTATGGATGGAGGAGGCGATACGCATCACAGATGTGTTGATTCACTGAATAATGTGCTTTCCGTATACAGGTGAGGATCCAACGATGATCTTTAGCGGCAAGGGTGGCGAGTAGGCTCTTGCAGAGTCAATGAAGGAAAAATTCAAATTGGTGAAGAAGCCATGCGGGTACACTATCTCCAGCATCTGTGACCCCGCTGTGAAGGTAGCAACGCAGATCCTTGCAGGGAAGGTGATGCGGAAGTGTCGCACTGATGAGGTGCCAGTGCCTGTCATCGCACTCACACAGTAGTGTGCAGAAGGAGTCTAGTTTAATTGGTCAAAATACCTTCACGGAGAGTTCCTAGTGAACTGCCACAAAGCACAAGAATAAAGCAAGACATTCCACTATATGTGGCTCTTACTGTCGAGCTGGTAGCGTGGGAGCTACTAGAGGACAACCAGTTCCCTTCGGTCATGTAAGACCTCCCTGAAATAACGAAGTACACTTTGTTGTGGGTGACGTAGGACGTGCAGAAAGTTTGAGACAACAATATCTTTCGGATCTTGATGGATATGAATATTAGGATGGCCATCAATCACAAGCCACGATTGTTGCTCATGGTGTACGCTAACTTGCAGAGCTATGCCAAGTTCAAAGTCAATTTCCATCGAGTATCTATCAGGGCTCGGAAGGACCTTGCACAGAAGTGGTATGATTTACCGTATCTAGCCACGGATGATGTCATCGATGCAGTGCTCGATCAATGGCCAGCGGAGTGGCGCACTACCATAGACTTGGCAGTGGGTGGAAGAAAGTCTATTGTCTAGAAGAAGAAGGAGGCAAAGTTGAAGATGGCACAGTTGGTCGAGAAGAGGAAAAAGGAGGCCACTGAGAAGGCCCAGGCGGAACAGGCAGAAAAGTAGGTAGGTAATCAAGTAGGTGGAATAAAGCGTGGCTCTAACAAAGGCACACGATTGCCTTTGTCTGAGATAGAAGAGGAAGAAACAGAACAACATGGCGCAGACTATAAAAAGAAGTCCGCCCACATTAAGCGCCCAAGAGAGCTAGAGAAGGGAGGGTCCAAAAAGAATTCCAGGGCAACCAAGACCTTGCTAGACCTTATCAGATTAACGGAGGGTGACTTACATGATATCAGTGACACAGTTAGAGATTTCACCGTGGAGGCCCTGTAACAATTTGAACAACAACAACAGATCATCCTAGGGGCCATCCAGACTAGGTTGCAGGAGTTGCAGACCCATGCGTCGGAAGCTGGCACGGTGTCTACTAGCTTGGCTATTGGCCTTTCAGAGGCTGCCGATATGCTAAGCAACAAAGGCATCTAGTGCAATAGTGCTACCGGATGGAGCACTGACCATGGACAATGAGGCTGATAGGCCCACTGTCAGCGCCTTGAAGGGAGTTGTGTTGAACTTGGCAGTGCTTCCACGCGAAGCACTCCACCTCTTGCAGGATAGAGTAATTGCAGAAATGAGGGCCTGAGAGCATCGCCCCCTCCAGGTAATCAACGAATAATGGATCAACAAAAAACAGATGGCCCTATAGAGAAATGTTTCCATCGCCGCTGAGACTGAGATGACCAACAAGAGCAAGAAGATCATGCAGGTTGTTGAGGAGGCATGCAGAATGGTCCCAGAGTTTGTCATTTCCGAGGAAGAGCCAGTCAGGGTTCGCATCCGCAAGTTGGTGATAGGGTTGTGCGACTCTTGCACTGAGATAGCGCGAGTTCATTTGGAATTGAACCTACAAATTATCGGGCTACAGTTGAGGGCCCAACCCTCCACACTGCCAGAAGTAAAGGAACAGCGGGCGACCGCTGTCACAGAGGCAGTTGCGGTGGTGGAAAGTGCAGTAGAAAATTGCACGCAGTTGTTTGAGAAATCATTTGAGGTCCTAACAAGCTTGCAAGAGGACCCAAATGTATAAAGGCTGGAGATGGAAGTGCGTGAGCTACAACAGTGCTATGATGAAGTTAAGGGCACAACGCAAACCTTTGCATTGACACAGAGGCTAGCCAAGCTGCAGGAGGCCAAGCAGCTAAAGGAATAGGTGGATGTAGCGCTACATAAGGAAGCAGTGGTGAAGGCGCAACTAAAGCCCTGGCTGGAGGAATCTTACATAGTCACATGAAATATTAAAGGCAAGCTTGCAACTCTGCAAGCGACACAACAAAAGCATCAGGCTGACAACGTAGGAGCAATGACTGAGAAGACAGTGGAAGATGCGAAGCAGGCGACAACTTAGTGCATGACCGAGGTAGCGGTCATACGAGTTGAGCTAGATGGGCTTCGTGCAAAGATCTTTGCACCCAACGAGTGACTCGAGGGTGAGTCACAATGTTTGTGTTGGGGGCCTATCAGGAGCGAGATCCCCCAAGGGTAGTTTTGGGACTAAAATCTCATGTTTGAGTCAAATTTCGTAATAAAATTGTAAAGAATCCACATTTTGTGGTCGTGGAGCATGAAGATGTCATGTGTCAAAAAGGGTAGTACGCCTTTAGTTTTGTAAAGTAAAGTTGGTTGTAAGAGACCTACCCATGGTACGCGGACCATGGGATTGTATAAAAAGTGCTAAGCTTTAAGTAGTTAGAGGCACTGATCATGTAAGAGAGACATAGCTTTGAAGTAGGAAGTATAAGTCTTGGGTTGTAGCGTAGGTAGAGGCTCTGCAGCTGAGTGTGCAGAGGCCTAGGGTAGAAGTTTACAACTGAGTGTGTAGACCCCTACAGTTGTGTGCACAGGGTGGATAGAGTTGTAAACACTTGGAAGATATTAATAAAGAAAGATATTGTGCAATTCTTGTGTCTTTGTTCTGTTTTTGAATCTTAATATGTTATGTATAAATTTCCTTTATTATGCTTATGTGATGCATGAATGAATGCAATTATGTTGAATAATTGAACACAATAACAATTATATGTTTACATGGTGATAACTATAATTATTTGATAAGATAAGCAAGTCACTTAGAGTAATTTGGAAATCTACACAACACGCAACCATAGCAACATGAAAGTACCTGAGCAGTAGGCTAAGGCTATGTGAAGGTCGATCACACCCTTTCGTGGAGGTATTAAAGGATAGAATAAAGGGCTCGTCTTGCAAGCCCTAGAGAGAAGCGACCTGTGTAAAGGTAGGGATAGAGGGAATCAAATGACATCACAACCATCGCAAGGTGCAAAAACTTGGTTCCAACATCCCACCATACTTCTTCGGTGAGACTTCGGTCCATGCTTCGCGGGCTGATACCGAAATGGCCAATAGTGTAGGAATTTGTTTAGCTAATTAACGCTGAACCTAGGTCAAGCCCCCTCAAGCCAACAATAACTCATCACATAGATCTTGAAACATCATGAGTTCTATACTTATTTGAGCTGAAGATAGACAGGTGGAATTAAGAAGAGTGAATGTTTTGATTTCAAGAAGTGCACATTTAAATATATAATCACAGAATTTCATACAGGCATATGTATTAATTAGTTAACAACAATGAATCTATAAGAATATAAGAGATATTTTTGCAGCTACAATTGCTTGAAATCAGAGTGCAAGTGCAAACATAATGGAAGTTTAACAGAGAAACAACATACTATAATACTCGAACATGGAAATCACCATTGTTTCATTCATATTAAGAAAGATGTAGATCTAGAATCCATACAACTTCAGAAGCACATACAATTTTTTCCTAGAATTTAGAAACTTTCTTCAATGTTTCTTCCTCCCTTTCATAAAGAGAGGGAGGGTAAGAAAATCAGTTACAGAAATATCTTCATGTAGAAATTTACAGTTATCTGTATGAATTGATGTCTTAGCGTAAGTCCTCTAACTACTATAGCAGGGAGATTCCTTTCTTGAAAGCAAAACATAATAACAATACAGTGATCAAAACAACAAAACAAAATTAATCCATCACAACTGAAATGATGGTTTCTGGAAATATATTCATGCCACTCTTCTTTGCTAGCCTTTGGTCCTATTATGTTCTTGCTAAGTCATGGTTAATCCTCTCTCGGCCGGTTCCAGGTCAGTGTCAGTCTTTAACAGCCTTTGAAACAACTGCCAACTCATACACCTTTGTAACTTTATGTTAGATAATATCGGTGCCCTGAAAAGTCTGGTGTCGTGTTTCATGGAGTACCCAGGAGCCTTTCGAATGCTAGCCTTTTAACACAAGAACATCATGAAACAAGTGACACCGACTTCCCTTTATGCCATTGGGAATACAACCCCTTTTCCACTTCTTCTTTTATGTGATCGAGGGCTTGAACCGAGTGCTTAGTCCTTTGGGTGCTAAGGCTTTCAATTTTCATGCGAGGTATTTTTCCTTTGTTACTTGAAAAACCTTTAATAAATCCTTACACCGCATTGGTTGATATCCCAGATGTGAGAACCTTATGAAATAAAGCCTATGGAACATCGCATCTGGGGGCCCCTTTTTCTTATCGCAATCACAATCCCACACCCAACGCTGAAAACAATTTCCCTTAAGTTTTTTCGCTAAGCAGTTGTGATTGTCGATATGCGGAATGACACCATCGTTTCCACATGTCACCCTATGAGTGGTGACATGTTTCACCTAGAAATGGCCCCATAGGACCCCTGAAAATGCTGAAACCGAGTGACACGTGTCTGCCTGCCACGTTAGCATTCGTACTGCCACGTGTCCTTCGTACTGCCACTTGTCATACATATTGCCATGTCATTAGTGACATCAGCTTCCATGTCTGCTCTAAGGACCAATCAAAGGTTACCACGTGGCCCCCTGGAGGAGAGAGAAAAAGGCCTGCTTGACCCTGTTTTTTCATGCTTTTCCTTTGTATTTGGTTTTCTTGGCTCCCCGATGATGTACCACTTTATCGCGATATCGACGGTTTGCAGGTCTTTTTAAGTTGAAACCTCGTCGATCGGCCGATCGCCAATCGCCAATGCCACATGGAGGAGAGAGAAAGGGGGTCTCCAATTCCTGTTTTGTCTGCCTCTCCTGTGTTAAACTGTTTTAGTCCTTCCCTGACGATACAACATTATATCGTATATTGGCCCCCACGAGTTCTTGGAGTATGCAGTGACTGCATGCCTGTGATGACAACTAATTTATGGGATTGCGATATTTCCCTTTGGCACTGAGAACCATCGATAATCCTTAAGTGTGAACCCTGAGAATCTACCAATATTTGATCGCCGATTGCGATTTTCCCTCCATACAACCATTATTTTGGTTTGGTGGGCTTTTGCAAGGTAGACCTTCAAAATGATTTATCTTCTGCTCCAAGAGTCCATTTTTGCACTTCCATATACTGTTGGAAAGATCTTTCCGAGCACTACAAAATGGGGATGGTTTGATTCAGCTATAAGATATTTTGTAGCCTCGGAAAGGGACTCCAAACTTCACTTTTCTTGGGAAAATTTGACCATTTGAAACCCACAATGCAGTGAGTGAAAACATGTGCTATATTCTTCTATAAGTTTCTTACAAGTGTATTTATATTCCATTATCCTTTCTTGCAATACCTGGAGGCTCTTAGGGTCGATATCTTCTTCATCAGCCTAAGAGGACATGCTTTCCATTTTATGAGTCTCTTCTTTAGCACAATCCTTGAGGTCTTCATCAATAACTTGATCCTGATGATTTGGTGAAGAATCAAGAAACTCTTCCTCAAGCATATAACCATATTTATTAACATCCTCCTCACAAGGTTGGGTTATATTTTGCCTTGAAACATACTTTATAGATATTACGGAATGTGGATCCTCGTAGAACATTAGCATATTCGTCATGCATTCTGACGTGGGATACTACAGTGTCCTTGTCATATCTAGAGCGAGAATATATGTGGTCAACATGTTGCTGGGCTCTATAAATTGATGGCATGGGAGTCGCAAGGGTGAATGAAATTGCCTTAACAAATGCATGCTTCACCCTATAAGAATTGACTTTAAACTTCAACGAAGAACTAGGGCAACATTATTCCAATGGAGTTTCCCAAATGATATGTCAATGATGCAGTAAAGGAACAAGACACACGTCTCGTGTCCTTGAAAACGGTGCCAAAAATGTTTCCACAAAATATAGCAGGGGTCTTAGGAGGGGTACTGTTACGCACCACCTATGGGTAGTATGCATAAGAGAATTTTCTCCTAGATGGTTCTTAGCTAGTACCTAAAAAGCCCTTGCAGCCACTAGATAGCTCGATGTGCCACTATCTCCACCACTCGAGCCAACCATGTGGTCCCTTGCCTATCTGTTATGACCGTATATTTGAAGGTGGGCCTCACGACCATGAAGGTATGGCTTTTCATTCGTATAGTTGAGTAATTTTTCTTACTTATCATAGACACTTTTGGGCATGGATTAGTGGGGGGATTTGATGGAAAGAATGGGCTAGGTCTGTATTCTTGTCTTCTCTACCCAATTTGGTGGGTAGCCTTGTATCCTAGTCCCATGGGATCTCCTTTACTGGTTATTAGCTTTAGGGCTGACACTACATGGGAAAATTCCAATTTTGGTTGCATGGTCCCACTTCCGAACAACATATACATCACTTCCCTCCACTCACTTTAACCCCATTTATCATTTTCCCATTCGGGTCCACATTTGTCTACTGGGTCCACAAAGGGTTAGCCTCCCTCTCCCATTTCCCACACCTTGGGTCGGGCCTAGAATGATGCACCAGAGGTTGGTGCAGCTAAATAGCAAAGAAAAAGCATAATTGGCTACTCTCAATAGGAAATGTACCACAAAATGCAAAATATGGTCTGGACATATGAATTTAGCACGTGGGCAAAAGCCAAACTTGAGCTCTACTCATTTATGACCATCACCCTGGTTCTTATGGAACCTAGATGAGCTCCCTTCACATTAAGGAACCCATGATTATCCCAACCCCTCATGGGCATTGAACTGCCCCACCTTAAGAGGGGGTATCTACTGCTATATCCTAGAAATCATGCTCTCATCCCTTGCAGCCCCAAACAGTTATGAAGAAAATTCAATCGAAGGAAAAATACATATGAAGAAGGGTGGAAAAACAAAGGCCAGGTAATTCATGTAACACAATTTTCTCCCTCCTACACTCATATACCCAAGTGTGGGCTTTCCTCATTATAGCTACTCTTATACCATGACATGTGGTTTGGAGGCTTCCTTTGATCTTCACTCTGTTCGATCATTATATCACATGCCACCTACCCATTGATGGATGTACCATGGACATGTCACCCCCTTTAAAGGTTAAAACCACCTAATAGGGTCCTTGGTTAAACCCCTTATTGGACTTGGAGACACCTGTACATGTTAATGCCCAGTATGGAAGGACATGCCACCATGAAGTGTCTAATTGATTCCATGATTTTTAAGATTTTTTACTTGACTACCCTAATGTTTTGTTATATTGGAGGGAAAAGGGATGCATTGGATCTTATGAAGGATTGCAGCTGGGTCTCCATTTGGAGTTTGGTCTCCCTATACGGGGTCCTGAACCTCTAGAGGACCACTGAAGCATCAAAACTGATAGCTTGTTGGCTTGAATGTAAAAATACACAAGAGGTATTTGTAATAATAATTTATTATATATAAAAATGTATAAGTGATGACATAATTTTATAATGAGGACCTACATTTATACCTTGGCAAGTGTCCTTTCAAGACTAGATATGTCTTCTAGACATGTCTTTTCATTTAACTTAATGACTATTTAACATAACCAATATCTGATTATTTAATATTTATATTTATTTTATTTATTTACTTGTTATGAATTATATTCATAACAACCATATTGACACTTGTAGGGTGAGCGTTTAGAGCCATGGGCCTCCACCACAATAGAGAGTACTTCATGTATCCCCAACACCATTTAGTGATTACTTGTGTTCCACCTTTTGGATGAGGATGATGCTCCTATATCACCATGCCCAACCAACTTCACATTTGTACCACACATTTGGCAGAGGTTTCAAGGTCCAGATGAGGATGCGTCTCACTGCAGGAGACAAAGAGTGGGCATATGTCATCATCCTAGCCCTCACAGATGGTTTACAAGCATTATCGATTCACTTGGAGACTCGTGAGGATGTCATAGTGCCCCACACCCACTTGGGGACACCACATATGACTTGCTTGAACATTAAGGGGCCAATTGCTTGTCCCCTATGTTTGGAGACCATTCTTTCACGATGGTACTCTTTAGACTCCACTAGGCCTTCTCAATGGCCCAAGGACTCATTATGTTGTTTCTTCTGCCCTCTCGAAAGACTTATTTTATGTTATTGAGTTATCTTGGTGGGATTGTCACCAAGGGATATTATTGCAAATTCTTTTATTATTTGGGGATTAATTAGGCCTAATTAGTTAAATCAACTCTTTAGAGAGGATAAAAATTGATGAGAGGCCGATTCATTCCTCTCACCATTTCTTGTTTTGGATTATTATCTATTGTGAGAATTTCACATCCCCTTTTGGAGAAAGAGTTTAGTTTCATGGATGAATTTTGATATTTGGATATTATTTTCTTGATCTTGGAGCTTCAATTTTGTGTTGATTTCATGATTGGATATAGTCATTGTACATATAAGTACTATTTTTCATGGCTATTCTTTACTTTTATCTTGTCACATGAATAATATATGGAATTTTCTCTATCTAGATTTGAAAATTTCCCTAATTTATGCGAAATTATGGAAGTTTTGGATTTTTGAAGTGTTGCATATATTACATGTGTCATGTATAAAGAATGAATGTTCCTAGAGATTAATTTCATTGAACACACCTTGATAAGTCATCAACTATTTCATATAGAAGTATAAAATATTCTGGTAGCTGCTCTCATGCCCTAATTTTCCATGCGAAGTTGCGTAGAAGTTTCCTTGATTGGGTTAAGTCTCTCCAAATAAAAAAATCATCGTGACTCCATATTTTCCAAAGGAAAGGCATTGATCTAGCCATTGGTGGTCATTTTAAAAGAATATTTTTCTCACTTTTTTCTTCTCCTTCTAGGCACCTAGGGAATCCAATGAATTTCATTGTAGCCATTCAAACCCCTCAATTTTTGGTCCACTATTGCGATGGGATTTTCTATAGAGGTCCTCCAAGTTTGAGGCAAATCTGATGGTGGAATCTTGAGATAGAGCAAGCTTTAGTCAGAAGACCAATTCTCTCCCTAGGTTGGCTTGGGTTAGTGTCCTCACTGTTATAACCCTATTTTCCACTCCGTTATAGTGAGAGAAACCCAATATCAACTTACCTCAGTTGTTTAGCTAAATTACATCTCCTTCCACTTTTTATTTTATTTATGTGAGATTTATCCCATGATAAAAGTGTGAAATTACATAATTGAGAAATTTCTCATAATTATTTCACCAAAATATTATAATTATGAGATAATATTTATTTCATAATTGAGATAATTAAAAAAAAACTCATAATTGTGTAAAAGATTTCTAGAGTCTATCATTCTCAAGGAGATCAACTTGACCCACTTGTGTATGAGTTGGATAGGGGTCCATTATTGTATAATTTTTCTAACTTCTCAAACCCCTAGGTATCTAGATACATTCTCCCAAAAGATAGAATGAGCCTTTATAATCTCGCAAAGAGGAAAGGGGGTAAGATGACGTATCCAAGCTATAGAGCCAGAGCTCTGCTGTATTGGGAGAGGAGACCATACTACAAACTTGAGGAGAGAATATCCATTGCTAGAAGGTATATTGATGTACTTTCACTTATATGGTTAATATAAATCTATGTTCCTTCCCCTTATATCAGTTTTGTGGTAATTTATGTGTAATTTCTAGATGTTTTGAGCTAACGATCTTCTGCAGAAGATCACTTGTCATCTTTGTTTGGTTGTGCTTGTGTGCATGATTTGGATCTGGAGTGGATGAAATAAATTTCTTCATTGGAGCACAAGGATACTGCATCAGGACCAAAACCCTTCACCAACTTGCAAGGAGGCAAGGTACTTTCTCATACTTTGTAGCATTAGAAATTGTATCGAAGTTGCATGCATTGCCATGAATTGGGGATTTTTATTAGATTGTCTTATCAATTATTTTTTTCTATCTGGTGATCGCAATTAGGCATGTGGTGAGCTCTAGTATTGCAGCAATGATGATGCAACTCCTGGGACTCCCTACTTTACTTTTATCAACTCGGTAGTTCGTAACAAACTTGGAAGTGATGGTGCTATATGCACAAGTACTGGCTCTTACTACAGGTTATCACTTGATCAGCTGGCACAAGTTCACTAGGAGCTTAAGCCAACTTCTATGAGTTCTTAGAAGAAGCTTTTAACTATGATGGATGAAAGCTAACTCAAAAGAGGTTAGTCTACTTGCAGAAAGAAGATGAAAGTTGAAAGGAAATGCAAACCCTAGCAAACCCTAGTTTTACTGACTAACCTTACTTGTGCAAGAAAAGAGATGTAAACTAATGGACTGGATGCCATTAACTATTCCAAAGTTAAAATGCATGTGTTTAAGCTACTTCTGAAAGAAAATATGAAAAAAATAATCTTTTGTATTTTTGAGTAATTTTATGCAGAATTATTACGCATGTATTTTTAACTATTTTTGACTGTGCAGAGTTTTATTGGCGAAAGGAAATGGAGTGGGAATTTGCAGGAGGTTGGGAAGGTGTGGAGAGGACCTAAGGGGTCCCTAGCACCCTTCTGGAGATTTCCACCATGCTCATATCTCAAAAGATCGCTCGCATGAACTTCTACAGGAGGTTGCAGGGGATCTACAGGAAATTCCACAGGAACAGGCCAAAAGTGGTTTTTAAAGGGTTGATGGTGAAAAAATAGTGGTAAAGTGGAGATGAAGGATGGGTAGGGATGTTAAGAGGTCTAGGACCTGCTAAATGAAGCTCAGGAGTGATGAAGATGGTTGGATTTGTTCAAGGATGAAGAAAACAATGTTGCACAAAAATGTAGAAATTAAGGCAAGTTGGGAAAGTGTGGTGAAAGAGGGAAAGAAATCTTGAGCGAGGGACTGGAGCAAGTTGTATAATGGAGGAAGGATAGGTAGGTGTGTCTTACAGTTGTTTTGCACACTACTTTCCAAAACTGATCCAAGCAAAGACTAAAAAATAGAGATTTATCTATTTTGACCTAATCTAACCCAAAAACTAGAAACGTGATGAACAAAAGTTTATAGATAGGAAATCATGCAAGAAAGCTATGGAAACTAACTAAGAATAGATATAAGCATGAAAACACAACTAATATCAACTTTTCCAACTCAAAATCTAACACTAACAATTGCATTGGAAGGAAAAAACAGTGTTTTCGTGGCAACAAGTGTGCCTTGGTCTCAATTCATGGTCCCAAGGAGGGAGAAAGGAGATCAAGGATTGCTTGGTAGCCTTTTTGTGGATCTTTTCTGTTATCAAACTATCGAATCAACCTGAAGCATGAACAACTACCTTAATCATAAAAAACAACCTAAGTAACAAAGCAAGATTTAACCTATATAACAGAAATTATTCTATGAATGTAGTAAAAACACATAAAGTACAAAAAGGAGGTACTGGGCACTTGGGTTGGGACCAACCCTAAGAGCTACAACCTCCTAAGAAAGATCAGAGCTGGTGCAAAGCTAGATTCATCTTCATTGATAAAAAAAATGATAGTTACATCACAAAAATTGTCTGGGAGAAGAACTCTAAAATGTGCTGATACAGGGCTGCACTAAAGTGCGAAAATAGAATATGAAATAGCTAAACTACTAAGGCTGAAGCCTTCCTACTTATGCAAATGAGGACTCCCAACAGTCCTCCTTAACTTTAGGAGCTTGGCTGCCCAAAACTGCAGTTAACAGCCACTTCACTAGACCTACTCAGTTGCCCCTTGAAATCATCTTTGGTGGGCTGTTGAACTCTGAGCTGATGGTGGAGAACTCGAGGAAGGGGTCATTTACTATAGGAGACACCCCTTCTATAAATCCTTAGCCTTGTTTCTTCAAATTTGGCTGCTAATCTGCTCATAAATGCCTGATCTCAGTCAAAAAATGTCCAAAATTCTGCAATAAGCACGTATTAGACTTTGTGATCAAGTTAATATTCCCATTCACTCAATTAACATAAATATATTCAAAAGCATGCATAAAACTATGGAGAATGGTGGATTAAATGAGAATAATAGGCAAAATGAGCCCATATAGTTACCCATTTCCGGGGCTCATCATCACCCCCCTGCTGAATGTGTTGCTCATCCTCTGAGCAACTAATCCAGTTCATCATCTTTGATTGCTTTGACTGCCTCTCTGACATCCCAGGCCTCTGAGGTGATGTCCTCTTCTCTATCATGAAAACCTACCTTTCTGTCTACTTCCTCCCATTGTCTTTGTTCCTCTTCTTCCTTGACCCCTTCTAATAGCCCTAGCAATAATGGAGGGCTGGACTTAAGGCCAATCTAGTTGGCTTTTAAGTTCTGCATTGATTGTTTGTATAGGGGTACTCTTCTCATAGCCTCCCTCTTTCTAGTTGGGGAGTGGTACTCTCTTATTTTTAGACTATGGGACAATGTGTTCCATCTCCTTGTGCAAGCATGAATGCAATTATCACCAAATAGTCTTTCCATGTCTTCAAAGTGAGCAATGGCCTGAGTTTGCCTTTCAACATAGTCAGGTACAATGTGAGGGTTGTCTACATGGTGCCGATGGGAATATATGAGAGTTGAGGGATCTTCTGGTTCTTCCCTTATCATGAGTGGCTCACTTAGTTCCTTGGCCATAATCTTCTGAATCTTTACTGCCCTCTTTTCCTCATGGCTTAACCAAGAAGCCATGGCCATGAGTTGCAGATCTCCTAATACAATGTTTGGGCCCCATAGATTCGTATTAGGAAGTGCCAAGTTGTGTAAATAGAATTCTGCTAATTTGGCCTTATCTTCAATTGAGCTACTGACACACAAATGCATAAACTGATTGTAATTCTAGAATGGGATGGTGCCCCCTTGGGCCAATCTATTAATTTGAAACTGCAACCATTGGTTTTTAAGATATAATGCATAGGATTTAGCAGTTTTCCTACATTGTAAGGCTTCTATTGCCCAGTTGGCCATGCAAGCCATTTGGGCTTCTTTTTCTTGCAACTGCTGTTTTAACCTGTACTTCTTCTGCTGCCTGAGACTCCTTTTCTTGCAGTAGTTTTGTTAGTATCTCAAAATCAGCTTGTAGCTTTCCCTCTTTATGTTGTTTCTCGATTGTTTCCATGTTTGTTGGAGGTCCTTCTTGCTGCTGCTGCCCTCCCAAAATGGATAGCCTATCTTCCTTATGAACTTCCTGTAGCAGCAACTACTTTTTCAGCAACTCATTCTCCTGTAGCTGGGCTCTTTTGCTGCTTTCTACGTACCTCACCATGGCCAACTCCCCTCTTAATTCCATTAGCTTGTCCTCCATGTGGCCTATGTCCTCAACTCCTTTAGATTTGGCAATTTGCATCCATGTGTGTGTTCTGACCCTCTCTTTTTCTAATTTGTTTCTATGGAACAAAGGATAAGGACATAGGTTCTTTTCTCAGCAAGTGGATAGATACGCAAATTCATTTTTTTTCACACACACATAGGCTGGCCTCTACTGCTGCATGTATATTTCTTACAGGAGAATTTGAAAAGGGATGAGGAGATTTCGGATGCAGAGAGAAAAAGAAACTGTGTAGACTCAGGGAAATATGTAGGCAGACTTTCACTTTTTTTTAATGCACAGGCAGATTTTCACTCTCTTTTTTCAATATAATGTTGTGTTCAATTCACCACCTTACTCAAACAAATAATGCACAAAGAAGTTTTCCTGAGCCTACCTCGTTTTGGACTTGAATTTCGACAAAAATCCCGGGTTTTCTTTTTGCAAAGCTGTTCTCTACCTTTCCTGTAGAACCCTTCCTGTAGAAATCTCCCGGCTCTTGTAGAATGAAACTGTGCTCCTGTAGAGCCTGATAGGCGGGATATTTTTTAAAAAACAAGCAGAAAATTGGTGGAGGATGACTAGTTAGCTGCTCTGGAAGTGGTAGGTACATACTCCAGTCGAGAATGTCATGAATGCAAAATGAACAAAGGGCGGTGAATGTCTTAACTAAGTTGTCTTTTAACTACTGGCGTGATTCGTGGTGAGGAGATGAGGTGGCCAAACCAGACCGTTGATCCTATGTCATGGTCATAATTCCATCTGACCGCCATCACCTCCCTTACTCCTGTTATCCACCGCCACCACTACCAGTCCCGAATATTTCTTCCTGAATGGACATACCACACGTGTTGGCTGTGTATCTGATCGACAGTTTTGAATTTGACGGGGCTCGTTTGAATTCCATGAGGATGTGTAACTAAACAAGGGTGGCCAGTTAACTGGCCACTGATTCCATTCAATCTAAACCATTTCTATAGTCATGCAGCCTTGAAATATGATTCATGTAATTGAGGAATAGGTTTAGGCACTTACCTGCTTAGTTGTGGCCGTGTTATGCATATTTTGGATTTTGGGACCCTTTTCTTTATTGTGGTTGCTGCTTGCACTTTGCATGCTCGGCCTCGGGCTTTTGCTGATGTTCACATGTTCAAACAGAGCTCCTTGCATGTTTCATATGCCATACTTTGCTGTCCCTATCTCTGGAGTATGTTTTTCAGAGGGATCAGCTGCTACAGGAATCCTGTAGGATTTCCTGTAGCTGCTTCTCCTTCTGAAATTCAAGCTAAAATGAGTAGGGCTACAACTATTGATGAGGGTCTTGGCTGACAAGGAATCACAGATGGAGGGTATCAGGTATGGTGAGTGAAAAGGCTGCTGCTTTGATTTGTCATTAAATTTTTTTGTTTGCAGCATGAAGGAAACAGAATTTCTGTGTGTGACTGTGCAGGGACATAAAAACGAGTGCAATGAAGGTGTACAGAGATGGAAAAGGGCAACATATGGTGAGGGATGGAGGCAGGGAGGTTCACAGGCCTCATAGACAGATTCCCAACCCTCAGGTCCTCTTCTGAGATCAATTTTGGCCTTTTTGTAATTTCTACAGGATCCTCCTGTAGAAGATACATAGTTTCTTGTAGGAGGTGAAATTTCAGACCAAATGAGACCAAATCTTGAGAAAGGGTAACGATGATGGAGGAATGGACTGTGAGGGATGCATGCAGCCTAGTCATGTCCTCTGTCTTTGTCTTGTGCGATCCTCCTAAAACCTGTAATGACCTTCTTGCAACCTGCAATTTATTCAATAGAAATTAGGTTTATTTTTTTCTTTTTTCCTTCTTTTTCTTCTTTTTTATTTTTTTTAGTCAGAGACAGTAGGGGCGCCTCCAGGAGGTTTTCACCCAAGGATCTTTTATTCCTTTTTTTTTGTGTTTTTTGTGTTTTTTTTTTTTTCTCATGGTGTAGGTGGAGTGGAGACAGGGGCTTGTTCCACTACCAATACTGATTTACTAAGAGTCTCAATGAACTCCTGCTTGGAAAGGGGCTTCCTATAGATATTCAATCTATGCCCATTGACGAGCATGGGGATGGCTTCTTCATCAATGGTCCAAATAAGGACTGAACCATTGTCATTGCATGTCTCCATTGTATATGGTCCCAGCCATCTTGTCCTCAGCTTGCCCTTGAAATCCTTGTATCTTGAATCATACAGAAACAACCAATCTCCTGGCTGAAATTGCTTTTCTTTGAGGTGTCGGTCATGCCATATATTTCTTTGAAGTTGGACTACCTCTAAGTGGAGAAGGGCCTGCATTCTTTGTTCATCTAATCCATTCAGCTGAAGCAATCTTTCTTGTTGTGCATGGTTGAGATCTAGGTCCAGCTGAGCTGCCAACCTCAATGTGTTATATTCAAATTCTATGGACAACAAAGCCTTCTTCCCGTAGACCAACTCATAGGGTGTGAAACCTGTTGTAGTTTTCCAAGTAGTGTTATAGGCCCAGGTGGCCTCAACCAAGCAATCTGCCCAATCTTTTCTGCTACTGCTCACTACCTTAGTCAAAATCCCTTCCAAAGCCCTGTTAGTAACTTCCACCTATCCATTTTCTTGCGGATGATAAGGGGTGGAAGTTATGTGCTTAATCTTGTGATGAGTGAGCAAGTCTTCAATAAGGTTAGAGGTAAAATGACTTCCTTGATCTGTGACTAATTCTCTTGGGTAGCCAAACTTGTAGAAGATATTTTCCCTCAAAAACTCAACCACTTTTTCTTCTGTTGCTACGTTGATTGCCTTTGTTTCCACCCACTTTGTCAGGTAATCCATGCACACAATGATGTAGGACTTCTGTTTTGAAGGAGGGTTGATATGACCCACAAAGTCCATGCCCCAATTCTCAAATGGCTCGAAAGTCACTTGAGGCTACAAGGGCATCTCATCCTTTGGAGTAGGTTTCCCCATCTGTTGACATCTATCACATTGGCTGATGTATCTCTTGACATCTTGATGAAGAGTGGGTCAATAGTAACTTGCCTGTAGAATTTTGAAGGCAGTTCTTTTTGCTGCAAAGTTGCCCCCACAAGGCCCATCATGATAGGTTAGGAGGATGTCAAAAACTTCCTCCTCTCTGACACACCACCTCAAAATCTGATCTGGGACAAGTTTAAAAAGATTGCCCCCAATCCAAGTGAATGGGGCACCTTTCCTCACGATCTTTCTCTTCTCTTTTGAGGACAGGTATGGTGGAAACTGTGCTAAAACCAAATATTTTTCTATATCAACAAACCATGGAGAGAGTACTAAAATAGAAAATAGGTGTTCATCTGGCATTTGATCATCCACCATCCCTTCTTCACCTGTAGGCAAATCTAGTCTAGACATAAAATTAGCAACAACATTTTACTTACCTGGCTTATCAACAATGGTCAAATCAAATTGCTGCAATAAAAGTAACCATCCAATGATACGAGTGTATACATCGGGTTTATTCATCAAATACCTAATTGCAGCATGATCAGTATGCACGAATGTTTGATAGCCAATGATGTAGTGTCTGAACTTGTTTAGGGAATGGACTACAACCAGGAGCTCTTTCTCGGTTACAGTATAGTTTAACTCTGCCTTGGACAGGTTTTCATTGACAAAATATATGGCATACGGTGGCTTCTCTTCAACTTGTCCTAAGGTTGCTCTATGGCTTTATTCGAGGCATCTGTGTGAATGTGGAAAGGTAAGGTCCAGTTTGGACCTCTCAAGATTGGGGCAGTTATCAACTTACCTTTCAAAGCATCCAGAGCCTCTTGACAGTTGTCAGTCCATATGAACTCAACATCTTTTCCCAAAAGACAAAAAAATGGAGAGGCTAGCTTACTGAAATATTTAATGAATCTTATATAATATCCTGCTAAGCCTAGAAAACTCTGAACATCTTTTACTTTTTGAGGAGGCGAGACCCTTTGGATGATAGTAATCTTGTTGGGATCCACCTGTAAACCTTGATGACAAATTGTATGACCTAGCACGGTCCCTTCAGTCATTAGGAATTCACATTTATCAGGACTGAGGGACAGGTTCATTTCAATACATTTGGCTAAAACTTTCCTCAGGTTAGTCAGAGCTTCTTGGAAGTTAGAACCATAAGGGGTAAAGTCATCCATATAGATTTCCACTGAATCATGAACCAGTTCAGCGAATATACTCAGTACTGCTCTCTGGAAAGTGGCAGGAGCATTGCATAACCCAAAGGGAAGGACCCGGTAGGAAAAGGTACCCCATGGACAAGTGAAAGTGGTCTTATCTTGGTTTTCCGGGCTGATTTGGATCTGATTGTACCCACTAAACCCATCTAGGAAGGAAAAGAACTTCGTCACTACCAGGCCATCCAACACTTGATCTATGAAAGGAAAAGGGAAATGGTCCTTCTTGGTGGCTTTGTGAAGTTCTTGATAATCTACATAGATTCTCCACTCCCTGTTTTTCTTGGGAACAAGCACCAAAAGAGAAACCCACTTGCTTTCAGAGATGGGGTAGATGAATCCTACATCCAACAACTTTTGCAGTTCTTCTTTGACAATGTCCTTATGGGTTGTATTCATCCTCCTTTGAGGCTGCCTGATTGGTTTACAATCCTATTTAATGTAAATGTGATGGGTACAGACTGAAGGGTGGACTCCTTTCATCTCCTTATAGCTCCAAGAAAAAGCATCCAAATGGTTGTTCAATAAGCTACACAACTCTTTCTCCTGAGAGGGGGATAGGGATGAGTTGATCTTCAAGGTTCTTTCAGGGCCAAATTCCACATTCTTAACTCAGAGAGAGGTTGGATCAACAACACAGAGATCAACTAAAACATTGGCTTGGGTTTCTTCCACCAACTCTTCTAATGGTAGCACACTGGGGGGTGGATTTTGAATCAAATTCTCAATAAGATCATCCTCGGTCTGAGGACCTCCCCTGGTGGCTTCCATTGTGCACAATGGTGCGGAGTAGACTTCATCCTCATCTTCCTCCTCTAACCAGAGAGGTAAGTCATGTTCTAGCAGAGGTTGGGCAGGAGGATATAGGACTAGCTGTTTGGACATATGCCCATTCTTGATGGCCATGCTTCCAGCTCGACAACTGATGTAAGCATTTGCAGTAGCTAACCAAGGCCTTCCCAAAATGAGGGATACCTAGTAAGTTTTGCCTTTGGCTGAAGGACCAAGAAGTCAGCAGGGTACTTCCAGGAATCAATGGAGACCATGAAATCTTCCACAATCCCCTCAAGAGTCACAGTGGAGCGGTCTACCAAATGCAGTACTGTTGAGGTCTTTCTTAGGGGACTCTGAAGGTTGAGTTTGAGCATAGTGTCCCTGGTCATTACGTTAATGGTAGCCCCTAGATCAATCAAAGTGTGGGGGATTATGGTGCCATTGATGTGGACATCGATTCAGGACTTCTAGGGTCCAGATATTTTAGATAGATTATCTGTCCCAACATTAGGTCAAATAGTTGTCCTATGACATTGATAGTTGGGGCATCTCTCTTGCGCCTGCCTGGGTGCCTAAAACACTTCTCTTTGATCATTTTTTTGTAGATTGGTACATCTTTTATGGCCTGGAGAAGTGGTATTTTCACACATAACTGTTTAAGTTCTCCCAGAAGTTCAGTTTCTTCTAGGTTTGGCTGTATGGTTCCAATTAGTTTCTCAGGAAAGGTTGGAATGGCTTTGGGTTCACTTTCCTGTTTTTCTTCCTCATCCTCCTCAGGAGGAGGTTGGCTATCTGGGAGGACCTTCCCAGATCATAGGTTGATTTCTTGAATCTCCATAGCATAGGTAGGGCATGTTGTTTCTCTAGTATATACCTTTTGGGCCTATCTGTTATTGGGGTTCGAGTTCGGTTGAGCAGGTTTTTGGGGTTGTCTTGGAGGAGCAGGAGGTAATGGTTGTGGTTGAGCAGGTGGTGGATGTAAAAGAGTGGGAGGAGAGTTGTATTGGGACCTCCACCCATGATGAGGTGCATCCCACTGAGGTTGTGGCTGAGTGTGGGAATGAAATGAGTGAGCAGCTGGTTGAGTATGGTATTGAGGAGGATACGACCAAAGAGGGGGTGTGGACCAGGAAGGATGAGCAGGGGGGCCCCAAGAAGGATGGAAGTGGCTTGATTGGGGTTGTAATAAGTCTGGGATGTCCCTTGCATTCCCTACTGGTAAGGTCTAGGTCCATGTTACCTCCTGTGGGTCATGAACTAGAATGGTTCAGTGGCTCCTTCAGCCCCTTGGTACATAGCTTTAAATCTAGGAAAGGAAGGGCACTGATTTGTAGGATGGTCTTCTTCACAGAAAAACACACTTCTACAGAGTGTAATGGACATTTGTTCCTAGAATGCTTTTTGGTGCACCTGGGACAAAAGATGGCCAAAGCCCTTTCAGCTTCCTCTTGATTCTTTTGGATTCGCAAGGTATCCATTTGCGTGGAAATGGTTTGTCTCATATTGCTTTTGAAATCTTCCATCTGATTTGACAACTCATTTTTAAGGAATGAACTAGATAAGGGGGTACTGGCTAAGAGTTGACTTCCCCTAGCTCTCTTTCTGGCTGCCCTAGAATGGTTTCTAAACACAGTCTTTATGTCATCGTAAGGTAGCTAGTAGATGTATCCCCCGGCCAACAAATGGAGGGTATCTAGAAGGTCTTCAGGGACTCCTCTGAGCAAAACCAACTTCAGAGATTCAGGGTCAAGTGTGCACCTGGCCCTTTTATAATTGAGTTGAAACCTCTCTTTATAGTCTTCTAAAGATTCATCACTTCCCATGGTCATTCGAAAGATTTCTTCTTTTGTATCCTTTGACCTACAATAGTCCCGGTATTTGTTGTTAAAGGCTTACTGCATTTATGCCCAAGTTGTGATACTGTTTCTAGGTAGCCCCATGAACTAGCGGAGTGTTGCATCCTTGAAGGTAGAAGGAAAGAGTCTCAACTTTTTCTCGTCTTCTGCATAGTCATAATTTCGACAAAGGACAGTGAACTCAAACAAGAAGGTATCAGGGTCTTCAATAGTTAATCCATAGAAGTGAGGTAAGGTTGAGGGACTTATGTTTTTCATTTTTGTGTCCCCATTGGTCTCTCGGATGGGAAAGGAACCTTCTACTCTCTCCCCATTTCCTCTACCATTTTTGTTTTCAGCCATGGTCTCAGGAGGAATGGTTTCTTGTTCTTCTTATGTTATAGGATCTTCGTATATCTCTGGAGGTTCACCTATAGGTTCTTCTGGATCACTGCCACCAAAGAAGAGAGAAGGGTGACTGAGTGATGTGGTGGGGGTGTTGGGTAGGAATTTTCCTGAATTGTCTCTATTCCTACGAGGCATGAAAGGAAATCTCTTTTTTGGGTGATTTTTGTTTGTTTCTTTCTACTTGTACCTGCAAAACTGAAATTGATTGAACAACAAATTGCAACTAACTGAAATCTAACTTGCTAAAATGAAAATGCAGAATTAAAATGAAAGCATGAAAGGACTAATCTATTTTGCTTAAATGAAATTGCAGAATTGAAATGAAAGCAGGAAAGGACTAATCTATTTTGCTGAAATGGAATTGCAGAATTGAAATGAAAGCAGGAAATGCTAATGTATGCTTGCTGAATTGAAATTGCAGAATTGGAATGAAAGCAGGAAATGCTAATCTACACTTGATAAAATGAAATTATGGAATTGAAATGAAAGTAGGAAATGGTCTAATCTACTTTTGCAGAATTGAAATGAAACAACTACTCTACTATGGCCGAAATAAACCAAATTAGCAGAAGGTTGTAGTAGAAAGTAGAAGAAAAGTAGTAATCACAAAATACTTTGACGCTTCCCCAGCAACGGCGCCAAAAAGATGGTGAGCTCCAGTATTGCAACAATGATGCTGCAACTCCTAGGACTCCCTACTTTACTTTTATCAACCCGGTAGTTCATAACAAACTTGGAAGCGACGGTGCTATATGCACAAGTACTAGCTCTTACTGCAGGTTGTCACTTGATCAGTTGGCACAATTTTGCTAGGAGCTTAATCCAACTTCTATGAGTTCTTAGAAGAAGCTTTTAACTGTGATGGATGAAAGCTAACTCAAAAGAGGCTAGTCTACTTGTAGAAAGAAGATGAAAGCTGAAAGGAAATGCAAACCCTAACAAACCCTAGTTTTACCAACTAACCCTACTTGTGCAAGAAAAGATATGTAAACTACTCGATTGGATGCCAATGACTATTGCAAAGGTAAAATGCATGTGTTTAAGCTACTTCTAAAGGAAAATATCAAAAAAATCATACTTTTGTATTTTTGAGTAATTTTATGCAGAATTATTATGCATGTGTTTTTAACTATTTTTGACTATGCAGAGGTTTATTGGTGAAAGGAAATGGAATGGGCATTTGCAGGAGGCTAGGAAGATGTGGAGAGGACCTAAGGGGTCCCTAGCACCCTTCTAGATATTTCCACGGTGCTCAGATCTCGAAAAATCATTCGCGTGAACATTTACAGGAGGCTGCAGGGGATCTACAGGAAATTCTATAGGAACAGACCGAAAGTGGTTTTTAGAGGGTTGATGGTGAAAAAATGGTGGGAAAGTGGAGATGAATGATGGGTAGGGATGTTAAGAGGTCTAGGACCTAGTAAATGAAGCTAAGGAGTGATGAAGATGGTTGGATTTGTTCAAGGATGAAGAAAGCAATGTTGCACAAAAATGTAGAAATTAGGGCAAGTTGGGAAAGTGTGGCGAATGAGGGAAATAAATATTGAGAGAGGAACTGGAGTAGGTTGTATGATGGAGGAAGGATAGGTAGGAGTTTCTTACAAGTTTTCTGCACACTACTTTCCAAAACTGATCCAAGCAAAGACTAAAAAATAGAGATTTATCTATTTTGACATAATCTGCCCTAAAAACCATAAACGTGATGAACATAAGTTTATAGATAGGAAATCATGTAAGAAAGCTATGGAAACTAAGTAAGAACAGATCTAAGCATGAAAAAACAACTGATATCAACTTTTCCAACTCAAAATCTAACATTAGCAATTTCATTGGAAGGCAAAAACAATGTTTTTGTCGTAGCAAGTGTGCCTTGGTCTCAATTCATGGTCCCAAGGAGGGAGAAAGGAGATCAAGGATTGCTTGGTAGCCTTTTTGTGGATTTTTTTTGTTATAAAATTATCGAATCAACCTAAAGCATGAACAACTATCTTAATCATCAAAAACAACCTAGGTAATAAATCAAGATTTAACCTATATAATAGAAATTATTCTATGAATGCAGTAAAAACACATAAAAGTACACAAAGGAGGTACTGGGCACTTGGATTGGGTCCAAACCCAAGAGCTATAGCCTCCTAAGAAAGATCAGAGCTGGTGCAAAGCTGGAATCATCTTCATTGATCAAAAAAATAATAGTTACATCACAAAAACTATCTACAAGAAGAACTCGAAAATGAGCTGATACAGGGCTGCACTAAAATGCGAAAATAGACTATAAAATGGCTAAACTAGTAAGGCTTGAAGCCTTCCTACTTATGAAAATGAGGACTCCCAACAGTCCTCCTTAAATTTAGGAGCTTGGCTGCCCAAAACTGCAGTTAACAGCCACTTCACTAGACCTACTCGGCTGCCCCTTGAAATCATCTTTGGTGGGTTGTTGAATTCCCAGCTGATGGTGGAGAACTCGAGAAAGGGGTAATTTAGTGCAAGAGACACCCCTCCTATAAATCCTCAGCCTTTGTTTCTTCAAATTTGGTTGCTAATATGCTCATAAATGCCTGATCTTGGTCCAAAAATGTCCAAAAATCTGCAATAAGCATGTATTAGACTTTGTGGTCAAGTGACTATTCCCATTCTCTCAATTAACATAAATATATTCAAAAGCATGCATAAAACTATGGAGAATGGTGGATTAAATGAGAATAATAGGTAAAATGAGCCCATATAGTTACCCATTTCTGGGGCTCATTAGCATGGTATCACAAATCAATAAATCCTTGCATGTAAATTACATTGCAACAAAAGTGGTGCTTTCAATGAGAGCATATTGACTTTGTGCCCACTTTGCCTCCTATCTTTATTTATTTCTCTCCTATCCCAGTTTGCTAAGTTTTATCCAATTTTTCCAACTCTTTGTAGCTACTTTCAGGGTTTATTTTCTAAATATTTTTCTTTTTTATCAGCGTGTGCACAAGTTTTAAGGAATTTTTAGTTTTTTCCCCAGTCTCCTCACAGGGAGTCATCTGTGCGACTGGAGAATCCCAATCGGTCCCTTTCAATTAGCAACAAAGCAAAAAGTTGAAACTTGCCTGTATTATGCGTGTGACTGGGTTTCTAGCCTTGAAAAATTAAGTTTTGTCTTCATAAGTTCCTATTTCTATTCTTGATAGTCTGAGATTCCTGCTTACTGGCTGGATCTAGACTAGATTTGTTTTTTTTTTTTTCTTTATTTCCTTAGATTTGTTTTCCTTCATTGGGAGAGGTTTTTGTCTTGTATTGGACATTGATCTTCTTGTTTTTTGTCGATCTATTAGAGATTTGTTGGATCTATTTGTTTTTTTGTAGTTAGCTGCTGATCTTTGTTAGATTTGAGCCATTTCTTATTCATTGGTTGGGATCTTCCATTGCTTGTGTTCTTTAAGGTTCCCTTGAAGGATTCTTTGTGTGCTTTGGTTGAGGACTAGTGTTTTCATCTTTAAATCTTAATTTCAGATCTATTTGGCTACTTTCGGTGACTGCTTGGATCTGTTTGATATCCCACTTTGGGTCTCTTGTTGCCTTTGTGCACTTTTGTCACTAAAACGATAATTTTCATATAAATGCATCAGGGTTACTAACAAATAGTCATTCACACCATTTTAGTTTCACACTGCAACTGAACTGTGTAAATAAACACCACTTAAAATCAACACGATAATTAAAATTAACTAGACTCGTCCTTTATTTTTACTAGTAGTATACCAACACTAACTTAGGCTAGGGTCTTGGAGATAGGTGTGTGAGTCAACTACTCCAAGACTACAATAAAAACATAACAAATTGCAGTAAGGAGTTAAATACATTTGCAGTAATGCGGTCTGGGAAGCCCTTTTAATAAGAGGGTTACGCATGAGTTCACACTTGGGCTAAGCGAGGTGACACAACCCATTTTACTTTGTTTCGAGTGGCGCGATATAGCAGAATTTACACGCATATAAACTATGTTATTAGCACTTGGGGATCACTTGAGAGGAAAATCTCAAGGGGGTTCCGGTCTTAGCACTTTGAGTTAAGTGTCCTACCCTTGCGTGTGGAAATGTCCTACGATTGTCCCCCCAGGTCATGTTATTGTTGGTGGTAAACACAGTGGCCTATCTCTTAGGGCTCATACATAGGTGCAAGGCCAGGTTTGTCTTCTTTGTATCTAGGAAAAATATTATTCATACTTTTTAGTCCTCTTGGAGGGTTCCCCATGGCTAATAAGGGCACTTGTACTGAGTTTGTAGCTAAAATGGCTAAGAAGCAGGTCATTAGTGTAACTGTTCCACTGCCAATTTCTTTGTATTTTGCTTTGCGTGTGCTATCTTTTAGGACATTTCTAGTGTGTGTTGTTTGGTCCAAGTTAGTATTTTTGGCTTTAGGGTGTTTGCAGTAACATAATTGTGTTAAATTATACCTTTTCACCTTGACTGAATTTATTCATCGTTAGTCACGACGTCTTCACAGTTTTCCTCCTGAACGAGGTGAACTCATCACTCCTGCATGAAGAGTGCATGTCAGTGCTCAAGACATAGATCAACACGTAGTTTTGGAGTTTAATACTTGATCATTCTATTAGTGATCTGATCTCTATTGAGACTTTGGCAGACAATTTTTCTTCTCATTCCAATCCACCTTTGACCGATCCACTAGGACCTTAGTTGTTGCGGTTGAACCCTGACGGTTCTACACTGGATTATAATTTCATACCTTTGTTAGTTTTCTACCCTATGGAGGAGTCTAAGACCTTGTTACATTCTACGTCAACAATGTTAGCTGCCATGTCATCATTTCCGCCTCTTAGTGGGGTCATACCTACTCCTCCATCTACACCTCTCAAATATTCTTGGGGCATTCCATCAGTCCCATCAATAACTCTTGCAAATTTATGGTATGAAGTATTTTGTCACATTCCCAGTATTGTATCCTGAAGTGTCGCACTTTGTGTCGTCAATGCCACAAGTGTTGTAAAGTGATGAAAGTTGTCGCAAACAATGTATTCAAAGAATATCCCGGAAGAAAAGGAAGAAAATTTGCCTTGAGAGAATTATGAAGGACTTGTAAAAAACCTTTTTTGCAAGACTAGCACATTTCCTATAAATAGTGTCTCGCACTAGTAAATTCTGGCATTATACATGACTAGCGCTGCAAGCACGATTTTTATCAAGAAAAATCGCGGTGATCCTCTTTAGGCATTTTTCCCAAAATGAAGGAGAAGCTTCCCTTACTAGAAAGCTCAAGAATGACAATGTGGTTTTAGGTAAATGAATATTGGAATGATACCTCCCATTCTTGGCCCTTGATCCTATTTCCATGGATCTCTTCCTTGAGATGTGGAAATCCTCCCTCTTTTCATGGATCCTCAACTCCCTCTCCTTCACTATAAATAAATTTCCCACTGTTACACAACATTTTATCACTGTCCCTGTACTCCCCATTCCTTGATCCTGGAGGACCTCTACATTGAACCCCGCATGATTTGCCTTCATCGAAAAACTCCCATTATGTCCCTCTTCATGAGCAGATCATTTCCTTTTTGTACCATTTCCCCTGAAACTTCTATTTTTCCCAATTTACAAGACTAGCACTAATGACCTTTGTCTCCCCTGCGTCGATGTGCAGATATTAGCACTATTCCTTGCGCCGATTGGTGTGACTGATCTATGTTCTAGTCGCACCGATCCTGTTATGGAATTTTTTTTAAAATTAGAGCTGGAGCTTCCATCTCTAGAAGCTCTGTAACGGAAGTCTGGTAAATGTTTTGGCCGGATGGGGTTGAGGATGATAGTTTGGGCTCCTTTCCCCTATAATGATGGAACTACCTCAAGGGATAAGTCCTTATCCCATGAGAAGAGGATCCATCTCCCATCCATTTTTCCTATATAAACCTCCCTTCTTCCCAAGCACAAACTAGTGATTAGTGTGAAAATTAGAGTTAGAGTTTTGGCCAAGTGTAAATATACTAGACAAGCAAGCTATTACTACTTGTAGCCATTTAGTTGTGTGAGGAAGAAGTGTGTTGGTTTGGAGTGAAGCCTAAAGGGAAGAGTCTTTAAACTATTGGTGTTTGAAGCCATCATGAAGTGCTAGCAGAAGTGTGTGGGAACCTGGTCTTTTCAGAGGAAGACTGTGACGTCAAGACGAATGGTTGTAATCTCTCTTTGATATTAATATATGCAACTATCGATTGATTTCCTACATGTTTTGTAATATTATATATTCGTGTCTTAATGCTTCTTGACTCATTAAGTAGGTTGAATTGTAATTTGTCTATTATTATGTTTGTTTGTTGTTGTTGTTTACTTGTTTTAGGAGCTTGAAGAAAGAAGTGAGAGATTGCTGGAGTGAGCAAGTAAGGACATCATCAAGCACGATAAACGACCAAGAGGTAGGCTCTCTTGATTGATTCTAACATAAGGAAATCTTCCATAGAATGTATCTGTTGTGGCTAGACCCATTTTTGGGCTAGAGGAATTTGTTTGTGTCCGCACTTATAATTTTACTTCACCACAAATTGGTGACTCCATTGGGGACATCCCATCCTTTTTCTTGTTTTGGATTTCATGATTTCGTGAGAACTTTGTTAGTTTCGCATTTTCCTTTTTGTTCTATTGCTTTTCTCCTGCTTACTGGCTTCAGTCTAATATCCATAGTGGTAGATCTAGTCCCTATTTTTTTTTTCCTTAGTTCCCTCGGACAACATGTTTAATCGGCTGACAGTCATGCAAACCACCCTGAATTACAGATGAACAATCATGCCAACCAGCCTTTGGCGCTTGTTTTCAGTTAGGCAGTTGAGCCAATCCATGTAAGTGAAGATTAGGGCTAGACCCCAATCTTGGCTAGTGTGTTCTGCTATTGTGTTTTCAACCCTGTGAGCCTTTTTGACTATTTTTTCCCTGATTAGAAAGCTACTTTTCATTTATTTTTGATGCTTGTAGGCTTGTCATCTTGCTGTTTGATTGATTGAGTCATTGAGTGGCCAGCGACACTAGGACATCTAGCTAGTCGTCCATTCAGCAACTTGTGGACTCATCGAGTCTGATTGTGGGTGTGTTTTCTCCTTGCATTTGTTTTTGATCCCTCTTATGACTTTGACCTTTTTTTGCACAAGTTTGAAAAAGTTTTGTTTAATAGTTTGAATGTCTTTTTCCAGCATAGATTACGTTTTCGGTCTTGTGTTTGGTAAAGTTGATGTTTCGTTGGTTTGAATGAACTTCTCTTTTAATGTTTTCATCTACTTAAAGAGCTCATAGTCTCATAAACTTTTCATTGAAGGATTGTATGCGAAAAGTTTGTTTCGTTGTTTCATGAGAAAGTGTGAAATTCTTGCTTGTTGTATCATTATGATTCACATCTCTTAAAAACTATAATTGCATTAACATTTGAAAAGGAAGTGATTTTTTTTCATTTTGAAAGGATTAATAGGTAAGTGCTTGCTAGGAAATTAGGAATTGGAATGAATTTTTCATTATTTTATTTTTCGAAAAGTGAAGTAGTGAAAAATCATTTCGTTTTCAGTTGCTTGATTGTTTGCATTTGATTGAGTAGTTTCTACCTTCTCTAGTGTAGGCATTTCATCGAATTGAAAGGGTCTTGTCCCATTTATTTTCATTTTAGGTTTTTCGAGTAGCATCGCTAAGACTTTAAAATTGAAACTTAACTCAAGATCAACTCTAAAATGAATTTAATTTACCTAAGGCACATTTGACATTAATGATCACATCTAGAAGGTCTAGGCTAGAGATGTGTTCCGACGTCTGTAAACCTAGTAGCTATCGTTAGCTTCAACATTAGACAGCGCTAGCACAGATTTGTGCTCCTCGTACCATCGTGTATATAACGAGAGACCCCACTAGGCTGCAATCCTTTTATCTTTAGGAAGCTGAGTCGGTCGCCTTGTGAACGTGATACAACGAACACAACATTCGGGGAGATTGCCTGCTCGTACTTCTTGGTTCACCAAGAGGTATTCTGCAGTTCACGGTTGCCTGGTAATCCAGTTTGCCTATATCATCTAGAGTAGTCATTTGATATTTTTGACTCATTAAACTTAAAAGATCATCTAAGCGCTTGTCCTTTCGAGCTTGTTTCCAATTGAAAGTGATAGATCCATCTTTGTCTGTTTCTCGAATCTTAAAAAATGAAAGAACATTATTCATTTATGCTTCTTAAATAATTGATTGCCCATGATCCAAAACATCCTATTAGATTTTTGACTAAATCGTGAGTTCCCTTAAAATGAAATTTTAAAGCCTTGAAGTTATTTGCTCTGTCGACAAAGACAAGGTCATCGTGGCTGAACCATCTGGTTCACCCATTTCCTCTTCCTCTCCTCCATCTAAAAGATTGTCTGAGGAGCATTTCCTGAGTTATTAGAGCCATTTGAGGACCAAAATGTTTAACTCACAATTCTTTTGAGTGTTCAACCATTATCATCTCGTCCTCCACCTACTTTCGATTCAGGGTCATCTATTGGTCTTGACTCGGAATCTACGGATAATCATGTTTGAACTCCAGATAACTCGCCGACCACTGACAGTTAGCTTGGAATGGTTATCTATCCTTCGAACCCTCTATTTGACACTGTTGAGATATCACCACAGTGCCCTTACAGTCCATACGATCAACCGGGTGTTCCTTTGGAACTATCCCCCAGTACACATTCGGCTGTCCATCGTCGTTTTTTTCCAGACATGGAACCCGAAGGCAATGCTCCAGTCACTTCTCCGGATGAGTCCGAAGTCTCAACTCCACACACTATTGAGGGAGAAGAATTGCAGTTGCAGTTCCCTCTCGAGGGTTTCCCTTATTCAAAGGGTATTCCTGCCAGCTTGCCACCCGGCTATGTGTCTTTAGGCCACTTAGTTTTAGGCACACCTAGTACCTCATCACTCTATCATAATTCTATTTGGGCATCAGGTGTCAAGCCTACGTCAAGTTCGTTCATCACGAACATGACTTCCCAACCAGTTCTTACTTCAGTCCCAGTGCAACCCACCATCTCGAACACTCTTGTATCATTGATCCCAGTTATGAATCAGTCATAACCGATCATTTCAAAGATTGTCTCTGCTAATTCTGCTATCCTGTTAGTCAATGGCTGGATTATGCCACCACTTGGGGGGCAGAACCTGAATGTCTCTATGGTGTTAGGTGCCACTAATTTGAGCAGCTCACAACCTCACACGCTTGGTATAAACCAACCCTCTTTTGGTATTATTTACAACCCTGCTGACCCTACTGGATCAAGCAATGTCCAGTACCAACAGGCTTAGGATCCTAGTGGTTCATCTGGATTGAACAATGTTCAGTATTAGCAGCCCTATGGGACTTAGGTCTAATACCAAAATCCTTACGATCCATACAGTTCTCAAGGATTGGTTAATCAACCTTACACCATCCCGTCTAGGCAGTACATCCAGCCTAGCTACGGCCAGATTCAGTTCGGTAATTTCCCAGCCACTGTTCAAGTATCCTTGCAACAACAAGGACAACTTTTGCAACAACCAAGGAAGCCTTTGTTACTGTAAGGGAAATTTTTGATGTAGCAAGGGCTTTCTGTGAAACAAGGAGGGAAGATTATCCCTTAGCAAGGTCACCTACAACAACTGCAAGATCAGTCCTTTTAACCATTGCAGTAGGCTGCACAACAGTAGATGCAATTATGCTCTACATACCTCTCAACCCATACCCTCGTAGGGCCAACCTCTGCAAACCCAAGGACAAATTTTGTGACCGCAAGGTCAGCAATACCAACTTAGGCAACAGAAACCCTTGTATACCTATCAACAAGGGCAACCCTTGTATGGACACATTCAAGGTCAAATCCTATAGCAGTAGGTGTAGAATCCTCTTGTCTAGGGCCAATAGGTTCAGAATCCTGCTGGCCAAGGGCACCAGGTACAAAATCCATACGTCCAAGGGCAACAAGCGTATCAACCTTATGCCCAAGGACTGCAGGTCCAAAACCCTCTTGTTCAGGGACACCAAACCCAACAACCCTATGTTCCAAGACAATAGGTCCCATACCCATATGTCCAAGGTCAACAGGCTCAACAGCCTTTTAACCCATATGTTTCCTATCAACAACCTGTGGATGGACAATTTCAAGGTATTCAAGGTCCAAATCCTCCCTTTGGTCAAGGTAATCTACAATGGGGGTAGCCTCAAATGCCATATGGCCAAAATCCTCCACTGTGGGGTCGAAATCCTTACCAGTAGGGATGGGCTCCTCCTTATGTGCTATTGGCTTGTTGGGGCTTGACCCACGTTCAGAGTTAGTTAGCCAAACAAATCCCAGTACTACTGGCCCTTTCGGCAGTAGTCTACGGAGTGCAGACTGAGATCTCACCCGAAGTAGTATGGGAGGGTGCTAGAACTAGGTTTTCGCACCCCAGAGATGTCTAATGAGTTCGACTAGTTTGTGGTTTCTCCTTGCGCGTACATTGTTTTGCGTACCTTCCTGTTCCTTGCGACCTGATACACTGCCTTTGCGCAACCATATCCAGGGGTTGTGCTGCATTTTTCCCTATTACCTAAGACCTTTCTTATGTTCCAATGTTATTTAATTATCTTTGTCTACTTGAGTGCTTTGAGTTATACTTAACAACATAAAACATTCACGCAGGTGTGCACAGTAAATAAATAGTATATTTGCAAGTTATAACAATCATGCATTAACCCAAGAACAGAAACACATAATTATAACCAAAACTTCTCTTTATTGATTCTTTCCATGGTTACAGACTCGACTCACCTTGTGCACTTAGCTGCAGGGGTCTGCGCACTCAGTTACAGACTACTAGGCCTCTGCGTACTTAGCTGCAGAGCCTTCTCCTACTCTACGACCCAAAGATACACTTTCACACTGCGACTCAACCATTTAGACTTCTTATCCTTCTCTCTTCTATCTATTTCCTTTACACTTAGAGCCTCACTCTATTTATACAATCGCATGATCCAGAGACCATGGGTAGGTCTATCTAGTTGACATTACATTACAAAACTAGGGTGAACAACCCGGTGACTCTAACATACTTTCACGCCCCACGCCCACAATTCGCAGAGCTTTACAACAAAATTCGATCAAAACTTGGGCTTTGAGCCCCAAAACATGCCTTGGGGGGATTCCATGCCCAATAGACCCCCAACAAAAACATCGTGACTCGCCCTCGAGTCACTCTATCGGCACGACAATCTTTGCACAGAGTCCCTCAACTATTCTTGAACCACACAGAGGTCATCAACGCATTGAGATGTTTCTTGCTGGATCTGTTGTAGACGTTGTTCCCAGACTGCTGTGTCGGGAGTGCTTCTTTGCATCAATATGTGCATCCCCTGCATGTGTGTGAGCTTGCCTTAGATTTTTGTTGTGATGGTAAAGACCTCGTCAATCCAAGGCTGAACGCGTGCCTTCAGGATTACTTCCTTATGTCGTGTCGTGTCCACCTGCTCCTTCAGTGCTTTAGCCCACTGCATTTGTGCAAGCCTCTGAGTGAGGACCATTGTCTGCACAGTTCCTTAGACACTATCATACTGCTATTGGAGTTCTCGCGCCTCTGTCTCTAAGTGCTGGATGTTGGGGTCCTCCTACAGATTTGAGAGTACCTCAAGTGATTATTCCAACATATTGGTGCAGTCTCGCACTACACCTCCAATTTCCTCCAACCCCGTTGTGATAGTGCTAGCGCACTGTTATCTAACTTCCAGGGGAGTGGATAGCTTCACCTTTAACGTTAGCTCGATGATCTGAAGATTCAACTCCAGCTGAACCTCTGTCATTTCCTACCTGGCCTCATGGACCCCTGTTGCTAACCTATGGATCTGACTGTGAGGTTGGTCGAAAGGGTACCAACCTGAGGGGGCTACACTTGTAATTCCTAAAACTACACTTTGAGGGCCCCCAACACAATCTGGTCCTCTTGTATGAAATCTTGGAGAACCTCACAGGTGACATTGCGCACTGTTTCACCGATTTCATCTAGATCACCCTCGGTTAGGGTGATCGGGTCAGTGAACAATTTCGAGGCCTTGACCTTCTTATGCGACCCTGCCCACTTTGTTGGGTGTTGGTTCTCTAGCTAGGTCGATGCGGTTTGTGGGTCTGTGCCTCCTTCTTCTACCTTTGCTCCCTCTGATTCCTACCCCTATGTCATGTGGCCCTCGCCCACCTTCACGGCTGCCTCCTGTGTTGCTGCTACTGCGGCGATTTCCTGCTTAGCGGCCTTCTGTGTCACATCCCATGCTTCCATACTTCTCCTGTTGCTGCTTCCTTCCTTTGCTTCTCGGCCAACTATGCGATGCGCAACTTGGCCTCATCCTTCTTCTTTTGCACCGCTGACTTCTCAATCTCTGCGATGTCTGGGGCGTGCCACTTTGGTGGCCATGCCTCTAGTACATTGAAAATAATGTCATCCATGCCTCCATGCCTCCGGGTAGCTTTGTCCACTATTTAGTTGGGTCCTTGCGCGCCCAGATATAGATGTTATGCATGTCCGCTTTAAGTTTTGCAAAACTCTGCAGATGGTTGTACATAGTGGGTGAAAATCACGACTTACGGTTGATCCCCTTCTGAGGTTCATCTCCATGAACACCCTGAAGATTTTGCTGTCGTGTATCCTTTTAGAATCCTTTATGGCCCAGAGCGAAGCATACTTCGCGACCTCCAGTAAATCCCTATCAATTGTGGGGAATTGAATATCCTTTAGTAATTCCCCAGCCATGAGCATTATGGACAGCAAAAACCATGCATAGCAGAACTTTTTTCCTTGTTCTTGGGCTTCGTGACAATTTTCTAGAGCTCATTGTAGAGGAATTTGGACCAGTTAAACTAGACCCCCTCCACGCATTGCTCAGCCAGTGCTACAACTGGCGCAGGTAATTCGTCTACGCGGCACTTGCGCATGACCTTTCCTGCCAGGATTTGGGTCGCCATGCACACTACTTTCTCCTTGATGCTGGAGATGGCATAACCACTTTTCTTCTTTTCTAGCTTGTAATTTTTCTTCATGGCCTTCGTGATGTCTAAGTCACTGCCCTTCCCTTCCAATATGTTTGCAGGGTCCTCTCCTTTGCATGGAAGCTAGGAGACGTGGTGAATCAAGTTTGTCATGATGGGGATGGGCTCCTCTAGCCACAAACACCCATCATGCACCAGGCAAAGCAACTGCCTGATGACAAAAATGGTTATTGGTGCGCAGTGGAAGTGCGGCACCCAAAGAAAATTCAGTAGTCCAGCCTTCTCCACTCCACGCAACCACTTCCATGGCTCTAGCTCTGTAACCCTCACCATAGTGTTCTGCTTGGGTTTCATGAGGTTCCTTGTCTCCAGGTGAGGGAACTTCTCGTGGTCAGCAAGGTCCCAATCTTCAAATTTCAGGCTCGGCACGCATCCCAGGTGTGTGCCTTCAAACATAATATTGTCTGGGAGGAATGGGGTTTAGAGCGAGCTCTTGGTCTCATCTAGGTCCTTGGGCACTTTCGCCTTCCCTTTTTGCGGGGGGACATAGGTGGGAAATTTTGTCACATGGTGTGTAGGCTGAGTGTCCTCCTCCATGCCTTCATCCTCTTCCTCCGTGATGATAAGATCCTCCATATCTTCTTCTTCTTCATTTGTTTCTATAGTGAAAGCTTTCCCCTTCTCCTCCATTGACAGTTTGGTGTGCAGCAGGTTCCGCGGGGACACATGTACGGGGACCATTGCTTGTTCATCCTTCTTGGGTCTCGGCATGCGTAATGATTTCAGGATTTTTGCAACAATCCCACCACCTTTTGGAACATCCCCCACAGTCAGGGCCTACGCAACCTCCTTGGTGGTCATTTCTGTTATGTCCATAACATCCTGATCAATTTCCATCGTACTCGTCCGAAAATCTAGCACTCGCGAACTCAGGGGCTTAATCAATGCTTGGCTCACTCCACTCAGGGCTCTGCTCAATCGATCAATTCATAAATGACCAAGTGTTGTTTGCTAGGCAGCCCTTTGTATTTTATAACACTTTTTGAATTCGAATTTGATCGTTCCCCCCAATTCCGGTTCATTAATGCTTTCTTGGCAGTGGATTTTCCCAAATCTTACCCATAAATTGCGTCTTAAATGCCTGCCGCCTACTCCATTTGGCCTCAAGTCAAGCATCCCATCGTGAATAGTGACTTCAACGGTCACTTTCTGACCAACCCGCATGGTAGCGCAACCCCCCATGTGCGGTCATGGACCTTGTGACTTTTTGTTTCTGCACATAGCTCCAACCTCGCACAACTTCTGGGTAGAGTAGTTTAGAGTCCCGCGCTTCCTTTCAACTACTTGGAGCTCTAAGACTGTATTTCCTTCAGCTAGTTAGGTGGCCGCACCACCCGTGTAAAGTTCCATCCTATCCTCCATCATGGTTCCTGGAGAATCCCCACCTTTTAATGTTACAGTTGGCATCGTGCACTTCACCATTTGCAATGTGCTACTCTAGTCACTATGCTTAGCAATACGTGGTCCAAGCCAAGCCATCAGACTAATCAATTCATGGCGACAGTGCTCAAACTTGTCAGCATGATCGTACGCACCCTGCCTTACCATTCTAGTTTTTTCACTGATAAAATATTCCTTTATCTCGTCCTCCAATTTCTTGACTTCCACATTCACCAGGGCGCTTTTCCTCCTTAACAATACCCTTTCTTCTTCAAGTTCTTGGAGTCTAAGGTTTCCCTATTGGATTTCTTCTTCCAAGGTTCCATGAACCATCATCCATACTAGTGCTGGATTAGGCTTTTCAAGTATTAGAGGGATTACAATATTCGTCTCATATTCCGGCCTTAGCTCTGCCTGTGTGGTTCGGTTCTTGCACGTGGTCCTATATGCCCATAGAACCGCTAGTACGCATAGGTCCTAGTTAGTCTGTTTCACATTGTGGACCTTGTTCAACACTTCACACACTTTTTCAAAGGCTTCCTCATGGATAACCTTCTGTGCACTTGGTTTTATCATACCTCCTGGTTCCAAATGAAGGGGTTGTTCACACCATTGTCTTGCCTGCTCATGCTTACCGATTGTGTTTCCTACCATGCAGATGGTGTGCCTTTGTGCAGGTTGTGCATCATATGCCTATATCCATCTGGGAAGGTGGGTGCGTGGGCCGTTCTATCTGTCATACTTGGCTTCTATCCGCATCTAAGGCTTCCTAGATTGTAGGCACATCATCCTTTTGCATTCACGCCAATCCTTAAAACTCTACTAGTGCATACCCCACCACCTTGCAGGTGTAGTGTGCAGTACCCATTTCAGAGCATCAAAATGCTATTGTTTCAACACTTCTTTTTTAAATTTGTTCAGGAACTTCTCCACCTCACTTAACCCATTATACATAGGTAGGTCTGTTGTCTCTGTTACTACACAGTGTAGTGGCCTTATCATCATGTTACAGTTGAGCTTGGTTACCTTGTGTAACCGGTTCTGCCATCGTTCTATCTCTTCATCAGAGTTTGATATGCAGGAGCTTTTGGGCTCCCATGATATTTAGCCATCCACAGTGGGATTTACCCAGTCTTGCTCCTGCGCGGTTATCTTGTAGATGCAGTCCAGATCTTTGTTGATGTCATTTTCAAGCACTGGTTTTGTGTAGCGCTATCCTTCTACTGGGTCTAAAGGTACCACTATGCACAGTGACTTTTTCTCAAAAATCATCTTGCACTTCTTTATATTTGTCACTCCATTCATGTCAGTGGCCCAATCTATTCCCTGTAACGCGAGATAGGGATTGCTGTCATCAACAATCTCTATCACTTCGAAATCTGCTATCGCGCTCACTCCTTTGATATTGATTGTGATTCCCTACAATCTTCCCATAGGTAGGATCTTTTGCTGGTTCACCATTCGTAGTTGGATAGGAGACCATTGCAGTGTAGGCCTGCCCATGCACTCCCATGTTTGCTTTGGAAAGACATTTGTGTCCGATCCTAGATCCAAAATCACTTGATCCATCTCATATTCCCTAATCTGTGCGGCCAATCTCATCTCCCTTCCTTTTCGCGTTGTGTGCTTCCCCCAACTTCTGGACTACATGTGGTTCTCCTAGCGCGGTCCTAGCACATCTAGTTATGAGTTCTTGTAGCCCCTTTACAGACTTGCTATCGCGTAGTAGCTTCATGCATGTCTCTAAGAATGTAGTGAGCATTGATGGGTCCATTTTCAGTTCCATTTTGTCTTCACTTCCTAAAGTGGAGGCATTTGCGAAGCTCCTCTTAGGTTCCATGAATGTCTCTTTAGCGCTCTCCAAATCGAATTCAGGTTCCTTCGTTGGAGCCCTGCGAACCCAAGTACTTTCTTCGGGTTGCTTGCCCTTTTCATCCCCCATCGTAATACCGCTTCGAAGCACGATATTTACATTATGTTATTCCTCGCGTGGCTCAGAACTCATCATTTGCAGGTTCTGAGTCGGGGGAGGTTGGAGTGATCCTTTATCATGTAGCCTCGCTATTAGTGTTGGACAGTCCTCTATCTCATGATCAAACAATGTATGATACCAGCATGATGGCTACATTGGATTCATACAGTCGTGAGCATAATGTCCTAGCCCTCCGCAATTATAACATATCAATTGGCCGCGACCTATTCCTAGTCCCATTCCTCCTCGGCCTCATCCACGCCCTTGAAATCCAGTGTGCACCATTCCTATGTTTTGATCAAGGGCCCGTGTTTCAACCTGAACTCTGTAGGTAAGAGTCTGATCCATCATCAGTTCATAACTTCTACATGTGCGCTCGTCATGTCCCACCAATTTTCATAAATTACAGAACAATTGTTGGGAAGTCTGTGTATACTTTGTAATAGATGGCTGTTATCTATAGCATGCTTCCCTCCTATCTGACAAATCACGCACCACAATGCAGGTGCCGCACTTGTCCCTACTTGTGCCTCTAGTCTTAATGGCATTGGTCCTCCTCCTGCGAGGTAATTCATGAACACCAGGCAGTGGTCCTTGTCGTACCCCTGGGCCTTGCACTTTACGCATCATACCTCTTCACACACTTCTGGATGAGCCGTCCTGTCTTATTTCAAACTCTACATCTCAAGGCACAATTTTTTCAATTGTGTGTGGAACTGTTGGACTCCTAGGATTGGATCTTGTATCAGAGTCTCGTGCAATCTCATTGCGACCTCCAAATCTTTAGCCTGAGTTGTTAGCCTTTGTTGCAACAATGCATTCCGCAAATGTGGTGTTAATGATGCTACAAACCATTCGCGATGTTGCCCATTTGTTAGTGTCATGTTCGCTTTGCGAATTGTGCACTTCAATCTTTGATCCAGCTCCCACGGGGTTTCGCCTAGTAGCATTGTGATTTCCTTGAATCCAATGATCGACTGTGCCTTTGATTTTGGTCTGCTAAATTCCTTGTTTAGCATAGCTTGGATATCCACTATCCCCGCATTCAGATTGTCATTAGAATGCTTAATGTACTAGGTCAGCACGCAATCCTGTAGAGCACTGACCAATGTTGCCTTCTTTATATTGTCATCCATGACACCCTGTGCTTCCCATACCGCTTTTACCATGAACCAAGATTGGTCTGGATCTTTGTTCCCTACCCCCTTGAATACTAGTAGCTTTATCGCACTGGCCATACTACTTCACGATGGTGGCAAAGGTGGTATGGGTGAAGTTGGGGGTGAATATGGTGAAACTAGTGGTGGTGTGGGTGGGGGTGGTATGCGCAGAATTCTCTGCTTTATCAGATTGATTGCACTTATTGGTGAAACCTTCGCGAGTTCTTCTTTGCCTCCGTGCAGACGTGAAATCAAGGGGCTAGTTTCTAGTTCTGTGCTACTTTTGTTTTTATAAATCCTCCCACTTCGCGTAGCCCCAAACATAAATCTATTCACATAACCCACTTTTCACATAATAGAATTTTAATCTAGGTGTTCAAAGATTTAAAGTACTTGTCAGGTGGAAACAGTCGATAGTGCAGACACAACCAACCTCCCTAGAAGCTTAAGGCTTTCTAGTGACAAACAAGACAATTAAGAGCAATCCTTCCCTAAATATGCATTTATCATATAAGAAATCAAGTGTTTAGATCCTACCTGTAACCCAACGCTGTTGTAGTAGTCCAGCCTCGTCGATCCGGATGAGCTCCTCCTTCTCTTCGAAACCTGCATTCACTAACAATCAAATGATTAAATAGCACCTGAATATCTCATAAAACAAAACATATTTAACATACAGACCAAGGAGTATATGAAACAACTCATAAATAACAAATTGTTGAGAAGAATGGACTTATTTGTATTAATAGGAAACAAAAGAAACCATTACAACCTGAGCCTTGGTGTTGTGCAGGTCCCTCCCAGGGTCCAGCAAGAGTTTTCCTTTACTTTGATAAGCTCACCCACTTCCAAATGAAACAAGAAAGGATGGGAATCTCTCCTCACAAGCTTCTACAAGGAAGTCCTAATTCCAGCAGCATATACCCTTAGGAATGTTCAGCTTTCAACCTCTCCTCCTTCTGGCCCAATGCCTGTATTTATAGTGCTCTAGAGGAAGTTATTCAGGTCCACCATCAATGGGATAAGCCCCTCTTTAGATGGGATAGCTCCCCTCTTGATGGGATAAGTTCCTCTTTGGCAGGGATACATGAACCATCTAGAGGCGCTTCATACACGTCAAATAAGCTTCTAGAATGCTCTAGAAATGACCACAAGTAACTTTTTTGGAGTGAAACTTGCGCCTTTTGACCTTTACAGGAGTACGCACCCATTGCTTTACAGACAGAGTGTACAAGTACGTAGGTATTGTGAAATTGGGGTGCGTACACGCAGGTAAGGCTAAGAGAAACTGCGTACCCAGAGATATATAGATTTTTAATGACTTTCTCTCTTTTTTGGAGTTTTACATGGAGAGCAGAGGTATGAGGCTTGCCAAGGAGGATAGTATGACAGTTGATGGAGCCATACTAACTGTAAATAGCCATGGTGACATTTTTTAGTGTAACAGATTGCCCCCTAAAGTGCGAAGCCTGTAGTAGATTAGGGTTTTATATCATCTAGGAAGGGTGAAGTACTTTATCATTTCAAGGATTATCTCGTGGAGAGCCCGGTCAGAACCTGCAAATATTCAACACAAAATACATATATAAGATCATATCATCGCTGAGGTAGGCATTCCCATACTCAGATTGAAAACTTTAACTAACAATCTAACTACAGCTCTGATACAGGAATGATTTTGCAGTACATCATAATCATAGACTTTTGTAGACACAGTATGGACGCAGCCATCTGTTTATGATTAATCTATTATATAATGAATACAAAACTCCTCGCAGCCTGGATGGTGGAAACTAGATCCAGGGTCTTCATTTCTACTTCTCGAATTGGTACGATTCTATCCATGCAAATAAATGAGTTGATGTCGAACATGGTAGAAACCACTTGATTACCAGTCAATGATGTAAACTGTTAACAAGCGTGAGAGAGACCACCAGTGATGTCAATGGTTCTCAAAGTACCCAGTACAATCCATGAGATGTGAATGAATGGGTTGATGTCGAACATGTCACGGAATCCTTCGATCGAAAGTCAATGATGTAAACTGTCGTCAAAGGCGAGAAACCTGCCATTGATGCATGCAGACTTCAAGGTACTGACGATTTCTAAGTCATCTTTCTAGATAATGTGCTGATGTCGATAGAAAGCGACCCGTTGCAAGCAAGCCCACAACACGAAATCATAGTTCAAGACGAAGAAATGTTGCTGTAAGGACTGACTCAGGGATGGTCAAAATGGATGACAAGTATTTTGCATATGAATGGTTTATTTGCAGAGACCTCTTGAACACATAATGACACGTCAAATGGCTTGGTGACGATTGACCCAAAGTTAATACCCATAAATGGTTGAAGACTTTCAAAGCGGTTTAATCAACTTTAAGACAAAGGATTTCCCAACCCAAGTGAATGAAAAGTGTCTTGTTCAAGAGTGGTAATAAGGTTTTTTCTGTGACAAAGGATGACAAATAGGCTCATTCTTCTCTCTTTTCCCCCACCATTTCTGGCAAGTACCTCTTTATTTTTTACAAGCTTGAGGAGGATAACATATGCTTGATTATAAGCTCATCCTTCGGATGAGTCCAACTTAGTTTTGATTCAAACCCTAAGAAGGAGTGGTCCGTTCCTGTTTGTAATCGAACAGGTCCTTTACTGTGAAATTTTAATGAGTCCAGTATAGGAGAAACTCGGCGTTTTTCAATTTTAGAGAGTCTGAAAAAACTAAAGAAGACTCCAAGTTGAACTTTTTCGTAAATTTGTGTCTCCCAAGCCCGAAAAAGTATAAAATAATACCTGAGAGAACCGCTTGATCTTGCGACCAAGGAGTACTTTCATGATTAGTGTCTTTGACCTGAAAAGTAAAAAGCGATCAAGGACACGTCGTTTTATTTCCAGTATCGAGTTTGAAACGACAAAAACCCGGCGATCTTTTCTTGTTTTTACAGTCAGAAAAGGGCTATAAGGGGACCGTCTTTTAATTCCGTTTTAACGAGTGTAAAAGAAACACTCGGCAATCTTTTCATGTTTTAGGAGTCAGAAAAGGGCTTAAAAGATGACTCTGATGTTTTGGTTCGTGAAAAATGATAATTTACCCTAAAGTCCTTTTGTCCTGCACAAAAACAACACATTACTCATACCTGTTTAAGATAGGCAAAAATACATTGAAAAATATCCTTTCACGGTGAAAAATAAACAAACTTAGCATTCATTTATCCAAAAAACCTATAAAAAGACTTTTTACCATGTCATTTTTACCATTTTACTGTTGAGGGAGAGAAAAGGGCTTTTGGCAAGAAACTTCCTGTGGACTTTGCGGAGAATCCGACCGTCGGAATCGAATGCCGTCTCTTTCAGGTATTTCACAACATCCTCCTCTTTGTTTTCATTCGTTTAGAATTTCATTTTAAGCCCTAGTTTGATTTTTTGGGGGCTTTGGGGTTTCAAGATGCGCTTTTCAGGACGCAGCCCACCTTCAGAACAGCTGCGTACCCACGCTCTGTTTTCTGAACGCGGGGTGCGTACTCTGCGCAAAGTGATTTTCAAAACCCCAAACTCAAAACCTAACCATCAATTTTTGATTTAATGAATTCTAATGAATGTTTTTTGGTGTGTAGATTGCCCACCATGCTTGATTGGCGCGAAAGAGAACACGAAGATGTCGACTTGGCCACAATAGATCATCCACCTTCCATTGATGCTTTGAAGGCATGCGGTCTCTACAAATACTGGGCCATACCTGGCATGAGGGCCCAGGTGCGATTCTTAGAATGGCTGGTTGAAAGGTGGAACATTCAGGATCAATGCTTTTACATCGGAGGGCACCAGCTCGAGATAGAGCCCTCAGACATATATTTTCTCACTGGTTTGCCTAATAGGGGCGAGCAACTAACTCTATCCGGGACTAGGCCGGGTGGCCAATCCCTTGCTAGTCTCCGGCTAGAGTGGTGCAATAATCAGCACCAGGAGAAAGGGATAGAAATCAAATACATATCCCTACCTGAACTTATGGTAATTGCCTTTACAGTTACCAGACTCTGCGGCGCAGCCACTTTGCATATTGCCACCGGGTCCCAAATGCGGATGGCGATTGATTGCTACCGAGGCACCATTTTCAACTGGTGCGACGCCGTGTTGGCCAATATGAAGGGCCAACTGACTAGGGCAAAGAACGGGCAATTAAAGACCTTTGGGTATGGGCCTCTAGTTGTGAGCTTTGCCCTAGAGAGGGTTCCAATGCTGATCCCACAGCATCTCACTGTTGCAGTTGGGCCTCCTCGGGAGCCAAAGTTGATGCAATGGGTTGCGGTGATGGCCCGACATCCTGATGAGGGAGCGGGAGTTGTCCGATTTCCTGCGGGTTATTTTCACTGGTTGGAGGGCCAGGTCTTTGCGATCCAGGATTTTCCTTATGCCGGAGTGGATTTTCGCGGTGATCCAGACATGGTTCTTCCACAGGGAGAACAATGGGATGACAGAGGTACCTCATTTTTGACAAGTTTTTTAAATTATCTATATTTTTTGTTTTTTATATCGTCTCAAAACTGACAGTGACAATTTTCAAAATGCAGATGTAGGTCCACAGCGTCCGGCCAATCTCCGGCCATTCGAGAGAAGAGTACCAGTTGCACCAGCACCGGCCCCACAGGATGCGGCCGCAGAGACCTTAGCCGAGCTGGAACAGGACCTAGAGCGTCTCACGGCAGACATACCAGAGACGACTATAGACGACATTCCTATCCGACTTCAGCGCTATGTGGTCGCAGTCCCAGGACCTTTCAAGAGGTTCCTGTGTAGGGTAGCGCGGGCAGTGGTCTCGTATAGAGAGCACCACCAGTGATTGGCTAGTCACTTTTTGTAGACACATGTGACATTTTGGGTTTTTGTACTTATCATTTTTGCCGATCATAAGGTGTTTTTCAACCTATGATCGAAGACGATGTATATTTTGACACACTCCTATCTATATATATGTCATTATTACCGGCTTATCTTGTTAAACATGTGTGATGAAATGTTTTTAAATTTACATTTATGATTATTGCAAATGTCTGTCTAACATTCGAGAAGCAATTGCATCTGCTAATGTATTTAATGACCTTGGAATATGTTAATATTCAATGTAATCAAATTCACGTTCCAAGAAACGCACCCTCAAAAACAATCTTAATAACACTGGATTTCTAATGGCATATATTCTATTAAGTTGTAATACAACGAGTTCAGAATCTAACCTCACTATCAAACTCCAAATCCCAAATGAAATAGATTCAGATAATAACTCAATCACTGCACTGTATTCTGCAATGTTGTTTGTTGTTTGACCGAGGCTCACCCCATGCATAGAAACTAACTCGTCAGAGGGCGAATAGATAACCCAAGCTGCGGAAGAGATATTCCGTGTACTACGAAAAGTACCATTAGCGAATCCAATGTACGTTTGGAGAGGCGTCGACATTTGCAATATCAAGAGTAAAGCCAAGATAAGCCAGAATAACGACGAAAACACACTTTCTAAGCTAAGCACACTATCTAAACTAACAAACACACCAGCTAGAAAGAAAAATTAACCTAACTAACCTAACTAAAATCTCCACACCCATCATTTAAGCATAATACCTCTTTAGGTAAAGTCCATTTCTGGGTTTACCCAAAGAGTCCCCATCAAAGTCAACCAGCTCATAGGCCCCTTTTGCTAGCTTTCGCTTAACAATGTAGGGTCCATGCCACATAGGAACGAATTTTCCAGCACCTAATTTATCGTTAGCTTGATCATATAATAGCACTAGGTCTCCTTCCGAAAAATTACGAGGGGTCACGTTGCGATCATACTGAGCTTTCATTCGTTTTGCGTGAGTCTCGATTGCCAAAGCAGTGTCACGTCGAGTCTCATCTAATTTAGCTAAGTATAATAAATGTTTCTCCTCTTCGGAAGTAGCTGGAAGTAATTTGATAGCCATTTGAAGTGACGGGATTTCGCATTCAATGGGCAGCACAGCTTCCAAACCATAAACTAATTGGAAAGGAGTGAACCCTGTTGATGTTTTCACTGAAGTTCGATATGCCTAAAGTGCAGAAAATAACATGTTGTGCCAATTCGATCGATGAATCCCAATGATTCGTCGGATCATGATAACTAGAACTTTGTTGATGGACTCAACCAAACCGTTTGCTTGGGGATAATAAGGAGTAGAACTATCGTGACGTAAACCAAGCTGGCCTATAAGTTCTGTCATCATAATGTTTCGAAAATGGCGCCCATGGTCAGTGATTATCGCTTGCGGGACACCAAACCTAGCAATAATGTGATTGAATATGAAAATCACTGTTGTCTTGCCGTCTGCCTCGAATGTAGGCATCGCCTCGGCCCACTTAGTAAAATAATCAACCGCAAGGATGATATACGCATGCCCCCCGGCCGAGTGAGGGTTACATGTAATAAAGTCAATACCCCATTTGGCAAAAGGACCAATGGCAATTATAGGGTGGAGAGGAGCTGGTGGTGCGCGCATCTTGCGATCAAACACTTGACAGTTGTGGCATTTTCGGACCGCAATGATACAATCTTTAAACATGGACGGCCAGAAGTAGCCAGCACGCAACACCTTCTGAGCTGTGGTATACCCAGACATATGACCGCCACACGCTCCAGAATGACAGTCATTCATAACCCTTTCTGTCTCTTCGTGAATTAAGCAACGACGAAAAACCAAGTCCGCCCCACGACGATAAAGAGTATCTCCAATAATTTTGTACTGTTGGGACTGAAATCGAATTTTCTGACGTTCTGACTTGGAAGCTTCGGGCCGAAAGGATTGGGTTTGGAGATAGACGATTATATCCCCATACCACGGATCTAAAGTGCTGATGAGAAACAAAGATTCGTCCGCAATGGGTTCCTCTGCCACAGTTTCCGTGTCAGCACGCGGGAAGTCACACATCAACTCTGCAAAAACTAAAGGTTTCTTAGACTTAGATTTTTCAAACTCTAAGTCGAACTCTTGCAGGATAACGATCCATTTAGATTACTTGCCCCCTAGCAATTGTTTAGTCAAAATATAGATCATAGGGTTGCAATCCGAAATGACTGTAGTTTTACGGAGAAGAATGTAATGACGAAAACGTTGGACAGCCTGAACGGCCACCAGGGCCAATTTTTCCACATGCGAATATTTTAGCTCAGTGGGATTTAACGTCCTACTAAGATAATATATCACATGTTCCGTTCCAACTTCGTCTTCCTGAACTAACACCATTCCAATGGTGGAATGCGAAGCGGCGAGGTATAAGAAGTAATTCTGATTGTAGTTGGGAGGATGCAGCAACGGTGCATGGGTCAACGCGTGCTTGAGTGCATCAAAAGATTTCTGAGCTATCTCATCCCAAGAGAATTGAGCGTTCTGTTTCAACAACCGGGTAAAACCCTTAGTGACCTCGGCGTAGTTAGGAATGAATCGGCGTAAAAAGTTTGCTTTCCCCTGCAAACTTTGGAGTTGGCGAAGACTCGAAGGAGGAGGCAATTTGATGATAGCTTCTACCTTCGAGGGATCGACGCGAATGCCGGCTTTTGAAACTACAAATCCCAGCAATCGTCCCACTTCTATACAGAAGACACATTTGTGTGGGTTCAAACGTATACAATAATGCCTACACCTCATGAAGATTGCTCGTAAATGGACAAGGTGATCAGCTCGATGTAATGAATGAGCAGGCAAATCATTGAGATACGGTTGCACAATGTGCTTGATGTCATGAAACGCATAAGACATTGCCCTTTGAAAAGTGGCTCCGGCATTCTTAAGTCCAAAAGGTAGTTTGCAATAAGCAAATGTCCCCCATGGACAAATGAAAGCTGTTTTTGGTTGATCGGCAGGTAGAATATTGATTTGATTGTAACCGGAAAAACCGTCCATAAAGGAAAATATTTCACTGCCAGCACAATCATCAATTATTTGATCGATATAGGGCGTGGGATAGTTGTCTTTTGGACAAGCACGATTAATATCCCTATAGTCGATGCATATTCTTATTGTTCCTTGTTTCTTGTTAACCAGAACAATATTCGATACCCAATCCGTTAACGGGATCGGATAAATGAAACCTGCTTTCAACAGCTTCTCAACTTCTGCTTTAATTGCAGTCGCTTTCCGAGGGTGTATATGACGCAGACGTTGCTGAACGGGTTTAGCGTCCGGGTAAGTCTTGATCTCATGGACAACAATGGAGGGATCAATTCCTGGCATTTCCTCATAGGACCAGGCAAACACGTCACGGAATTCTTGAAATAGGGCCTTGTATGTTTGAATTTTGTCATCTGTACACGAGGCGCCTATATGAATGTTCTCAACAATTCCAGCTTTGACTGAAATGTCAATGGCAATAGTTTGGGAAATGTTTCCCAAATTCAACTCTGAATCAGGATGTTTCATGGGATTCTGAGCGTCCTTGACATATTCAGCCGTAAAGATTGATGAAAAATCATTATCAAAGCCATCATCCTCAGGTAAAAACGAAGATCTATGATGTAGAACTTCCCATGGTAGATCGTCTACACTTAGGATTTCGCGAAGTTGCTCGTCAGATGACACGACTTTGGGAAATGCTATCCGTTCTGAGGTTGATGTGAAAAGTGATTCTTCATCGACCACATTCATTTGGTCGATTTGGGTTGAACGCGGGTCGGTAAAAGACTGCACAGCTTCATAAGCAATTTCATATGGACTCAAAGGCATAGCATCACCGAATGAGTCTATCTCAGATTCAGATGGGACAATCCAAGGATCATCGTAAATAATAGTATCTGACGTAATCATATGAATGAATGCGAATGAAGGGTCTGCGTTGATTGGAGGAAAAGGAAAAGTTCCCAGTAAACCGGAATCTTTAACTAATCCTACGCCAACATCCTTATAAGGGATAGTCATTTTACCAACATGCTGGATACTCTCTGAAGAGGCTGGGTCGGATGAAAAGAAAGCCAGCTGGTCTATTGTCACGATCTTGCCATTATGTGGAAACTTTATAACTCTGAAGACCGATGAGACGACCGCTGTCATAGCGTAAGACCAACTTCGACCCAAGAGAAGGTTGTAGTCTAGAGGGGCATCAACCACCTCCACATCCAGACTAACGGTTTTTCCTTCAACCCCTATAGGCAAATCCTGTTAAATGCCAAACGGATGGAACCCACGGCCATCGAAGGCCTTAAGAATTGTCAGGGATTGGTTCAGTGAAGGAGAACCAAGCGATCTCCAACATTGAATCGACATAATACACGTGGAAGCTCCCTCATCAATTACAGTCCAATGAATAGGCCTGTTTTTTACTATCACTGGAATCTGGAAAGCCATCTGATGAGGGAGACGCGGTGTACTATTTTCTAGATCAAAGATTATCAGGTTCGGGTCTTGAACATCAACAGCTCCTATAGCCGACAAAAGTAATTTTCGTTGTGCTGGGCATGATTGCAGCACTTCTAAAGCCGACATTGCTAAAGGTGAAACAGATAAATCTTCAACAATGTTGTAATTCTGGGCCGCTCTCGCATGTGGATTGAAAGCAGACCTTCGAAATACACCCTTGGTGGGCGGTTTGATTACTAAGTTAGGGATAGGTTTCTCGATCTGTAGTGGATCGGAACCGGGAGCTGAGGTTGATGGATTTGATTGAGAAGATTCTGCTCCTTTTGATCCATCAACAGGACTTTTACTACCATAATCGTGTGATCGAGTCGCAATCCGTACATGAGACATCATCAATATGGGTTCTTCACTGGCACTCGAGGAAGAACCTATCATTTTACTCTCCTGCTTTGGAAATGGATCTTTCAAAACAGCAGGAGTTGGGGAACCCTTGACGATTTTCACAACCTCGGCCTGATGAGGGCAATCTCTTGTAAAATGATCCTCTTCACAAATAAGACAAGGATATCGAGGTTTGCGCTTTTCGTCATTGGTTTCTGACTTTTCTTTTTTCTCCTTTGGAGCCTTGTCTGCTTTATCCTTCTTCTTGCCTTTCTTTTTCCCACCGTTTTTTGATTTAGCCATAGATGATTCTACAGCGTGTATATCAGCGGAAATTTCAGGAGAAGATTCTCTTGTCGGGGAGTCTGGTAAGGTTATAATGGGCGAAGAATTCTTTGAAGATTTCTTCTTGCTTTTAGTATTTACCGTACCAATCATGCCATCAGCAGCATGAGACCCCGAAGGAGCAGCAGCAATTTGATTTGACTTTGGAAGATCTGGGATCTTTTCGTGTAATGTACCCGACTAAGTATAAACTAAGTCAAGGTACTGCGCCTGAGCAATTACTTGCTCTTCAGTAACTACTCCGGCCTTAGCTACATCTTCAGTAATCTTCGGTAATAATGATTTAACAAACCATTCAGCTAAGATTTGGTCCGAGATAAAAACTTTCACTAATCACCTTCGACGTCTCCATTCATGAATATGATCGGAAATATAAGTGGACGTCGACTGTTTTAACGAAGTTAATAACTCGGTGCCATTATCATACCTGACCGGCAACAGAAAATGTGTTAAGAACGAGGTAGCTAATTGACTAAAATTATAAAAAGAGGCCCGTGGTAACTCAATGTACCACTTGGCCACGAGACCAATGAGCGTACGCTGAAAAAGACGTAAACGGATCGAATCATCCGAGATAGAATTTGAAGCACACCAGAGGTGGTAAGTCATCACGTGATTTGATGGATCCTCTCCAGACTTACCTTCGAACTTGGGTATGTCACTAGGCAACTTATTTGGCATTGGCGGCCAGAACGGAAGATAATTTATTGGATCGTTCGTTAGGCGCGTCAAGTCTGGTAAATCCAAAGTTGTGATAAACAGCAATTGCCGATTAGGATCCCTAAAACTTTGGGTCACAAGACCAGTCCCAGGAGGAGGATATCCAGGATAACTTGGAACAGGAATCGCATTCGGGATATTGTATCCTCCCGGAAAACCAGGATTAACCGGACCGTACTGGGGTTGTTGTGGTTGTTGATAAGTGTACCCAGGATACAGTTGATACTGGTAAACCGGTTGTTGGACAGCAGGCCCGTATTGGTACTGTCCCTGGTACGGTTGATAAACAAATTGTGGTTGACTAGTGACAACCGTACTTAAACTAGGCTGCCCCACAGGCATCTGAACTGTAGTTTGAATCATGGATCTAGACAATGGTAAAGATGTCTGCGGAGTAGTGGCAGAGACAGTAGAAACCAGAGCTATCGATACTCCAGAAGTAAGTGCGGTGGAAGAAACAGATGTTGCGGTAGTTGCAGCAGTCGTTTGAGATGGAGTACTAGGTGCAATTGGCGACTGAGTAACTACCGAAGGTACAGAAGTTTGAACATTAGACTGGACTGGTTGCTGGGATGGACCAGCAACTAAGGGTTGTCCAGCTTGAGATGACAACTGTACACTTGGCTGCAATACCTGTTGAACTTGCGATGGATCCCACACTATGTTCATTCCGGGGTATTGACCCATGACAGGTTGAGGATATTGAGATCCATAACCGGATTGAGGGTAGGATTGATAACTGAAAGGCACAGTTCCCGTACCTTGAACATATGATTGACCTTGAGGTGGTTGATAACCTTGACTCGAGTATTGACCTTGAGGTTGATACCCTTGAGGTAAATACTGATACTGGGGTTGGCCTTGACCTTGAGGTTGATATCCCTAAGGTAAATATTGATACTGAGGTTGACCCTGGGGTACATATTGAGGCTGGGGTTGACCTTGAGGAATGTATTGTACTATGGGTACATACTGTCCTTGAGGTTGCCCCCCAGACGCAACTTGTGTACCTTGAGGTTGCCCCCCAGGCGTTAATTGAGGCTGCCCCCAGGCGGTAATTGGCCACCTTGAGGTTGAGAACTGGGAACTGAACCTGACATCATATAAATGTCTCCTACACCCAACGGTCTATTACCATTGTTTCCAGCTAATAACCCATGTTCAACGGGTTGAGGAGATGCTCCCGCAAAAGTACCAGATAATGACTGATACCCAGAGGGAATAGAAGGACCGACGTACAAGAAAGAATCAGGAGATTGAGTGAACACGGACGACTGACCAGACATATTTACAGGAGTATAAATACCTCCGAGTGGAAAAGGAGTACGAGGTGGAGAAAAACTTATCCCTGAGTTGTCTAAATAATTGGTTAACGAAAGGTACCAAGTAGTACTTCTAGGAGGACTGTAAAAGATGGATTCACGCTCCCTTAGATCAATAGTAGGTTGATCTTCAAGGGTAGAAACGCCAAATTCTTCCTCTGGAGCAAGTTCTTCAATAGCTATCAAACCAGCAGGAAGATTTTCGGTGATAACTCTTTCTACCCTAGGTGAATCAGGTGCACTAGAAGTTGGAGTAACAGGTTCAGATACTTCAGGTTCTTCGCCTATATCACTAGTAGATGAAAAACTACCAGCAAGCTCGGAAACTGCAACTGCTTTGGGATTATAACCTGTTTCTAGACTTTGGTAATCTGGATGGACTACCAACGATGATTCTCCTTCTTCAGGTGAACCTACTTTACTGCCACTAGGAGGAGTTACAAGGACTTTCAAACCTTCGTAATGACTCGGGACGTCTTCAGGAGGTTCGCCCCGCAATCTACGGGACTTCCTCAACAAATCGGCCACGGTAACAATCTCAGGAGACTTGCCCCGAAGTCTACGGGACTGTCTCGGTAATTCCGCCACAGTTAAAACTTTTAACTACTGCACACGCAAACAAAGTAAAATCTCAAAGCAAACCACCTAAAGTCTCTAAAGAACCAAACAAATTTGAATCATACGCCTAAAGAATCTAGGGCGTCAAACCATACACAAATAGTAGCCTTTCGGACCGAAAACACTAGTTGGTGATGAAGCCCAACATCGCCGAATTCAGTACAGAAGTGGAGGGTGGAACAGTTACCCCGGCAACCTGCTTAATGAATAGACCGGCACAAGTTCCTCCACTTTAACCGTCTCGAGTGAAGTGAACCCCCCGGAAAATCCAAGTGAGTCTAGCCGACGTCTGCTCCAGGTACAGTGGGATCTTCCCTCCACCGTCACCTCGGGTAGAATCCTAAAGATAATGGTCACTAAGGTTACCAACAGCAACAAATACACCTGGGGGAACAGTCTACACTCCGACAGCACGCAAGGGCAGAGTATCAAGCTCAATCCCCTTGCCGGCTCCTTGACAATAATCCAAGGTTTACCGACAAGTGACCCCTGGCTCCTCGACAATGGTTAATCCGAGGTTTACCGTTTGTAATACGTGCATGTCTGGCGTCGTTCCCAACAAGGGAGGATTGATCCCCTCACTGGTTCGGACACGAGCTCATGCTTCTCCTTTAAGAGGAGCTTTCCCAGAGTATAAATGCAACAGTTGGATTTCTCCTACCACAAGATAAGCTACTTGTTTGGTTTTGCTGTCTTGGAGAGTTAATTACTCTCCTACTCCAAGACACTAGCCTAATCTATATTGGTGTTTCAGAGCCCTAGTAAATAAAAGTTACTACGTTGATTTTACTTTAAGCGTTAATTTTTATGGCTTTTCTTTAAGACAAAAGGTAGCGGAGATGAAACTGATGGTGTGTAGACTCGACTCAAATCCACTAAAAAGATGCACCTAGGATGATTTGTACTACTTTTCTTTTTCAATGAATTCCCTAGCTAAGAGAGTTGGAGAATGCAAAATTGATAAAAGCAACTTTCTTAACAGACAATCAAAGAAACAATCTCTTTATCTTTTCCAAGCATACAACACATGACCACTAATTATTCTACAAAAATTCCTTTTCTCTTTCAAAGACTCAAATGCTACCAAAGCAAACTTTCCTTCAAAAGATATTTTTTGTATTTTTTCCTAATTAATAAAGCATGTAAAACTTACTTTAACAAAAATCAAAGTTAAAAAAGCTATGGCAATCAAATCAACTCAATTTCACTCAAAAGCAAATCTAGAGAAATGCACCTAAAAACTAAATCAAACGAGGCAAAAGCCTACTAAAGATGATTCCTGGATGTTTTACTCAGTCAAAATGCAACTAAGGACTAGTTAATGCAGAACCAAAAACCAGTCAAAAACAAAAATCAAAATCTTTTTGTTCTTTTTCTCAAGAATAAAATTCAAAGTTCAATCAACAAACTTTTTCGAGATTCGCAAAGAGAAGACACAAAGGTAGGTCTCTCACAAGGATGAATTCTATAACAGGCCCGACTTCTAAGAGAGTTGAACAAAACCAGGGAGATTCAAAGTTTGACAACCTCTAACGCCAAAGTCACTACAGGACCAGTTTAAAAATCAAACCCTAAGGCAAAATCTCTATGAATTTCACTAAAACTCTCGACACTGACGAAACAAGCTTAGGTGAAGATTTATGGCAGAAAACCAGTGGATCTGGGCAGAAAAAACAAATTAAAAACAAAATCTAAAAGGCAAAAAGAAGAAAATTGAAATTTTCTTAATTTTGACAGGGTACGCAGGCGACCTGTTTGCACAGGTGCGGGTACGCTCTGTGCACAAAGCTACAGTGCGTACAGGTACGCACTGTGCTCAACTCAGAGGCTGCGTACTTCTAGCAAAACAAAGAAAAACTAAAATTTAATTTAACCCTAAGCTAGCCCACCCAAAAACACAGTCAGACAGCCAAAAACCAGAAAACAAACGACTTTTCTCAGATCAAAGTTTCATACAAAGGAAAAAACATTCACATCAATGGAGTTCCCCAGTATGGTCGCCATTTTGTCAGGCGGAAAGAGTCGATAGTGCGGACACAACCAACCTCCCTAGAAGCTTAAGGCTTTCTAGTGACAAACAAGACAATTAAGAGCAATCCTTCCCTAAATATGCATTTATCATATAAGAAATCAAGTGTTTAGATCCTACCTGTAACCCAACGCTGTTGTAGTAGTCCAGCCTCATCGATCCGGATGAGCTCCTCCTTCTCTTCGAAACCTGCATTCACTAACAATCAAACGATTAAATAGCACCTGAATATCTCATAAAACAAAACATATTTAACATACAGACCAAGGAGTATATGAAACAACTCATAAATAACAAATTGTTGAGAAGAATGGACTTATTTGTATTAATAGGAAACAAAAGAAACCATTACAACCTGAGCCTTGGTGTTGTGCAGGTCCCTCCCAGGGTCTAGCAAGAGTTTTCCTTTACTTTGATAAGCTCACCCACTTCCAAATGAAACAAGAAAGGATGGGAATCTCTCCTCACAAGCTTCTACAAGGAAGTCCTAATTCCAGCAGCATCTACCCTTAGGAATGTTCAGCTTTCAACCTCTCCTCCTTCTGGCCCAATGCCTGTATTTATAGTGCTCTAGAGGAAGTTATTCAGGTCCACCATCAATGGGATAAGCCCCTCTTTGGATGGGATAGCTCCCCTCTTGATGGGATAAGTTCCTCTTTGGTAGGGATATATGAACCATCTGGAGGCGCTTCATACATGTCAAACAAGCTTCTAGAATGCTCTAGAAATGACCACAAGTAACTTTTTTGGAGTGAAACTTGCGCCTTTTGACCTTTACAGGAGTACGCACCCATTGCTTTACAGACAGAGCGTACAAGTACGCAGGTATTGTGAAATTGGGGTGCGTACACGTAGGTAAGGCTAAGAGAAAATGCGTACCCAGAGATATATAGATTTTTAATGACTTTCTCTCTTTTTTGGAGTTTGACATGGAGAGCAGAGGTATGAGGCTTGCCAAGGAGGATAGTATGACAGTTGATGGAGCCATACTAACTGTAAATAGCCATGGTGACATTTTTTAGTGTAACAGTACTTACCTCGCGATCCCTTGAGGAAGCGTCGTTCTGCCTCGCTATAACTGACTGAAGTATCTACCACGAATTTGGTGATGAACCCTCTGATGATTTGATCCAGCCAGTGATTGACAGTGCGCGCGATCCTATCTTTCAATGCTTCCAATCTGCGCACCAACTTTGGAGTCCAAACAATAGGTTTGTCGAGTTTACACCTTCCTTAGTTATCTGCTAGCTTCGCGATCCACTCGTACAACTCAGTGGGGAAGGATGCAAAGAAAATTTCATGGATCTCCGTGTACAAGTAGCGATATAACCACTCTTCCTTTGATAATCACAGATTCCTGTTTTCCTGCATCGTGAACTTATGAATCTTTCTATTCAACCACTCCTCAATTCCTTTGTTTGTCAGATTCTAGTGGTACAACATCAGACATATTTATGCAGATCTTGGTCTTGGAAACGGAACCATTTGTTGGGTTGTTGGGGCCTGACCTAGGTTCAGAGTTAGTTAGCCAAACAAATCCTGGTACTACTGACCCTCTCGGCAATAGTCCATGGAGCGCGAACTGAGGGTGCTAGAACTAGGTTTCCGCACCCTAGAGATGTCTGATGAGTTCGAATGGTCCACGGTTTCTCCTTGTGCGCAAGTTGCTTCACGCACCTTCCCGTTCCTTGTGACCTGATACACTACCTTTGCGCAGCCCTATCCAGGGGTTGTGCTGCGTTTTGCCCTATTACCCAAGACCTTGCTTATGTTACAATGTTAGTTAATTATCTTTGTCTACTTGAGTACTTTGAGTTATACTTAACAACATAAAACATTTATGCAAATGCGCGCAGTAAATAAACAATATATTTGAAAGTTATAACAATCATGCATTAACCTAAGAACAGATACACATAATTATAACCAAAACTTATCTTTATTGATTCTTTCCATGGTTACAGACTCGACTCACCCTGCGCGCTCAGCTGCAGGGGTTTGTGAACTTAGTTGTGGATTACTAGGCCTCTGCGCACTCAGTTGCAGAGCCTTCTTCTACTCTACAACCCAAAGACACACTTTCACACTACGACTAAACCACTTAGACTTCTTATCCTTCTCTCTTCTATCTATTTCCTTTACACTTAGAGCCTCGCTCTATTTATACAATCCCATGGTCCGCAGAAAATGGGTAGGCCTATCCAGCTAACATTACATTACAAAACTAGGGCGGACAACCCTGTGACTCTAACATACTTTCGCGCCCCACGCCCCCAATTTGTGGAGCTTTACAACAAGATTCGATCAAAACTTGGGCTTTGAGCCCCAAAACATGCCTTGGGGGGATTCCATGCCCAACATGGGCCTACCTATCGACCTCCCATGCCTTTTAACACTCAATTACCTTTCTTGTCTCCACTTGAGTTGCTGGATGTATCAGGTCTTACAAATGATCCGATTATTCATTTTGTGTACTAGCCTTCGGTGCCATCCAAGATACCAAGTGATTGGCCAAAGTTCAATGGAAAAGCTAAAGAAGATCCTTAGGCCCATGTGATGACATATCACCTCTGGTGCTCATCGAACTCATACATGGACGATTCCATTCATCTTTGTCTTTTCCAACGAACCCTCATGGGTGTCGCAGCAAAATGGTACATCAAGCTACCTCGAAGTACTTTTCATGACTTCAATTCATTAGCCATGGCCTTTCTCATGCATTTTCAACTACCAGTTTGTTATGAAACGGGTACCTATCTGCTCACATCACTTAAGCAAGACACTGCGACACACATCTCTGATCATATCCATGAATGGAGATGTAGACGTCGACTGATCAAGTTCGAGATAGCTGATTAGTTGCTCACCAAATGGTTTACCAAATCGTTCGTAGCCCCAATTTCTTGTGATATAGCCATGGGTGGATGCGTCACTGAAGAGCAAGCCATCGCTCGTGCCTAGTACTTGGACCTGGTCTACTCTCAGTCTGGCACCTTATACAAATTATTACCCAATGCTCTATGGCCATCATCTGATCCCATGACATTGAAGTCACCCGCTATTCCTCCCGTTGATGGAGTTATTGGTTCAGTATCCTAAGCCCCTGTCAAAAATTCTTCGAAACAGAAGTCGGTCTTGAATGCTGCTCCTAATAGTTAATCTCAAAACCCTTTAGGCCCTGGTAAAACCTCAAAGGTCCACGCTGTCCAATCTACCGCAGCAGAAAAATCCTCGAAAGGAAAAAAGAAAGGCAAAGGCAAAGCTAAAGTCGATGCCCCAAAATAGGGTTCTCCTAAATTGTTTGCTGGCGAATTATCACAACAAAAACCTTAGTATCCCTGCTTCATTTGCAAGGAGGATCACTATACTAAGGATTGTCCATGACAATTCGAAGTTAGTTGTTTGCTCGAAGGGACCCCTGTTGTCCTCAAAGAGCCTTTTCCATCTCAGCAGACTCAGATGGTAGACCAACCTCGATCTGCTTCCTCTAGATCTCAAGTGTTCATGATGAGCATGCCCATTAATGTGGTTACCTGATCAAAGGATTATCAAACTCCAGCTCCCACGACAGGGAAAGAAAAAGAAGCTTCACCTTCTTCTTCTACCCCAAGTTCTGGCCCTCTGCAAATTGAGCACCCTAACCTTAATTTTGCTCCACAACCACCCTCTCGTGGTGTGATATGGAAATCCTCGTACAATCCCAATGCTCGAGCCGCTCAGCACTACAATATTGTTGAATATTTGGCTCAAGCATCGTAAGCTATGTCGGCTCTTGAGGTACTCCAAAGCTTCCCATCACAGCATAAATCTTTGTTGTCAGCTATCAGGGGCATTGATCCCACCGATTCTAATTTGATTTGTTTCAATCTAGAGAACCATGTTCCGAGACTCCCTCATTAGATTTCCATTCTTTCAGGTAATCATTAATGAAAAGACCATCCACTGCACTATCATCGATGAAGGTGCTTCTACCTACATCATGTCAACTGTGTGCTGGAAGGCTATTGGTTCCCCTACACTGAACCAGTCTCCGAACACATTGGAAGCTTTTGATGGGCGCGATTCGCGACCCTTCGGTGTCTTACCCAACCTTTCCATCACCCTGGAAGGTAAGACAGTGCAAGTCGAAGTAGAGATTGTTGACGCCAATCTCAATTATAATCTTCTACTCGGCTGAAGTTGGACCCATGCCATGCATGCCTGCCTCCTCTTTGTTTCGTGTGATTCATTTTCCCCATCAAGGGAGGATTGTCACCATTTATCAGTTGTCTTTCTTTGCCTCTTCCTTGTCTGATGGCAACATTCCATATGTTAAGCACTTTGGTGCTCCCTTTGAGAGTGTGGGGGCAGGTCTCTTTAAAGATTCTTCCTTAATGGGGATTTTTCCACTCCCATCTCCTCATGTTGCCTCCGTCAACATGATCTCGATCAAATTTGATCCTTGGGTCATACCTGCACCAGATCTGGTTGATGCTTGGGGTGACATCATGCCGCTTAGTCTCGCTAAAGTCAACTACGTGGAAATTGTTTCGGCTATGAACTTTGCATCCTTTGATTCTAATATCTCGAAGACCTCTCTTGATATGTATTCTCAATCCCTCTAGCTTGGCATTTTGGAATCATCCAATCCCTTAGCCGAGACCTTCCTCGCTGATGAAGGTATCATGGAAATCATGTCTCTTAAGGAACTACCATGGATCGATATTCATCATCGCTCCTCGTTCCTGCCTCGCCCAACGGTCATGTCTACCTCTTTCGAAGAGTCTTCTTCTCCATCTCCACCACCAATTGTTACTCATGAACTGGTCGAAAGGAAATTTGGGTAATATTACCCAAACGATGCCGATTGACATTTCTATCAAACCCGGTGTTGTTGAACACATTCATATCAAGTTATCTTGTTCTCCAGATGAACATCCTGTCATTACCTTTGGTCCCTTTTCCAAATGGGGCATCGATTATCTGACATGTAACCCTCGTTTGGCCAGGGGGCATGGCTATATTATCATCGTTGTGGATTATTTCACCAAATGGGCTGAAGTGATGCCTACATATTCGGCAGATGGTAAGACAACGGCTCAATTCCTTTTTAACCATGTTATTTCCAAGTTTGGTGTACCTAAAGCCATTTCCAAAGATCATCACTCCCATTTATAGATTACATGATGGCATAACTGACATCTGCATTGGGATTGAGCCACGATGGCTCGACCCCATATTACCCTCAGGCCAACGACCAAGTTGAAGCAGTGAACAAAGTCTTGGTCATCATGCTTCAACGTACTATTGGGATGCACAATTAAAATTGGCATCTCATGCTTTTTTCAGCTCTGTGGGCCTACCAAAATTCAACCAAAGACTCCATTGGTTTCACACCATTCCAGCTGGACTATGGTTTGGAAGCAACATTATCGATTGAATGTGAAATTCCTTCACTTAAGTTAGTTGTTGAACTCCTCCCTAAAACATCACCTCAAGAGGAACACCTCTTATATTTAGAACAACTGGACGAGACTTGATGTCTTGCAACCTTGGTCATCGAAGCACAAAAGAAACCGGTCAAATCCCATTTCGACCAATCGGTCTCCCCTCGCGCTTTCTCTGAGGGTGATTTGGTCCTACTATACGACCAAACTAATGATAAGCTGGGGGTAGGCAAGTTCAAGCTTATGTGGCATAGGCCATATATTCTAAAACGTGTTTTGTAGAAAGGAGCCTATGAAATAATTGATTATGAAGGAAATACTCTCGATAAGCCTCGAAATGGTATTTACTTTTCCCCTTTTTGTTCAATTTTTCATGAAAATATCAGGTTTTGTAAATATTTTTGACCTGTTTTTCCTCAAGGACTTGGTAATACACTTTTTCTTGCTTGTGTAGCGACAAGTGATGGATGTTCGACGATGGTGATGAGTCGCATTTCAACTATTTTCTTGACTCGTTAAACCCGTATGAAAAGATCACCAATTATTTTTCCCTTTTTTACTCATTAAAGAGAATAAAAATGGGGGGTTCACTTTCAGTGCTTTTCCAACCCTTTAAAAACAAAAAGTTGGCCGAGCCCTTTTCATTTCGAACTTGTTAACGGATGCAAAATGTCATTTTCCTAGTATAAGTTTACCCCTTTTTTGTGCTGAGAGGCACTATTTACGAAAAAAGTACTCCTTGACTAAAATGGTCAATTGGTTCTCTCAAGTATTGTTTTCTACTTGTTCGGGCTCAAGAGACATAAACGTACGAAAAATGACCATGTGGAGTTTTCTTTTACATGTATTTTTCAAATTATCTAAAAATGAAAAATATATTGAGTTACACCTTTGTCAGACTTGTTAAACTATTAAACGACATCGAATTCGTCACCATGACGAACACGAGCTTCTCCTTCCTAGGGCTCGTTAAACATACTAGGTCGGATTCATCCGAAGGATGAACTTATAGTGCAAGCATATGCTATCCCCTTCAAGCTTGCGATTAAAAAATAATTGGGGTACTCACCAGAAATGGTGGGGGGAAAATTTGGAAATCTATAGAGTCATGTCAGCAGCTTACTCTTGAACATGACACTCTTTGCTTCGTGTTAGGTTAGGACATACCCCTTTGCATCATTGACCTTCCTGGGTTTGGTCCGTTCATTTTTTCCTTCCATTTGATCTCTGCCACATGATTATGACCACCAATCCCATGGATCCAAACGCTTCCAAGCCTCTAGTTGTGTCACTGATATGTTCAAGAGTTGTCCTTCTGCAGTTACACTTACCTCTATTTCTCTATATCATCCAAAATTATTTTTCATCCTCTCGTCTCGCGTTAATGTTGTGGGATTTGTTATGGCCCTCCTTCAACATGGTCACTTTCCATCGACATCAACTCATTATCCAGGAAGTTGATCGAGAGACTCCCTTCCAGTACCTTAGAGATTGCATGCCTTAATGGCAAGTTCTTCGCACTCGATGACAAGTTCACATCATTGGCTTTCGATCGAGTGATTTCATGGGTGTTCGACTTCAGTTCCTGTATTCACATTCCGTGAATTGTGCTGATAGTACCTTGAGGGCCATTGTCATTATTGGTGGTTTCTCTCACACTTGTTAATAGTTTACATCATTGACTGGTAATAAAGTGAATTTCTAGCATGTTCAATGTCAACACATCTATTCACATGCTAGGATTTGTACTCTGATTGGGTTGTGTTGGAGCAAAAGACCATGGACTCAAATTACAAAAAGTCCAGGTTGCGAAGTGGTGTGACATGGTTTATGATGATATGCATCTCTTTTGGATGGCTGGCTGCGACTAGACCATGAATTATCATATGTGATCCTTCTCATTATTGGATGGTTGCAACCATACCTTGGTTTCATTATGATCCTATTTGACAGATGGTTGTGCCCATACCTGGATCCATTTACATGATCATTCTCTGGAAGGCTGCTTCCATGACACGATTCATGTATCATTTGACAGAGATCTCTGTTTATGTATATGTATCTGTACTTGCTTGCAGGTTTTCTAACGGCAGACTAGTTCCCCGCACTGATTTATAAAGCATTTCATCCCTCACTCCAGTTCTGCCTTCATGCTTTAGGGGGCATCTGTTACACAACATTTTTTCACTGTCCCTATACTCCTTGTTCCTTGATCCTAGAGGACCTATACAGTGAACCCAACATGCTTTGCCTTCATGGAGAAACTCCCATTATATCCCTCTTCATGAGTAGATTTCCCTTTTACACCATTTCCCTTGAAACTTCTATTTTGCCCAATTTACAAGACCAGCGCTAATGACCTTTGTCTCCCCCGTGCCGATGTGCAGAGATTAGCACTATTCCCTGCGCCGATTAGAGCTAAATCTTCCATCTCTAGAAGCTCTGTAACAGAAGTTTGGTAAATGGTTTGTCCGGATTGGGTCGAGGATGACAGCTTGGGCTCCTTTCCCCTATAATGATGGAACTACTTCAAGGGATAAGTCCTTCTCCCATGAGAAGAGGATCCATCTCCCATCCATTTTTCCTATATAAACCTCCCTTCTTCCCAAGCACAAACTAGTGACTAGTGTGAAAATTAGAGTTAGAGTTTTGGCTAAGTGTAAATATACTAGAAAAACGAGCTATTAGTAGTTGTAGCCATCTAGTTGTGTGAGGGAGAAGTGTGTTGGTTTGGAGTGAAGCCTAAAGGGAAGAGTATTTAAACTATTGTTGTTTGAATCCATCATGAAGTGCTAGCAGAAGTGTGTGGGAACCTGGTCTTTTCAGAGGAAGACTGCGACGTCAAGATGAATGGTTGTAATCTCTCTTTGATATTAATATATGCAACTATCGATTGATTTCCTACATATATATTCGTGTCTTAATGCTTCTTGACTCATTAAGTAGGTTGAATTGCAATTTGTCTATTATTATGTTTGTTTGTTGTTGTTATTTACTTGTTTTAGGAGTTTTAAAAAGGAAGCGATAGATTGTTGGAGCGAGCAAGCAAGGACATCATCAAGCACGATAAGCGACCAAGATGTAGGCCCTCTTGATTGATTCTAACCTAAGGAAATTTTCCATAGAATGTATCTGTTGTGGCTAGACCCATTTTTGGGCTAGAGGAACTCGTTCATGTCCGCACTCATAATTTTACCTCACCACACCCACCATCCACTAATGGTTGGCTATTGGTTGGTTGGTTGCTATCCTAAGAGCTGAATTATGCCCAATTGTTGCCCATTTGCAAAGGAGAAAGGTGTTTGAATGCTAAGGCTTGGACTTGGAATCTCACTTGAAAGAGGCTTCCAACACCAAGGCTTCATTGGTTGTAATGCTCCCTTTTCATCTATTTATAATATAATATATGTTTTTCTTTCCATAAATGTTTCAATTATTGTCCATTTATTGTAATACTCAATCCATTACATAATTTGTATTAGAAAGTGTTATTCTTTGCATGGGTTTGTTTTCTCCACTTGATCTTTCTTGCAAGCACTCATCTACAACAACAAAGAGGAAATTGTGAGCTTGGAAGAAAAAAAATCAAGGTCGACATCAAGGATATTAGCATCAGAGGGAGGTAGGAGATCTATACTCCTTTTCATTTTGTAGTATGAATTAGGAAAGATTACTTGTAATTGTCTTGTGTTGTTGCTAGATCCTCCCATAGGACTAGAGGGATCGTTTTTGTCCATAGAAAGGATTGCCTACACAACAAAATGGCTACTCCAATGGGGAGTACATAACCCTTCAAACCTATTTTTGTTTTTGATCTCTTTTGATAAGTTTGGTCAACCTCCTAGTCATCTATAACTTTGATTGATTAAGGATCTGCATTCTAAGTGGTGTGTTGTTTAGAGTGTCAAATTTGGATCTATGTACAATTATTTTTATTTTTTTCCTAAGCTTTTCTCACCCAACACATTTTTTCTTTTGAAAAATAGAGTGTTGTCAGCGTGGACTTTGCTGATTACAGATGCGCTTAAGACCTTGTATTCCAATGTCTGACCGCATTGGTCCAAAAATTTGAGATTTTTTAGGGTTTTTGTCAGAAGATCTAGAATGTTCTTTGGGTAAATTGAATCCATTGTTTTTGCTTCTTGCATGTGCTGAGGCAGTTACTGATTTGCTATTTGATAAGCATTTTTAGTCCTTTTGAAACCAGAAAAGAAATTGCATTTGCATTTGTTATGCCTTCATCTTAAAATTGATCATTACTTCTGGAATTGCATTAGATTAAATTGCACCAGAAAGTTGTTTTTGAGATTGTCATTGAGCATAGATTACATTACTTGGTGTTGAAAGCTGATAAGTGCATCCTCATTCATTTAACAAAAAAAAATTCATGTAGGTGAACTTTAGTGCATTAAAATTCATTTACTTTTTGGTTGTTGCATTGGAATTTTGAAGTTGAAAGATCTGGTTAGGAAGCTCTTTTTGGTTGCATATTTGATTGTTTCATCAATGTTTGCACTTGTTCCGTACACTAGATAGTTTTCATTTAAAATGAAAAGAATCTTTTTTTCACATTAGTTGCATCGTAGGTGTGTTAAGGTGACATCGAGTTTTGAGCCTTGAAACTGAAACATAATTCGAGATTAAGTTTAAAATTCATTTCAATTAACCTAAGGAGCATTTGGAACATTAACACAAACATCTAGAGGTCTAGGCTAGAGATGTGTTCCGACGTTGTTAAACGTAGGAGGTGTCGTTGTTTTCTACTATTGCATCCCGAGAGTGAAATCCCGTTCCACGTACGTAAGTGTATAGGATTGTTCTCCAAGTACCTTCGGGTATATCGGATGACACTCCACACATGAAAAGTATATGGGAATGCTCTAATCGAACAATTATGCATTAGATAACACTACTACAGACTGCACACCCACGTACTGTTGAGTATATTTTGGGAGTCCCCTATAGGTTTCTATCCATCCATAGGTAACCGAGTTTGTCACCTTGTATATTGTGATACATAGAACACATCATTCAAGTATATTTGACTATTGTACACTATGTCCTTGGTTCGCCAAGGTGTATATTGCAGTTCACAGTTACTTGGTAAACCTTTATGCCTAGTTATCATTTTTTGATTTATTTGTTGTTAAGTTCTAAAATTAATTGATTGTGGAACAAAATCTTTCCTATGGAAATGATCTTTAGTAGATCTTAAGTTGAGACTAATGAAAATAGTTTATGAGTCCACCAATCAAGGAAACCCCTTTGACAAGAATCCTGGTCCTTTTCATTCTTTTGGGAATGTTGGTGCTCCTTTTATGGAAATGTTGTCCCTTCCCGGATTTACCACTGGTTTTCCATTTTGGTTGTTTTCAACCCCTATGGTTCTAAATATCCAAACTGCTTATCAACCAAGTTCTCCTCTGTTGTACCTCTGAGATAGTAGTAGGTCAGCTACCAATGCCAGAGCATCTAAAATAATTGTTTTGGGGGTTTTTGGTTTTAATTTTGGAAGACCAATGAATGAAGACAGATGTATAATTGAAGTAATTAATCCTTTGGGTTATATCAATACTTTAGCAAAGGGCTGTTATAAAGCATTACACAGTGATATAGATAAAAAAATAGTGGTGAGTAGAAGACAACAAAAAATATGATTATCATAGTTTCCAGATTGTAAAACAGAACAATCATAAGTTGGAAAACCTTCTGAACTACGCTCAAAAGATTCAAGGCAGTATACTTAACGTTACAAAAGATGCTGATGATTTATTGATTAGAGGGGATTACCTACATAGACAGTTGCATTAATCCAATCTCTTAATAGATGATCACTTCAGGAACTTATAGGAATCAATAGAAACTCTAATTATTCCTACCTAGATATCTCTATAAGTCATAAGCATATGAAGAAAAACATGATGATTCAAAACTGGAAAAAATTACAAGATAACACAAACTATGTGAAACCAAATTCAGAATCCTCTGCTTTGTATTAAGGTTCCAGAAAAATTGAGTACATCAAGTGTCTTCAAAAGCTTCCCTTCAAAGGTGGCTTCCAGGTTCAAAGAAGAATTAATAGCCAAGACTTTACAAGAAATGAACTATGAATCTTGAACTCTAAACCCATAACATCTCGAGAAAAAAGTTATTTATACAATAATAAACTTAAGAAATATCCTAAAATTGATTAAGATTTATTCAAGGAAAGGAAAAGATCTTCATGCAAGAAGATAGGGGCAACGATTGAACTGCTTCTTGTTGTCCCCTTTTATTCAGGTTATGCTGGCTTTATTGTCTGATATTTTTCCCTTTACATTGCTAACTTGTTCGAATCCTTCGCGCTGGGTTGTTTTCTTCATTTAATCTTTCATCTGATACTCTTTAAACTCTATAAATCTCCTTTAACCATGTTGAGTAACCTTTACTATGCATTTTCACCTTTACTGTGTTTTTCAACAGTAAATCCTTCTAGATTTGTGTCACATGGTAAAGTAAACTGATATGGTCTTCATATTTGTCTTCAAACTGTGCGCAGGCTTTTTTTTTGTAAGTCTGGAACAATAGTTTTCCCCTGCAAAACACAGAAATCATTTAAGAAAAACAAGGTGACAGAGACGATCATGAATGGCTTTATTAAGCTTTAAAGGCTATTGGAAGAAGTCTGGGGCATATCTGAAGGTAAAATGACGGTTTATTGGTCATAGAGGCTTATGGAAGGTTTGTTGAGTAAAACAGGCAAAAACAGAGAAAAATGGTCATTTGGCGTTTAAACGGGAAAAACAGTTTTCCTTTTAAAATATGGCACGAAGTGAACAGTGACTGTTTTGTCATTTTGCGGAAGGCGGTTTTCATCGCACTGCTTTATGGCATGGGAATTTTTAGAAAGAGTTCACCCGAAATAATCTAGGCTTGACACGTAGCAAAGGAGGATGGTGAAATACCACTTTTTGGGTGGGTAATGCCCGTACAGAGAGCGTACCCAAAATCACCGAGGGCCGTTGGATCTAGATGGATTAGATCAGACGGTAGCAGAGCGAAGGAGTAATACGGAGGGTACAAAAATTTAAATATGGTGGAAATGGCTGTATTATGCAGGGTTAAATGGTTAAATGAAGACTTAAGTTAATTCTTTGTTTTAAATCGTAAAAATGATTTTACAAAGAAAACCTTTGCAAAACACATAATGGCGAACTTGAAATAATACAAACTTGGGCGGATAATGGCATTGGGTCTAGGTCCATCAGATATCGGATATCAGATATCGCAAAGGTAGAGGATGTATACATCGGACGGGACTTGCGATAGGAGCGGATGCAAAATGGCAATAGTTTATGATATATACTGCGTCTGGTCTGGACTTATCGCGCATCGCATTTCGCAATGGCAGAGGGGAATGATTATTAGCGGGACTTGCGATAGAGGTGGATGTGATATGGCGGTGAACTGTAATATACATTTGGGTCGGGTCCAGACCCTTTGTTGATCGCATATCGCAATCGGGGAAAAGAGCATGCATATGACAGGCTTGCGATAAGACAATATTGCGATGCGATATTATATATATAGTTTTATTATAAAACTAAGGGTTTTCGAGATATTTTATTAAAGGAGCTAATATATACGAGAAAGGGAATTTTTGGGGTTTTAATACATTAAGTTAGTATCAATGTGGAATATGAGCAGAAAGGGAAAATGCGCTAAGTTATGATGTTTTTTATGTGTTATTGGCTTTTCACATATATATATGAATACTTAGGCTAAATGACTTTTTGACCACTACATGTCAACTACCCATAGCAATACACCCCCTTTTCGCTAAAGGGATAGCACTTGATCAATGTGTTTGTGCCATTCGACTATCATCATCAACCTGATCATGTTATGTTGTAACCCTTTTTGCATGTGTAAATTGTAAATAATCTCAGCAGATCCGTGTTGTGTATGTAATTGCTTAGGTAAACCTAATTTTTTGATAACGATGTACATTCCAGAAGGTTTTTTTGTCTCAGCAATCCATGATCAGTAGAGTTTTCCTTTAGCCTTACCCCAAAGCAGGAATGAGTTTTGTCAGGGGAGTCCTAGTGTGCTAGATTGAGTCCATGTAAAAGTGATTTGGGAATAATCCTAACTATTTGGTTAGGTTATTTTGTTACAAATTTCTTGATCTACTAGATTATATATATGTTGCAGAAATGGGTAGTCTGTGAGGGTCTTGGTCAAATGGGTTTTCCCATCGAGATGTAAAAAATGTAAAAAATTATGATGTAAAATGTCTTGAGGGTTAGAAAAATAATTTATCCCCTCATAGGTCCTAGGTCCTAGGTAAATTTAAATTTTCCAAAGGCTAAATTCAAGGGTCCTTTAAAAAAATTAAATCTTAATTGGTCTAGGGACTAAGGTTAGTTGATTATTTTGCTAAATTTTATATCTTAGGTCCCTGGGGTTAAGTCAGAGTCAAAGTTTTGAGGAAATAAATGCAAAATTTTATTTTTTGAATATCTTGAAATGCATTTAAATGAAAAATTTTAAATTTCCTCAATATTTAAAATATCAATGGATGAGATTAAAAAAATTTTGATCCTCGTCAACAGTCGAGATCACTTTGACAAGGATCACTCGAACTAGCCATTGGGAAATTTATCTTTAAATAGGGGGTCAGTTGTCAGTTGAGATCATTCGACCTTTGAGTTGTGTGCTAAGTGAAAGCTCTCTTGTAATCATTTTTCATGTGCAATAAAGAAAGACTTTGGGGTTAATCTTTGCTAGTGTTACTTTTCGTAGAAATGTTGTCAGATGTTTTATTTTCATGCATAGATTTATTTTCAGCCATTGATGATAGCTTATTGAAGAGTTATTTAAGCACAGGTATCTTGTTTGGTCACTGGGGTTTGAATGATAATTTAATTTCTGAATATAATGGCAGGTATCTCCATTATATCTAAATTTTATTGTCATTTTATCTCTCTATGTTAATGGTTGAATTAAGTTGTGCAGGAAATTATTGATTTTGAGATCACCAGGCATTCGGGGAAGTTTTCAGTTGGACCAACCAACTCCCGAATAGCATTTTCTGAAGAGCCTAGCTGATTTTAATCCCAAACTCATCATTAGAACTTCCGTTGTGGATGCATGAAGGGTTTTCTGAAGCACCTCATCTTAAATTTAAAATTTTAAAAAATATATGTGTGGCATAATGATAGATCTGGCTGCTTAGAGCCTTTAACCTGTGAATATTGTAATTATTTAGCTAGTTTTTGGGGTTTTTAGTTTCATCCTTGCATATATTGTTTCTGGGCGTTTTGTTTTTCCATTGCAAGTTGCAGATATGAAGGTGAGGTTCAATCTTGAAGTTGGATCTAGGCCCTGGAGGGTAAGATCTGGCCTCAGAACCAGTTTTTTGCAGGTGTACAGTTCTGCTGCTCAGGGTTTCATTTTTGTTGCAAGAAAAATTTTCAAAATTTTTTTAAGCAGGCTGTGTAAAGCTCCTGGATTGCAGCCAAACCTACATGCAACCATCTCCATGCTGCCATCTCTCATCCCTGCCTTCAAAACTTGTTATCATAGGCATCTATCCTCCCATTTCATCCCATCGCTGTCATACATCATTCTCAGTGATCTTTGCCCGAAATACCCATGCAACCCCATTATTTTCTCAGTCGAATCCTCTAACCCGCAGTCACAATCCTCCCCATCGTACTCCCCACGCTGGCCATCCGCGTGCAGCTCTCTGCATTTCCTTTCTTACTCGCAGATCTGCCCATACTGCGCTCTCACCCATTGCCACTCTTCGCTATCATCCTTGTTTGCTACTCCTTACCTTGCTGCTTCCATTTCTGCTCCTTGCTGTCACCTTTGCACCTGCAAAACATATCAAAATCGCACTGCCCATCAGCTGCCAAAGCCTGCAAAAAAAAAAAAAAACCCTACCATCCTTTCATCAAAATTTCCAACAGTTACGTACAGCTCCCTATTTCTTCTCACTCTGCCTGTCATTTCTCCCTTGCTGTACACGTTCTTCTTTTTCCTCTTGGATCCGCACCCTCCTGCGATCATCCCTCAATCTGCTGCCAATCCCGCATTCCTTTTCTCAACATCTCTATCATTGCATGTCCAAGCATCCTTCAACTTGAAAGTGTGCACAAGTATCCACTCTTCACTCCTCGACCTGCATTGAAGCCTTGTCGATTGCCCATCATTATTCATACTCTAGCAATCCTCAACCGCTCTTCCTATCTATGTTGCCACACCCTTCCCTACGCTGCCAGGTCATCCCTCTCTACCTGTGTCCTGTTCTATCTTCGCATAACCCTCACGCAGTTGTATCCATCCCTCTGCCATTGAGCTTCCATCCAACTCTATCCACGTCCCTGCAACAAACGTTTCCATCGCTCCTTGGCCACCTCTTCGCTCCTACTCCCTACGTCTTCCATCGTCGAACACCCTCCAACTTGAATATTAACAACGACAAGCAAAAAAGGGATCAAATTTTTTTCTATGCATGGTCTAGCTAAGGGTTAGCATAATTAGAATGCATTTGATTTTTAGGTTAATGTTTTTTTTTTCTGTTCTTTTTTTTAATGAAATGTGTGTTAATATATAAAAAAATAAAAAATAAGAAAAATTTCAATTTTCATTTTTGTTTGATACTATTAGGTGTTAGTTTTAATCAGACTTTTTATTTTTTACTTTTGATTTCATTTAACTTAGGTTTTAGTATTAGAATTAGATATATTTAGGTTTAGTTTTGTTTTATTTTTTGATTTTAAAATAAATAAAAAATAATAAAAAAATCTTTTCTTTTTTTTTTTTAACAAAAATATATATATAAATTTTTGAGCAAATTGGATGTGTTTGGTCACTCTAAAATTGAAAATCTTTCGTTGATCATTTATTGCATTAAATCTTGCTTAGCAAATTGAGAAAAAGATTTTCTAAGTTTGTGGATTCAAAGCTTCTTTGTGCCAAAGTTTTTGTGGTATTCTTCATAGTTAAATGTGCCTGAACTCTTATATTTGAAGATTAACTATTAAATGTGGTACAATTTTTCCTAGATTTGGTTCTCTAAGCATACATCTTTTAGCTCTGGGATAGAAATTGGTGAATTGTTAAAATTTGTGGTTGTTTTAAATATTGCAAGCTTTGTGCATCTAATCATCATTGCTTGAATAATTTAAAGTTCATTACATGCTAAACATTTTGCAAATATTTTCAAGCGATTTATCATTTCCTAAGCAGTAGCAACAAACCGATTACTTGGTTTTCATCTAGCGAGATCATTAACTCCATAAGGCACTGAGATTAATAATCTAAAGTCTAATTAATCTTAAGTATTGCTAAGCCTTAACTAAGTATTTGATTTTCTTTGCCGTGTCTCCCAAACTGGCTAATTCCTAGCTGGTTCTCCTTTTTCCCATAGGGTCTACCCCCCTTAGCCTGCTGTAGGGAGACAACTTAAATGGAGAGATCGGGGATCAGGGTGACAGCCCTCGATCTGAGTCTTGTCGCGGTGCTTAGACACTCTGTGCGCCAACATTTTTTGGTGCCATTGTCGGGGACATTTTATTCTCGGCATTTCAATGACATTTCCTCATCATCTCATCTTTTCCACCATTCATTAGTCTGTCAAGCGGCCAACCTTTCCTCGCGTCATTTGATCTTTTCATCGCCCTATATTTTTTCATCTCGTTAATCGTACCTTTAGTGCCTGAACTTCTCGGTTTGTTTCTTGTTTAGGTGGTGACTCCATTTCTTTTCATTTATTCTCAGACAAGAAGCCCTCCCTTATATCTGGTTGTTTGCTGCTTTTTGGATCCTAGAGTTAGATTCATGTTCAAGTGGCGACTCCACTTTTTTCATTTCTACAAGACTTTCTACTAGAAGCTCCCTTCTTGTGGATCTCTTGATTTCTTGAGCAGAGGTCTCTCTTTATCATCCATTTGGTCCCTCATTATTCATCATGGATTATTCATTTACCCCGTGTCATTTTACTGATGTTCTCCATGATATTCTGGAAGTAGCCATTTCTAAATTGTCTTCGTTCTTGGGTGGTGATTCATTCGTTGTTAGAAAGCAACTATGCAGGTTTTCTTGTATAATGCTCATATATTGTATTTCTCCTCAGTATGATCATGAAGATGTCAAAATTTGCCTATTTGTCTTTTCTTTAGAGGGTGATGCTTTGAATTGGTTTAATAATTGTCCTGAAGATTCTTTCACTTCTTTACAAGACATCATTCATGCTTTTAAAGATAGATATGGTTATCAAGATTGCTCGCATTGTGCCCCTAAAATTATGTAATAGAATGAAAGTGATTTTGTGAAGGATCGAGCTGTCGATGAAAGATTTCAAGGCAATTCTCCATATCAGAATGTGCCATCCACCTTTACCGTCGCAGATCAAATCCATGACAGTGGAAAAGTAGGAACAAGTTGTCAAATCAATGTCGACAATGAAAGGGAAAATGAGAAGCAAATTATAGAAGAAATAATGTGGCTGGTAAAAAATATGGAGATTAATCAAGAAAAATCTGTAACTGATTACGTCAATGATATGAGAACTTTATACACCCACCTAGAAAAGCAGGATAAGGAGAAGGAAACCATGAAAGCTAATCATGATAGCGAAATTAATTCTATGTAAAACAAGTTATTAAATATGGATGAAGAAATGACTATCATGACATTTGAATATAATAATCAGTTGGCTACCATGCAAGAAAATCATAAGAAAGAGATAAACTCTATGCAACATTACTTGATGACCACAGAAGCAAAGAATAACAAAGTAATAAAAGATATGGAAGCTAGTCAGATATGTCCTCAGAATAAGTTATTGACCATGGAGGAAGACCATGCTAGGGAAATCAGTGCTATGAAGGTTGAACATTCTAGCTAGATGGATGCCATTACAATACAGGTACAGAAATTTCAATAGCGGTCAAAGGATGAAAGAAACAAGGAGACGTTAATAGATCAGAAGCCTCCTTATTTGTTGCAACAAGCTCCTTCTTATTATGAGGAGGTCATTGTTCCATTGAAAAGTGGTTAACTGAAGATGACCCGAATAAAATTGAAAACGATAAAGATCAGATGCAAAATGAAGAAAGACATGTCACACATATCTTACATACTTCATCTGAGAGTTTTGAAGCAGAATGTTCCATAAAGAAAAAAGGCAAGAGAAAGACAACGAGAAAGAGATTTGATGCATTAGATAGTCGTAAGCAGCTAGATTTTCCGATAGGAAAAATTCCTACATTATGTAGGATTGGACATGGCACATCCGAGAAACAGCCGACGGATTTGCCTGAAAGCAGGAAAATGCTCAGTATGCACTATATTGAATGCATCTGATGCCATGGGGAATCTTTGTATTGTGTTTCTAACCTTATGCCCTGATATTTCAGTGTTTCATTTTGTAGTTAGATTGTGTTTTTCATGTTGTTAGACTAGTTAATAAATGAAGAGATTATATCTTTCTTGTGCTTAACGTTATATGATGATTTTTTGGATGGATGCTACTTATGTTTTATTATGTGTTGCGTGGATGTAGATTCTGGATTCTCACACTCCTACAGTGCAACAACATGTCCCCAAGTAGAGCTAGATGTTGACCACTACGTGTTAACTACCCATAGCAGTACACCCCCTTTTTTGCTAAAGGGATAGTGCCTGATGAATGTGCATGTGTCGTTTGATTATCATCATCAGCCTGATCATGTTATATTGTAAACCCTTTATGCATGTGTAAATTATAAATAATCTCAGCAGATCCATGTCATGTATGTAATTGCCTAGGTAAACCTATTTTTTTTATGATGATCTACATTCTGGAAGGTTTTTTGTCTCACCGATCCATGATCGGCAGAGTTTTCCTTCAACCTTACCCCAAAGCCGGAATGGATTTTGTCACCAAAATGTTAGGGGAGTCCTAGTGTGCTATATTGAGTCCATGTAAAAGTGATTTGGGAATAATCCTAACTATTTGGTTAGGTGATTTTATTACAAATTGCTTGATCTGCTAGATTATATTTGTGTCGTAGAAATGGGTAGTCTGTGAGGGTTTTGGTCAAATGGGTTTTCCCCTTGAGATGTAAAAAATGTAAAAAAACATGATGTAAAATGTCTTGAGGGTTAGAAAAATAATTTATCCCCTCATAGGCCCTAGGTCTTAGGTAAATTTAAATTTTCCAAAGGCTAAATTCGAGGGTCCTTTAAAAAATTAAATCTTAACTAGTCCAAGGACTAAGGTTAGTTGATTATTTTGCTAAATTTTATATCTTAGGTCCCTGGGGTTAAGTTAAAGTCAAAGTTTTGAGGAAATAAATGCAAAATTTTAATTTTTGAATATCTTTAAATGCATTTAAATAAAAAAATTTAAATTTCCTCAATATTTAAAATTTCGATGGATGAGATTAAAAGAAATTTTGATCCTCATCAATGGTCGAGATCGTTTTGACAAGGATCACTCGAACTAGCTGTTGGGAAATTTATCTTTAAATAGGGGTCAGTTGTCAGTTGAGATCATTCAACCTTTGAGTTGTTGCTAAGTGAAAGCTCTCTTGTAATCATTTTTCATGTGCAATAAAGAAAGACTTTGGGGTTAATCTTTGCTGGTGTTACTCATCGTGGAAATGTTGTAAGATGTTTTATTTTCATGCATAGATTTATTTTCAGCCATTTATGATAGCTCATTGAAGAGTGATTTAAGCACAGGTATCTTGTTTGGTCACTGGGGTTTGAATGATAGTTTAATTTCTGAATATAATGGCAGGTATCTCCATTAGATCTGAATTTTATTGTCGTTTTCTCTCTCTATGTTAATGGTTGAATTAAGTTGTGTAGGAAATTCTTGATTTTGAGATCACTGGGCGTTTGGGGAAGTCTTCAGTTGGACTAGCCAACTCCCGGATAGCATTTTCTGAAGAGCCCAGCTAGTTTTAATCCCGGGCTTATCATTAGAACTTCCGTTGTGGATGCATGAAGGGTTTTCTAAAGCACCTCATCTTAAATTTAAAATTTTAAAAAATATATGTGTGGCATAATGACAGATCTGGCTGCTTAGAGCCTTTAACCTGTGAATATTGTAATTATTTAGCTAGTTTTTGGTGTTTTTAGTTTCATCCTTGCATATATTGTTTCTGGGCATTTTGTTTTGCCATTGCAGGTTGCAGATCTGAAGGTGAGGTTCAATCTTGAAGCCAGATCTAGGCCCTGGAGGGTAAGATTTGGCCTTAGAACCATTTTTTTTGCATGTGTACAGTTTCATTGCTTAGGGGTTTCATTTTTGTTGCAAGAAAAAATTTTGAAATTTTTTTAAGTGGGCTGTGTAAAGCTCCTGGATTGCTGCCAAACCTCCACGCTGCCATCTCTCATCCCTGCCTCCAAAACTTGTTATCACATGCATCTATCCTCCCATTGCATCCCATCGCTTCCATACATCATTCTCAGCAATCTTTGCCCGAAATACCCATGAAACCCCATTCTTTGCTTGGTCGAATCCTCTAACCTACAGTCACAATCCTCCCTATTGCACTCCCCACATTGGCCATCTGTGTGCATCTCTCCGCATTTCCTTTCTTACTCACAGATCCACCCATACTGCGCTCTCACCCACTACCACTCTATGCTATCATCCTTGTTTGCTGCTCCTTACCCTACTGCTTCCATTTCTGCTCCTTGCTGTCACCTCCACATCTGCAAAACATATCAAAATCGCGCTGCCCATCAGCTGCCAAAGCCTACAAAAAAAAAAACAAGAAACCCCCAACCATTCTTTCATCAAAACTGCCAACAGTTACATACAGCTCCCTACTTCTTCTCACTCTGCTTGTTGTTTCTCCCTTGTTGTGCACACTCATCTTTTTCCTCTTGGATCTGCACCCTCCTTCGATCATCCCTCAATCCATTGTCGAGCCCGCATTCCTTTTCTCAACATCTCTATCATTGTGCATCCAAGCGTCCTTCGACCTGCAAGTGCACACAAGCATCCACTCTTCACTCCTTGACCTGCATTGAAGCCTTGTCAACTACCCATCATTCTTTGTCCTCTAGCAATCCTCAACTGCTCTTCCTATCTATGCTACCAAGTCATCCCTCTCTGCCTACGTCCTGTTCTATCTTCCCATAACCCTCACGCAGTCATATCCATCCCTTTGCCATCGAGCCTCCATCTAGCTCTATCCATGTCCCTTCAACAAATGTTTCCATCCCTCCTTGGCCACCTCTTCACTCCTAATCCTTGCGTCTTCTGCCATCAAATGCCCTCCAACCTGAATATTACCAACGACAAGCAAAAAAGGGATCAAATTTTTTTCTATGCGTGGTCTTGCTTAGGGTTAGCATAATTAGAATGCATTTGATTTTGAGGTTAACATATTTTTTTAATGAAATGTGTTATATATATATATATATATATATATATCTATAATTTCGATTTTCATTTTTGTTTGATACTATTAGGTGTTAGTTTTAATCAGACTTTTTATTTTTTACTTTTGATTTCATTTAACTTAGGTTTTAGTCTTAGAATTAGATATATTTAAGTTTTGTTTTGTTTTATTTTTTGATTTTAATATATATATATATATATATATATAGAAAATTGGATGTGTTTGGTCACTCTAAAATTGAAAATCTTTCATTGATCATTTATTGCATTAGGTCTTGCTTAGCAAATTGAGAAAAAGATTTTCTAAGTTTGTGGATTTAAAGCTTCTTTGTATCAAAGTTTTTGTGGTATTCTTTATAGTTAAATGTGCCTGAACTCTTATATTTGAAGATTAACTATTAAAGGTGGTAAAAAATTTCTCGGATTTGGTTCTCTAAGCATACATCTTTTAGTTCTGGGATAGAAATTGGTGAATTGTTAAAATTCGTGGTTGATTTAAATATTGCAAGCTTCGTGCATCTGTTAAATATTGTGCATTTGATTGTCATTGCTTGAATCATTTAAAGTTCATTACATGCTAAACATTTTGCAAATATTTTCAAGCGATCTATCATTTCCTAAGCAGCAACAACAAACCAATTACTTGGTTTTCATCTAGCGAGATCATTAACTCTATAAGGCACTAGTATTAATCATTTAAAGTCTAATTAATCTTAACTATTGCTAAGCCTTAATTAAGTATTCGATTTGCTTCGTTGTCTCTCCCAAACCAGTTGATTCCCAACTGGTTCTCATTTTTCCCATAGGGTCTACCCCCCTTAGCCTGCTGGAGAGAGACAGCTTAAATGAAGAGATCGTGGATCAAGGTGACAGCCCCCGATCTGAGCGTTGTCGCGGTGCTTAGACACTCTATGCGACAACATGACTTTTTGTGGGTTTTCCATGTAAAAAGTGATTTTACATGGGAGTTTTCCTTTTCCTAGGCAAAAAGGTTTTTGACCTTAGGAAAATGGGTTTTTATGGAAAATGAATGAATTTGAATGTATGAAGATAGGAATGGGAAATTAGTGAATATAGGGATGAATGGAGATGAATGGGAAGTTAATTAATCTATGTTGTAGATATTCTTTTGCTTTGTGTGATTGAATCATGGACATAGAAATATATGGTGAAACATGATAATGTACCTTTAGTCCAATGAATAATCAAACTTCTGCAACCTTTCTCTACTTACCCTTTGCTTATCCTATCATTTTTTCTTCACTTAATGGGTGCATTTAAGCTAGCAAACCCTTTTCCTTTCCTTTTATTTTACAAAACAAACTATCTAAATCTACCCTTATAACCTCCAAGGGCTCATATTAAACTGATGAGCACCTTATTATTCTCTACCTAACTACTGATCTGCCAAGATTAAACAGTGCGACCAGATCTTTATTCTCTAACTATAACATCAAATTTAAGCATGAAGCAGTCAAGATTAAACATCTTGATTGTCATGGGTTGTGGCATTTAAGACAAGCTGCAGACAACCATTATTTTGCAGAAACAAAGTAGTGGCATTTAGACTTGCTCACTTTCAGAGTTTATTTGTTTTCTTTTCTTTCTAACCTAACATTTTGTTTTTTCCTTGATTTTTTAGAGCATCTATGCTAACATTTTCTTTGATATGGACATTATCATCAAGATATTTTCTTTTACTAACATTTTATTCACTATTGTTATGTCCATATCCTAACTTAACATTTTTTCAAATATTCTATCTTATCAAAACCAAAAAATGCTACAACATTGGCTCCAACTGGGGACTGCTTTCTCCTGTAGAATGCAGAGAACCTGCAGATCCATGTGCCTTCTCCTCGAGCTATGGAGTCCTTGCTATAAGAAAATCACACTGAAATTTTGAAAAGTAAAGAAAACTGAAGTATTTACAATGAATGCTATTTCAACTTCTTTAGTACTGAATGTAGTGTTTGAGAAACCTTCCATTTATAGGATAAGTGGAATATAGCCCCTCAAGATTCTACAGCAAAAAAGTATTGTTACCCTTCACTTTAGCAATTGCTAAAGGTCTGAACCATGGATTGTCAAATTTGCCATGCTTCCCTCTCTCTTCTCTCCTGGTGTCCCATTTTAGAACTAGATCACCTTCCTTAAAGTCCCTTTCCTTGGCTCTTCTGTCAAACAGGGTCTTCATCTTATTATGATATTTCATCAATTTGTATTGAACTTCATCTCTGTTTTCATTAAGTTCAATAATCTGATTTATCCTTCTTGAAAAATCATCAGGTTCATCTATTGAATTCTGCAGGAATTTTAAAACAGGGAAGGCCAAATTGGTAGGGAATATTGCATCTTTCCCATAGACTAACTGAAAAGGAGATTTACCATTTGATCTCTTTGGAGTAATTCTATTTTCCCATACTACATAAATCAAATGTGAATCCCAACTCTTCTTATGATCAAGTAGAGTCTTTTTTATTACCTTTACCAGGCTTTTGTTGGATGATTTTGCAAGGCCATTACCTTGAGGGTAGTATGGAGTTGAATGATGTAACAGAATTTGATATTTTTGGTAAAAGTCAATCAATTTAACACTAGAAAATGCTATTGCATTATCCGTGACAATTTGAGTTGGGCAACCAAATCTAGACAAGATATTCTCCTCAATACTTAATTATGACTAAATCAGTAGCATTTTTTACTGGAATTGCTTCCACCCATTTAGTAAAGTAGTTTGTTGCAGTGAGGATCCATCTATGCTAATTACTTGAAGTGGGGTGAATCTCTCCAACAAAATCTAATCCCCATTGAGAAAAAGGTACTAAAACTATTGATGGAACGAGTGTAAGAACTACTAATTTTTGTTTACCAGCAAACATTTGACAAGGAACACAACCTATGACTTTTGCCCCTACTTGTAAGAACAATGTAGGCCAATAAAATCCTCCCCTCAGAATCTGGTATGCTGTTGCTCTCCAAGCATAATGTCCCCCACAAAATCTTGTATGAAACTGATCAATGATTCCTTCAGTTTCTGATTCTGTTAAACATAATAACAAAATGTTCAATGGATCTTTCCAGTATAAATTTGCATTTATAATGCAGTACCTGACTTATTTCAACTTAAGGGTTTTACACTGGGTTTCGGAGAATGATGCTGGACACTCAAAATTGATCAAGAAATTTACAATATCTTGATACCAATTTGACAACGAGAATTTTTCATCAATGTGTATAGGAGTGATCTGCTCTAAAGGTGAATGTTCTTGTGGATTCTACCCTTCTGCAAGGAGAGAAGATTCTTGTGTATTCTTCCCTTGAGGATGAAGGGAAGGTTCTTGTGTATTCTTTTCTTGTATTTATAAAATAGAATTGATTCTAAGTACTTTGCAGTTGGATTCAGCTAGAAGCTTGGCTAATCCTTGACCTTTTACTAGCTTGGTAGTCTTGATAGTTAGATCAAACTCCAGAATTTGAGTGATCCATCTACCTCTTTTCCCATTAGTGTCTGGTTGGGTTAGGACAATTTTGACAGCACTATTAGGGACATAAGCAGTAATAGGTGAATGTAAGAGATACATCCTGAATGACTTTAGGGCTTGAATGAGGGCATAGGCTTGCTTCTCAATGATGTCATACTTAAGCTCAGCATCTCTCATAACCTTGCCAAAAAAGGCTATGGGTTGGTCATGGGAATCTTCATTCTTCTATAATAGAATGACAGTAAGGGTTGTTTTAGAGGAAAAAGAGAAAATACTAAATGGCTTAGTATAATCGGGGCTGGCTAAGGTGGGAGCTTCAAAGATGGCCCTTTTTATTTTTTCAAATGCATGCCTAGAAGAGGGAGTCCATTTGACTCCTTCCGGAGCATGTCAGTTATGTCTTTTACAATTTCTGCATAATTTGGAATAAATCGCCTTAAAAAATTAATCTTACCTAGAAAAGCCTGAATCTCCTTCTTGTTTCTGCGTAAGGTTAATGTTTCAATGGTAGATACTCATTTGGGATCAATTAGTACTCCCTCCTTTGAAATTATATGGCCTAGTAGTTTTCCTTCATTGACAGTGAACAAGGAATTCTTTGGGTTCAATGATATTCCAAATTTTCTACACTTGTAAAATACCTTCATCAAGTACTTTAAATGTTTCTGATCAGATTTAGAAAAAACAATTATGTCATCAAGATAAATAACCACAAATTTATTTACCTGATCTATTAAAGCGATGCCCATAGCTCTCTGAAACGTTGCTCTAGCATTGGTCAAGCCAAATGGCATCCTAGCGTACATGAATGTACCCCAGGGTGTAGTAAAAGTTGTCTTCTCTCTGTCTATTGTATCAATGTTCACCTGATTATAGCCTGAAAAACCATCAAGCATAGAAAGCCTTTGTTCTCCTGAAACCATTTGAAGTAATTGATCCATTTTGGGCAAAGGATAATTATCTTTTAATGATTCCTTGTTCAGATTTCTAAAATCCACACAAAGTCTTATTTCTCCATTTTTCTTTCTAACAGGAACTAGGTTTGCAACCCAATTAGAATATCTAAGAGGGTGGATGATCTGAGCATCTAGAATTTTCTTAATATCCCTTTCTACAGTTGGTAGAAGGGTTGGATTTATCCTTATAAGCTTCTGTTGATAGTGTTTTTCTTCTGGTTTCAAAGGAATCTTATGTTGTATTAATGAAGTATCATAGGTCTTTAAATCAGCATATGTCCAAGCAAAAACATCCTTATAATTTTGCAGTAACTTAAGATATTGAGCTTTGATCTCAGGGTTTAGAGATGCACATATTTTGATGTTTTTGATAACTTCATCAGTTCCAATGTTTATCTCTTCTATGTCATCTTCTGAAGAAATGGACTGCGGGTTTCGGAAAACATCATTTTGATCAAATACTATTTCTAAAGGAATGAGTCCTTTTGGAATAAAATTATTTGATAATTGAATAATGTTGTGATTAGCAATTTGGGTTTTGAAATCTGAAGTATCATTTTTTTCTACGTTTTCATTTATTTCGGTTCTATCATCATCAATTTGTAGAAATGAAAAATCATCAATTACCTGCAAAAATGATTTCAATTGTTCATCATCTTCGAATATTTGCCAATGTTTCAGATTATCTAGGATAGATGGCCTATATTTGACTTGTATTTGATAGAGTATATCAGTATGATCAAGAATTTTAAAAGCACTAGCAGATACAGCTAAGGCATCTACGTGAATATTCTGATCTCTGGGAATATGAGTCAAATTAAAAGCATCAAAAAGGTTTTCAACAGACTCCCATACTTCATTTCGGTAGGACCTAAGCCTAGGGTGCTTGGTCTGGCAAGCATTTCTTACTTGCTTAACAATAAGTTCTGAATCAGTAAGAACACTTAAGTTTTGAACTTTTAAGCTTTTGGCTAATTGCAATCCTAAAAGAAAGGCTTCATATTCAACAACAATATTGATAACTTCAAAATCTCATTTACATGATTGGGTTATATTTTCTTTTTCAAGTGAAATTAAAACTACTCCAGCTCTTGCTCCATCTTTCGCGCAAGAGCCATCAAAGAACAGTTTCCAAATATCAGTTTGGTTTGGTTTAGGACTTTCAACTACCTCTTCAATTTTGACTTGAGTTTTATGTTGGTTTGAAGTGAGTTGAAAACAACCAAAGCCTTGATCTATTGCATAAATTGGAAGGTTCCTTGGCTGGTCAGTTTTACAAACAGTATGTATAAATCTTACCTCTCTATATTATCTTAATTTCTCTCCTCCATAAACATGAATAGTAGCATATGGCATATACATCTGTAGAGTTACCCCTAATTTGGCACAACAAGACCTAGAAAGGAGCATTCCAAACTTGGGAGGGATATCTGCGACAACAATATCAAGTACTACACTTTTCACTAGAATTTGGGCAAGGGTAACCACTAGATCCTTGATCAATCCTAAATAGGGCACCTTTTTAGAATCAAAGGTGTACAGGTCATGGTAGGATCTAGTTATATCGAGTTTCAAATGGTCCATGATAGATTTTGGCATAAGATTATGTGATGCTCCTGAATCAAGCATACAATTATACAACATGGAATCATTTGTTTTAAGAGTTACATAGAAAGGAGGGACTATCTCATCTATTATGTCTGAACAAGGACCAAAAACTACTGCTGGTTTTTCATCTTGTAGACTTATGACATCACCTTCAACATCAACTGAGGTATTTTGTATCAATTTTGTGACTTGGCTTTTGTAACCAGGGTTTTTAGAAAGTTCTGACAGTGGAATTGGGATCTTAACCCTCTCTAATTCTTTTTCAACATTAAATGCAATCAAAACGTTTTTACCAGTTTGGGAAGTATCAATTCACTGATCTAATGGCTGAATGAGAGTTGTTTGAGTGTCAGCAATTCTGGTACGTGGTTCAATTGTTGGAGTTTCCTTTGGAGGTCTCCCAGGTGATCTGAAAATGGGGCACTTAGGCTTCTTGTCTAACTTACAAGAACCTCTCCCACTTCCAAAGCTTAAATATTCCCAAGTCTTATTGATTAGCCAATGCAGAATTAAGAAATGATTGAAAATATAGGTGTATGCTGGTATTCATTTGAAACTAGTTATATGCTTTAAAATCTGTTGTTTGTGTTGATATGTAAGTGTGCTTGAACTGATATATAAATACATATAACAGTAAATAAAACAACAGTAAATAAACACATAAGGCAACAATTTAATTAGGAGTTCACCCACAACTCTTGGGCTACATCTCCGTGAGCTCTGGTCAACTCAACTAGGCTCTCTGGGATTATGGTATAAGTCCTTTTTACAAGCTCTTGGCTCAAATCCTGTTGTTTTCCACAGAAACAGTGGGTTTAGACACCATGTTATCCCCTGGCTCTTGAGGCTTTGGCTCTTAGCTCTGGCTCTTTGCTCTTGGTTCTGGATCTTGGCTCTGACTCTGGCTTTTCAGCTTTGGCTTTGGCTCTGGCTCTTTGGCTCTGGCTTCTTTGGCCCTCTATCAGTTTACAGCTCTCCGGGCTTTTCACTTGACTTTTAAGTGAATCCCTCGGCTGCATGTGCTTTAGCTTTTGCTTTCTGCGCTGCCTGCTCTTGCTGCTGCCCTTTTGTGCTGCTCTCTCTCACCTTAGCCTCCTACTTTGGCTACACATTCAACAAAAAACCCCAAAAACCTCCAACCACCTAACATTCATGGCTTTTAAAGTCAATCGACGCTTATCGGTTCATCTTCCCTCTCGGGCTCTTTGGCTTTCCGCTTTGGTCTACTCAAATCTCTTGTCTGAGCATTACATAATCATTGCTAACACCTTTAGGGGAGGTGGCCACCTGTATTGTAACAGAAGGGGCCATCAGGCCTTTGAAATCCTCAAATTTTGGCATTCTCGGCTTACACAGGAAAATACACTAAACACAGGAAAAATCTGTAGAGAACATTGTTCATCGGACTTCAAAAGTCAAATCCGCTCTATTTTCCTATTGGGTTTGCCTTTGGGCGCTAGTGTAATCCCCATTGTCGATTTATAGGATCCCTGATCCAATGGTCCATATGCAATCTCAGGCAGCCCTTTCATATAGGAGTTAATCGCTTGATGAGGGTGGTTTTCTCTTTCCTTAGCTTGGACACGTGGCAACCAATGTATGGGCTTGGGTGGAGCCCAGCCCAAACAACTTACCGCTTTTGGCTCTCTCAAAATACCACTTGTTTTGTGGATTTCCTTTACATTAAAAAATGCATAATAACTGCTGAAAATCCCGCAAAATGGCCTTATGGTGGATTTCAAAATTTATCAACTTTCGCCTATAGCCCCGTTGGGTCCAGCCATCGCATCGCATATATATATATATATATAATGGCCCCGCTCCTTTGCAAAGTTTCAATGTGATATTGCGATATCGCAATCGCGTATCGCATGAGCCCCGGGGTCTGTCCATATGGATGGCCTATGCTGATGCGATCCATTGATATCGGCGATTGGCTTATCACTTGGCCCAGTCATTATGCAACATCTCTTGTCTACCTCCAACCCATTATGTTGGGGATCGGCGATCGGGGGTGGCTTCCCTTTTCCACTTGAATTCACCTTGGACCTCCTCTGATGCAATTTTCTTCATAAAAGCCTTTTAGGCCATTTTTTTGAAGATTTGCCTCTTTTTCTAAAGAACTAAGGGCATCTTCTTTTGGTGATAACTTTTCCATCTGAAGTTCATTTTCACCCATTCAAGTTGCGTTGGACTCAGAATGAGAAGATCTCTGCAATGAGATTATTTCCAAGAGTAGCCTATGACTTTCATTTTCCTCTGATTTACAAAGGTTTTGTATCATTTGGCACCTTTTACCTCTTATATGAAGTCTTTTAGACTTAGAGGTTTATCCGGGATCCATTTTTGGATCACACCTTCCCACTAAAAGAATTTTTGGTCTCCAAAAGACTGATATACTGATCTGAATAGTAAATGAGAGTGAGTCACCCTATTCTTTCAGCCTCCCTACACTTTCCTTGTATAGTGCCTTTGAACCAAAGTTTCTGAGCACTTACCTTCTGGATGGGTTGGTCTTCCTTCTTTCCTTCATGCAAAACTTCCACTGATATGGTTATGGAAGATAGTTTGAACTCTTTTACAATGATCATTGATCCAAGGTGGCTCAAACCAATGTGAAGTACACCTATTCCACAAAGTTTCATTTGTATCTATTTTAGAAGCTGCCAACAACATTTGTTAACAACAATAGGCATACAGACAACAACTGGATGGACTAAGCTCCTGCTTCAACAAAGAAACAAATTTCACATCTTGTGAACACCTCCATGTCTTGTATCTGCATACAAATGATGGAATAGACAACAAGCCCACAAAACATGCCTTTAAAAACAAATGACCCTTCAAGTCAAGCATGTAGAAAAATACCATTAGGACTCCTTTCAAAAGATGAAACACTTCATCATTATCTCCATTTGGAGACCAAGTTAACTTCTCCCAAGCCAACATGGTATCACATGCATGTCAAAGCAATCAACCCTACAAGTTAATTACACATACATGTTCAAAAACAAAGAAATCATCAACATCCCTGTGTTCATGCATCTCATGCTCATGCATGCATTTCATCTTTCAACTTTCACTTAAGCACACTGTACTTTTGAAGCTGAAATGAAATATAATGTAGATGCATCAATAGACATGCAATCTTAATCAGATAAGAACTCTAACCGTTTCTCACCAATCCCTTTCAACGGTACTACCATTGTCTGCACATCAGCATCATCATGTGAATCATCCTGAGACACATCATTCATGGAATCCTCCTTTCCATTTCTACCATCTTATCCTTCCACTTTCTTCAGCTTTTGTGGAAGCATTGCTGGATTCAAATTCCAACATCTTTCAGCAAGATGTCCTTGCTAGAGAAAATTTATTTAGGTATGTTCTATGCTAGAGAAATTTATTTAAATTTCCAGAGTTAGCAATCACATCAGCATTAAGATAAACTACACATAGAACATAAATATAAATCACAGAAGATAAGTCAAGAAAAGAGGACACAAGTTGTGGCACGAGCCAGAGACAAACCCCACAATGTGGGGAAACCCTTGATCAATTCTTCCTTTCTGTTCTTCAAAGTTCAATAGAGAAAGAGAGAGAGAGAGAGAGATAGTACATTTACAATAGAAGTCAACACTTTGACTTGTCTAGATCTGAGCATAGATCATCTCCTATAACAAAGATCAATTGAAGACATTCTGCTTCAACTGATTCTCCAAGGTGAATCCTTCACCTATCATCATGCTGCATCTGGTCCTCTAGTTGCACCACTGCATACTGCACCATGTTGCACTAATCATGATTATCATCATGCTGCCCATGTCCATGATCTTATCCATCATAATGCTGCTCAAACTAATGTGCATCATCATCATGTTGCTGCCCCTGCTAATGTATCATCATACTACCCATGCACATGATCTCATAATGCTGCCCTTCATGCTACTAACTCTGCCTATGTATCATTGTACTACCCATGCACATGATCTCATAGTGCTGCCCATCATGTTGCTACCTCTGCCTTCTCATTGCTTCATCATGCTGCAACAATTTACTTCTGTTGATATCAGCCTCAGCTGCTTGTTATGGCTTGTAGCCTACCAAAGCAGCTAGGCTATAGATCCTATTCGGCAAACTTCTTAACCTATCCTTATTTCTGCGTTAACAGGTCTCCATGTGTTAACAGTTTTCCATTACAACATTTATAGGTCTCTATTATAGTGTATAGGATTTCTCCATGAACCAGTGTATCATGTTGTTACCATGATAGCGTATGAACATGTACAGTGTAGGTGTCTCCCGGATCTGCATATATATCTTCATCACTATATCATCATGTACAATGTAGGTGTCTCCTGGATCAACATGTATATATATTCATCATTGTATCATCATGTACAACGTAGGTGTCTCCCTGATCAGTGCATATATATCTTCATCACTGTATCATCATGTACATCGTAAATGGAATCACGTTGACTGTGTGTAAAAGTCTCCTTTTGTAGTGTATTAGCTTAGGTTTATGTACAATGTATATGGCATCACATTGTACGTGTCTCTATTGTTGTGCATTAGAACCCATTGCTACGTATGATAGTTTATATGACTGCGTATGACTGCATTCCATACATCATGAAGCATATATACATGACTGTGTCTATGTCTTCAACAAGCAGCATAGTTCCATATACTTTGAATGCGTTATAAGTATGCTGCCAGATCCGAGAATATTACAGCCTCATCTGCTACATGGATCATCCTTTGTTGCTGTGTGGAATCCTCATATGCATGCGTGGATATGCCCTCATCTGTTGCGTATATATATTGTTCATCTTAGTGTATGGTTGTGTGGATAAGGTCACCATTAGAGCGAGTGGATTGCCTTCATTATAGTGTATGGATTGCAGCTATTTCTACTACAGCTACATCTATAGCTAGGGCATCCAACATATTCTCTTTTGTGTCTTCTCCCTCTCCAAAAACCCAAGACATGGAGAGGAGGAATTCACATGGAGAATGTGTTCTAAATGACATCAAATCCTCTTCTATTTATACCAAAAACGTATAGGTTGAATGGACATGATGTTTGGGCTTCTCTAGCCTACATAAGTTGCTGGTCGGCTTGATGATAATTCCATAATCAAAATAAATTCATATCTCCATAAATACTTATCAGAATCGGATGATATTTAGATCAATCTTACACCTCTTGATGAGAGGGATCCAATAAAAATACTATCTACCATAAATAAGCTGACACATATGGAGTTTGGCCCTAGTTTCCAATTTAACACTCCCTCTCAACTAGGGAGAACTCCCTCTGCTGATCCATATGTCCGACTATACTATCTCTGCCATCAGTGGCCTGCACCGCTCTACTTAGCTCTGTTGGATCTAGTCTACTCTATTGGATCTGCTTAGCTCTGCTGGCCCTGCTTTGCTCTGCTGGCCCTGCTTTGCTTTGCTCAGCTCTGCTAGCCCTGCTCTGCTCTTGCTCAGCTCTGCTCAACATAGCTCTATTGAACCATGAAGAAGAAGAATTGATTGAGAAAGTTTCTTTCCATTCTCCACTGACCCAAAGTTAGTCTCAGAGTGCATACCACTAGTCCCAGACCAGTCTCAACCGACCCGAAGTCAGCGTCATAGTGGGTACCACTGTTGGCATTATGACATAGGTTTGGCACAGGTTTGGCTTGATGACATAAGTGTTGTCCTTGATGGCAACTCACTCAAATAGCAGATCACAAGTTCAGGCTCTCAAAATAGTAGAAAATGAGATACCCGCAGGTTCCTGTTCACAAAGCTGCAGACATTGGCAGGTTCCGCAGGTGCGCCGAACAAAAAGTGCGGACATATTCGCAGGTGTACCGAACAAAAAGTGTGGTCGTAAAGTACACACACTTTCATGCAGAGAAAAACGCGCGCACATGGGAAATATTATGGTTGGTCCATGGTATTTAGTCCGACATTTTTTATCCTATGGTTTTGGTCCGTGGTTTTGCTTCTAAAGTATTGAACCCAGGTTTTGGGTCCCTAGTATTGGATCTCTATGGTTTTGGACCATGGTTTGAGTAAGGCCTAGTCTATAAAAAGGAAAGGAGATCATTTGGCTGGGCACTCATGTGTTGAATATCTTAAGAAGAGCAAGATCTGAAATACTGGTGATCGGTTGGTGAGTTATAGCTGGACCTGAATCAAGGAGAAACCTGAGCATTACAAGACGGATCTACTGATGGGTCGAGATCTCTTTGACGCATGATCAGATCTGTAAATCTGATAGTCTGGGGTATACTTGAAGTCTGATAAATTATCTATACCCGCAGGTCCACAGGTCTGACACAGCGTAGGTGCAGAGATCCGCAGGCTAGACACAGTGCAGGTGCGGATACCCACAGGCTAGACACAGTGTGGGTGCAGAGAACCGCAGGCTAGACACGGCGCAGGTGCGAAGATCCTCAAGCTAGACACGGTGCAGGTGTGGAGACCTGCAGGCTCGACACAGTGGAGTTGTAGATACCCACAAGTTTCTATTGGTGAAGTTGCGGACTTTTCTTGAAATATGTTTTAGCTGTTTTTCTCTATTACTGCAGTGTTCAAGGTTCTGAATTGGTGTCTGGGTGCTGTGTGCTGAGAAGTTATTGATTTAGTATTTGTACAAGGAAGTTGGTTGATTGCAGATATATTTGATGTTTGATTAATATTCATGGATCCAGTTTGAAAATTTATGAAATGTGGTCCTTGGAAGAAAAGAGAAGTCTTCTATAGGTAAGCACCTACGTACTAATACCTCAACTAGTACAAGCGCTAAGGGGGTTGTAGCTCCCTTCCAGAAGAATCTGGAGAATGAGAGAAGGTTGTAGCCTTCAGCAAGTTGAAGCCTGCATACTGGTATAAGACTGCACCAGTACATAATCATTGTAAAAAGAAGTTTCTAATTGAAAGAAGATAGAGACATATTGCAGCAGTTGGTTTTCACCCACATTGGGTTTCCACCTTATATCTTGTGTTCTTTTGTGTGACTGTATGCTCTACTTTTCTGTTCCTGCTTATTGTTATATGATTCTGACACATAGATTAATGATCAACATCTGAAGAATAAATAAAATTATAAGTCTGGGAGGTATACACAAGTTTCATTAGTCAGATTTTCAAATCTTTATATAAATTGAAAAGAATTTGATAATACTGATTCACCCCCCTTTCAGTATTATTTTCAACAATTGGTATCAGAGCCGGTCCTTCAGGAAAAGCTTGATCGCTTGAAGGAAGATCTTTCATCATGAGCAACTACGAAAAGGAAGCATCTATCAAGCCACCGATTTTTGATGGGAGCAACTTCATCTATTGGAAGGTAAGAATCACTGCCTATCTTCAATCTCTTGGTACAGAAGTTTGGGATATCGTGGAAACAGGATACACCTTTCCATTAGCAACTCTTATAGATGCAGCTGGTAAGAAGCAGTATGAAACAAATGCAAAAGTTGTCAATACTCTATTAGGAAGTCTATCTCAATCATAATTCATCAAGGTTATGCAGCTCAAAAGTGCAAAAGAAATATGTGACAAGATCGTTCTGAGCTATGAAGGAGAAGAACAGGTAAAACGAGCAAAATTGCAAACTCTTAGAATTCAATATGAAAGTCTCAGAATGCATAATGATGAAAGTGTGGCTAGCTATTTCCTACATATAGATGAGATCATAAATTGTATGAAAAACTTAGGTGAAGAAATAAAAGAAGTTGTTTTGGTTGAAAAGGTTCTAAGATCTTTGTCTCCTAAGTTTGATTCAAAAGTTTCTGCCATAGAAGAAAAGCAGAATCTATAGAGCCTTACCATGTCACAGTTGCATGGAATTCTAACTGCTTACAAAATGAGAAAAGGAGGACCATCAGACAGGAGAGAAGCTACATTCAAGGCTTCAGGAATGTTGGACACCTAATCCTCAGTGGGTTAGTGTGGAAGTCGACTGGACAAAAGGAGTCCAAGAGACCTTGGGATGTGGAACCCAACGGTCAGATATTGTACTATAAATGTATATCTCATGTTAATAAAAAATGTATTGCATGTTTTATCTTTCATATCTCTCTTGCTGTCCATGTGTGTTTAACATGGTATCAGAGCCATGATGTGTGGCCTGTGTAGTTTTCTTCCTCAGGGTTTATCCTTTAGTTAAAAAATGAGATGTTGTTATTCCCTGAGCAACCGGTCTGAGCTACCTTGAATAGTGCTGGCCTAGTCTTCATTACCTGTAACGCTCCATTAATTCTGCCTGCCTGTTCTTCTGAATACAATAATCGCTCTCTGACTGTCATAAACATTTAAAAAAAGAGCGTCATTACACCTGCGCCTCTACTGCCTGACAATTCACCTGATTATTCTCACCTACGATTACTGAATGTGTTTGAATAGCCATTAAACTTGAACGCTGTGGCACGCTGTATCGGAGCACAGGTCCCAGGCTCCTTTTTTGGTGTGACTTGTAACTCCTCTGTCCCATACTCTACCATAATGCATCTGTCTGCTATTGTGCATCCGTTGGTTAACGCCTGACATGGTTAACGCCTGACATGGTGAACGTTCGAGATTCTTCAAACTGAGGCTACGTGAATGGTGGAAGGAGCCATTTCATTTTTCTGAAAAAAAGACAGTAAAACTTTCAGGCGTTGATGGTATGGAGTCGTTATGGTCTGCGGATGCTGAATGAGCAACTACAGTTGTGGTTATTGCTCGAGAAACAAGACTGTGGTTTTTCGGCGGTTAAATTGGCTTCGGGGTGCATCATTGCTGGTAAGTTTATGGACGTTCTGAGCAAGACTTTCCAAGATTTCATTAAAAGTGAAATTTCATGACAAAGGGCAGAGTCTAAGCAATTTCGAATCTCAAAATAAGGAAATCGAAGTATTCCTGTTTCTACTCTTGTAATTGAACAAATCACGGAGTTTTGCTACTGGGAGTGCTTTTATTTTGATGATTTGAAGCTTCTGCCGAGTGTATTTCGATGTCTTCGAGTTGGACTACGATTATTTTGAGGTCTGAGTTCATTTTGATGCTGAGAGAATTAGTCAGTACGGGGACTTTGAATTCCTGAAGTTTAAATTTCCAGTGTTTCGATGCTTAAAGATTGGAGCGAGAGGAACATTGTGTATCGTACGATGTTTGTAGTACAACGCAAGGGTTTTGAGAGTTTGACATTCGGAGTGCTTATATCTTTGGTGGTCTAGAGGTGGAAAGACTCGAGAAACTATTATTTTCAGGTTGTCCAGTGGGTAAATTGCATATTTTCACGTTGAAAAGCTTCGAGAAGAGAAAAGGAGAGTATCTTTCAGGCTCCAGAGCCAAGTCTCTGTTTTATTTGTCTCTGTTTTATTGGTTAAGTCTCTGTTTTATTTGAGCGCTTGCGGGTAGTGGTAAGTGGTCCGACGAATGTTCATCAGTTGCATTCGAGCCATCTCGACTTCCTTCCGTAACGCACTGATCTATTCCCGCATCTGATCTTCCTCTGCAAATAGCGTCGGAACGCACCCATAAACAGGATCTAGGAGTCTCGCCTAAGCCTCATAACATATGGTGACGATAGCCTCTTGGCGTCTGTTCTCTGGAATTCCTGACAACATCTTGGCGACATGGTTGGCACCGTAGACTTTATGTACCATTGCAAAACAGGCTTCTCCCTCATCGAAACTAAAATAAGGAGCAAATATACAGCCTTCAGTACACTTCCTCCTTAGTAGTTTACAGGCTCCACAGGGAAAACCCTCCGCCCGTCTTTTATTTCTCCTCCTTGCAGTCTTCACTCCTACACTCTCTGCAACTTCTCTATTATCGCCGTTACTATTATTGTTATTGCCCATATTGGCATTAAGCATAGTTGTGCCCAAGTGCTCCACTATTACTGCCGGCGTTTGATCTTCCTTTTCCTCTTTCCCGAAGGTCCGCGGGGGTTCGAAGCTCCCGATTCCATAACGCCACTGTTTTCAAGCTCGATTGAAAGATTTAAAAAGTTGACAAGTGAAGCTAATGTCCTGCGCATTTGATGCTTTCCAGTTCCATACAACGGCAAACGTAAGAGATCTGTAGTTAAGAGGAGTGTGCTTAGAGGTTTTGAAAGAGTAAATTTATGCGGCATAGCAATATACTACACAAGACTGCTTACAACCAGATCAATCAAGTTATGATCATTAATTAGCTGCTGCAGGCACATCTGTCGAGAAACCTGACCCTTGTAAAAGGGATTCTCATTATCGAGCCATATAATGTCTCGCAGAAGCCTCATAATATTTTGGATCTGGGATCGCAACGTGTGAGGGAGAATGTTATTTCTCTCCAGCCACTCTATAGTTGTACAAACAGATTTACCATTATCCTTGGAAGCAACAGAATGAGCATTTTCTAGAAGTTTGTTGATCTCTTGTACCGCACTGAGTTGTTTGTTAAATGACTGAAATCCCATCATTCGTTCAACCATTCTTCTCTGAGCATTGATTGCACCTTCCCTTATAGAAATGCTCTGTTGAACAGTGGACCAAACCATACAAACTCAAGAAGAATTCGAATTTTGCGCTAGAATCGAACAATGAACGTGGCTGTAGCAGAAATTTTGATGTGAAAAACTAAGATTGGACGGTAAACCACCCCCGGTTTGATCTTGCCACAGAAGAAGCCAGTTTTCCCTTACCTTTGTCTCCTCTGCCCTTCAATTCTTGGAAGATGTGTGAATCTTCAGCAGTTTGTTTGTCTCCTGACTTGGATATATCTGAAGAAAGTGATTTGTGGATTTCGATTGACAGCGTCCATGCCCCTTCATCAACATTATATCTCTGTGAAGGATTCCACATTGCTTGGGTCATTGTAGCCACCTGTTCTGCCATACAACGTGGCCCTCAGTGTAATTGTTGCGACTGTATATGGTACATTATTTTGTGTTTTCGCTGTTACAAAGAGAAAGTGTTCGCCTGCAGAGTCTACATGGTAGATGCAAAATCTCCTCAAAAGATTGTTGTAGAGGAGATTCCAGATATTCTCTTGATCCTGTTATGCGGGTAGCCTGAAGAATTCTTTGGTTTGAAACTGCTTGATATTTATTGTAGAAACTTGAAAGATATGTTATAGATTTGCAATCAAGGATTGCAATTATGCATACAATGATGATGAAGATTGAAGGTGTAATATCAAGTCTATGGTGACTGAAATGGAATGAAATTCTTTATGTTCTTGACTTCAAGCTTTGAGCAGACCCAAAGCAATTCACACTGGTCTTCCTATTTGAAGGGGTTTTGAAATTCAAGTCTGGCGGCTGAAATACATAGATATTCAAGTTATAAGACAAGTGTTATGACTTCTGCAAATGTTTGGGTTGTCGTATATTGATCTAGATTTTTGAAGAACCAGGTTCTCTACTTCCCAGCTACTTCTTTATTACAATTTGTTGGCTAAGATGTTTTTTCTGTGTAATTTTGCGCAGAATATGTTCATGAATATATATATATATATATATATATATATATATATATATATATATATATATATATATATATATATATATATATATCATATGGTATGAAATTGCATTGTATATGGAAGTATATTGAGAAGCTACATACTTGAAGATTTTTTGAAGACAAAGTGGTACACCAATCAATTTTTTTGCAGTGATATTATTGTGAAATGGATAGAATGGGTGTTGTATTAGAATTACTGAACACTCTAATACATTCTACCACGGACAATACAATTATGATTGATAAAGCCATTGTCGCAAACATTCAAATCTGTTTGAAAAATGTACAAGAAAACATTGAATTTTTGCAGCTGGAGTCTCAGCTTCAGCAAGAAGAATTAAAACAGAAGAGTCATCATTCTGAACATGTTTCTGTTCAGAACATTGAGACAACCACCCATCAGCAGCAAGTCAATAATGTTACTGTTCATTCAAATAAAGCAGCAGTTGTACATGCAGATGCAGAAACTCAGTTTGCACTTCCCAAGCCCATCATCAGACCTTGGGAACAGCTTGTCCACAACAAGCACAGAACTGGTCTTGGATATGACAAGGACTTGTCCTTTCATATTCCAGACTATGCCAAGCCCATTCAGTTTCAGAGTGCTGGATTCATTCATGACAGTTCACTTGCTCCTTATGACAGTTCAGCTTCAGCTGTTCCAGACTCTGCCCCTCTTCCACAGTAACAACAAAAACAACAACAACAGATTGTAAAATGCCAACACTGTGACCGAGTTGGCCATTTGAAAGATCACTATCCATGTAAGCACTGTCATAAAACCAGCCATTCTTCACACAGATGCTTCAGAAACAATCGTCCTGCAAGAACAAAGATTCATCTTGGATGGATCGCTTCTTGGCAATGGGAATCAACAGCCAAGAAGATATTCAAAACACATGTCAGAACTTGTTCCAGAGTATTGAAAAGTCTTGCAGCTGAGTTTTCTCCATCATCTCACCTTGTATCTGACAGGGGGGGAAATGATGGTCATCTACAAGCTTCAAAGTCACATCAAGCGAGCCTGAGCCACAACCTGCCACACCAGTTTCAGAGTTGTAGCCAGAGACAAAGATGCCCATGAACATGCCTTCAGTTGGCAATCTGGGACACTTCCTCTAGCAGAAGACTTCAGCTTCTTGCCAGTTTTGGAAGAATTCCAGGAACAAAATTGAGAACACTTCCTCTAGCAGAAGACTCTAGCTTCTTGCCAGTTTTGGAAGAGTTCCAGGAATTGCATTAAGCATTCCAGAGTTGTTGGTCATCCTTAAACCATCACAGGTTGAGACTTCCCTTTTCAGGTTGAAGTTTTACCTTTTATGCGGGGTGAGACCTCCCTTTTATGGTTGAAGGTTTCCCTCTTTAAAACAATAGGATCACTTCCTCTAGCAGAAAACTTCAGTTTCTTGCCAGTTTTGGAAGAGTTCTGGGAACTGCACTAAGCGTTCCAGTGTTGGTGGTCATCCTTAAACCACCACCATTTTTACCAACATTTCATAGAGCACATTCAGCCTAGTGCTGCCATGCATTTTTTGCACATTTTGTATTACAGCTCTCTTCTTGGACTCATACATAACCCTTCGGATTAAGGGGGGGGAATGTTGGACACCTAATCCTCAGTGGGTTAGTGTGGAAGTCGAATGGACAAAAGGAGTCCAAGAGACCTTGGGATGTGGAACCCAATGGTCAGATATTGTACTATAAATGTATATCTCATGTTAATAAAAAATGTATTGCATGTTTTATCTTTCATATCTCTCTTGCTGTCCATGCGTGTTTAACAAGGAAAAGGAGATTACTATGAGTCAGGACATATGTCAGAAGAAGAGGAAGAATCAAATTTTGTCAAGAACCTTCAAAGGGGAATTGGAAGATTTAGAGGTAAGCTACCTTTCAAATGCTTTGCTTGTGGTAGAGTCGGTCATTATGCTGCAAAATGTACTCATAAAGATAAACTAGACAAAGGTAAGGAACCTATTAGATGGAACAGAAAACGGAATGTAAATAAGAAGAACTATTACACGCATGAAGACAGTGATGGATTATCAAATAGTGATGGAGATGAAAAAGGTAATGATGATAGAATTTTGATGGCTTTTGAAGATGATGATTTCTTGGATGCTATAAATGAAGAAGGTCTTTATGAAGAAATTTCTAAACTTAAAGTTTTTTTAGAAGAAAAGAATATGATTATAGATACTCTAACATTCCAACTTGCTGAAAAAGATAAACACAATGAAGAGTTAGAATGTGAAATTGTGGGACTTAGAAAAGAAATTGAGAAAACAAAAGCCCTTAATCTCAGATTTGCTAAAGGATCTGAAACTCTAGATGAAATTATCAAAGTGCAACACTCTCCTCTAATCAAGATTGGTCTCGGATATTCTGAAGAAGCATCTCAAGCTTGAAGCAAGCACAGAAGCCATCCACCTCCAAAAGTTATCTTGATGCAACAAGGAGAAGTGAACAAGTTGACAATCGACAGCAAAAGCATAATGTAGATTGCCAAGTAAATAAGGGACAATTTGCTTCAAGAATGATAAAAGATTATCAAGTAAATCGGGGGCAATCTACGTCAAGGATGAACAAAAGCCTCAACCGACCATAGGTAAATCATTCTCATATCGGCTCAAGAATGGATGGAAACTACAATCATATGGTTGGTAGATTTGATAATCACAAGAATTTCTTCAATGGCCGATGTTTCTCTTGTCATAACTTTGGTCATAAAGCTATTCAATGTGTTGCCTACAAGACCATCATGACTAGGGAAGCTCAAAAACAAAGGAGTATGACAGGAATCATGAAAAGAACCTACAATAACTTCTCTGTTCTTGAAAATGAAATAGAATGTTCTATCTGTAACAACTTCGGTCATGAAGATTCTGAATGCAGAAGCAGGTTTTAGCAAACAACTCAGAAGGAGAAAGCCTCATTGAGTTCCAAGACATGGAAAAAGAAAGAAATGCAACCGAAAAGATGTGGGATATCCTTATATGCGGAAGGACAGGAAAATCAATGGTACATCGACAGTGGATGCTCGAAACATATGACAGGTAATAAAGAAAAACTTCAGTCATATAGTGCCTTAGAAAAGGAAAAGAAGGTCTCATTTAGAAATGACACCCCTACATTCATAAAAGGTAAAGGCTCTGTTCGTTTGAAAGAAAAGGTCAAGGCTTGTAATGTTATGTATGTTGATGGCTTAAAGCATAATATATTAGGTGTCAGTCAGATATGTGATCAAGGAAATGAGGTAATATTTTGATCAAATGGATGTATTGTTCATGAGCTTGATACAGGAAAGACAGTGATTAGAGGTATAAGAGCTCCAAATAACTTATACGTACTCAAAGGAGAACAACAAAAATGCTATTTAAGTAAGAATGATGAACAGTGGATATGGCACAGAAGACTGGGGCATCTTAGCTTCTCGCAGATAAGGAAAGCATGCAAATATCAGGCAGTTCATGATCTTCCTGACATCAGAATTCCAGACAATACAATATGAAATCATGTCAATTTGGTAGGCAAAGCAGAACTAATTTCCCTGAGAAGGAAGGATCAGCTAGCAAGCCACTTGAACTTGTTCACACCGATATATATGGTCCAACTAGGAAGAGGTCACCTCACGGAGAAGAGTATTTCATATTGTTCATTGATGACTTTGCAAGGATGTGTTGGATAGGACTCATGAAGTATAAAGATGAAGCTTTCGAAAAATTCAAGTCATTCAAAGCCTTGGTTGAAAACGAATCAGATTGCAGAATCAAATGCCTCAGATCTGATCGAGGAGGGGAATTTACCTTAGATGAATTTTTCAATTTTTGTGAAGAACATGGAATAAGAAGGGAATTTTCTGCTGCAAGGACTCCTCAGCAAAATGGAGTAGTGGAAACGATGAATAGAACGGGTCAACAAATGGCTCGTGCTATGCTTGATGAGTTTGGAACTCCCACAACTTTCTGGGTGAAGCCGCATTTGCTGCTGTTACTATTCTCAACAAGACAAACGTTCGGGTAAACAACACTCAGACTCCTCATGAACTTTGGTATGGTAAGACTCCCACGGTAAAATACTTCAAAATTTTTGGAAGCAAATGCTACATTAAAAGGACTGATGAAAATCTTGGCAAGTTTGAACCTAGAGCAGATGAAGGCATTTTACTTGGCTACTCTCCCCATAGCAAAGCTTACAAATGTTACAATAAAAGACTTGGTAAAATTATTGAAAGTATAGATGTAGTGGTTGATGAAGAAGGAAACACTCCTAGGTAGGAAGATCTCGAAGATGGTGAAGACTATCCGTCAACGTCAAATCAGATTCATGACGAAGAAGAAACCCATGAGGCACCAGAAGAACAAATAAGGATAGAAGAAAAGACTCCATCCAGATACATTCAGAAGAATCATCTAGAATCTCAAATTTTTGGGCAGAAAGAGGCAGGTGTACAAACAAGAAGAACCATTTCAGAAGCTTCAAGCTATCTAGCATTGATCTCCTCCACTGAACTGCAGAATGTAAGAGAGGCTTGCAAAGATGAATGTTGGGTCAAGGCCATGGAAGAAGAACTCGAGCAGATTAAAAATAATAACAATTGGGAGTTGGTTCCTAGACCAAAAGATAAGAATGTCATAGGGACAAAATGGATTTTCAAAAATAAGTTGAATGAAAATGGGGATGTGGTTAGAAACAAGGAAATATTTGTTTGTAAAGGATATGCACAACAAGAAGGAATAGACTTTGGAGAAACTTTTGCTCCAGTTGCCAGACTTGAGGCCATAAGAATGTTCCTTGCTCTTTCTAGCTTTTAGAAGTTCAAAGTATTTCAGATGGACGTAAAATCTGCCTTTCTAAATGGAGACTTAAATGAAGAAGTATATATTGAACAACTAGATGGGTTTATTCTTGGAAATGATCCAAAACTTGTATGCAAACTCAAAAAGGCTCTCTATGGCCTTAAATAGGCTCCAAGGGTGTGGTATTATTGGTTGGATAAGTACGTCCATCAACAAGGTTTTATAAAAGGACCAACTAATAGCAATCTATATATAGAAATTGACAATGATAAGTTGCTGATACTAGTTGTGTATGTTGATGATATCATCTTTGGTAGCAATGAAGAAGACATGAGTCAAAATTTTTCTTTGGTGATGTAGAAAGAGTTTGAAATGTCCATGCTTGGTGAGCTCACATATTTTCTTGGTTTACAAGTCTAAAAAAACAAAGATGGCATTTTTCTATCACAAACCAAATATCTCAAGCAGATCTTGAAGAAATATGGGATGGAGGATTCGGAACTAGTATGTACCCCTATGGTGACAGGATGCAGCCTCAGTGCAAATGATGAATTGGTAGTTGTACATCAACCAACCTATAGATCCATGATTGGTAGTCTGCTCTATCTAATAGGTACCCGACCAAACATTACGCATGCAGTGGGAATAGTTGGAAGGTTTCAGGCAAATCCAAAGGAAACTAATCTACAGGAAGTTAAGAGAATCTTCAAGTATCTTCAAGGAACTCAAAACTATGGTTTATGGTATCCTAGAGGTACAGATCTCACACTTCATGCATACACTGATGCGGATTGGGTAGGAAGCGTGGATGACAGGAAAAGCACTAGTGGTGGTGCATTCTTCATGGGTCCTAGATTAGTATATTGGTTCAGCAAGAAACAAATCTCTATTGCATTATCTATAGCTAAAGCAGAATATGTAGCTGCTGCATATTGTTGCACACAACTCCTTTGGATGATGCAAACATTGCAAAATCTTCAAATCACTTGTACTCCACCTAACTCCATTTTTTGTGATAATACAAGTGCAATCAGTATTTCAAAGAATCCTGTCATGCATTCAAAGACTAAGCACATATCGATCAAGTATTATTTTCTCTGAGAACAAGTGCTTGAACAAAAGGTCAAATTGGAGTATGTTCCCTCTAAGGAACAAGTTGCTGATATTCTCACCAAACCACTACCTAGGGAGACTTTTGAATACCTCAGACAAAAGCTGGGGGTAATTGATGCATCATCTTGTTGTTGAATCTTGTCTGTTTTCAGAGATTATTGGTTGTATGCGAGTTTCATATGGGGTATACATGTACATACACTGGTTTATGTGGGTACATTCATGTATATGTTGACTTGAAGAAAAGCAAGCATGAGAAGAGTTTGATATGGGTCTGTCAGAGACCATCTGGCACAGGTTCAAGGGGAGCATATATTCTTCTAATAATGCATTGTTGGAATTATCATAGAAGATCTTGGTTCAATTCTTCAGTTGTTTTGATTTCAAGAGGAGCAAGTGCAGAAGGAGATCATGGATTCTGATCTGAATAATGTTTGACAGATGCTGCTGATGTTTTGTCTCTATGTCTTATATTTCTTTTGTCAAGGTCATGTAACGGCCTATCTTGGTTGCCCCACTATGCCTGGGATGGATAATGTGATGTGCTTATTATATCATGTATCCCCACTTGGTTGGGAGTTGTATGTATGAGTCTTTGGTGTTAGGAAGCTCAGTTATGATGTATAAAGTTGGATTTCCTTTTGAACATCTTCTTGCAGATATTGTCTATATGTCAGGGGGAGCTTGGACAGCATAGCAGAGCAGAAATTTCAGCATGTATTCAGGGGGAGCATAACCCTTTGCCCTTGATGTCAAAGGGGGAGAAAGACCTTGAGTGACTTTGGGTTGCCATCAAGTCCAAAGGGGGAGATTGTTGGCATTATGACACAGGTTTGGCATAGGTTTGGCTTGATGACATAAGTGTTGTCCTTGATGTCAACTCACTCAAATAGCAGATCACAAGTTCAGGCTCTCAAAATAGTAGAAAATGAGATACTCGCAAGTTCCTGTTCACAAAGTTGCGGAAATTGGTAGGTTCCGCAGGCGCACCGAACAAAAAGTGCATACATATTCGCAGGCGTATCGAACAAAAAGTGCAGTCGTAAAGTACATGCACTTTCATGCAGAGAAAAATGCGCGCACGTGGGAAATCTTATGGTTGGTCCATGGTATTTAGTTCGACATTTTTGATCCTATGGTTTTGGTCTGTGGTTTTGCTTCTAAAGTATTGAACCCAGGTTTTGGGTTCCTAGTATTGGATCTCTATGGTTTTGGACCATGGTTTGAGTAAGTCCTAGTCTATAAAAAGGAAAGGAGATCATTTGGCTGGGCACTCATGTGTTGAATATCTTAAGAAGAGCAAGATCTGAAATACTGGTGATCGGTTGGTGAGTTATAGCTGGACCTGAATCAAGGAGAAACCTGAGCATTACAAGATGGATCTACTGATGGGTCGAGATCTCTTTGATGCATGATTAGATCTATAAATTTGATAGTCTGGGGTATACTTGAAGTCTGATAAATTATCTATACCCGCAGGTCTGCAGGTTTGACACAGCGCAGGTGCGGAGATCCGCAGGCTAGACACAGCGCAGGTGTGGATACCCACAGGCTAGACACAGCGCGGGTGCGGAGAACTGCAGGCTAGACACGGCGCAGGTGCAGAGATCCACAGGCTAGACACGACGCAGGTGTGGAGACCCGTAGGCTCGACACAACAGAGGTGCGGATACCCACAGGTTTCTATTGGTGAAGTTGCGGACTTTTCTTGAAATATGTTTTAGCTGTTTTTGTCTATTACTGCAGTGTTCAGGGTTCTGAATTGGTGTCTGGTTGCTGTGTGCTGAGAAGTTATTGATTCAGTATTTGTACAAGGAAGTTGGTTGATTGTAGATCTATTTGATGTTTGATTGATATTCATGGATCCAGTTTGAAAATTTATGAAACGTGGTCCTTGGAAGAAAAGAGAAGTCTTTTGTAGGTCAGCACCTACGTACTAGTACCTCAGCTAGTACAAGAGCTAAGGGGGTTGTAGCTCCCTTCCAGAAGAATCTAGAGAACAAGAGAAGGTTGTAGCCTTCAGCAGGTTGAAGCCTGCGTACTGGTATAAGACTGCACTAGTACAAAATCATTGTAAAAAGAAGTTTCTAATTGAAAGAAGATAGAGACATATTGGAGCAGGTGGTTTTCACCCACTTTGGGTTTCCACCTTATATCTTGTGTTCTTTTGTGTGATTGTCTGCTCTACTTTTCTATTCCTGCTTACTGTTATATGATTCTGACACACATATTAATGATCAACATCTGAAGAATAAATTAAATTATAAGTCTGGGAGGTATACGCAAGTTTCATTAGTCAGATCTGCAAATCTTTATATAAATTGAAAAGAATTTGATAATACTGATTCACCCCCCCTCTCAGTATTATTTTCAACAACCACTGGTCCCAGACCACTATCGCAGTCTCAGAGAGTGTACCACTGGTCCCAGACTAGTCTCAATCGACTTGAAGTCAGCGTCATATTATGTACCACTCTCACTGGTCGCAGATCAGTCTTGCACTGACCCGAGGTCAGTCTCAGAGTATGTACTACTGGTCCCAGACCAGTCTCAACCGACCGGAATTCAATGTCATTTTGATGCAGGAAAGTGTTCCCTCTGCAGACAGAGGCAACTCCTCTAGCCCTAGAGTGGGTCTAGTCACAAACAAGGACAGGTCAACAATAGCTCTCCTTAAACAGTCATAGTTGGAGGCCTACCTCAACCGGTGGTCGATGTAGTTCCGTTGCGCTGCTCCAGCTTCTGCTTCCTTCTCCTAATGAGTAATCAACCTAAAACAATGCAAAGGAAATACAACAAAGCACGTAACCGGAACAACAATGATCTATTTACTCACAAAGTCAAGAAGTCATGAGCTATCAAGTACATTACATACAAGACATAGGAAAACATCATTGATTGCATTAATTATGAAATAAGAGTAATCTTACAACCAAAGTCTTGACGTCACAAGCCTTTTTAGAGGGATCTAGCCAGCATGTTCCTCAAGCATTCACTCTTTGAAGATGGATCTCCCAACATACAAGTCTCTTTCACTCATAAGTTTTACACAAGATCAAGGGCACTTCACAACCTTCCTCAAGCTATCAACAATACCACACTTGTCACACTCACACCAACTATCTAGCAAACTCACAAACTCTAACAACACTATCAACAACTATTCCAAAGACTAAGAACTCCCAAAACTAGTAGCACATAGCAATGGTGAGAGTTTAAATAGGAGAAGGAGTCTCCATGAAAGGTGGAAGAGTGAGCTTATCTCCAAGGAAGGTAGCACAAATGATGGAATAGCCACACCAGAGAAAGAAGGGCGACATAAACTAGGCCAAAAACCAGGTCTAGAGTCATCTGGAAGGCTGACTGTTGGAACAAATTCGCCCAATCTGTACCATCGCGGGCACATAACTGGTCTTTCATGCTGACATCGCTATTAAATAACGTAGCTAGTCAGGTCATCGCCGGAGACTACAAGAGATAGTCGCGCTGGCACATAAAATCAGACCATCGCGGGAAACAAGTATACTTCTGTGATGGCAGTGCTTCCGGGCTATTTTGGAGTGCCCTTCAGCGCGTTTATTTAGCCAACAGACGTGATGAGGCAGAAACCTTTGGAAAATTGGGTCATTTGGCAACATCAGAAAGCATTTGTCTAACATGAGCATGAATGACTTGGACACATGACACAGTAGGAAGAATGGGATGAAGACAGTGAAAAATTATTGTGTAGCAGATGCCCCCTAAAGTATGAAGCCCGAGAGAGAGGGAGGGGTGAAATGCTTTATGAAACTGACTGAGCTGGAACACCATCTGGAGGAACCTGCATGCAAGTACAACTAATATCTCTGATAATGAAGTACATGTAGTCTAGGCATGGGCGCAACCATCCAAAAGACATACAAAAAAGGTTTGTGGTATGGACGCAACCATCTAGCTAATGAGACCATGATAATGATAAAGGTATGGTTGCAGCCATCCATCAATGAGTCATGTAATCATAAACCAATCCACGCAGCTTGAACATATGTAATCTGAGTTCGGGGTCTTGAACCCATTTGATCATAGTACAAATCCTAACATGCGAATAGATGTGCTGAGGTCGAGCATGATAGAAAATTGCTTGATTACGGATCAATGATGAAAACTATTTAACAAACGCGAGAGAAACCACCAATAATGCCAATGGCTCTCAAGGTATTGTCTAGCAATATCCACGAAGTGTGAAGAGGGAGCTGAAGTCAAACACTCATGGAATCACCCAATCGAGGACCAATGATGAGAGTCGACCATCAGGTGTGAAGAAATTTCCATTGAGGCATGCAAGCTCTAAGGTACCAAAGGGGATCTCTAGATCAATCTCCTAGATAAGGAGCTGATGTCGATAGGAGATGACCCATCACAGGAGGGCCATAATGTTTCCCCCATCAACGACACGAGATAAGGAACAAGTGGTATATGGTGAAACAGAGTATCAGAGGAGAAGACGAGGGTGTAAACTGCAGAAGGATTATACTCTTGAACATGTTGGTGACACGACTCCAGAAGGTGGCAGCATTGAGATACCAAGGGATCATAGGCACAAAGGAGACAACGTGAATCAGATGGAATGAGGTTGAATGGTAACCCAAACACGTGGAAGGCCACATGATGATGTATGGATGTCCCAACCCAACAAGAAGAAAAAGTGTCGATGTTCAAGAGTGACTAGCTGCCAATGATGATTTCCAAATTTTCCCCACCATTATTGGAGAGTACCCCTATTATTTTTGAAAACAAGTTTGAAGGGGATAGCATATGCTTGTGATACAAGTCCAACCGCTGGTCGAATCCAACCTAGTAATAGTTTAATGAGCCCTAGGGAGGAGAAGCTCAAGTCTCGTCATGGTGACGAGTCCAATGTCGTCAGGGTTTAATGAGTTTGACATAGGTAAAACTCAGAGTCTTTTTCATGTTTAGAGAGTTTGAAAAAGACACGGAAAAGAAAACTCTAGGGGGGTCCTTTTTCGTAGATTTGTGCCTCTCGAGTCCGAAAAAGTATAAAACAATACTTGAAAGAACCGCCTGACCATTACGATCAAGGAGTACTTTTCGTAACTAGTGACTTCGACCTAAAAACTAGAAATGCGGTCAGAATCACGTCGTTTCAGAACCAATAACTAGCATGAAACGACAAAGGCCCAACAATCTTTTTGTGTTTACACGGTCAGAAAAGAGCTTAAAGTTGATTGCCTCATATTTCTTTTAACGAGTTAAGAGGGAAAACTTGGCAATCTTTTCGTCTTTAAACAGTCGGAAAAGAGTTGAAAGTAGACCTCCATTTTTATTTTCTTTAACGAGTCAAAAAGGGAAAAATACTCATCAATATTTTCATCTTTTACGAGTCAAAAAAGAGCTTAAAGGAGACTCGTCCTAGAGGAACGAGTGGTATAAAGGGTAGCAACTGGTTTCGACAATGGTGGAACTACTCAAAACATGTAATTGTCAAGAGGCTGGCTAATAAAACCACTCATCACTACGGTTCCTCAGGAAAGGATAAACAACCAAGTGAAAGCATATGATTGGCCAAAGAGATGGTGGCGATTGAATGAAACAACCAAGGCTCATCTAGCAGAATTTAGTGGGTAAAAATGACAATCATGAGATGTAAATCGGATATGGGTTCATTTTTACACAAGCTTGAACCATGGAGAACTCTGCTTGGATTCGGTTTCATGTTTACACAAGCTTGAAATGAAAAACTATGCTTGTTATAAGTTCGCATGCCCCCAGGCATAATGACGCAAATCGAGGTACATGCCCCCCAAGCTTCATTGCATTCAATGGGGTGGATGGAATGAAGGTTCACATTCGAGATCTTGGCAAGACTCGACTTGGATTTTACGAGATCTTAATCAAAGACTCGATTTGGAAGGGGGAGTTGTTTTATTTTTTAATGAGGTTGACACAGTGAAAAAGAACTATCCTCATAACCCTTGTTTCATCTTTTAACGAGGTCGACACAAGAAAAGAACTATCCTCAGGCACCATGTTTCATTTTTTAACGAGGTCGACACAAGAAAAGAACTATCCTCAGGCACCTTGTTTCATTTTTTAACAAGGTCAACACAAGAAAAGAACTATCCTCGGACTCCTGTTCATGGGCCATCCGAGAACGTGGCTCCCAAGAGGTCTTCACAGGATGGAAGAAACACACTCTGGGAGGAACACATGTCATGATGCACTAATGACAGATTGGGTTCCCATGCCCCCAGTACATCTTGTACGAGACCATCTGCATATTCATTAGCAGAGGCGGAGACGGAACAGGTAGCCACATAATTGACTTGTGGCAAAGAAGGTACTGCTTGCGAGCAAGAATGGATAGGGGACGATGGCTGCGTAGGAGGCACTGGGGGATGAAAGAACAATAATTGATCTATGGTCACCACTCTTCCATCATGTGGAAAACAAGCCACACAGAAAAGTGAAGAGACAAGGGCCCCCATGGCATAAACATAGTCACAACCAAGGAGAAGACTGAAATCTAAAGCACCTTGGACAACCATCACGTCGATACAGATGGTTTTGCCCCCCCAAAGTAACAGGAAACTTTTGGAGGATCCCTAAAGGTTGACTGGTTCCTCCGTCAAACGCTAATAGATTCTGTGTGACTGACACAAGTTGTGGGGAACCCAAACCTTGCCAAGTAGTGGAAGACATAAGACTGATAGACGCACCCTCATCCAGGACAGTGCCAGGTACTGCCTTATCGTAGGCATGTACTGTAATCTCGAAAGGAACATAGGATGGAAGGTGAAAAGCAGTCAAGTGACTCTAGTCGAAGGAAACAACCAAACTACTTGGTGGGGGAATCGTATGATTTCCCCCATGCCCTACAGGAACCGAAGAAGGACTCTCTGGATCAGCTGGGATAGGAGGGTCGTTCTCGGACTCAGGAGAATCTGATGAGAAAAGAAGAACATGAGCCTGATGCTCTTTCGAAATAGAGTGATCAACAGGTGGTGAACCCAAGTTGACACTCTCTCAGACCAATGGTTGGTCTGGAACAGGCTTAGCACAGCTAGGCTCAAAAGGAGGAGGATGGACAAGAGAAGAATCTAATTCAATCTCTTTGTCAATGGGGAGAGGGTCTGAAGAGAGCCTCTGATAACCAATGGGAAGTTGGGGTGAAGAAGCTATAAGAATTTCCAAAATGGTAGAAGCTTTATCCATGAACGAACAAAGGTGAAGGGGATGGTTGCCTTCACATAGCCTACAGGGGAATCGAATCTTCCCTTTCTTCTTACCGTTGCCAGTTGATAGGGTGGCATCATCATGAGATTCAGAGGACGATGAGGGATGAGCCGGATTGTGAGACCATACTTCTAGGATCCTTGGGATGCTAGGACAATCACGAAGAAGATGTAGAAATTTTGAATAATTTAACACATATTCAACAGATATTATCCTGATCATGTACTATTGTGGAATACATACACAATACATAAGCTCCTCTACATTGATCATCAATATAGCAGCATCAATAACAATAAAACATCAAGAGCATTCACACATTAACACAGTATGGATCCTGGGGAAAGCATCTCGCTAAAAACCCCAACTATCTGTATATTAATGATTGAGTCATGTAACATTACACAGCATAATACTTCTCACAAGTATCTCCACCTCTGTTACACACAATACAGCTCAGATCTGATCTCCAAATCTCTTTCACTGCTTGCCTGCCTCCACTGCTCAATACCTGCTCAAGAACTGATGAGAATGGCTCACCAAACTCGTTTTTCACCTGCAAAATAGTCACTCACTCTTTGTTGGACGTGAGCACAAGCTATAATGTGGGCAAATACATGAGTAAACTCATTGGCATACTCAATCCCTTGATTGTGCAAGATCTGGTGCACAACTATAGTCACAACTGATAGCAATCTGATTCTCTACCACCTGTCCCTGTTGAACTGAACATGCACTGACATGCAACTGAGTTAACTGATGTATTCATTAGTTGTATTATGAGTTAATAACTTGTGAATTAATTAATAACTAATTCACCCAACTCATCTCTAGTCTATTTGCCAGTTAGACTAAATACAACCAGTTTAACAAAGCTAAACTGAACACAACTCCATCAACTCCACAATCAACTCCACCAAACTCAACTGATTGAGTTCTAACTGAAGTCATGCATGCAACAACTCAACTGACTCATAAGAAAAGCGTATTTCCTTCTGACAGCTACATGTGCCACCTCTGTAGCTCAAACTGAAGTGCTCCAAGAGAATAAGATTAAGTTTATAGTCCAAATATTATTGTGAGATAATAAAATTTGACTTTTCTATTTTTGACAGCCAGTCTAAAAATAGACTTTGATCACTCACACTGTGATCACTCACACTTTCATCAAAAATAGAAGTCCATCTATTTTTTCCCAACTTGATCAATCATCCATAAACAGCAACCTGCAATCCATAGACATGATCCATATGTCTAAAAATAGACATAGTCTAAAAATAGACTTGCGCCAAAAATAGCCTGCGGGCCCACTTAGTGAAGGCGACTCTTTTCACTAAGATCCATCATCTTGTTGCAATCTCAACACTCCCTCTCGACAAGATATGGATTATCAGCAACCCCTATCCTGCCTCGGTGGTACTCGAATTTGCTCCTGGTGAGAGCCTTCGTCAGAATATCAGCATCCTGATCCTCCGTTGGAATGTACGAAAGTAACATGATCCTCCGCTGCACACAATCTCTGATATGATGGTACCTGATGTCAATATGTTTAGATCTATCATGAAATACAGGATTAGCCGAGAGTTTAATGCAACTCTGGTTATCACAGTAAATCACAGTAGGATCCAAATGAGAACCGAACAAACCAACTAGGATCTTCCTCATCCATATAGCCTCGCATGCAGCCAAACTTGCTGCCATATACTCGACCTCCGCTGAACTGAGTGCCACGGATCTCTGTTTCCTGCTGTACCAAGAAATTGCTGTCGATCCAATACTGAAGACCCCTCCTGATGTGCTCTTTCTGTCTGTTGGGCTCCCTGCCCAATCTGCATCCGTGAAGCCACATAGCTTCACCTCATCCTCTTGTCTGTACCACAAACCATATCCCGATGTGCCTCTCAAGTAGCGCAATACATGCTTGCCCACCTTCCAGAAGAGCTTGGTAGGCTTAACCATAGCTTGTGAAAGCTGGTTAACTGCATAGCATATATCAGGTCGTGTATTGACCAAATACATCAGCGACCCCACCAACTGTCGATAAACAGTGGCATCCAATTCTTCTCTCGAAGTGGCATCCTCCTTCCTCCAACCTCCAGGAAGAGGAGTATCAACAGGCTTGCAGCCATCCATGTTGAACTTCTCCAGTATCTCCCGAGCATACTTGCCTTGAGAAACAAACAGTCCACCACTGCGCTGCCATATTTCCAATCCCAGGAAATAGTGAAGGAGGCCCAAATCCTTCATCTCAAACTCTATAGCAAGATCCTTCTTGCATGACAGTATCAACAGCTCATCACCCGTTAGAATCAAATCATCAACATACAGTACAATGATAAGCAACTTACCCTCCACCACAATCTGGTATAGGTTCGGATCCGCCTCGCTCTTGGAGAATCCAAGTCCTGTGAAATAGCTATCTATCCGTGTGTACCAAGCACGTGGTGCTTGCTTCAACCCATACAGCGCTCTCTTAAGCCTGCACACATGCGACTCGCTGCTGAAGACTTCAAAGCCTTCGGGTTGCTCAATGTACACCTCCTCCTCAATGACTCCGTTGAGGAACGCAGTCTTCACATCCATCTGATGAATGTGCCATCCCATCTGCGCTGAGAGAGCAAGAATCGTCCGTATGGAAGAATACCTTGCGACAGGTGCAAAGGTCTCCTCATAATCGATCCCCTCAATCTGTGAAAAGCCTCGGGCAACAAATCTTGCCTTGTACTTCTGCACACTCCCGTCAGCTGCCTGCTTAACTTTGTAGATCCATCTCGAACCCACCACTGATTTCCCTTCCGGTATAGGAACAATCTCCCATGCACTGTTTCTGACAATAGAATCATACTCTTCCACCATGGTGTCTACCCATGCGGGATCCTCCACAGCTTCCTCGAAAGAGGATGGCTCAGTCACAACACACTTGCTCATAAGATCCATGTATCCAGTGTACCGATCAGGTGACTGTCTCTGCCTGCGTTGGGCTGTAGGTGGTCCTACAACTTTCTCTGCATCTTGAGCCAGTCGCTCAGCTTCTGTCAAGCGCTTTCGCCCTCTGATGGTTGGCGCTGCATGAGTGGTCTCTTCCACTCCATGAACCTCGTCCTGTGGCTGATCCTTAGGAACTAATAGCTCCTCATCTGCATGCAAGTGTAGCTCCCTCTCAAGCGAACACTTCATAGCTTTCTCCTCCTGAAATTTTATATCCCGTCGCACAACAGTTTTACCACTGTCTGGCAAATACACACGATAGTTGTGGGGCGTATCAGTGTACCCCACAAATATCCCAACCTCTGCGGTCGGCTCCAACTTCTTCCTGGCATCCTTCGTCACATGCATGTAAACGTTAGCACCAAAAATCCTCAAATGAGAAAGATCAGGCTTCTTACTAGAATAAGCCTCCTCGGGTGTACTCATGCCAAGTATCCTATGAGGACAACGGTTCTGCACATAAACTGCTATATTGCATGCTTCCGCCCACAAGTGAAGGGGTAGGCCCTGATCATGCAACATTTCCCGTGTAGCACCCACAATCGTTCTGTTCTTCCGCTCAGCTACCCCGTTCTGCTGTGGGTTATGGGGAGCTATGAGCTCTCTACGAATCCATTCTGTCTTGCAGAAATCCTTGAACTCGTCCGAGATGTATTCACCACCATTATCACTCCTAAGAGCCTTCACCTTCTTCCCCGACTCCTTCTCGACCAGTGCTTTGAATTCACAGAACTTTGAATATGTCTCACTCTTCTTCTGCATGAAGAAGATCCAGCACTTACGAGAGAAATCATCAACAAAAATCACATAATACCTATGTTTTACTGTCGAAGCAACTAAGAAAGGTCCACACACATCTGTGTGAATTCTCTCAAGGATCGTCATGGCGCGACTATCCTTCTCGTGAAAGGTGGCTTTCACAAACTTCCCCAAAGTACACCCCTTGCACTGATCTGACTACGCAAGTGTGCCTTTAGGAAGCCCTGTAGTGATCTGCTGTAGTATCTTCAAGGCTCCATGGTGAAGGTGACCCAATCTCCTGTGCCACAACTCGCCATCATCCCGGCTCACCAATCCTTCTGCCTTGCCTGCCATTGCTGCGCATCCATCTACATGCAATTGATAAAGGTTCCTCACTCGAACCCCTATCTTCCGGGTCTCACCAGTTGTCTTGCTGCGCAGGAAGGCCTTTCCCTCGCTGAAAACAACATCATACCCCTTGTCTTCTAACATTGCCATTGAGATGAGATTCTTCTTCAATCCTGGAACATGCATGACTTCCTTCAATACAAAGGGTTTACCAGACTCCCTCTCAAAGGAAATGGTACTGATACCGGTCGCACTGTATCTACCATCATCGCCCATCTCGATATGCACTCCAAGATCTTTGTCCTCCAGATCAGAGAACAAATCTCTATCTCCCGTCATGTGAAAAGACACACCACTGTCCAAGAACCACACTGATCCCATCACACTTGAAACCAAGCATGCGATCAATGAAAAATCAAGCTCAAACTGAGAAGCTAAGGCCTCTCCCCCTACAGATCCAGCAGCTTGCTTGTTCTTCTTCTTCTGCGGACAATTTGTGGCATAGTGTCTGTGCTGGTGACAGTGAAAACACTTCACCTTGGACATATCCTGCTTCTTGCCTTTCGCACCAGACTGAGAAGCTTTCTTGCTCTTCCCTTTCTTTGCTTTGGCAGCCAAAGCACAATTCTCTTCATCAGCTCCCTTTGACGAAGATCCGTCCCTGGTACTCCGCCTGATCTCCTCCTGCACAGGATCTGACCATAGTATTTCCCATCCTGGCAACTTCTCCCGACCATTGACAGAGTCCTGATAGGAATGCCAACTCTTCGAAAGACCAAGGATAGCCAAGCTCACCAAGTCCTCATCATCGACAGTAACCCCCACACTTCCCAGCTCATCTCGACACTGAGTGAACTTTGTGAGATACTTGGGAATATTGTCACCCTTCTCGCATTTGATGTTTCTGAGTTTATCTTTGAGCGCCAACTTCCTGTGATCGCTCTTGCTTTGGAATAATTCTGTTAATGATTTCCACATCAAATATGGAGTAGCCTTTCCATGGAGGCTGGACACAATGTGATCCTTCACGCCCTCCAACAGAATCCTTCGACATTTTGCGGTCTTCTTTTGCCAAACTTCCGCCTCAGCAGCATCAGTAGGCTTTGGGATATCCGTATCTATGAACTCCTTCAGCCCGTTATCATCCAATATTGCCTCCATCCTATCCTTCCATGCAATATAGTTTGAGCTGCCCTCAAGAGCATACTCCAATCGCAATCCGTTGAAAGACATTGCTGTGTTGTCACCAAGAAAACACTGCTGCAAATTCGAATTCCACTAGCAACCAACTCAACTGCCTCAGATCTAAGATTCGTGAGAACACAATATTTCTCGTACAGAGATTGACTGTATGGGCATTCACCAGATATCTCACCTTCCAAAGGAAGGATGAATCCAGAGGCTACCTGGCCCGATTACAGACTCTGCCTGAAGAAATAGAATGTAAACACTTCCTGAATAGTAGATCTGATGATCAACAACTTTGATACCATGTAGAAATTTTGAATAATTTAACACATATTCAACAGAGATTATCCTGATCATGTGCTATTGCGGAATACATACACAATACATAAGCTCCTCTACGTTGATCATCAATATAGCAGCATCAATAATAATAAAACATCAAGAGCATTCACACATTAACACAGTATGTATCCCGGGGAAAGCATCTCGCTAAAAACCCCAACTATCTGTATATTAATGATTGAGTCATGTAACATTACACAGCATAATACTTCTCACAAGTATCTCCACCTCTGTTACACACAATACAGCTCAGATCTGATCTCCAAATCTCTTCCACTGCTTGCCTGCCTCCACTGCTCAATACCTGCTCAAGAACTGATGAGAATGGCTCACCAAACTCGTTTTTCACCTGCAAAATAGTCACTCACTCTTTTTTGGACGTGAGCACAAGCTATAATGTGGGCAAATACGTGAGTAAACTCATTGGCATACTCAATCCCTTGATTGTGCAAGATCTGGTGCACAACTATAGTCACAACTGATAGCAATCTGATTCTCTACCACCTATCCCTGTTGAACTGAACATGCACTAACATGAAACTGAGTTAACTGATGTATTCATTAGTTGTATTATGAGTTAATAACTTGTGAATTAATTAATAACTAATTCACCCAACTCATCTCTAGTCTATTTTCCAGTTAGACTAAATACAACCAGTTTAACAAAGCTAAACTGAACACAACTCCATCAACTCCACAATCAACTCCACCAAACTCAACTGATTGAGTTCTAACTGAAGTCATGCATGCAACAACTCAACTGACTCATAAGAAAAGCGTATTTCCTTTTGACAGCTGCATGTGCCACCTCTGTAGCTCAAACTGAAGTGCTCCAAGAGAATAAGATTAAGTTTATAGTCCAAATATTATTGTGAGATAATAATATTTGACTTTTCTATTTTTGACAGCCAATCTAAAAATAGACTTTGATCACTCACACTGTGATCACTCACACTTTCATAAAAAATAGAAGTCCATCTATTTTTTCCCAACTTGATCAATCATCCATAAACAACAACCTGCAATCCATAGACATGATCCATAGACTAAAAATAGACATAGTCTAAAAATAGACTTGCGCCAAAAATAGCCTGCGGGCCCACTTAGTGAAGGCGACTCTTTTCACTAAGCTCCATCATCTTGTTGCAATCTCAACAGAAGATGGTCACCCTTGCACAATTTACAAGGAAACTTAACCTTCCACGGAGGAGTAGAAGGTGGTTCGTTCTGGGATGGACTCAAAGCAGTAACTGCACAGGTGGCCTTGGATTTATCGGACTTCTTCTTCTTCTTCGTCTTCTTCTTCTTCCTCTTAGTCTCCTGGTTACTAGATGTGAAACTTTCACCAGGAAAAGGAGGAGAGGAGGAGGAAGAAACAGGGGAAGAAGGCGTAGGCTCAACCTTGGAATCATCGTGTCGTGGTTCGGACAAAGTAGATAGTGGAATAGGAGTTATGACACTCAGGACCACTGAGGTTGAAAATAACCATACGGGCAAACCGATGGTTAACCCAGGCAAAGACAGTGTTGCCATATACAAAGCACCGGCATTTCCAAATGAAGGAAATAGACCAGGATTTCCATCTGGGGGAAAACCTTGGCCGGTAGACTCGGGGACTGTTTCCATCGGGAACGAGCCTAAGAAACACTCTTATCACAACTAAGAACTTGAACTATTACTAGGAATATTTCGTGGGCAAATAAATTTTATGACACAGGAACAAAACTTGACCTTTTCATGTTTCAAGAGTCGAGAAAAGGACGAAAAGGTGACTCTATCTCTTTCGAGGTTTAATGAGCCTAAAAGGAAAAGTGCTCATATGGACCTTTTCTTTTAAGGAGTCCAAAAAGGAACAAAAGTGACTACTCTGGAGAACTAGGAAAAAGGTTTACCAAACAAGCCGTAAAACTGCATATACACCTTGGCAGTCGTATGAAAACCAAGGGCTTTCCATACGACAATCAATCTTCCTGAATGCTGTGTTCAGTACGTTACGGCTTGTAAGGTGGCAGACACGGCTTCCTATGGATAAAGGATGATAACCTAGTGGGGTCTCCCAGCATATACTCGATGGTACATGGGAGCACAATTCCGTGCTAGACCATTATTGAGTCACAAAAGGAGGAATTACCCAACCTTGAGTGGAAACAAAAGTGACTAGGTTTAACAATGCCAGAGCACGTCTCTAGCCTTGACCTCTAAATCGTGTGCGTTATGTTCCAATGCATTGTTAGATTTATTCAGTTCATTTTAAAGTTGATCTTGGATTATGTTTCAGTTTCCAGGCCTTACCGTATGTATAGAAAAAATCCTAGTATGCGGCTAGAATGAATGAAACATCTTTCATTTCGATTAACACCTACTTACAGAAAGGTAGAGAGTTCATTCCCAAATGAAGACAAGCGAATGCAAACACTAATAAACACAATGCATCAATACACTAATCTCACGATGCATCGATACTACTAATGAAAGATTTAAAATTTGCTTTCCAATTTCTCAAACATGAAAATTCGTAATGCAAATGTACTTTCACTTTCGTATGCTAAATGAATGCAAACTTTTAATTTTCCTTTTTTTTGTGAATTCAAAGAGACAAACAAGAAAGTGTGAACTGATCGATCCAAACAATTGTGATCTATGCTTGGTAGTGAAGAAATCGAATCAACATAAAAAATTGGTTCAATAATCGACACTAAAAATCAACCAGAAACAAGCAGTGAAAAAGCCTCAAGAAAATCAATAAGACGGTTGTGGATGAACCTTGAACAGACAAGTAACCCAAGAAAATGGTTTCTCGACAAAAATTCTAAAGGGCTACGTCACATGGTCTAAAAAACACAAGACTCACTCAAATGAAATCAAAGAGACAGTACCCTAACCAAAAGCATTTAAAACAAGCTAATGAGAGACAAGAAACAATAGGGGATAAACAAGATTGATGAATTCAGGAAGTAAGGTTATAAAAACAACTTTTCAAGAATCATCACAAGTTGTACACTAACAACTAGAGATGTCATCGCTAGTTTAGGTACCATCGCTAGTGATGGATAGACAACTAGAGATGTCAGTGCAAATTTAACATAGACAACCCAAGATGATTGTGGAAATACACCTATTTTCCCCAATGATGCGATTTCAAGAGTCATCGTGGGAATTAAGCTAGCAACCCAAGATCATCGTGGGTAAAAAGCTACAAAGTGGTGATGACATCGTGACTATTAGGCTTTTTTCTGCGATGATGTAAAAAACAATGACAAATGAACAAAAACGCCCGAACCAAAACTAGTCAACCCTTCAATCAAATAGAGGTATTTCCTAGATCAACCCAGGAAACTCAGAAGACTGGTAACTAACCCCTAACACTTCAAAAGAGACCAAAACAAAAACAAGAAAAGAGTAAACAAGAAAAGAACAAAGGCCAAAGCTCCCCAGCGGAGTCTCCAATTTGTGATGCAGAAAAGTGTTCCCTCTGCAGACAGAGGCAACCCCTCTAGCCCTAGAGTGGGTCTAGTCACAAACAAGGACAGATCAACAATAGCTCTCCTTAAATAGTCATAGTTGGAAGACTACCTCAATCGGTGGTCGATGGAGTTCCGTTGCACTGCTCCAGCTTCTGCTTCCTTCTCCTAATGAGTAATCAAGCTGAAATAATGCAAAGGAAATACAACAAAGCACGTAACCGGAACAACAATGAGCTATTTACTCACAAAGTTAAGAAGTCATGAGCTATCAAGTACATTACATACAAGACATAGGAAAACATCATTGATTCCATTAATTATGAAATAAGAGTAAGCTTACAACCAAAGTCTTGACGTCACAAGCCTTCTCAGAGGGATCCAACCAGCATGTTCCTCAAGAATTCACTCTTTGAAGATGGATCTCCCAACATACAAGTCTCTTTCACTCACAAGTTTTACACAAGATCAAGGGAACTTCACAACCTTCCTCAAGCTATCAACAATACCACACTTGTCACACTCACACCAGCTATCTAGAAAACTCACAAACACTAACAGCACTATCAGCAACTATTCCAAAGACTAAGAACTCCCAAAACTAGCAGCACATAGCAATGGTGAGAGTTTAAATAGGAGAAGGAGTCTCCATGAAAGGTGGAAGAGTGAGCTTATCTCCAAGGAAGGTAGCACAAATGACAGAATAGCCACACCAGAGAAAGGAGGGCGACATAAACTAGGCCAACAACCAAGTCTGGAGTCATCTGGAAGGCCAACTGTTGGAACAAATCCGCCCAATTAGGATCATTGCGGGCACATAACTAGTCTTCCGTGCTGACATCGCTATTAAATAACGTAGCTAGTCAGGTCATCGCCGAGGAATGCAAGAGACAGTCGCGCTGGCACATAAAATCAGACCATCGCGGGAAACAGGTGTACTTCCGCGATGGCAGCACTTCTGGGCTGTTTTAGAGCGCCCTTCAACGCATTTATTTAGCCAACAGACGTGATGAGGCAGAAACCTTTAGAAAAGTGGGTCATTTGGCAACATCAGAGAGCATTTGTCTAACATGAGCATGATTGACTTGGACACATGACATAGTAGGAAGACTGGGATGAAGACAGTGACAAATTACTATGTAACAATCATAGTAAGTACAACTCCTACCACTGGTCCCAGACTTGTCCACTGACTCAAAGTCAGTCTCAGAGTGTGTACCACTGGTCCCGGACCAGTCCTCAACTAACCCGAAGTCAGTGTCATAGGGGGTACAACTCCTACCACTGGTCCCATACCAGTATCATTGATCCCAGATCAATGAAGGTCATCCTAGCATAGGGAGTACAATAGATACAACGATGCATCCATTGGTACTACTATGGTTCCTATCCTCATTTCCCTGCTCATTGATCAGATGAGAGGCACTCCCAATGAGTCCCAGATTGCATGGGTAGGATGCCTTGACAGGAGAACTTAATCAATCTCGTCCTCACAAGGAGAAGTAATCATCTTGCTACAATTGTCATGGAGAACACATCATCCAGACCTCATAGGAGAACTAATCATCCTGCTACACAGGAGAGTGAATCATCCTGTCCCATAAGAGAGCGAACCATCTTGTCCTACAAGAGAGCGAATCATCTTGTCCACAGGAGAGCGAATCATCCTATTCCGCAAGAGAGTGAATCATCTTGTCCCACAAGACAGCGAATCATCTTGTCCACAAGAGAGTGAATCATCCTGTCCCACAAGAGTGTGAATCATCTTGTCCTAGTGTTCGCCACCAGGGGAGGGTGAGTCACCCTGTGGTCATATGTTGCTCTAATAAGAACCACAAGCCCCCAGAGCTCCATGTATGCAACATGCAGGATCCTTGTACAAGGGTCTCTTGATGACTCCAAGTTGTTTGGGAAAATCACAGATTTGATCTTTCCCCTAGGGCTTTAGACAAAGTGTAGCAGTCTGTACATCATCTCATAGCGATGGAGCTTCCTTGCTCATAGACTTACCATATCCCAGATAAGGTAGTATCTTATTTCTATTTGCTGGAGCAATCATCGAATATGGGATTCCTCAATAATCAAATCCCACCTCTGGTTGTTACAGAGAATCACAGTGGTATTCATCATGTGTACAAACTGCTCACTGAAGAGCTTCCCCAACCAGGTAGCTTCATACGAGATCATACTCGTAGATATGTATCCAGTATCGACGGTTCTTATAACAACTGACTTCTGCTTCCTTCTCATCCATGATATCGAAGCAAAATCCAAAGAGAAATAGCACTAAGAAGTGCTCCAGTGATCCTCCATACAACCTGCCCAATCAATATTCAAATAATCATGCAGTTTCATTTTTTCAGTAGTGTATCTCAATCCATGAGACATTGTGCCCTGAAGATATCTCAGAAGATTCTTGGCACCAATCTAGTGAGGCTCAACCAAATATGAGCTCCCCATGCTAGTTGCAAAACATATGTCCAAAAATTCACCGAGAACGTTCCCAAGTCTGGTCTAACATTACTATCGTATAACTTCCTCGAGGTAGTTACAGGCTTGCAGTTTATCATTTCACATCCGGAATCCAACTCCCTCTTACTTTTGCAAGTGAGAGGGTCTGCATAGGTCGTCCTTAGGTTGTTCCATGCTTATGGACCTGCTACATGAGGGGAATGGTACCCTTGTATGATTTTCTTTCGGTACATCTCAGACATGTACTTTCATGCTCCTTTTGAATTCAGGCATCCCTGTCACCATCTGACTCATAGATCTTCAGTGCTACGTGACAATGGACATGTTCCCCAGTGGACTTCCTGCAATTTGATACAACCCTGAACTCAAAATCATCTTTGAAAATTCTATTTCCAAATACTTACCTTTCCATTGACGAGTGCCACCTTGAAACCTTTGACTTCCGTTTCCGAGATGGACACTAGGCTATTCTTGCGATCAGGTACATAAAAGAGATTCTGGGGTTCCTTGCTTTCTTTTGAAGAGTCGACCATTTTCTTGATGACCTGCATTACTTGTCATTCCTCTGATCATTGAATATTTCCCTAGAATGATTATTATCTTCATCAAGATATGTGTCCTTGTCCTTCAGACACTCCTTTGCATAATGGCCGAACTTATTTCAAGGCATTTTCCTTTCCTTCCACCCTTTGATTTGAACTTCCCGATGAAGTGATCTTTAGGTAGGACATTAGAAACTTTCCGCTGCGCCATTCTGATAATATTCTCTGCTTTGGCTTCACCCTAGGTGAATTAGAAGAGGGATGAGGAACCCATTGATCCTTTTGTCTTGTCCCAGCTGTCTTCGGTGATTTCTCTTTCACTCTTGCTTAGGCATTGTCTTCACGTCAGCTCTGATACCATGCTAAGTTTAGGTATGTTCTATGCTAGACCAATTTATTTAAATTTTCACAGTTAGCAATCACATTAGCATTAAGATAAACTGTAGATAGAACTTAAATATAAATCGCAGAAGACAAGCCAAGACAAGAGGACACAAGATGTGGCGTGATCTAGGGACAAACCCCACAATGTGGGGAAACCCTTGATCAATTTTTCCTTTATGTTCTTCAAAGTTCAATAGAGAAAGACAGAGAGAGAGATAGTACATTTACAATAGAAGTCAACACTTTGACTTGTCTAGATCTGAGCATAGATCATCTCCTATAATGATGAGATTCGTTGAAGACATTCTACTTCAACTGATTCACCAAGGTGACTCCTTCACCTATCATCATGCTGCATCTGGTCCTCTAGCTGCACCACTGCATACTACACCATGCTACACTAATCATGATTATCATCATGCTGCCCATGTCCATGATATTATCCATCATAATGCTACTCAAACTAATGTGAATCATCATCATGCTACTGCCCCTGCTAATGTATCATTGTACTGCCCATGCACATGATCTCATAGTGCTGCCCATCATGCTGCTGCCTCTACCTATGTATCATTGTACTGCCCATGCACATGATCTCATAGTGCTGCCAATCATGCTGTTGCCTTTTCCTTCTCGTTGCTTCATCGCATTGCAACAATTTGCTTCTGTTGATATCAGCCTTAGCTGCTTGCTATGGCTTGCAGCCTACCAAAGCAGCTAGGCTATAGATCCTATTCGGCAAACTTCTTAACCTATCCTTTTTTCTGCTTTAACAGGTCTCCATGTGTTAACAATTTTCCATTACAACGTTTATAGGTCTCTATTACAGTGTATAGGGTTTCTCCATGAACCAGTGTAGCATGTTGTTACCATGATAGCGTATGAACATGTACATCGTAGGTGTCTCCCAGATCTGCATATATATCTTCATCACTGTATCATCATGTACAACGTAGGTGTCTCTTGGATCAACGTATATATATCTTCATCACTGTATCATCATGTACAGTGTAGGTGTCTCCCGGATCAGCGCATATATATCTTCATCATTGTATCATCATGTACAACTTAGATGGCATCACGTTGACTGTGTGTAGAAGTCTCCTTTTGTAGCGTATTAGCTTAGGTTTATGTACAACATATATGGCATCACATTGTACGTGTCTCCATTGTTGTGCGTTAGAACCCATTGTTACATATGATAGTTTATATGACTGTGTATGACTGCATTCCATACATCATGAAGCATATATACATGATTGTGTCTATGTCTTCAACAAGCAACATAGTTCCATATACTTTGACTGCGTTATAAGTACATTGCCATATCCGAGAATATTACAGCCTCAACTACTGCGTGGATATGCCTACGTGGATCATCCTTTGCTGCTGGAGGAATCCTCATATGCCTGTGTGGATATGCCCTCATCTGTTGCGTATATATATTGTTCATCTCAGCGTATGGTTGCATGGATAAGGTCACCATTACAGCGTGTGGATTGCCTTCATTATAACGTATGGACTGCGGCTCTTTCTACTACAGCTACATCTGTAGCTAGGGCATCCAACGTATTCTCTTTTGTGTCTTCTCCTTCTCCAAAAACCCAAGACGTGGAGAGGAGGAGTTCACATGGAGAATGTGTTCTAAATGACATCAAATCCTCTTCTATTTATACCAAAATCGTATAGGATGAATGGACATGACATTTGGGCTTCTCCAGCCTACATAAGTTGCTGGTCGGCTTGATGTTAATTCCACAATCAAAATAAATTCATATCTCCATAAATACTTATCGGAATCGGATGATCTTTAGATCAATCCTACACCTCTCAATGAGAGGGATCCAATAAAAATATCAGCTACCATAAATAAGTTGACCCACATGGAGTTTGGCCCTAGTTTCCAATTTAACAATATGGCAGTAAGTGCACTGCATGTGCATCCTCTTGGCAGCATGATTTTCCTTGTCCAATGGACCTTTGGCTTCTTGCTTCCTTTTCTTCAAAAGTTTCCTGTGTGTGGCCATTCTCTTCCAACAACTAGAAACATCATGGTTATCCAACCCACAAAAGGAACATGCAATTCTTTTCCCATATTTATGTGGAAATTTATCATGCTTTGCACAATCAAAAGGAAAATGTTTAGAACCAAATTTATACCTTTCTCTTTCACCTTTATTGCCTTCATGAGGAGGTGAATCAAATGAAGAAATGGCTCCCTTTGGAACACCATCAATCTCTTCAGGCTGTTAGAGTCTCCCCAACTCTCTGGTTCAAGTGTGTGCTTCTGAACACCTGCAATGCAACTCACTCTCAGAGCTGTTTCAATGGCCTTCATGGTAGCTTTGGAACTCTCTCCATAAGACTCTCCATAGCCAAGACCCAAATACTTAGGCCTTTCCTCAATCATTATTGGCTCAATAATACCTTGTGCATGTCTACCCAAGCCTTTCCTTCATAGCCCATCTTGGACATTAGCTTGGAACCTATGCCTCTAGTATGTTTTTCAAAAGAACCAATATAAGCATCCTTAGAGGAATTTGAAGAAAAATTGCAATGGTTTACCTCTTTTTCAAGCTGATACTTGACTAAGGCTTCTTGGGAAACAAAGAGTTGTGTTTCCAACTCATGCATCCTCTCCAGGTTCATATTTTCAATATGAAGTTGCCTCTCCATTTCCTGCAGTTTGTTAGCAAGCAACTGCTTCTCTTCCTTCATGGAATTCAACTGCTTTCTAAGCATGCTACTCATCCTTCCATCCTCATACATTTCTCTCACCATATCCATCATGGTAGACAATTATTGCTTCATGTCTTCATCAAAAAATCTTGTGAAGAAAGCAGAATTTGAGGACCCACTTGTAGAAGTTGTCATTATGCCAATGAACAAAAGAACTTCGACAAGATAAATAAAGAACTTATTCAGCAACCTTTTGCAACAAACCTCTTGTGCTTTGAGGATTGCCTTAAGGTCCTTTGGGATAGAAGAATGTCTTCAGCCCTTCTTCCTTCCTATCCTTCCTAGAATGAGCTATCAATAGCTTTCCCTTTACCTCGGTAAACGCAGAAAATAGTCAGTCTGCAACAAGCATACAATCAATTAAACAATCAATCCTTGATTTCCCAACACCTTTCAGACAAACAATCTTTGCTCTGTCAATCAAGCATTATGATATAACCTTCTTGAAGGTGTGGTTAACCAAACTTAAGCTCTGATACCACTTGATCTAAAAATGGGGCACTTAGGCTTCTTGTCTAACTTACAAGAACCTCTCCCACTTCTAAAGCTTAAATATTCCCAAGTCTTATTGATTATCCAATGCGGAATTAAGAAATTCTTGAAAATATAGGTGTATGCTGGTATTTGTTTTAAATTGGTTATATGCTTTAAAATCTGTTGTCTGTGCTGATATGTAAGTGTGCTTGAACTGATATATAAATATATATAATAATAAATAAAGCAGCAGTAAATAAACACATAAGACAACAATTTAATTAGGAGTTCACCCACAACTCTTGGGTTATGTCTCCGCGAGTTCTAGTCAACTCAACTAGGCTCTCTGGGATTGGTATAAGTCATTTTCACAAGTTCTTGGCTCAACTCTTGCTGGTTTCCACAGAAATAGTGGGTTCAGATACCATGTTATCCCCTAGCTCTTGAAGCTCTGGCTCTTGGCTCTTGGTTCTGGCTCTTGGCTCTAACTTTGGCTCTGGCTCTAGCTCTAGCTCTTTGGCTCTGGCTTCTTTGGCCCTCTATCATTTTATAGCTCTCTGGGCTTTTCACTTGACTTCTAAGTGACTCCCTCGGTTGCGTGCGCTTCAAGTTTTTCTTTCTGCGCTGCCTGCTCTTGCTGCTACCCTTTTGCGCTACTCTCTCTTGCCTTAGCCTCCTGCTTTGGCTGCACTTTTAGCAGAAAACCCTAGAAACCTCCAACCACCTAACATTCATGGCTTTTAAAACTAATCGATGCTTGTCGGTTCATCTTCCCTCTCGGGCTCTTTGGCTTCCCACTTTGGTTCGCTCAAATCTCCTCTTTGAGTGTTAAATAATCATTGCTAACGCCTTTAGGGGAGGTGGCCACTTGTATTGTAACAGAAGGGGCCATCGGGCCTTTGAAATCCCCGAATTTTGGCATTCTCAGCTTACACAGGAAAATACACTAAACACGGGAAAAATCCACAGAGAACACTGTCCAGTGGACTTCAAAAGTCCTCAAATCCACTCTAGTTTCCTATTAGGTGCACCTTTGGGCGCTAGTGCAATCCCCATCATCGATCTACGGGATCCTCGATCCAATGGTCCATTTGTGATCTCGGGCGGCCCTTTCATACAGGAGTTAATTGCCCAATGAGGGTGGTTTTCTCTCTCCTCAGCCTGGACACGTGACAGCCAATGTATGGGCTCGGGCTGAGCTCGGCCCAAACCACTTACCACTTTTGGCCCTCCCGAAATCCCACTTGTTTCACGGATTTCCTTTACATTAAAAAATGCATAAAAAATGTTGAAAATCCCACAAAATGGCCTTATGGCAGATTTTAAATTTTATCAACAGTCACCTATAGCCCCGTCTAGTTCGGCCATTGCATCACACACACACACACATATATATAATGGCCCTGCTCCTTTAAAATGTTCCGATGCGATATTACGATATCGCATGAGCCCTGGGGTTTGTCCATATGGCATGGCCTATGCTGACGCGATCTGTCGATATCAGCAATCGGCTTATCGATCGGCTTGGTCCTTATGCAACATCGCCTGTCTGCCTCCGACCCGATATGTTGGGGATTGGTGATCAGGGGTGGCTTCCCTTTTGCACTTAAATCTTCCTTGGACCTCCTCCGATGTGATTTTCTTCATAAAAGCCTTTTAGGCCATTTTTTTGAAGATTTGCCTCTTTTTTTAAAGAACCAAGGGCATCTTCTTTTGGTGATAACTTCTCCATTTGAAGTCTATTTTCGCCCATTAAAGTTGTGTTGGATTTAGAATGAAGAGATCTCTGCAATGAGATTATTTCCAACAACAGCCTGTGACTTTCATTTTCCTCTGATTTACAAAATATTTGTGCCATTTGGCACCTTTTACCTCTTATATGAAGTCTTTTAGACTTAGGGGTTTATCGAGGATCCATTTTTGGATCACTAGGACCAGGCCTAGGCCTAAGATCATATCTCTTGTTTAATTCTGCAATTAAAAAGTTAGAAAAAGCATGATATTTAGAGACCTGTGCAGCTTCCTGATCTTCTTGAACCTTCTTTTGCTTTGAGAGAGGAATGATGGTTGTTTGATTGGAAGAAGAATCCATACTATTGATATCTTCAGTAATTTTCATAGTATTATCATCATGTTGTTGGTCATCTATCAATAGAGGAGTAGGAGCCTGTTGATCATTGCTAGGTCTCTGAAGAATTTGTAGTGGTGGATTTCTCTTTTACTGACCTTGATTTTGATTTTGAGGTCTAGCAACTGTTTATTGTATTGTCCTAGGTTGGGTCTCAATCTTTGAAATCCTATTTGATAGGTTTCTAAGAAGAGATGTCATTTCATCTATTTTTGAGTCTTCTGATTTAGTCTTAGAGGAACTAGAGGCTTCTTGAACAAATTTGAGTTTTCTTTGGGCCTTTTCTTCCTTAAGTTTTAAAGAAGTTGAGGCTACCCTATTTGATTATACTTCTATAGCGTTTGTTTGCATATCTTCAAGAGCTTTTGAAGTTCTCTCACGTAGCATAATAGCAAAGTCATCATTGAAAGCTTTAGAAAATCTAGACTTAGCTGCTGCTACAGGGGGCTTACGATCAACAAACATTTTGTGATAGAGTTTATTGAATCTTTCGATAAAATCGGATAATACTTCACCAAAGTTTCTTTTAAGCTCTTCAAATTTTGTGAGGAAGTAAAGAGGATCCTTTTTGACACCCCACTGATTTTTAGATATGGTTGTAAGCTCTTCCCAATTTCTAATGGAAGATGTTGGTAACTACCTAAACCAAATCCTCATGTTTCCTTCTAATGACTGTACAAACAATCTCATATAAACATTTTCTTGTTCAATATTCATTTTGTCTGCAAAGTCAAGGAAATTTTGAAGATGGTTCTTAGCTAAGGGACCAGTTTCTCCATTGTACTTGGGAAGGTATTTTAAGCATCCAGCTGGGAATGCATCAAGGTTATTAGGGAAGACTAAGACAACATATCTAGCCTTTACAATAGGTCGGAAAGCCATGAAAGCAGGTGGTGTATGAGGTGCTTGAGGTATATGAGATGCTTGAGATGTATGAGGTTGTCCAAGTGGAGTATGAGGTATTTGTGTGGATGTAGAGGATTGCTATGGGGTAAAATGCATGGGATGAAAACTACCCTCAAAGGCCTTCCCAGGACCTTTGACAGAATGTAAGATTATCTGCAAAAGCTACCAAGTTACACACATGTTCATCTATCAAACATAAATTGAAAAGGTATGGAAAGAGGATCACCTTTAGTTCCTTCTAGATTTGTTTGGAGATCTCTATGCGGCAAGAAGAACTCCTTCAAGACCATCTCCAAGACAATTCCTGCACAAAGGACAAGGCAAACCAATCACAGCATACACCCTTGAAAACTAATGTAAGAATGCAAAATAAACATATATTAGTGTATAACTTAACTGCTCATCTCGACAAGCATCAGAATGAACAAATAAATGAACAACATTACCGACACTATGGAGTAGGGAACACAATTGCAGTTCTATATTTATAGTGGAAGAGTGATTACAACCATATGTTGTATTAGCCTTCCTCTACCCCTTCTTCCTCTCTCTCTCTCCCTCTTTCAGCTCACTTCTTCAAGTTTATGACAGTTCACAATAGCTCAATGGGCTATCCTTCCAAATGCTCTGACCTCTTTCACAATGGCCCTCTCAATGCTTATGTAGCAATCGATTTGGGGCTGCCAAGCTCCTCCTAGAGTTCATTAGGGAAAAAGCCATGAACCTACCCTGTTTACAAGCTTTTTCCCATTTGCCTTCATTGTCAGATTGGAATTTCTCCAAATATCTTGATTTTTGGAGATTCCTTTCTTTTCTTGAGCAAATTTAGGGATAAATATCTATATATTTGTGAGTAGATTCGTTGGGTTAACTCATTGAACTTCTCTTAGGTTCACTAATGCTCCCCCTGGTCTAACAACTTGAGTTAGCAGGGTGACTAACACTCCTCTATGCTTGGTAACAAGCTTTATAAAGCAAGTTAGTTGTGTAAAGCTAGCGTTAGTGTGGATTCAAGGCCTGCAATTGTGGTCTTTGCTTCAGTCATCTTGTATTTCACCTTTGAGTTGATGAGGAGGTCATTTTGTCCTATAACATATGCCCACTAAAGTATGAGATCAGGGGCAGAGACGATGGCCGAAATTACATCAGGGTATATAGGCTAAAACTCATAGGATTGTAGGGTACATATTGAGAGGCCATCAAAATGAAGGTTTATGTGAGGGAGTGCCATGTTCAAGGGAACGATTGCTACCAAACCATGCTTTCTAATATGGAATATAGTTGTATTGTCCACTTTCCTCGTCTGATTTTTTAATGAGTCCAGACGGGTAAACTCATCGATCTTTTCATGTTTAAAGAGTCTGAAAAGGATTGCAAAAAGAACGGCTCTTTGCCCTATCTGATTAGTTTAATGAGTCCAGATAGGCAAACTCGTTGATTTTTTCATGTTTTAAGAGTCTGAAAAGTATCGTAAAAAGAATGACTCTATATCTTGTCTGTGTAATTTAAAGAGTCCAAACTAGACAACTCAATGGTCTTTTCATATTTAGAGAGTCTGAAAAGATCGTAAAGAGAGACTCCATGGTGGTCCCTTTGTCATAGTTGTTAACCAGGTGTGACAAAAGGTTAATAGTATACCTGGATCAGTTACTTTTCCGTATTTTAATCTATTGAACCCAGATAAACAGAAACCTTTTTCCAATAGATGTCGACCTCATTTTGTGACGAGTATGAGGTGACAGACTAAACTCTTGTTTTGTCATGAATTTTTAATGATTCACGCAATGACAAACTCAATACCTTCATCAAAATTTTTAATGAGTTAGATGAAGAAAACTCAGGGTATATTTTTCAGTTTAATGAGCGAGAAAAAGAGGGAAAAGAATAGGTCATCCCTTCTTCATAGTTTTATGAGCTTGAAGGAGCGGAAAAACTCGGGGATTTTTCGATTTAAGAGCAAGAAATTGTCCCAAAAAAAAAAGTGCTCTTGCTGCTGCTATCTATTTTTAACGAGCCCAGTAACAAAAAATCGAGATTTTTCAGTTTTAATGAGCAAGAAAAGTACCTAAAAGAATGCTTGGGGTATCTTTAACAAGTTTTAATGAGCCGCAATACATAGCTTGAGATTTTTTTTCAATTTAAAGAGTGAGAAAAAAGAACCTAAAAAGAATGCTTCTTTGGTATTTTTCAGTTTATGAGCTGGAAAAAGATCAAAAAAGAGTTGCTTAGAGCATCGTTACATGTATTTAACGAGCGTAATGATGAAAACTCGGAGATGTGTATTATTTTTTAAAGAGAAATAAAATATCACAAAAAGTGCTCTGACCATCGTCACAAAGATTTAACGAGCTTAACGATGAAAACTCAGAGATGTTTATATTTTTTAAAGAGCAATAAAATATCCCTAAAAGTTCTCTATTGATCGCGATATATGTTTAACTAGCCCCACGACCAAAAACTCGGAGATGTTTATAATTTTTAAGGAACAAAAAAATATCTCCAAAAGTGCTCTATTTAGAATTGAATGCAGCTTTTACTTCTTTTCATTCCTAAAATTACTTTCATCAAAAGTGGTAAAAAGTATAAAATAGCAGCAATTCTTATTATTTGGGTTCATGCATGATAAGAAATCATGGAGAATGGACTACTTCCTCTTTAATGATTTAAAAAAAATCATGTCTCTCAAATTTATATAAGGAGATGCTTTGAGCTTTCACATGCATCACTTTCACTATTTTGAAGTTTGTGAGAGCTTTGTTGGAGCTAGAGAAGAGCAGATTTTCTACGGACCATTGCAAGAGATTTGGGCAACTATTCGACATGCCGTCAATCCTAGGTGAGAGCTAAAACCTTGCTATATTCCTTACTAAACCTTTCTTAACAATTTTATGGGTGGAATTTTGCAGATCTGAGGTGCCCTAGAGCCTTATTTGCACACTAACACCCTCCAGATGGCCAGTCGGGAGCGTTAAACGCTCTGTATGAGCCACTAGAGGGCATTAATCCTCCCTGTGCAGCACTGGGGGTAGCATTAGGGATGTAGGGCACAGTTAAAACCCTCATACATGGATTCCTTAAGTGATTTTTCCCCATTTAACTACTTTTAGGGTTATTTTGTGCAGGTTTCAGGCTGAAATGACTCACCTATGGAGAGAACGGGCCCATGACAATGAGGAATTTATGATGCAAAATGATCCAGCATGCATACTTGCATTGCCTCGTTGCAGTTAATTGAAGTATGTAAAGCTAGAGCTGATGAAAGGACAGAAGGATTTACTGAGATGGATCATACAGCACTAGGATGAACACGAGCAAGTGTTCAAGATTGGAGATCAAGAGCTGGCGTTGACCGGGATGACATTTACTTTTTTGACTAGTTTTTCATGCCGTGGGGCACAAGCACACCTTACCGGTGGCAGGTCAGATCTACGATCTACTTCAGAGTTGATATAGATCTACTGCATCCCTGAGAGTGGACTAGTCAGCAACAGAGTCCCTATAGAGAGGATTCGATCGCGGTCTATGAGGGCAATATTATGGTTGATTGTATGGTTGGAAGAGTAAAAAAGTCCCCACATAGCGACAAAGGCCCAACTATTGCTTGCGATTGACTGTGTCCAGCCACAGATGTTCAACTGGTGTGAAGCAGTGCTTTGCTAGTTGAAGGCAGAATTGACAGCATGCAAGACCCGTACCTGACACAGTTTTGGGTACAGTACTATCATAGTCTCATTTTTACTTGATAGGGTACCTATCATGTGCCCACGGGTGAGCTTAGGTTCCTTTGATCTGAGGGAGCCAAGGCAGGGTCACTGGTCATCACTCAATCCTCACACAAGAGGAGGACCGCTCTGACACTTCTTTGACGAAGACTTCTTCTAGTGGCTCCATAGCCAGATTGTGATTATTGATGACTATGCCTATGAAGGCATGGACTTTACTAGTGACCCAGACTTGATGCTACCGCCTGGGACCAACTGGGGTCCTCAAGGTGAGAATAATTTTGATAGTACTTAAGTATTTTTGTGCTTTTGAATGTATATGTAATGTTTTTTAAAGGTGAAATAAGAATTGACATGAAACTTTTATGCTTAACACAGATGTGGTGCAAGTATGACCTGAAGGCGAACCTCACTATGTGCGATGGCCAACTACTTGCTAGAGGGGGCGATGCCGACAATCTCTGCGAGGTTCTGAGGAACCTAGAGGGTTTACCTATGGGTGTCCCCCCCTTCCTATGAGGGAGATTCCCACTCATATGCAGTGACACACCGTTGGTGTACCTGAGCGGTTTCTGGTTCCTCTTTAGAGGGTAGATAGATCTATCTTAGCTTTTCTGGAGCAATAGGCTCTTTTTAGCAGGTGTTCTGGAATAGCCATATGAGTGCTTGTAGTTGGGCTTTGAGCCATTTTGTACTTAAATCATCCAAGTTTTGGAATATTTTGATGTAAAAAACTAGATTTTGATCTATCTATCTATCTATCTATCTATCTATATATATATATATATATATATATATATATATATATATATATATATATATAGATATATATATATAGATACATATATTTTTGGTATTTTGGTGGTGTAAATGTGTTTTTAAATGTTTTTTGTAACAAATTTTTAACTTTAGTAAATGTTTTACTTCTCATGCATGCTGCTATAAAGAATGAGACAAATGCCAATCTAATACATAGTTAGCTAATGAATCAACGATTGTATTTAATTCTCGAGGAACATGCTCATATGTGATTATTTCAAATCGACGTTCCAAGAGTCGTACCCTTAGATAGTTACGTAACAAGGTTGGATTACGAACGTGATAATGGTTTGTCAATTGCATAATGACTAGCTGGGAGTCTAACCTGACCACCAGATTGGAGATGCCCCTTGATGACGCTTCTGTGAGAAGCGAAACGACGGACATGTACTCGGCAATATTGTTGGTGGCAGTACCAAGAAAGACCCCCCTGGAGAAAAATAGTTTCGACTCAGGTGTATAAATGACCCAAGCAGCTGATGCAATGTGCCGTGTGTGATGACTGGCACCATCCGCGTATCCTACGTATGCTAAGGGCAACAACGACATCTGCATTGCGAGAAGAATGCATGAGACAAGTGCTCCACTAAATAACAAACAATCCAATCACATAAAAAAAGGTAAGCAAAACTTATGAACACATAAAATTACAAAGCACATGCCCAGTGCAATACTAGGCACAATACTTTTTCAGATAGAACCCTGTAGAGCTATAAAAAGGGTCTCTTTCACCTCTAATTACCTCACATTAATATGTCAATCCGAGAGCGTTTTGTTATTTCAAAGAGTGTCTCAGTCTGAGGCTATCATTTGTTAGAGTAATGCTAGTAGTACAACGTTCAACAAAAATACAAGAGTAAACGGATGCTTGTCTAACTAAGATACTTCAAATGAATAAATCACACACTCTAAAGCTAGGCAACTTATCAGTCAAGGCTTTGGCAGCGATAGCCCATCCCTTTGGAAACTGATGGAAAGGAAGTTAGAGCATGGACCACGGGTCTGGGAGCTAGACAGTAAATGCCGAGGCTCACTACAGCCACAGATCGTCTCTTACACCAAAACAACAAATGCGAGTAAATGAAACGGCAGGTAGAAAAATGGAACAGCAAATAAGAAAATGGACAGCAAATCTGGGATGGAACAACAATGCTAAAATGGAATAGCGATTTTGAAATGGAACAGTAATCGAACAACTAAGTCTCGCGAGCAGTAATCAAGCTTTATTCTACTAACTCAAATGCACTCATTGCAATCAAACAACAATCTTTCATTCTCCAGGCAAATCAAGCAGCACACACTAATGGAACAACATTAATTACTAATAAGTTATGGAACAGCATCACTCCTGAATCGTAAAGAACACAACCTTCAGATAAATTCTATCACATGAATGTACAACATAAGAGCTCTGTAACAAAATAGTAACAATATTCGGTCAAGACTAGTAATATTCAATCAACTCTGAAAGGATTAGTAATATAATGCAGAGTCAATACAATAGTATTGTTTGTAAAAACCTTAATGAATGAATCTTAACAGAGCATATGATAGCAACTTATAAAGCATATTAGATTACCAAATAACAACGATAAGCAAACCACGCGGAAATCAAATCGTAGTGATACAGAAGCAAGTGTCCTCTGGGGCCGGGCCCTTAGCCTCCAAGGGTACACCGCTTTAAGTTAATTCAGACGCAGAGATAGGATAATCACCAAGTTTATATTAATGCATAAAACAAAAGTACAATGAACCAGTTTCAACGAGACTCGATGATCAAAGTTCGATCTTTAACAGAAAGTTACATAAAAGCATAATCCCCCAAAGCTAATAGTGTCGTCCCTTTATATAAGGGTGACGGCAGAGATGTCTAAGTAATAAGATAAATAAAGCAGCGATCCCTCAGGATCAAAGATCCTGAGGGATTCGCCAAACTGTTAATCCTTAATCACTTCTTTTCTCCTCCGCCGAGCTGGTGTCTTCTCCTCCTTTTCCAGACCGGTTTGCTTCAACCTGCTTAGCCTTGTTTGCACTCGGTCCTTCATCAAAGGGACAACAGTTACCCTGTTCTTGTCTTTTTCTTTGGAACAGCAGCTCCTCGTTTTCACCCCTTCCTGCACAGGAGAATGACAACTATCAGCGGTTAAGTCTTGCATACTAATCCCACATGTTTTTTTATAATTCTTTATTGTTTTCCACGTTCATGATGCAAAAAGGTTCACAAGTTCCACTGAAAAGCCATTGAAATGATCATCAAAAACATACCTTTTTAGTACTCCACACACCCCCCTGCTTACCCTGTTTCATGCCCTCATGAAAACGTTGTAGTTGACATGCAAAGCAGTGAGAGAATAGGCTAGAGAAGGAATCTCATGCGGAGGCCTACAGCCGTGGTGAGTGACTAGGTAGTCAAAGAACTGGCCTGTTTGACCCTCAGGCATCTCATATAGGGCTTGATATCCGGGTGCAGGGTGCCAGATAATTGGACTGCGGAATCTATATCCTAACCAGGATGGCTCTGCCCTCAAAATTCTTTCGCCATAGAAGTTCAAACGGTTGATAGCTAATTGAAAATTCTCATACTTAAATGGCTCCCTGAGCTGGATGTTTGGATTAGAGATTCGATACCGAAATTTGGCTACATCAATGGCAAGGTCTTTGATAGAAATAAAATATTCTAAACTTTGTCGAATGAGTGCCTCGTGCATGGGTCCTCACGTTTCAATGACTCCTGGAGTTCTCATGAGGTTTCTATGTGCTTTCCACAACTGTACTGGGTCCCTAGGCTCAGCCCTTACCCACAAGTCTAGGCCATTTTCCTGCCTCTAGAAAGTATTATAGGCTTTGAGCCATTTAATCTGATTAACCCCGAATGAGATGAATGCTTGCAATTGGATGTCTCCAACAAAAGGGCTAGGGTTCAGTTCAGTCTCCTGATCTAGCACGAGGTTATGCAAATAGAATTCACACAGCAATCTCTGGACCTTCACCCCATAATGTTTACAACAGTCTATAAAGTCATTGACAGTGTTAATTTGTATAGGGGTGCCTGCTTTAACAGCTTTTATTTTTAATTGTAAGTACCGTTCCAGTAAAAACAGATCATAGGTTTTGGCAGGGGCCCTACATGCTAGAACGTCATTGTATAAAGAACACAAGGTATCCATCTGCTTGATAACAGTATGTAGCCTATGAGTTACCTTTGCAACTTTCTCTTCTTCCTTTCGCCACCCTTCAAAGGCCTGGCTTTCGGATTGATTGACGTTCCTTAGTTGCTGTTGTAGTTCTTCATACTTCTCGCGAGGGATCGTTTGCTCTCTAAGCCTTTCTGCTTCTTGTTGAGCCTATTTCAATCCCTTGCGCAAGGTCATTGTCTTTGGATCTCTTCTCCATGCAGCAGTGGAGGCCAGGAGTTTTACCTGAACTTTCTTATTGCGTTGTTTCGAGTTCAGAACCCTTATCACCCCTGAGGGTGGTGCCTCTGTCTGAATTTTCTTGTTGTCCGTTTCTTTTTTTATCACGAATATCAGCTTGCTGCTATTCCTTTTCAAATGGAACAGCAGTCTGTTCCTCAACATCATTTGGAACAGCAGCTGGATTTTTAGCAGGGTTTTGAACAGCAGGGTGATTTTTGGTCCTCCACCTTTTTATCTTGCGGAATTTTACTGCAGTGGTCACCTTTTTCTTCCCTGCGGTCTTCCTTACCCTCTGCCTTGCTTTCAGGATCCTGATCTGCTGGTGGAGCTGGGCTATTATGCTCAATAATCTCCGCTGTTCCTTTCGTAATTCCCTAATTTCCAGCACTTTATTAGAAGGAACAATAGGCTGTCTGCTGTGTTTTGGGCCTTGACTAGTCCCTGGATCTTTCTCCTAGGGTGCTTCTTCATTGTTCTGTTCTGGATGTTCTGGGGTAGGAACCCTAACTAGTTTCGTCACTTCCTGGGCAACTTCTTTTTCTACTCCTACTTCCTCCGGAATTTCCTCTGGTGTCTTGGGAACGGATTGTTCCCATTCAGTGTCTCTTATCTCCTCTTCATCATGAACAGGCAGATTTCCTTCTTCTGCCTCCTCTGTATGTGGTTTTTCAGATGCAGTTTCTTCTTGGGGTTTGTCGTGGAGGTCTGTTGGACTGGAAGGTTGGCCATACTCACCCATATTGGCCAAAACTGCGGCCAATTCATCTTCTCCCACTGGGTCCTGTGGTGGGCTACCTTCCTGCTGTCCCATTTCCTCCTCCTGCTTGGATTGTTCAGCTTCTGCCTCAGAATGCTCAGCTTCTGTTTCAGAATGCTTAGCTTCTTCCTCATTTTCCTCTTCAGATTGCTTGGCCTCCTCAGCCTCTCCTTTCTTTTCTCCTTTAGCTTGCTCTACTTCTACTTCTGGCCGTGAGGATTGCTCGTCCTCAATTTCCACTGGCTGGCTGGTGCTTTCCTGGAGCTTTTCTAGCCTTCCTCGTATCCGAGCTAACCAGACTAATTTTCTGCGTTTCTCTGGCTGTTCGGGTGTACTAGTGTCATGCTTACGCTTTGCCTATTCTTGGTGTGTTTCTGGTCGTTCAGATGTGCTAGCAACATGTTTTTGTTTTACTAATTCTCTGCATTTTTCCGGACGTTCTAGTGTGCTTGTAGTATGTTTACATTTTGGGTATGGTGCTATCGCCCTCCCCTCAATTATTGCAATTAGCTCTTCCCAGCTACTTTGCTGTTGGGTGAGGCTATGACTAACAATTAATCGAATTAACCCGTGGTGGCGGACAACTGACTCTACATGCTGTGCCTTTTTTAGGCTTCGTGCAACGTCATGAAGTAATGAATTCAAAAGTGCAGGCAGATTTATAGAGCATTTCTGCTTTAGAATAGCTACGAGTTTAAGATGTCGTGGTCTTACCACGTCTTTTCTCCCCTCGCAAGTGATGTAGATTTGCATGGTTCTTGCTAATTCTGCCCAGGGCTCTCCTAGCGTTGCTAGCAGAACTCCCTTCCCTTTAATCGTCAAGCTCTGGCCTTCGTCCTGGAAGATTTCCATGATCTTCTGTAATCTTTCCTTCTTTAGTGTCCATACAGGTCCGATGGCTGGTGGTCCCGAGACTTCTGCAATTATATCATCAGTGACCGCTATCTACTTCCCCCTTACTATGGAGTGATCCTCCTACAGATTCTCCAGGAATTCAATCGCCACTGTTTCATTAGACTCCTGCAAGCGGCTGAGATAAGTCAGCCACCCTGCTCTTTCCAGGATCTCCCGGGCAGCAGCGGAGACTGTCAACTCTTGAGGTTCCCTTCGAATTGCCCTTCCTCCCATGGTTTCACTGTGGATTCTCAATGGAACAGCAACTGCTTGTGTTGTTTGAAACACAGAGAGGGTAATAATCGCAAGATTTTGAAAAAAAAACACAGAGTATGCAACAGAAATGGCTTATGAACAACAAATTGTGTAAAAAAATAGAAATATCATGCCGTTAAGCCGTGCCATACCCTAGTACACTATCTTTCCCGAATAGTGAGCTGACACATAATTCGGGGAATAATGAGGTTAACCTCCCCCCCACAATGTGATAGGCTGTCCCAGCCGTCAAAGAAAGGAGTAGCACCCGATCTGCAACCAAGTCATAAAGGAATAGCGTATGAAAATATGCCATGTTTAGAAAAACAACGAATTACTGAAATCGAGGCATAAAGTTGGATCGCGTATTATGTAAGAGGCTGCTGTGATATGATGCGAGGCTGGGGGATAGGATGTCTATCGTACTTGCCAAATCTCAAGTGGTCATTGTCACCTCCTTTGCCATGATTGGTGGTAATAAATGTTCATGCGATATATAAGTTAGGAGATAATGGATGATTAGTGCCTAGGATATAAGAAACAAAAGAGTATTAGTATCTTACCTATTGGTGTAATCAATGTGAATTCAATACCATTAACAGTGCTCTGTTGCCGACAGGTGTCCATAACCTTGGCAGAGTTGTTTATTTCACCCCTGGAACCATCATCCTTTATGTGCATATTAAGGAATGTAATGTCAAAGTGTAGGCCATTATGCTAGCTTGGTAACCAGTTAGCCATACTGCCATTCACGAGGAGGGAGCAAAAAGTGGGCAGGTCGGCTCGTGATGAGACCTCTTGTTCCAAGGTTTGTTTATTTGATATACCTTTTGGACCATATCCCTGGTGTGGTGGCCATAGTGGGAATGCCACTTCACTTCCATCCTCATGATCATGGTAGGTTGTCTCTTGATGAGACCACCTATCCTGCATTTGACAACTTATAATTCATCTTTTTACTTTCTTCTTTTTCATAAAGCACTTTTCCTTATTTATACACAAAGCGTGGTTCAACACTCCTTAAGAGTAGGAATGGTGGAAGAAGTCTGATCATCTCAATAGGAAGATATAAACCCTTTGCTCTTATTCCTAAACAATAATCAAAGAGGATTAAAGGGAATGTCATGATAAAGATAACCAATCAAAGCAAAATTAGTAAGATAATGACAACAAAAGATAAATAAGTGTGTCCTTCCTTTTGTCCTCTTACCAATACAGAGCCTTATAAAGATAGCGATTTATAATTTGCTGATTTCAGTATGTTGTGATTTTGTGTTCATTGCATAAGTGCATAGTTGTCTCTAAAAGACTTTGAAAGAATAGGAGCAAGAAGCATCTTCAATTTAGATCAGCAAAAGGGATAAGATGTTTCACAAGGAGAGAAAAAGTATGATAGAAGTGTTCCTTTTGGAAAGAGGAACAACAAAGGAGCATAGGTCTCAAAAGTGAAAATGTCGTTCCTTTTGAAAAAGGAACAACAGAACACACCAATGTCGTTCCTTTGAAAAAGGAACAGCAGAAATTAAAAAAATGCTATTTCCTTAGAAAAAGATAGCAAAACACTCGAAATGACGTTCCTTTTGAAAAAGGAATAGCAGCCATGAAAAATGTTGTTCCTTTGAAAAAGGAACAACAAAAGACGTAAAAATGTCGTTCCTTTGAAAAAGGAACAACAGAAATCAAAAATATGCTGCACCTTTGGAAAAAGGGCAGCAAACACACCGTAGTGCCATTCCTTTTGAAAAAGGAACAGCAAAAATCAAAATGTTGTTCCTTTTAGAAAAGGAATAGCAAAACAAGCAAATTTCGTTCCTTTGAAAAAGGAGCAGCAGAAATATCAAGAATGTTGTTCCTTTTGAAAAGGAACAGTAGAAAAATCAAGAATGTTGTTCCTTTTGAAGAAGGAACAACAGAAAAATCAAGAATGTTGTTCCTTTTGAAGAAGGAACAACAGAAAAATCAAGAATGTTGTTCCTTTTGAAAAGGAATAGCAGAAAAATCAAGAATGCTATTCCTTTTGAAAAGGAACAACAGAAAAATCAAGAATGTTGTTCCTTTTGAAAAGGAACAACAGAAAAATCAAGAATGCTGTTCCTTTTGAAAAGGAACAACAAAAACACGCAAATTCCATTCTTTTAGAAATGGAACGGCAAAAATCGAAATCTTGAGCAAAAAATGACAAGAAAACATTTAGTTCAAGCATATGTACAAGAACGACTTAAAGAAAAGAACTTATGTACAAATTGTAAAAAGAAATGAATTCCTTAATGAATTACAGGTGAGGAAGACTTCTCTTCCTCTCCTAAAATCTCCATATCAGTGTCTCAACATAGTTGCTGGCAGAAGGATTCCCGAGTGAGTGGTTTGCAATAGAGACGAACTCGGTGGCCATTTACTTTGAAGGCATATCCAGAACCGTCAATGGTGATTAGAGTAAGGGTCCCATTGTCATGTACCTTCTAGATTTCGTATGGTCCCAACCAATGAGTCTGGAGTTTCCCAGGGAAGTCCTGAAAGCGAGAGTCGTACAATAGAGCCCAGTCTCCCTAGTGGAAGACTTTGTTTTTGATGAGCGCATCATGCCATTTAGCTCGCTGCTGTTGAATCAGTGCTGTATTTTGTAGTGCAGAGAGCCTAATTTCATCCAATTCATTGATCTGCTGTAGTCGATTAATCTGTGCCTGGCTTAGATCTAAGCCAACTTCCTGTGATGTTCGTAATGTTTGGATTTCAAATTCTATAGGAAAAATGGGTTGTTTTCCTAACACTAATTGATAAAGTGTGTAACCAGTGGTGCTTCTCCATGTTGTTCTATAGGCCCAGAGTGCTTCAGGTAGTCGAGCAGACCAATCACGCCTATGTGACGCAATGGTTTTCGTTAGGATTGATTCTATTACCTTATTGCTACTTTCTACTTGTCCATTCGCTTGTGGGTGATATGGAGTAGTGATTTTATGCTGGACATGATAATTATTAAGTGTTGCAGCTAATCTATTCCCAGCAAATTGTGGTCCTCTGTCTGTAATTATTTCCCTTGGAAGGCCATAACGTACAAATAGATGGAACATGAACTGTATGACGGAGTCCTCTGTGGCTCTTGGCAATGCTTCTGCTTCAACCCATTTGGTGACATATTCTGTTGCCACCAAGATATATGTTTTCTGATTTGATGATGGGTTGATGGGTCCAACGAAATCAAGAGCCCATCGCTCGAATGGTTCAATGACTAATTGTGGTTTCAGAGGCATCTCGTCAGCTTGACCACGACGTCCTGCTCGTTGGCAGCTGTCACAGGCTTGGAAAAATTTCTTTGCATCTCTGAAAATCCTGGGCCAATAATATCCTGTCTGCAATACTTTATGTCTAGTTCTACAGTCAGCGAAGTGTCCACCACATGGTCCATCATGACAGGCTTTTAGGATGTCAAAGATTTCATCTTCTCGAACACATATCCTGATATACATGTCTGCCCCTGTGTCAAAAAAATAGCCCCCAATCCAGAAGAATCGAGTACTCTTTTGAACAATCTGTTTGCACTCATTAGGGGTTAGGTGTTTTGGTAGTTTACCTACTGCAAGGTAGTTGGCAACATCAACATACCAGGGTGTTTGAACGGCAACAGCAAACAGATGTTCGTCCAGAAATTGATCTTCAACTGCTGCTGCATCAATTGGCTTTGGCATTCTTGAGAGAAAATCGGCTACATGGTTTTCTTTGCCAGGCCGATCCTTGATTGTGATATCAAATTCTTGCAATAAAATCAACCATCTAGTTTTTCTGGCATTTGTGACGGGCTTATTTGCTAAATATTTTATGGCGGAATGATCTGTATACAAGATAATAGGATAGCCTGTAATATAATGTATAAATTTATTGATAGCATGTATTATAGCTAGGAATTATTTTTCAGTAACAATGTAATTTAATTCAGCAGGGGATAAATTTTTGTTGATGTAACAGATAGCGTATGGATTTTTATCCTCTTCCTGCCCAAGGACTGCACCAATGGTTGTATCTGAGGCATCAGATGATATCTGAAATGGCAAATCCCAGTTTGGTCCTCGAAGGACTGGGGCTGTGGATACAAGCTTCTTGAAATCCTTGAAAGCACGTTCACATTTTTCTATCCAAAGAAAATCAACGTTACCAATTAGTGCATATAAAGGTGCAGCAATGTGTGAATAATGTTCTATAAATCATCTATAATAACCAGAAAATCCAAGAAAGTTGCGTACCTCTGTTTGAGTAGTAGGAGTGGGAATAAGCAAAAGTATTTGGATTTTCACCGGGTCTACCTGAATGCCGACTGCTAAAACATAGTGTCCTAGGATAAGTCCTTCAGTCATCATCATGTACATTTTTCGTGGCTTAAGCAAAGCCTGGTAGCTATGCAGTGTTGTAGGGCTTTTTCTAGGGTGTCTAGTGCTGGATCAAAGTCATCTCCATATGGTGTAAAGTCATCCATGTATACTTCAAGTCCATCATTTATTAAATCTGCAAAAATGCTAAGGATAGCCCTTTGGAATGTGGCAGGAGCATTACATAGGCCAAAAGGTAGAACTCGATAGGCAAATGTTCCCCAAGGACAACTAAAAGTAGTTTTGTCCTGGTCTTCAGGGGCAATCTAAATCTGATTGTATCCACTGAAGCCATCCAGGAAAGAAAATAATTTCTTTCCTGCTAAAGTATCTAGTACTTAGTCTATGAACGGGAGAGGAAAGTGGTATTTTTGTGTTGCTTTATTGAGTTCCCTGTAATCCACACAAATTCTCCATTTCCCATTCTTTTTTGGTACCACCACAAGCGGAGAGACCCATTTACTGTTAGAAATAGGATAGATAAAATTGACATCTAACAGTTTCTAAAGTTCATCTTTTACCACATCCTTTAGATGAGGATTAAGTCTTCTTTGTGGTTGACGAACAGGTCTAGCATCTTTTTCTATATAAATGTGGTGTGTACACAATTGTGGATCGATTCCTTTCATATCAGGGTAATCCCATGCAAATGCTTCTTGATATTTTCTTAACAGATGGATGAGCTTCGTTTCTTGTTCAGGTGTGAGGTTGGCATTGATATTTAAAGTTTTTCCCGGTTCAATTTCCACAATTTTACTATTTGCAATAGAAGTAACAGGTATTATTTGATCATGTGTATCTTTCAGAGGATCTTCTTCTAATTCATTATCAAATGCTGCTTCTATCATGTGACACTGTGTGCAGGATCCGGATTCAGTTTGACTAATGAAGTTGTTAATGGCATCATCTTCTGTTTGATCTTTAAAATCAAGTGCCTCTTGTATAGTCAATGGAGATCTAATGTTATCAGTAAGGTATGATACAGGGTGCTTGTTAGTTTTAATTATTGTGACACTTGGCTGCGCTGGAGGGTATAGAACTAAATTCTTGATATCTGGTCCTTTGGTTATGGTCATATTTCCTTGCCGGCAACCAATGTAAGCATCGGCAGTGGCAAGCCAAGGTCTACCTAGGATTAGCGGGTGTCCATCAAGTCGTGTTTTTGGATTAATTATCAGGAAATCGGTTGGATATTCCCAGGAATCTACAGAAACCATGACATCATGTAGAGTACCCTCTGGTCTAATCACAGATCGGTCAGCCAATTCTAACAAAGTAGAGGTGGGTTCTACAGATGTAATGTCGAGCTTTTGGCAGGTAGTGGTTGTTAAAATATTGATTGCAGCTCCTAGATCAACTAAGGCATTAGACAGGGTCTGACCATAAATTTGAACAGTTACAATTGGATTTCCTAGGTCTTCATATTTAATGGGTGTTTCTTTCCCGAATAGTAAATCAGATAAAGTTCCGACTATGTGGACTCTTGGATTAGTTGTTATATTCTTCCTTGGTTTCTTTATGCACAATTCTTCGATAGTTTTTGCGTATATAGGAATGTCTTGAATGGCTTGGAGGAATGGGCTTTTTATGTACAAATTTTGTAATTCTCCCAGAATGTCGAAGTCAAGATACTGTAAAGGTTGAGGTATGACTAATAGTTTTGGGAAGGAAGGAGAGGATGTGGTTGCTTGATTATGAGTCTGCTGCTTATTTACATCCTCTTGTTGCAACTGATGTTCTCTTTGTAACTGATCTTCAATATGAACTGTTTTATCTCCCTCAGTTTCAATAATATGTCTAGATCGTAACTGAAGATTGTTACACTCCCTCAGGTTGGGTCCTATTTCTGGTGATTCTATGATTTGAAGAGATTGGATTGGTCTGTTATTTGGATTGGGGTTGGGTTGGGCTGGGAGTTGCGGTCTCAGATTAGACTGGGGATTTTGTTGTAAAGCTGGCAGAGTAGGTTGAGGGAGCGGAATAGTTCCTACTGGATGGTGCATTGGTCTTTGCCAGTTTGTCTGCTAGGGTGAACTTTGTGAAGTAGGGGGAGTCCATTGTGGAGGATATGGGCTATTTTTCCAATATGGAGGAGTGTAAGGGAAATTCGGCCAACCAGATTGGCTTGCCTGATTCAACCACGGGTTTGAAGAAGGAAACGACGGTGGTGACCAGTTTGAAAATGGAGGTTGGGACTGACTTTGCCACATACTATATTGTTGAGCATTATACTGTGGAGGCTGAAAAGAAGAATTTGGGTCTGGAAACATACCAGATTGTCTCGGCTACCACTGGCGGCACTGGTTGATCAAGTACACTGATTCTGGTTCTTCCTCCACTTCCTTATATACTGCTTTTAATCCAGGAAGTGAGGGGCAGCTTTCCGTAAGATGATCTTTTGTACAGATGGCACATGTTTGGACTGTATCCAGTGGACACTCCTTGTGACTATGCTTTTTCCTGCATCGGGGACGAAGATCGCCAAATTCTGTTCTGCTTCCATCTGCTTTTGTTTAGCCTACATAATGTCAAGTTGTGTAGTTAGTGTCCCTAGAATATTAGTTTTAAAATTTTCTAATAAATTTCCAATCTCTACACGTGTTACTCCTTCTGTTGATATTTTGTTGTCTCTTGCAAACCGATCATATTCTGCCGATTTTACTCTTGTGCTACCTCTCAAACTCCTGATACATAAATCAATGATGTCAGCAAATTCTCTTGATAAATATCCCCTTTCCCCATGATGTTTAATGTTTCAATCCATTGTTCCTTCATGCCCCTTATCAATGCAGTTTTTAACACATTATCAGGTAAAGGTAGTGATGCATAAGGAGATCTTTGTAGATTGTACTGAAAACGTTCCACATACTCCTCTAATGTTTCATTTGGTATGGCTGTCATTTGGAATATTTCGTCCTTTAATTCTCTAGACCTACAATAGTACTGATATTTTTTTAAGAAAGATTCTTTCATTTGATCCCAATTGTTGATGACCCCACCACCTAGTCCCATAAACCATCTTAAAGCAGCCCCTTTTAATGTAGAGGGGAATAATTTCAATTTATGGGGATCGGTGGTGTAATCATATCCCCTGCACAACACATCGAATTCGAATAAAAATGCATCCAGATCTTCTGATGTGAGACCGTGAAATGTAGGGATATGTTGAAGAGGGATAGATTTCATGGGCGTATTTGCTGCAGAATCCACTATAGGATATTGTAATGTAGAGGTTTGAGTATTTGGCTGGTTCTGAGCTATAGGATCGAATACATGCCAATAACCTTCTGGGATATCTAGGAGGGTATTCCTAGGTTGAGGGGGAACGGTTTTGGCAGGGATAGTTTTAATAGCACTTCCTTTATCTGGGATAATGGGAATACCTGATGTCTGAGGAGATTGGATTCCTTCAACAATGATTTTCGCAGCGCTCCCCTTATCTAGGCTATTTAATGGCTGATTTGTTCCAATGGGAGATTTTGGTTCCTCAGTTTCCCCTATTTCTCCTTCTCCTTCACAAAAGTTGCTGAAATTCCCTTTCTGCAATAGTTCTGGAGTAGAATTTTGAATTTCTTGAAAGTCCCGCTCTTCAGTTTGACTATGCACCTCAGCAAAGGCTACAGATGGTGATCCTGTGGCCTGAAGGGAACTAGTAGGCTGTTTAGAAATGATTTTCCTGGGGCCTACTGATAAATGAGATTCTATTTTCTTATAGATTTCATCTATGAAGGTCATTTGGCCAAGGGTCACCGGCCCCTTAGCTTTTTCAGGTTTGGATGGAAGCTTAATATTCTTTTCTGGTTTTTTCTGCTTAGTCATGCACTCAAATGAATTACTAAATTCTATTCAGACAAAGCAACAACAAATCTGTTAGGAAAGCGGACAGTGGAGCAGGGCTTTTACATGCTCTGCACGCAGGTTCTTACCTTATGTTTTTAAGATCCAACTCTTCCCTAGCAGGTTCGTACACTACTCTGAAAAATAAAAATGGCTACACTCTTTCCCCGGCAACGGCGCCAAAATGTAGAGCTATAAAAAGGGTCTCTTTCACCTCTAATTGCCTCACATTAATATGTCAATCCAGGAGCATTTTGTTATTTCAAAGAGTGTCTCAGTTTGAGGCTATCATTTGTCAGAGTAATGCTAGTAGTACAGCGTTCAACAAAAATACAAGAGTAAATGGATGCTTGTCTAACTAAGTTACTTCAAATGAATAAATCACACACTCTAAAGCTAGGCAACTTATCAGTCAAGGGTTCGGCAGCGATAGCCCATCCCTTTGGAAACTGATGGAAAGGAAATTAGAGCATGGACCACGGGTCTGGGAGCTAGACAGTAAATGTCGAGGCTCACTACAGCCACAGATCATCTCTCACACCAAAACAACAAATGCGAGTAAATGAAACGACAGGTAGAAAAATGGAACAACAAATAAGAAATCGAACAGCAAATCTGGAATGGAACAACAATGCTAAAATGGAACAACAATTCTGAAATGGAACAGCAATCGAACAACTAAGTCTCGCGAGCAGTAATCAAGCTTTATTCTACTAACTCAAATGCACTCATTGTAATCAAACAACAATCTTTCATTCTCCAGGCAAATCAAGCAGCACACACTAATGGAACAGCATTAATTACTAATAAGTTATGGAACAACGTTTGGAAATCATACACACACACAACACGCTTGAAGAGTAATCTGATCTAGCATCAATCTTCATTAACAGGAATACAACTGCGTTTCAAAATGGAACAACATCACTCCTGAATCGTAAAGAACACAACCTTCAGATAAATTCTATCACATGAATGTACAACATAAGAGCTCTGTAACAAAATAGTAACAATATTCGGTCAAGACTAGTAATATTCAATCAACTCTGAAAGGATTAGTAATATAATGCAGAGTCAATACAATAGTTCTATCTGTAAAAACCTTAATGAATGAATCTTAACAGAGCATATGATAGCAACTTATAAAGCATATCAGATTACCAAATAATGACGATAAGCAAACCACGCAGAAATCAAATCGTAGTGATACAGAAGCAAGTGTCCTCTGGGGCCGGGCCCTTAGCCTCCAAGGGTACACCGCTTTAAGTTAATTCAGACGCAGAGATAGGATAATCACCAAGTTTATATTAATGCATAAAACAAAAGTAAAATGAACTAGTTTCAATGAGACTCGATGATCAAAGTTCGATCTTTAACAGAAAGTAACATAAAAGCATAATCCCCCAAAGCTAACAGTGTCGTCCCTTTATATAAGGGTGACGGCGGAGATGTCTAAGTAATAAGATAAATAAAGTAGCCATCCCTCAGGATCAAAGATCCTGAGGGATTCGCCAAACTGTTAATCCTTAATCACTTCTTTTCTCCTCCGCCCAGCTAGTGTCTTCTTCTCCTTTTCCGAATCGATTTGCTTCAACCTGCTTAGCCTTGTTTGTACTCGGTCCTTCGTCAAAGGGACAACAGTTACCCTGTTCTTGTCTTTTTCTTTAGAATAGCAGCTCGTCGTTTTCACCCCTTCCTGCACAGGAGAATGACAACTATCAGTGGTTAAGTCTTGCATACTAATCCCACATGTTTTGTTATAATTCTTTATTGTTTTCCATGTTCATGATGCAAAAAGGTTCACAAGTTCCACTGAAAAGCCATTGAAATGATCATAAAAAACATACCTTTTTAGTACTCCACAAGCCCATATTTGGGCTCCTTGAGTGGGATTCCATCCCAGTCCTGCAGTTCATATGCCCTCGTGGGGAGGACTTTCGTTATGACATAAGAACCTAGCCAAATGGGTCAAAGCATGCATGCCTCCAAGAGGTTACCTTTTGGATGATAGAGCGATACGAAGTCGCCCACTTGGAAAGAACAAAACCTAACCTCTTTTGCAAATTGGGTTTGTACCCGCTCCTTGTGAGCTGCGAGTGCCAAATCGGCATTTCGACGGGTTTTATCCAGTTGTTTAAGGTATAGTAGGCATTCTTCTTTGGCAGTAGGGTTGGGCATGGGTTCAACGGCTATTTCTAGGGAAGGGATTGGCCACCCATTTCATTTTGCCTCGTCGTAAAGTTGGATCTCATGTGCGACAAATGATGGATTAAAGTTGGGCATTTCCTCGTGAGACCAAACAAATTTATCATGGAATTCCTCATGTAGGTAGGTGGAGCTTGCAATTTCCTCAGGACTACAATCTGCTCGCATCTGGGTTTCTTCCACGATGTTTGTCATGATCGGAATATCTATGGGCAATGACATGGAAGTGTCGCCCATATTTCCTTCCACCCCAAAAGTTTGGATGCTTGTATAGGGTGGGGAAATGATTTCATTTATGTCAGAGGATAGGACTTGAAGAGGCATCATGTCCGAATCAGATGTCGGAACACAAAGATGCCAATCCTCCCAATGTTGCTCTCCAAAACTCATGATTTCTCGAATAGCTTCGTCCGTAGATGGGAGTTGATCAAGCGGATCTAAAGGAGGAGCTGTTATGGGAGGATATGTGGTATCGTCGGCCGTAACCAACATGACCGGAGATGCGGGTTGAATGGCTTGGTTGGCCGATTCAGCTGGTGATAGCGGCATTTGATCTCTGAATGTGTCAAGGTTTGAAGGAGCCGTTAGGATCCAGGGATCGGTCAGTTCATGAGGAATTGATGAAAGCATGTTGACTGATTGTGAAACCTGGGGCGGCTGAAGAGGAAAACAACCCATAAGGGAAGAAGCCTTCAGAAGACCGGTACCTAAACTGACATAAGAGTCAGTTCCACCTCCTACTAGGGGTACGGAGCCACTTGGTAATGGTGAATAATCGGGGGTGTAGAAAGACAACTGATCCACTGTAATGACCTTTCCATCCAATGGAAATAGGATGATATGAAAGACAGTGGATACGACGGCCATCATGCAACTGCGACCCAGTAACAGATTATAGTCGAGTTTCCTATCCACGACTTCTATGTCCACTGTTAGTATTTTTCTAGCCAAAGTGATGGGAAAACTAGCTAGGTATCCTTTTGGGATAAAGGTGTGGCCATCGAAAGCTTTCAGGGAGTTCAATGGCGGGGTTAGGGTTGGACAACCCAGGGCGAGCCAACATGAAGCCCAAATGACGTAGGTTGAAGCACCTTCATTGATGATAGTTCAGTGTATACCTTTACCTTTCGAAGTGATATGCACTTGAAATGCAAGCTGATGGGAAAGGGGAGGTTTACACTTGTCCATGTTGAAAATAGCAAGCATGGAATCCGTAGGGTCAATACCTCTGAAAACCGAAAGCAAAGCTTTCCATTGGCTGGGGCATGTTTGCAATACTTCGAGCGCTAACATAGCCGACAACGCTTGTGCCAAATCCTCTACAATGTTGTAGTGTTAGGTGGCACATGCATATGTATTGTGCATTGTGCATCGAAGTGCCCCCTTAGGGGGTCAAATTACAAAGTCCTCAACTAGCCTTTCGATATGTAGATCATTGGGTGGTGATGGGTTTTGACCTAAGGATGGTTCTGCTACCGGAGTGACAGGAGCTCCATAAGATTTGGCTCTTGTGGCAAGTTCTACTATTTCAAATGTGTAAATGGTAGAACTTCCTTCACCAGCTGAAGGATGTTGCGAACCATCGCTGCCCCCTAGCGTGGGTTGCGGTTGGTTGGCAACGAGATTTTGCTGCTGTTGAGTAGGAAAAGGATTTCTAAGGACAACAGGTGCCTTACCAATATCTCTTTTGGCAAGGTAATCTGTGCATTCTTGAAGACACGGACAACGCTAGGTTACGTGGTCTTCAAGACAGAGTTTGCACAGATATTTGATGCCTTTATTCTTTTCCTCATCATTAGGCACAGTGGCCTTCTGTTTCGGGTTGGGCTGCTTGCATGAATGCTCTTCAAAAGGAGCGGCCTTGTTCTTATTCTTCTTGTTCTTGTCACCGGATTTTTGTGTAGACTACACAGAGTTTACCACAGTGGCAAGAGGAGCAATCTCTTTGGTAGAGGGGTCCACTACTAGCTTGGCAATGGAACCATTGAGTTGTTTTACAGTGACCCCAGAGGTTGCATCGACAATCCCGTTGGTGTGAACTCCAGGGTGCTGGGTGGTGGGAGGATTAGGGTTACTGGGATCATGGGGGATTATGTCGTAAAGAGTGCCAGACTGTGAATAAATCAAATCTAAGTGTTGGGCACGATGTATGGATTGGTCTTTAGTGACCGCGCCACCTAGAGTGACATCTCTAGCGATTTGTGGAAGTAACGACCTACAGAACGAGTCTGTTAAGAGAAAGTCTGGGAGGGGAGCTTTGACTAACCTCCACCTACATCTCCATTCATGAATATGATTGAAGATGTGGGTGGCAGTATCCTGATGAAATGAAGTAAGGAGCTCTGTCCCAGTCTCATAGCGGATAGGTAATTGAAAGTGCTTTAGGAACTCCATTGCTAAAGCAGCAAAGGTATTTACTGACGTGCATGGTAACTCAATATACCACTTTGCTGCATTGCCAGTAAGGGTGTGGGGAAAAAGACGTAACCAGACACTATCATCCACCATGGAGTTAGAAACACTCCAAAGATGGTAGGTGGTGATATGGGTGCCTGGATCCTCCCCTTGTTTTCTGTTGAACTTAGGAATGTCCATTGGTATTTTATGCGGGAATGGCGGCCATTGTAGGTTGTGGTACATGGGGTCGTTTGTCAGCTTGTATAAGTTGGGAATATCCAATGTTGCCAAAAAAGGCAGATTTTTGGGTACCCCTGACTCGGACCATGGTGATGATGGATGACCTGAGGAGCTCTGTGCTCCTCCCATCGGTTGGTTTCCCATAGTGTACATGGGTTGCATGGTGTAGCAGTTGCTTTGCAGTAAGGTGTTGTAGAGTGGATTTCCATGAGGATTTTGATACTGGGTATGAAATTTCCCCTAGTATAAGCAGTTCTCCCTTGACTCATTTGAGTCTGTGAGTAGGGTACCCCCATGGATTGGTTGGGTATCACTTGTGGATTCCCAACCAACACAGAACTAACCATATGGCTTTGATTAACAAAGGGAACACTCATGTCAATCAATGACTGTCCATGCATGCCTGAGAACAGAGGGAGAACTGTGACATTCCCCACCGGCATGTGCATATTGGGAACCCCCCCAGATATCTGAATCTGGGTGTTGGAACTGTACATTGGCGGCCGACCTTGTTGTTGGTAAATTGGAACCGCTCCCATAGTGCTGCATTGAGTGTTATACAGAGTACTATATGTGGCAGTAGTCGAAGGTATGCATTGTGGCACCATAGGAGTGGGACCTAGAAGCTGCTAGGTTCCACTTATAGAGGGTGTTATGTGAGTTGTCATACCTGGGACAAACGGGACAACGGGATTCCACATTATCGGTTTTGTGATGACTGTTGATTGGGGGAGTGGTAGAGGACCAACAGTGTCTCTAAAATTCCACAGCCTGTGAGGCGTCTACTGAATAGATGGGAAAGCTCCACCTACTGAAGAAGGAAGTTCAGGTACCATGGGAGCAACAATAGGATTCGATGGATTTGTAAATAGAGTTTTAAAGTGAGGAAGAAATCCTTTCGTGAAGAAATCCTTTCGTGAAGAAATCCTTTCGTGAAGAAATCCTTTCGTGAAGAAATCCTCTGACAAACTGGAATTGTTGGTTGTCTACACAGATCCCGTGTGAGATTTAGGAGACTGATTCCTCAAAGATGAGGAATCCAAGTCAGTGGAACTTAGCGAATCCTCCACAATGAGTGGAGGAAGTCCTAACAATCTTCTAGAGTGACAACGAGGGATGGATGTAACCACGATGACCGTTAAGTTTTATCAAATAAATTTTAATGTGATATTCTTTAAAGTCTCGAAAATGATAGCACTCAGGTACCTAAAAATAAAAAATACACTAAATATATCAATCAGTAAACAGAAGGAAATTACCTCATTTGATAAGCACCGATCACTGAAGATGAAACCTAGTATCTCAATGAATAACAGAGAAGGATGGCCAAATGTACAGTTACTATTACTTTAGAGCTTCGCTCGAACCTCAGATTGAGGGGCCAAGCACTCTCGTGAAGACGAGCACCCTCCCAAAAACTGAAGACAAAGTAGATCCATTCGTTTTAGGTACCAGGACAGCCCATCCTAATCACCTTGTGTAAGTACCTAGAAGTTTTGGCCACTAGAGATACCTCAAATCACAGACATTACCAGGGGGACATAGTCGTAAGCAGCACGCTGTGTGGGTAGGATACCTGAGTCATAGTTCCAAAATCCGCGAAGGGACCCCCAATGCACAGAATGCCCAAAGGATTTGTAAGAGAAGGCAGGCTACCTTCAATTACAGTCTAATGTTGTCTCGTATTTCGCTCCGTTGTTAGTGGAGTGGTCCTGATAATATGAGTGCAGAAGGATTTTTCACTCGTTAATGACACTAGTTTTGTTTTCAACCTTGGGCAGTTCACTCACATGCTTATCCCAAGGTCCTAATCTAGCTAATGTTGGTTTGTTCAAAAGAGTAACTGATTTATTTTAACGTAAATTTTAGTGTACTTGATTATTTGTCTTCGGTAGGGGTGTTGACATATGAATATGGTGAGACTCTTGACTCAATAAATCATGCAGAACAATGCTCTGATTTTTTTTTTTCATTTTTTATGCAAACAAGTCTTATTCTACATATTCATGGATTCTTTTGTGCATCTAAAGCCATTCAACACTTGCATAACCAAAAGATTCTTTTCCCAATATTTCTTAACAACTACTGAAAACCAAAATGAAGTAGCTTAAAACTATTTCGATAGAAGGATGAATACAATTTAATAGTCTTTCTTTCAAAAAAAAAAGTATTTTAAGAGAAAAAACTAAAACATTTTCTTAAAAATAAATTTTCAAGACACCAAATTTGTTAACATAATACTATTGTAGATCTTACTTTAGCCCCTGAGACAAGTCCCCCCCCCCGCTTTTGGTCCATAGAATATTCTAGAAAACATGGAAATGGGAGACTAACACTCTGTTTCAATGTAAACAAAGAGTTATTTGGGCCACTAATGTTCCCTGGACACAGGCACAGAACTTTATAAAGCTCTATTTAGCCTGGCAACCTGCATTAGTGAAGGAAATAGCTCAAACAAAGAGCCTTTAGGATCTGTTTCTAAGGAGAATGCAAACTAGTAGGATGTAACAAGATAGTTGGTGGATCAGAAAAGGATTTGAAGAAGTAGGAAGCTCTTAGAAGAAAGAGAAGAACTGAGAGGAGTCCAGGTTGACCGAGAACTAGATGTATAGTCCTCAATGGAGTCGCCAATTCTGCTATGGGGTAAAATGCATGGGATGAAAACTACCCTCAAAGGCCTTCTTGGGACCTTCGACAGACTGTAAGATTATCTGCAAAATCTACCAAGTTACACACATGTTCATCTATCAAACATAAATTGAGTTCCTTCTAGATTTTTTTGGAGATCTCTATGCGGCAAGAAGAACTCTTTCAAGACCGGTTCCAAGACAATTCCTACACAAAGGACAAGGAAAACCAATCACAGCATACGCTCTTGAAAACTAATGTAAGAATGCACAATAAACATATATTAGTGTATAACTTAACTACTCATCTCGACAAGCATCAGAATGAACAAATAAATGAACAACATTACTGACACTATGGAGTAGGGAACACAACTGCAGTTCTATATTTATAGTGGAAGACTGATTACAACCATTCGTTGTATCAACCTTCCTCTACCCCTTCTCCCTCTCTCTCTCTCCCTCTTTCAGCTCACTTCTTCAATTTATGATAGTTCACAACAGCTTAATGGGCTATCCTTCCAAATGCTCTGACCTCTTTCACAATGTCCCTCTCAATGCTTATGTAGCAATCAATTTGGGGCTACCAAGCTCCTCCTAGAGTTCATTAGGGCAAAAGCCATGAACTTGCCCTATTTACAAGCTTTTTCCCATTTGCCTTCATTCTCAAATTGGAATTTCTCCAAATATTTTGATTTTTGGAGTTTCCTTGCTTTTCTTAAGCAAATTTAGGGATAAATATCTAGATTTTTTTGAGTATATTCGTTGGCTTGACTCAGTCTTCTCTTAGGTTCACTAACGCTCCCCCTAGTCTAACAACTTGAGTTAGCAGGGTGACTAACGCTCCTCTATGCTTGGTAACAAGCTTTATAAAGCAGGTTAGCAGTGTAAAGCCAGCGTTAGTGTGTATTCAAGGCCTGCAATTTTGGTCTTTGCTTCAGTCATCTTGTCTTTCACCTCTGAGTTGATGAGGAGGTCATTTTGTCCTATAACAAGGATGAAGAAGAAGTAGATGAAGAAGATGGTGATTTAGGGGTAGATAAACTAGTTGGAGGTGAAGGAGGAGGAGATCTCCTAAAAGACTTCAAAGGAGTCTTAAGAACTAGCTTTGGGACTTGTAAAGGAATACCTTCTTTTGTTTCAAAGAGAGGATTGGTGTATATAGAAAAGGTTTCTTTTGATTGTTTAGAAGAAGAAGCTTCAGTTCGGTCAAAGATGGAAGGAAATGGATAGGTGGTAGGGGATATGAAATTTGTGGGTTTATATTCTGGTAGATCAACACCCAAATTAGATTCAATTTTAGGTGATCTTGGTGGTAATGTGGGTATCGTATGAGATTCTAATTAATGAATAAGGTAGGCTGACTTAAAATCAACTCCTCTATTTAAAAGTTCAGCAACCCTAGGTGATAAATGGGAGTAATCAAGATCAGATGGGATATTACTATAGGGGTCAAATGATTCTACTTCTTCAGATTATAGGACTGAAGAGGAAGAAGAAGATGATCGGTGGTGTCCCCTTTTAGAACTGGCTTTTCTCAAAAGCCTTTCAGGATCTGACAGAGGTTTAACTATGTCAGCGTCTGAACGAGATCTGGTATGTTTATAAGGTGCCAGCTTGGGAGTGTGGAGTCGCCAAGGTGAATGATTTTAACCTTTCTAAACCTTTAATCACCTTTAAAGGAAAATAATGAATGAATATTGTTGTCCTAAGGGAAACTTTAATGAAATTCGAATCCCCGGGAAATGGCGCTAGTCTGATGTTGTACCTATGAGATAGTAGTAGGTCAGCTACCAATGCCAGAGCATCTAAAATAATTGTTTTGGGGGTTTTTGGTTTTAATTTTGGAAGACCAATGAATGAAGACAGATGTAGAATTGAAGTAATTAATCCTTTGGGTTATATTAATACTTCAGCAAAGGGCTGCTATAAAGCATTGCACAGTGATATAGATAAAAAATAGTGGTGAGTAGAAGACGACAAAAAATATGATTATCACAGTTTCCAAACTGTAAAACAGATCAATCATAAGTTGGAAAACCTTTTGAACTACGTTCAAAATATTCAAGGTAGTATACTTAAGCTTACAGAAGATGCTGATGATTTATTGATTAGAGGGTATTAGCTACACAGACAATTGCATTAATCCAATCTCTTAATATATGATCACTTCAGAAGCTTATAGGAATCAATTGAAACTCTAATTGTTCCTACCTAGATATCTTTATAAGTCATAAGCATATGAAGGAAAACATGATGATTGAAAATTGGAAAATCTTACAGGATAACACAAACTAGGTGAAACCAAATTCAGAATCCTCTAATTTGTACTAAGGTTCCAGAAAGATTGAGTACATCAAGTGTCTTCAAAAGCTTCCTTCAAAGGTGGCTTCCAGGTTCAAAGTAGAATTAACAGTCAAGACTTTACAAGCAATGAACTATGAATCTTGAACTCCAAACCCATAACATCTCGAGAAGAGAGTTATTTATACAATAATAAACTTAAGAAATATCCTAAAACTGATTAAGATTTATTCTAGGAAAGGAAAAGATCTTCATGCAAGAAGATATGGGTAACTATTGAATTGCTTCTTGCTATCCCCTTTTATTTAGGTTGTGTTGGCTTTGTTGTCTGATATTTTTCCCTTTATGCTGCTAACTTGTTTGAATCCTTTGCGCTGGGTTGATTTCTTCATTTAATCTTTCATCTGATACTCTTTAAACTCTGTAAATCTCCTTTAACCATGTTGAGTAACCTTTATTGTGCATTTTCACCTTTACTGTGTTTTTCAACAGTAAATCCTTCTAGATTTGTGTCACATGGTAAAGTAAACTGATATGGTCTTCATATTTGTCTTCAAACTGTGTGCAGGCTTTTTCTTTGTAAGTTTGGAACAACAGTCTTCACCTGCAAAACATAGAAATCATTTAAGAAAAACAAGGTGATAGAGATAGTCATGAATGGATTTATTGAGCTTTAAAGGCTATTGGAAGAAGTCTGGGGCGTATCTAAAGGTAAAATGATGGTTTTTTGGTCACAGAGGCTTATGGAGGGTTCGCTGTGTAAAACAGGCAAAAACAGAGCAAAATGGTCATTTGGCGTTTAAACGGGAAAAACAGTTTTCCTTTTAAAATATGGCGCGAAGTGAATAGTGACCATTTTTTCATTTTGCGGAAGGCGGTTTTCATCGCACTGCTTTATGGCGTGGGCGGTTTTAGAAAGAGTTCACCTGAAATAGTCTAGGCTTGACATGTAGCAAAGGAGGACGGTGAAATACCACTTTTTCGGGTGGGTAATGCCTGTACAGAGAGCGTACCCGAAATCGCCGAGGGCCGTTGGATCTGGATGGATTAGATCGGACGGTAGTGGAGAGAAGGAGTAATACAGAGGGTACGAACATTTAAATATGGTGGAAATGGCTATATTATGGTTAAAAATGTGATTAGCGAGGTTAAATGGTTAAATGGAGGCTTAAGTTAATTATTCATTTTAAATCGTAAAAATGATTTTACAAAGAAAACCTTTGCAAAACACATAATGGAAGACTTGAAATAATATAAACTTGGGTGGATAATGGCATCGGGTCCACTTCCATCGAATATTGGATATTGGATATCGCAAAGGCGAAGGATGTATACATCGGATGGGACTTGCAATAGGAGCGAATGCAAAATGGCGATAGTTTATGATATATACTGTGTCGGGTCCAGACTTATTGTGCATTGCATTTCACAATGGCGGAGGGGAATGCTTATTAGTGGGACTTGCGATAGAGGTGGATGCAATATGGCGGTGAACTGTAATATATATTTGGGTCGGGTTTGGACCCTTTGTTGATCGCATATCATAATCGGGGAAAAGAGCATGCATTTGATAGGCTTGCGATAAGACAATATTGCGATGCGATATTATATTTATATTTTTATTTTAAAATTAAGGGTTTTCGGGATATTTTATTAAAGGAGCTAATATATACAGGAAAAGGAATTTTAGGGGTTTTAATACATTAAGTTAGTATTAATGTGGAATATGAGTGGAAAGGGAAAATGCGCTAAGTTATGATGCTTTTTTATTTGTTATTGGATTTTCACACACACACACACACACACACACACACATATATATATACTTAGGCTAAATGACTTTTTGTGGGTTTTTCATGTAAACAGGGATTTTACATGGGATTTTTACTTTTCCTAGGGAAAAAGGGTTTTGACCTTAGGAAAAGGGGTTTTTATGGAAAATGAATGAATTTGAATGTATGAAGGTAGGAATGGGAAATTAGTTAATATAGGGATGAATGGAGATGAATGGGAAGTTAATTAATCTATGTTGTAGACTTTCTTTTACTTTGTGTGATTGAATCATGGACATAGAAACATATGGTGAAACATGATAATGTACCTTTAGTCCAATGAATAATCAAACTTATGCAACCTTTCTCTACTTACCCTTTGCTTATCCTATCATTTTTTCTTCGCTTAATGAGTGCATTTAGCTAGCAAACCCTTTTCCTTTCCTTTTATTTTACAAAAAAAACTATCTAAATCTACCCTTATAACCTCCAAGGGCTCAGATTAAACTGATAAGCACCTTATTATTCTCTACCTAACTCCTGATCTGCCAAGATTAAATAGTTTGGCCAGATCTTTATTCTCTAACTATAACATCAAATTTAAAGCATGAAGTAGTCAAGATTAAACAGTTTCACTGTCATGGGTTGTGGCATTTAAGACAAGTTGCACACACCCATTATTTTGTAGAAATAGAGTAGTGGAATTTAGACTTTCTCACTTTCAAAGTTTATTTTTTTTCTTTTCTTTCTAACCTAACATTTTGTTTTTGCCTTGAATTTTTTAGAGCATCTATGCTAACATTTTCGTTCATATGGACATTATTAGCAAGATATTTTCTTTTACTAACATTTTATTCACTATTGTTATGTCCATATCCTAACTTAACATTTTTTCAAATATTCTATCTTATCAAAACCAAAAAATGCTACAACATCCTCCACCTGAACAACATCAACCTAATGTTGATCCTAAAGTTGACCCTTTACCTTCTTCACCTATTGTTTCTTCATCATTTCTTTCTCTTCACTTGGTGAAAGTACTGATTCTAGTAACTAGGGAGTTAAGAAGAAGAATAAGAAGATGAAAAGGAATAAGAAAAATAAGCATAGGGGCAAACAAGCAATCATTTCTATAGATGCAACTAATGCAGGGAAACATTCCAATCAATCCTGCAAGGTGAATTTCCCTTGCAGGTTATGTAAGGGTGGCCACCTTCATAGACATTGTCCTAGTATTCCCAAGGTATTAGAAGTGTGGTCCACAAGCTCACATCAGCCTTTGTCATTAGCTTCTAGAGATCATGCTAGTGATAAACCCTCAACTAGTGATAGCAAGGTCCATGGGAAAAAAGATAAAGTCAAATTTCCTTGTAGGTTATGTGAAGGGAATCATCCTATTCACCTTTGTCCTTATATGGATGAAGCCTCAAAAGTGTTGGACGACCTTACAAATTCTCAGCCTCCTCTTTTGACTAGTTATCGAAAGCTTTCCCTTGATCCTCCACCAGTTGACCAAGTGATTAATCAGAATTTGTCTCTAATAAATCCCACTCTCTTTAAATATGAATCCCATGAGCCTATTCCCAACCCACCATTGGTTGAGAAAATGGTTGATTCAATTCCACCTTTAGTTGATTGTAATTTTCCTGTAGAAAGTGAACTTCATACCACTCAAGTTCTTCTTATTTGTTTAGATTCCAATGAATTAGTGGGCAATCCTCCTATTCTGATAGTACAATGGGGTGATCCTCCTATTCCCATAATGCAAGGGGAAGTTCTCCCATTCCCATGGCACACCCTCCAAGTGGTATGGTCAATCCCTTTGATTGGAGTTGACTTACAGGATATCGTCTTCCTCCTTATTTTCCCTTCTAGTTCATAGTACAGGCTTATAATATACCTGCACCTGGCACAATCATAGATGAAGGCACATCAGTTAGTATTTTGTCCTCAACTACTTCACAAGCTTTAGGTTCTCCACAGCTTGTGCCTGTTACCCAAAATCTGTTGGCTTTTAATAAAGGAACTAGCCAACCATTATGTATCCTTCCTGAATTTCCTATTACTTTGGGAGGAAGAATTGTGTATATCGATGTGATGGTTTTCCAAGGCCCTTTGGATTTTAATTTACTCCTTGGCTGTGACTATGTTTATGTCATGGGAGCTCTTATCTCTTCTCTCTTTCATGTGATATGTTTCCCGCATGAAGGAAGAATCGTGACCATTGATCAACTTTTGTTCGTTGGTCCTAATTTGACTCCCAATCAACAATCTTTCCTAAATGGTCCTTGTATGCAAGTGGTATCACCCCCACCATAGGTTAATTATGTGACCACTTATTCCATGCCCACGTCTACTGATGATCTAGTCAGTGATATAGTGCATCATGTACTGGGGGCATTGGAGCCTGATATTTCCATTAGATCCCTTGACATGTATCCCTTCCAGAGTGTTGTTCTCCCATCTGATGAGAACCTCTTGGAAGCCATGGCCTCTTATGGGCCATGATCAAGGTCCTTGGAGTAGAGCTCCTTGTCTTGTGTCAAGCTCCTTAAAAAACAAATCAAGTTTCTTGAAGCATAATTCCTTTTCTTCTGTCAAGCTCCTTACAAAATGAAACAAGGTATCAGAGAAGAGTTCCTTTTCTTGTGTCAAGCTTGTTAAAAAATGAAACAAGGTCCTCGGAGAAGAGTTCCTTGTCTTGTGTCAAGATTCTTAAAAAATGAAACAAGGTGCCAGAGTAGAGTTCTTTTACTTGTGTCAAGATCGTTAAAAAATGAAACAAGGTGTCCCAGAGCAAAATTCCTTTTGTCAAGCTCAAAAAATGAAACAAGCTCGTATGAGGATAGTTCTTTTACTATGTCAACCTCGTTAAAAAAAATGAAATAGATTCCTATGAGCATAGTTATTTTCTTGTGTCAATCTCATTAAAAAATGAAACAAATCCCCTTTCAATTAGAGTCTTTGATTAGATCTCGTAAATTCTAAGTCGAGTCTTTCACTTGATCTTGTAAATAAACTTTCATTTCATCCACCTGTTAGTACCCAGTTGTCTACTTAGGTGCATGAAATGAAGCTTGGGGGGCATGTACCTCGAATTGAGTCATTATGATAGGGGCATGCAAACTTATATCAAACATAGTTTTGTTTTGTTTCAAGCTTGTGTAAAAATGAAACCAATCTCAAGCATAATTTTTATTTGTTTCAAGCTTGTGTAAAAATGAAACTAATCTCAAGCATAGTTTGTCTCTATTTCAAGCTTGTGTAAAAATGAAACCAAATCCAAGCATAGTTTTTTCTTATGTTTCAGGCTTGTGAAAAAATGAAACCATCTTCAAGTATCCTCAAACATAGTTTCCCATGTTTCAATATTGTGTAAAAATGAAACCATTCCCACTTTATCTCTTGTGATTTATGTTTTTATCTGCTTGTTTTTGCTAGATGAGCCTTGGTTTTTTCATTCCATCATCACCATCTCTTTGGCTAATCATACACTTTCACTTCGTTGTTTTACCCCTGGATGGGAACATCTGCGACGAGTGGTCTTATTAGGCAACCTCTTGACCTTTACTTGTTTTGAGTAGCTTCATCATTATCATAACCAATTTCTATCCTTTTATACCACTCGTTCCTCTAGGTGGAGTCCTCTTTTAGCTCTTTTCAAGCTCCAAAAATATGAAAAGATTGTTGAGCACTTATCTTTTGAACTCGTAAAAGTAAATGAAAAGATGTCTACTCAAGATAAGTTTAACCTTAGTCGAACATGGCTAAGAGGTTCTCTTGAGTATTGTTTTCTACCTTTTTGGACTTAAGATACTATCTACGAAAATGGACATCTGGAGTTTTATTTTCGCCTCTTTTTCAAACTATCTAAACATGAAAAAGCTGCCGAGTTACCCCTTCGTCAAACTTGTAAAACTAAAACGAAGGACTTGTCACCATGATGATACCGAGCTACTCCTTCCTTGATCCAAAATGGATCTTGGATAGACTTCTAAGTCTAAAATGTTTCGAAGTCTTGGAAATAGTCGCATTGCATAGATCTTTTCATTCTGAATTTGATGCAATTTGAATGGGCTAAAATGGACTTCGGATAAAGAAGTTATCGCAGAAAGAAGATTGCCTTTATCTTTTGAAAAAGGAGGCATTACTTCTAAAAATGGCATAAAAGGGTCCTTAAGGAAATCACATCTTAAATGTGCAAAGGGGTGGACTTAAGGTAAGGGTGGAAGGAACCCCGATTGTGACTTTCGGCTTATCGCATTAGAGGTAGGCCTTCACCCCATATCGGGACCCCAGACTTAGCGATTGTGATTATGCGACATTATGATTGCCGATGATCGGATTGGTGGATTGGGATGGCATAGTCCATAGTCAATGGAAAGAACCCCTGGGCCGTTCCAAATGCGATATGCGATAGCGATACACGACATGCAATGTTAGTCATCGAATCGAGGAGTTAGATCAACGGTTAGGATCTGATCGAGGTGATTTGTTATCCCCGATACAAAGGGCCAATGCGATAGCGATATGCGACATGTGATATCAGCCGTCGGATCGAGAAAGGAATGGACGGTCCAGATTTAGTCGGTGATCGGCGGATCCTCGATACAAAGGGGCAATACATGCACCATGCGATTTGCGATAGTGATATGCCGATAAGGGCCAGACTTGATGGGTTTATAGACCCGATTTCATAAGTTTTGAAATTCAGAAATTCGGGATTTCTGTGTATTTCCCGTGTATTGGGTTTTTGGCCAATACACCATGCGATTGCGATTTGCGATGGAATGGCAGACCTGATGGGGTTATAGATGCAATTGGATGCATTTTGAAGTTCGGTAAAATGCTCAATCATGTGTTTTTGACAGTTTTCCCATGTATTGCATTATGTGGCCATTTCTGCAGGAGGAAGGCCAAACGGTTGGGTTTCCTGTGCCCACTGATTCATTGCAATAGGAAATTGATTCTTTTGTGGAAACAGTCGGGTTCTTCAATGATGGAGTACTGTAACCGATGCATGATAAAAAAATAGAGAGCGTGATTGGCCAGAGGGAGTTGGAGGACTGAAAAAGGTCGCTAGAAGGTTGTTGAGAGTCGCTTGGAGGTCAAGCAAATCACAGAGGCACGCAGAGGCTGAGAGAAGCTCAGAGAGCCAGAGCCAAAGCTGAAGAGCCAGAGCAAGAGCTAGAGTGAGAGCCAGAGCTAGAGCCAAAGCCAAAACCAAGAGCTAGAGCCAAAGCTAAGAGCCAGAGCCAGAAATCCCAAGAGCTTCAGAGCTAAGGATAAGATGGTGTTCTAAGCCCATTGTTTCTGTGTAATCCAATAGAGTTGAGGGTGGAGCTTGTAAAAGAACTTATGCCATAATCCTAGAGAGCCTAGTCAATTTAACTAGAGCTCAAGGAGATGTAGCCCAAGAGTTTTGGGTGAAATCCATATTAATATTCATGTTATGTGTGTTTGTTTATTTGCTGCATTATTTACTGTCACATGTTTTTAAATATCAGCATAAGCAACAGAACTTAAAGCACTTAACAGTTAAAGGAAAACATAAGCATATGCCCATTTCAAGCACTCTTTAATTCCGTAATTTGTTAATCATAATATTTTGGGAATATATAAGGTTTGGAGTGGGAGAGGTTCTTGTAATCTAGACAAGAAGCCTTTAGCTCCCCATTTCAGATCAGGTGGTATCAGAGCCTAAGATTGGTTAACCCCACCTTCAAGAAGGTGATATCAGAGGTGGTTATACCAGAGCAAGTGGTATCAGATCAGAATGCTTGATTGACAGAGAAAAAGATTGCTTGTCTGAGAGGTGTTTGGACAGTCAAGGATTGATTGTCTGATTGGCTGTTTGACTGTTTGCAATCTCACACAAAACAAGAAGTTGTTTGCAGAAGTGAAAGATGTTGTTAGATAAGTCCAGGAGAGGACAGAAAGGGAGAAGGGATGAAGGCATTCTTCTTATCCCCAAAGGACCTCAATGCAATCCTTGAAGCACGAGAGGTTTGTTGCAAAAGGTTGCTTGAATAAGCTCTTTGTTAATCTTGTTTGAAGTTCTTTTGTTCATTTTCATCATGCCAATTTCTACAAGTGAGTCCTCAAATTCCTCCTTCATCACAAGATTTTTTGATGGAGACATGAAGCAAGACTTTTAATCATGATGGTAAAAGTGAGAGAAATGTATGCGGATGGAAGGAAGAGCAACATACTTAGAGAGCAGTTGAATTCCGTGGAGGAAGAGAAGCAGTTGCTTTCTGAAAAATTGTAGGAAATGGAGAGACAACTTCATATTGCAAATATGCACCTGGAAAGGATGCATGAGTTGGAGACACAACTCTTTGTTGCCAAAGAAGCCTTGGTCAAGTATCATTTTGAAGAAGAGGTAAACAATTCTAGTTTGTCTTCAATTTCCTATAAGAATGTTTATATTGGCTCTTTTGAAAAACATACTAGAGGCATAGGTTCCAAGCTAATGTCCAAGATGGGCTATGAAGGAAAATGCTTGGGAAAACATGCACAAGGTATTGTTGAGCCAATAATGGTTGAGGAAAGGCCTAAGTATTTGGGTCTTGGCTATGGAAAGTCTTATGGAGAAAGTTCCAAAGCTGCCATGAAGGCGATTAAAACAGTGTCAAGAAGGAGTTTCATTTAAGGTTTTCTACCTCAAGAGTATAAGGATTGTATTCATGGAGAATGAAATAGCTTGAAACATCATTTGCAGGATGCAGGTGTTCATAAGCATGCACTTGAACCAGAGAGTTGTGGAAACTCTAAAAGCCTTGAAGAGATTGATGGTGTTCCAAAGGGAGCCACTTCTTCATTTGATTCACCTCCTCATGAAGGCAATAAAGGTGAAAGAGAAAGGTATTAAATCTGGTTCTAACCATATCCCTTTTGATTATGTTCAGCATCGTAAATTTCCATATACATATGGGAAAATAATTGCATGTTCCTTTTGTGGTTTGGATAACCATGATGTTTCTAGATGTTGGAAGAGAATGGCCACATACAGGAAACTTTTGAAGGAAAGGAAGTAAGAAGCCAAAGGTCCATTGGACAAGGCAAGTCATGTTGTCAAGAGGATGCACATGCATTGCACTTACTGCCATAAGCAAGGACATATTGCTAAAAAGTGTTGGACTCTGAATCCAACAATGCTTCCACAAAAGTTGAAGAAGGTGGAAAGAGAAAATGGCAGGAATGGAAAAGAAGTTTCCATGAATGATGTGTTTAAGGATGATTCATATGTTGATGCTGATGTGCAAACAAAGGTAGCACCTTTGAAATGGATTGGTAAGAAATGGTTAGAGTTCTTATCCAATTGAAAATTGCATGTCTTTTGATATAATGCATCTGTTTGCATTTCTTTGTCAATGGAATGCAATTTGCAAGATTTTACCAAGAAGGTGAATGGAAAAGGTTGAGTAGGAGCACTTTGTTGTTGCAACATTATATTTCATTTCAACTTCGAAAGTGCAGTGTGCTTAAGCGAAAGTTGAATGATGAAATGCATGCATAAGCATGATGTGCATGAACACAGGGATGTTGGTGTTTACTTGTATTTTAACATGTATGTGTAATTAACTTGAAGGGTTTTCTTTTTCGTAAACATGCATGTAATATTGACTTGGGAAAAGTTGATTTGTTCTCCAAGATGGAGATAATGATGAAGTGTTTCATCTTTGAAAAAGAGTCCTAAAGGTCTTTTTCTACATGCTTGACTTGAAGGGTCAATTGTTCTAAAAGCATGTTTTGTTGGCTTGTTATCTAGTCAATCATTTGTATGTAGATGTAAAGACATGGAGGTGTTCACAAGATGTGAAATATGTTTCTTTTGTTGAAGCAGGAGTTTAGGCCATCTATTTGTTGTCTTTATTTCTGTTTTTGTTGACAGTGTGTCAAACAGGTACAAATGAAAATTTTGTGAAGTAGATGTATCTTCACATTTGTTTGAGCCACCTTGGATCAATGATCAAGGCAGAGAAGTTCAAACTACCTTCTGTAATCTTCTCAGCAGAATTTGTGCATGAAATCAAGGAGGACACTGTTAACAGGAAGAAGACAGTTCTTCCCAGGAGGACCAACACATCCAAGAATGGAGTGTTCAATGGTTTTGGTTCAGAGGCATTAGCCATGTAGACAACTATATGGAGGCTGAAAAAAGAGGGTGTTGTTACTCTCATTTACAGTTCAGATCAGTATATCAGTCTTTTGGAGACCAAAAGTTCTTTCAGTGGGAAGGCGTGATCCAAAATGGATCTTGGATATACTTCTAAGTTTAAAATGTTCCTCACAAAGGAAAATGAAAGTCAAGGGCTACTCCTGGAAATAGTCCCATTGCATAGATCTTTTCATTCTGAATCTGATGCAATTTTAATGGGCTAAAAAGGACTTTGGATGAAGAAGTTATCACAGAAAGAAGATTTCCTTTGTCCTTTAAAAAGGAGGCATTTCTTCTAAAAATGGCATAAAAGGCTCCTTAAGGAAATCGCATCACAAATGTGCAAAGGGGTGGACTTAAGGCAAGGGCAAAAGGAACCCCAATTGTGACTTCTGACTTATCGCATCAGAGGTAGGCCTTCACCCGATAACAGGACCCCAAACTTGGCAATTGCGGTTATGCGACATTGCGATTATCGATGATCGAATCCACAGATCGGGTTGGCATAGTCCATAGTCAATGGAAAGAACCCCCAGGCCATTCCAAGTGCAATATGCGATAGCAATAGGCGAAGTGCAATGTCAGTCGTAGGATTGAGGAGTCAGATCAATGGTCAGGATCTGATCGAGGTGATCGGTGATCGACGATCGATGATCCCTGATACAAAGGGCTAATTCGATAGCGATATGCGACGTGTGATATCAGCCGTCGGATCGGGAAAGGAATGGACGGTCCAGATTTAATCGACAATCAATGATTGACAGATCCCTGATACAGAGGGGCAATACATGCACCATGCGATTTGCAATAGCGATATGCCAATAAGGGCCAGACCCAATGGGTTTATAGACCCGATTTCATAAGTTTTGAAATCCAGAGATTTCATTGCAATAGGAAACTGATTCTTTTTTGGAAATAGTCGGGTTCTTCAATGATGGAGGACTGCAACCGATGCATGATAAAAACACAGAGAGCGTGATTGACCAGAGGGAGATGGAGGACTGAAAAAAGGTCATTGGAAGGTTGTTGAGAGTCGCCTGGAGGTCAAGCAAACCACAAAGGTATGTAGAGGCCAAGAGAAGCTCAGAGCGCCAGAGCTAGAGCCGAAGCACCAGAGCGAGAGCCAAGAGCCAGAGCCAAGAATTAGAGCTAAAGCTAGAGCCAGAGCCGAGAGCCAAAGCGAGAGCTAGAGCCAGAGTGAAAGCCATAGTCAAAAAGCTCGAGAGCTTTAGAGCCAAGGATAAGATGGTGTTCTAAGCCCATTATTTATGTGTAATCCAATGGAGTTGAGCGTGGAGCTCGTAAAATAACTTATGCCATAATCCCAGAGAGCCTAGTCGAGTTGACTAGAGCTCAAGGAGACATAGCCCAAGAGTTTTGGGTGAACTCCATATTAATATTGCTGCCATGTGTGTTTGTTTATTTGCTGCATTATTTACTATCACATGTATTTAAATATCAGCGTAAGCAATAGAACTTAAAGCACTTAATAGTTAAAGGAAAACATAAGCATACACCCATTTCAGGCACTCTTTAATTCCGCAATTGGTTAATCATAAGATCTTGGGAATATATAAGCTTTGGAGTGGGAGAGGTTCTTGTAAGCTAGACAAGAAGCCTTTAAGTCCCCATTTCAGATCATTCCTAGGGCCCGTTATAAAATACTATGATGGATTCATTCAAATGATTGCCTTATATGACAAGTATATGGTATCCTCTTCAAGCTTGAGATTAAAAATAAAGAGGTACTCGCTAGAAATAGTGGGGGAAAATGGAAATAAACATATATCCTATATTTTGTATGAAAGGCAGTATGTCACACTTAAACATGACACTTATTTGTATCTCGTGTCAGGTTTGGGGCATCCACACTTTGTCACTTGGATTACCGGGTTTGGGGAATCCATTTGCCTTGTCACCATGACCTCTAATCCGATTTTGCGTCAAATGCTACCAAATTATAGAGTCATGTCACTGATATGTTCAAGAGAATTCTCACTTGCAAATTCAAACCACTTATATCCTGTTTGACTTTTTCTACATCAATCTAGAATCACTTTTGCCAACTTTTCAAAATCCTATTGTTGGGCATGGAATCCCCCTAAGGCATGTTTTGGGGCCCAATGCCCATGTTTTAACGAAATAATGTTGCAAAGCCCAGCAAATTGCGAGCGTGGAAGTGTGTTAGAGTCATAGGGATGTCCACCCTAGTTTTGGATGTAATGTCGGCCTACCCATGGTCCGCAGACCATGGGATTGTATAAATAGAGTGAGGCTCAGAGAAGGATAGAGAAGGATAGTGAAGTAGGAGATAAGGAAGTAGAAGCACAGAGTAAGTTTCTAAGTGTATCTTGGGTCGTAGGGTAGGAGAAGGATCTGCAGTTGAGTGCGCAAAGGCCTAGTTGTCTGCAGCTGAGTGCACGGATCCCTGCAGCTGAGTGCGGACCCCTACAACTGAGTGTGCAGGGTGGAGTCGAGTCTATAACCGAAGAAGAAAATAATAAAAATGTTCATACTGTGGATTCTCCGGTCTCTGATTCAAAAAAAAATAAAGAGAATTTTTATCCAAATTATGTGTATCTGTTTTTGAGTTATTACTTGTTGGATATCAATTGCAAATATATTGTTTATTTACTGCGCGCACTTGTATGAATGATTTATATTGCTAAGTATACTTTACACATGCAATTAAGCTAAGTTAATCAAATAATAGTAGAATACTAGTAAGGACTTGGGAAATAACAGCGCTTGGCCCCTGAGTAGGGCTGCGCAAAGGCCGCATCACAGGCTGCGAGGTATAGGTAAGTGTGCGTAGCAACGTGCACGCAGGGCTGAGCTGCGAACCACTTGAACTCATCAGACATCTCCAGGGTGTAGAAACCTGGTTCTAGCACCCTCCCATACTACTTCGGGTGAGACCTCAGTCCGTGCTCCACGAATTGTTGCCGAAAGGGCCAGTAGTACTGGGATTTGTTTGGCTAAATCACCTCTGGACCTGGTTCAGGCGCCAACAAGTCACCAAATGGTTCTGTTGCTACGACTAGGATTTGCATAAGGGATGTCTGATGTCGTCTCATTGGAATTCGACAAAGAAAGAAATTGAAGGGTGGTTGGATAGAAAAATTCATGGGTTCACAACGTAGGAAAATAGGAATCCATGAGTATCGAAGGAACAATGGTTAGAGCACTACTTATATGGAAATTCATGAAATTTTCTTTGCATCCTTCCCCTCTGAGTTGTATGAGTGGATCACGAAACTAACAGACAGTCAGGGAAGGTGTAGGCTCGACAAACTGATTGGGTGGAATCCAGAATTGGTGTGTAGACTAGAAGCATTAGAAGATAGGATCGCGCGTGCTATGGACCATTTGATCGATTGAATTATAGGAGGTTTTATCACCAAATTTGCGGTAGACATGACAGTCAGCTATAGCGAGGTAGAACGACACTTCCTTAAAGGACCATGACGTAAGTACATTAAATCTTTGAACACTTGGATTAAAATGCTACTGTGTGAAAAGCGGGTTATGAAAATAAATTGATGTTTGGGGCCATGTGAAGTGGAAGGATCTACAGAAATGGAAGTAGTCAAGAATCAGAGACTAGTCCCTTGATTTCACCTCCATAGGAGAGCAAGGAGGAGCTCACGAAAATTTCACCCAGAAGTGTGATCAGTCTGATAAGACAATGAGTTCCGTGCATACCACCTCCACCTACACCACCACTAGTTTCACCATCTTCACTCCCATCTCCACCCACACCACCTTTGCCACCACCACAGTTCAATATGGTGAGTGCGGTAAAATTGCTGGTGTTTAAAGGAGTAGGGAACGAAGATCCAGACCAATTTTGGTTCATAGTAAAAGATGTATGGGAAGCACAAGGAGTCATGGATGACAATATAAAGAAGGAAACGCTGGTAAGCGCATTACAGGATCGCGCACTGACATGGTACATTAATAATTCTAATGACCATCCAAACGCGGGGATCGCAGATATCCAGGCTACGCTGAACAGGGAATTTAGCAGGCCAAAATCAGAGACACAATCGATTATCAGGTTTAAGGAAATCGCGATGCTTCCAGGCGAGACCCCTTAGGAACTAGATTAGAGACTAAAGAGTATGATTCACGAAGACAACATGACCTTGACGGATGGACAACACCATGCATGGTTTGTAGTGTCACTAACACTGCATCTAAGGATTGTGTTATCACAGTAGAAGTTATCCACCCAGGCCAAAGCTTTGGAGATTGAAATGAAACTCCACGAGATCCTGATACAAGATCCTGGCCTGGGAGTCCAACAAATCCACGTGCAACTGAAAAATTTGTGTTTGGAAACGCAAAGTTTGAAACAGGACAGGAAAACTCACCCAGAAGCACATGAGGAGGTATGGTGCATAAAATGCAAAGGCCAGGGGCATGACAAGGAACATTCTCCAATATTCGCAAACTACATAGCGGGAGGAGGGCCGATGCCATTGAAACCAAAGGCACAAGCAGGACTGAGCGCAGCACCTGCATTATGGTGCACAATTTTTTAGATAGGAGGGAATCACACTACAGATAACTGTCACCTATTACAAAAGTATACGCAAACATCCCAGCAGTTGTTATGTAATTTCTGTAGATCAGTAGGCCATGATGAACGCACCTGTAGAAGTTATGAACTGATGATGGATCAGACTCCTACCTACAGAGGTCAGACCGAAACATGAACCCTTGATCAAAATGCAGGAATGGTGCACTCTGGATTTCAAGGGCGCGGATGAGGTCGAGGTGGAATGGGACCAGGAAGGGATCACGGACAACTGATTTGTTACAATTGCAGAGGGCCAGGGCATTATGCCCGTGACTGTACAAATCCGATGAGAGTATCATGTGTATATTGTACCCAGTTTGATCATGAGACGAAGGACTTCCCTACACTGATAGCGAGGTTGCACGATAAAGGAATACTCTAGCCTCCCCCAACTCAGAACCTACAAATGATGAGGTCTGAGCCACGTGAAGAGGACCCGAATGTAAACATCGTGCTCTAAAGTGGTATTATGATAGGAGATGACAAGAGCAAGCAGCCTAAAGAAAGTGCTTGGTTTCACAAGGCTCCTACAAAGGAACCAGAGTTTGATCTGGAGTGTGCGAATGAGACATTCATGGAAGCTAAGAAGAGCTTCATGGAGGCATCCACTTAAGGTAGTAAAGACATACTAGAACCATAGATGGACCCATCAATGCTTACTACATTTCTTGAGACATGCATGAAGTTGTTGCATGACAACAAGGCTGTGAAGGGACTGCAGGAACTCATTACTAGGTGCGCTGTGTCAAGAGAACTGCACGTAGTCCAGAATCTCAGGAAGCGCACAACGCGAACAAGAAGGGAGATGAGATTGGTTGCACAAATCAGGGAATATGAAATGGATCAAGTGATTTTGGATCTAGGATCGGATGCAAATGTACTGCCAAAGCAGACATGGGAGCACATGGGCAGGCCAGTGTTGCAATGGTCTCCTATTCAATTGCGAATGGCCATCCAGCAGAAGATCCTACCAATGGGAAGATTGTAGAGAATAATGGTAGATATTGAAGGTGCGAGCGTGCTTTCAGATTTCGAAGTGATAGAGATTGTTGATGATAGCAATCCCTATCCCGCGCTATTGGGAATATATTAGGCCATTGATATGAATGGAGTGATAAATCTAAAGAAGTGCAAAAATGATTTTTGAGAAAAAGTCACTGTGCGTAGTGGTGCCTTTAGACCTTGTGGAAGGATTGCGTTACACAGAGCCAGTGAGTGATGATGATCTAGACTATATTTATAAGATAAATACATGAGAGCGGGATTGGGTGAATTCGACAGCAGATGGAAGGATTTTGCAGGAGCGCGAAAGCTCCTGCACCTCAGATTTGGATGAGGAGATAGAAAGGTGGTAGAATCGGTTACACGAGGTAACCACACTCAATTGCAACATGACGATAAGGTCACTATGCTCTGTGGCAATAGAGGCAAGAGATTTGCCTATGTATGATGGATTGACTGTGGTAGATGGTTTCTTGAACAAGTTTGAAAAAGAAGTACCAGAACAATAGCGTTTCGACGCGCTGAAATGGGCACTATGCGCTACGCCCGCAAGGTGGTGGGGTGCGCACGAGCATAATTTTGAGGACTGGCGGGAATGGAGAAGGATTATGCTCATACGATTTGGGAAGCCTCAGATACAGAGGAAATCCAAATATGATGGAAGATACAGCCTACGCGCCCACCTCTCTAGATGGGTATGGGTGTATGATCCGCAACCTCTCCAAACACACACCATCCTCACGACAAGAAATAGGAACAACAAGTAGGAGTAGGAAAGTTGAGGGTGCGAATGATGAAGTATGCTAAGACCAAGTGCATCGAAGCATATACATGGAGAAGCCTTTGACAAGGTGTGCAAAGTGCTGAACACGGTCCACCATGTGAGACGCACTAACTGGGGCCTATGCATACCAGTGGTTCTATGGGCTTATAGGACCATGTGCAAGACCCTGACCACGCGAGCGCTCCCGAAGCTAAAGTATGAAGCAGGGGTTGTAATCCTTATGGAGTATGTGGAGCCTAGTCCTCACATAGTAGCACCCGCAAATACGACAGTCCGTAAAACATGGAATGAAGGGATCACACAACCGCAAAAAACAGAACACATAAGACTTGAGGATGAAATCTGATAGGGAAACCTTAGACTTCGTGAACTTGAAAAGACTGGGTATGGCTAAGGGAGAAAAGTGCTTTGATGGAAGCAGAGGTCAAGAAGCTGGAATATGAAATAAAGGAAGCATTTCTCATCGAAAAACTGAGGATGGTAAGGCAAGGTGCAAGGTAAAACCTTGAACTAGACCCCCTATGCTCATAGCAGGGGAACTGTTAGAGGATAGTCAATTCCCCAACGTTGATAGAGAATTACTGGACACCGTGAAGTATGCTTCACTCTAGGCCACAAAGGATGCAAAACGGATACGTGACACCAAAATCTTCTGGGTGCTCATGGAGATGAGCATCTGGATGTGGATCAATTGACGGCTGCACTTGTCGCCTACAGTGTACAATAGTTTGCAGAGTTTTGCAGAATTCAAAGCCGACATGCATAATGTATACTGTTGTGACATGCATTTTTGTTGCTTGTAGTATTCATTTTTCATACAAGAACTTGAAAATATTTCAGAAATATATAAAAGAAAAAGGAAGGAGTGATAATGGTATATCGGGTACGTTTTCTTTGTAAAGGAACAAGTAAAAAGAAAAGAATCGGCCCTGGTATAGCCAAGGATTAAGCCAATGATTATATATATATATATATATATATATATATATATATATATATATATATATATATATATATATATATATATATAGATATATATATATATATATATATATATATATATATATATATATATATATATATATATATATATATATATATATATATATATATATATATATATATATATATATATATATATATCGCAAAGCATAAATATATTGGATTTACAAAGGAAACAAGTGTTAAAGTTAAAGGCCCAGACCTGAAATATATATATATATATATATATATCTATATCTATATCTATATATTATGCTTTATAAAGTTTGTTGGGTCCACTGCACTGCAGAACTATGAACGTTGGGTACCACCAATATATATATTATATTGTAAAGTTCAACGGGTTCGTAAAGCGCCAAATGCATATGTGTTGGTTCATTAACTGATTGCGGATTGTGACTTGTGATGGCAAACCCGAAAAGATATATATTGCGTTTATAATGACCGGTGGGTCCGAAATAACACAGACACTTATTATATATGTATGTGATCCCACCGAATGCGATCCGCGATAAGGGTCAGACCCGAAATATATATATATATATATATATATATATATATATATATATATATATATATATATATATATATAGATATATATTGTTGTAAAGCACTGGTAGGTCCGCTATATCGAAAAGCCTTTCATTTTTATATGTATTTCTATTATAAAGGATTATAATAGAAGTAAGCGCTGAACAGGTCGGACCCAAGGCATATATATGTTATGTTTTATAAGCCCTGGTGAGTCCGCGATGCATACGAAAAAGTGGATTTAAAGTTACAAGTGGGATTTTGGGGGGAGAAAAAATCGTAAGTGGTTTTAATTGGGGCTCACCCCATATCACTTATCATTCAACACATAGCAGCTAGGTGGAGAGAGAAAAATGCCCATTTCTAGCGGATATTCTCTGGGCTTATGTCCCACCCAAAATATTTATAGACTGTCTGATTCGAAAAGTGCAGATCTACGGTGGGGATATATCGGTGGAAAAGGTATGCCTCGATAGTTGTGCGGAACCCGTATTAAAAGTGGAAAAAGCATGTTTTATGGCATACTTCTATTATAAAAGATATATAATGGAATAAGTGCAAATATGAAGGATTTATGCATAAGTCCAATATTACCATAGTTATGTGGCTTAAGAGTGTGTAAAGTTAAGTTTTGTAGTGATATATTGAGCTGATTGCGATTTGTGATGGAAGTTAATGGAGAACTGAACAGGCAGATTTGATAGATTTATAAAGCAAGATTAACTCTTTTGAGTTCTGTATTAATCAAAGGTTCACGTTAATTTCATTGTGTAAAGTGGAAAATCATGGTTAGAGCTGAATCTAAAGAGGAAGACAAATAGGTATGTTTTCTTTATTTTTTTTGGCCAATCAAAATGTCCATGTAAGCCCAGGATTAGACAAGCTAAACGCATTTCATTATGGCTAAAACAAATTAAGCATCATTAGGGCATTTACAGAAGAATTCGACAGCAGATTAAAAGAGCAAGCCAGTAGTTATCGTCCCCTTCTGAATTCAGTTATGTTCCTGTTATTTCATGCTCTTTGAGGTGTCCTTTATCCTCTGTAAAATTCTGTAATAGTTTTTTCTTCATATAGTTAGAGAAGTAGTTAAATAATTTGGGCAGTTTCAGAAATCAACAATTGTTCCATAATGTATAAAAAGAGGAAAATTTACAAAGAAAGGGTTGGAATTTTGGAGAACCCGGAGATTAGGCCACTGTATTCCTGATATCATCGTTGATTAATGAAAGAATCAGAAGTTTCCATGAGTTTTTGGGTATAATTTTGTAACCTTCTTTGTCATGTGTCATGTTATGTTTTCTTCTTTCAAGTATAGTAATGAAGCTGCAGGTCTTTATTTGCTTATGTAGATAAAGTTAAAATTCATTAAAAGAGCACTCCTATACTTGAAGTTTCCACCTTCCTTTCTAAGTTATAAATAATAGTTTATGTGAAAGACCAGCATATTATCTTTAACTTCTCCAAGAGTCACAAATAGTAGTTTCTGTGTTAAGCAGCATATTGTGTATGATTCAGTTCTCATTTTCATAATTCTTCTAAATTACAGATAGTAGTTTCTGTGAAAAACCAGCATATTATCTTTAACTTCTCCTTCAAGTTTTCTTCACTCATCATTTATATCTAGCAACAAATGGCATTCTGAGATGTTTCGGTCATACATGTATTAAGGGTTAAAGACCAAGTTTTCTAGGTCCTTCATTCAAGAACACAACATATATTTAAGTGACAAATAAGTGACAGAAAAATAATATTTATTAATATCTTAAGCACAATTTCTCTACAGCTAGGAAATTGGTTTTCTAAGGAACAACATTAATTGGCGCCATTGCCGGGGAGAGAAGACAAGAAAATTTTTCCCTGGGTTTTTAATATTTTCCTCTGGTTGTTCAGTGAGGAGGAAATATTTGGCTGTTTTGAATCAAAACAATAACTCTGGCTTCAAGAAGATCCCATACAAGATCAGACACTTCACAACAAAAGGTTCAAGCTCTTTCAGATCCTAAAAGGCTATTTTCTAAGAGGGTTGGAAGGTCTAAGATTCCAATTACACCAATTCCTACATTGTTTGCATCATGCGGTAATTCACCTGAACATTCATCTGATAAAGAGTCATCTTTTTCATCATTTTCATTTCATGAACCTAATTGTCAAGAGCAATATTTAGTCCGTTACTTTTCATTACCTACTATAATAATTCAACCTCAACCAATATCCACATTACCACCTTTGCACATTCCATTTACATCTCAGTCAGGTTCCACATCTATTGGTAATCAATGTTCAATAAACATGGTAGCACCTGCATTTTTGGTGAATAGTTATGCACCTCTTCAACTACCACAACCGTTCAATCAAATGCCACAGGATTACCTCAAAAATCTTCCTCATTTTTCAGGTGAAGATGAACAGATAGCAGAGAATCATGTAGTAGTATTTTGTGATTTTGTAGAAAGCCTAAATGTTGAACCTTTAGATGTTGTTCTAAGACTTTTTGTTCAGTCCTTGGATGGAGAAGCAAGGAAATGGTTCAAAGGACTTCCCAATAATACCATTCCTTCTTGGTAAGAGATGGAATGTGTGTTTATTTAGAGATGGGGAGAAAAAAGAGACCATGGGTATTCATTAACAGAGTTTAATGCCATAAAGAAGTGTTGAATATAATGGAGAATATCCTAGAATAGGTAGAGTTGGTTCATGTAGCCTCAGGATAGGAATTAGTTTCTATTTCCTAGGATGTTGTTCTAACTTCCCTAAAACTATGTATTCTATTTAATGTGTAATGTTGATGAACAATGGAGAGTGTTCTGCAGAGCCAAACTCTCCTGGTTCAGATTCTCTTTCGTAGAACTATAGAAAAACTGAAAGCTAGGTTGGTTGAAAAGGGGTACACACAAAAAGAAGGGATAGATTATGAAGAAACCTTCGCCCCTGTAGCTAAATTGAATACCATCAGAATGTTAATTGCCTTAGCTACTAAGAAACATTGGATGATGCACCAACTAGATGTAAAGTCTGCATTTCTGAATGGAGAACTGAAAGAAGAGGTTTATTTAGAGCAACCGGAAGGGTTTGTCCAGAAGGGAAAATAACATTTAGTCTATAGGTTGAAGAAAGCACTCTATGGATTAAAACAAGCTCCTAGGTCATGGTATGAGAAAATTGATTCATCTTTTCTACAATCTGGATATAATAGAAGCAAGAATGACCCTAATATTTACACCATGAAAGATGAACAAGGGTGCATAGTGCTGATTTCATTATATGTATATGATTTGATAATTACAGGTGATGCTATATATCTAATTGATGAAATCAAGCAACAGATGTCATAGATGTTTGAGATGAAGCATCTCGGTGAACTCAGATACTGTCTAGGTCTTGAAATCTGGAGAGATTTAGGTCAAACATTTCTGTCTCAAGCAAAGTATGTCAAAGGCCTGTTAGTGAAGTTTAGAATGGATCAGTGCAAGTTTGCACAAGTACCATTGTAGCAGAATATCAAATTATAGTGTGAGGATGGCTCAAAAGCGGCGGATGCAACACTTTACAGATAGCTGGTTGGGAGTCTAATCTACCTAACCACCACTAAACCTGATTTGGCTTATGCAGTCAGTGTGTTAAGACAATTTATGTCTAAGCCAATTGAAAGCCATTGGAATGTTTTGAGGTATCTACAAGGTACTGTAGATTATGGAATTATTTACACTAACTCTTCTGATGTTAGACTAGCAGGATTTGCAGATTCAGATTGGGTAGGAAATGTAGATGATCGCAGATCTATAACAGGTTATGCATTCAATCTTGGATCTGGGGTGATCACTTGGAGAAGCAAGAAACAAAATACAGTCTCCTTGTCCTCAGCAGAAGTAGAGTATCAAGCCATGTGTGCAGCAACATGTGAGGTGGTTTGGTTGCGGAGACTTCTCCAGGATGTTGGGGAAGAACAAACAGCTGCAACAATAATCAAATGCGACAATCAAAGTTCAATCAAGCTAGCTAACAATCTGGTGTTTCACAAAAACATGAAACATATTGATACTCAATTCCATTTTGTAAGGGAGAAAGTGCAATCTAAAGAAATTCATCTGGAATATTGTAATACAAGTGATAATGTTGCGGACATTTTCACTAAGCCCCTTAGAAAATTAAAATTTCAAATGTTTAGGGAGATGTTAGGCATATATGTGAACCCATTCTCCATTAAGGGGGAGTGTTTAAGATAATGGAGAATATCCTAGAATATGTAGAGTTGGTTCACATAGCCTCAGAATAGGAATTAGTTTCTATTTCCTAGGATGTTGTTCTAACTTCCCTAAAACTATGTATTTTATTTAATGTGTAATGTTGATGAACAATAGAGAGCATTCTGCAGAGCCAGACTCTCCTGGTTCAGACTCTCTTTCGTAGAGATGACCAGTGGGTTTTATTTCTTAATACAAACATTGCCATTTTTATCAAGAAGAAGTCTGATGAAACTGTTGCCGAATTTGTCAGAAGATTTACCAAATTGTACAATAGTCTCCCAGCAGAGATTAAGCCTCCTCCTACTGGTGCAAAAATAACTTTTACAGGGGATTTTGAATCAAATTTTGGATTCACATTAAGGGAAAGAAGAGCTCCAACCCTTGATCAAATCCAAATAGATGCATTAGAGATAGAAGCAAATCTGGTGGTTGTAGGAAAAGCACCAGAAACACAGCCTACCCAAGACAAGGGAAAGGCAAAGATAGAATCCTCTCAAAGTCAATCATTGGAGGATATGTGTAATGTAATTAAAAATTTGTCAGATAAGTTAAATAGGTTAGAGTTAGAAAATAAGAACTCTCAGAGACAAACACAGTATAATAAGAACTTTAATCCCCAATACAGAAGACAACCTTTGCAAATCTTGCAAAAGGAAAGAAAAGATCAAAATCAAATTCAAGCACCATTATATATAGAAGTAGATCCTGGTGAAGAACAACCTGAAGATCAAATTTCTACATTATATGCAGTAGATGAAGATGAACTTGGAATTGAAGGAGAAGAGTATGCATATGATGAAGCAGATGCCATTCATGATGAAAATGAAATTGATGAATATTGGAAAAAATTCTCTGATTTTATGCAGGCTGAACTACATAAGAAATATGACCTGAGATCTAGGAAAAGATCAAGAAATCAAGAAAATTAAAGTGAGCAACAAGTTTCAACTTCCTCATCAAAGGCGACTCCACAAGAATCTCAGCCTGCAAAACATGTAAATAAAGGAAAGCAACAACATAATGCAAATGGAAAGACATAGATACTTCAAGGTGAGTCTTCTCAAGATCAAACTGGAAAAATTCCTTTGGAGGAACTTGTTTCAATTCCTTAAGTAATTCGAGTCATGAAGAAGGTGAAGATGAGAATGAAAGGACTGCTAAATAGGGTATCTTGTTTAGTCTTACTAAGGAGTTGGAAAAGGTAAGAATACAAGTTCCCCTTACAAAATTCTCAAAAACACCTACTTATCAAAAGGATATTGCTGAGTTTATTAATTTAAAAGAAAATGAGAGTATAAATGACACTGTAAATCTGTAGGAAGATAAAGCAGTAGTAGGTTTTGGTCCACATGTAGAGGAAGTAGATTCTTCAATACCTCCTTTTTATATTTCCCTATTGGTTCATGATTTCCTCCTACATAATTGTATGTTTGATTTGAGAGCTTCACATAATCTTATGCCTTTTTCAATGATGAGGCAACTAAATATACAAGTGACCAAACCTTATAGGGATTTGTATTATTTTGATTCGAACAAGGTCAAGTGTCTGGGGGTTATTAAGGATTTGGCAATGTCACTAGCCCAAATTCTAGCTAGAAGCTTGGTCATGGATGTTGTAGTAGCAGATATTCCTGTTAGATTTGGAATGCTTCTATCTAGGTCCTAGGGGGGCTAAATTGGGAGGTGTTTTGAAACAAGATTTTACATATGATGTTATACCGATTTTTGGTGGGGAGGAGAGGAGATTGTACGAAGAAACTAGGTTTGTAAAAACAATTACAAAAAATGGAGTGAGCAATTCACCTGTATATGGTCAGGAGAAGGATGACTTTACTTGTTTCACACTGCATGATAATGCAGAGTTGGTTGAAGATAATCAGAAGCAACTTGCTTCAGCCAATGTAATTACAGAGCTGCAAATGGAAGAAGTGTGGAAATGTTTATTTGGTGGAGCTTATTCCAAGGAAGGAACAAGGGTTGGTTTTCTTCTAATTGCACCTGGAAGTATTATGTTCCCCTTTTCTTTTAAATTAGAGTTCGAGGCAACAAGCAATGTGGCAGAATATGATTCTTTGATTATTGCTCTACAAACAGCTAAATAAATGGGAGTTAAGTCAATTTCTACTTTTGGAGATTCAAAGCTAATTATTAAGCAAATAAACGATCACTGCCAAACAAATCAACCTAGGCTCCGGGAATACAGAAATGAGGTATGGGATTTGATTGAGAACTTTTTTGAAGATTTTAACATTCAATTCATTCCAAGAGATGAGAATAGATTGGAAGATTCATTGGTTGTGGCTGCTAGTACCTTCAAGCCTCCTATTAATCCAAGATTAAGATATGAGGTAGAAATGAGACATAGACCTTCTATTCCTAATAATGTTAAGAACTGTCAAGTTTTTTAGGATGACCTACAGATTAAGGAGTTATTGACTATGGTTGAAGAGCTCCAGGGCACAAAAATTGATCAGGATGAATAAGAGACAATAGAAATTGCAGAAGCTAGTGGTTTAAAAGATTCAATAGCAAATTAGAAGATCTTTCAATTAAAAGATAATATTCTGCCAAAGGGACTTGTTCCTCTTGAAAGGCTTTTTAATTCCAATGATGTGGTTGTGGACTCAGGAAAAATTTCACAGGATGAACATATTTAGGATCAAAGCATTGGAACTCAGGAGAATCCTAGGCTAGTCAAATTATATGGGGGAGTTTCACCTAATTTTCAAGAAAGATATATTAAACTTTTCAAGAATTATGTTGATGTCTTTACATGGTCCTATGAAGATCTCAAAACCTATGATGTAAATATTATTCAGCATAAGATTCCTTTGAAGGAGGGAATTAAACCCTACAAACAGAAGCTTAGACAGATAAATCCCATGCTTCTACCATCAATTGAAAAGGAGGTCAAGAATTTGCTTGATGCCAAAATAATAGTCCCACTCAGGTATTCTAATTAGGTGGCTAATTTAGTACCTATGAGAAAGAAAAATGGAAAAATAAGGTTGTGTGTGGTGTTGGAAATAATACTGAGAGGGGGGGGGGTGAATCAGTATTATCACATCAATAAAACTTTTTCATTTCCATATTCAGATTCATATATGCTACTTCCACAACTTCTTATGATTCAGTTAGTTGATCCTTAATGAGTGCATTAGAACATTATCAACCATATTAACAGTAAACAGGTGCAGTAAAATAGAACAAATCATCACACATAAGCCACACACATGAACACCATGATATAAGGTGGAAACCCAATGTGGGAGAAAACCACCTGCTGGAAGTCATCTCAATCTTCTTCTTAATAAGAAAATCCTTTTACAATATTTCTGTACTGGTGTAGTCTTATACCAGTACGCAGGCTTCTACCTGCAGAGAGCTACAACCCCCATAGTTCTTGTACTAGCCAATCCATTTACTAGTACACAGGCTGCTACCTGCTACAATGCTCCAAAGTTTTCAACTGCTACTGGAAGGGAGCTACCACCCCCGTAGCTCTTGTACTAGCTAAGATACTAGTACGTAGGCGCCGGCCTACAATCTTCTCTCCTCTGGGTACCACGTTTCATACATTTTCAGACTGGATACACCTGAAGCACAACACATAATCTGAAAGGCCACATTTCATCTAATTTTCATACTGGACCCATAAATATCATTGAAGCACATAATCAATCAATCTTCTGAATCACCCAATCACCAGATCAATACATATACAAGGATAATATGAGTGTTAGCACCCAGATCTAGTCCATAAGATCACATAAATATGAGTCATTATGATCCTGATCCAATATTAGTTCTCATCCATCAATACTGAAGCTAAACACACTCAACCAAACAGGATATGCAGAATACTGACACCTTTAAACTATCATCAGAACCCATCAACAACCAGAACCACCTGTGACTTCAAATATCATAACAATGAACCAAACCTCCATACATACGCGCTTACACCAAAGCCAACCCACGTACAGATCTATAAATATTCAAACATGACTTGTAGCGATTTCAAACTTAAGTTATACCCAGTTCAGATCATTACAAGTGTCAGTATACAGATCTAGAATAAGCATAATCAAATATATAGAGATAGTTCATTTCAAACCATTTGATCCCGATCTATCCTTAGATCTTGTTCTCCATCAACCGGTGAGATCCCTCTTTAGCTCAGATCCAGATCTGCACCATAACCCAATCACAGTATTCCAGATCTAGCACTTTATCAGATATTCAATAATTCAGATGATGCTTTGCCAAATGATCTCCTTCCTCTTTTATAGCCTTAGTCCTTTCTCAATACCACGGTCCAAAACCATAGGATCAAAAAACTGTTGGACTAATACCATGAACCAACCATGAAAGTGTGTGAGATCAACACTTTTAGATGCAATACCACGGACCAAAACCATAGGATCAAAAACTGTCGGACTAATACCATGAACCAACCATGAAAGTGCGTGAGATCAACACTTTTGGATGCAATACCACGGGCCAAAACCATAGGATCGAAAACTGTTGGACTAATACCATGAACCAACCATGAAAGTGTGTGAACTTTTCTCTTGCATGAAAGTGCGTAAACTTTTCTCTACATGAAATAAACTTTTCTCTGCATAAAAGTGCGTGAACATTTCTCTACATGAAATAAACTCTTCTTTGCATAAAAGTGCGTGAACTTTTCTCTACATGAAATAAACTTTTCTCTGCATAAAAGTGCGTGAACTTTTCTCTACATGGAATAAACTTTTCTCTGCATAAAAGTGCGTGAACTTTTCTCTACATGGAATAAACTTTTCTCTGCATAAAAGTACGTGAACTTTTCTCTACATGGAATAAACTTTTCTCTGCATAAAAGTGCGTGAACTTTTATCTACATGGAATAAACTTTTCTCTACATAAAAGTGCGTGAACTTTTCTCTACATGAAGGAAACTTTGTTGCACTATAATTTATCAAATAAATTTGCTGCACTATAATTTATCATTTGTGTGATTTGCCATCAAGGACAACACTTGTCTCATAATGCCAATAATCTCCCCCTTTGGACTTGTCATATTGAGAATTGTCACTGATATCTCTTCCATAGATTCATCTAGATATATATAAGTGAGTTGATCTTCTATGAGTTGTTTTCCATCAAGTACAACACATGCATCATAATGCCAACAATCTCCCCCTTTGGACTTGATGGCAACAATACCAAATCACTCTCCCCCTTTGACATCAAGGGCAAAGGGCGAACCAAGATATTCTCTTTCCTAGAAAGGCATTCCGCTGTTCATACTCCCCCTGAGTACCTGTTGAAATCTCTGAATGAGCTCCCCCTTTGTATATGCCAAGGTGTACCAATCTGTTCATGCTACATGTTGAAAGTTCTGCTCTTGCTGAATTGTGTTGTTCATGCTCCTGTTGGCATTATGATTCTGGTATGGCTCTATGTTATAGATGTTGTACTTGATGGCAACACCCTCAAGTGGCAATGCTCTGATCAGGCTCTAAAAATGTTGAAAATTAAGAGGTACGTAGGAGAATAGTTCAAAAGGTGCGTACACGTAGGTACACCATGAAGGGACTGCGGCCACACACGCAGGTCACCCGTTCAGAAGGTGCGTAACCCCAGTTCACTTACTTCAAGGCAGAGAAGCATGTTCACATGGGGTTTCTTATGTTTGGCCCGTGGTATTTAGCCTGCCGTTCTTGATTCTATGGTTTTGGCCCGTGGTATTGTTTTATATTATTATTATTATTGAGCCCCATGTTTTTGGGCCCCTTGTATTGGTTATCTATGGTATTGATCCATGATTTTAGGAAGAGCTTGCCTATATAAAGCAAAGGAGATCACTTGGCTAAGCATCTTTTGCAAATTAAAGATCTTAAGATCTGAAATATTGGGTTATTGTTTTAAAAGCTTGATCTATATAAAAGTGAAGTTGAAAACGAATCTGTGAAGGGTGATCTCTCGAGCGCATGAACATATCTGAGCATCTGACTATCTATGGCACACTGGGGGACTGCCAATTTGGCCCTAATCAGAGGTACGCAGGTGATTAACGGTGCAAGTGCGTGGGTACGCAGAGCAGAAGAAAGAAAAGTGTGTGGGTACGCAGAGCAGAAGAAGGCGTAGTGCGTGGGTACGCAGCGCGACAGAGGTTCAGGTGCGTAGGCACAAGGAAAGTACGCGGCGCTTCAGAAGCCGCAGTGCGTAGGTACGCGGTGCGATAACATCTGTGGGTGCGTGGCTACAGTAGCAGTACACGGCGCGATAGTATCTGTGGGTGCGTGCCTACAGTAACAGTACACAGAGCGATTGAAGAAATAGTGCGTGGGTGAGCGGTGCAGCAGAAGGCTCTCTGCGGGTTTACGCAGGGGAACAGAAGGTGAAGTGCGTAGCCACGTAGGCCAGAGAAAGAAAAACTGCATATCTGTCTTAAGATCTTTTGTTGACTGAATTTTTCTGTTGATAAGGTGTTCTGGGTTTAGTTTACTGTTATTGTGGATCTGGTTACTGCAGTTGACTGGGTGATTTACTTGTACTTGTTGATCTCTTGATATTTATGGATCCAGTTTGAAAATTTATGAAAAGTGGTCCATGAAAGAAAAGAAGTAGGGGGTTGTAGCTCCCTTCCAGGAGAGACTGGAAAACGAGAGAGAGTTGTAGCTCTCTGCAGGTTGCAGCCTGCGTACTGGTAAAGGACTGCACCAGTACAAAACCATTGTAAAAGGAGTTTCTAATTTGAAAGAAGATAGAGACATATTGCAGCAGGTGGTTTTCACCCACATTGGGTTTCCACCTTACATCTGGTGTTCTTTGGTGTGACTATCTGTTTTCTTTGTTCATGCTGATTATTTTATGGTACTAACATGCAAAAATAATTCAAAGTATAAATAAGGAAGATTTATTAAAAGAACTTGATAATACTGATTCACCCCCCCTCTCAGTATTGTTTCCAACAATTGGTATCAGAGCAGGTCCTTCAGAGAAGCTTGATCACTTGAAGGAAGATCACTCATCATGAGCAACTACGAGAGGGAAGCATCAATCAGGCCACCAATTTTTGATGGGACAAACTTCAATTATTGGAAGGTAAGAGTTACTACCTATCTTCAATCTCTTGGTACAGAAGTTTCGGATATCATAGATACAGGCTACACTTTTCCTTCAGCTACTCATACAGATTCGGCTGAAAAGAAGAAATATGAAACAAATGCTAAAGCAGTCAATACTCTGCTAGGATGCTTATCTCAAATAGAATTCGTGAAGGTTATGCAATATAAATCCGCAAAAGAAATATGGGACAAGATTGTCTTGAGCTACGAAGGAGATGAACAGGTAAAGCGTGCTAAACTTCAAACCCTCAGGATTCAGTATGAGAATCTTAGAATGTATAATGATGAAAGTGTGGCTAACTATTTCCTTCGGGTAGATGAGATTGTTAATTGCATGAAAAACTTGGGTGAAGAAATAAAAGAGGCTATTGTGGTTGAAAAAGTTCTAAGATCATTGTCCCCCAAGTTTGAATCTAAAGTGTCTGCAATAGAAGAAAAGGAAAATCTACGAATTCTTACTATGTCTCAGCTACACGGAATTCTAACTGCTTATGAAATGAGAAAGGGAGGTCCATTAGACAGAAGAGAAGCTGCTTTCAAGGCTTCAGGCAAAGGAGACTATTATGAAGCAAGTCACGTGCCAGAAGAAGAAGAAGAAGAATCAAATTTTGTTAGAAATCTTCAAAGGGGTACTGGAAGGTTCAAAGGTAAGTTACCTTTTAAATGCTTTGCTTGTGGAAGAGTAGGTCATTATGCTGTGAAATGTCCTCATAAGGATAAAGGAAAGGAACCTGCTAGATGGAACAAGAAACAAATTGCAAATAAGAAAAGCTACTACACTCATGAAGATAGTGATGGTCTATCAAATAGTGATGAAGATGAACGAGGTAATGACTATAAACTTTTAATGGCATTTGAAGATGATGATTACATGGATGCTATAGATGTGGATAGCTTTTGTGAAGAAATTTCTAGACTCAAGACATGTATAGAAGAAAGGAATAGGATCATTGATACTCTACAACTTCAAATTGATGAAAAAGAAAAATATCTTGAAAAGTTGGGAGGTGAAATTGTTGGTCTTAGAAAAGAAATTGAGAAAACAAAGGCTATTAATCTTAAATTTGTCAAAGGATCTGAAACTCTGGATGAGATCATCAATGTACAACGTTCTCCTCTAAACAAGACAGGTCTGGGCTATAATGGAGAAACTTCTCAAGCATCCACCTCAAAGAGTTATCTTGATGCAGCAAGGAATGAGCAAAAGCACAATGGAGATCACCAGGTAAAGCAGGGACCAATTACAAACAAAGACTATCATGCAAATCAGGGGCAATCCATCTTAAGGATGAACAAAAGCTACAACCAGCCACAGGTAAAATCCTCTCAATTTGCTTCAAGAATGAATGACAGTAGAAATTACAATCGTTTGGCCAGAAGATTTGATAACCGCAGAAGTTTCTTCAATGGACAATGCTTTTCTTGCCATAACTTTGGTCACAAAGCAGCTCAATGTGTTGCATATAAAACGATCATGACTAGAGAAGCTCAAAAACAAAGAAGTATGACCGGGATTACAAAAAGGACCTATAACAACTTTTCGGTTCTTGAAAATGAAGTTGAATGTTCTATTTGCAATAATTTTGGTCATGAAGATTCTGAATGCAGGAGCAGGTTTCAGCAGACAAAGGAACAAGCCTCAAGCACCAAAACATGGAGAATAAAGGAACCACAAACAGAAAGATGTGGGATAGCATTTTATGCAGAGGGACAGGAAAATATATGGTACATTGACAGTGGATGTTCAAAGCATATGACAGGTGATAAAGAAAAACTTGAATCATTTCTGCTCTAGAAAAAGGAAAGAAAGTTTCTTTTGGAAATGATACTCCTGCAACTATAAAAGGAAAAGGCACTGCTCAGTTAAAAGAAAAGGTCAAAGCTGGAAATGTTTTGTATGTTGATGGATTGAAACATAATCTTCTAAGTGTCAGCCAGATGTGTGATCAAGGAACCGAGGTGATATTTAGAACAAATGGATGTCTTGTTCGTGATCTTGATACAGGTAAAACGGTGATCAAAGGTAAAAGAACTCCAAATAATCTATACATATTTGAAGAAGGACAACAACAATGCTATCTAAGCAAGGATGATGAACACTGGTTATGGCACCGGAGGTTGGGGCATCTAAGCTTTTCACAAATAAGGAAAGCATGCAAATATCAGGCAGTTCGCGGTCTTCTAGATATCAAAATTCCAGACAACACCATATGCAAATCATGTCAGTTTGGAAAGCAAACCAGAACTAACTTTCCAGAGAAGGAAGGATCAGCTAGCATGCCTCTTGAGCTTGTACATACAGATGTATGTGGACCATTCAGGAAAAAGACACCTCGAGGAGAAGAATACTTGATATTATTCATTGACGATTTCTCCAGGTTTGTCTGGTTAGGACTTATGAAGCACAAAGATGAAGCATTCGAAAAATTCAAATCCTTTAAAGCCTTGGTTGAAAATGAATCAGGATACAAAATTAAGTGCCTCAGATCCAACAGAGGTGGGGAATTTACCTCAAATGAATTTTTCAATTTCTGTGAAGAACATGGGATAAGAAGAGAATTCTCTACAGCTAGAACTCCTCAGCAAAATGGAGTAGTGGAAAGAATGAACAGAACAGTCCAACAAATGGCTCGTGCTATGCTTGATGAGTCTGGAACTCCTGCAACTTTCTGGGGTGAAGCTGCATATGCTGTGGTTGTTATTCTCAACAAAACAAATGTCCGGGTGAACAGCACTCAAACTCCTCATGAGCTCTGGTATGGTGAGACTCCTTCGGTAAAGCACTTCAAAATCTTTGGGAGCAAATGCTATATTAAGAATATTGATGAGAAACTTGGCAAACTTGAACCTAGAGCAGATGAAGGCATTCTTCTTGGTTATTCTCCACACAGCAAAGCATACAAGTGCTACAATAAAAGACTTGGAAGAATTGTTGACAGCATTGATGTAGTGGTTGATGAGAAGGGATACATTCCTAGGCAAGTAAATCATGAAGATATCGAAGAAGATGAAGACTACCCTCAAAGACAGAATGATGAAGAAGAAGAACCTCAAGAAGAACCAGAGGAGCAGATAAGGATGGAAGAGAAGACTCCATCCAGATATGTCCAGAAGAATCATCCAGAATCTCAAATTTTGGGGCAGAAAGAAGCAGGTGTACAAACAAGAAGAACAGTTGCAGAAGCTTCAAGCTATTTGGCATTACTCTCTTCCACTGAACCACAAAATGTGAAAGAGGCATGCAAAGATGAATGTTGGGTGAAAGCAATGGATGAAGAACTTGAGTAGATCGAAAAGAACAACACTTGGGAGCTGGTTCCTAGACCAAAGGATAAGAATGTTATAGGGACAAAATGGGTCTTCAAAAATAAATTGAATGAAAATGAAGAAGTAATTAGAAACATGGCCAGACTTGTTTGTAAAGGGTATGCGCAGCAAGAAGGAATAGATTTTGAAGAAACCTTTGCTCCTGTTGCAAGAATTGAGGCCATCCGAATGTTCCTTGCTCTCTCAAGCTTTCAAAACTTCAAAGTATTTCAAATGGACGTGAAATTAGCCTTTCTGAATGGAAACTTGGAAGAAGAAGTATACATTGAGCAGCCAGATGGTTTCATTCTTGGAAATGATCCAAATCTTGTATGCAGATTGAAAAAGGCTCTCTATGGTCTCAAACAATCTCCAAGGGCTTGGTACTATCGGTTGGACAAATATCTTCATCAACAAGGTTTTTCAAAAGGATCAGCAGACAACAATCTTTATATAAAAGTTGAAAATGACAAATTGCTAATACTTGTTGTGTATGTAGATGACATTATCTTTGGCAGCAATGAAGAAGCTATGAGTCAAAGCTTTGCCTTGGTGATGCAGAAAGAATTCGAAATGTCCTTACTGGGAGAACTGACATATTTTCTTGGTTTGCAAATCCAACAAAAAGGAGGAGGGATATTTTTGTCTCAAACCAAGTATCTCAAGCAGATTTTGAAGAAATATGGCATGGAAGATGCAAAACCAGTATGTACACCCATGGTCACAGGATGTAGCCTCAGTGCAAATGATGAATCAGCAGCAGTGCATCAACCAACCTACAGATCTATGATTGGAAGTCTACTTTATTTGACAGGTACCCGACCAGACATCATGCATGCAGTGGGAATAGTTGGAGGATTTCAAGCAAATCCGAAGGAAACTCATCTTCAGGCAGTGAAGAGAATCTTTAAATATCTTCAAGGGACTCAAAATTATGGCTTATGGTATCCTAGAGATACAGATCTCACACTTCATGCTTATACAGATGAAGATTGGGCAGGAAGCGTGAATGACAGGAAGAGCACAAGTGGTGGTGCGTTCTTTATGGGTTCCAGATTAGTATCTTCGTTCAGCAAGAAACAGAGTTCGATTACCTTGTCTACAGCTGAAGCAGATTATGTTGATGCTACATCTTGCTGCACTCAACTCCTTTGGATGATGCAGACCTTGCAGGACTTTCAAATCACTTGTACACCACCTATCTCCATCTTATGTGATAACACAAGTGCAATTAGCATTTCAAAGAACCCAGTCATGCATTCAAAGACTAAGCACATACCGATCAAGTATCATTTTCTCTGGGAACAAGTACTTGAACAAAAGGTCAAGTTGGAGTATGTTCCTTCTAAGGAACAAGTTGTTGATATACTCACCAAACCATTGCCCAGGGAGACCTTTGAATACCTTAGGCAAAAGTTGGGGGTTGTTGATGCATCATCTTGTTGAATCTCTTCTGATGGTTGGTTGTACGCAAGGCTCATTTGGGGCATATGCGTACATGTGCTGGATTGCGGATTGGTTGAAGATTGAATGGCACAGGTTCAGGGGGAGCATATAATGCATTGTTGGCATTATGAAGGACGTACAGAAGGAGATCATGGATGCTGGTCTGAATATTGCTACAATATGTCTCTATCTCTTTCATGGTCATTTATGGTGTTTGCAGATCTGGTTCATATTCAGGGGGAGCATGTTCTTAGGGGGAGCATAACCCTTTGCCCTTGATGTCAAAGGGGGAGAATGATGTTGAAGACTTTGAGGTTTCCATCAAGTCCAAAGGGGGAGATTGTTGGCATTATGATTCTGGTATGGCTCTATGTTACATATGTTTTACTTGATGGCAACACCCTCAAGTGGCAATGCTCTGATCAGGCTCTCAAAATGTTGAAAATTAAGAGGTACGCAGGAGAATAGTTCAAAAGGTGCGTACACGCAGGTACACCGTGAAGGGACTGCGGCCACACATGCAGGTCACCTGTTCAGAAGGTGCGTAACCCCAGTTCACTTACTTCAAGGCAGAGAAGCGCGTTCACATGGGGTTTCTTATGTTTGGCCCCTGGTATTTAGCCCGCCGTTCTTGATTCTATGGTTTTGGCCCGTGGTATTGTTTTATATTATTATTATTATTGAGCCCCATGTTTTTGGGCCCCTTGTATTGGTTATCTATGGTATTGATCCATGATTTTAGGAAGAGCTTGCCTATATAAAGCAAAGGAGATCACTTGGCTAAGCATCTTTTGCAAATTGAAAATCTTAAGATCTGAAATATTGGGTTATTGTTTTAAAATCTTGATCTATATAAAACTGAAGTTGAAAGCGAATTTGTGAAGGGTGATCTCTCGAGTGCATGAACAGATCTGAGCATCTGACTATCTATGGCACACTGGGGGACTACCAATTCGGCCCTAATCAGAGGTACGCAGGTGATTAACGGTGCAAGTGTGTGGGTACGCAGAGCAGAAGAAAGAAAAGTGCGTGGGTACACAGAGCAGAAGAAGGCGCAGTGCGTGGGTACGCAGCGCGACAGAGGTTCAGGTGCGTAGGCACAGGGAAAGTACGCGGTGCTTCAGAAGCCGCAGTGCATAGGTACGCGGCGCGATAGCGTCTGTGGGTGCGTGGCTACAGTAGCAGTACGCGGCGCGATAGTATCTGTGGGTGCGTGCCTACAGTAACAGTACGTAGCGCGATTGAAGAAACAATGCGTGGGTGAGTGGTGCAGCAGAAGGCTTTCTGCGGGTTTACGCAGGGGAACAGAAGGTGAAGTGCGTAGCCACGTAGGCCAAAGAAAGAAAAACTGCGTATCTGTCTTAAGATCTTTTGTTGACTGAATTTTTCTGTTGATAAGGTGTTCTAGGTTTAGTTTACTGTTATTGTGGATCTGGTCACTGCAGTTGACTGGGTGATTTACTTGTACTTGTTGATCTCTTGATGTTTATGGATCCAGTTTGAAAATTTATGAAAAGTGGTCCTTGAAAGAAAAGAAGTAGGGGGTTGTAGCTCCCTTCCAGGAGAGACTGGAAAACGAGAGAGAGTTGTAGCTCTCTGCAGGTTGCAACCTGCGTACTGGTAAAGGACTACACCAGTACAAAACCATTGTAAAAGGAGTTTCTAATTTAAAAGAAGATAGAGACATATTGCAGCAGGTGGTTTTCACCCACATTGGGTTTCCACCTTACATCTGGTGTTGTTTGGTGTGACTATCTGTTTTCTTTGTTCATGCTCATTATTTTATGGTACTGACATGCAAAAATAATTCAAAGTATAAATAAGGAAGATTTATTAAAAGAACTTGATAATACTAATTCACCCCCCCTCTCAGTATTATTTCCAACAGCTCCCCCTGTATGTAAGCAAGGTCTGCAAAAAGGTGTTCTACAAGAACATGACTCTATACATCATACGTGACCTTCTTAGCACCAAATACTCATACATACATCCATCTCCCAACCAAGTGGGGATATACCAGAAAATGACAACCAAGTACATTACATCATTCATCCCAGGCATAGTGGGGAAACCAACATAGGCCATTACATGACCTTGATATGACCGAAATATTTCATCAAATGACTACAATAGATAGAGACACACTATTACATCATGAGTCTTGATATGACCTTTACATCGAATGATATATATGACATTTATAACAGAGACCAAACACCTAAATAAGATCATGATAAACATCAGCAATGACACTGAATGATCTGCTCCATAGCATCTGTCACCAGCAACTTGTATTAGTGCATGAATCATCAAGGTATGTCCGTATCAACTCATCCTTTTGAACAGAATTCTGTATATACAGAATCATTCTATCATATGTGAGAAACACCATAGCCATCTAGATCTGCATGGACCAAGTATCATCAATTGGGAATATCAATCAACATATGTACGAAACAACCTATCATTATAAAGGTAAGAACTCATCATCATCAAGTCTCCAACAATGAAATTTTGAATAATCATCCATGTATCCAGCCAACAATCCTCATCCATATATGTGCCAAGAACAATAGGAATCCTGCATCATAACTGTAATATATGATCTTTATGCATATAACGACAACAACATATGAGTGACTCATCATCAAGTAAAGAAGATGTGAATTCAAGCTAAGTACTTCTCCTTATCCTTATGAGGATCACCATGTAAGCACCATTAGAGGATCAACCACACATCTGATCTAAATATCAACTATGTAACCCCAAGAATCATCTGAACAACTCATAACCATATCATAGCAAGATGAATCATTTATCCATATAAGCATCATCACCAAGGACTATTAACCATAATGCCAACAATGCATTAAAAGCATATGCTCCCCCTAAACCTGTGCCATCTTGTTTACTGTCAGATCTGATCATTCATATCAACAAGAAGTATCAATACATCATCATTATCAAGCTAGAAACAAAACACTTCTAACCATCAAGACATTTCCACACATCATCAGCAAATTGTAACCATTATCAAATAGCGCAAATAATAAACCGAACCATGACTGATCCTTTTCCTGAACCTGTCCCTACTGCTTTTCCTCAAACAATCATATACGCGACTATGCCATAACCAACTCGCGTATATACGTGACTTCTCTTTAAGAAACTTGCATATGAGATTTAGGACACTGAAGTTTTACACTTCCAGCTCCCTCTAATTTTGTTATGTCTGTATGTTGTGTTGTGCCGCCTCTTTCTGACTGTACTTCTTTCTTCTTCCACATCTTCAAGTGTGATGATGATGTTTTCTCCTTTTGGTATGGTGCCCATACTTTGTTCCTGCATTCCTTAGCTATATGTCCAATCTTGTTACATGCATAACATCTTACATGTTTCATATTCCTCCTGTAGCAATCAGCAGCTTTGTGACCAAACAAATTGCAAGAAAAACAATATCCATTGAAGTACCTGGAATGTGATGATCTTTCGGTGTGATGATCTTGAACCATCCTTCTTCTGCATCTAGCTGCAACATGTCCAAGATTATGACATTCATAACATTCAATATTATTCATCTGCATAAATGGCCAACCATAGTTAGGAGTAAGATATTTTCTTTGAGGAGTCTCTTTCCTTGATTGTTGATGGGGTTGACCTTTCATCTCCTTGTTGATCATTTTAGATTTCTCTTTAGAGTTCCTTGCCTCACCTTGTGAACTAGATTCACCTTCAACAGATTCATGAAAACTAAGACCAGTCTTGATAGCAGGAGACCTTTGACTACTAAGAATATCATCCAAGGCTTTAGTACTATCTTGAAATCGTAATAGTTTATCCTTTTCTTCTAATTTACCTTTCAAGATATTTACCTCAACTTGAAGTTGTTCCTCCTTTTCTAGACATTGCTTCTTCATGTCTTCTTCAACTTTCCTTCCTTCTTCCAACTGATACCTTAGTTTGAGAATATCCTTTTCTTGTTCTTCATTCAGATCCTGCTGCATTTGACGAGTTCTGAAGGCACATTCCAGTTGAGATTTTAAGCTAATATCTTCGTTCACCTGTTTTTCAATAGCTTGGAGTAAATCTTTATTCTGCTTCTTTGATTCTTCAAGATCTTCCTTTAGCGAGCGGATCGTGGCTTCAAGACTTTCATAGTAACTGGATCTATCTCTGAGTTTCCTGATGGTTGTGCTTCTTTCATTGACTTCATCTCTTAATGATGTCACTTCACCCTGCAACTTTTGACATTGATTTTCCTTGTCCTTGAGTAACTTTCTTACCTTGTTTCCTTCCTCTGATTGAGCTTTTAGTTTGGTAACTTCTTCTTTGAAAGCACATTCCCTTTTGTTCAATAGATCTTGTTGATCTTTAATTTTGTCTGTAAGCCTTCTAAATACTTCCTCTATTTGATACTTTTCTTGCTCACCCATAAAAGCAAATTCAGTTGCTTCACTATCACTTTCATCTTTTCCAAATGGATAGATAGCCGGAACATCAGAGGATAGCAAATTCATACTTGATAGTTCATCTTCATTCTGAAATGATTCTGAATCTGAAGAGCTTCTTATACCTAATCCCCAATCGATTCTCCCACTGTCATAGTTCTTCTGAGATGTCTTCTTTTTCTTAGGTGCTTTCTTCTTAAGCTTCTTTCCCATAGTTCCACGGATCTCCTTCAAGCGATCAAGCTTCTACCAAAGGACCTGCTCTGATACCAATTGTTGGAAATAATACTGAGAGGGGGGGGGGGGTGAATCAGTATTATCACATCAATAAAACTTTTTCATTTCCATATTCAGATTCATATATGCTACTTCCACAACTTCTTATGATTCAGTTATTTGATCCTTAATGAGTGCATTAGAACATTATCAACCATATTAATAGTAAATAGGTGCAGTAAAATAGAACAAATCATCACACATAAGCCACACACATGAACACCATGATATAAGGTGGAAACCCAATGTGGGAGAAAACCACCTGCTGCAAGTCATCTCAATCTTCTTCTTAATAAGAAAATCCTTTTACAATATTTCTGTACTGGTGCAGTCTTATACCAGTGCGCAGGCTTCTACCTGCAGAGAGCTACAACCCCCATAGTTCTTGTACTAGCCGATCCATTTACTAGTACACAGGCTGCTACCTGCTACAATGCTCCAAAGTTTTCAACTACTACTGGAAGGGAGCTACCACCCCCGTAGCTCTTGTACTAGCTAAGATACTAGTACGTAGGCGCCGGCCTACAATCTTCTCTCCTCCGGGTACCATGTTTCATACATTTTCAGACTGGATACACCTGAAGCACAACACATAATCTGAAAGGCCACGTTTCATCCAATTTTCATACTGGACCCATAAATATCATTGAAGCACATAATCAATCAATCTTCTGAATCATCCAATCACCGGATCAATACATATACAAGGATAATATGAGTGTTAGCACCCAGATCTAGTCCATCAGATCACATAAATATGAGTCATTATGATTCTGATCCAATATTAGTTCTCATCCATCAATACTGAAGCTAAACACACTCAACCAAACAGGATATGCAGAATACTGACACCTTTAAACTATCATCAGAACCCATCAACAACCAGAACCACCTGTGACTTCAAATATCATAACAATGAACCAAACCTCCATACATACGCGCTTACACCAAAGCCAACCCGCGTACAGATCTATAAATATTCAAACATGACTTGTAGCGATTTCAAACTTAAGTTATACCCAGTTCAGATCATTACAAGCGTCAGTATACAGATCTAGAATAAGCATAATCAAATATATAGAGATAGTTCATTTCAAACCATTTGATCCCGATCTATCCTTAGATCTTGTTCTCCATCAACCGGTGAGATCCCTCTTTAGCTCAGATCTAGATCTGCACCATAACCCAATCATAGTATTCCAGATCTAGCACTTTATCAGATATTCAATAATTCAGATGATGCTTTGCCAAATGATCTCCTTCCTCTTTTATAGCCTTAGTCCTTTCTCAATACCACGGTCCAAAACCATAGGATCAAAAAACTGTTGGACTAATACCATGAACCAACCATGAAAGTGCGTGAGATCAACACTTTTGGATGCAATACCACGGACCAAAACCATAGGATCAAAAACTGTCGGACTAATACCATGAACCAACCATGAAAGTGCGTGAGATCAACACTTTTGGATGCAATACCACGGGCCAAAACCATAGGATCAAAAACTGTCGGACTAATACCATGAACCAACCATGAAAGTGTGTGAACTTTTCTCTTGCATGAAAGTGCGTAAACTTTTCTCTACATGAAATAAACTTTTCTCTGCATAAAAGTGCGTGAACATTTCTCTACATGAAATAAACTCTTCTCTGCATAAAAGTGCGTGAACTTTTCTCTACATGAAATAAACGTTTCTTTGCATAAAAGTGCGTGAACTTTTCTCTACATGGGATAAACTTTTCTCTGCATAAAAGTGTGTGAACTTTTCTCTACATGGAATAAACTTTTCTCTGCATAAAAGTGCGTGAACTTTTCTCTACATGGAATACACTTTTCTCTGCATAAAAGTGTGTGAACTTTTCTCTACATGGAATAAACTTTTCTCTGCATAAAAGTGCGTGAACTTTTCTCTACATGAAGGAAACTTTGTTGCACTATAATTTATCAAATAAATTTGCTGCACTATAATTTATCATTTGTGTGATTTGCCATCATGGACAACACTTGTCTCATAATGCCAACAATCTCCCCCTTTGGACTTGTCATACTGAGAATTGTCATCTGATATCTCTTCCGTAGATTCATCTAGATATATATAAGTGAGTTGATCTTCTATGAGTTGTTTGCCATCAAGTACAACACATGCATCATAATGCCAACATGTGGACTTCAGAAATCTCAACAGGGCTTCTTTGAAAGATAACTATCCATCGCCTAAGATGGATCATGTGTTGCAGAAGGTAACAATATCTTTTAGAATGTCAATCCTAGATGGATTTTCTGGTTATAACCAGGTAACTGTGGATAAGGAGGATCAGAAGAAAACAACATTCACAACTCCCTGGGGAACATTTATGTATGCCAAAATGCCTTTCGGATTGATGAATGCAGGTGCTACATTTCAAAGGGCTATGGACATTGCTTTTGTTGGAGATAAGTTTGTAGTAATATATTTGGATGATATTACTATTTTCTCAAAGTCTGATGAAGAACATTTGGATCATTTGAAAAGGACTTTTGATAAATGTAGAAGATTTGGACTTTCCTTAAATCCCAAGAAATCCATTTTTTCTCTGGAAGAAGGAAAACTATTGGGACACATTGTTTCTAGAGGAGTGACTGTGCAGAAAACACCATTGCCTAGGAGTAAAAAGGATATTCAAAAGTTTCTGGGAAAGATAGACTTCCTGAGAAGATTTGTATCCAACTATGTTGAAATTTTAAAAGAAATTACTAATATGATAAAGAAGGAGAATGAAGTGAATTGGACCAAACAAGCTAGAGAATCATTTTCTAGGATTAAAGAGGCATTACAGGCAGCTCCAGTCTTAACTAGGCCTGATTACCAAAAGCCTTTCCAAGTCTTTTCATTTTCATCATCAAGTTCAATAGCTGCTGTCTTATTGTAGAAGAATGATGAAGAGAGAGCAGCCAATTGCATTCTTCAGTAAGATTCTTAGGGATTCTAAGCTGAAATATAATATTCTTGAGAAACAAGTGTATGCTTTGGTAAAAGCCCTGAAAGATTTTAGAACTTATGTGTTGCAGTCCCAAATCATTGCTTATGTGCCAAACGCTGCAATGAAAGATGTATTACTACAGGGAGATGTAGAAGGTAGAAGAGGAAAGTGGATTGCCAAGATCCAAGAATATGATTTGGACATAAAACCCACAAAGTTGGTGAAAGGACAAGTATTGGCAAAAATGTTGACAAAATCAAACTTTCAAGCATTGGGAATTAACTTGTTAGCACTTGTGGATGAAAAAGTAGCTGAAGAAAGTGAAGGAGAGCAAGATCCAGGTATGAAGATTAGGTATAAATTTTTGTGTTTAGAATGGTATAAGCATATAATTCATTATTTGTGCTTTCTTTCTTGTCCCCAATCCTTAGATAGAACAAATTATAGGGAACTAAAGATCAAGGCACAACCATATGTGATTATGGAAGGTAGATTATATTGGAAGGATCCTATTGGAATTTTATTGGTATGTTTAACAGAGGATGAATTTACAGAAACAATCAAAGATTATCATGAGGGGTTTTGTGGAGGACATTACAGCTGGAAAGTAGCTACACATAAGATCCTTCAGGCAGGAATTTATTGGCCTACTTTATTTGGTGATACATATAAGTTTGTTAGAAGTTGTTAGAAGTGTCAGCTTTTTGCTGAGAAAAAGAGATTAGCCCCTTTACCTTTGATTCCAGTTTTCATATAGGAGCCATTTAGACAATGGGGATTGGACTTTATTGGAGAAATCATTCCACCTTCAAGCAGATAGCACAGGTGGGTTCTCACAGCAACTGATTACTTCACCAAATGGGTAGAGGCAATTCCTACTAAGAGAGAAAATGATCAGATAGTAATGAAGTTCCTGGAGGAAAATATTTTCAGCAGATTTGGATGCCCCATTAAAATTATAACAAACAATGCTCAAGTTTTCAATTCAAGTAAGTTCATTGTTTTTTGTCACAAGTATAATGTTATTTTGTTCCATTCAACAGATTATCATCCTCAGGGAAATGGATTAGCTGAATCTACTAACAAAAATTTGATGAAGTTCCTTAAGAAAACCATTGTAGAAAATCAAAGCGATTGGGATTCTAAGTCAAATTTTGCTCTGTGGGCTGCTAGAGTAACTACAAGAAGATCTATAGGGAAATCACCTTTTGAATTAGTATATGGAACTCAGGCTCTATTTCCAAGTCAACTTGTGAAGCCGGTGATTGCAATGATTTAGGAGGTGAAAGAAGAACCAAATGCTTTGATAAGAAGAATGAAAAAAGTGGTGGAGCTAAGCGAGAATAGGGACAAGGTAAGAGACAACTTGATTATGTATCAATCCAAGATGAAAAATATTTTTGACAGAAAAGCCAAGGAAATTGATTTTAAAGTTGCAGATTTAGTATTGAGATGAGATACCAAAAGAGAAGAGAAGGGTAAACATGGGAAGTTTGATCCTCTCTAGTATGGTCCTTTTAGAATTTCTGAAGTAAGATCCAATAATACCTTCATTATTGAGAATCTTGATGGTGAAACTCTATAGCTACCTGTCAATGGGCAATACCTAAAGCATTACTTCTAGTTCTGAAGAATAAGCATCATTTCATTGTAAATACAGGAGTGAAATCAATGTACAAATGCCATAGCATTTCAATTTATGCAAAGCAATAATGACTCCATGCTTGAGGTGAAGGCACTAATCTGTGGTTCTTAGTGCTTATGTGGAAAAAGTACTATCCCCAGGTGGAGCCAAATGTTGTAACATGCATTTTTGTTGCTTGTAGTATTCATTTTTCATAGAAGAACTTGAAAATATTTCAAAAATAGATAAAAGCAAATGGAAGGAGTGATAATGGTATATCGGGTATGTTTTCTTTGTAAAGGAACAAGCAAAAATAAAATAATCGGCCCCGGTATAGCCAAGGATTAAGCCAATGGTTATATGGATGTATATGTATGTATGTATGTATATATATATATATATATATATATATATATATATATATATATATATATATATATATATATATATATATATATATATATATATATATATATATATATATATATATATATATATATCGATATATATACATATATATATATATATATATATATATATATATATATATATATATATCGCAAAGCATAAATATATTAGATTTACAAAGGAAACAAGTGTTAAAGTTAAAGGCTTGGACTTGAAATATATATATTATGCTTTATAAATTTCATCGGGTTCACTGCACTACAGAACTATGAATGTTGGGTACCATCGATTGCAATATGGGATGGTCGGACCAGAAATATATATATATATATATATATATATATATATATATATATATATATATATATATATATATATATATATATATATATATATATATATATATCTATCTATATATATATATATATATATATATATATATATATATATATATATATATTTTATTGTAAAGTCTTGGCGGGTTTGTTATATCGAAAAGCCCTACATTTTTATATGTATTTCTATTATAAAGGATTATAATAGAAATAAGCACTGAACAGGTTGGACTGAGACGTATATATATTATGTTTTATAAACCCTGGTGGGTCTAGGAGGCGTACGAAAAGGGGGATTTAAAGTTACAAGTGGGATTTCGAGCAGAGAAAAAATGGTAAGTAGTTTTTATTGGAGCTCACCCGATCCCACTTATCATTTGACACATAGCAGCTAGGTGGAGAGAGAAAACCACCCATTTCGGGCAGATATTCTTCGGGCTTATGTCCCACCCAAAATCTTTATAGATCATTTGATCCAAAAAGTGCAGATCTACGGTGGGGATATATTGGCAGAAAAGGTATGCCTCAATAGTTGTGCGGAGCCTGTATTAAAAGTGGAAAAAGCATGTTTTATGGAATATTTCTATTATAAAAGGTATATAATGGAAAAAGTGAAAATATGAAGGATTTATGCATAAGTCCAATATTACCATAGTTATGTGGCTTAAGGGTGTGTAAAGTTAAGTTTTGCAGTGATATATCGGGTTGATTGCGATTTGCAATGGAAGTCAATAGAGCGCTGAACGGGCGGATTTGACAGATTTGTAAAGCAATATTAACTCTTTTGAATTCCGTATTAATCAAAGGTTCGCGTTAATTTCACTGTGTAAAGTGGAAAATCATGGTTAGAGCCGAATCTGAAGAGGAAGACAATTGGGTATGTTTTCTTTGTTTTTTTGGCCAACCAAAATGTCCATGTAAGCCCAAGATTACACAAGCTAAATGCATTTCATTATGGCTAAAACAAATTAACCATCATTAGGGAATTTACAGAAGAATTCAACAGTGGATTAATAGAGCAAGCCAGTAGTTATCGTCCCCTTCTAAATTCAGTTATGTTCCTTTTATTTCATGTTCTTTGGGGTGTCCTTTACCCTCTGTAAAATTATGTAATAGTTTTTACTTCATATAGTTAGAGAAGCAGTTAAATAATTTGGGCAGTTTTAGAAATAAAAAACTGTTCCATAATGTATAAAAAGAGGAAAATTTACAAAGAAAGGATTGGAATTTTCGAGAGCTCAGAGACTAGGCCACTGTATTCCTGATATCATCGTTGATTAATGAAAGAATAAGAAGTTTCCATGAGTTGTTGGGTATAATTTTGTAACCTTCTTAGTCATGTGTCATGTTATGTTTTCTTCTTTCAAGTATAGTAATGAAGTTGTAGGTCTTTATTTTCTTATATAGATAAACTTAAAATTCCTTAAAAGAGCGCTCCTATACTTGAAGTTTCCACCTTCCTTTCTAAGTTATAGATAATAGTTTCTTTGAAAGACCAGAATATTATCTTTAACTTCTCCAAGAGTCACAGATAGTAGTTTTTGTGTTAAGCAGCATATTGTCTATGATTCAGTTCTCATTTTCATAATTCTTCTAAGTTACAGATAGTAGTTTTTGTGAAAAACCAACATATTATCTTTAACTTCTCCTTTAAGCTTTCTTCACTCATCATTTATATCTAGCAACAAATGGAATTCTGAGATGTTACGGTCATACATGTATTAAGGGTTAAAGACCAAGTTTTCTGGGTCCTTCATTTGAGAACACAACATATATTTAAGTGACAAATAAGTGACAGAAAATAATATTTATTAATGTCTTAAGCACAATTTCTCTACAGCCAAGAAATTGGCTTCTTAAGGAACAACATATACATTAGGGCACACAAGGACAAAATGAAGCAATGGATGAAGCTCCCATTTATAGCCACTGACAATGCCATATTCACTATCTTGGAGACATGGCCTCTAAAATGGTGCGCTCCCAACCTGACAGAATTTGAGAAGGAGACAGCGTAAAAGAAGAAGGACAATGCAAAACTGTGCGTCACACAATTGGCCGAGAAAAGGTAGCAGGAAACAACAACAGCTAAGGAAAGGGTAGCCTGGGAGGTGACACAAAAAGCTGCAGAGCAGACAAAGGTTGCACAAGAAACAACAACAACACAGACAGCAGAAGAAGCAACATTGAAGGCAGATGAGGACCAAGAAACATCCTCATAGGGGAAGGAGGCAGAGGAAGCAGAAGCAACAAAAGGGAGTGTGGATCCAGGGACCACGTCCACACAAATGAAGTGCCCACATGTGGCAGATAGGACTGCGGAAGAAGGTTAAGGCCTTGAAGTTGGCCATTGACCCGATCATCTTAACTGAAGGTGACGTCCATGACATCAGTGAGACGGTTCGCGATGTTACTAATGAGGCCCTTCAGGAGTTTATGCAGGAGCACCAGACTATGTTGGGGGCCCTCAGGGCGTAGCTACAGGAGTTACAGGTGCGACCCCCTCACGTGGGCACCCTTTGACCCACCTTGTAGCAAAATCCTCGACAGTGGAGTAGATGTTGCGCGCACGGATGGAAAACACCATAGTTTTAATAGAAGGAGCACTAGTAGGAGCAAATGAGACCGAAAAATTTGTGGTTAACCTGATCAAAGGCCTTGGCCTTAATATGGCTGCCCTTCCATGAGAGACACTATATCAGCTACAGGATAGGATAACGACAGAGTTGTGCACTAGGGAGAGCCACGTGACCCAAGTTCTCAGCAAACAAAAGATTAACATGGAACAACTCAGTCTATAGCATGACGAATTGGTGTCGCAGAACCAATAGTTGGCGCATGTGGTATATGATGCTTGCTGACACATCCAAGAGCTCACCATCCCAGTAGATCTACTAATAGAGGTATAGATTCACAATTTGTCAACCAGAGTTCGCAAGGCTAGAGAAGAAATGACCAAGGTTTAGCTAGAGCTGAATCTTCATATCACCGAGCTGCGATTAAATGCACAACCTTCCACTCCCCTGGAGGTCCGAGAACAGCACGCTAGCACTATTATAGCGGGATTGGAAGAAATTGGAGGTGCAGTGCAAGATTGTACCACCTTGTTGGAGCAAGCATTGGAGCAAGCATTGAGGTCCTCACAACTCTGCAGGAGGACCCCAACCTCCAGCGCCTGGAGACAGAGGCGCGAGAACTGCAACAAAAATACGACACTTTCAGAGGAACTACGCAGACACTAGTCCTCACATAGTGGCTTGCAAGGATGCAGCAAGCCAAGGCATTGAAGGAATAGGTGGATGCGGCACAACACAAGGAGGTAGTTCTCAAAGTGCACGTCCAGCTGTGGATCAATAAGGCTTTCACTATCACAACAAACATTGAAGGGAAGTTGGCACACATACAAGGGATGCACACATTAATGCAGAGAAGTGCCCCAGACATGGAGGTCTGGGAACAGAGGATGCAAAAGATCCAGCAAGCAGTGGCTCAGTGCGCTGTCGACATCAGCACAGTGCAAGGTTAGTTGGAGGAACTCCATGCCAAGATCGCCACACCAACTGAGTGACTCCATGCCAAGATTTCCGCACCAACCGAGTGACTCGAGGGTGAGTCACGATGTTTGTGTTGGGGGCCTATTGGGCATGGAATCCCCCCGAGGCATGTTTTTGGGCTCAAAGCCCATGTTTTGACTAAATAATGTTGTAACGCCCTATGAATTGTGGGCGCAGAAGTGTTTTAGAATCATAGGGTTGTCCGCCCTAGTTTCGGATGTAATGTCGGCCTACACATGGTCCGTGAACCATGGGATTGTATAAATAGAGTGAGGCTCTAAGTGTAAGAGAAAGATAGAAAAAGATAGTGAAGTAGGATAAGGAAGTAGAAGCACAAAGCAAGTGTCTAAGTGTATCTTGGGTCGTAGGGTAGGAGAAGGCTCTGCAACTAAGTGCGCAAAGGCCTAGTTGTCTACAGATGAGTGCGTGGACCCCTGCAACTGAGTACGAAGGGCGGAGTCGAGTCTGTAACCGAAGAATAAAATAATAAAGAGAAGTTTTATCCAAATTCTGTATATCTATTTTTGAGTTATTACCTGTTGGATATCAATTGCAAATATACTGTTTATTTACTGTGTGCACTTGGATGAATGATTTATATTGCTAAGTATACTTTACACATGCAACTAAGCTAAGTTAATCAACTAACGGTGGAATACTAGTAAGGACTTGGGAAATAACAGTGTTCGACCCCCGAGTAGGGCTGTGTGAAGGTCGCATCACAGGCTGCGAGGTATAGGTAAGTGCACGTAGCAACATGCGCACAGGGCCGAACCATGAACCACTTGAACTCATTAGACATCTCTAGGGTGCAGAAACCTGGTTCTAGCACCCTCCCATATTACTTTGGGTGAGACCTCATTCCGTGCTTTGCGGACTATTTCTGAAAGGGCCAGTAGTACTAGGATTTGTTTGGCTAAATCACCTCTGAACCTGGGTTAGGCTCCAACAAGCCAACACTTATGTTTCATGTTGATGATGTGGGAAACATTATGGCCCTCCTTCGATAAATCACTTCCTATCGACTCCAACTCCTTATCCGAGAAGATGATATAATGGAGCTTGCATGCCTCAATGGTAGGTTCTTCACATTTGACAATAGGTTCACACCACTGGCCTTCGATCGAATGATTCTAGGAGTGTTCGAATTCAACGTCATTGTCCACACTTGTGGTTTTGCTATTGTACCTTGAGATCTATCGTCATCATTGGTGATTTCTATCATGCTAGTTAATTGTTTACATCGTTGACCAATAATTAGGTGGTTTCTACCATGTTCAACATCGAGACATCTATTCACATTATGAGATTCGTAATTTGGTTGGATTGAGTCAGAATTGTAGATGCTAGGTTTCGTTTGATAAATCCAGGCTACTTGGAGTTATTAAGTATTCATGATTGTAAACATGATCCTTTCTAGTCGGATGGCTGCATCCATGTCGTGGATCCATGTATTCTTAGATTCCTACTCTTTAGGCACACTTACATCAAAGATGTTAGATATATTGAATTATGTTTGATTTGTAGCTCCCCTTAAGCTGGTTCTCTATGTCCTTGCCTTTTCTTGTAAATCGCTCATGCCATCACTTCCTATTCTGTCTTCATGCTTTAGGAGTGTTGATAGTGCTGGACCCACCAACATTCAGGGGATCTCCCCGATATAAAGTCCCAACTAGACCTCACACCATTTGGTGTAGGACATCTAGTATGATGGTCCAATTGCCATTCTCTTAAAGTTTTTCCTTAGATATTTCTTGTTAGCACATGAGAGTGGTTTGCTTTGTCTTCAAACAACGAGGTTCACGTGCCTGGTGAGTGCTTAGTGTCGCCTGTGTCAAGGTTCTTTCACTACAGAGGGAGAGGGTGAGAGTGAGTCTCAAGTCAAAAGGGAATAGTCCCAACTCTATCAGAGACACACAACACAGTAGGACATGCGCAACTTCCAACGGAGTAGTCCACACATATATGACAGTCATAAAACACAAGGTGAATGGATAACACATACAATACCCAATAGAATAGTCCACATGAGTGCAATAGTTGTTATAACAAGTTTATGAAAATTAACCTATCGAGTGTCCAATGAAATAATCCGCACGAGTGAGACAACGTTAACAACTGATACAACACATTTCCAAGAGCATATGCACTAGAAAAACCAAAATAATTCAACTGTCTTAATACAGGTTAAAACCACACACATTAGAAGCGTCCAAAGAATAATCTTACAAACAAATACAATACATGTGTGAAAACATGCTGGCCTGTTAACAGGCTTCTGAATTAAGCGAAAGTTATAAGACACATCGATACACCATTAGATCACTAACCCCGATAGCGGGGCATTGGAGGCATTGCTCACTCCTCAAAGAAAATACTACAAACTCTCAAGGCTATGTGGGAGGAGCCAAGATGAAAATTCATGTGCATGTACAAATGAGGGGTATATATAGCCAAGGGTGTGTTGTGGCCACAACCACCACCCTATTAAAACCTGCTCTGGTAGCATATTTTAATGGGCCCCCTAGAAGCTCGATCTTTTATTTCTCATAATGATAACTCTCCGAATGCTTTGTTTTTATCCCAGGGGTTTTAACTCTCTGCCGAGTCAAATCTTCAATTCTTAATGGTTAAGACCCCCTTGAATAAATCTCTGTGGCATGATTCATTTATAGCCCAGTCTAGCCCTTCATTTATATCCTTCATTGGGACCTTTCAATCCTCATAAACCTTCATGGTGCTCTATGCCCACACATATAATCAACCGCCACTCTTTGCTATGGGTATATATGGACTCAACCCTCAAAACCTCTTATCGCGTCCTTATTTCTATATCAATGCTTTTATAATATAAATACTATGCAAATATGCATAACTTACCCTTTTTGCACTTCCTCAGTCTTTACATATCTCTCGATCCATGCCTTCATCGCATATCACTTTTTGCATTGGCAAAGGCTAAAGGTCCATCTCCCATGAATAACTACGATGTGATCAAGTCTCCAATCACATCACAACTTGCAATCGGTGCTCTCAACTAGTATATAGGCCCAAGCTTCAAAAATTTCGTGGTATGGTGGACCCGTCGGGATCATTAGCCGCAACATATATATTTTCGGGTCCAGCCTATCGCAAATTGCAATCAGCAGAACCCAAGGTTTATACATAAGGCGCGATGCCATATGGCGGACCCAACGATAATTATACGTCCGGTGTATAAGATTTTATGTCCAGCCTTATGGTGGCTACATGTTTTCTCGTGTCTTCCCATGTGTTCCGATAAAATATTGTGGTTCGGGTTTTCAAAGGAAAATCCCATATGGCAGACACGCCAGAACTATTAACCGTAGCAGATATATTTTTTTGTCTGGCCTATCGCATATCGTAATCGGCAGATCCCAAGGCTTATACATAAGGCGTGATGCGATGAGCGAACCCGACAATAACTATAGACTCGAGTGCATAGTATTTGAAGTCCAGCCTTATGGTTCGGATACGAGTTTTCTCGTGTATTCCCATGTGTCCCGATATAGTGTTGTGGTTTCGGTTTTTAAAGGAAAATTTGATAAAATGAATGGTCCAGGTTCAGCAACTTAATAATTATGATTTGCTCTGCATTGTGAGATTAAATGGAAACTGTGATTGAAGGCAAAGTTTGTTTGTGGGCATGTTTGTCATATTTCTCATATTCATAGCTAATATGAATTATTTCTACAAGTGAGTTCGAGTGGACCCGGTAGCGGATAAATGCAATTTATATCAAGATGACACCTTTGCACCACCGGTGTCAATATTGCAAAGACATACTCTGCAAGAAAGGGATACGAACTGCCATAGTGTATAATGGAGGCACTCTCTATGCTCAGTGGAAGCACTCACGACAGCGCTGATCCATCAAGATGTTATTACCTCTAGATACACCTTAAAGCAAGCCAGATGTGGGATGATGAGTGCAATGTCTTCAGTTTCCTTCAAGAAATGATAGGGAATAACATACACTCCATATAGGTACAGAGAGATGACACGCAACCATGCTCTCTTAATCGACGTCCTTTCATTTCCCCTAGAAAATAAAAAAATGCCCCAGCAAAAGTAGCCTCAAGGTGTCAGCAGTTTGGCAGACCGTTCTACATCCGTATATTTAATTTGTATATGGAGCAAGCTGGGAAGATGGAGGGTCAGGGGGATACAGAGAGCCAGTTTCTTCCTGCATAAGTATTACCTCTGGAGATGGAGGGAGGATCTTTTTTTGGGCAGAACAAATTTTGATTTATTGTGCTAATAAAGAAGATTGTTTGGGTCAAGAAGGAGCCTTTTGTTTCAGATTTATTTTCCTCTTCTTTCATGTGTTTAGAATCAGGGTGTTGTTGCTGGCATAAATATAAATGTGTTTTTCTTTGTGCATATTGATAACATACAGTTCATGATTATTCCTGGTTATTCGAATATAATTCAATAGCATGGTTAACTCATGAGCAGTCGCTAATTCGAAACCATATTAAACATCAGTTGCAAGTTTTATTTGTATGGAAAGGAATGTGTATTCCTGTATGAGTAATTAGATTGCAATTAAGATTTAATACAACCTTGTTCAACTGTGAACCAGTAATTGATTCATTTGGACTTGGAATCTATATATGATGTTTAATCTCTTTGCTATGCTCCTGTAGGATAGATTAGAATAGTTAGGACTAGCATAAGCAGGTAAGGTTAGTATAGATAGGATTTGATACATATAGGTTAGCTATTTCTTTTGTTGATTTAAGTGAAGTCTTCCTCTGGGGAGAAATCTTTCAACACCTATAATAGTTTACAGGATCCTTTAAAACTCATTGGAACTAGCCACTCCAAACGAAAGAAGATCTAATTGGGGCCTGTGATCAGTTTAGTACCCCTTGTTGGCATAGTGAAAATTCGTTGTGTTAACAAATTGGTGCTAGAAGGAGGGCCTAAACCACCATCCATAGCTTTTCAGGATTTCATCTATAAATGTCATGCATGGATTAGAAAAGATTAATGTATGGATTGTAAAGGTCTAAAATATCATTACACCCATTTGGAAGAACATCATTTTGAAGAAACAAAGATCCCTCTAAGTCTCAGTTTGGGTCACCCAAAGAAGAGACACTGTGGAAGTATCCTATCACTCAGGAACAACCAGTCAGAGTACTTACTCATTCCTACACTGGATCCCTATCTTAGCTCCTCATCTTTCATTCTTTACCTCTGACAGCTAAAAGAAAGCCAAGGATCCTTCCCATAAGCGAAGAGACATCTGCAACCCCTTCTCTTGAAGATATTGTGCTAGACTCTTTGCAAAGTATCGACACTCCTTGGGAAGAAATTCCTGAGGATTCCCCCTCTAAATTTAATCCCTAGCTTGATTTGGAAAATCCTAACAAAGAACGCCTAAAAGAAACCTTCAACCAGAACCTCCCTATCCATAATATGGCTAACATTCCCCCTCCAGGTGGGAATCTGCCTCTATCGCCCCCTCTAGGTGGGAATCAACCTTCACCGCCTCCTCTAGGTGGGAATCAACCTCCACCTCCTCTAAGAGCACTCCTTCCCTAGCTCACTCAGGATGCCATAGTGGTACCTAGGCAACAACATGCCTTACCCAAGAATGCAGAAAGAGTATTGCCTAAACTCGACCCTGAGCGAGGAGACAATGTTGATAACCATATTCACTCTTTCTTCCTAGCCATGCACATGTTGGGGGTAGCCGATGAAGATTTAGTATGTCACTTATTCCCTTTTACTCTGAGTGGTGCAACCTCCACATGGTACTTTAGCTTGAGAATAGGATCGATCACCTCATGGGATGCCTTTCAACAAGCCTTTGTAGACACGTTTGGTGATGACAAAACACCTGCAGCCTTAGTTTTCGAACTATCCCCTTTCAAAATGGAAACCAAAGAGAAGTTCAAGGATCTTAACATCCGGTTCAACACTTTTTTTAATAGAATCCTGGCTAATGCTAGACCTACTGATGAGGTGCTCATGGAATTCTACATCACTACTCTCCATGTCCCTATGGCGATGTGAGTCAAGAGGAGTAATGCACAAAACTTACAAGGTGCTATAGAGGAAGTAGTAAAAGTAGAGAATGAAATGATCAGTCTCACAACATGTCATCATATGACTGAAGGAAATAAAGCATCTCAGTCATCCAAGAAGAATAATGGGAGTGATAACAAAGTGGCTAAGACCAAAGAAAAGGACACCACAAATGTGGAAGGTTTGCATCGGATCATTAAGAGATTGACAAACACAGTTATCGATATGAAAAGGAATTTTGGAGAGAGTATAAATGGGAATGGAGGAGAGTATAACAATAGAAAATCCTTCAAACCTTTCTATCGTAAGAAGATGGAAGGTGGTCATGGTCAACTTGCGTTGCCTGCTCCACACAATGAAGGGAGTTTAAATACAGAAGAGCTAGCTCTTATCAGATCGCTCCTTACCAAAGAATAACCTATAGTAGAGCTGGAGCCAGAATAAGAAAATGAGGAAGAATACCAAGTAGAAGAGCCTTTGAACGAGGAATCTCAAATCAATGTACTGTGGGATTTCTATACAAATGAGAACGATGATGACGAAGGAGATAGTATGGCAAAATTCCACACTAATGAAATCCACACACAAAGTAAAGGGCCACTTGCGGGCATGATGAAGCCTATAGACCAGACAAAGAAAGATGTTCGCCCTTTGAAGGCATTCACTCTCAAAGTTCCTATCGAGAAGGGTAGACCTAGTGGTGATTCCAAGAGTACTCCAGTTGTAAACTATCCAGAGAAAGATAATACATCTCTCACTGCAACGAAGGTGACTCAAAATGGTAAAATCCCACCTAAGAATGAAAAATTCAGTATGTTTACTTTGCCCTACCCTATTTATAACATTGATTACAAAATTGTGGATGATCTTAAGAAATCTCGGGCTAATATCACATACTTTGATTTGCTAAAATTTATGCAACAAAGAGATCTGCTCTTGAAAGCTATGAATGAATGAAATTGCAAAACTCCCACCATCCTGAGTAGCCAAACCAAGAAGTTAGCGTCCAGACCTGTTAGTACCCCCAGTACAGCCCAAACACAATCAGCTACGGAAGTTACTCTGTCAAAAATGAATCGAACCCCCCAAGATGTCAGTGTGGCCATGATAGGAAGGAAATAAAAATCCATGACTCCACCTTTCCTTATCACATTTGAAATCTTCAACATGAACGTGCACAATTGCTTGGTAGACTCAAGTGCCTTGTCCACTATTATGCCTTACGTTGTTGCTAAAAGACTTCAGGCGATACCCGAGAAAATTGGAACTTGAATTATGCAATTGGATAGGACAAATGTGAAAGTAATTGGGGAATTGAAAGATTTGTTGATTCGGATGGCTACTAAACCACAATACACACAAGTCATTGACGTAGTTGTAGTCGACATAACTGAGGCTTATGGAATGCTGCTTAGTAGGGACTGGTCAGCAAAACTGAATGGATATTTTTCAACGGATTGGTCCCATCTCTTGTTGCCTCAGAAGGGAAAAGGTGATATGCTAAGAGTTGATCAAGAAAGATACATGAAGTATGTGGTGACGGAACTAAATAGCCCCAATGAACATGTAATGTTTACCAACTCTATCCTTGGGAATTATAGTTTTGACGTTTGTGCCATTGAAACCTATTTCGGAGAATTCCATGCAGAGACAGTTGAAGAAACTGTGAAAAAAAAATAGTTGGAAGCTCTCCCCCGTAGTCCAACTTATGAGCCACCCTGTAATAAAGTAGATGATAGAACCAATTTTGTAGGAAGCAGTTCATCTAATGTAACATTAGATTCTATTTTTTGGGCACTCTACTTTGATGGTTCTAACTACTTTGAAGGTGCAAGTGCTAGGAGCATTCTCATTGACCCGCAAGGGAACCGACATCTGATTGCCAGTCGGTTGGAGTTCATGTGCACCAACAACACAAAAAAATATGAAGGCTTGCTGCAGGGCCTGAAAAAAGCCATTGATATGAAGGTAAAAAATCTTAAAGTTTTTGGTGACTCACAGATAATTGTGGACCGGGTAAGGAAGAGGATACACTGCAATTTGCCACACCTGGTAAGATACCAACATGAGGTATGGAGCTTAATTGAAAATTTTGATTCTTTCAATATCACATACATACCTCGAAGGAAAAACCGAGACGTCGATCTGATGACTGGTATGGCTGCGAAACTTTTGCTTGATCTAAGATTAAACAAGAATAAATATTATGTTGAATTGATTTTCAGACCATCCATGCCTGATAACATCTCAAATTGGTAGGTGTTCGAAGGTGATGAACAAATCCTGGAGTTCCTACATTGCGAAAGGACATTCAAAAATGTGGTCATTGATGAAAAAGAGCATGACAAGCATATGGATGGGAGTAAAGATAAGGAAAAAGATCACCCTAATATAATTTCCAGATTAGTTTTCAAAATGGAGCACTTTTATGACCTGCATGATAAATTCAAAAAGCCAACTAATTGCAAAACACATAGCTCATCCATGAAGTACGAGTCAGTCAACCTTGGAACCGAAGAAGACCCAAAAAATGTTAATTTGGCCTTGGGATGCTCTCCATGAGAAAAGGCTACATTTGTGAAACTATTTAAAGAGTACAAGGATGTCTTTGCATGGACATATAGTGACTTAAAAACCTTTGATACCAACATTATGCAACATGTGATTCCATTGGAGAAGGATGTTAGGCCATACCAACAAAAGCTTCACAAGATGCATCCAAGCCTGGAACCATTGGTGAAGAAAGAATTAAACAAAAGGCTGGATGCCAAAATCATTTTTCCTATCAGGCACACCCACTGGGTAGCCAATCTCGTGCCAGTAAGGAAGAAAAATGGAGACTTCAGGTTTTGTATCGATTTCAGAAACCTAAACAAAGCATCGCAGAAAGATAACTATACTGTCTCTTCTATGGAACACATTCTTCAATGCGCTTCTGGGTTTGAAATGTTGTCCCTATTGGATTGGTTTTTGAGATATAATCAAGTGTTGGTGGCAAATGGAGATCAGCTTAAGAAAACCTTCAACACTAAATGGGGCACTTACGCATATCGCAAAATGTCGTTTGGACTTATTAATGTTGGCACCACGTTTCAGAGAGTTATGGACATAGTTTTATGAGGATTGATTAACAGATCAATAATGGTTTACATGGATGACATTACTGTGTATTCATATCACAAAAGGGATCATATTTATCATCTGAAACAAATTTTCAAAAATTGCCGAAGATACGGAATATCGTTGAATCCCAAGAAGAGCGTCTTCGCAGTTACAGAAGGGAAACTACTGGGTCATATCCTCTCTAAAGAAGGGATTGTTATTGATCCTGAAAGAATAGAGACCATCATGAGAATACAACCCCCTGCAAATAAAAGGGCAATGTAATCTTTCTTCGGGAAAATTAATTTTGTTAGGAAATTTGTTTCAGGTTTTGCAAAAATAGTGCATCCCATGTAGCTAATGATGAAGAAAGAAATTGTGTATAGGTGGAGCGATGAAGCTAAGAAATCATTTTAGCAAATTAAGGAGGCCATCGTAGAAGCTCCTGCATTGGTCAGCCCCAATTTCGACAAGGAATTCTTCTTGTACACTTTCACTTCTGATGTTTCATATGTCGCAATCCTCACTCAAAAAAATGATGATGGCAATGGTGTCCCTATTTCTTAGATGAGCTCTAATCTTCAGGGAGTAGAACTGAACTACCCAGATGTGGCGAAATAAGGCTTTACGGTTTTTAAAGTCGTAAAACATTTCTATCCTTATTTATTAAAGGCCAGGACTAAAGTAATCGTTCCCCATCCTGCTATAAGAGCCCTCTTCATGCAGAAAGAAATGAGTGAATGGAGAGGAATTGGATAACCGCCCTTCAAGAATATGACCTCGAGATTAAGCTAGCAAAGATAGTTCGAGGGCAAGGACTATGTGAGTTCACGGCAAAAGCCTTGGCAGATAACGAAGGGGCGTCCGAAGAACTAGAAGCGCAGAGCATACGGAATGCACAAGTAGAATTTAGGGAGGAGCCCCTATGGATTAATGAGACATTGATGTGTAAGCACGAAATGTCAGAGGTCCCTTTGGACCCTGAGTCGTAGTATTACGACATATTATTTTATTTAGCTCGGGGATCATGTCCCGAGCACATGGATGTATCACGAAGGAGAGTGCTCAGATTGAAATCTATTCAGTGTCACTTGGACAATGACACATTATACAGAAAAAATTATGATGGAGTTTGGTTGAGGTGTTTGGAAAGGGATGATGCCGATCATGTCTTGAAATAAATGCACGACGTCCCAGCAGGTGGTCACTATGGAGGCGAGACCACTTCTCACAAAAAATTAAGAGCTGGATGTTATTGGCCCACAATGTTTAGAGACTCGCATGCCTATGCTCGGAAATGCAAAGTATGTCAAACTGTCGCAAGACAAGAAAGAAAGCCAGTCGTCCCCCTCAGGCCCGTTATGATTCATCGCCTGTTCCAGTAATGGGGCCTAGATGTCATAGGTGATATCACTCTGAAGTCTTCACAGCAACATAAGTATATAATCAAAACAACCGACTACTTTACCAGATGGACCGAAGCCATCCCACTTCGAAAGGTCAATGAAGACGAGGTAATATCTTTTATTTCAAAATTTATTATCAACAGGTATGGCATCCCTGGCGCTCTCATATTTGATAATGCTTCTTACTTTTCATCACTAAAATTGACTGAATTTGCTATCGATAAATCAATTCACATAAAGCATGCATCAAACTATTACCCCCAGGGAAATGGAGTTGCAAAGTCCTCAAATAAAAACCTCATTCGCATAATCCGTAAATCTTTTGCCGACAACCAAAGGAATTGGCACAACACTCTAACAAACACCCTTTGGGCCGATAGGGTCACCCCAAAAGTGTCCTTAGGAAACTCCCCATACTTCCTCGTCTATGGATAGGAAGCCATCTTTCCTTCCAATGTTACCCTTCCGTCTTTACAACTCCCCCAAGATTCAAGAGGAACCCCTTGAGCCTTACTTCAAAAAAGGATCAACCAACTGGTGAGGTTGGGGGAATTGAGAGATAAAGCCAGAAATAAATTTAGAAATCATCAAATGATTGTGAAGAGATGGTTTGATTGCCATTTTATAGGAATAAAGATTACCAAGTAGGAGAGCTAGTCCTGAAATAGGACAAGTTGAGTGAGCCAGAAGGTAAGCACACGAAATTCCAACACTTATGGTTGGGCCTGTTCCAAATTGAGGAAAAAATTGGTTAGGGAACTTACAGATTGAAAAATTTACAGGGAGAAACTGAAAAACTCCCTGTTAATGGTCAACATCTTAAGAGATACTTCCAGTAACCACCACATGGTGGTTACCTCTTGAGTAAGTTAGGATTCATTTTTATTTTTTCTGTTAGCTTAGTTATATTTTCGCCCTGTCCGTTCTTGTTTTTTCCACAAAGTTTATTTTCCTTCTGTTTTGAATTTCAATCCTTTTAGTCAATTGATTTTGGTCTTTCAGTCTTGTTTTCACCTTTTATAACCCTCTTCTGATTACCCTCATTCACTACCTTTATCTTTTTTCTTCCCTCATTAACCTATTGATGAGTCTGCCAATCCTAAATTCATCATTACCTTGAAAATCAAGAAAACTTTAAATGAGCCTATGAGAACTAGAAAATCAGCGGTGTAACTCAAATCAAAGCCACTCATTGGCATCTGTTGGGAACTAGGTAGGATCTGTTGATAACCTGGATACCTGAAGCATGTAGGGGCATCTTTATAAAACGAAAAATGTGTAACCACAACTGGACTGGCATGGCGGAACGCTGCATTTTTAAAATCCCAACCAGACCTAGTCTATACTTTCCTATGAGGTTTGCAGTTATTCTCGATTAGTTCCATCCACCACACTAAAATTTCCAATATCTGTGATCTACAAGTAAACCTCCTTTCATGGGCTAAGCTCACTATCACTTATCTTGTGGAAAATCCAATTGTGCTCTAGTCCTTGTGCCTGAAACTGGAAGGACTTATTGAAAAGAAAATGAAATGTTGAAGTCCTTGTGGCAATCTGGAAGGATAGGTTGTTTGGGAAGCCGGTTGGAGTAGGGACTGTTGCTGGACTCAGAGTACCGGTTGACACAGCAAGCCCAACCTTTCTTAAGCAATTTAAAAATATCGCATGATCCATGAATGTGCCCTATTCAACGATACGAAAGTAGAGCACTAAAATTCTTACATAAAGTGTAGATAAACATATCTACATCAAGTTTGATGAGCGTTAAAGAGCTGAGGTACACACCTAAACAGGTATTGATAGACCGGTGATGGCCCCGAAAGGAATTTGAAAGTAGAAAACAAGTAAAGGAAGGTCAATAAATCCCATAATACGACCATGGGAGAATGCCTGTCAAAACCCTATTAGTAAGTAGAAGCTATTTGTCTTTATCTCGCCTAAAGCTATTAATGCTAAAGTGGAACCCATGCCTATCCATATATACAGTTTGCATTTAAAGTTTATCTTAACAGCCTAATGTTCTATTGATCCAAAGTTTATTTGGTAATAGAAATAACTGGTTCACTCAGCGGTTCGCCATTTGTTGTGGCCACAAACACCCCCCTATTAAAACTTGCTCTGGTAGCATATTTGAATGGCCCCCCTAGAAGTTTGATCTTTTATTTCTCATAATGATAACTCTCTGAATGCTTTGTTTTTATCCTAGGGATTTTAACTCTACCAAGTCAAATATTCAATTCTTAATGGTTAAGACCCCCCTTGAATAAATCTCTATGGCATGATTCATTTATAGCCCAGTCTAGCCCTTCATTTATATCCTTCATCAGGACCTTTCAATCCTCATAAACCTTCATGGTGCTCTATGCCCACACATATAACCAACCCCCACTCTTTGCTATGGGTATATATGGACTCAACCCTCAAAAACTCCTATCGCGTCCTTATTTCTATATCAATGCTTTGATAATAGAAATACTATGCAAATATGCATAACTTACCCTTTTCACACTTCCTCGATCTTTACACATCTCTCGATGCATGCCTTCATTGCATATCACTTTTCGCATTGGCAAAGGCTAAAGGTCCATCTCCCATGAATAACTGTGATGTGATCAAGTCTCCGATCACATCACAACTTGCAATCGACGCTTTCAACTAGTATATAGGCCCAAGCTTCAAACATTTCACGATATGGAAGATCCGCTGGGATCATTAATCGTAGCATATATATATTCGGGTCTGGCCTATCGCAAATCGCAATCGGAGGAACCCAAGGTTTATACGTGAGGCGCGATGCAATATGGTGGACCCGACGATAATTATACATCTGGGTGTATAGTATTTGAAGTCTGACCTTATGGTCGGCTACGGTTTTCCCATGTATTCCCATGTGTTCTGATAAAATGTTGTGGTCCGGGTTTTTAAAGGAAAATCTGATAAAATGAATGGTCCAGGTTCAACGGCTTAATAATTATGATTGCTCTGTATTGTGAGATTAAATCGAAATTGTGATTGAAGGCAAAGTTTGTGTGGGCATGTCTTTCATATTTCTCATAATCATAGCTAATATGAATTATTTCTGCAGGTGAGTTCAAGTGGACCCGGTAGCGGATAAATGCGATTTATATCAAGATGACACCTCTGCACCACCGGTGTCGATATTGCAAAGATATACTCTGCAAGAAAGGGATATGAACCACCATAGTGCATAATGGAGGCACTTTCTATGTTCAATGGATGCACTCATGACAGTGCTGATCCATCAAGATGTTATTACCTCCAAATACACCTTAAAGCAAGCCAGATGTGGGATGATGAGAACAGTGTCTTCAGTTTCCTTCAGGAAATGATAGGGAATAACATCCGCTCCATACAGGTACAGAGAGATGACATGCAACCACGCTCTCTTAATCGAGATCCTTTCATTTCCCCCAAAAATAAAAAAATGCCCCAGAAAAGGTAGCCTCAAGGTGTCGGCAGTTTGGCAGACCATTCTACATCCGTGTATTTAATTTGTATATGGAATAGGCCGGTAAGATGGAGGGTCAGGGGGATACAGAGAGTCAGTTTCTTTGTTATGAAATCAGCTCACAAAAAGAAAGAAAAGATAGTTTAATGCCTTAGAATTCAGCCTCTTCGAGGGGGCAACCTCCTTTACATTACACAAATGAATAATTCTTGGATGATACAAATGAAAAGACCTCCTTTCTATATATAGGAGTCTAAGGGGTCATAATATAATTAGAGCCGACATAACAATAATAATGTAAGGGCCCAATAATAACAATAGTGGGCTTCTATGGGGCAGAATAGTAACAATATGGGCACCACATGGGTACATCAATATAATAAGGGGGTTGTACTAATAACAATAAGGGGTTACAATAGTAGTATAGGGGCCTAACATGCCCCTCTCCTTCAAAAAGTGTTGTCTTAAACGCTTGAGTAGTTCTTGATGCTTCTGCATAAAATTCTTGTCCTCCCATGTGGAATCTTTAGTGGGTAAGTTCTTCCACTTGATGAGATACTCTGAAATTGATCAATTTTGTAGCTGTCAGGTTCTTGTTTCTGTGACTGCTCTAGGTTCCAATATGATTTTTCTTTCCTCTTCAAGTTTTGGCAATATTGTTTGAATATGGATCTTCTGCAACTTTTGAATGAGTGGTCATACTTCTTCATCCTTCTTCCATTCATCCCTTGCTTCATTTATCCAATCTGGATGGACAATAGAAATAGCACAAAACAATGCTTTCACATCCTCATCCTTTCTTGAGAGTGCATCTGCAACAAAATTTTGCTTCCCTTTTCTAGAGATGATGTTAAAGTCATAACCCAACATATTTGTGACCCATTTTTTTTGTTCTTCTAAAGATAATAGTTGTTGTAAAAAGTATTTAAGACTATCATGATCCGTTTTTACCTTGAAGTGTCTTCCCATTTGGTAAGGTTGCAATTTCTTAAGTGCATATAGTATTGCGAACATTTCCTTCTCATAAATAGCTTACCTGAGATGTAGCAGTAAAAATACCCAGTCACCTACATCAAAACATGTTTCACTACGATGTTGATCTACCTGTTATTTCATTCGTTTTTGCACCAAAGTGGTGTTATCCTTTAAAAGTTGGAGAAATTCTTGTTGATGCTCGATGTGATCTTTCACTGCTTGAGCCTTTTTCTTCTTGATATGTCCTTCTATCTTTAGAGTTTGAGGAGTGGTAATTTCTTCCAATCCTTTACAAGATATGGTCAGATTCATTTCTTGATGCTCGATGTGATCTTTCACTTCTTGAACATTTTTCTTCTTGATAAGCCCTTCTATCTTGATAGTTTGAGGAGTGGTAATTCCGACCAATGAATTACAAGATTTGGTTGGATTCATTTCTTCTTTATCGATGTGATCTTTCACTTCTTGCACCTTTTTCTTCTTGATATGTCCTTCATCTTGAGATTTTGAGGAGTGGTAATTCTTGCCAATGCTTTACAAGATATGGTCTGATTCATTTCTTCTTTCTCTGGGGTTGGGTCCAAGCGTATATCCTCTTCTTTTGATGTTTCTTAATCCTTTTCTTCCTCCTCTTCATACTCTGTGTAAAATAATTTCTTCTCAGCACACTTATGACCTTTAGTGCATTTTCTATCACAATTGTAACAAAGCCCTTTTTCTCTTTTTTCTTCCAATTGTTGTGGTCTAACCCTTGTAGGTTGTGGAAGGCTAGGAGAAAAAACACTTCCATCTTTATAGTTGTGAGGGGTAGACTTCCTTGTTGCCATAATTTTACTTTCCACTACGTAACAAAGCCCTTTTACTCTTTCCAATTGTTGTGGTGTTGCTCTAAAGAAGGTGTTGCTCTTTGTATCCTCATAATGTGCTATCATTTCCTCTGTGAAAATTGACCACGTAACAAGTTGTTTACGAGAACAAAGCCCTTTATACCATAAAAATTGATTCGGTTCTAAATATGAAGATGCAATACATACCTTTTGTAACAGTGGTACACCATGTAGATCAAAATATTGCTCCATCTGAAGTATCCAATTTACCGGATCCTTGCCATCAAACTTCCTCATCTTGTTTTTTCTTGATTTTAGGAGCTCTATCTTGAAACGACTGTAACTCTGTAATTTTGGATCTTTAAGTTCTAAACTTGCGACTTGCAGTAGCCCTCTGTGTCCTCGTTCCAATGTCACTAGTCTTATCCAAATTGGATTCTCCAAGGAAGAGTTATGCCAAATCTCCCACAGTGACCTGATTATAGACTAATTCAGTAGAGCGAAATTGTATGACGTGCCATGTGTCACTGTTTCAATGATTTTACCCAGGTAACCTGTTTGGAATGTAATTCAGGATTCTACAAAGAGACCAACTTCCTCAGATCATATCTCTGCAAATATAGCGCAAAAAGCTCTAAAATTTGGACCCGAGGTTCAGTGCAATTTCATCTCAAATGGGGTTTTTTTTCTGCTTCTGAAATGTCGCAAAAACAAAGTTATAGCGAAAATGGCACGATGACATATTTGGAGCAGAGAAACCCTAGAATCCAAAGCTCTGGTACCAAATGTTATGAAACCAACTCACAAAAAGATAGAAAATATAGTTTAACGCCTTAGAATTCAGCCTCTTCGAGGGGGCCACCTCCTTTACATTACACAAATGAATAATTCTTAGATGATACAAGTGAAAAGACCTCCTTTCTATATACAGGAGTCTAAGGGGTCATAATATAATCAAAGCCGGCATAACAATAATAATGTAAGGGCACATAATAACAATAGTGGGCTTCTATGGGTCACAATAGTAACAATATGGGCACTACATGGGTACATCAATATAATAAGGGGGTTGTACTAATAACAATAAGGGGTTACACTAGTAGTATAGGGGCCTAACATTCTTCCTGCATAAGTATTACCTCCGGAGATGGAGGGAGGACCTTTTTTTGGGCAAAACAACTTTTGATTTATTGTGCTAATAAAGAAGACTTTTTGGGTCAAGAAGGAGCCTTTTGTTTTAGATTTATTTTCCTCTTCTTTCATGTGTTTAGAATCAGGGTGTTGTTTCTGGCATAAATATAAATGTACTTTTCTCTGTGCATATTGATAGCATACAGTTCATGATTATTCCTGGTTATTTGAATATAATTCAATAGCATGGTTAACTCATGAGCGGTCTCTGATTCGAAACCATATTAAACATCAGTTGCAAGTTTTATTTGTATGGAAAGGAATGTGTATTCCTGTATGAGTAATTAGATTGCAATTAAGATTTAATACAACCTTGTTCAGCTGTGAACCAGTAATTGATTCATTTGGACTTGGAATCTATATATGATATTTAATCTCTTTGCTATGCTCATGCAGGATAGATTAGAAAAGTTAGGACTAGCATAAGTAGGTAAGGATAGTATAGATAAGATTTAATACATATAGGTTAGTTGTTTCTTTTGTTTATTTAAGTGAAGTCTTCCTCCAGGGAGCAATCTTTCAACACCTATAACAGTTTACAGATCCTTTAAAACCCGTTGGAACTAGCCGCTCCAAACGAAAGCAGATCTAATTGGGGCCTGTGATCAGGTTAGTTCCCCTTGTTGGCATAGTGAAAATTCATCATGTTAATAGGGTGAACTTGACCTTTGTGACTATTCAACTTCCCTCATGAGTGTTTGACTTACATGAATCTTCAACTTTACATGTGGGTCTCCTGGACTTCCATGTTACATTACATTGATTACAATAATATGGCCCATAGTAGTGATGTGGCCGAGATGAATCATGACATGACTCCACATGATAGTGCTAGTAAGTTCACATTGATGGTGGTGTCCATGTTGAGCCGCAGTGCTTCTATGTGATGGGTGTGCTCTTGGTGTATCATGGCTTCACCTTTGCATGAAATGGTGTGTGGAGTCTTCGATGGTATTTGTGTTCATTTGATGCTGCACGTGCATGCATATCCTTTGATGGTACTTGGCATGCTTTATGTGTCCATCCGTTCGCGAACAAGTCTCCTAACATGCGCTCCTTGTTCATCCCATTCGTTGTCGCACCATGTCTCATCCATGTACCTGTATCTGTTATCACTCATGACAAGACGAAATCAAATCCAAAAATATCCTAGTCTACCATGATGCATCATCTTTTGTTTTCAGGTGTAGGTCACTGGGAGAGAGGACAAGACTCTAAATCTATGTAGATGACATTTCAGACAGGGATGCAGGGTTTGGGGCACTGTCAAGGAAAAGTGCGCATAGTTCACTAGGAGGCTTAGATTAGCAGTTCAGAACAATAGTGACTATCTATGAGATCTGGCTCGGCTAGAGGGAAGAACTGCACAAATTTTCTAGGGAGGCAATGTAGGCAACAGGGAGGACATTGGTAGTTAAAATTGCGCAGATTCTGTGGGGAGTCTGGCAGTAAGTTGCAGGAGCTTGTTGGCCAAAACTATACAGAACTGGAAGGCTAGCCTACAGGAAATGTCTACGTAGTTTCTGGGCTGATAAGGGTGTCAGGCAGTTGGAGGGCATCCCAAGAAACTGCATAGTTTTCAGGAGGAGAAACAAGGTGACTAACAATGGGACTGGTTGACAGAACTATGCAAATTTCGGGGACAGTGGAGTGACATGCACCAGGTACTTGTCCTTCATGTCTGTACAATTTCTTTAGTCAGTGGACATGGGCATGCTGACAATTTCTATGCAATTTTTTTGCAGGAGTGAAGCCTGGGGTCACTGCCCAGTCAAACTCTTCGATTGACCAGTAGAAGGCTTGATAGATTTGCTTGTGGGCAATGCAGATTGAGATGGATCGTTGAGAAACTTCTTCACTATTCTAGGTGACAATCAGTCAAGTTGATTCCAAGATTGCACAGTGTAAAATTCCTCGGAGGCAGCCTCAAGCTCTGTGCAATTCTGGGCAGCAGTACATGATCAATGAGGGCTGAGACTGCATAGTGCAACTCAACAAAGGTCCAACTAATGGAGGGTGGTCTGGTCGACATAATTTCGGAAAATGGCTAAGTGTGTGAGTGAGTGAACTCAATAATACATGACCTTGTGAGCAAACACTCAATATTACTCAATGACAAGACAACTCAAATCAACAAGACAACATATGCTCAATGTGACTGACTGCTAGACTGTCTAATGGTGAAAGCGACAAGTGCCACACTTCAAATAGACCTTTAGATGACCATGACGACACTTGCATGAATACTTACAACATCGTGTTTAAGTGCGATATACTCTTACTTAGTGAACACAACTCAAACACAGACCTTGAAGATCACCAGAACAAGGTCGCAAGCATGACATAGAAATCAACATGCCGAACACGACAATTGGTCAAACGAGCGAAAAGAAAGCAAGACATGTAAAGGAAACACGTGAGATGAATTTTTTGTGTTTGCACACATACATGTTATTGAGGACAAGAGGATATGACAATGACAAGAAGTCCTACAAACTCCACTAAGAGGCGTATTGCGAGATGATCATGCATCCGACGGAGTTTGCATGTGGTCCTGATATTTTCCATTACTTGGTCTCTTGGTTCTTCTCCTCAACTCCTTAGGAGTGATCTTAGTATGTCACCTTTTCCTGTAGTCACTGGGCAATGGATTGACATGGTTTCAACGAGAAGTGACTGCTACCAGGATGAGGCCATGGGAGGCTTATCTGCACAGTTTCTACATGTAACGCTGACAGGAAAACTTGGAAAACACTGCATAATTTTGAGGCATAGGACATTGTTGTGGGATGGTGGTGTTGGGAGGACACCTCTGCCCTCTAAGTAGTTTCTGAATGGAGGGCATCTAGACTGCTCTACGCATTTTTGGAGAGAAGTGTTGGCTGGGGTCTTTGCGGGCTGTGGGGTTTTATCACGCAAGGGAGGAAGTTTGATGGTTGTTGAAGCAAAGTGAAAAGTTCCGGGAAGCTGAATGAGGTTGGGTTTCTTAGGAAATGACTAAGTGTCAGATCAGTGACATAGATGTAAACAGTGATAGGAATCCACTGTCATCGCACACAAACACTTAGTGACACAATGTAGACCATCCATAACGCATAAGACATACTTCACTTTATGCAACAAAATTTGTGGCAAGAGTGCATGAAGTGAGTGTGAAACATGTCTATGTGATGAAAACCACTCATACGCACACAATTCCCTTGAAGCAAAACAACATTCCCTTTTCATGACAAACAATGACACCTATGACCAAGATGACACATGCGACATAAATATGTGAACATGAACAACTCTTAAGGTCAAGGAGGGGAGCTTGAAATCATCATCTTACCAATAAGTGACCCAGGATGATCGATCGCAGGATCCAAGGTAGGCTCCAAAATTTGCATGTGATCTAAAATTTTGGAGGGTGGTTGTAGTCACTACAACATTGGCGACATGCTAGTAGAACTCCAACTCTCTGTATGGACCTTGGTTTGTGAAAAGAGAGTCTAACCCTTCAAGAAGTATTGTTCGATTCATTGATCGTGATGGCTTCCACACTAGCTTGTGTAAAAGATGTAGTCCCTACCATTCTCTCGATCAGTCAACACACATTCCAAGCCAAGTTAGCCTAGTTGTTTTGATTGGGGATACTATATTGTCGCAAAAGTAATATAACTGTTAGAGTTTAAGTTTCATCTCTGGTGTTGCTTCGCTGCCAGCAGGCCTAGACAATACCCTAGCAAAGTCACGCAGGAACACAAGCATTGCTCCACTACCAATGAGCCTAGTCAGTACCCTGGTGGAGTTACTTGCATCACCTCTCTACGTAAGAATACTTTCTCTTCTTTCTCCTTATTCATTTTTCATTTTTTTCATTTTTTTTCATTTTTCGAAGAACTATGCATAGGCACTTATTTATTTTAGAGGCAGAAGAGGGATCCCAACTTAGTGAGAGCACAAGAGGTTGTTCCTTTAGAGAAGTATGTTATATATACATTTGACATACTTGTTAAGTTTTTCCCCCTCACCTTACTCTACTTGAATGAGCTGACAAGTGTTAACCCAAAAGAACCAATTAGAGTAGGAGGTACTAGTTAACAGTGCAAGAATTGTGTTATCACCAAGACTCACTCTAAACAAAATGTATTTTCCATCAATCCATCATTGATTGAAGACAACAATATCTTCATAAAGAGAGAGGAAAATAGATAAGAAAGCGTTGATAGCTGTACAAGTCCTCTTAGATTTGCCCATCTTGTCTTTTGAGATCCACAAACAGTTTCACAAGAGGCTAACCTATGGGTATAAGCAAGCAAAGAAAGAAAAAAAAGGAGAAGAATTAAAGTGAAAGTAAAACAAGTAATCAAAGCAAGGAAGAAAGCAAACCAAACCAAGTAAGTAAACAAACAAACATGCAAACTAGAAATCAAAGAAAAGCAAGAAGCAAAGACTACTCCTACTCCTACACTAAACAGTGCATGGGCCTACTCACGTGAAGTGATATTTCTAGTGCAGACACTGACGCATTGGTTGAGCCATGTTGTTGAAGGCATGAAAAATATGCATGTAAACTAGTGAACACGAAATATTTAGAAATGAAGACCAAAACACTCTGAGTTCTAAAACATCCACATAAAAGAAAAGAGTGAATGCACAAGATAGACATTCTGCAAACTTAACACGGTGCTATGACACATTGTGTGCAAATGATAAGCATGCACACTCTCTTGACTGTGACAGACTAGAAAGCATGAGAAAGAGAGATAAATTAAGCCTTGAAAGTGTGCTTTCCATGTATGATTCCTCCAATGCATGAGTGATGGGATCATGTGATTTGAGCGGAGGAAGGTAAATCTGTGTGTTGTATTGATCTTCAGTGCAGATAGACGAGTGATGAGGAGCCTTGAGTGTTTCACAAATTTTCTGATGGGAAGTGGAACGAACCTCAGGATAGAGAGGGCCCGACATAACCATTAGCCCAAGTTGAAGTGCCTCGAAAGCCTATGGGGTTTCCACTCCTTCAATAGATAGATCACCAGAGACTAGTGGCTTGGATAGATTAACAACAAGTGAATCAACATCATGATCAAATGAAAAAGTACAGAGATCATGACAATCATGATCACAAAATTTAGGATGTTTGTCAGTATCCTCATGATTTGATGAATCGTATAGAGGGGTAGATGAGAAACAAGGTTGTTCACCCTCTGTGTTTTGAGAAATGACAGATGATAGATGGGACGAATTTTTAGAGTAAGATGTGTGATCTCTGCAATGTAATGATAGACTAACATCCAGTGTGTCCTATGAACGATCAGAATTAGAAACATTCGAAAATGAGTTTTCACAGGGAGAATCAAAAGTAGCAAAATTACAAGGGATATCAGGATAGAGCGGATGAGGCACGGATGGTGTAGAAGTTCTGACTGTAGATTAACCTGATCATACAATATAACTAAAGCAAAATACTTAATATACTTCTACAATCAAACTTGTGGAATCTTAATAGATTTGAGAAAGATCAAGCAGAACACATATAACAGAGAAGAATCAATACACATGAAACACAGAAGAATACTCTGGGGAAAGCCTTAACTAAAAACCCCGCTATCTGTATTATCATACAAGTGGAAATATCTCAAGATTACACACAACTTTAGCTCTCACAGCTATCCAGCTCTCAGTACAATTCCTCACTACTACTCATAAACAGAATAGACTGCTCATATGCCTTTTCCTTTGCCCTCCAAGCCTCCTATTTCCTTGTGCAGTTTCCCTTGGTGATCCAGCTGTAACCTTGTGAGACACTGATCTCACACACTGCTCCAACACACTGTAAAATTGCGCAAATCTCAAGGAATGAATTCCTTCTGCATGCAAGAGATTTTCTTATAAGAAAATTCTTGCAATTGATAGTACACTATCCCTGTCTTTAATCTCAACTGGGTCTTTGTTTGAAATGACACGCATGAGTTATTTGTGAGAGAATCTTTAGTTATCTGGAGTACACTAGTTGCATGCATGCATGCATTAACTGAATGAACTTACAATTAGTTCCTCAAACTGTTTGGAACTAATTTAGCTGGACTTAACTCAGTTAACTGAGATAACTAATGACAACTCAAATACAACTCATCCTTATCTCCTTAATTAAGGGATAATCTCCTTAATTTAAGGGATAATTGTTGCATGACTTCACAAAGACTTCTACTTGAATTTCTCCAACTAATTAACTCAAGATGAATTAATTAATTATTTTCCAAGAAGCTGATGAGACTAAATTCGAATTTTAATTCAAGGACAAATTAAAAATTGAATATTCTTGTTGCCACATTTCAACACTCCCTCTCAGCAAGAAAGGGATTATCTGCCACCCCGATCCTATCTCTATGGAACTCGAATTTGCACTTTGACAATGCCTTAGTCAAAATGTCAGCATCTTGCTCCTCAGTCGAAATATACTGCAACAACATGATCCTCCTTGCCACACAGTCTCTGAGATGATGATACCAAATGTCGATGTGCTTGGACCTATCATGAAATACTAGATTCTCAAAGAGTTTCGTACAACTCTGATTATCACAATAGATCACTGTTGTATCCATCCTCTGATCAAACAAACCAACTAAAATTTTTTGCATCCAGATGGCCTCACATGCTGCCTGACTTGCATCCATGTATTCAGCCTCTGTTGAGTTGAGTGCAACTAACCTCTGTTTCCTGTTGTACCAAGAAACTGCAGCTGACCCAAGGTTGAAAATTCCTCTTGATGTGCTCTTCCGATCTGATGGACTTCCTACCCAATCTGCATTCGTGAAGCCCTGTAGCTTCACTCCCTCTATCCGTCTATACCATAATCCATACTGATATGTGCCTCTGAGGTATCTCAAAACATGCTTAGCTACCTTCCAAAACATAGTGGTAGGCTGTACGATAGCTTGACTTAGCTGGTTTGCCACATAGCACAAATCTGGTTGTGTGTTCATTAAGTACATTAGTGAACCCACAAGCTACCTATACACAGTAGCTTCTACTACTTCTCCTAAAGTAGCATCCTCCTTCCTCCAATTACCTACTAGAGGAGTTTGCATGGGCTTGCACTTCTCCATGTGGAATCTCCTAAGTATCTCATTGGCATACTTGCCCTAAGACACAAACAACTCCCCATCCTTCTGCCACACTTCCATGCCAAGGAAGTAGTGCATGAGACCCATGTCTTTCATATTGAATTCTCTTGCAAGGTCCTCTTTGCAAGCCATGATCAACTAATCATCACCTGTTAATATGAGATCATCAACATAAAGAACAATTATCAATGGCTTACCTTTCATAATGAGGTGATATAGGTTCGCATCTTCTTCACTCTTTGTGAAGCCCAACCCAGTGAAGTAGTTGTCGATCCTGGTGTACCAAGCACGAGGTGCTTGCTTCACCCCGTACAAAGCTCTCTTGAGTCGGCACACATTCGACTCACAATTGAAGGTCTCAAAACCTTCTGGCTGCTCTATGTACACCTCTTCCTCAGTCTTTCCATTGAGGAATGCAGTCTTCACATCCATATGATGGATCTTCCAACCCATCTGTGCTTATAGTGCCAACATCGATCTGATAGATGAGTGCCTTGCTACAGGAGCAAAAGTCTCATCATAGTCGATCCCCTCAACTTGTGATAAACCACGGGCATCAAATCTTGCCTTATGTTTCTCCACACTACCATTAGCAGCTTGCTTTACCCTATAAAGCCAACGGGAACTCATAACTGACTTGTTCTCCGGTCTTGGAACCACATGCCAAACGTTGTTCCGAACTATGGAGTCATACTCCTCCACCATAGCATCAACCCAAATCAGCTACTGCACTACTTCCTCAAAGGAAGATGGCTAAGTCTCAATACATTCTCCAACAAAGGCCATGTATCTAGTGTACCTATTAGGTGACCTCCTCTGTTTGCGCTGAGAAGATGGTCTCCCACATTCTCTCTTGCATCCAACAATAATCTGTCAGCTTCTCTTGTGTGCTGCTGTCCATCTTTGGAAGACTCTACTTGAGTGGATGTCTACACTCCTAGAACCTCTACATGTGGTTGCTCCGCATCAGTCAAAGACTCCTCCTCCTTAGGAACAGAAAGTTCCTCCATAGCCTGTAGTTGGAGCTCCCTCTTAAGGGAAACTCGCATGGCCTTCTGCTCATCAAACTTGAGATCTTTGCGAACCACTGTCCTCCGATTGTTAGGCAAGTACACCCAATAGTTGTGAGGTGTATCAGTGTACCCCACAAGTATCCCCAACTTTGCTATCAACTCAAGTTTCTTCTGGGCATCCTTGGTCACATGGCAATATACCAATGAGCAAAAGATTTTGAAGTGACCCACATCTAGTCTCTTCCCAGAGAAAGCTTCCTCTGGTGTTTTCATCCCAAGTATGTGATGCGGGCTTCTATTCTTCAAATAGACGGCTGTGTTGCATACCTCAACCCACAAATGAAGTGGTAGCCCTTGGTCATGCAGCATCACTTGAGCTGCCCCCACAATTATTCTATTCTTCCTCTCAGCCACCCTGTTCTGATGTGGGTTATGAGGTGTTGTCAACTCCCGTTTAATTCCTTTCGTTGCACAAAGTCCTTAAACTATTGAGAGATGTACTCTCCACCATTGTTGCTTCTCAAGGCCTTGATCTTCTTCCCTGACTCTTTCTCAACCAAAGCTTTGAACTCACAAAACTTTGAGAAGGTTTAGTCCTTCTCCATGAAATAAATCTAGCATTTACAAGAAAAATCATCAATGAAAAACACATAATACCTTTTCTTCGTGGTGGATGCTGTCGAGAATGGTCCACACAAATCAGTATGAACTCACTTTAAGATCACTTCTACTCGACTGTCTTGATCATGAAAAGAAGACTTAGCATACTTTCCCAAGGTATAACCTTTGCATGTGTCCACTTGCTCAAGTTTACCTTTGGAAAGTCCAGTAGAGATTTGTTGCATTATCTTCAAGGCCCCATGATGCAAGTGGCTCAACTACCTATGCCATAACTCACCAATGTCTTGGCTTTGCACCAATTCTGCTTTTGAATTCAATGCATCACAGTCATCTACCTCTATTTTATAGAGATTCTTTACTTGAACCCTGATCCTCTTGATCTGACCCGTAGCTATGTGTCTTAGGAATGCCTTTCCTTACTGAAGATAACATTGTAGCCTTTTTCCTCCAACATCACGACCGATACCAAGTTCTTCTTTAGTCTAGGTACATACTTTACATTAGTGAATGTGAGAGGAGCTCCATGCTCCCTTTGAAAAGCAACCGTGCCTTCTCCTGAAACACAGTACTTTCCATCATCACCCATCTCTATGTGCATCTTGAGGTCTTTCTCCTCCAAGGTACTAAATAAACTTTAATTGCCGATCATGTGGAATGAGGCTCCACTGTCAAGATACCAAACACAACCCACCATTGATGAAACCATGCATGCGATGAGGGTAAAATCTAATTCGAACTAAGAGGCTAATGCCTCACCTTCAGATCCTTTCGAGGATTCCTTCTTGGATTTCTTCAATGGGAAATTAGTTTCATAATGGCCCATCTCATGACTTTAGATTTGTCAATCTTCTTCCCTCCATGAGAAGAATTCGATTTGGAATGGGAAACCTTCCCTTTCCCTTTCCTTGCCTTACTTTCTAAGGTCATATTTTCTTCATCATCATTCTTTGATGAAGAACCATTTCTAGTGCTTCTCCTGATCTCCTCTTGCATGAGATCTGACCACAGTCGTTCCCAATCCGATAGTTTCTCTCTTCCATTCACAGAGTCCTGGTAGCTAGATTGAGGAGAGCAAGACTCACCATGTCATCATCGACTGTAGTTATTCCCACACTACCAAGCTCATCTCTGCAAGTGGTGAGCTTGTTCAGATATGTAGAAATAGTATTGCCCTTCTCCATCTTGATTTTCCGAAGCTTATCCTTGAGCGGCAGTTTCCTCTGGTTGCTACTATTCTGATAGAGGTCCTTCAATGTCTTCCACATTGAAAATAGAGTCTCCTTCCCATGGAGACTCGAGACAATATGGTCTCGAACTCCCTCCAGAAGAATTTGTCTCGCCTTCGCCACACACTTCTTCCATTCAGCTAATTCTTATGCATTAGCTGCAGCTGGCTTAGGGATTTCTTGATCAATGAAATCCTTCAAACCATTGTCTTCTAATACTGCTTCCATGCAACCTTTCCATGCTATGTAATTCAAGTTGCCATCTAGAGCATACTCGAGTCTCAAGCCCTTGAATGCCATTGGTGCACTTTGAAGTATGATAAAAATTCGATTTTGCACCTACAACCAAGAACTTCAAGCTTCGAATTTCCCTTCTCAGTATACTTTTCACAGTGTCAATCACCTTTTCTCTGGTACCATGTAGAAATTATAATTGTAGATTAACCTGATTATGCAATATAACTAAAGCAAAATACTTAATCTAATTCTACAATCAAACTTGTGGAAGCTTAATAGATTTGAGCAAGATCAAGCAGAACACATATAACAAAGAAGGATCAATACACATAAAACACAGAAGAATACTTTGGGGAAAGCTTCAGCTAAAAACCTCGCTATCGGTATTATCATACAATTGGAAATATCTCAGAATTAAACACAACTTTAGCTCTCATAGCTATCCCGCTCTCAGTACAATCCCTCACTGTTGCTCATAGACAAAATAGACTGCTCATATGCCTTCTCCTCTACCCTCCAAGCCTCCTATTTCCTTGCGCAATTTTCCCTAGGTGATCCAACTGTAACCTTGTGTGACACTGATCTCACACACTGCTCCAACACACTGTAAAACTGCGCAAATCTCAAGGAATGAATTCCTTCTGCATGCAAGAGATTTTCTTATAGGAAAATTCTTGCAACTGATAATACACTGTCCCTATCTTTAATCTCAACTAGGTCTTTGTTTGAACTGACATGCGTGCGTTATTTATGAGAGAATCTTCAGTTATCTAGAGTACACTAGTTGCATGCATGCATGCATGCATTAACTGACTGAACTCACAATTAGTTCCTCAAACTATTTGGAACTAATTTAATTGGACTTAACTCAGTTAACTGACCTCACTAATTACAACTCAAATACAACTCATCCTTATCTCCTTAATTAAGGGATAACTATTGCATGACTTCACAAAGACTTCTAGCTTGAATTTCTCCAACTAATTAACTCAAGATGAATTAATTAATTATTTTCCAAGTAGCTGGTGAGACTAAATTCAAATTTTAATTCTCAATTTTAATTCAAGGACAAATTAAAATTGGAATATTCTTGTTGCCACATTTCAAAAGATGGAAGGGAGTCATCCTCCACCGTTGGTTCTTCTTTAAATTCCTGCACACACTCATCATGAATGATAGTGCAGGTTGGCTGCACAACACCAACTTCATTAACAACTTGATCTTGGTTCACAACAAGTGTTGAGTCCAGAATGGAAGAACACAAGATAGTACAATCCAGAGGATCAAAGGAATGCGAGGACAGAGGTTGAGGGAACAAATCCATGTGACAACTAGTAGGCTTGCAAGCCAAATCAATGTAGACATTCAGAGTAGGTGGGGTAGGAGGACGTGCTAGTTCAACAAATGTGCACACATCTTCTACCACCTCACACTGCGAAGCTAGAGCCATTTGATGAGAAGAGAGAGGACAGTCACTTGTGACAGTGACCTCGCCTGTCTTAGACTTGGCAGCTCTAACATCGAGGTATGCTGGGAGAGGTTTGAATTATTCTAAGAATTGTGGATTTTCGGATATATAAAGAAGATACTTAAATCTTCCATCAAGAAATTCCCAATCAATTTCATCTTTAGGAAATCGCCATGTAAGATTACAAAAGTGTGTGTGAAAGTGCTCAACAGATTCATCAGGTTCTTTCTGTAATTCCATAATTTATCTATTGAGTGGTTGAAGGTCAAAATGATGGAAAGCATGGTCTATCTCTATGATCAATTGAGTGAGAGAGTGAATATATTTTTCGGGCAGTGTGGCACACCATAGCAGTGGGTACCCTCAAAACGTGTGTGCGAATAATGTGCACCTCATGTAATCTTCATGGATTTTATAATTTTGATATATGACTATGAAGGCCATTTTGTGTTCAATCTAGGCCATTCCACCTTCACCTTCATATGTGTATTGTGACAAGAGATTCCAGAGCTCCTCCGAGATTTCAAAGTCGTTTCCATAAGACATACACTCTGGAGGAGGAATTCTGTAGTTAGTCATGATAAGTATACAAAGATTAAAAACATATTTTGAGGACTCAGCTTGTCATCTGGCCCTCCTTCTAGTGGCATAAATATTGATGGTGTTGGACCCGCCAACATTCAGGGGATCTCCCCAATATGAAGTCCCAACTGGACCTCACACCGTTTGGTGTAGGAGTCCCATCCGGTATAATGGACCAATTTCCATTATCTTAAAGTTTTTCCTTAGCTCTTTCTTGTGAGCACATGAGAGTGGTTTGATTTGTCTTCAAACAATGAGATTCATGTGCCTAGTGAGTGCTTAGTGTCACTTGTGTCAAGGTTCTTTCACTGTAGAGGGAGAGGGTGAGAGTGAGTCTCAAGTCGAAAGGGAATAATCCCAAATCTGTGAGAGACACACAACACAACAAGACATGTGCAGCTTTCGGTGGAGTAGTCCACATAGATGCGACAATCACAAAACACAAGGTGAACGAATAGCACATACAACACCCACCAGAATAGTTCACATGGTGAGAGACAATGTTAACAACTACTACAACACATTTCCAATAACATATGTAGTAGAACAACTGAAGTAGTTCAACTGTCTTCATACATATTAAAGCAACATGCATTACAAGTGTCCAAAGAATAGTCTTACAAATGAATATAATACATGTGTTAAAACGTTCTAGCCTACTAATAGGGTTCTGAATTCAGTGAAAGTTCCGAGACACATCAGTACACCATTACATCACTAAACCTAATAGTGGGGCATTCGAGCCACTGCTTGCTCCTCAAAGAAAAGACTACAGATTCTCAAGGCTATGTGCGAGGAGCCAAGGTGAAAAATGTTGTGCATGTACAAATGAGGGGTATATATAGCTAAGGGTGAAACTGAATCTTGTGACTGTTCGACTTCCCTCATGACTGTTTGAATTACATGACTCTTCAACTTTACATGTGGGTCTCTTGGACTTCCACATTACATTACATTGATTACAATAGTATGGCCCACAATAATGATGTGACTGAGATGACTCATGACATGACTCGACACGACAGTGCTGGTAAGTTGATGTTGATGGTGGTGTCCATGTCAAGCTGCAATTCTGCTACATGATGGGTGTGTTGTTGGTGTATCATGGCTTCACCTCCGCGTGGCGAGGTGTGCAAAGTCTTCGATGGTCTTGGTGTTCGCTTGATGCTACACATGTATGTATCTCCTTCATTGGTACTTGGCATGCTTTATGTGTACATCTGTTCGCGAAAACGTTTCCTAGAATGTGCTCCTTGTTCATCCCATTTGTCATTGCGCCATGTCTCATCCATGTACCTATATCTACAATCACATATGACGAGATGACATCAAATCCAGAAATATCCTAGTCTATCATGATGCATATTCTTTCATTTTTGGGTGCATGTGACTGGGAGAGAGGAAAAGACTCTGAAACTACAACGAGCACATTTCAAATCGGGATGCGGGCTCTGGGGTATTGTCAAGGAAAATTGCTTAAAGGTCACTACGAGGCTTAGGTGAGCAATCCGGAACAACAATGACCATCTATGGGATCTGGCTCGGCTAGAGGGAAGAATTGTGCAAAGTTTCCAGGGAGGCAGTGTAGGCAGCAGGGAGAACACTGGCAGTGAACACTATGTGGATTCTCTGGGAGGCTAGCAGTGGGTTGGTTCTATGCCATGATGAGAATTGTCTCATCCATATTAGTGTACATTGCTTTCCTCATGAAGGCAATATTGTTACAATTAACCAACTTGAAAATTGAGTGCCATCAGCCCAAATTTCCACTACGAGGAATTAAGTATCTCTTGTGGGAGATAACCCTGGTCAATATTAGAGTGTTGACACAGGATTTTTAAAAGCTCATCTCTTATTGGAGTATTTCCTCAATTACCATTGCCTGACATTCCTTCGTCATCTTTGAAAGCTCTTATGCATTTGATCTCTTCCATCACCTGTGGACCTGTTGTGGCCACCAACAACCCCCTTCCTTATTTAGTATTAGCAATAACACTATGTAAGTGGGGACCCTTCTTAAAAAAATAAAAAAAATAAAAAAAATAAAAAAATCAATTAGTGCTTATATGTCACTCCTTAAAAAATATCGCATCGCGCCAAGAATGATAGGGCATTTTCTTATGAGTCAAAATGATAAAATGTGAGATTGTGACGTGAACTCCATCGCATCACATGCATTAATAAGCACTCACGTTGGAAAACCTTAAAATTGCTGATATGCAATATCGCATATCGCATCTCGCAAAATCGCATAAAATGCACATAACAATTAAATGATTAAGCGATCCGCGATCTTGCGATATTGCGATCTGCGATCTTTGCGATGTTGCGATCAAACAACCTTGCGATAGAACAGCACAATGAAATTGCGGTAATGCAATACAACGAATTGCGATACTGCGATGCAAATCGCAAAAACATTCCATCACAGATTTTCTTGGCTCAATATTCAAGAAAAAGTTTTTCCATGAACCAAGAACTGGATACGCACTTTAATGATAATTAATGAATTACACGCCAGTTGTTAATAAAGTATGGTTTTGTGTTTTTCGAAGAGCCAGTTCACATCAGATGGCATGTTTTTTCATATTCGTGGCATTTAAAGCTTTCCTGTCATTATTTATTATCATTACTCTCCCCTCACTTGTGAACTGCAGGAACGAAGAACAAAAGTTACACAAAGCAATGTGCAGGAAGCTATGGGGAAAAAGGGTAGAGCTCCAATGTTTAAAGACATAGAAAAGGCACCCTCATAAACAGATACCGCATGCAACAGAGCCACAAATTCACAAAATACTGCTGAGCCATCCATTACAGATCTTTCATATACAGCCATGGTTAAATGGGTACTGAGCGATGCTGATATCAACAGACAGTTTAATGCTCAGGGTCAAGAGCTCACGAGGTCATTATTTTTACAAATTTTGAAGCTTTATACCCAATAAAGAGGAAGAGGTGCAAAAGGCGAAAAACGCATCAGAGAAGCCCAGATCAAAGAACGGAGGCAGTTTCCGATGCGCGATTAGCGCCTAGCGCTAATCGTGCATCGCTGAGAAAATTGCTCGAGAAGGAAAGCCTCTAACTGCTCAGTCACCTGTAAGCCCGAAAATTGCAAGAAAGCAATGATAAAAAACAAACTGGAAACAGAAAGCTAAAGAAAAGGCAGAAGCAATCCAAAGGGTTAACCAAGTTGAATTGAGATTATTACTGGGCATACGCGGTAAAGCCACATAGTCAGTGGATGACTCTCGAGTATATCATCGATTTTGCTGAGAAGATGGTGCCAGCTCTTGCCAATTCTATTTTCTTAGCTCAACCAAAAGCGGAAGATAGTCAGCCGACTCTACTCAAGCAAATACTGAATGCTTGCAACATTAAGGAGCAAATGCAGAAATAGTTAGATATTAGATTTAATTTTTAGAAATAGTTTTGATTTATTTTTGGTTAGAAAAAGGGCGGTCATTTAAACCGCATCTTGAATCTTTGTAAATAAGTTATTTGGTTAGTAGTATTTAAACCCTTCTCATGCATTTAGAGAAGGGTCTAGAAATTTATCAAAAACTTGTCCTCAGAACATGAACTTTTGCACCCTCCGAGGAGGTTTTGATGAATGAATGGAACAGGATTTGTTGATGTTTGCATTTGATATCTGCTACTGATGTTGCACTTCTGTACTCGTAGTGGATGTTAGAGCAAAGAGAGATAAATCATTGTCGCTTGAAGCTCATGAGTAGGACTAGTTATAAATGGTACTTTTATCTCTTAACCATTTCTGCTTATGTGTTAAAGTGATATATAGTTTTTAGTTGTTTATGTATTATTGCATGAATTCCTGAGTTATCATTTGGCACTTTTGTACGGTGATAGCTATTTATTTATGCTTAATGTATGAATAGCTCATTATGTGATATGTTTTTCACAACTGTTTCGTCTAACTTTTTATGCGAAGTGGTTCATCCTTATTGATTTCTTTTCTCATAATAGTTGAATGATCGTTATTACCAGTTGTTATTTGAAATCTTTTTAGATCGCATAACAGAAGAATTACATCCCGGGTTAGTATAGACTTAGATGTTGCTGCTTATTAGATTACAATAGCATAGCATTAGATTAAAGTTAGAATTAGAATATCTCAATTAGGAATTGTTAGATCAAGAACATCAAAATCTACACACACACACTCATAGATTGGGAAACTGGTCCCATATCCCTAGTCGGACCCGCTATACCAAACGGATAAGGAGCTTCCAACCAAGGTCCGGACCAGGTGGGTATCCCCCTTGTTGTAGACCCAATTTTCGGGGCTTCAACATATTTGATGCTAGAAGGAGGGCTTGAACTATGAATGGCAAGTAAATCTAAATCTGAATACCATTCTGAGAGTAAATCACCCTCACCATCTCCCCCGACTTCTCCATTACACTTAAATCCAGAGTTAGAAGTCGCTGGAGTATCAACCGCTGCTACAAACCCTGACATTTCAGAACAATATACCGTTGAACCTCCTGAAGTCGAATCTCTGATTCACAAACTTTAGCAATTTTCCATTTCTCCTCAAAGGTCTGATAAATCTCAAGGCAGCGTGACTTCGCAATATAACCCTGCTCATCCCCTGACCAGATTAAAGAGTGAAAAGTTTGGTGTTCAACCCACCGAATTACCTCTTCCCACAAGGAAAAGAGCAAGGAAATCACCAAAGGAGTCCAATAGCGAGACTCTTTCATCATCATCCATCTCAACCTCTTCACCGTGAAGTCAACCATCCACTCCGCCACTTCAGATCATTGTCCATACATCCACTAGAACCCCCACAACTCCTCCTCAATCATCTGCAATCGTAGTATCCTCATCTTCTCAACTGCAGGGATCAGCTTCTGCACTTTCCTCTGTTAGTAGTTCAGCAATGGCCCAGTCTCCATGGAATAACCCTAGGGCAGTCTTAATGCCTGCACCCTTGAGTCAAATACCGGCCCATCCTGAGAAATGGCTGCCTAAGTTTAATCCTGAGGCATGCATGCTAGCAAAAGAGCATATAAACAACTTTATGCTATCCATTAATCTCAATGGGGTTACTAATGAAGATGTTGTTTTTCGACTTTTTCCTTATACTCTGCAAGGAACAGGTGGATCATGGTATTTCTCATTACCCTCCAGATCTATCACTAGTTGGGATATCTTCCAAGAGCAAGTCCTGACCAATTTTGGTGATGACAGGTCTATGGCAATGCTAATCAATGACCTATCCAACCTTAGGGCTGAATCTAGAGAGCCTATCAAAAATTTCAATTTACGTTTCAATAAAATCCTAAACAAAATTCCTACTGCTTCCCAGCCCAGCGAAGAAGTACGAAGTGAATGGTATATCAATGCTCTACCATCAAACATAACAATCTTCGTGGACAGGGCTAATAAAACAACCTTAGCCAAAAACATGAAAGAAGCAATAGCAGTAGAGAAACGTATAATAGCCCTGGAAAATAAATCCGCGATAAAGGAACGGAAATCCAAGAAAGTCACCTTCAAGGAAGACTCCAAGAAGAAACAAACAAAAGATCCATTCGATTTGGAAGGATTACAGAAAGTTCTAAAGACCATGTCTAATGAAATGGTCGACATCAAAAAGCAAGTAGCAAAAACTTCTTCAAAAAATCCCTATAGAGCTTTTAAAAGAGACCCCTCAACAGATTCAAAGCCACCCAATGCTATTTCAAATGCTGAATCCAAAGAAGAGGAAGAGGAAATTTCCACTGAAGGGCAAATTGATGAAGAAGAAGTTGTAGAATTACAAGGAATGTGGGATTTCATCCTCCCACAAGAAGAATATCAAGAAGTATTCCCAGTTAGCACACAAAGTAAGAATCAGTTTTATCCTCCCCAAACTATCCCTAAGCCAAAGAGCGCAAGCTCTGCAATAAAGGATAAAGTCGCAACAAAGAAAATGACATCTAAAGTGACTCAAACTAGCCCAGTCCAAACAGATGCATTAACTCCATCTAAAACACTGATCGTGTCTGTTATAGACATTTTTTGGCACTGCAACCCAAAGCATAAAATATCCATAAACCAAGGGCTCCTAAGTCCCTAAAAGTGTTGTTCTAACCCCTAAAGGAACAAGGTCAATTGATTACAACTTCTCCTAGAAGTTCTCCATGAAAAACTGCTCAGAACTGGTCAAAACAGGATCATTTCACCTGCTCCATAGGCAAAGTGCGTTGCATCTCACCTAAGTACACTCTGTGGGTGCATTTCATTTCAAAAGGCCCTTCTATGGGGTGAAATGGGCGAGAAGTGACAAATGGCAGTGTCAATCCGCGAGGTGGAGAGGCATGGAATCTTCCAGAAACTTCTCCTGTGACACTTGCGTCTCTGAATTCGACCAAGGATGAGTAAGAGATCATCAATCTCCAAGTGGAAGCAAGAACTATCAGAGGGAAGACACTAATCAAATCACAAGCTGACTCATCTCCCTTACAGATATCTATATATGGATCCCTCATCCCAGAGATCCAGAGGCTGGAATTTTGCATCTTGTAAGGAATTGTTGTTGGTTTCTTGAGACAACATCATAGTGTTGGGTGATCTAAGCTTTGTATGAGGTGAAGAAGGGCTTACTTGCTGAGAGGATGATGCTGGGTCAGAACAACTGGTTGTAACTCCCTTGGCTCTTTCTTGATTATCAATAAAAGCTATTCAAGTTTTCCACCATACTCTTGTGTCATTTATGTTTTATGCATTTGTATGGTCAATTTACATCTGATCCTAGATTGTTTATGATTATAGATCCATGTTCTTGTATAGTGTTATGCTACTATGATTCTACAGGTACTCTGTGAAGCTGGGCGTACAAGGAAGCAAGTAGCAAAGGACTATCAGAATAGAGAGGAATCAACCTAGGAGCCAAGCGCAATACAAAGGTTGGTCTCCTCTATTCTTCACTCATCTATCTTTCATAAAGGACAAACGAAAGTAGCTTTACTTTGTTTGTTTCTAAGGTAGCTACCCCACCTTAGTGGGATAAGAAGTTCTGTATAGACACTTTTCCCTATAACAAAATTGCGACTCCACTGGGGAACGACTAGGTTGTTTGTTTATCTTCCTTGTTGTTTATTTTATAAACTTACAGACGGAGCCTGAAGTCGAGCCAGGTAGCTTTCGAACTGCATTTGCTATGCAAATGTAAAGTAGATAAATTCCGCTTCAGTCAATCTACGGGTTTTGTTTATGAATTAAACAACTGATTTACAAGCTCTCTGATTGCCCTTGTGGTAGCTCTAGTAACCTCCTTAGATCTACCCCTGATTATTGATTTACTGATTACCATTTGCTCGGCCAAAACCCCTGAACTGAACTGCAAACTGTGACCCGGAACCCAAGCAAAATCTCGTCTCTGGCCCAACGCAGGCTCTATTTTGTGAATCTGAAATTCAGCACACTTCCTGAGTGTAGTAGGTGCGCTGCATTTCAAGTTCACTGTGTTACAGGTGCGCTGATCAGACTGGGCATTGTTCCTCAGTTTTGGTTTCTGTGTTCATTCTTTTCAGTTCTATTCATGAATTTTGCTGCCTATAGTCAGTATATCTCTGTTTGAAACCCCTTTTCCTTGCTGTTATTCTGCCTCCATTTGTTACTGGGAAAAGTGTCTATTTAGAACTGCTCTATCCCACTAAGGTGTGACAGCTGCCTTAGAAACAAACAGAGAAAACTACTTTTGTATCTCCTTTATGAACTATAAATAAAGAGGAATAGGAAGAACCAACCTGTGTCTTGCGCTAGTCCTTTGATCCAATCTCTCTCCTCTTTGACAGCTTCCAGCTACCTGCTCCCTTACTTGCCCAGCTTCACCAAGTACCTGTAAGATCACAGAAGAAGAAAACTATACAAAGACATGGATTTATATTCATAAATAACTTAGGATCAGATTTAAGTTAACCATACAAATGTAACAAGCATTAATGATACAAAAGCATGGAGGAGAAACTCAAATAGTTTTTATTGATATACAAGAAGATCCAAGAGGAGTTACAACCGATGATTCCTAACCCAGCATCAACCTCCCAACAAAGAAGCCCCTCTTCACCTCCAACAAAGCATAGATCACCCAATTCTCTGATATGTGTCTCAAAACCAACAACAATTCCTTACAATGAGCAAAATTCCAGCCTCTGGATCTCTGGGATGAGGGATCCATATATAGATGTATGCAAGGAGGATGAGTCAGCTTGTGATTTGATTAGTGGCTTCTCTCTATTAGTTCTTGCTTCCACTTGGAGACTGAAGGCCTCTTACTCATCTTGGTCGAATTCAGTGAGGTAAGTGTCATAGGAGAAGATTCTGGAAGCTTCCATTGTCTCTCCACCTCGTGGAATGACACTGCCATTTGTCATTTCCCGCTCAACGCACCCTGGTAGTGCATTTAGGTGCATTGCAATGCACCTAGCCAATGGATTTAGGTGCTATGCAACGCACTTAGCTAGCGGAGCAGCTGAAATGATCCTGTTTTGACTTATTCTGAGTAGTCTCTAGTGGAGAACTTCTGGGAGAAGCTGTAATTTGTTGACCTTGTTCCTTTAGGGGTTAGAACAACACTTTTAGGGACTTAGGAGCCCTTGGTTTATGGACATTTCATGCTTGGAGCTGCAAGGCACAAAAATGTCTATAGCAGTTGCCCCCTAAAGTATGAGGCCGTTTGAGGATCCGAAGTTCTTTCAATGTTGGGAGGAGACCTGTAATAAGATACAATATAATACATTATCTTCATACTGTTTTCATGATCTAGCTGAGGCGGGCATTCCCATGCTCAGCTTTATAAATTCATTTTCATGTACATAGGACAGACAATCGTCTGATGGTAGACTGATGATTATGATAGAGCCATCATCCTTTTGGTAGGATGATTATCTGTGCTGCAATGCTGTACATTTGAATGTCTTTATTTCCCTGAATATATATCGCAGCCCGGATGGATGAAACTAGATCCGGGGTCTTCAATCTCGTCCGATCTTCACTCGAAGTACAAGTCAATCCATGTGAGAAATGTTTTGAAGTCGAACATGGAAAGACATCGCTTGATTACCGGTCAATGATGTAAACTGTTAACAAGAGCGAGAAGAATCACCGATAATGATAATGATCCTCAAGGTACTGCAGTACAATTCACGTGGTGTGAATAAAGGACTTGGCGTCGAACACCACGCAAAATATTTCGGTCGAAGGTCATTGATGTGAACCTGTCGCTGGAAGTGAGAAACTTGCCATTGAGGCATGCAAGTTTCAAAGTACTGAATGGGGTGTTCCTAGACCAACTTCTTGGATAATGAGCTGATGTCGACAAGAAGTGATCCGTGATAGGAGGGCCTTAATGAATCCCACATCAATGACACGGAACAGAGCAAATGATTTTGATGGAGGTGAAAACGATCTGATGATATATGGTTCAGGGTGGCGGTCATGAAAGAATGGAGTATAATGTATGGTAGTGGGCGGGACATAGGTGGCCTTTCTAGATGACTTCTCTTGAACATATCGGTGACACTGATGTGATGGATTGGTAGCATTAACCCCAAATGTGGATGGTATGGTGTGACCATGGCGATGTGACCGGTGAATGAAACAACCCAACCCGACTTGGGCACGTAGCGGAAGTGTCATGTTCAAGAGCGACTTGCTACCAATAAAGATTCTTTGAGTTTTCTTCCCAATTTTTCCCCAGTCATTGCTGACTAGTACCTCTTTATTTTTGTCAAGCTTGAGGAGGATAACATATGCTTGTTCTATAATTTTCCCTTCGGGCAAACCCATCGCTATGTTTTAATGAGCCTAGCGATAATGAAACTCGTTCTTGTCTAAAGACAAGTTTGTCGCTATTAATCTTTTTAATGAGTTTAATGACAAAGATAACTCGGTCCTTTTCATTTTTAGAGAGTCTGAAAAGGTACGTAAAGGTAAATCCAAAATTCCTTTTTCTTCATCTAATCCCTTAAGTCCGAAAAAGTATAAAATAATACAGAAGGGATGAATTTTTGATAGCTTTAACGAGCCGAACAAAACAAGCACTCGATATTTTTGTGCAATAATCCCTCAGGTCCAAAAAGATTAAAATCTAGAGGAGGGATAGCACTTCCTGTCCCTTTAACGAGCTGGAAGGCCAAGGACTCGGCAATCTTTTCATATTTTACCAGTCAGTTGAAAAGAGCTTAAAGAAGACTCGTCTTTTGAGGAACGAGTGATAAAATGGGTAGCAGCTGATTCCAGGTAAGGTTTGGAATTTTCCAATCACGGCAGTGTCACAAGGATGGCTAGTGAAATCACTCTTCGCAGCTGTTCCTCAAAATGGGTAAACAATCAAATGGAGGTGAATGATCGGCCAGTGAAAAAGTGGAGGTGACGGTGCAAACACGACCAAGGCTTTAATGGCTGAAGTACTTCATTCACGGTGGTTATTTACCGGGGAATAGTTCATTTTTAAATGAGCTTAAACACGGGTGGAAACATTTGCTCGGTGCGGGTTTATTTTTTAACGAGCTTGAACCTTGCGGTAACACTGCTCGATTAATCCAGTCATATGATAAGAATGTCTCATATAAAAACGGAAACTTTTAGAGTTTTGCCCCACATCCTTTCTTTATACAAGTTAGAAAACGACTAACCCAAAAAACAAATAAATAATCGCTCTTTGCTTGCACTCCAAAAGGTTTGCATGCCCCCAGGTATAAAACAGAGTTTCAAGGTTACCTCTACTTCTTTCCGCCAAAACATTTGTTTTACCGAGAGAGGCCTACCTCTTACAGGTTACCCAAAGATTGTTCTATTCACGATGTAAACAAAACACTTCTTCGGCGATGTCTACCGAGATAAACAAAGGTGAGCGACGATGCCCGCCAACTCTCATAACTTTGACAAGAGAATCTTATTCTAGAATAACCCCCTCTTCCAATCACGGACGGGGGTACAGACTAGTCATATTCTCCCGCGGAAACCTACCCTATACCCGAAGTTTTCTTGCCGAAGCAGACCAGGATGCATGCCCCTTGGGTTTCAGTCATATCCCTCCGAATTACTCGCGCTCATCGGGAGGACGGACTGGAGATTGAGACATTTCTTGCGTGAAAAGACCATTTAGGGATGGTATATGACTATTTTCTATGCGTGATCTGGGAAATGAAAGCTGGTCCACGAGCTTGACCACTCTTCCTTCGTGCGGAAAACACATTACTCTAAAGAGTGAGGAGACAATCGCTCCCATGCAATAAATATAGTCTCGTCCAAGGAGTAGGTTATAATCCAAGGGTCCTTGAACTACCATTACGTTCATGTGAACTGTCTTCCTTCTCAATGTTATGGGCACATCGGGAAGGATCCCTAAAGGTCGACTGGTTCCTTTATCAAAGCCTGTCAGATTTCTCATCTCAGGCAAAAGCGATGGCGAACCAAGTGCTTTCCAAGCAGTTGAGGAAAGGATACTCACAGAAGCCCCCTCATCTATGATGGTACCAGCCATAACCATTCTATATATTTGAACGATAATTCGGAATGGTATGCTTGCTGGTAAACGGGGTCTGCCTAGTTGATTCCAGTCGAAGGAGACAACTAGGTTGCTTGGAGGTGGGACCGAATAGACGGCCGGGTACGGCTCTGACGAACTTCCTTCCTGTGGTAAAGGAATGGGTAAATTGCCCCCATGTTCGTCGGAGTCTGTGTTTATGAAGAGAATTTGGACGGTGTCATCCTTGTTCTCTTCAGTGACTGTATCATCTGAAGATGAAACCTCTGAAGGCAAGACCGGGTCAACTGCCACCTCAACCTTTTGACTTTCGTCTGGTATGGATCCAGATGGTTTATCTTCAATGATAGGTGCTTCAGCCGACCACCTGAGCGGGCCAGCCAGATTTTCAACTAGTGACGGACTTGGCAAGAGTATTTTATATCCAGGAGGAAGTTGTAACGGTGAAACCGGACGATCATCCAAAACTCTTTTAGCTTCGTCTAAGAAGGGACAACGGTGGACGGCATGATTTCCTTCACACAGTTTACAAGGAAATCTATCTTTCCCTTTTTGTCCTGGGGCTTCACTTTCACTAGTTGACGGTGTGCTTTCAACATGATCATCAGAGGTTGACGACACCAGGTTGTGCAAACGAGGAGACCAGTCCCTTAGTATCCGAGGGATGCAAGGACAATCTCTGTGAAAATGGTCCCCTTTGCAAATGACACATGGCGATTTAGGCCTGGTTGGTGCAGTGTGTGGATTTTCGTTAGACGACACTCGTTTGCCCCCATTTGCTTTTGGCTCCTTCTTCTTCTTCTCTTTCTTCTTCTTTTCCTTCTTCTCCTTAGGAACTTGACTTTTGGCTGTACCAGCCCCATCAAGTGAAGAGGAAGGAGGAGAGGAAGAATTAGAGGAAGTAGAAGGCTGGTGGGCAACTCTGGAATCGTCTAATTGCTGATTCGATTGTTCAGGAATAGTGGTGTTCTAAACGATATAGGTTGAGAAGAGCCATACTGGCAAACCAATTGTCAGCCCTAGAAGCGACAATGTGGCCATATGGGGTGCACCAACATCTCCCCAAGAGGAGAAGGGACTAGGATTTCCTCCAAGGGGAATTCCTTGGTTGGTAGACTCCATTTTCTGAACCCAAGATCAATGTAGGAAAGGGGTAATGAATATTCCGTTTAAAATAAATTTTTATACGCTTTGACACAACTTGTTTTTTCAGTTTTTAAGAGTCGAGAAAAAACAAAAGATGACTCTAGTCTCCTTCGATTTTTAATGAGCCTGAAGTGACAAGTGCTCAGATGGACCTTTTCCGTTAAAGAGTCTGAAAAGGAACGAAAGGGACTGCTCTGGAGGTCTAGGTAGAGGGAGTACCAAACCAATCACAAAACAACAGAATACTTTTTACGGTACGGCAGTCAATCTTCCCGAATGCTGTGTTCAGTGCATTGCGATCAGTAGGGTGACCGACACGGCTTCCTATGGATAAAGGATTTAAGCCTATAGGGGTCTCCCAAAATATACTCGACGGTACATGGGAGCACAAGTCCGTACTGGTACTTATTGTCTCAAAGTGGAGGAATCACCCAACCATCAGTGAGGACAACAGTTACCAGGCTTTACGACGCCGAAATACGTCTCTAGCCTAGACCTCTAAATGTTGTGTGTTAAGTTCCAAAGCGTTGTTAGATTCATTGAATTTATTTTAAGTTGATCTTTCTTATGAAGTTTGCCTTTTGGGTTCACCACGAGATGTAGATGTAATTCCTAAAATGCAATCTAAAGATGATAAACAAACTTTTATCTCTTTTCAGCAATGAAAATCCTAGCTACTAGGGAAAAGAAAGACACAATCTTTTCACAAAGAGCAAAGAGCACACTGTAAATGCACTTTCCTAAATCAAGCCAAACAGACTGTCTATATCCAAATGCACATGCATGTATTTGTTTTTCACTTTCTTAGTATTGATGCTAAAAATAAAGTTGATGTACAAATCTGAATTTGCTTTCAAGCGACAAACATAAACAAGGTTCTTTTCGAAATCAAAAGGTAGAGATGATTACGACACTTTATGATTTTGAAATAAATACTCGTTTTGACACTAGAAAGTCACAAATTCAAACCAAAGGCAATAGTAAAAGCATAACCGACTATCAACAGTAAATAAACTTTCTCCTATGATCAAAATCGACACTTGTGACAGATCTAAATCAAAGGACGACAGTACGATTATTTTACTTTTGCAATGGAAAACTATAAACAACTCAACAAACACAAAAAAACATCTACAGTTCTTTTGTACAAATGAGGCGGAATATCAGTAAGGAAAAGGGGTTTGAAACAGTCATATACTGATCACAGGCTACAAAATTCAGAGACAAAACTCAAAGAATGAAGCAAAGAACCTCAGCTGCACAGGGCTAGGCTGATCAGCGCACCTGTTACACAGAGAAACTGCATTGCAGCGCAGGTTGCCCTTTCGGGAAGTGCGTTGAAATGCAGAACCTCTTCATAGTGCCTACGCTGGGGCAGAAACAAGAATTCCATCCGGGTTCTGGGTCACGGTTTGCAGTTTAGTCTTTGGTTTTTGGCTGAGTAAAAGCAATCAGTAATGCACAATCAGGGGTAGATCTAAGGAGGGTCTAAGAGCTATCACAAGGGCAATCAGATAGTCTATGAATCAACTATTCAAATCATAAACAAATCCAGTGAATGGATTGAAGCAGCAAATGTCTACTTTCCATTTGTTATGGCAAATGCAGTTCGAATGCTACTTATAAGTTTATGAAATAAACAACAAGAGATACACAAACAAACTAATTAGACAATCATCCCCAGTGGAGTCGCCATTTTGTTACCGGGAAAAGTGTCTATTTAGAATTGCTCTATCCCACTAAGGTGTGACAGCTGCCTTAGAAACAAACAGAGAAAACTACTTTTGTATCTCCTTTATGAACTATAAATAAAGAGGAATAGGAAGAACCAACCTGTGTCTTGCGCTAGTCCTTTGATCCAATCTCTCTCCTCTTTGACAACTTCCAGCTACCTGCTCCCTTACTTGCCCAGCTTCACCAAGTACCTGTAAGATCACAGAAGAAGAAAACTATACAAAGACATGGATTTATATTCATAAATAACTTAGGATCAGATTTAAGTTAACCATACAAATGTAACAAGCATCAACGATACAAAAGCATGAAGGAGAAACTCAAATAGTTTTTATTGATATACAAGAAGATCCAGGAGGAGTTACAACCGATGATTTCTGACCCAGCATCAACCTCCCAGCAAAGAAGCCCCTCTTCACCTCCAACAAAGCATAGATCACCTAATTCTCTGATATGTGTCTCAAAACCAACAGCAATTCCTTACAATGAGCAAAATTCCAGCCTCTGGATCTCTGGGATGAGGGATCCATATATAGATGTATGCAAGGAGGATGAGTCAGCTTGTGATTTGATTAGTGGCTTCTCTCTGTTAGTTCTTGCTTCCACTTGGAGACTGAAGGCCTCTTACTCATCCTTGGTCGAATTCAGTGAGGCAAGTGTCATAGGAGAAGATTTTGGAAGCTTCCATTGTCTCTCCACCTCGCGGAATGACACTGCCATTTGTCATTTCCCGCTCAACGCACCCTGGTAGTGCATTTAGGTGCATTGAAACGCACCTAGCCAGTGGATTTAGGTGCTATGCAACGCACTTAGCTAGTGGAGCAGCTGAAATGATCCTGTTTTGACTTATTCTGAGCAGTTTCTGGTGGAGAACTTCTGGGAGAAGCTGTAATTTGTTGACCTTGTTCCTTTAGGGGTTAGAACAACACTTTTAGGGACTTAGGAGCCCTTGGTTTATGGACATTTCATGCTTGGAGCTGCAAGGCACAAAAATGTCTATAACACCATTATGCAAAGAACTGTAAATGTTTTTGTGTATTTATTGAGTCATTTTGAGTTCTCCTTTGCAAAAAAGTAACGTAGTTGTACTGTCGTTTCTCGATTTGAAAGTGTCATAAGTGTTGTTTTCAGTCATAGAAGAGAGTCTGATTGCTCTTGATAGTCGATTACCCTGTTACTATTGTATTTGATCTGAATTTGTAGCTTTTCTAGTGTCGAAAGAAAGTATTCATTTCCGAATCGTAAAGTGTTATGATTGTCTTCATTTTTTATTTTGAAAAGAAACTTGTTAGTAATTGTCGCTTGAAAAGTAATTCAGATTTGCACATTAGCTTTCTTTTTATCATTCACATACTAAGAAAGCCGAAAACAAATACATTCATGTGCATTTGCATTTAGACTGTTTGATTGGTTTGATTTAGGACAGTGCATATAGTGTGTGCTCTTTGCTCTTTGTGAAAGAATATTGTCTCTCTTTCCTTAGTAGCTAGGATTTTCATTGCACAAAGAAGATAAAAGACTGTTTATCATCTTAGATTGCATTTTAGGAATTGTACATCTACATCACGCATTGAACCTGAAAGAAAAATTTCTTAAGAAAGATCAACTATAAAATAAATTTAATGAATCTAACAACGCTTTGGAACCTAACGCACAACATCTAGAAGTCTAGGCTTGAGACGTATTCCAACATTGTAAATCCTGGTAACTGTTGTTCTCACTAATGGTTGGGTGATTCCTCCACTTTGAGATGATAAGTGTTAGTACGGACTTGTGCTCCCACGTACTGTCGAGTATATTTTGGGAGACCACAATAGGATTAATCCTTTATCCATAGGAAGCCGTGTCTGCCGCCCTATCGATCGCAATGCATTAAACACAACATTCAGGAAGATTGACTGCCGTACCATAAAAAGTATTATGCAGTTTTGTGATTGGTTTGGTAATCCCTCTACCTAGATTTCCAGAGCAGTTCCTTTCTTTCCTTTTCAAACTCCTTAACGGAAAAGGTCCATCTGAGCACTTGTCACTTCAGGCTCATTAAAAATTGAAGGCGACTAGAGTCATCTTTTGTTTTTTCTCGACTCTTAAAAATTGAAAAAACAAGTTGTGTCAAAGCGTCTAAAATTCATATAATTCAGAAACATACTTCCCCTTGATTTTTAGTTGATCAAGTAATCCGCAATTGTGGAAGAAAGTCAATTGAAACCCCGTCGTTCACGAAGGCTTACGAGTCAACCGTCTTTGTCTCCGGAATCGAAACTATTACGGACAAAGTGAACTCGTTTAACCGATTCCAAATCTCCTGGTAAAGTTAGAACAAGTGTTCCAACAACATCAGAGACTCCGTTTACTCCAAACATTTCTGGTATCCCTGCCTTTACAAAAGAAGTTTAGCAGCCACCGAAGGACAGTAGTACTGATCCTATTCTGAGGGTAAACACTTGTATCATTGAGCCAATTCCATCTACAATCGGTTCGGAGAGTGTTGTTCCCCAAACATCTGTCGCTGTAGATTCCATACCTTCTTCAGCACCAGAAATATTCTACGGACCTGACGGTCTACCCCTTCCACCTGGTCTGATTGCTATAGAAGAGATTGTGGAGGATCCTCCATCTAGTACTCCATCGCAATTTGGAGTCGGGATCACTCTGTATCCTTCTTCATCAGAAATTAGTCTACCACCAGCGGAAGCTCCTGTAGAATCGCTAGGTAATCTTTTGGATAGACTAGAAATGTCTGAACAACCGTCAACATCTAGGACTGTGTTGTCTGACACAGCGACGACAGAACTTCCTGCTATCACTCCAACAATGTTCGCCGGTATACCATCTGTCCCAACTAGCTCTCAATCGCTAGAAGGAGCCCACTCAGGGGCTATTTCGACAGTATGGTCGTTCCTGTTTGTTCATCCGGAATAATATCCGGGAACTCTTATGTTGAGTCTCAACAAATTGATCCATTTGGAGGTCAATTTGGGTATTCCGGTCCTCAAGGGCAAACCATTCCCTTAAGTACCGGATTACCACCGTATGGGGGGCAGTATACCCTTTCATTGTCCCCTCTGGGAGGACAACCATATGGGAGTTCACAACAAAATTTGGGTTATGTTGGAATTACGTCAAGCGGTTGGGTACCGATACTACCTCAACAACCAAGAGTTGTATATTCGATGCAACAATGTTTACCTATGTCAAGTATACCAACTACGCCAACTATTGTGACGGTGTCGCAAGTTCAAGCGCTACCAGTTGTATCCCAACCTCAGGTTTCTCAGGTTGTAATGCAACAGCCTCTTGACCCTGCAACTCAACCACAATCGGCGACTAGTGGAATGACACAGGTTCAAACGGGTACAATTACCCCTCATCTTGGTCAAACAGTTAGTATCGGGCAACAGCACATGGCTTCACAACCATGGCTAGTGCAATACCAACAACCGCAGTTCCAACAAGTATACCAAGGTTCTGAGCAACAAATCTTTGCAAATAGTGGGCAATCGTATATTCAAAACGGTCAAAATCAACCATTCTACAATGGTCATGCCCACCAACGTTACCAAAGTTACCAGCATCAAATGCATTATGCTGGTGTGCAAAGACCAACTGCTTAGGCGATCCCATCTTATCCTGGGTATGCTTCACCTAACCTGAATCAACAGTTACCCTTCGTGGGGACTTTAGAGTTACCTGATTTAAATCGGTTAACAAACGATCCAATCACTTACGCCCCTTGGTGGCCAGTGATTCCGCATAAACTTCCATCAGATATTCCTAAATTTAATGGAAATCCGAGTGAAGATCCGTCGAATCATGTGATGACCTTTCATCTATGGTGTTCCTCAAACACCCTAAATGATGATTCGATTAGGCTTCGCCTTTTTCAGAGGACGTTAACTGGTTCGGCAGAAAAATGGTATATCGAATTGCCCAGAGCTTCATTTGACAACTTCAGTACCCTATCCACAACAATTTTAACCCATTTTCAGTTACCGATAAGGTACGAAACGGGAACAGAACTTCTTATCAATTTCAAACAAACAACGGCCACTCACATATCTGATCATATACATGAGTGGCAACGTCGTCGTAGAATGGTAAAAACGTATGTTCGTGATCAACTTTTAGCTGAATGGTTTATTAAGTCATTATTGCCTTCTATTACAGAAGATGTGGCAAAAGGGGGAGTCATCACCGAAGAGCAAGTCATTGCTCGTGCGCATTATTTAGACTTGATTTATACTCAGTCTGGCACGCTCTACGATAAAATACCTAATGGTCCTAGACCAGAATTCTCAGTCCCTCCTCCTCCTAAATCAAACAATGACTCTCATGCCGGCGATGGCGTGATTGGCGCAACAGACACGAAATCAACAAAGGCTACATCTAAAAAGGCCCGTAAGATTTCCAGTCAAAATGCAAAAGAGGAACTTCTTGCCTCAGAAGTAAATGCCGTATCGACAGATAAAGGCAAAGAAACCAAGCAACCAGGGGGCAAGAAGAAAGGAAAAGGGAAGAAGAAGAAACAGGAAGAATCATCACCTGAAAAATCTTCTGCAAACCCTTCTGGAAATAGGAAACCAAATCATCCTTGATTTATATGCGATGAGGATCATTGGACATCAGATTGTCTGTATAAAGATGAGCTTAAAAAATTCTTCAAGAATACAAAGACCTCAGCAGTATTAACTGATCCGTTTCCGAATCTAGGAACAAATATGGTTGATAGTGGAAATGCTTCCCCGTCTCAAGTGCTGATGTTGTCGGTTTCCAAACAGCAAAATGATGCTTTGATATTGACAAGGAACAAAGATTATGGGAATCCATAGCTGTCAAACAACAAGGATAAAGATCAACCTAGTAGTTCGACAACAACTTCGACAGAAGTTGCGCCACCCATCATTCCTGAACTGACAATAAAACCGCCAAAGGGAGTAGTACACAAGTCGACATTTAATCCTCGTGCTAGAGCAGCATAGCATTATAATATAGTGGAAGATTTGGCCCAATTGCCATCCGCTATGTCGACGCTTGAGGTACTACAAAATTGCCCATCCCAAAAGCAGGCTTTATTATCAGCCATCGGTGGGATAGACCCAAAGGATTCCAATCTTGTATCCTTTGATCATAAAGGATACGATCCTCAGTTACCAGCTCAACTAGCTTTCCTCGTTCAAGTGAAAGCCCTCAACAAAACTATTCATCGAATGATTATTGATGAGGGGGCATCTACATGTATTATGTCGATGAGTTGCTGGAAAACTTTAGGATCTCCAACCTTGTCGTGATCTTCGATGACATTAAAAGCATTTGACGGACGAACATATACCCCATATGGTATTCTAAGTAACTTGAAGGTGGAACTAGGAGGAAAAATAGTAGAAATAGATGTTGAAGTAATCGACGGAAATCTCGATTACAACATCCTACTGGGAAGACCATGGATATATGCTATGGCTGCTATTGTGTCGACCTATTTTAGGAAGATTGCATTTCCCTTTCAAGGAGGGATTACAATCATCCATCAACAAAACTTCCTCCCCAATGGTTCTCAAGTTACAGGAAGCATTCCAATGATCCATGGAAGCCCCCATTCGCTTCAAAATATCGGAGTAGGCCTACTAAAAGACCCTATATTAATGGAAACTTTTGCCCTTCCACCTCCAATCAATTTGGCGGAAGTAGCGTTGGTAGGAACCTGCAATATGATATATTCAACTAAAAAGATCTCAGAAAACGATATCGACATGGATCATGCGCAGGTTTTTCCTCCAAGCCCAACAGAAATATTGTAGCAATCAATGTTCCTAGCATGGGAGGCGAACCCAAATCAACGCTCATCAAGCGTTTGGATAGATAGGTCTAAGGAATATGGCACCCCTTCAGATCCTTGGTCGTGAGTGCATGTCATCGATGAAGGAATTGTTCAATCAATGGTAATTGAAGGGGCACCATGGGAAGATTACCACCATCGTTCCCTTCTTCTGGATTGTGAAGAAAATACTCCTGATGACCTTTATCATCCTTCAGTTTTTGATTTTCTATCAAATGCTATAAACACGGTGGATTTAGAGCGAAACTTGTCCAACATTGAAGAGACTATCGCCATAAATATCTCGACCAAAACAGATGTTGTAGAGAATATTTATGTTGGCAAATGTTGTTCTCCTTCAGAACTGGAAATATATAACGCTCTTTTTCGCGAGTTCAGAGATGTCTTTGCTTGGTCATATAATGAAATGCCAGGCATTGACTAGAGTATCGTTGAACACGAAATCAAGATGTATCCAGATGTCAAACCAGTACAACAACGGCTACGGCATGTGCACCCCAAGAAAGTCGTTGCCATTAAGGCAGAAGTTGAAAAACTTCTCCATGCTAGTTTCATTTAGCCGGTTTCTCTAACTGATTGGGTATCGAATATTGTCCCTGTTATGAAAAAACAAGGAACGATTAGAGTGTGCATCGATTATAGGGATGTAAATCAAGCTTGTCCAAAAGACAACTACCCTACACCCTTCATCGACCAGATAATTGATGAATGCACCAGATGTGAAATCTTTTCATTTATGGATGGATTCTCCGGGTATAATCAAATGAATATCCACCCACAGGACCAGTCAAAGACTGCATTTATTTGTCCGTGGGGCACATTCGCATATCAAAAATTACCCTTTGGTTTAAAGAACGCAGGGGCAACATTTCAGAGGGAAATGAATTATGACTTCCATGACATCAAAAACATCGTTCAACTGTACCTCGATGACCTTCCGGCTCATTTGCGAAAGCGGACTGATCATCTGCAGCATTTAAAAGCAATATTTCTACGTTGCCGACACTACAAGATACGACTCAATCCACACAAATGTGTATTTTGTGTCAGTTATGGTTGTTTACTTGGCTTTGTAGTCTCGAAAGACGGGATTCGTCTCGACCCATGTAAGGTTCAGGAAATCATAAATTTGCCTCCACCTTCCAATTTGCTTCAGATTCAGAAACTCCAAGGGAAAGCAAACTTTCTGAGGAGGTTCATTCCAAATTATGCCGAACTTGCTAAAGGTTATACGCGTCTTTTGAAAAAGGAATTACCCTTTGTCTGGGATCAGGTTGCGCAAGCTTCCTTTGATGCTTTAAAAGAATCCCTAATGAAAGCATCATTAATGTACGCTCCTGATTATCAAAAATACTTTAACCTGTATCTGGCTGCAGCGGATACAACCATCGCAATGGTTTTAGTTCAAGAAGACAACGGAGTTGAACATCCTATATATTATTTAAGTAAGAACTTAAATGATACAGAAATCAAATTTTCTTATGTTGAAAAGCTAGCACTTGCAGCTGTTCAAGCAATACAGAGATTTCGACACTATGTCCTCTTTCGAAAAACTACCATTCTGTCAGATTGCAACCCCATGAATATATATTGTCGCGACAGTTGCTGGGGGGCAAATATTCAAAATGGATAGAAATTCTACAAGAGTTTGATCTGGAATTTGTAAAATGCAAGTCAAAGAAAGCTCTGGTTTTCACAGAATTATTATGCAATCTCCCATCGTCATATAATGATGAAACATCCGAAGAAACAATCGTGGACGAAAATTTGTTTCTGATATCTTCAAGCAATCTGTGGTATGGAGATATAATCATTTATCTCCAAACCCAAAAATATAGGCCCAATACCTCTCGCTCCGAACAAAAACGTATTTGATACCAATCAAAAGACTACATGATCGTTGGTGATACACTTTACCATCGTGGTGTCGATACAGTTCTACGGAGGTGCCTCACCCATGAGGAGGCCGAAAAAGTCCTGAATGATTGTCATTCAAGCGCGTGTGGGGGGCATCAATCCGGTTACGCTACAACACAAAATTTTTTACAAGTAGGATACTTCTGGCCAACAATGTTCAAAGATTGCATAACTGTAGTCAGAAGTTGCCATGCCTGTCAAATTTTCGATAGCAAAACCAGAAGACCACCCGCACCTCTGTAGCCAATAGTTGTTGTTGGGCCATTCGCCAAATGGGGCATCGATTTCATGACATGTAACCCCACCTCGACCGGGGGGCATGGGTATATCATAGTTGCAGTTGACTAATTTACCAAATGGGCCAAGGCGATGCCTACATTAGATAATACTGGTGAAACAGCTGCCCTCTTCTTTTTCAATCATGTAGTCGCCAGATTCGGCATCCCACAAGCTATAGTCACAGATCATGGATCACATTTTCACAATCACATGATGGTCGAATTAGCTGCCAAATTAGGGTTGTCTCATGACAGCTCTACTCCATATTACCTGCAAGCCAACGGACAAGTTGAAGCAATCAACAAGGTCCTGAAGCGCATGCTGCAAAGGATGATTGGAGTTCACAAAAGAAGTTGGCACCTAATCCTGTACTCAGCCTTGTGGGCTTACCAAACATCGGTAAGGAATGCAACCGGGTTTACACCTTTCCAACTGGTATATGGCCTAGAAGCAGTCTTACCAATCCAGTGTGAAATCTCATCCCTCAAACTCACAATTGACCTTCTCCCCGGACTTCAGAAGAGGAGGCTCGTTTCTTGGAACTAATCCAATTGGATGAAACCCGTCGTGATGCCGCTTTGGCTAACGAAGCCCATAAGAAACGGGTCAAGGCACAGTTCGACAAGAATGTCAAACCCCGTGTCTTCTCAGAAGGTGACTTGGTCTTGCTTTATGACCAAGAATCCGATAAATTGGGGGCAGGTAAATTCAAGTCTTTATGGATGGGCCCCTATATTGTTAAGCGAGTATTAGCAAAAGGAGCCTACAAGTTAATGGATTATGACGGGATTCCACTGGCACAACCTCGTAACGGGTTGTACCTCAAGCGTTACTATGCGTGATTCAGTATAGTAACCTATATGCTTTTGTTATGTTTTTTTTTTTTTTTTCGCTAAAGTATTTGTTTTGGTCAAGTAATCCACTTTTTACATTTATTGTAGATGTCAAACCTATTGGAGTCATGTGTTGGATATGTCGACGGAGCGAGTCGTAGTTCGCGGAACCTATCTTCTGCGGCCTGGGCCATTTTTGATCCAAGCGGCGAGTTAGTAAGTTTCAGAGGGGTATGTATTGGTCGATCAACGAACAACATCGCTGAATATAGCATGTTGATAGAACTTCTCTCTGATGCCATCACACATGGTATACGCCGAATGATTGTCAGGCTAGACTCACAACTCGTCATACTACAACTCACTAGTTTCTACTCTGTCCGAAATCCAACTATTTATCGCATGTTCCTAAGGGTTAAGATTTTGGAAAGGCAATTTGATTTTATTCAATATCAGCATATTTCCAGAAGCTTAAACACATTAACTGACTCATTGGAAAATTATGTGTTAGATAGACATTTGCAACATTTATAAAAAGAAGCATCCCATCAATATTTGCGTTCGGATCATGTAACTTAACCAAAATAAAACTCCGAAAATCAAAAAAATATATATATAACTGTTTATGGTTTACACATAATGTTCTGTAACCAAGAAAAATTTGGTCAAATGACCCAAAACTCAAAATGCTAGGGGGCACCCTAGTCTAATGATGCTCGTGATAGCAAGTCACAGCCTATGCGATCATGCATAAGAGCCTAGTCCATCGTCTTGGCACACTAGTAGTATGTCGCTGCAACCTCAAAGGCAGCTCGTCAGTCCTCACATCTGGAATACCGAGAGTGAGGCCCTCGACCTGGTCCTGTAATGCTGTAAGAGTCTCGGCCACATCGAGGTCATGAAGGATAGCCCTTCCAACAACCTCTCCTGCTGGGGCGGCAGCTGGCACTCTCAGGCGTACTACTAGCTAAACGGGACTGACATCTGCATGAACACATGAGTTTTGATTAGTCTTGATAGAATAAAGCACAAGGACATTATAAAAGAAAAACGATAAACAAGAATATGGTCAAATAATTTACCAATGGCACCCCACTGTTCGCCAGCCGGCAGTACTAAATCTGGGTCACCCCGGAAGTCCATACCAGCAGATGGATACTTAGAATAAACCATCTCCTGACGATCAAACCACCCAAAGAAGGTATCAGAAAAGGAAATCTGAGACTGACCAACATGTCTAGACATATGGTCGACCCATCTCTGCATATGTGGTTCAGTCGGTGAAGGTAAATCGAGTGCAATATACTGCGGCTGCATCAGTGGTATCTTTTTCAAGGGGAAGGCGGTCAAGATAGAACCATATCCAAAGTTCTTCAACCTCCCACTCTGCACCTTGGTCAATTGTTCTTTCATCACAAGGAGTACTGCGTCGCACTAGTTGAACACCTTCAGTTGGAGACATTCCAAGGCATACTGCATATAAGATCGGTTAGCTACATGAAGAGCCGCACCACCAGCCATCCTACCAAAAGTAAATAGAATAGTCCTCAGGGACCTGTCAGTGACATCACGGATGATGATATTTTCATCTTTACTCGGCTGAGATCCCTCTCTTCAATACCTATGAACATAATCTCTCACAGATTCACCTCCTCGGGCCGAACCTGATAAAGAGATGGGGGCACCCCGCCTCGATAAGCCGGTCAAGAAATAGATGTCCACTACAGTCAAGGGGATGGATTTGCCCCTAATCTGGAACACCTGGCTGGTAGGATCCCAAGCATCGAGCAAATACTGCAGCAAGTTGATCTGTTGTCTCATGCTATAAATGCGGAAAAACTTCAGCAAGCCACAGTTTCGTAGTGCGTTTACTGTAACCGGATTATGTAAAGCAAGCATGTCCTCTTCTTCATGCTCACGTTCTCGCCATGTAATAGTCATCTTGCTCCAAAAATCTCTGAAAACAAACAAGAGAAGAGTTAGATCCTGATTTGGTGAGAAACAGGCAAAATTTCCATCAAAAATTATGCATAAATTTCCTTCCTTGCGCCCATCGCACCTACAGTAGTGTTCTGGGTGCATTGCATGTCAGTTGTCCAGTAGAAAGGCTAACATCCAACGCACCTTTTGATACACAAGGGGTGCGCTGAAGCCAGGGCGCGTTTTTCAAACCCCAGAGGCTCAGAAAAACCAAGGATCAAGCTCAAAATGCAAAATGGAAGGCGTGAAATGAAAGAGCTCATGTTTAGCTCCTACCTGGTCTAGATGGCGCCGAGAATCGTCCACAGAATCTCCCGGAATCAGCTGATGAAAATCAATGGGGAAAAGCACCTCCAAAGCTCCAACAAGCCAAAGTTCAAATGAAATGGTAAAATGAGAGGTAAAAGAACTTTTAAATTACTTTTTACGTAATTCGAGTAAAATATTAGTGTTTTAACTCATTTTTCAAGCATATATTGTTCATTTCTAACTAGTTTGATGAAGCAATTGAAAATGCAGTACAATCTTTGAAAGAACAAAGCTATTTATGGTAAAGTCAAGAAATGACCATTGTATTGAGTAGTTTTAGCACATAGTTCAAGCTCATTAAAAAATAAACATAAGTCATGAGCAAATGTTTCTCCCCGCACTTAAGCTCATTAAAAAATGAACTATTTCCCAGTAAATAACCATCGTGAATGTGGTACTTCAGCCTTTAAAGCCTTGGTCATGTTCTCATCATCACCTCCACTCTATATTGGCCGATCATTCACCGCTATTTGATTGTTTACCCCTTTTTGAGGAATAGCTGTGAAGAGTGATCCCACTAGCCATCCTTGTAACACTGCCATGATTGGAAAATTCCAAACCTTACCTGGAATCAGCTGCTACCCAATTTTATCACTCGTTCCTCAAAAAACGAGTCTTCTTTAAGCTCTTTTCAACTAACTCGTAAAATATGAAAAGGTTGCCGAGCCATTGGCCTCTCCAACTCGTTAAAGGGACCGGAAGTGCTATCCCTCCTTTAGATTTTAATCTTTTTGGACCTGAGGGATTATTACACAAAAAGATCGAGCGCCTGTTTTTTTTGGCTCGTTAAAAGTATCGAAAATTCATCCCTTCTGTATTGTTTTATACTTTTTCAGACTTAAGGGATTAGATGACGAAAAAGGAATTTTAGAGTTTCCTTTACATCCCTTTTCAGGCTCTCTAAAATTGAAAAGGACCGAGTTATCTTTGTCGTTAAACTCGTTAAAACCTAATAGCGACAAACTTGTCCATAGCAGACAAGAATGAGTTTCACTATCGCTAGGCTCATTAAAACATAGTGATGGGTTTGCCCGAAGGGAAAATTATAGAAAAAGCATATGTTATCATCCTCAAGCTTGACAAAAATAAAGAGGTACTGGTCAGCAATGACTGGGGAAAAATTGGGAAGAAAACTTGAAGAAACTTTGTTGGTAGCAAGTCACTCTTGAACATGACACTTTCACTCAGCATCCAAGTCGGGTTGGGTTGTTTCATTCACCGATCACATCACCATGGTCCCATCACACCATCCACATTTGGGGTTAATGCTACCAATCCATCACATCAGTGTCGCCGATATGTTCAAGAGAATTCATTCAGAGAATTCACCTATGTCTCACCTGCTACAATACATTTACGCTCCATTCTTTCATGACCACCACCCTGAACCTTATATCACCAGATCGTTTTCACCTCCATTAAAATAATTTTCTCCGTTCTGTGTCATTGATGCGAGATTCATTAAGGCCCTCCTATGACGGATCACTTCTTTTCGACATCAGCTCATTATCCAAGAAGTCGATCTAGGAACACCCCGTTCAGTACTTTGAAGCTTGCATGCCTCAATGGCAAGTTTCTCACTTCCGGCGACAGGTTTACATCAATGGCCTTCGACCGAAAGATTTTGCGAGGTGTTCAACACCAAGTCATTTATTCACACCACGTGAATTGTACTGCAGTACCTTGAGGGTCATTATCATTATCGGTGATTCCTCTCGCGCCTGTTAACAACTTACATCATTGGCTGGTAATCAGGCGATGTCTTTCCATGTTCGACTCCAGAACATCTCTCACATGGATAGACTTGTACTTCGAGTGAAGATCGAACGAGATTGAAGACCCCAGATCTAGTTTCATCCATCCGGGCTGCGATATATATTCTGGGAAATAAAGACATCAAATGTACATTGTTGCTGCACAGATAATCATCCAATCAAAGGGATGATAGCTCTACCAGAATTATCAGTCTACACTCAGAAGATTGTCTGTCCTATGTACATGAAAATGAATTTATAAAGCTGAGCATGGGAATGCCTGCCTCAGCTAGATCATGAAAAAATTATGAAGATAATGTATTGTATTGTATCTTATTACAGGTCTCCTCCCAGCTTGAAAGAACTTCGGATCCTCATAATAAAGCATTTCACCCGACATCAAAAAAGATTAACGACCTCATGCTTTAGGGGGCAACTGTTATAGACATTTTTGGGCACTGCAACCCCAAGCATAAAATGTCCATAAACCAAGGGCTCCTAAGTCCCTAAAAGTGTTGTTCTAACCCCTAAAGGAACAAAGTCAACTGATTACAGCTTCTCCCAGAAGTTCTCCATGAAAAACTGCTCAGAACTGGTCAAAACAGGATCATTTCACCTGCTCCATAGGCAAAGTGTGTTGCATCTCACCTAAGTACACTCTGTGGGTGCGTTTCATTTCAAAAAGCCCTTCTATGGGGTACGATGGGCGAGAAGTGACAAATGGTAGTGTCAATCCGCGAGGTGGAGAGGCATGGAATCTTCCAGAAACTTCTCCTGTGACACTTGCCTCTCTGAATTCGACCAAGGATGAGTAAGAGTTCATCAATCTCCAAGTGGAAGCAAGAACTATCAGAGGGAAGACACTAATCAAATCACAAGCTGACTCATCTCCCTTACAGATATCTATATATGGATCCCTCATCCCAGAGATCCAGAGGCTGGAATTTGCATCTTGTAAGGAATTTCTGTTAGTTTCTTGAGACAACATCATAGTGTTGGGTGATCTATGCTTTGTATGAGGTGAAGAAGGGCTTACTTGCTGAGAGGATGATGCTGGGTTAGAACAACTGGTTGTAACTCCCTTGGCTCTTTCTTGATTATCAATAAAAGCTATTCAAGTTTTCCTCCATACTCTTGTGTCATTTATGTTTTATGCATTTGTATGGTCAATTTACATTTGATCCTAGATTGTTTATGATTATAGATCCATGTTCTTGTATAGTGTTATGCTACTCTGATTCTACAGGTACTCTGTGAAGCTGGGCGTACAAGGAAGCAAGTAGAAAGGACTAGCAAAGAGAGAGGAATCGACCTAGGAGCCAAGTGCAAGACAAAGGTTGGTCTCCTCTATTCTTCTCTCATCTATCTTTCATAAAGGAAAAACGAAAGTAGCTTTACTTTGTTTGTTTCTAAGGTAGCTACCACACCTTAGTGGGATAAGCAGTTCTGTATAGACACTTTTCCCTGTAATAGTGTCGGATGAAATGGAGTACAATATTATAGAAGATATGAAAAAGACTAGGGCCAACATCACTCTTTACGAACTGAGCAAGTTAGAGCATCAACAGAAGATAATGCTAAAAGAATTACATGCTGTGCCAGTTGCACCTTTGCCTGCCGTTGTACTTTCCCAAGCTTCTCATAACATGGGAAGACCTCCAACTAATGCGATCAATAAGATTGATCCAAATGACATCGCCCTAATTGGAGGAAGGTCGAGATCTCATACTCCTCCGTTTCTCCTTACTTATGAAATTTTCAATAAAAATGTGCACAATTGTTTGGTGGATTCTGGTGCTTCATCGAATATTTTACCAAAGTCCATATGTGCCAAGTTAAACGTTCAACCACAGAAATCCGCTATGCGCATAGTTTAGCTAGATCGATCTCAAGTCGAGGTGATTGGCGAACTAAATCAAGTAACCATAAGGCTGTCATCCAACCCGAAGGTATGTCAAGTTATTGACATTTTAGTTGCTGATATTCCAGAATTTTATGGCTTAATTCTTAGCAGGGATTGGTCAGAAAAACTTCATGGATACTTCGCAATTGACTGGTCACACGTGTGTCTGCCCTACAATGGTAAACCAAATCAAATAAAAGTTGAACGAGAGCTACATCAGAAATACATAGTAACGGAGCTAGAGGGGGAAAATGAACCAGTAGCATATAACAGTAGCATTATTGGCAATTACTCGGTAGATTCTTTCCTCGGCAATTTCAATGCTCATACGTCACCCTATTTAGAACACTCTGTTTTGTCCCAAGTCGAAAATTTTTCTCGAACTGATAGTTCAAAATGTATCAATTTTTTAGATAGTCCTGTAAATAAATCTTTGTTTTGGAAATTATTTTTTGATGGTTCTAAATCTAACGAAGGAGCAGGAGCAGGATGCATTCTAATTAGTCTAGAAGGAGATAAAATCATGCTAACATGCAGACTCAAATTTGATTGCACCAAAAATACAGCAGAATATGAGGTTTTGGTCCAAGGGTTGTACAAAGCAATCGGTTTAGACGTCAAGTACCTTCAAGTTTTCGGAGACTCTGAGATTATGGTCAGACAGGTACGTAATACTATACATTGCTTATCAGGTCATTTAAAACATTATCAATCCTTAGTTCAATATCTGACTAAGCATTTTATAGCATTTAATATCTCTTCAATTCCCAGACTCCAAAATGCAAGTGCAGACCTTTTGACTAACGTAGCTTCTAAGCTTATTCCTTCAGAAGATTTTAGTCCAGATAGATTCTCAATATAATTAATATTTAGACCATCTATTCCTGATAACATCACAAATTGGAGAGTATTCAATGACGATCCTGATATTGTAAATTTCCTCACATCTGAAGGATCCTACTCCAATCAAATAATTGACGAAGACCAACATGATCGACACTTGCAACAAGATAGCACTAACAATGCTATACCTAAGTCAATTGTCAAGTTAGAAGACTTGTACGATTTGAAAGATCGGTTTAAAAGGTCTACCAATTCAAAACTCCAAAGTTCAACTCTGAACTACGAATTAGTAAACCTAGGAACCGATGCCAAACCACAAAACATTAATCTAGGTCTCGGCCTAGCCCCTGAAGAAAAATTAGCGTATATTCGTCTTTTAAGACAATATAAATTTTTTTTGCCTAGAATTATGATGAACTCAAAACATACGATACTTCCATCATCCAACATACTATTCCCATGATCGGTAATGAAAAACCTGTCCAACAAAAGCTGAGAAAGATCCATACCAATTTAGAAAATCAGATAAAAACTGAACTCAATAAGTTATTGAAAGCTAGAATAATCTTTCCCGTCAAACATTCTAAATGGGTCTCCAATATGGTACCTGTTAGAAAGAAAAACAGAGATATTAGGATTTGCATTGACTTTCGAAACCTTAACAAGGCCCGCCAAAAAGATAATTTTCCTTTACCACCTATGGAATAGATATTGCAGGCAGTGGCGGGCTCAGAATTAATGTCTTTCTTGGATGGATTTTTAGGATACAATCAAGTGTTGGTACATCCCGATGATCAATTGAAAACCAAATTCAGAACTAAATGGGGCACATACGCATATCGAAAGATTCCATTTGGTCTGATTAATGCTGGTGCCACATTTCAGAGAGCTATGGACATTGCATTCAAAGGTTTAGTCAATAAATCTGTAGTAATTTATTTGGATGATATAAACGTGTATTCCAAGAAACGAAGCGACCATCTTAGAGACTTAAAACAAATCTTCCAATGGTGTTTAAGGTATGGAATTTCACTTAACCCGAAGAAATCTTTTTTCGCATTAAGTGAAGGGAAACTTCTAGGATTCATAGTGTCAAAATCTGAAATTCACATCGATTCCGACAGAATCAAAGAGATTTCTAAAATATCCTTACCTCACAACAAAAAAGCCATGCAATCTTTCCTTGGTCAGATCAACTTTATAAAGAGATTCGTTCCAGATTTTTCGCGAATCGTGTCTCCTTTGCAAGCCATGATTAAAAAGAACTCAAATTTTAAATGGGGCCAAGATGAACACAAAGCATTCAACCTGATCAAACAAGCTATTATTAATGCTCCATCTTTAGCAACTCTGAATTTTTCAGAGCCTTTTATTTTATATAAATTTGCCTCAGATAGGTGATATGTTGCGATACTCACTCAAGCAAATCAAGAAAAAGCGGAAGCCCCAATTGTGTTTTTCAGTTCAAATTTACAGGGAGCTGAATTAAATTATTCACACGTGGAGAAGCAGGCTTATGCTGTTTTCAATGTGGTCAAATACTTCAAACCTTTCTTACTCAAAACCCATACTAAAATTATAGTACCATTTCCAGCGGTAAGGAATCTCCTAGTACAGAAGGATGTGGGTGAGAAAAGGGCTAATTGGGTTACTGCCTTACAGGAATATGACATTGAGATTAAACCAGCAAACATTGTAAGAGGCCAAGGCTTTTGCAAAATGTTGGCTAGAGCGTCGCAAGTTTCTGAAATTCCATCTGCAGAGGTACAAATGTGCGAGGTAAGCCTAAACGATGCAGAGTCATTATACGCTGATATCATTTATTATCTTAAGAATGGGTATGCTCCTTCACACCTCGATCATACTAAGAAAAGAGCTCTAAGGTTGAAAGCCAAACAATATCAGCTCATAAATGATATTATTTTTAGAATAAATTATGATTCTGTTCTTCTTAGGTGTCTTGAGAAATCTGAAGCTGAAAAAGTTTTGCAGGAACTCCACGATGGGCCAGCAGGCGGACACTATGCTGGAGATGCTACTGCACATAAAATCTTGTGCACAGGGTATTACTGGCCCATGTTATTTAAAGACTCGCACAGTTACGTGAGGAAATGTCAAGTCTACAAAACTACTGCTGGGAGACAAAAGAAGCCATCCTTGCCACTACAACCGATTAACATTGAGCAACCTTTCAGTCAGTGGGGATTGGACATAATAGGTGAGATCGTTCCTCACTCTTCTAAGCAGCATAGATATATCCTTACATCAACAGATTATTTTACTAAGTGGGTAGAAGCAGTTCCACTCAAGACGGCTAATGCTGAAAATATCATTGAGTTCATAGATCAATTTATAATCACCAGGTTTGGATTGCCTTCCGCTTTAATGTTTGATAACGCATCATACTTTTCTGGAAATGCAATGACTGAATTTACACTTAAAAGAGGATTCAAACTTAAATATTTAGCCAATTATTACCCACAAAGCAATGGGTTAGCTGAGTCCACAAATAAAAACCTAATCAGGATTATCAAAAGAACAGTTGACCAAAATCATAAAAATTGGCATAAGGCTTTGATATATGCTTTACGGGTAGATCGAATAACGCAAAAAGATTCTATTGGCACTTCTCCCTTTAATTTAGTTTAAGGGAAAGAAGTGGTTCTTCCGACTCATTTGGCAATTCCCTCTTTGTCTCTAGTTCAATACATTGATGAAGTACCCACTTCCTCCTTACAGCTAAGACAAATGGAAATAATCAAATTAGAAGAACAACAAGAACAGGCTAATAAAACGCATGCTCATCATCAAGAACTAGTAAAATCCTCTTTTGATTCAAACATAATGACCAGAAAAGATTTCTAGATGGGAGACTTAGTTTTAAAATGGGACAAGGCTCATGAAGAGAAAGGAAAACATACAAAATTTCAAAGAATGTGGCTTGGTCCTTTTCAAATTGTAGAATTCGTAGGTCCATCAACGTTTGTGTTACAGGATTTAGTAGGTAAGAGAGACTCTTTGCCTGTTAACGGACAAATTCTCAAGAAATATTTTCCATAGAATATTATTCTTCTATTTTTGTAGAGTAGTTGTTTTTCTTTTCATAATAAAACCAGTTGTGAGTGGTTACATTAGGCATTTATGCACAAGACACCAATTCTCTTTCAAATTTTGATTTTTCGCTTGTATAAATAGCAAATCTTTTGGAAAATTGATCTTTATTATTGATAGATATAGTTAAAGACTCTAGCCTAGATATGATACTAGTTTCAACTCCATAAAGTTTGATGAAAACAACCTTTAGTGAAGAAATTGTTTTATCTCAGTACAATGAAAGGTATCAATAACAAAATAAAGATTCTCTGTAGAACAATTGTTTCCAAAAAACTCTACTATTGTCATCCAGAGCTATCTTAAGGAAACAATGACTTCCTCCCTGCTAAAGAGATCACAACTTTCAAAGGAACAACCCAAGGATACACTTCATCTTGAAGAATAAGAGGTCTCATCACGAGCCGGCTTATCATAATCACAGATATTATAACTTGCTGACTTTTCCAAACACTGTACACCACAACAGGGCAATGACTCAAGATTGTTGCAATCAAAAGACAAGGGGTCTCATCACGAGCCAGCTTGTTCAACAAAGTTATAAATCAAGTGAATGACTGTGTCATAAATTGGCTATCAAACCAAGACATTTTTCTTTAAGAGAAAAAAGAAAATCAAAGCAATAAGTGTGGACGTGGATTCTTCTTTGAGAGTTGTAGGTTGCTTTAAGTAGGATACAGGATCATTGCTGGGTAACAAGTAACCCTGTCGAGGCTACAAACGCCTGCTGGCAGCAGAGGCTCTACCTACGAAAAATGAGCATACTTAAAACTGGTTTACAGAGAAGACTTTGTTTTATCTTTACAAGACCAAGTAATGACTGATGTAAATACAAGGGCTAGCTTGAGGAAGCAAATAATCAAAGTTGAAAATAGTTGAAACAAAATGTCATTGATAGGTTAGAGCATAATGTACTTTATCTTTCCATAATAAAGTTTAACTTTCTGAAAAATTTTCTTTTTTGAAAGTTTAGAAAATTTAATAAATAAAACAGAGATAACTGGTTCTTCCAAGTGAATCGCCAATTGTTGTGGCCACCAACAACCCCCCTCCTTATTTAGTATTAGCAATAACACTATGTAAGTGGGGACCCTTAGTAAAAAAAAAAAAAAAAAAAAAAAAAAAAAAAATCAACTAGTGCTTATATGTCACTCCTTAAAAAATATCGCATCGTGCCAAGAATGATAGGGAATTTTCTTATGAGTCAAAATGATAAAATGTGATATTGCGACGCGAAATCCATCACATCGCATGCATTAATAAGCACTCACGTTGGAAAACCTTAAAACTGCCGATATGCGATATCGCATCTCGCAAAATCGCATAAAATGCACATAACAATTAAACGATTAAGCGATCCGCGATCTTGCAATATTGCGATCTGCGATCTTTGCGATGTTGCGATCAAACAACCTTGCGATAGAACAGCACGATGAAATTGCGGTAATGCAATACAACGAAATGCGATACTGCGATGCAAATCGCAGAAACATTCCATCGCAGATTTTCCTGGCTCAATATTCAAGATTTTTTTTTTCCATGAACCAAGAACTGGATACACACTTTAATGATAATTAATGAATTACACGCCAGTTGTTAATAAAGTATGGTTTTGTGTTTTTCGAAGAGCCAGTTCACGTCAGATGGCATGTTTTTGCATATCCGTGGCATTTAAAGCTTTCCTGTCATTATTTATTATCATTACTCTCTCCTCACTTGTGAACTGCAGGAACGAAGAACAAAAGTTACACAAAGAAATGTGCAGGAAGCTATGGGGAAAAAGGGTAGAGCTCCAATGTTCAAAGACAGAGAAAAGGTGCCCTCATAAACAGATACCACATGCAACAGAGCCATAGATTCACAAAATACTGTTGAGCCATCCATTACAGATCTTTCATATACAGCCATGGTTAAATGGGTACTGAGCGATGCTGATATCAATAGACATTTTAATGCTTAGGTTCAAGAGCTCACAAGGTCATTATTTTTACAAATTTTGAAGCTTTATACCCGATAAAGACGAAGAGGCGCAAAAGGCGAAAAATGCATCAGAAAAGCCCAGATCAAAGAACAGAGGCAGTTTCCGATGCGCGATTAGTGCCTAGCGCTAATCGTGCATCGCTGAGAAAATTGCTCGAGAAGGAAAGCCTCTAAATGCTCAGTCACCTGTAAGCCTGAAAATTGCAAGAAAGCAATGATAAAAAACAAACTGGAAATAGAAAGCTAAAGAAAAGGCAGAAGCAATCCAAAGGGTTAACCAAGTTGAACTGAGATTATTACCGGGCATACACGGTAAAGCCACACAGTCAGTGGATGACTCTCGAGTATATCATCGATTTTGCTGAGAAGATGGTGCCAGCTCTTGCCAATTATGTTTGCTTAGCTCAACCAAAAGCAGAAGACAGTCAGCCGACTCTATTCAAGCAAATACTGAATGCTTGCAACGTTAAGGAGCAAATGCAGAAATAGTTAGATATTAGATTTAATTTTTAGAAATAGTTTTGATTTATTTTTTGTTAGAAAAAGGGCGGTCATTTAAACCGCATCCTAAATCTTTGTAAATTAGTTATTTAGTTAGTAGTATTTAAACCCTTCTCATGCATTTAGAGAAGGGTCTAGAAATTTATCAAAAACTTGTCCTTAGAACATGCACTTGTGCACCCTCCGAGGAGGTTTTGATGAATGAATGGAACAGGATTTGTTGATGTTTGCATTTGATATCTGCTACTGATGTTGCACTTCTGTACTCTTAGTGGATGTTAGAGCAAAGAGAGATAAATCATTGTCACTTGAAGCTCATGAGTAGGACTAGTTATAAATGGTACTTTTATCTCTTAACCATTTCTGCTTATGTGTTAAAGTGATATACAGTTTTTAGTTGTTTATGTATTATTGCATGAATGCCTGAGTTATCATTTGGCACTTTTGTACGGTGATAGCTATTTATTTATGCTTAATGTATGAATAGCTCATTATGCGATATGTTTTTCACAACTGTTTCGTCTAACTTTTTATGTGAAGTGGTTCATCCTTATTGATTTATTTTCTCATAATAGCTGAATGATCTTTATTACCAGTTGTTATTTGAAATCTTTTTAGATCGCATAATAGAAGAATTACATCCTGGGTTAGTATAGACTTAGATGTTGTTGCTTATTAGATTACAATAGCATAGCATTAGATTAAAGTTAGAATTAGAATATCTCAATTAGGAATTGTTAGATCAGGAACATCAAAATCTACACACACACACTCATAGATTGGGAAACTGGTCCCATATCCCTAGTCGGACCCGCTATACCAAACGGATAAGGAGCTGCCAACCAAGGTCCGGACCGGGTGGGTATCCCCCTTGTTGTAGACCCGATTTTCAGGGCTTCAACAGGACCCCATAGACCTCCTGATCCTTTGTTGGTGTCTCTCTATCCTATGGAAGTTGATCAAGTTAGGGAGCACCCTATGCCACCTATTGTGGAAGATATTTCCTCTCTGACAATCCCATCAGTACCTCCTAATGCTGATAAGAAACTCCATCCCAATATGGAATATGACTAGGTTCCTTTGCCCACACGGGCCATCACTTAACCTATTCCACATGACTCCCTCGATGACAAATCCCCCTGACTAGTCAACTTGGAGATCATGGATCTACCTATTAATCATCCTAGGGAGATTATGCATCTTCATACCTCTATTCTTCCCGAATTGGAAAAGGTAGAGCTTGGCATCTGAAATCTTGAATTGACATAGGGGGCATCTCCTTGGTCTTCCTTGTAAGTTCCTAATCGAGGTGGCTATAGAGACGTGCAGAGGTCAAAGTGACCTTAAAATAGCTCAAGACTCAAAGTGGTCAGATGGAAGTGAAACTAGGACCATATCGTAGTGTTCGTCACCTTGAATACAATGGTGCTAATGATACTCCAATTCGAGCTTGTATGAGGGAGATAGAGCTGGTCAAAGTGGGCATGTGGGCCAGGTTTAATGATCCTACAAACTGACTGAGTCTGGGACATGGTACTTGGCTCCCTAAAGTGGTCAAATTTTTTGAACCCTTAATTTGTCTAATAACCCCTATGGTCGGCCAAAACAAACAAAATGACATATATATGCATAAAATTGGTTAAGGGGGCAAGCCACCCCAGCGTTCCCGCCAACCTTGTTGCCCATAACTCGGAGTAGATCATAGTGGCACAATACACATTAACAAAACTATGGTATATAGTCGTTGCATATATATTAATATATACCACCAACCCTTTTATTTAGCTTTCGTTATATAACATAACAAAACTATGGTATTAAACATATACCATAAACTATGGTTATGATTTATATTAATGGTGCAATAAAACAATTTGATGGTGTAAGAATTGGACAAGTTTACAATCAATTTTACACCACTCATCGCCCGGAATTCAATGGTACAGTTCATTTTAGCTTTTGAGCTCTTCATTTTTCGGTCATCTTCAAAAGTGGAGGTATATGTTGCAGTTATGCCACGTCTTTCTTTTTGATTTGCTGAGATGATTTATTTATTGTGGATATCCCTGATTACCATCATGTTGAGGGATACTTGTATGACACATCTTGTCAAAATTTGTTAGCTTGTTATACTGAAGGAGGACACATTTGAGTGAGAGTTCCTATAGGGAGAACGTCTCATGGAGAGACACGCCACTCAGATTGAGGGTAATTTTCCTTGTAATGGCAAAGAACATGCCATGTACATCATCATAATTTGCAACATTTAATGAAGTGAACTCCCCACTCTTGAAATTAGGGCCAGGAGACATAACCCACACTTGGTGAAATCCATTATCAATGTGTTTTGTGTTCATCATTTGATGGTTGTTGTTATGTGTCCTCTTCTTTAAAACATGCACATGCGGTTGTTTTATGTTGTTTCACATGCAATTATGATAAAATCACAGAATTAAAATATCTTGGATAATTTCGGTGTCTAAAGAGATCTGGATGAATTTTGGTATCAGAGCAGTCTCCTTACTGATGTGAATTGAGAGTGTGAATGATTGAACATGCAACAAAAACAAAAATGAAGGATGCTAGAGATATGTATGAGGCCTTTTGTTGATGGTGCTAGACGTGCCAACATTCATGGGATCACCCCGGTATGAAGTCCCAACTAGACCTCACACCATTTGGTGTGGGAGTTCCATTTGGTATAATGGCCTAGTTGCCATTATCTTAAAGATTTGCCTCAACTCTTGCTTATCAGCACATGAGAGTGGTCTGCTTTGTCTTTGAGAAGTGAGGTTCGTGTTCTTGGTGATTGCTAGTGTCACTTGTGTCAGTGGTTATTTCACTGTAGAGGGAGAGGGTGGGAGTGAGTCCCAAGTCGATTGGGAGGAAGTCCCAACTCTACTAGGAACACACAACACAATAGGACATGCATATCTTCTGGAGGAACAATCCACACGAATGCGGTAGTCACCACGCACAAGGGAATATAACACGTACAACACTCAGCAGATGAGTCCATGCGAGTGCAACGGTTGTTATAGCAATTTTTATGTGAAAGGTTTGTCTAATGTCCAAGGAGGTAGCCAACACAGGCAAGACAGTGTTAACAAGATATACAACAAATTTTTATTAACAAATATGTATTACAACAAGTGAATAAGTTCAAGTGTTTAAAATAGGTTAAAGAAATATGCATTACAAGTGTTCAATATTAGTCTTACAACAGTTACAATACATGTGTGAAAACGTGCTGGCCTGTTAGCAGGCTTCTTAATTAAGCAAAAGTTCCTAGACACATCGTTACACCATACATCACTAACCCAGTGAGTGAGGCATTGGAGCCACTACTTACTCCTCAAAGTAAATATTATAGACTCTCAAGGCTATGTGGGAGGAGCTGAGGTGAAAAGTCCTTTGCATGTACAAATGAGGGGGTATTTATAGCCAAGGGTGACACTGACCATTGTGGTTGTTTGACTACCCTCATGACTATTTGACTTCCATGACTTTTCGACTTTACATGACTCTTCATAAAACAAATGGGTCTCTTGGACTTCGATGTTACATTACATTGATTGACAATATGGCCCACAGTATAGATGTGGATGACATGACTCATGAAAAGACTCAACATGACAGTGTTGGTACATTCATGTTGCTCCTGGTGTGCATGTCGAGTTGCAGTACTAATGGGTGATGGATGTCCTCATGGTGTGTCACAGCTTTACCTCCGCATGGAAAATTGCGCATAGTCTTCGATGGTCTTTGGTTCACTTAATGTTGCATTCACACATTGCTCCTTCCTTGTATGTTGGTAAGCTTGACAGGTTTTTCCATTCGCAAAAGGTGCATGTTCACCAGTCCATCTGTCTATGAACACATCTTGCATGTTCATCCGTTCGTGAGAACATCTCTTTGCATGCATCATTTGTTTGTCCATTGGAAAACATGTCCTTCTGCATGTGCTCCTTTCATTCATTCCATATTTCGTGCCCCATGTTTGTTTGTATACATGTATATGTAGTCACTCATGACGAGATGACATAAAATCCATAAACCTCCTAGTCTACCATGATGCATGATTGTTTTGGATGCAGGTGACCGAGAGAGGAGACAAGGTTGCGAAGTGGGATGAAGGCTTCGGTAACTGTTGATAAAAATTACGCAGCAGTCACTGGGTGATGGAGATGGGAAATACGAATCGACTGTGACTGTCTATGGGGTCTGTCTCAGTGGGAGGACAAAACTACGTAGTTTTTGAGAGGAATAATCTAGGCTGCAGGAAGGCTTGGTAGGCACGCAATTTCCAGAATGAGCAGGCAGTGGGAGCTTGGCAGCCAAAAATGCACAATTCATGGAGGGAACTAGCAACTGGGTCATTGAAAGAAAAAATTGTGCAATTCCTAAGGGGAACTAGCAATCAACTACCGGGAGCTTGGTAGCAATAAATGCGCAATTCCAAGAGGGAACTGACATTCAGCTTCTGGAGCTTGGCAGCAAAAATTGTGCAATTTCTCAGGGGAACTGGTAGTCAACTTCCAAGAGCTACTAGTAGGAAAAATTGCACTGATGATGGGAGGTTGGCCTGTTGATCACCTCTGTGCAGTTTTTGAACTAAGTGGACTACTACGCAGCAGAGGGCTCACTCATGAAAACTATGCATTTTTCTAGCTCAGCAGCTGGTCGACTGACTGAAAAAACTGCGCAATTTCTGAGGGAGACAAGGATGGGCACTTGGTGTCTATCTGGCCTGTCTGCATAGTTTTCTCAGTGAGTGGAGTAGGTAAGGCTTGTAGCCTCTGTACAATTTTTGAGGAGAGTCAATCCTGGGGTGGTTGCTGGGTCAAACTCTCCAGTTGACTAGCATGAAGGTTGATTGATTCGCTTATAGGCAGTGCAACTTGAAATGACTTGCTTGGTGCTTTTGTGCTATTTTGGGTGACAGTTGATCGTGTCGATGGTGGGATGATGGTTTGTCTGTCAAAGGGGAATCTGGTCATCATAACTTCAACAAAGTGACTAAGTGTGTGAATGAGTGAAAGATACATACGTGATCTTCCGAACACACTCTTACATGAATATATAATGAGATGAGTCAAACCATCCAGACACACATGCTCAACATGACTAACTGACGGTGTGAGTGACAAGTGCGACACTTGTGACTGATCATTGGTCGACTGTGACAATGCTTGTGTGATAGTGTATGTGACTCCATGTGTGAGTGCGAGAGATGTTTACATAGCAAACACAACATGAACATATGAAGTGAAGACCTTGAGTATGACCATAACTTGGTCGCAAGCATGATAGTGACATCAACATGCAAAATCTTGGGTGGAATGATCAAGAAAGGTGGTGTGAAGACTCACACAAGCTCACAGAGTGAACTCGAGTGTGTGTAGTCATCAAGTGAAAATCTCAAAGGAGGATCTGAAATTGGATGCAGGCCAAAATTTTGTAGGGTGGTTGTAGCCGCTACAACAGTTGGTGACACACTAGTAGAACTCCAGCTTCTTTATTTTGGTTCATTGATAGCACTTGGCCTTGGTCTTTTGGGGATTATTGAATTGCTATGTGGGTTACTTCAGCTTCCCCACTTACCCCATGGTCATACATGGTTCATCTTTTCCAACTCAGTCAAACACAATCAAAATTTTGGCTTGATCATAGTGTTTCAAAATCTAGAAGGGTATTTTAGCTCGTGAATTCAAGATTTTCAGAGTATAAGTTTTCATCTCTGGTTTTTCTCTGCTATCAGCAGGCCTAGATAGTACCCTAGTGGAGTCACACAGGAACACACGAATTGCTCCACTGCCAGCATGCTTGGTTAGTACCTCGGTGGAGTTGCATGCTTCACATCTCTACACAGGAAGCCTTTCTCTTCTTGCGCCTTTGTATTTTCAAGAGGACTGTGCATAGGCACTTATTTATTTTTGGGGTGGAAGAGGGATCCCAAAATATTGAGAGCAAAAGATGTTATTCGTTTATAGAAGCATGTAAGATCTCTGATATAGGTTTTCTTGTTTAGATTTTCCCCTTCTCTGTTTCTACTAGTTGGACGAGCTTGAACACATAGAGTAGAAAGATGAGTACAAGCATGAGGCTTCCTAGTGTGGACACAGGTTCATGGTTGGACCAAAACTTCCCTTGTATATGGCTCATATTTTCCATCAAGAATTCATTAGCCAAAGGTTTTAACCAAGCACAGAGAAAACGAACACAAGACTGGCCAAGTGCTGCAATGTCACAAGTCTCTTCATATCTTAGCCACATATTCATTCAAAATCTAGAACATAGTAGTTGGCAAAACTTATTTCCGAAAACAAAAATAGTAAGGTATCAAGCAACTCAAACAAATAAAAAGAAAAATAGTAAGCGAAGTAAACCATATGAAAACAAGGATAGTAAGCAAAGTGAAAAAAATGAAAAAAACAAGCAACAAGCAGACTATGCACAGGGCACGGGGCTCAGCCCGACCTACTCGAAGTAATGCTTGAGATTTTGGCCGTTGACAGGAAGGTTTTCAACCCTCCTATCAAGTGATTGCGGATGGTATGTGTATGGGGAAAGCTTCTCATGGACCAATATAAGACTATCAGGTTCCACTATCGGAACCTAGTGGTATTTCGAAAGACCTTTAGGTGAAGATGACACAACTACTTCAGATATTGTGTGCAACATAGGCTCTGATGATGGCATGAGGTAGTTGTTTTTATCCTGGGAATGATTCAAGTTTCTGAAATCAATGCATAAGTGATTTCCTCAGATTTATTATGTACATAACTTAAATTAGAAAGCCATGTATGGTGACGAACTTTGTAAGTAATCCAAACATCCAACAACTTAGTCAATTGTTTCTGTATAAGGGGTTCAAGCAACATATGTGTTTTACCCAGCTTTTGTTGCCATGGCTTGGATTCTCCTTTGCTTGGAATCCCGTGTTGGATTATTCACATTTCATATGTACTCAGGTCATCATATGCCCATGCAGACACATCTCAGTACTATTTGATCAAGCAGTCAAAGGCTTGCCACTACTGCAATGTGTAGTTTGTACCGAGACTGATTATCTTTGGATTGTGATTGGTTCCTAGGTTTCTCTATTGGTTCGTAGCGGTGGACCTGTGGGTTTTGCTTTTTTTGGGCCCTTGACAGTGGTTCTGCAAGTCATAGAGCTTGTTGAGACAAACCGTACCCTTGGGGATGGGGTTTCCTTTCTTGCCATCAACTATAGTTTTCAGGGGCTGCTCGTGCTCATCTTCATTAGTTGTTGTGTCCTTGAAAGCATCAACATTTTTTGTGGGGTGTATTATCTATTAACCACCATAAAAAATGCGTATCTTGGTTATGTTATTAGAGACATAAGGCTTATACAAAAATTCGACAATACATCTATCCCTAAGTAGTAACATACTAGCAGCTGCACTTGCCAAGGAATTGGTAGATGAAATACGTGTTCTTGGCACAAAAGTGATATTAATTTCTTGGGAGTTAAAGATTAGTCACCATACCTCTAGCTGGTAACTTTTGCGATGGGGTGACAAACAATGAATGATGTTATGTTCCTGTTGTATCACTATTTCTAAATCACCTACCACTTTGAGTACGACCATGTTTAGGCTAATGGCGTTTTGTAAGCCCAACATGAGTGCTTCGTACTCAGCAATGTTGTTTGTGCACTCAAACTCCAAGTGGCTTGAAATCATGCATTTTTTGTTGTTTGGGTCAACCAAGATGCACCCGACCCTTGAGACATCATGTGTCTTTAACCTGTCAAAATACATGGCCCACAAGTCGTCTGTACACGGAACATTTGATGCACTTGCACTACTGCTACTGCTACTGCTACTACTAATAATGTTACAATGTGCTATACATGTTTCATTTCCATTAGTTTATAAAGGAAGGAGACCCAACTGTGTGTCTGGTTGGGTTCAAGCTAGTCGTGTAGGATAACACCCCAATGTTGTTTCCAAGAGGCAGCTGCCAAACATGAGTTTTGCGAAGGGCAATGATTCTTTCTCGCCATTAAGGGGAGTGAAATTGTGCTTCATATACCTCTTGGATAACACCGAAATTTGGTTTCATTTTCCCTTGTACGAAAGCCACATGTGTGATCAGTCTGTAGCAAAATATTCGTCTAGCTTTTCGGATCAGTCTCTGCTGAGTAGTACACCGTATGCTTCTGGTATGTCCACAACAACTATGTTGATGCATTAGTGGACTTGACTGTCATGATATCTTCGGATGATCACATCTCGGAGTTCACCAATGGTTGGTACCGATGTTCGATCAAGTTGAATGATTTGTGCGGATGTATCACTCCATTATGCATTGATCCTTTTAGCAATGTAGAGTAGCATGATGTTGGCTGCCACACCAGATTCGACCAAGTAGTTGTGAACATTGTAGCTAAATATTTCAAATGATAGTAGGAATGGAGGGCAGCCTAAGTTTTCTTCTTCCATTCAGAGTGTGTTAAGCACAATGGAAAGTGATCTAGGATGTGTGCTCGCTCCCTTGCTGGTAGAGGTTGCGCTTTCCATTGTTGTCTGTCCCAATGCGCACATCAAGATGTCTCGCTGACTCTAGATCTTTGCTAACTCGAATAAACAATGTTCGCTCGAGTTTTCTTTATGTCATCTACAATGTTGTAGTTCAGAGGTGGAAGACACACTAAGGTGTCTGGGGTAGGATTGATGTTCATGTTGTCTGATGGAGTGTTGGGTAGCAGATCCCCCCATAGCAAGTTTTTGGGGCTTGAAGCCCGAGTTTTGGTCAAGGTAATGTAAAGACCTCGCAAAATGAAGGCATGCAGCACGAGATTTTAGGGTTGTCCACCCTAAAATAATGTAAATTAATGTAAAGTGTATCGGCCTACCCATGGTCCGCGGACCATGGGATTGTATAAATAGAGCGAGGCTCTAAGTGTAAAAGTGAGTCTGGAGTCGTTGAAGAAGTAATATATAGATGTGAAGGCATGGTGAGACTATAGAAGTAGATCTGAAGGTATTGGGTCATAGTAGAGGATAGAGGCTCTACAGCTGAGTGTGTAGAGGCCTAGTAGAGTTCGCAACTGAGTGCGCGGACCCATGCAGATGAGTGCGTAGGAAGGAGTCAAGTCTGTATTGAATCCAGATTTGAAGACATTATTAATAAAGATCAGTTGGTTTGATATCTTATGCATTTGGTTCCTAGATCTTTAATTGAATGTTATGTGTTAATGATACTTGTTTATTTATCTGCGTGCACTCATATGTATGCCTATGATTGAGAATCTTCTTATTAATTAACAAACAAACCCTAATTAAGAAGGAATAAGGTAATTAATGTGGATCTCGCTGCGGTCGAAGTTGCATGAAGACTGTTCTACAGAACACCAAAAGCTTTTGGGTACGTGTGATGTAGTAAGCGCGAAGGTTGGATTAGGCACGAATCTCCCACATCAAGACATCCCTAGGGTGCGGAAACCTGGTTCCAGCACCCTCCCATACTACCTCCGGTGAGACCTCAGTCTGCGCTCTGCGAATTGTTGCTGAAACGGCCAGTAGTGCCAGGATTTGCTTGGCTAAACTCACTGTTGAACCTGCGTCAGGCCACAAGTAGCCAACAAATGGTTCCATTGCCAGGATCGAGATCTACCTATGGGATGTCTAATGTTGTGCCACTGGAACACGACAAGAAGGAAATTGAAGAGTGGTTGGATTAGAAGATTCACGAGTTCACGACACAGGAAAATAGAACTTCGCAGCTATCTGAGAAAAGGTGGCTAGATCACTACGTATATACAGAAATCCATGAGATTTTCTTTGCATCCTTTCCATCTGAACTGTATGATTGGATCCTGAGATTAGCCAAAAGTAAGGGAAGATATAAGGTCGACCAACCAATAGTGTGGACCCTAGAGTTGTTGCACAGACTAAAGGCATCAGAAGACAAGATCGCGCGAGTTGTAGACCACTGGATCAACCGGATAATAGGGGGATTCATCACTGATTTTGTAATAGACATGACCGAGAGCTACAACGAAGTTGAACGGTGTTTTCTCAAAGGACCGTGAGGTAGGTTCATCAAATCTTTAAATACCTGGATTAAGATGTCGTTATGTGAAAAGAGGGTTATGTGAATTCATTAACATTTGGGACGACGCAAAGTGGAAAGATCTACAAAGGTAGCAAGGAATTAGAAAACAGTCCACTGATTTCACTGTCGCGAGAAAGTGAGGAAGAGCTCTCTTGATTCTCTCCGAGAAGTGTGGTCAGGTTGATAAAGAAAGGTAGCAAGGAATTAGAAAACAGTCCACTGATTTCACTGTCGCAAGAATGTGAGGAAGAGCTTGCTCGATTCTCTCCAAGAAGTGTGGTTAGGTTGATAAAGGAGTGCATTCTGTAGTTACCACCTCCACCCATGCCACCACCCGCTTCACCTCCATACCCTCCCACTCCACCTTAATCAATCCCACAGTTCAGCATGGTGAATGCGATCAAGCTACCCGTATTCAGAGCATTAGGAAATGAGGACCCAAACCAGTTCTGGTTCGTGGTAAGAGTAGTGTGGGAAGCGCAAGGGGTCACAGATGATAACATTAAGAAGGCTACATTGGTGAGCACGTTGCAGGATCGCGCGCTGACTTGGTATATCGAGAACTATAACGATCACCCAAACGCAGGGATAGCAAAGATCTAGAATGCGTTGAACAGAGAGTTTACCCGACCGAAATCCGAGACGCAGTCAATCATTGGATTCAAAGAGATCACGATGCTCCCAGGCAAGACCCCCTAGGATCTAGATCAACGACTGAAGAGTATGATTTGCAAGGCTAATATGACACTCAAAGACGTGCAATACCATGCATGGTTTGTGGCATCTCTGACACTGCACCTAAGGACAATGCTGTCACAGTAGAAGCTTTCAACCTAGGCCGAAGCATTGGAAATGGCGATGAGGTTGCATGAGACCTTGATACAAGATCTTGGGTTGGGAGTTCAACAAATCCACGTGCAACTACAGAATCTATGCTTGGAGATGTAGAGTTTGAAGTAGGATAGGGCACCATGGCTAGAGGCGCACGAAGAAGTATGGTGTATAAAATGTAAAGGTCAGGGTCATGACAAGGATCACTGTCTAGTATTCGTGAACTACTTGGCAGGAGGGGGGCCAATGCTGTTGAGACTAGAAGCACAGGCAGGGCCAAGTGTGACACCAGTGTTATGGTGCACGATCTATCAGATAGGAGGAAAACACACAATAGACAACTGTCACTTGCTGCAGAAGTATATGCAGACTCCCCAGCAGTTGTTTTGTAATTTCTATAGGTCAGTAGATCACAACGAGCGCACCTATCGCAGCTACGAGCTCACGATGGAATGGAACCTAGCCTATAGGATGCAGACAGAAACACGAAGCCTTGACCCAACTGCGGGGATGGTGCGCACTGGATTTCAAGGGCGAGGTTAAGGACGAGGAGGAATGGGACTAGGAAGTGGCCGTAGATAGTTGAATTGTTACAATTGCGGAGGACCAAGGCATTATTCCCGTAGTTGTACTAACCCAATGAGGATGTTTTGTTCATATTGTGAATAGTTTGACCATGAAATGATCGATTGTCCTATGTTGATCACATAGATGCATAAAAAAGGGGTACTCCAGCCTTCTCTGACTCAGAATATCCAAATGATGAGATCTGAACCCCGCGAAGAAGATCCCAACGTGAACATGATGCTCAGAAGTGGCGTGACCACGGGGGAAGATAAGGGGAAGCAACTTGAGGAAGATACATGGGTTCGAAAGGCTCCTGCAAAGGAACCCAAGTTTCACTTGGAATGTGCAAAGGAGACATTTATGGAAGCTAAGAAGAGCTTCACAGAAGCCTCCACTTCAGGTAGTAAGGACCAACCAGAGCTGGAAATGGATCCTTCCATGCTTACTACCTTTCTGGAGACCTGCATGAAGTTGTTGCACGATAATAAGGCAGTTAAAGGACTACAAGAGTTGATGACTTGGTGCACAGGGTCGGGAGAGCCCCGTGTAGTCTAGAAATTAGGAAAGCATACATTGCGCACTAGGAGGGAGATGAGATTGACAGTGCAGATTGGTGAATACGAAATGGATCAGGTTATCTTGGACTTGGGGTTGGATGCAAATGTGTTACATAAGCAAACCTAGGAACACATGGGAAGTCTCGCGTTGCAGTGATCCCCTATTCAATTACGAATGGAGAACCAACAGAAGATCGTGCCTATGGGAAGGTTGTAAGGAGTAATAGTTGATAATGAAGGTACGACCACACAGATGGACTTTGAAGTGATAGAGATTGTCGATGAGAGCAATCCTTATCCCACATTGTTAGGAATAGACTGGGAAACTAATATGAATGGAGTCATCAATCTGAAGAAGAGGAAGATGATATTCGAAAAAAATCACTACGCGTAGTAGTCTTGTTAGACCCATCTGAAGGAGCACGCTACACTGAACCCATGCGCGATGATGAGCTGGATTGCATTTACCAGATAACTGTGCAGGACAAGGACTGGGTGAACCCGACTACAGATGGAAGAATCTTGTGGGAGTGCGACATCTCCTACACGTCGAATTCAGACGAGGAAGTAGAACAGTGGAAAAACTGGTTGCATGAGGTGATGACGCTAAATTGCAACATGATGATTAAATAATTCCATTGCATAATGACAAAAGCAAGGGAACTGCCAACACATGATGATGTGACAGTGGTAGAGGAATTCCTGGACAAGGTTGAAAGCACAGTACTAGAACAACAGCAATATGCTGCATTGGAAGGGATACTGTATGTGACACCTATACGAGGATGGAGTACACGAAAAGAGACCATGGTAAGCTAGTGCGAAGGTAAAAGGCAGATGTGATTACCGATCAAAAGCCCCCAATGTTGGATGAAAGTCGGGCCGCCAAAACAGAGAAGGTTTCGCATTCACCTGTATTAACAGACGTGGCCTGTGCCATCCACAACCGTACACTCTAAACTAAGGATCGACACTCGGAACCAGTTGCAATAGCAGGAAAAGAGACGTGCATTGCAAAGGTCCCAAATAGAAGCATTCAAAAGGGTATGTGGGATCCTGAACAAGGTTCACTAGGCTAGACGGACTGCTTGGGACTGGCGCGTACTAGCGGTTCGATGGGCCTCTAGGGCCATGTACAAGAATCTAAGCGCGGAGATGACCTTAAAGATGATGGGCAGGGTCGAGGCCATAGGTTTAGAATGAAGGAATCCTCGCATAATTGGAATGATTCGTAGGGAATAGGGCAAAGGAATTTTGTAGCTGTGCTGGGAAAACCATATACAGATTTAGGAAGTCATTTGGCAGGGGTACTCGAAAATTCACGAACTCGAAGAACATCAAGTATGGTTGAGGAAGAAAAGCAGGATCCTGGATGAAGAAATCAAAAAATTGGAAACCAAAATCACACAAGCAGGCCATGCTGAGAAACTAAGCCCAACAGAAGAAAAGGTAGGTAGCCACACTATGGCATTAGAAGAATTTGTGACTTTACTACCATGGTTGTGGCCACACCTCACTGGACAAAGGAATCCGGGGAGCGCACCGTATAAAGACAAATGCGAAGTGCTGACAGACGTCAGGATAGTTGAGGGGTACCTACGGACTAGGCTGGAAGGTGCAGGGAAGCCTTATGCGGGTGGCGTAACCACCTGACTATCCGTAGAAAGCACAATCTCAATGCTCCAAGCAGTTGGAAGAGAGCACGGGACTATAAAAGAGTCTATGTGGAAGTGGCACGATAGGAGGACTGCGCACAAGGTTAGTTGGTCCCAAAGGTCATGCCCGCGCATGAGAGGCCACGTTGTCGTGCAGGTAGACTGGGAAGTGACTGTTGGGGTCATTATTCATGATAAGACATCCCATTTAAGACAACAAGGAGTGGGTGGTGGGCAATTAAGACACAGAGTCAACCCTAGATTTGAAACAATCTACCGCCAATATCGCATTAATGAGCTGAGGGAGGGGGGAACAGTCAAATTTGAATTCTGGCAGGCCTATAAATCACCGAGGGTCATCCACCGTACAACCCTTGGCATCCTGAGAATTAAGTTATTATGCTATCAATTACGTGTGGATTTTACAGCTCTAGAGGCTTTGAAAGCAAGTTCAGTGTTTGAAGCATTGCTGAAAGAGATGCAGGACCTTCTCAACAGAGTGATGTCGATAGCTGAGGAAGCCACACCAAGCTCGATGTCACCGGTGGGGGATGCACCAGAAATTCCAAAATCGTCCTAAATGCTGAGGCCTAGAAAGGACCCACTAGGAGCAGGATCGATCTGTATGTCTCTGCGAAACTCACGGTTTGGTAAGCTGTCTATGGAAGATAAGGGAAAAATGGTTAATATTGAGAGCGATGATGAGGAGGAGGATCTCCACGCATTCGTAGAAGAGATTGAACCAGAGGTAGAAATGGAGGAAGACATTCAGCCAGTACGCATTGCCGCAAAACTGCCCAAATATGTCCCTCCATGGAAAGGGAGAGTAAAAGTACCTAAAGATTTGGATGTCGTTAAAATCACCCTCAAAACCCCATTCCTCCCCGAGGGAATTCTATTTGAAGGATCAGCTTTGGGCCGTGTACCCACGATGAAGTTTGAAGACTGGGACCTCGCAGATAGCAAAAAGTTCCCTCATTTGGAAACTAGCCAACTAATGAAATAGAACAAGGAGGGGGTAGTTACAGTGCTGCAGCCACGAAAATGGTTGTGCAGGGTGGGGGAGGCTGGGCTACTCCACCTCCTATGGATTCCACACTTTCATTGAGCCCCAATCACGATATTTGTTGTCAGGCAACTACTTTACCTGGTGTACGATGGGTGCTTGTGGCTGGAGGAGCCCATTCCCATCACGTCGGAGCTCATTCATAGAATTTCTCAACTTCCTTGTATGGGAAGGGACCCCACGAAGATAGCTAGTACAAGTGGAGACTTGGCGATTGCAGAGGCCATGAAAAAGAAATATAAGTTGGAGAAAACGCAGAGGGGTTACATTATTACTAGCATTCAAGACAAAGGGGTCCGCGTAGCCACCCAGTTGCTGGCAGGAAAAGTAATGAGAAGAAGTCATGGCAACAAGGTACCAACAATGGTCATCACGCTCACTGAACAATGCGCAGGGGGGTACGGTTCAACTGGGCGTAGTTCCTCTGTGAGGAGTTCTTGACGAACTGCAAGGAGGCCCAGGACTAGGATAAGACCTTCCACTATGTGTGGTTGCTCTTATCCATCCTTTTGGTTGCAGGGGAATTGTCGGAGGACAGTGAGTTTCCTCCCCTTGACCAAGATTTGCCGAAGACCAAGATCTTCTGGATACTTATGGAGGCGAATGTATGAATGTGGATCAACAAATGACCATGCCTATCCCCCATGGTATATGACAGTTTGCAGCTTTGCAGACTTTAAGGCTGATATGCACAATGTGTACATCAGGGCACGGAAGGATCCACAGCAGAAATGGACCACCCTCCCCTTCATCGCAATTGATGATGTTATGTTTACGGTGCTCAAATCCTGGCCACTTGAATGGCGCGCACCAGATCTAGTAGTGCGCGATGAGACAACGGTTCAAAGACAGAAGGATGTCACTAAGCTACTGGCACAATAGAGGCAGAATGAACAGTTCGCCGAGGAGGTGAGGGCCTCCCGCGAGGCAGCAAAGGCTGTCGCAGAATAGACCAAGGCCATGAAAAAAGTAGCAGCAGTACCGGTAACTAGGGCCACCATAGCGCAAGAGGAAACAAACTTGGACCAGCCCACAGGACAAGGGACAACTGATACAATGGAAAGCACGGACTTGAACATGTCTTCGACATAACTAAAATGGCCACACAGTGTTGAATGGACAGGGCCTCGGAAAAAGACCAAGGCTCCCAAATTAGATGGGGAACCTATTGCACTGACCGAGGGTGACCTGTACGACATCGTCGACACAGTTTGTGAGGTCACTAGCGAAGCGCTCCAAGAAGCAATGATGGAGCAACAAAATGTGTTGGGGGCACTCAGGTCGCAACTCTAGGAACTTCAGTTGGGACCCCCTCAGCAGGGAACGGTAGCCATCTACGGGGCTATGGGTACATCAACAACACAGCAGTTGCTGCAGGCCAAAATGGCTAATACCATCGCATTGCAGGAAGGAGCACTGACAGTGGACAGCCTAGAGGGTAGAGCCACGATAGGTTGGCTCAAGGGACTTGCCCTAAACTTGGTAGCCCTTCCACGAGACATATTATACCAGCTGCAAGACGGAGTGACGACAGAGCTCCGCACTAGGAAAGGACACCCAGTATAGATGCTCAGTTAACATTGAATCAACATTGAGCAACTGAGCCTCCAATGCGATGAAGCCATAGTGTAAACTCAATCCTCTACACCCACGGAAGTCAAAGAGCAACACCACCGCGCCATTCAATCAGGGTTGGAAGAAATGCAGTGCGCCATACAAGATTTCACGGGCTTGCTAGATTAGTCACTCTTCACACTCACCTCATTGCAGGAAGACCCAATGTTATAGCGTTTAGAGATAGAAGCACGAGAGTTGCAGCTGGCCTATGACAATCTTTGGGGAACCGTGCAAACGATCGCCCTTACTCAGCAACTAGCCAAGATGAGGGAGGCCCAAGCTCTAAAGGAACAGGTGGACATCGCACGACAGAAAGAAGCTGTGATTAAAGCACCCATCCAACCTTGGCTCGAGGAAGCATTCATGATCACCACCAAGATCAAAGGAAAGCTAGCACAAATGCAGGGTAGATATGCGCTAAGGCAAGGAGGTGCCCTTGACAATGACACATCAAAGATACGCGCACAACTGGTACAACGGATAGTGGAAGAATGTGTTGCGGACTTATGTGAAGCGCAGAAGTTGCTAGATGACCTCTGTGTGAAGATCACCACACCAGTTGAGTGACTCGGCATGAGTCACGATGATTGTGTTGGGGCCCTGTTGGGCAACGAATCCCCCCATAGCAAGTTTTTGGGGCTTGAAGCCCAAGTTTTTGTCAATGTAATGTAAAGACCCCGCAAAATGTAGGCATGCAGTGCGAGAGTCTAGGGTTGTCCACCCTAAAATAATGTAAATTAATGTAAAGTGTGTCAGCTTACCCATGGTCTACGGACCATGGGATTGTATAAATAGAGCGAGGCTCTAAGTGTAAAAGTGAGTACAGAGTCCTTGAAGAAGTAATAGATAGATGTGAAGGCATGACTAGACTATAGAAGTAGATCTGAAGGTATTGGGTCATAGTAGAGGATAGAGGCTCTGCAGCTGAGTGCGCAGAGGCCTAGTAGAGTCCGCATCTGAGTGCGCAGACCCCTATAGCTGAGTGCGTAGGAAGGAGTCTAGTATGTACTGAATCAAACTTTGAAGACATTATTAATAAAGATCAGTTAGTTTGATATGTTGTGAATTTGATTCCTAGATCTGTAATTGAATGTTATGTGTTAATGATACTTGTTTATTTATCTACACGCACTCATATGTATGCCTATGATTGAGAATCCTCTTAGTAATTAACAAACAAACCCTAATTAAGAAGGAATCAGGTAATTAATGTGGATTGCGCTGTGGCTGAAGCTGCACGAAGACGATTCTACAGAACACCAGAAGCTTTTGGGTACGCGTGATCTAGTATGCACGAAGGTTGGATCAGGCACAGATCTCCCACATCAAGACATCCCTAGGGTGTAGAAACCTGGTTCCAGCACCCTCCCATAATACCTCGGATGAGACCTCAGTCTGCACTCCATAGATTGTTGCTGAAAGGGATAGTAGTATCAGGATTTGCTTGGCTAAATGCACTACTGAACCTGGGTCAGGCCACAAGTAGCCAACATGGAGTGTTCTATAGTTTACTGTTCATGGATGCACTCTTGTCTACCACTATCTTCCCGGACTTGTTTGGTGTTTTCTACCTTAGGGCGGCCGGCAGATTAGCCTTCCTCAACAATAGTTCTTGTGCTTCCCCAACTGTAAGGGGAGCCCCTTTACACCTCATATTGTAATGATTATTTTGTTTTTGGGGCTAATTCTCGGTGTTCATCTTTGGCCTTGCTTGCGAGCAATGATACGCGTTCAACACAAGCCTAGAACTTGATGCTTCATCGAGCACAACACCTTTGTCATTATCAATGTCTTCCATCTGTTCTTGCATACTATTTTTGTAATAGTCAAAATAAATATGTAGTTAATTTTATAATTAATATCAAATTCAAACAAAACAACACTTGCCTATATTACCTGTGATTGACATCTGCCAATGGCAACAAGGTTTTGGGTACGACTTTCCACGCAACCGTAGGCTCAATTGCTCAAGGATTTGCTACAATTAGCCACCCTGAGCCCTCAATCAACGTACTACTACCAGTGACTCCTATGTGTTAGAACACCGTTCTCCCAAGAGAATGAAAGATAGAATCTTGGAATGATGGAATGCCTCCCATCCTCCTCACCATCTAATAAATAGAGCAAACATTGGAAGAGGAACCACATGCACACACTCCATGTGTCTACATGTGACTTTTTGATTTTTTTTTTTCTTTCTTGTTTTATTTTCTTCTTTTTGATAGCTTCACTGATTTTTTTTACTATTTTCTCGTTTTCTTTCTATTTATTCTTATTTAGAGCTTTAGTATGGTTATTACTATTTTTATTTTTATTATTTTTATTTATTTTCTTGTATGTATTTTTTAATATCATTTATTATTTATTATTTATGATTTATTATTTTTATTATTTAATATTAAGTGATTTATTATTTATTATTATTATTTTTATTATTATTATGTATTATTTATTATTAAGGGGAGGGACATTACATACTCTCCCACTTTAAGGAACTTCATCCTGAAGTTAAGTTGAATTATTTATTATTTATTATTTATTATTTATATGTAGCAGTCAAACGAAATATGTAGTTAATTTTCTAATTAATATCAGATTCAAACAAATCAGCACTTACCTATATTACCTGTGATTGACGTCTGCCAATGGCAACAAGGTTTTGGGGATGACTCTCCACCCAATCGTAGGCTCAATTGCACAAGGATTTGCTACAACTAGCCACCCCGAGCCCTCAATCAACGTACTACTGCCAGTGACTCCTATGTCTTAGAACACCATTCTCCCAAGAGAATGAAAGATAGAATCTTGGAATGATAGAATGCCTCCCATCCTCCCCACCATCTAATAAATAGAGCAAATATTGGAAGGGGAACCACACGCACACACTCCATGTGTCTACATGTGACCTTTTGATTTTTTTTTTTGGCTTTCTTGTTTTATTTTCTTCTTTTTGATAGCTTTACTGATTTTTTTCACTGTTTTCTTGTTTTATTTCTATTTATTCTTATTTAGAGCTTTAGTATAGTTATTACTATTTTTATTTTTATTATTTTTATTTATTTTCTTGTATATATTTTTAATTTCATTTATTATTTATTATTTATGATTTATTATTTTTATTATTTATTATTTATTATTAAGGGGAGGGACATTACAATTTTCAGCATTGAATGTATGACTGCATACAAAGCTTGCGACTCACTTCCAGTCCAAACAAGAATTCTTGGGGTGATGTTCTTCATGGAATGAACAGAACTCAGGATCTGCGCATTGTTTGACATGGAATATAGAACTCTGCGTAGTTTTTGGAGTGTACCGACTACTGCCTGATGAACTGTTCCCTTGTCTCTATTTGGGCGGATGGATTCTTGCAGATGTGTCTATTTTCCATTGTTTAAGTTTGGACACCTCTGTTGTCAAGTTCTTGACAAGGCGAGTGAGGGTTTCAATATCATTTTCTTCCTTTTCTCTACCCTTGCTCGCCATACTTGGGTCTTCCTGCTTGCGTCTTTGGAGTCTTTTGTCGGTTCATCATCATTGATGACTCCAATCGCATGCATGTATTTCTCAACAACAACATCCTCTTTGCAACTTTCCAAGAGTGTTGGTTTCATAGCTCACTTGATGAACTACACAATACTGGTTGACATTACAAACATGTAGTAATCAATAGTGATGGAGTAATGAGGTTTGGTGTCCACTACAAATTTGTTCAATATAAGTGTAAACCTTTGATTGAATTCTTTTACCTTTTCTATCCCCTCCATCTTTAGGCTTCCCAATTCTTTGAGTAACATAGCTAGGGTCTTGTCATCAACAAACGTTTCAAGGAACATGCGTTAAATGCACCCTAGTTATGTATGGAGTTTGGTGGGAGGCTGTGATACCATGCAGCTGCGTAACCATCCAAGGTACATGGAAATAATCTACAAGCTACGTCATCATGCTGTACCTCAAGGGTCTACAACTGCAAGTAGAATTTGTCCAAATGGTCTTCTGCCTTCACCATGCTGTCAAGGTTGAACTTGATGTTCATTCTCTCCACTTGCTTTGGCATCTTATGCAAAAATGCTGGGAGAGCCAATGGTCCCTAAGTCATCCATTCCAGATTTTGGTCAGCCATCTCTTCTTCTTCTTTTTCATCCTCCTCTCTTTTAGAATCTGACAGTTCTGACTCTGATTCTGTTGGTTCGTCTCTACCTTTTCCTCCTCCGTTGCCTTCCCCTCCACCTCCTGTACCGGATTCTGATCCTAAGATCACAATGATGTCTCATTCCTCTTGTTGGAAGATTGAGGTTCTTGTCCATCTTTAATAGCTTCTTCTAGACCTTCAAGGGTGGCAAGAACTTCTTCTTCTACTGATGATACAACAACCCCTCTGGGAGTGGCTTTTGGATTCCTTGATGCGTATGGGAGATGCTATATGCCTGGGATCAGTCCGAATTCTTTCACAAACTAGCGGGTGCTGGGATGGATGAAGCAAAGTTGATGATATGGAATTTTGTGTTCAGTCCTGTGAGGTGAGAATTAACCAACTACAAAATCGCACATAGGTGAGAGGGAGTGCGAGTTACTTCCTTGACCAGATGGTTGATGAGTGAGTGTGAGAGGAAGTTCAACCATATACAACTAGTTGCCCTCCTTCTAGTGCCAGAAATGTTGACAGTGTTGGACCAGGAAACATTCAGGGGATCACCTCGGTATGAAGTCCCAACTAGACATCACATTGTTTGGTGTGGGAATCCCATCCAATATGATGGATCAGTTGCCATTATCTTAAATATTTTCCTCAAATCTTTCTTGTCAACACAAGAGAGTGGTCTGCTATGTCTTCGAGAAGTGAGGTTCACATCCCTGGTGATTTCTAATGTCACTTATGTTAATATTTCTTTCACTATAGAGGGAGAGGGTGGGAGTGAGTCCCTAGTCGGTTGGGAGGAAGTCCCAACTCTACTAGGAACACACAACACAACAGGATGTGCAAAACTTCTAGAGGAACAATCCACATGGATGTGGAAGTCATAACACATAAGGGAAGATAACATGTACAACACTCAGTGGATGAGTCCATGCGAGTGCAATGATTGTTATAGCAAGTTTTAAGTGAAAGGTCTGACTGATGTCCGAGGAGGTAGCCAACATGGGCGAGACAGTGTTAGCAACATATACAACAAATTTTCATTAACATATATGTATTACAACAAGTGAATGAGTTCAACAGTTAAACATAGGTAAAAGAAACATGCATTACAAGTGTTCAAGATTAGTCTTACAAGAGTTACAATACATGTGAAAACACGTTGGCCTGTCAGCAGGCTTCTGAATTAAGAAAAAATTTCAAGACATATCGTTACACCATACATGACTAACCCCGTGAGTAGGGTGTTGGAGCCACTACTTACTCCTCAAAGAAAAGATTACAAACTCTCAAGGCTATGTGGGAGGAGCTGAGGTGAAAAGTCCTTTACATGTACAAATGAGGGGTATTTATAGCCAAGGGTGAAACTGACCCTTATGGATGTTCGACTACCCTCACGATTGTTTTACTTCCATGACTTTTCAACTTTACATGAATCTCCATAAAACAAGTGGGTCTCTTGGACTTCCATGTTACATTACATTGATTGACAATATGGCCCACAATAGAGATGTGGATGACATGACTCATGACAAGACTCGACATGACAGTTCTGGTACATTCATGATGTTGCTAGTGTGCATGTTGAGTTGTAGCGCTGTTGGGTGATGGATGTCTTCATGGTGTATCACAGCTTTACCTCCACATGGAAAAGTGTGCGAAGTCTTTGATGGTCTTTGGTTTGCTTAATGTTGCATTCACAGATTGCTCCTTACTTGTATGTTGTTAAGCTCGACAGGTTTTTCCATTCATGAAAGGTGCATGTTCATCCATTCGTCTGACCGTGAACACATCTTGCATGTTTATCCATTCACGAGCACATCTCTTTGCATGTATCATTTGTTCGTTCGTTTTTGAGCATGTCCTTCTACATGTGCTCCATTTGTTCATCCCATCTATCATCGCACCATGTTTTTTTATGTACCTGTATCTGTAGTCAATCATGATGAGATGACATCAAATCCATAAACCTCCTAGTCTACCATGATGCATGATTGTTTCGGATGCAGGTGACTGGGAGAGGAGACAAGGTTGCGAGGGGGGATGAAGGCTTCAGGACTGCTCATGAAAATTGTGCAATAGTCACTAGGTGATGGATATGGGAAATTTGGATCGACAGTGACTGTCTCTGGGGTCTGGCTCAGCTGGAGGAAAGAAATTCTTAGTTTTTGAGAGGAACAGTTCGGGCTACGGGAAGGCTTATCAGGCAAAATCTTCACAATTTTTGGAACGAGCGGGCAGCGGTAGCTAGTCATCCAAAACTACATAATTCCTAGAGGAAACTGGTAGCTGGCTAATGGGTCACTGGCAACAAAAACTACACAATTCCTGAGGGGAACTGGCAGTCAACTACTAGGAGCTTGGCAACAAAAACTGTGTAGTTCCTAGAGGGAACTAACAGTCAGTTGCTGGAGCTTGGCAGCAAAAACTACTCAATTTCTGAGGGGAATTGGCAGTCAGCTTCCACAAGCTGTTGGAGAGAAAAATTGTGTTCATGCTAGGAGGTTGGCCTACTGATAACCTCTGTGCAGTTTCTGATCTGAGTGGACTGTTGGGTAGCAGAGAGATTGCTCATGAAAACTACGCAGTTTTTTGGGTGGTAGTCGGTCGACTGACTGGAAAAACTACGCAATTTCTGAGGGAGGCAGGGATGGGCACTTAGTGTCTGTCTGGCCTTTCTACATAGTTTTCTCAGTGAGCAAAGCAAGCAAGGTCTACAACCTCTGCGCAATTTTTGAGGGGAGTTAGTCCCGAGGTGGTTGCCGGGTCAAACTCTCCAGTTGACCAACATGAAGGTTGATTGATTCGCTTGCAGGCAGCGCAACTTGAAATGTCTTGCTTGGTGCTCTTGCATTGTTCTGGGTGACATTCGATCGAATCGATGGTGAGATGATGGTATGACTATCAGAGGGGAATATATTCGTCAGAACTTTAGCAAAGTGACTAAGTGTGTGAATGAGTGAAAGATGCATACATGATTTTGCGAACACACACTTACATGACTAGACGACGAGACAACTCAAACCATCCAGACACACATGCTCAACATGAATGACTGATGGTGTGAGCAACAAGCGTGACACTTGTGATTAATCATTGGTCGATTGTGACGATGCTTGTGTGGCAGTGCATGTGACACTGTGTGTGAGTGTGACATATGTTTACATAGAGAACACAACATGAACACATGAAGCGAAGGCCTTGAGTATGACCAGAACTCGTCGCAAGCATGACAGTGACATCAACATGAAAAATCTTGGGTGGAATGATCAAGAAAAGTGGTGTGAAGACTCACATGAGCTCACGGAGTGAACCTAAGTGCGTGCAGTCATCAAGTGAAACTCTCAAAGGAGGCTCCAAAATTGGATGCAAGCCAAAATTTTGGAGGGCGGTTGTAGACGCTACAACACCTTCCTCATGATGTAAAAAATGGTAGACATAGTGTATGCAGGCTATGAGTAGAGGATGGAAAGAAAGTAATAGGAGAAAGGAAGAGCAGAGAATGATACTTTATCTCCAACTTCTAGTGACCATTCATCTTCTTCATCATCTTCTCATCATTCAGATGAGGAGATCCATCAAATCCTTCGAGCGGAGAATGCTGAATTGAGGAGAATTGTATGAGAAGAGAAAAAGGAGAAGTAGAGATTTCAACTTCAGCTACAAGCCACGGAAGAGGCCTTGGAAAAATTGAAGCATAATGAAGGCTTAGTGAATCCATCAAAACCTGTTTCAGAATCGACAACTGAGGTAAACCATTTTGATTGTTTGTTAGTTTCATTTTCACACGATAACATTTTTTTTGGAAATGTGGAGGTACCCATTTCTGGAACTGGCATGAGACTCCTTATCTGGATGGGGTATAAAGGAGGAGGACTTGGTGTTAATGGCCAATGCATGACTCAACCATTGGAGGTGGTACAAAGTCCTCAGCTCACAGATTTAGGATACATTGAAGGAGAGTGCTCAAAGGTGTCAGAAGCTTCCAAGACATTTTCAAAACCATCAAGGAAAGAGGATGATGGGGACACATCACCATCCTCCCATGATAGTGCACATTGTAGAGGAAGAGTGAAGGAAAACTCTCATCACCATAATTTCACTAGAGACAACCAAGAGAGAGATAAACAATCTCAGTATTCTAAACTTCATTTTGATTACAAACATGTTAATGATGAACAAAAATCATGGCATAGAAAAACATGTAGTTATTGTGGTTTACATAACCATGTGGTTGTTGAGTGCTGGAAAAAAATGGCAACATGAAAAAGGATTAGGTGTGAAAGGCCTTCTCCACATCAGGGAAGGAAGAAAGTTAAGCAAGTCTGGAGGAAGAAGACCTTTTGCAATCATTGCAACGTATGTGGTCATCAAAGAGCCACGTGTTGGAGGCTCTATCCAGAACTGTGTCTCAAGGACAAAGCACCCATGTAGAAACCAGTTGGTGAAGGTGTTCCACGAGTGAATAAGATCCAGGATGATGACTTGTTAACTTTTATGAGTGAGAGAAGGTTTTTCTAGATATGGTAGCTTTTCATGGCCATATTTTGTAAATCATGTGTTGCAATTTAAAATTTAAAAGTGATGATGTGTTTTCAGCATTTTTAAAGCAACAATGATGTTTTGGCCTTTAATTGATAGCTGGGGTATCGATTTCTATTATGATGTAAACTTGACCAAAGAGTGTGACTTATAAACTCTTGGAAAGTATGGGGATGCTTGGGTCATAGTTGGTCATGTAATTAAGCATGTGATTTGCAAATATTGTACTATAGGTTTGCAGGGGTGCAGGTGTCGGCTCATCACTTATGGCTCCGAAGAACAAAGGTTTAGGAGAAGGAAGGGTGATCGGTCAGGATAATAGTGGTGCATATGATGTACACAATAGTTGCAGATTATGTTCATTATTTTGGTGGAACAAAATGTCCTCTGTGGGGAGGAATGATCTAGGTGGCTCTAGAGGTGCACAAAGGTCAAAGAGGGCTCAAAATAATTCAAAAATAAAAGTGGTCATATAGAAGCGAAACTAGTACCAGATCATAGTGCTCATTGTCCTGAATCCAATGGTATGAACGACACTCCAATTTGAGATCGTATGAGGGAGATAGAGCTTGTCAAAGTTTTGGTCAAAGTGGGCATGTGGGCCAGGTTTAATGATCCTACAAATTGATAAAGTCTGGGACATGGAACTTGGCTCTTGAAAGTGGTCAAATTTGTTGAACCCTTAATTTGTCTAATAACCCCCTATGGCTACCCAAAACAAAGGAAATGACATATATGCATAAAATTGGTTAAAGGGGCAGGCCACCTTGGCGGTCACACCAACCCCGTTGCCCATACCTTGGAGCAGATCATGGTGGCGCAATACATATTAACAAGGCCTTGGTATATAGTCATTGCATATATATTAATATATACCACCAACCATTTTATTTAGCCGCCGTTATATAACGTAACAAACCTATGGTATTAAAAATATACCATAAGCCTTATATATATAGCCGCCCAAGAAACTTTGGTTATGATTTATATTAATGCTCCAATAAAACAATTTGACGATGTTAGAATTGGACAATTTTATAGTCGATTTTACACCAGGAATTCACTGGTGCAGTCCATTTCAGCAGCTGTGCTTTACATTTTTCAGCCATATTCGAAAGTGGAAGTATATGTTGCAGTTATGCCATGTCTTTCTTCTCGATTTGCTGAGATGATGTCTTTATTGTTGGGATCCATGATTACCATCATGTTGAGGGATATTTGTATGCCACATCTTGTGAGAATTTGTTAGCTTTTAATGCTGAAGGAGGACCCATTTGAGTGAGAGTTCCTATAGGGAGAACGTCTCACATAGAGACACACCACTCAAATTGAGGGTATTTGTCCTTGTAATGACAAAGAACATGCCATGTACGTCATCACCATTTGCAACATTTAATGAATTAGCCTCCCCACTCTTGACACCAGGGCCTAGAGACATAACCCACACTAGATGAGCTCTGTTATCATTGTGTTTTGTGTTCATGATTTGATGATTGTTGTTATGTGTCCTATTCTTTAAAACATGCACATGTGGTTGTTTTATGTTTTTTCACATGCAATTATGGTAACATCATAGAAGTAAAATATCTTGAATAATTCTGGTGGCTAAAGAGATCCATATCAAATTTGGTATCAGAGCAATCTTCTCACTAATGTGAATTGTGAGTGTGAACGATTGAACGTGTAACAAGAAAGAAAATGGAGGATGACAAATATATGTATGAGGCCTTCCTCAGGATGCCAAAAATGGCAAACATAATTTATGCATACTATGAGGAGAGGATGGTAAGAAAGGAATAGGAGAAAGAAAGAGCAGAGACGATACTCCATCTCCAACTTCTAGTGACCATTCATCTTCTCATCATTTAGATGAAGAGATCCATCAAATCCTTCAAGCAAAGAATGCTAGATTGAGGAGACTTCTACGAGAAGAGAAAGAGGAGAAGCAAAGATTGCAAATTCAGCTACGATGTTAAAATTAGAAACTAGGGCCAAACTCCATGTGCATCTACTTATTCATGGAAACTGATATTTTTATTGGATTCCTCTTGTTGAGAGGTGTAGGATTGATCTAAAGATCATCCGATTCCAACATGTATTCATGGATATATGAATTTATTTGTGTTATGGGACAATTTGTCAAGGTTGCCCAACAACCAAATTTACCCCACTTGTACTTAATGTTTTAGTATAAAAAGAGGTGGCTTGCTAGTCATTTGGAAACACACTCTTCTTGTGATCTCTTCCTCTCCACTTGTATTTGGTTTTTGGTGGGAGGAGAGATCCTAAGAATATGTGTTTCCCTAAGAGGATCTACCCTAGATGTTACCATGGGAAGGAGGATCTACGCTTCACTAAAGAATATGACCTAGCCCCTAATGCTGGCAAATGAAGGCTTAATGCAGTCATGAAGATGGGCTTCTAATGCTACCCTAATGAAGCTCTAATGCTTCCATAATGAAGCCCTAGTGTTTCGCTAATGAAGAAGCCTTAACGCTTCCCTAACAGAAATACCTAGCTGCAGTCAAGTAGAAGGTTTCTATGCCCAGCAAGTTGCAATCCTAATGGGAGGACTATAGTCTTACCCTAGCCATAGAAAATGACAAGATTTGGCTAGCCTAAAAGGGTTCCTAATCTGCTTTCTCAAAGTCTGCCCTAGCCATAGTAAGGAATTGTCTTATCTAGCCGCTATCCCAACCCAAGACACAGTTCCCTAACATGCAATTAAGAGGGCAACTTCATGCTGGTATAAAGGAGTTCTAACACAACATTCTAATCTATTGCTTGATGTGCCCTGATTTGCAGGTATGATGAAGCCCTATTTGTAGTATAGAAGGGATGATATGTAGTAATCTATTCAATATAAGGGACCCTAAATACACAGTTTGGAAGGGCTTATATTTGTTGTCCCTAGCCGTAGAAAAGTTGCCTAAGTTAAGGGTTTGTTCCTTCTTATGAGGGTGAGTAAAAAGAAGCATTGGATCAACCTCATGGGATATCATTTTGCTTCAGGAAAACTGCGTGTTAGGCTGTTGGGCATGGAATCGCCCCACAACACGTTTTGGGGCTGAAAGCCCAAGTTTTGAGATGATATTATTGTAAAGCTTTGTGAATTGTGGGCGCGAAATGTATGTTAGAGTCATAGGGTTGTTCGCCCTAAGTCTGAATGTAATGTCGGCCTACCCATGGTCCGCGGACCATGGGATTGTATAAATAGAGCGAGGCTCTAAGTTGTAAAAGGAGGGAATCTAATAGAGAATAGGCATGAAAGGTCTTAGAGATTAATTAGAAGTGCAAAGTGTGTCTTGTGTCGTAGAATAGGAAAAGGCTCTGTAGCTGAGTGCACAGAGGCCTAGTAGAGTCCACAGCTGACTGTGCAAGGTGGAATAGAGTCTGTAACTGAGGGAAGAGAATAATAAAGAGAAGTTTTATCTAAATTTCGTGTATCTGTTCTTGAGTTATTACATGTTTAATATCAATTACTAATGTACTATTTATTTACTGCACGCACTTGTATGAATGATTTATATTACTAAGTATACTTTACACATGCAAGTAAGCTAAGTTAACCAACTAATATCGGGTTACTAGTAAAGTCTTGGGTGATAATATTGTTCAACCCCCGAGTAGGGTTGTGCAAAGGTAGTATCTCAGGCTGCGAGGTACAGGAAAGTGCGTGTAGCAGGGTCGAATCATGGACCACTTGAAACTCATAAGACATCTCCAGGGTGCAGAAACTTAGTTCTAGCACCATACCATACTACTTTAGGTGAGACCTCAGTCCACGCTCCACGGACTGTTGCTGAAAGGACTAGTAGTACCAGGATTTGTTTGGCTAAATCACCTCCGAACCTGGGTCAGGCCCCAACAAGCCAACAAATGGTTCCATTGCCGAGACCTGGATTTGCATAAGGGATGTCTGATGTTCTATCACTAGAATCCAACAAAGAAGGAAATTGAAGGGTGGTTTTTGGGCAGAGGATCCCCCCATAGCAAGTTTTTGGGGATTAAAGCCCGAGTTTTAGTCAATATAATGTAAAGACCCCCAAAATGGGGGCACAAAGCGCGAGTTTCTAGGGTTGTCCGCCCTAAAGTATTGTGATTTAATGTAAAGTGTGTCTGCCTACCCATGGTCCGTGGACCATGAGATTGTATAAATAGAGTGAGGCTCTAAGTGTAAAGATAGTTTTTGGAGTTTTTTGGAATAGATTGATGTGAAGGCATAGTTAGAGGATAGAAGTTGGATTTGAAGTGTATTGGGTCGTATTAGTAGATGGAGGCTCTGTAGCTGAGTGCACAGAGGTCTAGTAGAGTCCGCAAGTGTGTGCGCAGACCCTTGCAGCTGAGTGCGCAGGCCAGAGTTGGGTCTGTACTGTACTGAACTTGCAAAGGATCATTAATAAAGCTAAGTTGATTCAGAATATTGTGCATCTGTTTGTAGATCTGGATTTCTATGTGTTGTTTATCTTTATGCATTTATATGTTTTTGGTTACGCACACTTATCTAAAAGTAAATAAGTAATAAGAACATTTGGCTCACACACTCTAAGGTAAAGCACTAATATATTAGCACAGTAAAAGATTGGGATTAGGATAGTATTGTATTCACAAAGGTGCGCACGGGTTGCGAAGGATAGAAAGCTATGCAGGGCAACGCAGCACGTGGGTTAGGATCACGAACCTTCAAAAACTTCATCAAGACATCCCTAGGGTGTGGAAACCTGGTTCCATAACCCTCGCATACTACCTTAGGTGAGACCTCAGTCCGTGCATCACGGACTGTTGCTGAAAGGGCCAGTAGTTTCAGGATTTACTTGGCTAAACTCATTGTTGAACCTGGGTCAGGCCCCAAGTAGCCAACAAATGGTTCCATTGCTGGGACCAGGATCTACCTAAGGGATGTCTGATGTCATGCCACTAGAACCCAACAAAGAAGGAAATTGAAGAGTGGTTGGACAAAAATATTCATGAGTTCACGACACAAGAAAACAGAATTCCGCAACTATCTGAGAAAAGGTGGTTGGATCACTACGTGTACACGGAAATCCACAAGATTTCTTTTGCATCCTTTCCTTCTGAGTTGTATGAGTGGATCGCGAGATTAGCTGACAGCCAAGGACGGTGTAATCTTGACCAACCCATAGTGTGGACTTCAGAATTAGTGTGTAGACTAGAGGAATCAGAAGACAAGATCGCGCGAGATGTGGACCACTGGCTAGACCACATAATAGGGGGATTTATCACTGAGTTTGCGATAGACATGACCGTGAGCTACAGTGAAGAAGAACAACATTTTCTCAAGGGTCTGCGAGGTAAGTACATTAAATCTTTGAATACCTGGATTAAGATGATGTTATGTGAAAAACGGGTTATGCGAAAACATTAATGTTTGGAACGACACGGAGCAGAAAGATCTACAAGGGTAGAAGGGAATTAGGAAACAATCCCTTAATTTCACCTTCGCGAGAGAGCGGGGAAGAGCTCGCTCAGGTCTCTCCGAGAAGTGCAGTCAGTTTGATAAGGTAGTGCATTTCATAGCTACCATCTCCACCCACTCCACCACCACCAACCCCGAAGTTCATCATGGCGAATGTAATCAAGCTACCCATATTTAGAGGAGTAGGGAATGAGGATCCAGACCAGTTCTGGTTCGTGGTAAAGGCAGTGTGGGAAGCATAAGGGGTCATAGATGAAAACATTAAGAAGGCTATATTGAGCGTATTGCAGGATTGCGCATTGATGTGGTATATTAAGAACTCTAATGATCACCCAAACACAGGGATAACAAAGATCCAGAATGCGTTGAATAGAGAGTTTAGCTGATCGAAATCAGAGACACAATCAATCATCGAGTTTAAAGAGATCGTGATGCTCCCAAGCGAGACCCCCTGGGATTTGGATCAGCAGTTGAAGAGTAAGATCTGCAAGGCTAATATGACACTAACGGATGCGCAGAGACCACGCATGGTTTGTGGCATCTCTAACGCTGCACCTGAGGACGGTGTTGTGACAACAGAAGCTTTCAACCCAGGCCGAAGCATTGGAAATGGTGATGAGGTTGCATGAGACCCTGATATAAGATCCTGGGTTGGGAGTTCAACAAATCCACATGCAACTACAGAATCTATGCTTGGAGATGCAAATTTTGAAGCAGGATAGGGCACCATGGCCAGAGGTGTGTGAGGAAGTATGGTGCATAAAATTCAAAGGTCGGGGCCATGATAAGGATCACTGTCTAGTATTCACGAACTATTTGGTAGGAGGGGGGCCAATGATGTTGAGACCAGAAGCATAGGCAGGGCCGAGTACGACACCTGTGTTATGGTGTGCAATCTGTCAGATAGGAGGAAAGCACACGATGGACAATTGTCATTTGTTGCAAAAGTATAAGCAGACTCCCCAGCAGTTGTTTTGTAATTTCTGTAGGTTAGTAGGTGATGACGAGCACACTTGTCGCAACTACGAGCTAATGATGGATTGGACCCTAGCCTATAGGATGCAGACAGAAACGTGAGCCCTTGACCCAGTTGCAGGGATGGCACGCGCTGGATTTCAGGGGCGAGGTCGAGGACGAGGAGGAATGGGACCAGGAAGGGGCCGCAGATAGTTGATTTTCTATAATTGTGGAGGACCAGGGCACTACGCCCATGATTGTACTAACTCGACGAGGATATCTTGTTCATATTACGCTCAGAATGATCATGAAATGATAGATTGTCCTATGTTGATCACACAAATGTGCGAGAAAGGGGTACTTCAGCCTCCTCCGACTCAAAATATCCAAATGATGAGGTTTGAACCATGCAAAGAAGACCCAAATGTGAACATGATGCTCAGAAGCGGTGCAACCATTAGGGAAGATAAAGGGAAGCAGCCCACGGAAGATACATGGGTTCACAAGGCTCCTCAGAAGGAACCTGAGTTTGACTTAGAACGTTCCAAGGAGATGTTCATGGAAGCTAAGAAGAGCTTCACGGGGACCTCCACTTCAGGCAGTAAGGATCAACCAAAGCCAGGAATGGATCCTTCCATGCATACTACCTTTCTAGAGACATGCATGAAACTGCTGCGTGACAACAAGGCAGTTAAAGGACTATAGGAACTGATCACCAGGTGTGCGAGATCAGGGGAACCGTGCATCGTACGAAAAATGGGGAACCATGCATTGCACATAGGAAGATAAATGTGGTTGACTGCACAGATTGGGGACTATGAAATGGATCAGGTATCCTAGATCTCGGTTTAGATGTGCATGTATTACCAAAGTAGACATGGGAACGCATGGGCAGGCTCGCATTGTAGTTGTCCCTTATTCAATTAAGAATGGTGAACCAATAGAAGATTCTACCTATGGGGAGGTTGCAAGGAGTAACAATTGATATCGAAGGCGCAAGCACACAGATGAACTTTGAAGTGATAGAGATTGTCAATGACAGTAATCCTTATCTCGCATTGTTAGGAATAGAATGGGCGACTAATATGAATGGAGTCATCAACTTAAATAAGCGGAAGATGATATTCGAGAAAAGTCACTATGCATAGTAGTCCCACTAGACCCAGCCGAAGGAGCACGCTACACTGAACCAGTGCATGATGATGAAAGCGATGATGAGCTAGATTGTATTTACCAGATAATTGCACGAGACCGGGATTGGGTGAATCTGACTACAGATAGGAGAATCTCGTGGGAGCGCAGAAGCTCTTACACTTCGGATTTAGATGAGGAAGTTGAGTGATGGTAGAATCGATTGCAAGAAGTAACAATGATGAATTGCAACATGATGGTTAGATCACTGCATTGTGTAGCAACCGAGGCCAGAGAGCTGCCGACATATGATGGATTGACAATGGTGGATGAATTCATAGACAAATTTGAAATCACAGTACCGAAAAAACAACGGTTCAACGTGTTGAAATGGGCACTGTGCGCAACCCCCACACGATGGTGGGGTACAAATCAAGGAAATTTTGAGAATTGGTGTGGATGTAGAAGGATGATGCACCTACGATTCAGGAAACCATAGCTACAGTTAGAAGACAAATACAATGGACAAGATGACCCACGCACGCACCTCACGAAATGGACCAAGGCCTATGGGGAAGAACCACAGCCTGAATGGGTACATTTATTCTATCATACCCTAGATATCATACCCATGAGCTGGTATACTGAGATAGAAATCCGACATGGCACGAGCGAATGGGATGTCTTGTGCGAGGGATTCTTGTTAACATTCACATTCGAAGACTAGTGGTCGGATACTATTGATGATGCGTTGCAAGCAATAAAAGCCACCATCTTCAATATACCACAAGACCCACCGAAAGTGCTTCAACCAGTATGGGCAACCCAGCTAAGCAACGCCCTAGAATGTTATAACATGCAGGTGGAGGAGGATGATGATGACCCCATAAATGTTAATATTCTAGAAACTGAAGGTTTTTGCGAGGTTTGAGGACCATCAATTGAGGATCCTGACATCACTGCACTGCTAAAGACAAAGCAGGTAAATATTGGCATAGAAGTGGAACCGAAGTATGCGATGCTTGGGGACTATTTGGACGATGCCATAGTAGATAAGGTCACTGAGTTACTCCACAAATACCAAGATTTGTTCCCGACCAAAATCACAGACTTGAAAGGGATCATTGGCGACTTAGGGATGATGAGGATCACTCTGAAACTAGATGTGAAGCCAGTTAAGCAGCGACCTTACTGGTTTAACCCAAAGTATAAAGAAAAGGTCCACAACCAAATAGACACAATGCTCGCAGTTGGAATCATCGAACCAATGGAAGAATTCGATTGGGTGAGTCCTATGGTAGTGCAGGAGAAGAAACAGAAGGGTGAAATTAGAATATGCATGGACCTCAGGAAACTTAACGACACCTGTGTTCACAATCCATTCCTGACACCATTCATAGATGAAGTATTGTAAAATGTTGGTGGTCAAGAAGCTTACTCATTCATAGATGGCTTCTCAGGATACCACCAGATCAAGATCGCGCCAGAAGATAGGAGCAAGACAACCTTCGCAACAGAGTGGGGCTGCTTTCAGTACATTGTGATGCTCTTTGGGCTGAAGAACGCGCTAGTGATATTTTTGCGCATAGTGGTGGCTGAGTTCAAGGAATACATCCACAAGTTCTTGGAGGTCTATCTGGACGATTGGACTGTTTTTGGGTTAGTTAAACATCATATAGCGAGATTAAGTTTGATTCTGGATACTTGTTGCTGACACCAGATTGTGCTGAACCTTAAAAAGTGCACCTTCCTCGTCCCCTTTGGAAACCAACTAGGCCATGTGGTCTACAAACAAGGCTTGATGGTGGACCCTACGAAGATTATTGTTATTCTGAATCTAGAAGTGCTGCAAAGTGTCAAACACCTATGCACTACTTTGGGACACACTGGTTACTATAGAACATTTATCAAGAGCTATGCCCAAATAACAATGCCAATGGAAAAATTATTGAAAAAGGATGCTACATATTATTGGAATGATGATTGTATGAAAATTTTGGATGTTCTCAAGGAGAAACTGACATCTGCTCCCATTCTGGTCTTCCCAAAATGGGATGTGTAATTTCATGTACATGTTGATGTGTCATGTATTGCATTGGGAGCTGCACTCATGCAGGAAGGCACGGAAGGCATGGATCACTCGATCGTGTTTGCGAGCTGGTGGTTGTCCAAAGCCAAGAAGAACTACTCAACTACTGAGCGCGAAGGGTTGGCAATGGTGTACGTGCTCCAAAGATACTGACACTATTTACTTGGCGGGCGCTTCAATATGTATACCGATCATTCCGTGTTGAAATACTTGGTGAACAAGCCTATGTTTGGGTGGTGCATATGTAGATGGCTTCTAATATTTCAAGAATATTATTTTGAAGTCATATTCAAGCTGGGACACCTAAATGCAGGACCAGATCACTTATCACGAATTGAGACAGGCGAGGAGCCAACAATTTGGAGGAGGGGCTACCTGACGCACAGCTCTTTGCAGTGCGCATCATGGATGACCATTTCGAAGATATAATCCATTTCTTAACCACAGGGACTACACCAAAGTAATACTCAGTCCAGCAGAATAAAGAATTGGTGGTGTGCACGACAGACTTTTCTGTCATCGCGAGGCACCTATACAAAATGGGAAACGATGAGATATTGCAAAGATATGTACCTAAATTTGAAAGAGGACAGATCCTCGTGGAAGCACATGGGGGGGTTGTGGGAGGACACTATGTAGGATGCACGATAGCACAAAAGATTCTTTGCATGGGGTTATGGTGGCAAACCCTACACCAAGATTCGAAAGCACACTGTTGGGCCTATGACATATGTCAAAGGACTGGAAAACCATCACGAAGGGATGAGATGCCACTCCATCCACAGATGACACTACAACCATTCGAAAAATGGGCAATCGACTTTGTGGGGCCGATCAAACCTCAGGGGAAGACGAGTGCACGCTACATCATCACCGTGACAGAATACCTGACTCGATGGGTGGAAGCATAGCTGGTTAAGGACTGCACAGCCACTACGGTTGTGAAGTTTTTGTTCGACAACGTGTTGACACAATTTGGTTGCCCAAAAATCTTAATGAGTGACCATGGAACGTACTTCCTGAATGAAACCATCAACACCCTTACTCAGGAGTTCCAGGTGTATCATCAACAAAGTACACCATACCATCTGCAAGCTAATGGTAGAATATAAGCATTTAACAAAATAATGGAGACTGCACTGACCAAAGTATGTAACAAACAGTGAAATGACTAGGACCTGCACATACCTATCATATTATGGGCATACAAAACCATGTGAAAGAAATTGACGGGTCAAGCACCTTTCAGGTTAGTTTATGGCATGGAAGTTGTCATGCCAATGGAGTAAATCGTACCCAGTTTGCGAATAGCAGCACTTATAGTCATGTCAGATCGCGGAGCCTTGGAAGAGAGGCTCACGCAATTAGAAGAACTTGAGGAAGAATGGTTTCTAGCGGGATTCCATCAGCAGGTACAAAAACAATGTGAGAAAGCTTGGCACGACTGCCATATCAAGTTGCGCACCTTCAAGGTAAACAATTTAGTGCTACTATATGACAGCAAGTTCGAAGAATTTCCCAGAAAATTTAGAATGCACTGGATGGGACCATATGTGGTAAAAGAGGTCACTGATGGAGGCGTGGTTCAGCTAGTCAAACTTAATGGAGAACCCCCCGATGGAAGGTGAATGGTAGTCACCTGAAGCCATACATGGGTGGGCCAGTTGTCTGATTAACTGACCAAAGCATGGTCTTCGTGACCTGAGAAGCTGGAAAAAGGTGCAAGACTATAAACACATGTATTAGAAGCTGACATCAAAGTAGAGAATCAAGTTAGACATGGATGATTTAGAAGCAGGAATGGATCAGATCCAGTAGACGGCAAAACAGTGTGTTGCGGACCTTCATGCAGCTTGGGAATAGTTGGAAGGGATTCGTGCCAAAATCGCCGCACTGTGACTCAGGACGATTCACGATGATTGTGTTGGAGGCCTGTTCAGCAGCGGATCCCCCCATAGCAAGTTTTTGGGGCTTAAAACCTGAGTTTTGGTCAATATAATGTAAAGACCCTGTAAAATGCGGGCATGGAGTGTGAGAGTCTAGGGTTGTCCGCCCTAAAATATTGTAATTTAATGTAAATTGTGTCAGCCTACCCATGGTCCGCGGACCTTGGGATTGTATAAATAGAGCGAGGCTTTAAGTGTAAAGATAGTTTTTGGAGTTTTTTGGAATAGATAGATGCAAAGGCATGGTTAGAGGATAGAAGTTGGATTTGAAGTGTATTGGGTCATAGTAGTAGATAGAGGCTCTGCAGCTGAGTGCGCAGAGGCCTACTAGAGTCTGCAACTGTGTGCACGGACCTTGCAGCTGAGTGCGCAGGGCAGAGTTGGGTTTGTATTGTACTAAACTTGCAAAGGATCATTAATAAAGCTAATTTGATTCACAATATTGTGTATCTATTTGTAGATTTGTATTTCTATGTGTTGTTTATCTTTATGCATTTATATGTTTTTGGTTACGCGCACTTATCTAAAAGTAAATAAGTAATAAGAACATTGGGCTCGCACACTCTAAGGTAAAGCACTAATATATTAGCACAGTAAAAGATCAGGATCAGGATAGTACTGTATTAACAAAGGCGTGCATGGGTTGCAAAGGATAGAAAGTTGTGCGGGGCAACGGAGCGCACGGGTTAGGATCGCTAACCTTTAGAAACTTCATCAAGACATCCCTAGGGTGCAGAAACCTGGTTCCAACACCCTCCCATACTACCTCGGGTGAGACCTCAATTTGTGCATCATAGACTGTTGCCGAAAGGGCTGGTAGTTGTAGAAATTTTGAATAATATGACACTTATTCACAGAGATTATCCCGATTATACACTATTGCGGAATACATGCACAATACATAATCTCCTCTACGTTGATCATCAATTTAGCAGCATCAAAAACAATGAAACATCAATCGCATGCACACATTAACATAGTATGTAACCCGGGGAAAGCTTACAGCTGAAAACACCACACTATCTGTATATTATAATGATTGAGAACATGTAACAATACATAGTACAATACTCCTCACAAGTACTCAGTACTATCTCCACCTGTTACACACAAACTAGCTCAGATCTGAAGCCTCAAATCTTCTCCATTGTTTGCCTCCCTCCACTGCGCAATCCTGCAAGAGAATGAATGAGTATGGCTGATCCAAACTCGTCTTTTTCTTGGCTGAACCATGCAATCCTCATTGGCACAACTCAATCCATGCATGTGAAAAATCTCATGCACAACTGATAGTCACAACTCACCCTTTCACTTACCTCTAACAACTGTCTCTGTTGAACTGTCCATGCACTGAGTTAACTGATGTATTCTTGAGTTAATTTATGAGTTAATAATTAGTGAATTAATTAATAATTAATTCACATCACTCATCACTAGTGTATTCTGCAGTTAGACTAAATACAACTAGTTCAACTAAGTCAAACTGAACACAACTCCATCAACTCCACATCCAACTCCACAGAACTCACATGCATAAGTTCTAACTGAAGTCCTCCATGCAATAGCTCAACTAACACATAAGAAACCACATGATTCCTTTTTTCAGCTACATGTGCCACATCTGTAGCTTGAACTTAAGTGCTCCAAGAGAATAAGATAATGTTTTGAGTCCAAATATTACTAAGGGCTAATAAATTTGACTGTTTCTATTTTTAGCCTGGCAGTCTAAAAATAGACTTTGATCACTCCGCTGTGAACCAAAAATAGAAGTCCATCTATTTTTCCCATCATGACCAATCATCCATAAACAACATCCTGCAACTCATAGACCATGATCCATATGTCTAAAAATAGACTTTGCGCCAAAAATAGCCTGCAGGCCCACTTAGTGAAGGCGACTCCTTTCCACTAAGTGCCATCATCTTGTTGCATTTTCAACAGTAGTTTCGGGATTTTCTTGGCTAAACTGACTGTTGAACCTAGGTCAGGCCCCAAGCAGCCAACAATGGTTGGATAGAAAAATTCACGAGTTTGCGATGAAGGAAAACAAGAATCTACGAGTATCAAAGGAACAGTGGTTAGAGCACTACTTATATACGGAAATCGATGAAATTTTCTTTGCATCTTTCCCATCTGAGTTGTATGAGTGGATCCGAAGCTAGCAAATAGTCAGGGAAGGTGTAGGCTTGACAAACCAATTGTATGGACTGCAGAATTGGTGCACAAACTAGAAGCATCGGAAGAGAAGATCGCATGCACTGTGGAGCATTGGCTCGATCGAATTATAGGAGAGTTTATCACCAAGTTCACAGTAGATACATCGGTCAGCTACAGCAAGGCAGAATGACGCTTCCTCAAAGGGCCGCGAGGTAAGTATATTAAATCTTTGAACACTTGGATTAAAATGCTACTATGTGAAATGTGTTTTATGCAAATAAATTGATGTTTGGGGCTACACGAAGTGGGAGGATCTATAGAAACGAAGGTAGAGCAGAGATAGAAAATAACCCCTTGATTTCACCTTGGCGGGAAAGTAAGGAAGAGCTCGTGAAAGTTTCTCCGAGAAGCACAATCAGTCTGATAAGGTAGCGAATTCCGTGCATACCACCCTCACCTACACCGCCACCGATTTCACCATTGTCACCCCTATCTCTGCCCACACCACCTCCACCACCACCACAGTTCAATATGGTAAGGGAGATCAAATTGTCGGTGTTCAAAGGAGTAGGGAACGAAGATCTGAACCAATTTTGGTTCGTAGTAAAGGCTGTATGGGAAGCACAAGGAGTCATGGATGACATTATAAAGAATGCAACACCGGTAATTGCAAGATCACACACTGACATGGTACATTAAGGATTCTAATGACCATCCAAATGCGGGGATCGTAGATATCCAAGCTGCGCTAAATAGGGAATTTAGCAGGCGAAAATTGGAGACAGCCGATTATCAGATTTAAGGAAATCACGATGCTTCAAGGTGAGAATCCCTAGGAGCTGGATCAGAGACTGAAGAGTATGATTCACGAAGCCAACATGACCTTGATAGATGGATAGCACTGGACATGGTTTGTAGTGTCACTAACGCCGCATCTAAGGATGGCGTTGTCGCAACAGAAGTTATCCACTTAGGCTGAAGCTTTGGAGATTGCAATGAGACTACACGAGACCCCAATACAAGATCCTGGCATGGGAGTCCAACAAATCCACACGCAAATGAAAAATTTGTGTTTGGAAATGCAGAGTTTAAAACGGGACAGGACAACTCAGCCAGAGGTGCGTGAGGAGGTATGGTGCATAAAATACAAAGGCCAAGGGCATGACAAGGACCATTGTCCAGTCTTCACGAACTACCTAGCAGCACAAGGGCCAATGCCATTGAGACCAGAGGCACAAGTAGGACTGATCACGGTGCCTACATTATGGTGCATGATTTTTCAGATAAGAGGAAAAAATCCTACAGATTACTGTCACCTATTATAGAATTATATGCAGACGTCCCAACAATTGTTCTGTAATTTGTACAGGTTGATAGGCCATGATGAGTGCACCTATAGAAGTTATGAACTGACGATGGATCGAACTCCTGCCTATAGAGTGCCAACCAAAACGTGAGTCCTTGATCCAAATGCATGGATGTTGCATGCTGGATTTCAAGGGCGCGGATGAGGTCGAGGTGGAATGGGACTAGGAAGGGGTCGCGGACAGCTGATTTGTTACAATTGTGGAGGGCCAGGGCATTATGCCTGCGATTGTACAAATCTGATGAGACAATCATGTTTATATTGTACCCATTTTGATCATGAGATGGAGCACTACCCTACAATGATAGTGAGGTTGCGCAATAAAGGAATACTTCAGCCTCCTCTGACTCAGAACCTACAAATAATGAGGTCTAAGCTGCACGAAGAGGACCTGAATGTAAACATCATGCTTCGAAGTGGTATCATGACAAGAGATGGACAAAGGTAAGCAGCCTGAAGAAAGTGCGTGGATTCACAAGGCTCCTACAAAGGAACGTGAATTTGATTTGGAGCATGCGAATGAGACATTCATGGAAGCTAAGAAGAGCTTCACGGAGGCCTCCACTTCAGGTAGTAAGGATCAACTAGAACTGGGGAGGGATCCTTCAATGCTCACTACCTTTCTGGAGACATGCATGAAGCTACTACGCGAAGCAAGGCTATGAAGGGACTACAAGAACTCATCACCAGGTGCGCTGGGTCAGGAGAATCGCGCGTAGTCCAGAAGCTTGGAAAGCACACATCACGAACAGGAAGGGAAATGTGATTGACTGTGCAAATTGGAGAATATGAAATGGATCAAGTGATTCTAGATCTAGTATTAGACATGAATGTACTGCCAAAGAAGACATGGGAATGCATGGGTAGGACCACATTGCAATGGTCCCCTATTCAATCAAGAATGGTGAACCAACAGAAGATCCTACTGATGGGGAGATTGCAAGGAATAATGGTAGATATTGAAGGTGTGAGTGCGCTTGCATATTTCAAAGTGATAGAGATTGTCAATGACAACAATCCCTATCTCGCGCTACTGGGAATAGATTGGGCCACTAATATGAACAAAGTGATAAATCTAAAGAAGCACAAAATGATCTTTGAGAAAAAGTCACTGCGTGTAGTGGTACCTTTAGACACTGCGAAATGTTTGCGCTATATAGAACCAGTGCGTGACAATGAGCTAGACTGTATCTATAAGATAACTGCTCAAGAATAGGATTGGGTAAAGCCTATAGCCAATGGCAGGATTTCGTGAGAGCGCGAAAGCTCCTGCACATCAGATTCAAATGAGGAAATAGAACTGTGGCAGAACCGGTTACACGAGGTAACCACGCTACATTGTAACATGATGGTAAGATCACTGCACTGCGTGGCAACAGAGGTAAGGGATCTTCCTATGTATGACAGGTTGACAACGGTGGATGAATTCCTGAACAAATTTGAAAGAGAAGTGCCAAAACAACAACGGTTTGATGCTCTAAAATGGGCACTGCGTGCTATGCCTGCAAAGTGGTGGGATACGCACCATCAGAATTTTGGGGACTAGTGTGAATACAAAAATATGATGTGCTTACGATTTGGGAAGCCTCAGATGTAGATGGAAGTTGGGCATCATGAAAGAAATAGCCTACGCACCCACCTTTCCAGATGGGTATAGGTGTATGGTACGCAGCTCGCACGATCGCACACCACTCTCACGATAGGAAACAAGAACAATAAGTAGAAGTAGGAAATACAAGTGAGTGAACGATGAAGTATGATAAGACCTAGCACGCTAAAAAACATACATGGGGAAGCCTTGGAAAAGGTGTGCGAAGTACTGAACAGGGTCCACCATGTGAGATGCACCATCTGGGACCTGTACGTACCAGCAGTTGTATGGGTTTATAAGACCATGTGCAAAACTCTGACCATGCAAGCACTTCTGAAGATGAAGTATGAAGCAGGGGTTGTAGTCCCTATGGAGCACGTGAAGCCGAGTGCACGCGTAATAGCACTCATAGATATAATGGTCCGTGCAGACCGGAACGAAGAAATCTCGCAGCTATGAGAAATAGAACATATAAGACTTGAGGAATAAATCCGACGAGGAAGCTTTGGACATCGCGAACTTGAAAAAGACTGGGTATGGCTAAGGGAGAAAAGTGCCATATGGACACAGAGGTCAAGAAGCTGGAAAATGAAATAAAGGAATCATTTCTCGTTGAAAAACCGAGGATGATAAGGCAAGGCCTGTATGATGGTATTGACAAGTTGGAGGACTATCGCCATGAACTGGTTAGCTTGTTGCCATGGCTTGGACCACATATCGCTAAACAAAGTAACCAGGGTAGCACATTGCAAGTGGTAAAGTGTGCGGTGCTGATCACCACAATGGAAGATGAGGATTCAACGTGAATCATGGTGGAGGATGGGATGGAGCCCCACATGGGTGGTGCAACCACCTGACTAGTCATAGGAAGAACAATCTTAGCGCTCCAGGTAGTTGAAAGGGAGCGCAGGACTATAAAATATTCTACCTGGGGGCTACGCGATATTGGAGATGCACACAAAATCAGAATGTCACAAGGTTCACGACCATGCACGAAGGGCTGTGCTGCCACATGGGTTGGCTAGGAAATGACTATTGGTGTCACTATCCATGCTGGGATGTTCAATTTGAGGCCAAATGGAGTGGGCGACGGGCATTTAAGACACGAGTTATGGGTAAGATTTGGGAAAATATGCCACCAAGAAAGCATTAATGGCCCGAAATTAGGGGGAATAGTCGAATTCGAATTCAAAAGGCACTATAAAACTCAAAGGGTTGGCCAGCGAACAACACTTGGTCATTTGAGAATTGAGCACTTAAGCATAGGAATGAGCATTGAGAACCAAGCAATAATTTAGCCCTTAAGTTTGTGAGTGATAGAATACAGCCTAGATATGATGACGACCACTAAGGATGGGTTGGGAATTGAAGAGGTAACCACCGACGAGGCCACGTAGACCCAAATGGTGGAGGATGTTCCAGAAGGCACCGGGGTTGTGACAGAAATCCCCAAATCACTGTGAACACCAAGGCCCAAGAAGGATAAACAGGCAATGGGTCCAGTACGCATGTCCCCGAGGAATCCACAGCACAACAAACTATCCATGGCAGAGAAGGGGAAAGCAATCACAATAGAAATGGATGAGGAAGAAGAAGACTTGCAGACCCTGATCACGATAGTAGAAGAAGACGAAGACAAGGAGGAGGATATCCAACCGTTGCGCTCAGCAACAAAACTGCCCACATATGTCCCTCCGTAGAAAGGGAAAACCAAGGTGCTGAAGGACCTAGATGAAATGAAGAGTTCACTCCAGAACCCACTCCTCCCAGATGGAATTGTATTTGAGGGCACACACCTAGGCCGTGTGCCAACCATGAAATTTGAAGACTGGGACCTCATTGACTGTAAGAAGTTCCCTCATTTGGAGACCACGAATCTAATGAGGCATAATACTGAGGGGGTGGTGATAACGTTAGAGCCACAGAAATGGTTGCGTGGTGTGGAAAAGGCTGGTTTGCTGCACTTATTATGGATACCACATTTCCATTGCACACCCATCACCATTTTCATCATCAGGCAGCTGCTCTGCCTTTTGCATGATGGGTATCTATGCCTAGAGAAGCCTATTCCCATCACAGTAGACCTCATTCACCGTATCTCTCGGCTCCCCTGTAAAGGAAAGGACCTCACGACCATAGCCAGAAAAGGTAGTGATTTGGCTCTTGCAGAAGCCATGAAGGAAAAATATAAGTTGGAGAAGAAGAAGAGGGGCTACGCCATCTCCAGCATCAAGGACAAAGGGGTGTGCATAGCAACCCAACTCCTGGCTAGAAAAATTATGAGAAAGTGTCGCACCGATGAGGTACCAGCACCGGTGGTCGCGCTGGCCGAGCAGTGCATGGAGGGGGTCCAGTTCAACTGGTCTAAATTCCTCTGCGAGGAATTTTTGACAAACTGTCGTGAAGCCCAGGAGCAGGGTAAAACCTTCCACTACGTGTGGTTGCTATTATCCATATTTCTAGTAGCGGGAGAACTGCCAGAGGATAGTCAATTCCCCAACATTGATAGAGAGTTACCAGAGGCCGTAAAGTATGCTTCGCTCTGGGCCACAAAGGACGCGAAACGGATTTGCGACACCAAAATTTTCTGGGTGCTCATGGAGGTGAGCATCTGGATGTGGATCAATCAGAGGCTGCACCTGTCACCTACAATGCAGAATAGTTTGCAAAGTTTTGTAGACTTCAAAGCTGATATGCACAACATTTATATTAGGGCGTGAAAGGATCTGGCGAAGCAGTGGACGAAGCTACTGCTTGTAGCCACTGACAACGCAATTTTTACTGTCTTGGAGACATGGCCTCCCGAATGGCATGCCCCAGATCTGGAACAACTCAAGAAGGCAACAACATGGAAGAAAAAGGATGATGCCAAGCTACACATCACCTAATTGGCAGAGAAAAGGTGAAAGGAAAAAGTAGCAGTTGAAGTAGGGGCAGCGCGAGAAGCAACACAAAAAGCCACGGAGTAGAAGAAGGCTGCAAAAGCAACAACAGTAGCACAGGAAGATGAGGGCCAAGCAACGTCCTTGCCAGGAAAAGAGACGAAGGAATCAGAAATAGCAGAAGGGAGTGTAGACCCAGGGGCCGCATCCACACAGTTAAAGTGGCCACACATCGCAGAAAGAGCAGGACCAAGGAAAAAGGTCAAGGCCTCGAAGTTGGCCATTAACCTGATCACCTTAACCGAAGGTGATCTCCATGACATCAGTGAGATGGTCCACGATGTCACAAATGAAGCGCTTTAGGATTTTATGCAGGAGCATTAGACTGTGTTGGGGGCCCTCAGGGCGCAGCTGTAGGAATTACAAGTGCGGCCCCCTCAAGTGGGTACCCTTTCTACCCACCTCGTAGCAGGATCTTCGGCAACAGAGTATATGCTGCACACAAGGATGGAAAATATGATAGTATTGCCAAAAGGGGCCATAATTGCAGCAAATGTGACCGACAGATTTTTAGCTAGCATGTCGAAAGGACTTGGACTTAATTTGGCTACCCTTCCGTGAGAAATGCTATATCAGCTACGACAAAGCTGCATGCTAGGGAGAGCCACACGATCCAAATTCTTGGCGAGCAGAAAATAAACATAGAACAGCTCAGCTTGCAGTGCGATGATTTCATGTCGCAAAATCAACAATTGGTGGAGACAGTAGATGACGCTTGTTGACGCGTCCCGAAGTTGGCCATCATAGCATATCCACCGGTAGAAGTGTGGATCCATAGTTTGGCAACGAGAGTCCACGAGGCCAGGGAAGAGACAACAAAGGTGCAACTAGAGCTGAATCTCCAAATTGTTGAGCTGCGGTTGAAGGCACAACCTTCCACTCCCCTAGAAATCAAAGAACAACGTGCTAGCACTATTGCAGTAGGGTTGGAAGAAATTGGAGGTGTAGTGCGTGACTGTACCAACATGTTAGAACAAGCACTTGAGGTCCTCACAACTTTGCAAGAGGACCCCAACATCCAGCGACTGGAGATAGAGTCATGCGAACTCCAATAGTAGTACGATAGTATCAGAGGAACTACGCAGATAGTAGTCCTCACTCAGCGGCTTGTGAGGATGCAGCAAGCCAAGGCATTAAAGGAAGAGGTGGACGCAACGCGCCATAAAGAAGTAGTTCTCAAAGCACACATTCAACCATGGATTGAAGAGGCCTTCACGATCACGAAAAAAATTGAAGGGAAGCTTGTGCACATCTAGGGGATGCACGCGCAGATGCAGTAAAGCGTGCCGACTATAGAGGTCTCAGAAGAAATGATGCAGTAGGTTCAACACATAGCAGCTCAGTGCGCTGCAGACATCAATACTGTTCGATAGTAGTTGGAGGGACTCCGCGCCAAGATCGTTGCGCCAACAGAGTGACTTGAGGGCGATTCATGATGTTTGTGTTGGGGGCATGTTGGGCATGGAATCCCCCCACGACATATTTTGGGGCTAAAAGCCCAAGTTTTGAGATGATATTATTGTAAAGCTCCGCGAATTGCGGGCACAAAATGTATGTTAGAGTCATAGAGTTGTATGCCTTAAGTTTGAATGTAATGTCGACCTACCCATGGTCTACGGACCATGGGATTGTATAAATAGAGTGAGGCTCTAAGTTGTAAAAGGAGGGAATCTAATAGAGAATAGGCATGAAAGGTATTAGAGATTAATTGGAAGTGAGAAGTGTGTCTTGTGTTGTAGAATAGGAAAAGGCTCTGTAGCTGAGTGCACAGAGGCCTAGTAGAGTCCGCAGTTGAGTGCACAGACCCCTGTAGCTGAGTGCGTAGGGCAGAATAGAGTCTGTAACTAAGGGAAAAGAATAATAAAGAGAAGTTTTATTTTAATTCTATGTATCTATTCGTGAGTTATTACATGTTTGATATCAATTGCTAATGTACTGTTTATTTACTGCATGCACTTGTATGAATGATTTCTATTGCTAAGTATACTTTAGACATGAAAGTAAGCTAAGTTAATCAACTAATATTGGGTTACTAGTAAAGTATTGGGTGATAACATTGTTCAGCCCCCGAGTAGGGCTGCGCAAAGGCAGTATCTTAGGCTGCAAGGTACAGGAAAGTGCGCATAGCATAGTTGAACCGCAGATCACTTGAAACTCACTAGACATCTCCAGGGTGTAGAAACCTGGTTCTAGCACCCTCCCAACTACTTTGGGTGAGACCTCAATCCGCGCTCTGTAGACTATTGCCGAAAGGGCGAGTAGTACCGGGATTTGTTTGGATAAATCACCTCTGAACCTGGGTCATGCCCCAACAAGCCAACATAGGCTGCAGGCCATAAAACCAAAACTATATATCTCTTATGGGAATTCGAGGGCTCAAATGATTATGATCTAAGGAGTTGCCAATAAATGGGTAGTAATGATAGATGCAACATGCTGAATATAGCACATGTATGTTGGGTACAACATAGTGCAGCTAGTAGGATGCAACAATATGATGATGAATGTTGCAATGAGGTTAAGCATGAGGTGCAACAGTATGATGTATTGCAATAGAAAAATTGTGATATATTGAAATATGCATTGAGTGCATAAAGGGTACAACATTATGGGCACAACATGATGATTGGGTGTAGCTCAGTGATCAGAGAAGCATAGTGTGATTAGAGCAATGCAGTGATTAGGTGTAACATAATGACGAGTGTAGCATGATGATGAGGTGTAGCACCGTGATGGCTGCAACATGGTGATGGAATCACCTTGGAGGATCAGTTGAAGCAGTTTTCTTTCACCTGAGTTTGGATCAGCTACCTCATGTGTCATCTTCTTATAAAAGATCTCTTCTCTTATTGTGACAAGTCAAAAATGTTGACTGATGAGGTATATGTACTATCTCTCTCTCTCTCTTCTAAACTATTGAATAACATAAGAAGAATTGATCAAGGGTTTCCCTATATTGGGGTTTGTCCCTGGCTGGCACCACATCTTGTGTTCTCTTGTCTTGGCTTATTTTCTGCGATTTATGTTTATGTTCTATCTGCATTTTACTATCATGCTAAATGTGATTGCTAATCTAGAATTGATATTGAGATAATATGAAAAATTGAAGAAAATTTTTCTCTCAGCATAGAACATACCTAAAATTAACGTACGAGCCACATAAGAGGCCTTGGAAAATTAAAGCACAATGAAGGCTTAGCAAAGCCATCAACACTTGTTTTAGAATCGAAAGCTAAGGTAAAAATTTTTTATCGTTCTTCATTTTCATTTTCACATGATACTATTTCTGTTGGAAATGTGGAGGTGCCCATTTCAAGAATTGACATGAGACTCCTTACCCAGATGGGGTATAAAGGAGGAAAAGGCCATAGTCACACACATATAAAAGAGTGAAAAATGCCATAGTCGCATGCATAAGGAAGAGATGGGAGTGACTGGTAACTCCATTCACTCTCATATGCCTGCATCTATGCAATTGGGGGGTAATATTGGAAAAAATGAGGTCTAAGGCTTGGAAAAAGTCAAACAACCATGAGGACCAAGGAACAATGACCCTAGGGGTAAAATAAGTTGATAACACTTACTTGGATCGTTGCATTCAAATCTCAAACTAAAATCAATCCTTTTATCCTATTCTCTTCCCTAATTAGGTCAAGCCCCTCCTTGATTAATCAACCCCATAGCCTTGATCTAGTTTGGGTCCACTTGGTTTCTCTATGGTCACACAACCCTACAAATCAAAATCCATAAGGATTGTATAAAATCCATTTCCCCATAAGGATCCTTAAGCCTAGGAAGCCCCTTGCCAAATCATATCCTCTAGACCTAGGCTCAAGCATCCTCTTAGCCCTTCCTAGAGATCCCATCACCTTGCTTCTTAAGCAAGTAAGCTATTTAATTGAGTCTCTCTTGTGAATAGGCATTAGAAATAACCCAATATCTTATCATTGATGACCTATTCTTGTGATTCCCCTCATACTAGGACTCCTCCTAATGGTGAAAGTCTATAAAGAGCAGGGAGATTTAGTGGAGGTGACAATGGACTATCGCTCCATTATTTCCCCTTGACCTAGTAGTTTCTATATAGGATCCCCGCTTAGGACCCTTGTTAGTATGAGTGGTAAAATATTTGCACCACTGCCGGGGAGGAAGCAGGTCTACCTCCTTAGTGAATCTTTGAGGAATTGATTCGTAGAAATATTCCTTTGGTGATTCCAATTATTTTCCAATCCCCTAGTTTGATTGAATGTGACAACATTCCTTCTTTAACTAGGGCTATTGCAAGAAGGGGAGAAATAAATCCATCACCTATTAGAAGTAGCCTTCTCCCTAAGTTTGAAGAGGTTGGTGATCCTACCCCTAGGATGGCAACAAATTCTAGCACTAACCTAAACCAAGACCAACCAAAAATGACACGAAGTGAGAGGCAATTGGTTAGTGTCTTTGCCCCTCTGAACTTGAGTAATGATCTTAAGCCTTTACCTAAAAAATATAACAACTGGCTACCCAAGTTCAAGGGTGATGCTAACATAAGTGCCCTTGACCATGTTGAAGAGTTATATTATGCCATTTATCCTAGCTTAGTATTTTATCAAGACATGATTATGATGCTATTTGCTTTATCTTTTGAAGGACACACAAGGGAATGGTAACTTAGTCTTGCCCTAAGGATGCATAAACAAATTTGACCAATTTGAGGATATGTTCATGAGAATATGGTCATGTGATGCACAAGGGACTTTCAACATTGAGAAATTTTACCAAATAAGTAGGGGAAGGGAAGACATCAAAGAGTTCATCCAAAAAATTGATAGGGTAGTTAGGGATATCCTTGACCATTTGGGATATATCTTACATATGCATTAAGGGATAATAAACCTAAGACCTTGGCTGAGTCCAAAGAGGTAGTCATGGAAGTTGAACAAAACCTACGAATTTCCAAAATGGATGTAGATGAACACCTTAAAGCTAAGGTTGAAATAAAAAAGAGAAAATCTAAAGACCAAATCGAAGATATCCTTTTAGTGCTCCTTAAGAAATTTGATAAGCTAAATGAGGAGATGAACTCACGAGATAGACTCTACATGAACAAGCTCACCACCTTGGAAAGGGCCCAAAAATCAAATTCTATTCCTAAAGGCAAACCTTTCCCTAAGAAGCAAAATGATGAAGAAAAGTCAAGCTCATCTCAAGTCCCCAACACTTTGGCTCCAACAAATTCCATGGAACAAGTCTCATCCTATGAGGATGAGCAAAGTGATGAAGATGAATAAATCAACAAGCATGCTAACATCATAGAATCCTAAGCCTTTAAGATTTTTCTAGGGTTTTCGTATACTCATCCTCTCATTAGTGAGGTGACTATTAAAGAAGAGAAAATTTATCTAATCCCCAACATCGATGATAGTGGAAGATTCAAGGGGATTCAATATTCATGAATGAACAATAATGAAAACCCCAAAAACTCCAAGGAAACCAACAAGAATGAATCTATTCCTAAGTAGGCCCCTCACAAAGAACCTCTCCTTAAAAGAGCCCCGCAAGAAGTATCCTCCAAAGAAAGTCAATTCCAAAAAGAGTCCTCAAAAGGGAGAACCCACAAAAAAGGATGAGGATAAAGAGGTGAAACTTGATGTTGATATAGGGTTTTCCTTAGGAAAGATAACCATACAAGTTCCATTAAAGGAGTTAATGAAACTTCCATGACAACGTTGGCAAGTTGCAAAAACCCTCGGTTTGAAGAAGACATACCTATGACATCGAAAAATATCCAACTTTCAGATCTCAACCAAGGGAATGAGCCATTCCTACTCACCGTAGCTATTGATGACCTCCTATTGCATATATTCATGTTAGATATACGGATATTACCCACCACTTTGTGGGTGATATCCCTAGGATATTTTTTTCTCTAAGATGGTCCTTAGTTGACAACTAACAACCTGTTGCAGCCACTAGATAGTTCGATGTGCCATTTTCTCCGCCACCTGAACCAATATTGTGGTCCATCATCCATCTATTATGATTGTATGTTTGAAGGTAGACCTCATGACCCCAAAGGTATGACTTTTCATTGGTTTAGTTGAGTAATTTTGTTTACTTGTCATGTACACTTTTGGGAATGGATTGGTGGGGGGATTTAGTAGAAAGAGTGGGTTAGGTTTATACTCTTATCTCATCTTTCCCGATTCAGTAGTTAGCCTTGTATCCTAGTCCCATGGGATCTCTTTTACTGGCCATTATCTTTAGGGTTTGCACTACAAAGGAAATTCAAATTTTGGTTGCATGACAACATATACATCACTTCCCTCTGCTCATTTTAACCCCATTCATCACTTTTTCCATCCAAATCCGCATGTTTCCACTGGGTCCAATTAGGGTTAGCCTCCCCTTCCCTTTGTCCACACTCGAGCCTGGAATGATGCCCAAAGGTTGATGTAACTAAAAAGAAGGGAAAAAGCATAATTTTGTCACTTACAATAGGAAATTTACCGTAAAATTCAAATGATTGTCGGGACATACAAATTTAGCACATGGGCAAAATCCAAACATAAGCTCTACTCCTCATTCATGGCCATCACCCTGGTTCCTATGGGCCCTAGATGAGCCCCCTCCACTTTAAGGAACCCATGATTGTCTCAAACCCTGATGGGAAGTGAGATGCCTCACCTAAAAAGGGGGTATCTACTACTATATTCTACACAACATGCTCTCATCCCTTGGAACCTTGAGAAGTTATGAAGAAAAATCAATCAAAAGAAAAAGACACATGAAGAAGGGTGGAAAAACAAATGTCAGGGTAACTCATGTACCATGATTTTCTCCCTCCTACACTCGTATACCCAAGTGTGGGCTTGCCTCATCATAACTACCCTTATACCATGACATGTGGCTTAGTTTCTTCCCTTGATCCCCACTCCATCCCATCAATATATCACATGCCACCTACCCATTTATGGCTGTACCATGGACATGTCACCCCCCTTAAAGGATGAAACCACCTAATAGGGTTCTTGGTTAACCCCTTATTAAGCTTAGAGACACCTATACATCCCAAATTTCACAATGGAAGGGCATGCCACCACAAATTTCCCACTAGATTCCATGATTTGTATGCTCTTTTACTTGATTAATCTAATGATTTGTTGTATTGGAGGGTAAGGGGACGCATTGGATCTTATGCAAGATTGCAAGTGGGTCTCCATTTTGGGGTTTGGCCTCCCTATAAGGGGTCCAAACCCTCTATAGGGCAACATTGGCACTTGTAGGGTGAGTGTTGAGAGCCATGGGCCTCCACCTTAGCAAAGAGTACTTCATGGATCCCCAACTCCATTAAGCGATTTCTCGTGTTCCTCTTTTTGGATGACGATGATGCACCTGGATCACCATGCCCAGCCATCTCCCCACATGTACCACACACTTGGTAGATGTTCCAAGATCTAGATGAGGATGTGTCTCACTATAGGAGACAAAGGGAGGACTTATGTCATCATCCTAGCCCTTATAGATGGTTTACATGCATTATCGATCCACTTGGAGACCCATGAAGATGTCATTGTGCCCCCATACCCACATGGAAGCACCACATGTGATTTGATTAGAAAACAAGTGGCCAACCCCTTTTCCACTATGTTTGGAGCCTTTTCACTCAACTTGGAACATTTGGACTCGATTAGGTCTCCTCAATGGCCCAACGACTCATCATATTCATTGTTTTACCCTCTTTAGAGGCTATTCTTTATATTATTGAGCTATCTTGGTGTGATTATCACCAAGTCATGTCATTATTATGTATTATTTTGTTATTTGGGGCTTAATTAGGCCAATTAGGCAAATAAAATCCCCTTTAGAGTTCTATAAATATGAGAGAGGCTCATTCTCACCTGTCATCATCACCTCGATTGGATTGGTATCTCTTGAGAGATTTTCATAATTTTTGCTGGGATAATTTTTTGGGAGTTTCTTGATTCACTATGATGTTTGGATTTTCTCTATTGTATTTGGATCTTCTTTCTTATGCAAAGTGCATGAATGGATATACTCTCCCTCTCATGTAAATCAAAAGTTTGATGCTATTCTTGTTATCTCACTTGTTAAATGCATGTATATTGTTATCATTATTATTGTACGGGTTAATGTAATGTGAAATGATTTTGGGACCTTGAATAAGTGATTAATGCATGTGTTTCTGTTTAATGGCTTGGATGAATGTTCCTAGAGGCACCTCTTAGGTTGAAATACCTCAAAACTTCATCTCTTTTGCAAATTTGAAGTATAAATACCTATTGACCTAGTTGATGCCCTTGGAGAGGCTAGCAAAGATCAATTGGGACTCCTTAGCTCAAGAAAATTCTAGATCTATGTGTATCTTAACTCCATTAAGCTCAAACAATAAAACAATGATCATTGTATCCCTTTGGTGGTCAAATTTACCTCTCTTTTCTTCACAATTACAAATTCTAGGCCTAACCTTAGAGGGTCACCTAGGGAATCAAGCGAAATATTTTGTAGCCATCCAAACACCTCAAAAATTGGTCCACAGCTACACTGGGGTCTAATCAAGGTGCCCCCCAATTTTGAGCATAGTCCAACGATGGAATTTTGAGATATCATGTTGGCTTGTATGGGCCTGACCTAGGTTCAGAGGTGATTTAGCCAAGCAAATCCTGGTACTACTAGCCCTTTCGGCAAAAGTCTGCAGAGCACGAACTAAGCTCTCACCCGAAGTAGTATGGGAGGGTGCTAGAAGTAGGTTTCCACACCCTGGGAATGTCTGATGAGCTTCTGGAGATCTGCAGTTTAAACCTGCACACACATCACTACGCGCACTTGCTATTCCTTCACAGCCTGCGATGCTGCTTCCACGTAGCCTTACTCGGGGCGCAACTTGTATAATGCCAAAGTTCCTTGCTATTCAATCTGTTATTACCTGATTACTTAACTTATTTGTGTAAGAATTAATGATTATTACAGCATATTCAGCAATCATATCAGTGCGTGCGATAAATAAAACAGTATAAATGTGAAGAAGGAAATGCACAGCAGATACACAGAAATAGGAATCAAATTCTCTATATTATTCTTTGATCCATATTATAGACTCGACACCACCCTGTGCACTCAGCTGCAGGAGTCCGTGCACTCAGCTGCGAACTCTACTAGGCCTCTCCACACTCAATTGCAGAGCCTCTTCCTACCACTACGACCCAATACACTTAGACTCTTACTCTATGCTCAAACCATTCGTATTCTTCTCTCCAATTCACTCTCTTTTCACTTAGAGCCTCACTTTATTTATACAATCCCATGGTCCACGAACCATGGGTAGGCCAACATGACTTTACATTACATTACAATACTTTAGGGAGGATAGCCCTATAATTCATCCTATACTTCGTGTTCCGTGCCCACAATTCGCAGAGTCTTACAAAGCCTTTGACCAAAACTTGGGCTTTGAGCCCCAAAACATGTTGTGGGTGGATTCCATGCCCAACAGGGCCCCAACACAATCATCATGACTCGTCCCAAGTCACTATGCTGGTGCGGCGATCTTGGTACGGAGCCCCTCCAACTGGTCCCATACTGCTCGGAGGTCTGTGGAGCACTGTTCTATGGTTTGCTCGACCTACTACATGCACTCTTTTGATGCTTTTTTGTGAGGGCCAGCTACCTGCCTTAGCGTATAGAGTCCCTGCATTTGTGCAAGCTTTCCCTAAATATCTACCGTAATGCTGAAGGCCTCATTAATCCATGGCTGGACACGCACTTTGAGAAGTGCCTCTTTCTGTCTTGTGGCATCCACCTGCTCTTTCAGTGCCCTTGCTTGTTGCATCTTTGCCAACCATTGGGTGAGGACGACTATCTGCGTAGTTCCCCTTACATTATCATATTGCTCCTGCAGTTCGCGTGCCTTTGTTTCGAGACACTGTATGTTGGGGTCCTCCTGCAAGGATGTGAGGAAGTCAAAGGCTTGGTCCAACATACCGGTATAGTCCTACACTACTGTCCAAATTCTTCGTGTCCTATTTGAATAGCACTAATGCATTGCTCTCTAACTTCTGAAGGAGTGGAAGGCTGCGCCTTCAGCTGCAGCTCAACAATCTGGAGGTTTAGCTCCAGTTGCACTCACATTGTTTCCTCACGTGCACTTCGGACTCCACTTTCCAGAAAGTGGATCTGCATTTTTGTTGGTAGGTCTATGGTGATGGACAACTCTGGGACTCACCGGCATGCTTCATGAACTGTCTGCATGATCTACTGGTTCTGTGACACCAGTTCATCCCACTGTAGGCTGAGTTGTTCGATGTTGATCCTATGCCCACTCATCACCTAAATGGCACAGCCCTCCCTGGTGCAGACCTCTGCTATTATGCCATCCTGCAGTTGGTACAGTGTGTCTTGCAGAAGGGCAACCAAATTTAGGCCAAGTCCCTTGATCCTGCCCACCGCAGCTCTGTCGTCCTCTTTCTCTACTGTCAGCACCCCTTCTGGTAGCACTATGGTATTGGCCATCTTTGTGCGTAGTAGCTGTTCCACTGCTAATATGCCTGTTGCATCGTAGGTAGCTATGGTTCCTTCCTATGGGGGCCGCACCTGAAGTTCTTGCAACTACGCCCTTAGGGCCCCCAACACAATCTGCTGCTCTGACATCGCTTCCTGGAACACTTCCTTGGAGTTGGTAAGGAATTCCTCGCAGAGGAACTCACCCCAGTTGAATTGGACCCCCTCTGCGCTTTGTTCAACCAACACAACTACCGGCGCTAGTACTTCATCGTCGTGACATTTCCTCATTACCTTTCCATCCAAGAGTTGGGTGGCTACATGCACCCCCTTATCTTTGATGTTGTTGATTGTGTAACCCCGCTTCTTCTTCTCGAGCTTGTATTTCTTCTTCATGGCTTCCGTGAGAGCCAAATCGCCACATTTTCCTGCTATCATTATGGTGTCCTTTCCCTTACAGGGAAGCCAATAAATTTGGTGGATGAGATCCGTCGTGATGGGAATAGGCTCCTCCAGCCATACATACCCATTGTGCACTAGCACAGTAGTTGCTTGATGATGAAAATAGTGATGGGCACGCGGTGAAAGTATGGAATCCATAGCAAATGAAGAAATCCAGCCTTCTCCACACCGCACAACCATTTTCACGGCTGTAATGTTGTGATTGGCCCCTCCGTGCTTTGCTTCATGAGGCTCTCCGTCTCTAAATGTGGGAACTTCTCATTGTTTGTGAGGTCCCAATCTTCACACTTCAATGTGGGCACGCGGCCTAGGTGCGAGCCCTCAAACAAAATTCCATCAGGGAGGAGAGGGGTCTAGAGTGCACCATCCAAATCCTTTGGTATCTTTGTTTTCCCTTTTCATGGAGGGATGTACTCAGGCAATTTTGCTGCAGAGTGCACCCACTGGATGTCCTCTTCTATGTCTTTGGCTTCCTCTATCTCATTGACTAGAGCCTGTAGGTCCTCCTCCTCGTCATCTGTCTCAATGGTGACAGCCTTGCCCTTTTCTTCCATTGAGAGGTTACTGAACCATAGATTCCACAAGGACATGCGGACTGGTCCCATTGCTTGTTTATCTTTCTTGGGCCTCGGCGTCTGAGGCGATTTCGGTATTTCTGGCACATCCCCAGCATCTCTAGGAATGTCCTGCACCATGGGGTTCTGCGCAGCTCCATCGGCGGTACTTTCTACAAAGCCCACACCTCTCCTAGTAGCCGTCATCCTGTTTGAACTGTCTATGGTCGTTCGGGAACATCGAGGCTCAAATATTGCTCAGTGCTCAACACTCTGTGCTCTAATCAACAGATCAAATCTCAAGTGAACAAGTGTTATCTCATGGCTAGCCACTGGAGTTTTATAGTACCTTTTGAATTTGAATTTGACTGTCCCCCCAATTATGGGCCATTAATGCTTTCTTGGTGGCAGATTGTCCCAAATCTTGCCCTTAATTCATGTCTTAAATGCCCGCCGCCCACTTCCTTTTGCCTTAAATTGGACATCCTGTCATGAACAGTGACACCAATAGTCACTTCCCAGCCTACCCACGCGGTAGCACAACCCCCCGTGCGTAGGCGTGAACCTTGGGACATGCTAATTCTGCGCACATATTCCTTATCACACAGCTCCCAAACAGACTCTTTTATAGTCCTGCACTCTCTTTCAACTGCCTGAAGCATTGAGACTATGCTCCCTACGGCTAGTTAGGTGGTCGCACCACCTATGTGAGGCTTCAACTCACCTTTCAGTATAGTCTACGGAAACTCCTCTATTGCCTTCGCGACAACTGGCACCACGCATTCTACTGTATGTAGTTTACTCTCCTAGTTACTGTGTTGGGTGAGGTGTAATCGTAGCCATGGTAGCAAAGTCATAAATGCTTGGTGACAATCATCTAATTCAGTGGTATGATCATCTGTATCTGGCCTTGTCATCCTTGGTTTATTAAGGAGACATGCTTGTGTGATCTTGTTTTCCAACCTCTTGATCTCAGCATCCATCAAAATGTTTTTCTTCCTCAATTATACCCAGTCCTTTTCGAGTTCGCAAAGTCTAAGGTTCCCTCGCCGAATGGCTTCCCTAATCTTTATATGTTCGACCTCGCGTAGCTGTGTGGTTTCTTCATCCTGGTCATTGCACACCATCATAACTGCGGGAGCCATTACGTGTGGATCCCTTTTTGTATTCTCTTCAGAAATTACAGTTTTTACTTTGTTCTGTACCTTTGGAATCATCTTCGTGCTCAGGGTTTTGCACATGGTCCTATAGGCCCATCGAACAGTTGGCACACATAGGTCCCAATTAGTTTGTCTTGCCTGGTGAACCTTGTTCAGTACTCCGCACACCCTATCGAATGCTTCATCGTGGATAATTGGTAGCGCGCGTTGCCTTTCCTATTATTGCGGTTTGTTCTGATTCTCTATTCTGGGTTTCGTTCGAAGTTGAGGTTTTTCGAAATGTAGGCGCATCATCCTTCTGCATCCACGCCAGTCCTCAAAATTTCCTTGATGCGTACCCCACCATCATGCAGGTGTTGCACGAAGTGCCCACTTCAGTGCATTGAACCGCTGCTATTCTGGTACTGCACTTTCAAATTTGCTCTAAAATTCATCCACCACTGACAATCCATCATATGTCGGCAACTCCCTTGCCTCTATTGTCACGCAACGCAGTGATCTAACCATCATGTTGCAATTAAGCATTATTACTTCGTGCAGTCGATTCTGCCATCGCTCTACTTCGTCTGAATCTAAAGTGCAGGAGCTTTCGCGGTCCCACAGAATTCTTCCATCTGGAGTCGGATTCACCCAATCCTATTCTCATGCAGTTATCTTGTAAATACAATTGAGATTGTCATCACTATCATCGTCATGCATTGGTTTAGTGTATCGCGCTCCTTCGACTAGATCTAGCGGTACTACTACGCGTAGTGATTTTTTCTCAAAGATCATTTTGTGCTTCTTTAGATTTATGACTCCATTCATATTGGTGGCCCAGTCTATTCCTAGTAGTGCGGGATAGGGATTAATGTCATCGACGATCTCTATCACTTCAAAATCCACCTGCACGCTCTTTCATTTGTTGGCTTGTATGGGCTTGACCCAGGTTCAGAGGTGATTTAGCCAAGCAAATCCCAATACTACTGGCCCTTTTGGCAACAGTCCGCAGAGTGCGGACTGAGGTCTCACTCAAAGTAGTATGAGAGGGTGCTAGAACTAGGTTTCCGCACCTTAAGAATGTCTGATGAGCTTCTAGAGATCCGTGGTTTAACCCTGCGTGCATGTCGCTACGTGCACTTTCTATTCCTTCGCATCCTATGATGCTGCTTTCCCGTAGCCCTACTCGGGGCACAACTCGTATAATACCCAAGTTAGTTTCTATTGAATCTATTATTACCCGATTAATTAACTTATTTATGTAAGACTTAATGTTTATTACAGCATACTCAGCAATCATATCAATGCGCGCAATAAATAAAACAATATAAATGTAAAGAAGGAAATGCACAGCAGATACACAGAAATAGGAATCAACTTCTCTTTATTATTCTTTGATCTAGATTATAGACTCGACATTGCCCTGCGCACTCAGCTGCGGACTCTACTAGGCATCTGCACACTCAGCTGCAGAGCCTCTTCCTACCACTACAACCCAATACACTTAGACCTTTACTCTATGCTCGAACCATTCGTATTCTTCTCTCCAATTTGCTCTCTTTTCACTTAGAGCCTCACTCTATTTATACAATCCCATGCTCCGCGGACCATGGGTAGGCCGACATGACTTTACATTACATTACAATACTTTAGGGCAGACAACCCTATGACTCATCCTATACTCTGCGTTCCCGCAATTTGCGGAGTCTTACAAAACCTTTGACCCAAACTTGGGCTTTGAGCCCCAAAACATGTTGTGGGGGGGATTCCATGCCCAACATATCACAAGCCCTAGCTCGAGGATCATTTCTCTCCCTAGGTTGATTTGGGTTAGTGTTCTCATTTGGATCATTACATCAAATTTCAAAATAAAATTATTCCTTTGATCCTATTCTCTTTCCTAGTTAGGTCAAGTCCCTCTTTGGTCAATCAACTCGATACTCTTGACCTCGTTTGGGTCCACTTGGTTCTCTGTGGTCCCACAACTTTATATTTTAAATTCCACAAGGATTAAATATAATCCATTTCTCCATAAGAATCCTTAAATCTATGAAGCCCCTTGTCAAGGAATATCCTCCAAAACTAGGCTCAAGTTTCCTCTTAGCCCTTCCTAGAGAGCCTATCACCTTGATTCTCATGCAAATAAGTTATTTAATTGAGTCTCTTTTGTGAATAAGCTTTAAGAATCACTCCTTATCTACTCATTGATCTATTCATCATTATGATTCCTCTTCTATCAGGTCTCCTCCCATTAGTGAAATTTCGTAGAGAGCAGGGAGCCTTAACTAAGGTTACATTGGACTATCAATCCATTGTTTCCCCTTGACCTAATAGTTTCTCTATAGGATCCTCTCCTATGACCCCTGCTAATTTGAGTGGTAACATTTTGGAGCCATTGTCAGGGACACATGTTAATTTTAGGTAAGTTCTATGCTTAGAGCACTTTATTTCAATTTTCATATTTAGCTCAATATATTTTCCAGATTAGCAATCACATCAGCATCAAAGTAAACTGCAGATAGAACATAAACATAAATTGCAGAAGACAAGCCAAGACAAGAGGAGACAAGATTTGGCGCTAGCCATGGGCAAACCCCACAATGTGTGGGGAAACCCTTGATCAATTCTTCTTTTATGTTCTTCAAATTTCAACAGAGAAAGAGAGAGAGAGAGATAGTACATTTACAACAGAAGTCAACACTTTGACTTATCTAGATCTGAGCATAGATCATCTCCTATAATGATGAGATCAGTTGAAGGCATTCTGCTTCAACTAATTCTCAAAGGTGACAGCTTTGCCTATCATAGTTTTTCCTTTCGTCCATTTTCTGCACCTTACCGTGTAGCACCATCATGCTGCATCATGCATCATCATGCATACAACATGCTACTGCCTTTTCCTTCATGTATCATTGTGTTTCTCATGCACAATATCTCATAGTGTTACCCATAATGCTTCTGCCTCTGCCTTCTCATTGCTTTATCTTGCTGTAACAATTTTCTTCTGTTGATATCAGCCTTAGCTGTTTGCTACGGCTTGCAACCTAGCAAAGAAAATAGACTATAGACACTATTCAGTAGACTTCTTAAACGTTCTTTCTGTGTTAACAGATCTCTTCTATTACAACGTTGATAGGTCTATAGGGTTTCTCAGCGTGTGAACAACATGTATGATCCTTACTGTGTGTTCCTTACTTGATTGTATTCATTGTGTAGAAATTTTGAACAATAACCACTTATTCATAGAGATTATCCTGATTATACACTATTGCGGAATACATGCATAATACATAACCTCCTCTACGTTGATCATCAATTTAGCAACATTAAAAACAATGAAACATCAATCGCATGCACACATTAACATAGCATGTAACTCGGGGAAAGCATACAGCTAAAAACCCCACACTATCTGTATATTATAATGATTGAGAACATGTAACAATACATAGTACAATACTCCTCTCAAGTATCCAGCACTATCTCCACCTATTACACACAAAACTAGCTCAGATCCAAACAAGTCACAGGTTCAAATCTCCTCCACTGCTTTGCCTGCCTCCACTGCACAATCCTACAAGAGAATCATGTGAGCACAAGCTAAAATTGCCTTGATATTGGCCCACACTACATAATCCTCATTGGCATTACTCAATCCATGCATGTGCAAATCTCATGCACAACTGATAGTCACAACTCACCCTTTCACGTACCTCTAACACCTGTCTCTATTGAACTGTCCATGCACTGAGGTAACTGATGTATTCTTTAGTTTCTTTATGAGTTAATAATTAGTGAATTAATTAATAATTAATTCACACAACTCATCACTAGTGTATTCTTTAGTTAGACTAAATACAACTAGTTCAACTAAGTCAAACTAAACACAACTCCATCAACTCCACATCCAACTCCACAGAACTCGCATGCATGAGTTCTAACTGAAGTCCTCCATGCAATAACTCAACTAAGACATAAGAAACCACATGATTCCTTTTGTCAGCTACATGTGCCACATCCGTAGCTCAAACTGAAGTGCTCCAAGAGAATAAGATATTGTTTAGAGTCCAAATATTACTAAGGGCTAATAATAATTGACTGTTTCTATTTTTAGCCTGGAAGTTTAAAAATAGAATCTAATCACTCTATTGTGAACCAAAAATAGAAGTCCATATATTTTTCCCAACATGACCAATCATCCATAAACAACATCCTACAACTCATAGACCATGATCCATATGTCTAAAAATAGACATAGTCTAAAAATAGACTTTGCACCAAAAAATAGCCTACGGGCCCACTTAGTGAAGGCAACTCCTTTCCACTAAGTTCCATCATCTTGTTGCATTTTCAACACTCCCTCTCAACAAGATATGGATTATCAGCAACCCCTATCCTGCCTATGTAATGTTTTGCATGCAACACATTTTCCCGGTCCATTTGCTCCAACAACACTTGGAACAAAAACACTCCCAGCTGACCACTTTGTTGGGCTAGGAACATACTCTGATGCTGAAGCTCTACCTACTGCTGACAATTGCTCCCTCTCTGACATTTTCACTACTGCAACATCTCCATGCATCTCGCACCATTGCACACTTCTTTGTGCCACCTAGCACTGTGCAAAACACTTGTGCCTCTCGCATTGTTGCAGCCTGCTAGCTATGCGCTGTCATGGGATTCCCTGCATTGTCGCTCTCTCTACCGCTCCATCCGCATCTGTCTCTACCCAATCAGTCAGTTCCTACTACTCCACATCGGGGCTCCCATAGCAAGGTCTCATCCAAGGGGTTGGGTACCTAAGGAATCCTGCCCCTCCTCCTTGGGACAACCAATCCACATCACCCCACCTCCTACCTAGAGGTATGGCTACATGCGATCCCTCAGCCCACCTGGCTCGAAGTTTCCCACTATTGGAGGTCTCTGCATGAGTAGATGTCTCTACTCGATCTCCTCTCAGCTTCCCTTGTTGTGGTTGCTCCACAACTTCCTGAAGCTGCTGCACCAATCGTGGCTCCTCCACAATCGTCTGAGACTTCTTCTGGCTCTGCATGTTGCGAGGTAATATACGCTCCCTCTCAACCACCAAGTCTCCATCAGTTGCCTCACTACTCAAGGCTTTGCATGCATCTTTAACCTCAAGAGCATACAGGTTCTTGACCCGTGAACCAATCTGCCTCACCTGTCTAGTGATGATGTGTCTAAGGAAAACCTTTCCCTCACTGAAGACTACATCATAGCCTCTGTATTCCAGCATCATGATCGACATCAAGTTTCTCTTCAGTCCTGGTACATACTGTTAGCCTCCTATACCAATAGGGTTTCATATTTCATGATTGACAGTGGAAGTGCCAAAAATGATCATCTTTGATGATACAAAGGTTCCATTTTTGTGAACTAAGCAAAAAGTTAAAAAATGTAAAGAGGGTATGCCTTAAAAGAATAATCAAAAGGCAAGAAAATGAAATGGTCAAAAGAAAAAAGAATTGAAATGAACCCCAAAGAAAGACCAGGAAAGTGGCCAATCAAAATGCCACTGCTATCTTGAGGCATGGCTCAACAGTTCAAGCTGGGCCATGCCATGTTTTGAATTGCTTGTTGTAGAGTAGGTAATGAGTACCTGTTCAAACAGTTTAAGCTTGACAGATGATTAGCTGGATAGAGAAAGAAAGGAGCCCACTAGCTTAATCTGGGCCCTTGGAAGATATAAGGGTAGATTTAGGTAGGAGAGCAACAAAAAGAAAAGAGCATATGAGGGTTTGCAAGTCTAAGTGCACCCTCCCTGAAGTAACAAAAAATGCTAGGTTCTAAGTTGGGTAGGTAGCCAGAAGTTGCAGAATCCTGATCATATTCAATTTTGGCCTTGATCAAGAAGGCATATGTTAGCAGTTGCAAAGGTATCTATGCATCATTTTGAAGGCAGAATAAAGAAGCATGTCTAACTCCCCCTATTTTTCCCCAAAGACTCTCTTTCTAACATCCCATGAAGGACTTTAGGATTTTCCTAAATAATCCTCCTTGTATTTCTTCTTGGAAATTTCATGGCAAGTTTTCACTTTCTTCTCCGAAAAGAAGCCACATTTCTTGTGTAAAATCATTCCCCATCAACTCCTAAAAATCTAAGTTTACTTACTAAACTTAGTTTTCTATTCCTCAATTCCAATCTCTCATATCCCCCATTCACATTGACTTCTAACCCTATTATCTAACTCCCTAAGTGCCCCTCTTCCCATACTACTATAGCACTATTGTGAAAAAGCCCAAATAATATGTAAATTCCCCCCTTGGGCATTATAGCCATAGTTTCAAAGTTTGGACAATACTACAGAATCAAAGGTTTCTGATATCTGGGTCACTTTGAAAGATTGGGGATTGGATTAACACTTGGTTAATTTAATAACCCGTTCCCACCCTTCTCCGCTATGCAAACCTTTAACATTGCATTATTCCCGCCATGGTATAAATCTTGCAAAAACCCACTTTTGTTCGATTTTCCAAAGTATATATTTCGGGGCGCTGCACCGCAAAAAACAAAAAAAATATTATTAAAATCTCCGCCGGGACCCGCCGTATCCACCCATCACCTCCGCAGCCCGTCGTCCGTCGGATCTGTGCCCTCCCATCCGACGGCCCACAGCAATATCGGACCATCCTCGATGCCTGAATGTTAGCGCCCAAAATCTGTCAGAGGGTGACGTCAGGGCTCGGACGCGTGTCTCTTCTGAGTTTCGTCGGGCGGCCTCCTGCCAAAACTACACCCGTACCATGAGCGGTCCGATATTACCGCTTACCGCCCTCCGATTTCCGCCATACGTCACTCCTACGTCACCCCCACATCATTGCCGCTTCAGCATAACATTACCGCCCGATCCGCCATTGCTCCGAGCTGTCCACCACGTCACCTGTCCACGTAGAGCCGCTCACCGGCCGCCACATCATCATTCCGTACCTAACCCCACCTATGATGTCATGCTGACGTCATCCAACAAAAGGCGCCAAAGGCCGAATTTCCCTATTTTTCCCAAAAAAGTCATTTTTCCGCGTTATTTACAAAAACACTCACTGTACTTCTGCATGGGCGGTTACGTTGCTTATCCACCAACTCTCAAGACTGCTTCCTTGCTGCTGGCACCATGAATTCACCTGTATATCAACGCCATTGTCATATTGTACCCAGGTATTTATCAGTTTCCCTCTGCGTGCCTTAGTTTTTGAATAATTCACCGAAGCAAATAAGAAAGGAGGGAAAACGCAAGAATTGCTAGGAACCTTCAGTAACCGAGCTCCATTTCCCACTGTAAGCCCAAAATCCACCTACAGAGGTTCCACATTGTGCTAAATTATCACAATTTCTCAGCCTATTGCGCATTCGCAAATCTAAACCTCTGCTAGACAAATCCACCAGGAAAGTAATTCTTAATCCCAGCATTTTCTCGTTGAATCTCTCCCAGGAGCATTTCAACCTAGTTTATCCCTTATTTACCTTGTCCTCTCTACAAATTGCACCCCTTGTTGAAAATTCACCGCTCTATAGTGCTGTACCCAGAAAATCAAGTTCAAACACTGCTTCAAATATCAATTAACCATGGAGACCCCTGTGGCATTAAACATTGCACCATTGAATGCCCCACATAAGGACCTGGAATGGCTAGCCCTAGTAGATAGAGATTATCAAATGAAAGACACTATAGAGCTGTGTAACAAATACCACATAGAAACAGTTTGTGAGTTAAGGAAGAAACACAGAGATGGTACAGACCTCCTGGGAATCTGGAAATCCCATTTTCCAATCTACTATCTCCCTCAGGTCAATGAGTTTCCTGACTTGATCCACCAGTGCTGCACAAACTATGACCCCAATCAAAGGGTTGTTCTGAGTCCTTCAGGCTCTGTCTTGTTCCACATTTCTTCTGAAGCTATCAACCAAATGCTACAATTTCGACCTACAAAGCCACTGGCTCCTCTTACTATGCAGCTTCTACTAGAACAAGGTGCCAAGCTCTCCAGCTCACAAGTTACAAGAATTGGCCAACTGTTTATGCTTCCAGAGTTTCAGCCTAAGCAGCCTCCCCCTTATCTGCATGTCTAGTTTAATGACATAGGGAGACTGGTAGTAGACATGATATCCTCCATCCTGGGGTTCAAAACCAGTGAGTTTGTAGATGAGACAACATTGGTAGTGCTATCTATTTTTGCCCCAGGACAGCCCCCTGCTATCCAGTATGACTATGCTTCATTTATAGCCAACAAAATGCATGAACAGTTCATGAACTTGTAAAGAGAGAGGGTTTTCAAGTACACCTCCTATATATATATCATCTGATATTGTACAATCAGCCTGATGCCTTTCCTCTTTTCCTCAAGAAACTAGATCTAAAGGGAAACAGAAGGTCTGTAATGTTCTGGACATCAATCTGCCATCATATTCATTACTCACCATATACATACTGTGAGTTTATTGACCTCTTCATTCACCCAGCCTTATCACTGTTGCAGAGTTCCCCTCCTCCTAGACTCACTGATGATATGCAAAAAATTCTCCAGCTCTCTAAGAACTATAGCATTGGAGATTGGTACTTTTACCAAGACCACACAGTGATCAGAGTATATGGTTGTGAGTTAGCACCATACAGGCTACCAAAGTATGTTCCCATGAGACTCTTTGCACTAGAATACTTCAGGCAGTTCGGCAATGCAGATATGATTCACTTCCATAGCAGAAACAAGAAGGCACAGTTAAAAATTAAGCATCAATTGGGTCCATTTATCTTTAATAAGAGGGAAGAAGCTTGGGAAGAGGCAGACAAAATGCTAAAGGACCTCCTCCTCAAGACCAGTTTCTATTGGGCACCCTATGACCCTAACCATTTCATAAGCCTCAGAAGAATCAAATATAGGCTTTCCACTTATGATCATTTTATCATTCCAGAAATTGAAAAATATGCTAACCAACTAGAGTGGAGGCAAGGCACCTTAGTGGAAGATTATTCGGAGGAAGAATTAGCAGAGAAGGCCATTAAAACTTTAGAAAAAGCAGTTGACTTGGAATATTTTGGACAGGTTTGGTCTTTTGGCACTCAGCATCTCGGAGAAGCTGCCTCTTCGTCCACCGTTCCCAAGCAGCCTATCAAAACAACTGACCAAATAGCAGACATGGCTAAAGGCAAAGCAGTGCAGCAAGAAGAGTTACCTCCAAGTATGGAACAGCAAGCAGAGCAGCAGGAAGGTACAGCCAAGGAACCTGCCCCCACAGAACAGCAAACACAAGAGCAAATCCCTCCGAGACAGGAGGTAACAGTTGAATCCTCGGTTCTACAAACACCTGCTAATGAAGAAAGAACAAGGAAAAGGGACAGACAAGAGGACACTCCTCTTACAACTTCAACGGATCAGCAAGGGGAAAAAAGGCAGAGGCTAAACCCCTTTTCAGAGGAGGAATTACCAGAGAGACCAATTGATACAATGCCCCCTCCTAGCATTGAAACATCGGCCAGTTCCTTACAGCAAGGACAAGACATACCACATGGGGCAGAGGTGAGCTCTTCAAGGCAGCGATCAAAGGCGGACTCTAGCATCAAGCAGCAGTTCATAGACATCAAGAAAAGGAATGAGCCCCTCAAACACCAAATCTACAACCAACTTTTGAAAATGGCACCAACCAATCAGCAAAGATTAATGTCTGCTTATGACATTCAAGAACAGAAAATGACTCTTAGTCATTTCAGGCCTACTATGCAGCAACCTCAAACAGCTGCCGACTATATCAGAACAAATCTGGAAATTTTTGCCAAAGACATCCACCCCTTGGATCAGATTGAGCTACACAGGCAAACCGGGGAGATGTTATATTCTACATTAGCTGATAAGACCCTACTAGCACACCAATTACAAAACTCCTTACACAATACTGCTGCTCAACTGGAACTGGAAAAAGCATCATCTCAAGCCAAGGACAACAGAATCAAGTCCTTGGAAGAGATCATTGTAGAGTTGGGTCATGATCCAAAGAACCCTAAGGGTGTGCAGGCACTACTAAAGAAGAGAGATGAAGACATAGCAGCTATGAGAAAGCATATCAAGCTGCCAGCCACCCTTCACCCTCAGACTGGTGAAGTGGCAGAGCAAAAGAAGGATAAGGATGTAATGGCTCTACTCCTATGTTTGTACAGAAGATTAATGGAAATAGAGAATGCACTGGAGGTAGCATTGAAAACAAGGCAAGCTGAATTACCAATGCAGCCAGCATAGGCATCTACAGCAGGTCCTCCCACAGGACAAACATCAGAGGCAGCCCCTTCAACAGCAGCTCCAGCAACAACACTAGAACAGGAACCCAGTCTAAGCATGCAGAACATGATGAAAGAGCTTGAGGCTTTAGAAGCACAGATGGCTGAACTAAAAGAGGCCAAGAATAAATTGGCTATCGTTGAAGAAGAGTATGATAAATCAAAACAAAGTGTAGCTGAAAAAACAAGAGAGGTAAGGGCTCTTGAGAAGAAAATAAAGGAACTAGATAAAGAGCTCTCTCTTGACAAGGTTGTAGCTGAAATCAAGAAAATCCTGTGGGCCAATATTAGTTAATCTATTTCAGACCAGTGGCAATATATTGAAACTATTCATGAACACTTGGATCTTATAGGCAGGGCCCAAAAGGAAAGTCAAAGAGCAAGAGCATCTCTAGGCAATATGCCTGAAATAGCCAACAGGATGATCAATGTCCTGAATGATCGCACTGGCCCCCAGCTGGCAGCAATGGGTATCACTAACAGAACTGATACCATTTTACTGGTAAAGAGAGTGCTCACTTTGAGAAATCATGTACAGACACTAGATAGAAGGTGTCAAGAAATGCAAACAGAGGTGAATAAATTCATTGAGAAAATTACAGCACTGCATGACAGAGGTCTCCCCAGCTTAGTAACCAGTGCAGGAAGGTTACTATCTCATGAAAACTATGCTAAAAGAGTTGATACATATGTCACAAATCAGATCACTGCATCAGCAAGTGCCCCAGAGGAAACAGGGCCTCCATCTGGGCAGAGTTTCTATGACAAAATAGAGAATTTATTTTTTATTCTGAATGAGATCAGACATCTTTTCGAAGTGCCTCCGAACTATTACAAATATACTGAGGCAGATGAGACTCTTGGCATAATTCTAAGACACCAGCTGCCTACACAGGAATGGTGGACGAACATGATACAAACACTGCTGTGAAGAAACAAATTGTTCACCAAATTTTGTATATCAGTCACAAGTCAGCGTTTTCAAAAATTGATATATTTGCTTTGACTGGGAAAAAGTGAAAAAGGCCAACTCAGCAATCAAGTTTGACCACCAAGCAGGACCGATAGATGCAGATGACGGGGCTGAGATAGCCGCAGCACGACAAAATAGTAAAGGGCATAGTACTCAGAATCAATGCGATGCACCCAACCGACCCAGTTGCCTCCAAAAGTCAAAAAGCTTCTGACAAGAGTGAACAGTCATACAACGTTCATTTAAAGTAGCAATAACTATTGTATCTGTTATTTTTGAAAGTTGGTAAAGACAGTTATTAAGCAAATGACTCATCGTTAAGATATTTTGTAAAAACGATTGTATATATATCCCCACGCATAAACTTATTGGGGTTGTTGATTTTTCTTCTGAAGAAGCTATGCTGTAATTTCAGACTTTCAATACAGGAAGCTAATGGAATTTCTGAAGTTCTGAGTTGTTTGAAGTGTTGTGGTGTGCTTGCTTGATGCTACAGGATTCCTACGCTATTTCATGTCACAATAAGTTTTCTGAACCATGTTATTATGTATTCTGCTCTTTCATAATCCACTTATGCTGTACGTTTCATAGGTTTAGCAGTAGAGAAGAAGAATAGTTCAGTATTTGTTCATTGAACACCCTGAATTCAATCTATGCTATTATGCATGTTTTCTCCAGAATTAGTTATGAATGTGTAATTCTTAATTGCTCACATTTACACTAAATCTTTATGGTAAATACTGTTCAGGAATTCTAATCTGCTCCTGAGTAATATTTCGTTTCTCCATATCACCATCTTAGTGAAAGATTCTTAGTTGCCTCTCACTGGCTGGAAATAGTCCATATTCCACTATTTGAAGATTGTTTCATGAGTACCCATATGGCCCTGCAGTTTCATCACTCTTACTCAATATCTCAAACAACACATAATCACAGACTCCATTGCCCAATGGACTAAAGCTCCTGAAGATTACCTTTTAGCTGCTAGAAGACATCATTCAACCAAAACTTTAAACAAAACTCAGTACATCATAACTAGCCTAAACATTACTTAACAAAGCTAAAGTCTAAAGAGAGAGCCCTCTCTGATTGTAGGTAGGCTAGGACCTGTGATCCAAAGATTGGTCTGTGGTTACCTCGGCCGTATTCCCTTAGGAGTCAAAGGGAACAACCTAAGTGATAACACATACTTGACATCGGTCAAGGTAAGGCGAGCTCCATGCTCCCTCTGAAAAATAACCGTGCCTACACCTGAGACACTATACTTCTCATCATTACCCATCACTATGAGTATTTGGAGATCTTTCTCCTCCAAAGCACTGAGCAAACTTTTGTCACTGGTCATGTGGAAAGAAGCTCCACTGTCAAGAAACCAACCACTTCCCACCATGGATGAAACCATGCATGCGAAGAGTGTGAAATCCAACTCAAACTATGAAGCAAGTGCCTCACCTTCAGATCCTTACCCAGATCCCTTCTTGGACTTCTTCTTTGGGCAATTAGTAGCATAATGGCCCAACTCATGACAACGAAAGCATCTCACCTTCGACTTGTCAACCTTCTTCCCATCATTGGAAGAACTGGATTTGGAAAGAGAAACCTTCTCCTTCCCCTTCTTCACCTTACTCGCTAAGGCACAGTTCTCCTCATCATGCATGCATGAAGAACTGTCTCTGGTGCTCCGTCTGATCTCCTCTTGCACAAGATTTGACCAAAGTCTCTCCCATCCTGGCAATTTCTCCCGACCATTGACAAAGTCCTAATAGAAATGCCAACTCTTTGGAAGACCAAGGAGATCCAAGCTCACCAAGTCCTCATCATCGACAGTCACCCCCACACTTCCCAGCTCATCCCGGCATTGGGTGAAATTCGTGAGGTACTGGGGCATACTATCTCCATTCTCACACTTAGATGTTTCTGAGTTTATCCTTGAGTGCCATTCCACCAGCTCAAAACTCAACTGCTTCTGATCTAAAATTTGTGAGAACAAAGTATTTCTCGTACAGAGATTGACTGTATGGGCTTTTACCGGATCACCTTCCAAAAGAAGGATGAATACAGAGGCTACCTGGCCCGATTACAGACTCTGCCTAAAGAAATAAAATGTAAACACTTTCTGAATAATAGATCTGATGATCAATCCTTGCTTTGATATCCTGTAGAACTTTTTCTACAAATCAACCAGCTCTGATACCATGTAGAAATTTTGAATAATAACCACTTATTCACAGAGATTATCCCGATTATACACTATTGCGGAATACATGCATAATACATAACCTCCTCTATGTTGATCATCAATTTAGCAGCATTAAAAACAATGAAACATCAACCGCATGCACACATTAACACAGTATGTAACCCGGGGAAAGCATACAGCTGAAAACCCCATACTATCTGTATATTATAATGGTTGAGAACATGTAACAATACATAGTACAATACTCCTCTCAAGTATCCAACACTATCTCCACCTGTTACACACAAAACTAGCTTAGATCCGAACAAGTCACAGGTTCAAATCTCCTCCACTGCTTTGCCTGCCTCCACCTCACAATCCTGCAAGAGAATCACGTGAGCACAAGCTACAATTGCCTTGATATTGGCCCACACTACGCAATCCTCATTGGCATTACTCAATCCATGCATGTGAAAATCTCATGCACAACTAATAGTCACAACTCACCCTTTCACTTACCTCTAACACCTGTCTCTGTTGAACTGTCCATGCACTGAGTTAACTGATATATTCTTTAGTTTCTTTATGAGTTAATAATTAGTGAATTAATTAATAATTAATTCACACAACTCATCACTAGTGTATTCTTTAGTTAAACTAAATACAACTAGTTCAACTAAGTCAAACTGAACACAACTCCATCAACTCCACATCCAACTCCACATAACTCACATGCATGAGTTCTAACTGAAGTCCTCCATGCAATAGCTCAAATAACACATAAGAAACCACGTGATTCCTTTTGTCAGCTGCATGTGCCACATCTGTAGCTTGAACTAAAGTGCTCCAAGAGAATAAGATAATGTTTAGAGTCCAAATATTACTAAGGGCTAATAATATTTGACTATTTCTATTTTTAGCCTGGTAGTCTAAAAATAGCTCTGATCACTCCACTATGAACCAAAAATAGAAGTCCATCTATTTTTCCCAACATGACCAATCATCCATAAACAACATCCTGCAACTCATAGACCATGATCCATATGTCTAAAATTAGACATAGTCTAAAAATAGACTTTGCGCCAAAAAATAGCCTGTGGGCCCACTTAGTGAAGGTGACTCCTTTCCACTAAGTTCCATCATCTTGTTGCATTTTCAACACATTGTGTTGTGTTCCTTATACTATATAGATTATATGAACATGGTTCCATATTCCATATATGAACTTGGTTCCATATTCCTCATATGATTGCGTGGCTTCATATGACTGCGTATATATATTCCTCATATGACTACATTTATATATATGAACGTGTTCTTTTATGACTGCATTTACAATGTATATGACCGTTTACATGTATGCGTTCCAGGTATAAGATTGCATTCCATATATCAGACTGCCCAGCGTATAACCATGACTGCGTTGCCTCTTCATTACTGTGGCTCAACTTCACTTGGTGCATATATTTCCTGTGTCCTGATCATGAACAACATTTACCATGATGTACTGTAGCACCTCTTCATCATGGTGGTTCATTACCAACGTATCAACTGCGTGTAAGTGTCCAACGTTTCTATGGACTGCATGGTAAGTGTCCAGCGTTACAGCGTTGAGTTTCTGTTGCGGCTACCTATGGCTACCCTTCACATAACTATGGCTTACCCTTCACATATCATCTCCATTGCTTGTGAGTTCATGACTGCGTTATCATTTAGGGCATCATCATGCATTGGTAGGGCATCATATTTGGACCAGTGTGTGTTTCTCTTGGTGTCTCACTCCTTCTCCAAAAACCCAAGACGTGGAGAGGAGGAGATCACTCAAGAATTTTGTTGAAATGACATCAAATCTTCTTCAATTTATACTAAAATGTATATGATGAATATACATGACGTTTGGACTTCTTGAGCCTACATAAGAGCTGGTTAGCTTGATGATAATTACATAATTGAAATAAATTCATATCTCCATAAATACTTATCGGAATCGGATGATCTTTAGATCAATCCTACACCTCTCGATGATAGGGATCCAATAAAAATATCAGTTACCATAAATAAGCTGAGCCACATGGATTTTTGCCCTAGTTGCCAACTTTAACACTCCCTCTCAACTAGGGAGAACTCCATCCGCTGATCCATATGTCCAACTGTACTATCTTTGTCAATAGTGCCCTGCACTGCTCTGCCCAGCTCTGCTGGCTCTGCTTAGCTCTGTTGGCTCTGCTCTGCTCTACTCAGCTCTGCTCAACTTAGCTCTGCTGAACTATGAAGAAGAAGAATTGATCGAGAATGTTTCATACCATTCTCCACTGACCCGAAGTTAGTCTCAGAGTGTGTACCGCTGGTCCCAAACCAATCTTAACCGACCCAAAGTCAACATCATAGTGGGTACCACTCCTACCACTAGTCCCAGACCAATATTGCAAGCTCAGAGAGTGTACCACTCGTCCTAGACTAGTCCTCAATTGACCCGAAGTCAGCATCATAGTAGGTACTACTCTCACTAGTCCCAGACCAGTCCTACACTAACATGAAGTCCGTATCAGAGTATGTACCACTGGTCCCAGACCAGTCTCAACCAACTCGAAGTCAGTGTCATAGTAGGTACAAATCCTACCACTGGTCCTAGACCAGTTCACTGACTCAAAGTCAGTCTTAGAGTGTGTACCACTGGTCACAGACTAGTCCTCAACCAACCCGAAGTCAATGTCATAGGGGGTACAACTCCTACCACTGGTCCCAGTCTAGTATCATTGATCCCAGATCAATGAAGGTCATCCGAGCATAGGGAGTACGGTAGATACAACGATGCATCCATTAGTACTACTATGGTCCCTATCCTCATTTCCCTGCTCATTGATCAGATGAGAGGTACTTCCCATGAGTCCCAGACTGCATGGGTAGGATGCCTCAACAGGAGAACTTAATCAATCCTGTTGTCATAGGAGAACACATCATCCAGACCTCACAGGAGAACTAATCATCCTACTACATAGGAGAGTGAATCATCCTATCTCACAAGAGAGCAAATCATCTTGTCCACAGGAGAGCGAATCATCCTGTCCATAGGAGAGAAAATCATCCCGTCCCAGTGCGCACCACCAGGGGAGGGTGAGTCACCCTGTGGTCATATGTTGCTCTAGTAAGAACCACAAGCACTCAAAGCCCCATGTATGCAACATGCAAGACCCTTGTATAATGGTCTCTTGACGACTCCAAGTCGTTCGAGAAAATCACAGATTTGATCTTTCCCCCGGGGCTTTAGACAAAGTGTAGCAACCTATACATCATCTCATAGCAATGGAGCTTCCTTGCTCATAGACTTACCATATCCCAAATAAGGTAGTATATGATGTCTATCTGTTGGAGCAATTGTCGAATACGAGATTCCTAAATAATTGAATCCCACCTCTGGTTGTTACAGAGAATCACAATGGTATTCATCATGTGTACAAACAACTCACTGAAGAGCTTCCCGAACCAGGCAGCTTCATAGGAGATCATACTCGTAGATATGTATCCGGTCTTGGAAGTGCTTACAACAACCAACCTCTGCTTCCTACTCATCCATGATATCGAAGTAGAATCAAAAGAGAAACAGCACTAAGAAGTGCTCAAGTGATCCTCCACACTATCTGCCCAATCAAAATTCGAATAATCATGCTGTTTCATATTTCCATCATTGTATCTCAATCCATGAGTGATTGTGCCCTAAAGACATCTCAGAAGATTCTTGGCACCAATATAGTGAGGCTCAACCAAATATGAGCTCCCCGTGCTAACTGCAAAACATATGTCCAAATGGAAGTTCACCAAGAACTTTCCCAAGTCTGGTCTGATATCACTACTATATAAATTCCTCGAGGTAGTCACATTCTGAAGTTCATCATTTCACATCCGGAATCCAACTCCCTCTTACTTCTACAAGTGAGAGGGTCTGCATAGGTTGTCCTCATAAGGTGCTGGTATGAGAGGTCTATGTCTATCCACAATCTTCAGATAATGGTTTGGATCGGTTTCACTCCTAGTGAATCTCAGCTTCATCAAACAACTATCAGTCCTCTCATACTATGCCCGAGGTGTTTTGCTTCAAGCCTTAGAGGGCTTTCTTCCACCTGTATACATGAGATTCTCGTTCATGAATCTCAAACTCCATGGGTTGTTTCAAACCTGTGGACCTACTACATGAGGGGAATGGTCCCCTTGTAAGATTTTCCTTCGGTACATCTCAGACATGTACTTTCATGCTCTTTTTGAATTCAGGCTTCCCTGTCACCATCTGACTCATAGACCTCCGGTGCTATGTGTCAATGGACATGGTCCCCAGTGGACTTCCTGTAACTTAATACAACCCTGAACTCAAAAGCATCTTTGAAAATTCTATTTTCAAACACATACCTTTCCATCAACGAATGCCACCTTAAAACCTTCGACTTCCATTCCTGGGGTTCCTTGCTTCCTTGAAGAGTCAGTCGTGTCCTTGATGACCTGCATCTCTACCATTCGGACACTCCTTCACAAAAGGGCTGAACTTATAACCAAGACATCTGCCTTTCCTTCCACCCTTAGATCTGAACTTCCCAATGAAGTGATCTTTAGGTAGGCCATGAGAAGTTCTACTGCGCCATTCTGATAATATGCTCTGCTTTGACCTCACCCTTTGTGAATTATGAGGAATCCATTGATCCTTTTGTCTTGTCCCAACTATCTATGGTGATTGCTCTTTCAATTTTGCTTGGGCATTGTCTTCACCTCAGCTCTGATAGCATGTTAATTTTAGGTATGTTCTATGCTTAGAGCAATTTATTTCAATTTTCATATTTAGCTCAATATATTTTCTAGACTAGCAATCACATCAACATTAAAGTAAACTGCAGATAGAACATAAACATAAATCGCAGATAACAAGCCAAGACAAGAGGACACAAGATTTGGTGCTAGCCAGGGACAAACCCCACAATGTGTGGGGAAACCCTTGATCAATTCTTCTTTTATTTTCTTCAAAGTTCAACAGAGAAAGAGAGGGAGAGAGATAGTACATTTACAACAGAAGTCAACACTTTGACTTATCTAGATCTAAGCATAGATCATCTCTTATAATGATGAGATCAATTGAAGACATTCTACTTCAACTGATTCTCAAAGCTGACGGCTTTACCTACCGTAGTGCTGCCTTTCATCCATTTGTTTCACCTTACCATGTAGCACCATCATGTTGCATCATGTATCATCATGCATACATCATGCTACTGCCTTTGGCTTCATGTATCATTATGCTACTCATGCACAGTATCTCATAGTGCTACCCATCATGTTGTTGCCTCTGCCTTCTCATTGCTTTATCTTGCTACAACAATTTTCTTCTGTTGATATCAGCCTTAGTTGTTTGCTATGGCTTGTAGCCTAGCAAAGCAGCTAGACTATAGACACTATTCAGCAGACTTCTTAAACTTTCTTTCCACGTTAACAGGTCTCTTCTATTACAGCGTTGACACGTCTATAGGGTTTCTCAGTGTGTGAATAGTGTGTATGATCCTTACTGTGTGTTCCTTACTTGACTTCATTCATTACATTGTGTTCCTTATACTATATAAATTTTATGAACATGGTTCCATATTCCATATATTAACTTGGTTCCATATTCCTCATATGACTGCGTTTACAATGTATATGACTGTTTACATGTATGCATTTCACGTATAAGACTGTGTTCCATATATCAGACTTCCCAACGTATAACCATGACTGTGTTGCCTCTTCATTAATGCAGCTCAGCTTCACCCGGTGCATATATTTCCTGCATCCTTATCATGAACAACGTTTACCATGATGTACTACAGCACCTCTTCATCACAGTGGTTCATTACCAGTGTATCAACTGTGTGTAAGTGTCCAACGTTTCTATGGATTGCATGGTAAGTGTCCGACGTTACAGCATTGAGTTTCTGTTGCAGCTACCCTTCATGTAACTGCAACTTACCCTTCATGTATCATCTCCATTGCTTGTGAGTGCAGACTGCGTTATCATTTAGGGCATCATCATGCATTGGTAGGGCATCATCTTTGGACTAGCGTGTGTTTCTCTTGGTGTCTCACTCCTTCTCCAAAAACCCAAGACGTGGAGAGGAGGAGATCACTCAAGAATTGCATTGAAATGACATAAAATCTTCTTCAACTTATACTAAAACGTATATGATGAATAGACATAACGTTTGGGCTTCTTGAGCCTACGTAAGAGCTGGTCGGCTTGATGATAATTACATAATTAAAATAAATTCATATCTCCATAAATATTTACCAGAATCAGATGATCTTTGGATCAATCCTACACCTCTCGATGAGAGCAATCCAATAAAAATATCAGCTGCCCTAAATAAGTTGGCCCACATGGAGTTTGGCCCTAGTTGCCAATTTTAAGAACACGAGATGTGTGTCTTTTTTCCCATACGACAATATCGATATATCATTTTTTGGCAACTCGATTGGAAGAATGAAGCCATAAATTAAACTTTAAAATCAATGCTTATAGGGTGAAGCAAGCATTTATCTAGGTATATTTAAATTCACCCTGGAAACTCCTACATACTTTACATATATATCTAGTTAGGATGTATCTCTTTGATTATTTTCCTACTTTGGACATCACTAGCATCCCTGGACACCCTAATCATGTCACAAGATGGATGGTACATGGGGTGCCCATGTTTGATGGTGATCCACTCTCCGCAATTGATCATGTATAAAGATTTAACACACATGCTTCAAAGGAGAAAGTGGTCGACTGGGATGTCCTTATCTTGTTGTTCATGATATCTCTCTCTGGTCATAACTAATGGTTAGATAATCACAAACCTAAGAGATTATCATCTATTGAGGAGTTCTTTGATGGCTTTCTTAGATAGTTTCAAGTATGCCCCACACTAAACAGTCAAGTGGAATCCTTCATTGAGCATCATCATGAACTTGGGAATCTAGATGATTAGCAGGAGAGGGGGCCCTCCCTGAGTCTACATGTTGAAAGATGGGATGATGATAATTCTAAAAGCATGTATGATAGGGAGGATGAGTTTGTAGAGTGTGAAGTTAGGGTTAACCCTAAATTTTTCAAGGATACTATCTCTGATGATATACCCTTTGAAAACCTTGGAGAAGGTGATCCCATAACCCCTTCAAACATTGATATCAATGACTACTTATATATTGAAGAAGGAAAATGGGAGGTCCATGGAAATTGTTTCGACAAGGACCCTATTGTCACTCACAGATTTATCAGTCGTCAATTGCTTGAAATACCAAATAGCAGCAAATTTTGATGCTAAGTTTTGAGCCACAAAAGCTCTTAGAGCTTAATCAGACCTCTCCATTGCCTAGTGCTTAGAAATTTTTTCCAATGGTATATGGAAGTCCAAAAATGGACTCCTGGAGTAGAAGTTAGAGCATGTTGAAGTTACCCTTAGGAAATATGGAAAACAAAGAGAAAACACCAAAGGAGCAAGGAAAATTGCAATCAGAGGTCCAAGGGAAAATCACAACCCTGGGCACAACAGTCATGCAATCCTGCAATCTTGCAGTCCCGCAGTCCCATGATCCCGTAGTCCCGTAGTCCCACAATCCTAAAGTCCCACGATACCACTATATCACAGTCCCGCGATCCCACATCCTACAACATCACAGTCCCACACACTCCAAAACCTTGCGTTATCGTCAATTTGAAATATAACGATACATCGCTAGGGAGGCCAAAAAATCGTTTACAAAGGAATTTCATGGAAAAACCAAGGCCGAGTAGATCCCTTCTCTCTCCTCCACATGGCAATACAGATACTGATGTGGAAGTATGGTTGGACAGGTGTCACCCAGTTTCAGTGTTTTTAGGGGTCAAATGGGGCCATTTCCAGGTGACATGTGTCACTACTCATAGGGTGACACGTGCATCACCCCACGAATCGGTGATCGCACAAAGTGAAAATCCAGTTCCTTGTCGATATCCTCCCCGAATGTGATTGCGATAAGGAAAAGCCCCCCGGATGTGATAATTTATTGAGGTGTATTATATAAGGGTTTCATGTTTGGGATATCAGTTGATGCGGTATAAAGAGTTAATGAAGGCTCCTGGAGTTATAAAGGAAAAAGACCCCCGAATAGGTTTCCATAGGCCTTAGCGCCTGAGGGTTAAATGCTTAGTCAAGTCCCTGATCACATGAAGGAAGAAGTACAAAGGTGTTGAAAGTGTGAGGGTAAGGGAAAAATCAGAAAGCAGTTGGAACTCTCCTATTTCATGTGTTTCCGTAATAAAATGTGCATACGAAAGACTACTCTTCTACACTGTAATACATATCCCCACGAAGATCATGGTGCTGATTGCGTTCAATATGAGGTTTAAGGTTGAAACGATAGAGCCAGCTCCTAAAGAATATTTAGCAGCAAATTATGGGGGACGGAGCATTCAAAACAGGTATGGGTGCATTCAAGGAAGGATCAGCCTGCAATACGCCTCTAGAGTCAGCACCGAAAGCCTTTAAAGGAGAATATATAGCGAACCGCTTCAACAACAGAGAAATGCATCATAGTAGGTACATGACTCAACCAGAGGCCTCCACAAGAACAGTAGAGGTACACCTCCTCCTTCCTCTTTCCAACTTCCTTCTCTATCCATTAATTTCTATAAGATTCCAATAAATGCAGGAAATCCCTATTGTATTCACAGTTTGAGCAACAGAGCTTCACCTTGCCAAGACAGCTAGCTGATCTGATAGCTAAGACTAGGCCCATGGATATTTTGTATTCAATCATGTTTTATAAATTCTTCCCATCATTTTATAAATAGGGGGAAGCAACAATGTAATAAAGAGGGGGTAGGGGGGTTTGGTTGGTTGGGCAGGCTGGCTGGCTGGTTCCAAAATTTCTCACTCGCTGGGTCTGAGTTCTGAGATACCATTTGTTCAACTTGTTGTATTAATGGAGGGGGACTAAAATGATTTTGGGATTAATGTATGGATTGATTGTTTGGACGCTTTGGTTTAATGAAACTCCCTATTGATTCCACGAATAAGGGATGTGTAGCATGCTTTCTTGATAATTTCATTTCACTTGTGTATTTCTTCCCCTAAAATAGTGTTAATGGAGCTATTGGTTTCTTGCTAGTTCATGGATTTATCTTAGTTGATCAATAGTAAACAATACCTGTGCATATCACATATTTACCTTTGTTATTCATTATCATGCAGTACCTGTAGAATTACATATTTACTTGTGTTTTTTATTATCTTACAGTACCTGTGGTGGCTCAGATTTACTTTGGTTGTTAAGCAGAGAATGATACCCATATTAATATGTATCCTGAAACATTAATCAATGATCAACTATTTCTACCATTTCACCTTCCTTTCTCTACCATATTTCTACTGGAATATTATTGCTAAGGATTCTGTTCATTTACAACCCTCTTCATATGTTTCCCTCATTTTCCTCCTCTCCACCACTACTCCAAATTCAGTTTTAAAGCTATCTCATTATTGTGTGTCGACCACTAGGAGAAGACATTTCTCTTTTAATATTGTCTTGATATAACCCCTCATTTGAATCCCTATATTGGCTTTAGTCCACCTTAATGAAGGCTTATTTAACCAAGCCCCTCCTATTACCTTTTTACCTGACAATTGGAGCGCTGATAACCCCTTATATATAACATTTCATGCACTCCTCTATTTAAGATGTCCTAGGCACTGGTCTATAATCAACCTAGAGGCTGTCTCTAGGGGGATTTATGTCTCTCCTACAACACTTATGTTGCTGGTGCAATTTGAAGAAACAACATCTTTCTGGTGTCATTGCCAGGGAACGTATTAGAATACTTTTCCCTGGGTACAACAAATTTTTACATTTCCCCTGTTAGGTGAGCAAGGGAAGTGTGGGTTGAATATCTCTCACCTTGGTGAATCCACTATCAAATTTATGGTAAACATCTCGGTGACTCCACTGTCCCTATCTCTATTTGATCATACTGGATTTGAAGCAACCCCATACTCACTCAAATGCTACAATAACCAAAAACTCTCCCTTCTTTTGAAGCTAAAATCAATCACATAGGGAGGTTTTCAAGATGGCCCTTCCTGCATTCCTGTCCAGCCAATTTACCCCACTGGATTTCTCTTCTATTATTGGTTATTCCAATCATGTTCTTGCATGTCATGAGTGGAATTTCTATTTTCCTAGATTCAGTGGGAACACAAAGAGACAACCTAACCAACACCTCAAAGACATTCATGAATGCATGGAGCAACAAGGTATTTTTCTTGAAGATGTACAAATGAAGTTGTTCAAGTGGTCTTTAGATGAGGATGCTAGAGTTTGGTTTAAAATGATACCTCGTGGTAGCATATCTTCTTTGAAATGTTTTCATACAACATTCTATCAATATTTCAAAATATTTTATCCATCAAATGCTATATTTCAAGATTGTTGCACACTTTGTAAAGATGAAGATATTCTTGAGGTAAATAACCCTGTTGAAGATGTATGTGAGAGCTCATTCCAAGAATATATCTACTCACATCAAGAATCATCTCCCCATGAGCAAGAAAGAGAAGAAGGAAACACCATTGATCTTCCAATAAACTCTCAGAGGGCTTATTCAGTTGAGTCTGATGTTTCTCCTTCTTATGATGAATATAACTTTGATGGAGAGTCAAGTGGGGCAGATATACCATACTCCCAGTTATGGGAAGCTGAACAACAAGAAGAGGCCCATCAAGAGGTCAACAAAGAGGCTTTTGTCCATGATGCATATATTTCACATGGAGAGAAGGATCAAGGATCTCCTCCAATCTATTATTCATATGATTCAGAGGAGGAGGAAATGGTCATGAAGGTGCAGAAGGATCTATTTACCAGTAAGTGGGGAGAAATCTCCCAACAAGAAGTTTTTCAAGAAGATCCCAAAGCTAAATTGTTGCAGAAATATTTCTACCAAGAATTCTCAACATACCCTCCAATCTATGATTCTTACAGTTCTGAAAGTGAAGAGTATGCTATAGATTTCCAAGACAACTGTCCCATTGAAAAATGGGCTGCAAAATATCAAAAGCCAATTTTTCTTGAAAATGTTGAATTTTAGAAGCTGAAAGGTGTTTGTGGCTGCCCTGGCCAAGAGGATATTTGTCAACATACTACTTATGAAATTAAGGCAGCTGCAAAATTTCCTTCCCTATTCCATGACCTTGTGGTTGAGTACATGAGCCTATTCTTAAGCTAGCAACAGAGGTTGTTTCAACAACATTTATCAAGTTCTTCATTTGCTAATTTTTCATGGTGCATTCTTATTTGTATCTTTCTTTTTCAGTAGTATGAAGGCATATGGTCTAGTACTCTAATGCTGGCCTGGCTCTAGTGGAAGGTTGAACATACTTAGCTAAATTAAGCTCTTTGCATAAATAGGAATGTACATAAATAAGCTCACTACCTGAGCATTTACTTTTCGGTTATTAGAATTTTAATTTCTGCATTTTAGATTGAGGAGGAAAGTCCCATGGAGATTTTCTGGTTATAAAGATCCACTTTATTACTAACTGTTACACAGTATTTTGTCATCGACCTTGTATCCCCTGATCCCGGGTAGAGTCGGTCCCTGTATGGCATCTATTCTATGTCATACATCAAAATATGTGTCCACATCTTCCAAATCACTAATGAAGATTAACCATGCTCATTAATCCTGAAGTTGACCCTTTTTTACCTATGTTTCAAGATCGTCATAGGACATCACTATCCTGCCTGCAATGATGGCCCAGAGTGAACAAGAACCTTGCGACACCGTCACAAGAGTACATCTGTTCTCAGCGACGGTCAGATTTTAGGGATCGTCGCAAGTCATTAGTCTCCTGCTTGCGATGATATCCCTGAATACACTGATGCCTCACAATGTCGTCTCTGAGTCTTAGTATTTGACTCGCGACGACCCAGATATGGAAAATTAGTTCAAACCTAATGCTTTTGGGTGGTTCTGGAGCTGGTTTTTGGGTCAAGGAAGTTCACCTTTCCTCATTTGAGATGGTGGTTCTGCCTTTTGAGTAACCTCCCATGAAGATAAGATTCCTCTCCCTCATTTATGGAGGCTTCTCCTCTTATAAAAGCATCCTCCATGACTATGATTAGCTAGTTTTTGTGTAGTGATAAAATTAGCTAGTTCTTGGTGTTGGATTGATAGCTTACAGTGTGGATTGCTAATAGCCTAGCAATTGGTTGTGGATTGATAGTGTGAAATGGTTTTGTAAGAAGGAAGCCTTGTTGTAATTGCCTTAGTCTCATACTAGTGCTTTTGGGTGAGAGAGAGAGTCATCAGTCTTTCTAGGAGACCTTTGAGAGTGAATGCTTATGGAGACATATTGATTGGACCCTTCAAGGAAGCTTATGACGTCAAGGCGTGGTTGTAAGATTTACTGTTGTTTATATTAATACAATCAATGGTTATTTCCTATATCATGTATGAAATGTATTTGATAGCTTATGGTTCCTTGACTCTATAAGTGGATAGTTCATTGTTGTGCTCTATTATGTGTTTCGTCGTTCTCTTATGTTGTTTCAAGTGAATCATTTATCAAGGAGAAGAAAATGATAGCTAAAGCGATGTAACAAAGACTGCATCAAACACTGGTATAAGGTAGGCTCCTTCAACGATAACTATTTAAGGAATTGGTTGTTTTCTTTGTCTTGTTATGACTAGACCCACTCTAGGGCTAGAGGGGTTGCCTCTATCTGCAGAGGAAACAATACCTGCATCACAAGTTGTAAACTCGGCTGGGGAGATCGTGTTGTCTCTTGTTTTTGCTCTTGATTTTTTTTGTTAGAGTTACATAGTGTCTCTTCATTTTAGGACTGAGCCATCAGTGTTCTGGATCACTTGATTAGCTATGGTAGTCCACCTCACTGTTTGAGTGAGGAGCATGGTGTCTTTCAGCTATCTTTGCCTTGTTTTGCCTCTTAATTGAGATCGTCATTGTTTAGCTCTTAACAGCTGCGATGAATCACTCCTGTCCTCTTTACCCAAGCTATACGTTGCGGATATCCCGTCATACAGTTCCAATGATTCCTGAAATTGAACCGTCACTGAGAATAGGTGTCCTTTTGTGACAACGTTGCTCAGTTGCTAGTATAGTGCCTGCGACGATTTGGCGATCATCTCTTGTTGTCAGTCTTACTCCTACAATGATTACTGTAGGGTTGCTTTTTACAGCCCTGCCTCCTGAATAGGCTAGTGTAGCTTGTCCTTTGCTGTCTCTTGCATGTTCTTAAGCTTGTTTTGAATGTGTTTGCTAAGGCACATCCTTATTGGTTCCGTTTGTATGAGTTTTGGTTTCTTGGGCTGTGTGACCTAAATCTTTTAAGGTTTCGTCAAGAATTCATTTGTTTTGGGTTACTTGTCCTTCTGAGATTCTGAACTACATCCACAACCATTTTGTTGACTTGTTTGAAGTTGTTCCCTTGCTACCTGTTTATCCTTTATAATTGGTTTGTAGTGATTGGTTATCGAACTAGTTTGTTGTGATTGATTTGATTTCCATTCATCGTTGAAACATAGATTACATTTGTTTTGATCAGTCATGCTTGCATTTGCTTGTTTGTTATTAATTCCAAAAAAAAAATCAAAAACATTGCATTCATATAGTATATGAAAGTGAAAGCATGTTTGCATTAGTAGATTCCTCGTGATTAAGAATTAAAAGGCAATGTTCAAATCTTTCATTTTCTATCATAGTAGTTGCGAGATAAGAGAAAACCAATGCATTGTGTTTCCTATTGATTGGATTACTTGCTTGGATTGCTATTCTTGCATTTTCTTGTTATTGTTTTCGTTCACTTGGAAATGAACTCTTTACCCTCATTTAGGTAGTCGTTCATCGAAAGGAATGGTTTTTTACTCATTGTAGTTGCATCCTAGAAATTGTTGAAAGACATTCGATAGGGCCTTGAAATCGAGACTTAATTCCAAGATCAACTGTTAAAATCTATTGAATGAACTTAAAAATGCATTGGAACCTAACACTCACATATCTAGAGGTCTAGGCTAGAGACGTGTTCTGACGTTGTTAAACCTAGTTGCTGTTGTTTTCACTAAGGTTGGGTGCTTCCTCCTTTTGATTCAATAGGTACTAGTACGGATTTGTGCTCCCCATATCATCGAGTATATATTGGGAGACCCCACTAGGTTATCATCCTATTATCCATAGGAAGCCGAGTCTGCTGCCTTACGAATCGTAACACACTGAACACAACATTTGGGAAGATTGACTGCCGTACAAAAAGTCCTTGGTCATTTCTCTTTCATTTGATCACCAAGGTGTATATGCAGTTTTGTGATTTGTCTGGTAAACCTCTTGTCTAGTACTCCAGAGCAGTCACTTTCATTCCTTTTCGACTCTTTAAAAGTAAAAGGATCATCTGAGCACTTGTCCTTTCAGGCTCATTAAACATTCGAAGGTGACTAGAGTCATCTTTTGTCCTTTTTCTCAACTCTTTAAATATGAAAAGGTCAAGTTTCATTCCTCTGTCATAAAATTTATTTGTCCATGCTCACATTTTACCCATTAATATTGGTCGTGTTCTTAGTTCGCGTAGTGTTGTAGCCCTATTCATTTATCTCTTTTTCCCAAATTTTGAGTTTAGGCCATCCTGGGGAACTCATCGATCCCATTATCTTCACCAAGCGACGAAGATCCTCCATCTCCTGTCTCTTATGAGGCATCGGTTGCTAGTGGTACCCTTCCTATTGTTCCAAGTGTTCAGCATCTTGACTCTTGAGCTTTGGGAGAGGAGCCTTTTGATATCAATTGGAATCATCTTTGGGAGCCTTCAAATGAAGACCTCCTATCTACTCCTCTTGGTGTTTCAATTGCAATGTCTTCTTCTGACATGGATGAGACAAGTCCCGTTAGCGGTGAAGAGAACATTGCGTCAAGTGGAGCCCTTCCTTTTCCACCGGAAGGTTTCCCTTTTCACTCTACTCTTGGCATGTCATTACCATTATGCTATCGTGCCTTGGCTGACATCACTGGTTCTACATCTCTAAATCGGAGCTTTGTGTGGTCTCGTACTACAACTCCGACTTCAGGGCCTTTCATACCTCAGACTCAGGTCATCTCAGTCACATCTGTTCCATCAATGCCCATTGTTTGTGTGGCCTCTACCACTCCTTCCATTAGTGTCATTATTTCATCCTCGGTGGTTACTACTGTTACCGAGCTTTCTTTTGAACCTGCTAGCGGTGGTCCTTCATCCTCGATGTCCGGAGTCGTTAACCCTATGGGTAACTTACCACTTTCTTCCGGTTACATTCTGGCAGGATGGTCATATGAGCAATACATGTTTGCTCTTCAAAACCCAAATTATATGCCTCTGGGCTCCCAACCGCCATCTTATCCACATAACCCGTTGCACTATTATGATCCCCAAGGGGCTCATATTTATCACACTAGGTCCCCCCCCCCCAGAGCCTATGGTTGAAATTTCCATTCCACTATTGGTTGCCTGAACTCATACTACCTATCATGGCCTGCAAGGGCAACCCTATCAAGGGAAACCTTTACAAGGTCAACCTTCAGGCCTACAATGACAACCCTTACATGGACAACCTTCAGCCCCCATAGGTTCCTCGTTTGTTTATCTAGGGCAACCTTCTCGTCAACCAGGTCAGCCTCAATTCCAGCCAGGCCAACCCATTGCCCAGCAAGTTCAACCTTCTGGGTAGCTAGGTTAGCCTTCATTCCAACAACGCTAACCTGCTATCCAGCCAGGTCAACCCACTGGTCATGCAGAATAATGTTAGTTTCAACAAGGCCAACTTACTATCCAGCCAGGTCAACCCTCTGGTCAAGTAGGACGGCCTCAGTTTCAGTAAGGCCAACCTGTTGTTCAGTTAGGTCAATCCTCTAGTCAAATGGGCCAGCCTCAGTTTCAACAAGGTCAACCTATCACCTAGCAAGCTCAACCTTTTGGGCAGGTAGGTCAACCTCAAATCCAACAAGGCCAACCTTCTGGTCAGTTGGGTCAACCCCAGTACCAACAAGGACATCAGTTCGGTCAAGTCAATCCCGCTCTTAGTCAAGCTAGTTCCCAAATTCAACCAAGTTTCCAAACTCATGCTAGACTCTAAGCTCAACCTGGTCTCCAAACTCAGCTGGCTTTCCAACCCAACCTGTTTATCAAATGCAACCTGGGTTTTAGGCACAGTTTGGATCTCAACTGCAATACGATCTCCAAGTACCTCAGCAACCCCAAGGGTAGTCTCAGGGTGTTCCGTATCAAAATTATCAGCAACCACAAGTCAATCCTTATCAAAAAATTTAGCAGCCATAGCTGCCCCTGTTGGTCAAGCTGGTAACCAGTGGTTTGCTGGTGGTCAAAACCCGAGACAGCCATCAGGTTATAACTATAACCCTTATGGAAAAAACCCTTATGGGAAAAATCCTTACAAACAAAACCCATGGGAGCAACAAGGATCTAGGTGGAACCCTAACGCTAGCCTTTATTAGTGGCCTATGATGTCCTTTAACCCTCAATTACCTTTTTTGGCAACCTTGGAACTACCTGATGTGTCCAAGCTGATGAATGATCCCATCCTTCATAATCCATATTGGCAACTAGTTCTGACCAAAATTCTCGGTGATTGTCCTAAATTTGATGGTAAATCTGGAGAGGATCCCCAAGCGCATATCATGACTTATCACCTATTTTGCTCATCTAACTCATGGCTTGATGATTATATCCGCCTCCATCTTTTTCAAAGGACTTTCACTAGTTCCGCTGCGAAATGGTATATTGAACTTGCTCGTGGAACTTTCCAAGACTTCAATTTTCTTGCGATGGTGTTTCTTACCCATTTTCAGTTACTGATTCATTATGAAATGGGGACACACCTCCTTACTTCTCTGAAATAGGACATGGAAATGCATATCTCCGATCATATTCATGAATGGAGAAGGCAACGTCATTTGATTAACTTTTGGATCCCTGATCAACTTCTTACTAATTGGTTTACTACCTCTTTTTTTCGGTCTGATAGCCTGTGATATTGCTATGGGGGCATGTGTTACTAAAGAGCAGGCTATTGTGTGTGCTCAGTATCTTGATTTGGTTTATTCCCAATCTGGCACACTCTATGATCTCTTGCCTGATGCTCAGCGACCTGGAACTTCTAAAGCCCCGTCGATGCCTTCCATCGATGGTGTTATTGGTTCCATTGCTCAATCTTCCCACAAGTCTTCAACGAATCCTGCGAAGCAAAAATCTGCTGCTTCTAGTGAAAATACTTCTCAATCTGCTTCTAATACTAGAAAAACCTTCGAAGTCAATGTCATTCAATACACCATGACAGATAAAGTTTCAAAAGGTAAAAAGAAGGGGAAAGGTAAAAATAAGGCCGATGCACCGAAGCAAGATCCTCCGAACCCTCTTGTCAATGATGGGTCGAAACGTAAACCCAAGTATCCTTGCCTTATCTGTGACGAGGATCACTACACTAAAGACTATCCTAGATGGTCTAAAGTTAGTCATTTTCTTAAGGGGACTCCAGGAACTCCTGCTGTCCTTAAAGAGCCTTTCCCCTCACCGCAAACTCAAATGGTGGTCGATCAATCTTAGTACTCTTCCACTTTTGGTTCCCAATTTTTTATGCTTGGGACTATCCCTATTCATGTGAGTACTCGAGTGAAAGAATATCCTCCGTCTGTCGGCAAGGAATCTGAAATCCCTTCAAATGTTCCTTCGTCCAGTTCTGGCCCTCTTCATATTGAACAACCTAGCACTGAGTCTATCATTCGACCTCCTACTAAGGGAGTCCTCTGGAAATATTCCTACAACCCCAATGCTCGTTTCATGCAGCACTACAGTATTATTGAAGACTTAGCCCAAGCTCCTTCGGATATGTCTGCTTTAGAAGTTCTCCAAGTTGTCCCCCCCAATGGAAGTCTCTGTTATCAGCCATTGGTGGCATTGACCCAGCCGGTTCGGAATTAATTACATTTGATCTTGAAAACCACATGCCAAGATTTCCTCATCAAATTGCCTTTCTCATTCAATTCATCATTAACTCGAGGAATATTCATCGTACCGTTATTGATGAAGGTGCTCCAACTTGCATCATGTCTGTTTCTTGTTGGAAGGCCATTAGGTCCCCGTCTTTGAGTCAATCTCCTAATACCTTGGAAGCCTTTGATGGAAGAGATTCTCATCCATTTGGTATTCTCTCGTGCTTTCCTATTACCTTGGAAGGGGTTGAAGTCGAAATTATTTATGCGAATTTGACTTACAAACCTCTGTTGGGGCGTAACTGGACCTATGCCATGCATGTGGTGGCTTCATCTTTATTCCATGTATTCTGTTTTCTTCATCAAGGGAAAATTTTCATGGTTGACCAACTGTCCTTCTTCGCTTCTTCTTTCTCCGATGGCAATGTTCCATTTTTGGAGCATACCAGTATTCCCTATGAGAGTGTGGGTGTTGGACTCTTCAAAGATCCTGCCCTTATGGGTGTTTTTTCACTCCCGCCTCCCAAAGTCGCCTCTATTAATATGATTTCTATCCATTTTGATCCTTGGGTGATCCCCCCGTCGATCAGGTAGATTCATGGGGTGATGTTATGCCATTGAGCCCTGTCGAGTTCAACTATGTTGAAATCATTTCAGCTTCGATTTCATCTTCTGACTCTACTCCATTGAGCAGATCCCTTAACACGTATGTGTAATCCCCTTGGCTCAGAGATATTATTTCTTTAGATCCGTTACAAGAGACTTTTCCTTCAGATGAAGAAATTCTTGAGACTATGTCTTTTAAGGATCCTCCTTGATTCGATCATCACCATCGTTCCTCGTTTCTCCCAAGCCATGGGGCCATGGCTGCCTGTCTAGGTCAGTTTGCTTCCTATATTCCCTCTCCACTGCTTCAGACACCTATCCCGATTAATGAAGTTTTTTCTAAAGGCAATATGGGGAATATTACACAAACAATGCCCATCAACATCTCTGTTAAACCAGGGATTGTTGAAAATATTCACGTTGGAGTTACCTGTTCTCCTGAGGAGATTCAACTTTACATTGGCCTTTTTAGAGAATTTCGTGATGTGTTCGCTTGGTGATATGAGGAGATGCTCGGTATTGATCCAAGTATTGTGATACACAAGATACCTACGTACCCTGGTGCCAAGCCAGTTCACCAACGTTTATGCCCCATGCATCCGAGAAGAGCTGCGGCCATTAAAGCTGAAGTTGAAAAACTTCTTAAATTAGGGTTTATCTACCCTATGCCACTGACCAATTATCTAATATTGTTCCTGTGACCAAAAAGCAGGGCACTATTAGAGTTTGTGTTGATTATCGTGACATCAATTGCACGCATCTGAAAGATAACTATCCTACTCCCTTTATTGACCAGCTCATCGACGATTTTTTTGGGAGTGAGATATTTTTGTTTATGGACGACTTTTCTGGTTACAACAAAATTAATATTTCACCTGCCGCTAAACACAAAAATGTCTTCATCTGCCCGTGGGGTACTTTTGTTTACAAAAAGCTTCCTTCCAGCCTAAAGAATTCCAGTGCCACTTTCCAACGACCAGTGTCCTACGCTTTTCACGACATCTGTCACATTGTTCAGTCATATCTAGATGACCTTCCGGCTCATTCAGATAAATGCTCTGATCATCTAAACCACCTCCGTCAGATTTTTCTTCACTATAGACATTACCGTATTCGTCTCAATCCGCATAAGTGTGTCTTCTGCGTCGAATCTGGCAGACTCCTTGGGTTTGTCATTTCTAAAGAGGGCATTTGTCTTGATCCCCTCAAGGTCGAAGCTATACTGAATCTCCCACCTCCTACTTCTTTGCATCAGTTGTAGATTTTGCAGGGAAAAGCTAATTTCCTATGTTGTTTTATCCCTAACTACACCAATATTGCTAAAGGTTACACACATCTCCTTAAGCATGACACTCCCTTTGTTTGGGATGACATTTTCCAAAGTTCATTCGAGCAACTCAAGACACTTCTTGTTTCTGCTCCTTTATTGCATCTGCGTGACTATCATCGTGACTATTCACTTTATCTCGTTGCTGTCGATAGTACTATTGGTATGGTTTTGTTTCAAGACAACGACGATGGTTTCGAGCACGTTATATATTATCTTAGCCGCAACCTCCTTGACACCAAGACTTGATATGCTTATGTCAAGAAGCTCGCCTTGGTGGCTGTCCAGGCTATCCAATCCTTTCGTCATTATATTTTGTTGTGTACGACAACCATGATTTCTGATTACAACCCGATGACATACATTTTGTCACGTCAATTGCTGGGGGGCAAGTACTTGAAATGGATTGTTATCCTTCAAGAGTTAAATTTGGAGTTTACTACTGCCAAGTCTAAGAAGTCACTCATCTTCGCTGAGTTGATTTTCTCGTTACCGTCTGCTACTACTCCATCTCGGATAGAGGATCGCAGTCCAGACGACACTCTTTTCTTGATCAGTACCCTCGATCCCTGGTATAGTGACATTATTGTCTACCTCCAGATATCTTCCTTTCGTCTTGATTTGTCTAAGGATGTTTGATGATGCATTCGTCACCATTCTCAGCCTTATCGTATTGTTGGAGACACTTTATACCATCTCGGCATTGATTCAGTTCTCCGTCATTGTTTGACTTTCGAGGAAGTTGAAATAGTCTTAAATGACTGCCACTCTGGCACGTGTGGTGGTCATATGTCTAGTTATGCTACTGCCCAAAAAATCCTTCATGTTGGTTACTTTTGGCCCTCCATTTTTAAGGATTGCATTCTCGCTGTCTGTTCCTGTCACGCGTGTCAAATTTACCAGCAGAAGATGCATGCGCCACCTTCCCTTTTGCATCCTGTCATTACCGTGGGCCCTTTTTCTAAATGGGGCATTGATTTTATGACCTGTAACCCTCGCTCGGCCGAGGGGCATGGGTATATCATCGTTGTCATCAATTATTTTACAAAATGGGCTGAAGCGATGCCTACATTGTCTAACAACGGTAAGACAGTTGTGCAATTCCTATTCAATCATGTGATTACCAGATTCAGAGTCTCTCAGGCTATAGTCACTGATCATGGTTCCCATTTCCGTGGTTATATGATGACTGAGTTTACAACCTATTTAGGCTTGCATCATGATAGTTCAACACCTTATTACCCTCAAGCCAATGGCCAAGTTGAAGTTGTAAACAAAGTATTGGTTACCATGCTTCAACGTACCATTGGAATGCACAAGTACAACTGGCATTTGATGTTGTTTTCTGCATTATGGGCCTACTGTACCTCGGTGAAGGATGCAACCAAATTCACACCATTTCAACTGGTTTATGGTCTGGAAGCTACCCTTCCGATTGAATGCAAAATCCCTTCTCTCAAGTTAGCTGTCGAATTTCTCCCGAATACTACTCTGGTGGAAGAATGCCTTCTTTATCTAGAGCAGCTAAACGAGACCCATCAACTTGCTTCTTTCGTTATTGAAGCACAGAAGAAGAGAGTGAAAACTCACTTTGATCAGACTATTAACCCTCATTATTTCGCTGAGGGAGATTTAGTCCTGCTATATGATCAAGAAAATGATAAGCTGGGGTTAGGAAGATTCAAACCCATGTGGCATGGGCCCTATACTGTGAAACATGTTTTGCAAAAAGGGGCCTATGAGCTATTGACTATGAAGGAAACCCTTTGGATAAACCCTAAAATGGGATTTATCTTAAAAAATACTATGCATGAGTCTTTCGTGCATTTGTTGTGTACATAAGTGTGTTTTTCATTTTGTACATGTTTGGTTTGGTGTGTAAGCGTTTGTCATTTATTTTGTCCTTTTTACTTCTTATGCATATGTCTGTCACACCTTATATTGGTTTCGCTGATGGTGCCTATCGCAGTACCCTGAATCTTTCCTCTGTGACATGGGTGATCTACGATCTTCATGGTGAGTTAGTGGATCTTCAAGGTATTTGTCTAGGGTGTATCAAAAACAATGTCGCTGAATATAGTGCCATCATTGAATTACTGGCTGAGGCTATTGCCCTCAAAATTCACCCATTGATTGTGAATCTAGACTCCCAGCTTGTTGTTCTTCAACTTAACGGGCGATATTCCGTAAAAAATCCTCAAATTTTAAGGTTGTATTTATGTGTTTTCTTATTCGAAAGGAATTTTGATTATATCACATATCAACACATTCCTAGAAGGTTAAATACATTAACTGATACATTAGCGAACCATGTATTAGATAGTCATTTACACAATTTATAAAAATCATAAACAAGTATTTAGACGCAATAAATAGATACAGTAAAACATAGATAGATGTATATCATGTGTTGCGCACCATGGCGCCCAAAAAATATATGTATATATCTAAAAAATATGTGTGTTCAAGTTACATTGCGAGACAAATGTCTCTCAAAATTTACAGAAAACGAAACCTAGAAGTCTACTATGGATGATGCTCTTTGTAGCAGACTACTGCTCGGACCACCCATCTAAGCAGTTGGTGTATCCTGTCTGACACACCCGCGGTGTGTCATTGGTACCATCTAGGAATCTCCTCAAATCCCACGTAATCCGGGATTCCCTCAGTCAAGCTGTATAGGTTACGGGCTATCTTCTCCTTAGCATCTCCACCCGGAGGTGGTAAGTCAATCTCTCTGTTAGCCCTCCAGGAAGTAGGAGTGATACCTGTTGGTCTCTCAGGTCAAACATCTACAAAGAATTGAACATAATAATCAAGGCATGTATATTTAAAATCCAAAAACAACAAAAACAAATTACAAAAAAATTTTCAGTCAAACTGAATATTTTACCTCTCTCATCCCACTGTTCACCAAGAGGAAGCAACATGTTTGGATCGCCCCTGAAATCCATCCTATCATATGGCCAATCCTCGACTATGACTTGCTGACAGTTCATCCACTTCATGAATTCAGGACCCCATGATATCAGTTGGCCATCGCTTCCTCGCGACATCACAATAGCCCAATGGGTAATCCGTGTCTCTCGTGGTCCCGGCCATCCCACGTGTATGTACTATCTTTGAAGGATTGGTGCTCACTCTAGAATGAGCGGTACTAAGATCGAACCATAACGAAATTGTTTTGTCTCACCCCTATGGCATTTGGTTAATTGTCTCTTCATGTTAAGAGACATGGCCTCTACCCAGTCAAACATAGTAGGATTTAAACAGTCTAAGGCTAACCGTAATTGAGTTTTGGTCACTTCATGCTGGGCTTGGGAACCAGCTGCACTGGTGATGGTGAATAGAAACACCCGCAATGACAAATCATTAACCATGGGAATATGTAGCTTGCCACTCATAGATGATTTCCATGCTCCTGGGGACACTCTTGCGATCATTGTGTCTAAAGAATCTCCAGTAATTAGAGTACCCACCATGCGAGGTCTCTCCCCTCGCTGTGACAATCCAATCAAGAAATAGATATCTGTGGCATCAAACTCGACTTCTTTCCCACGAATTATAAATTTACCTTCCGTTGGATTCCACGCTCGGATCAGGTACTCCAAGAGATCCATTTGAGCTCTCAAAAGTGGTGTTAAGAAGAATTCTAGCAACCCACAGTTCCATAGGATGTTCTGGAAATGAGGATCAGTTACCCCCATCACATCATCATCATCATCATGGGTGCATTCCTTCCAAGAGAAAGCCATTTTTGATCCCTGCATGTACAAACATCCCTTTGTCAAAAGCCATTCAACCAATTTGACTTCCTAAAACTGTTTAAAAATGAAGATTTTTTGGTTTCGGTGCTCATCGCAGCTATTTTTAAAACAGCTGCAACGGGCTGATTTTCGTAGTTCACAAACTTTTGAGTCATCGCAGGTGTACATCACTTTCTTGCGATGATCTCGTTTTTTCCCTGTGTAAATTTCTCGGTTGTCGCAACCCTGAGGGGGAAACTTGCGACAATCGAGGCGTAATTTTTCTCCCAAAAATTCCTCTAAACCTCGGTTGAAAACACGAAATTGCTTCTAAATTTGGCATAAAAACAAAGGTAAAGATGAGGCATTTACCTAGAAGAAGCTCAAAAGGCAATGGACCACTGAGCCTCCTGGAATCAATCGTCAAGTTTCATGAGGTACGCAATGTTTGAAGATTTTTACCACAGTAAAAAACACAAGTAAATTAGTTTTTTACCATAAGTGTCTTTTATAACCTTTTTTAAAACATTTTTAGGGTTTTCCTTAAGGTTTGAAATTAGGGTTTTTGCTTATATATGTTTTTTTGCAGATCTTATGCTTGTATTTCCTTGTGTAGCGACAGGTGTTTCGAGCACTAGTGATGATCGATGTATGAATTATATACTCGTTAAATACCGAAAAGTCCATTCTGAGTCAACTTTAAGCTCTTTACTGACTCTTGAAACGTGAAAATATTGTCGAGCCCTTGTCGTTTCGAGCTCATCAATGGTTACGAAACATCATGTCCTTAGTAAGTTTTTTACTTTTTCAGGCTAGAGGTACTATTTACGAAAAGTACTCCTTGATTGAAATGGTCAAGCGATTCTCTCAAGTATCATTTTCTGCCTTTTCGGGCTTGAGAGACACAAAGTTAAGAAAAGGACCCATTTGGAGTTTTCTTTTCCGTGTCTTTTTCAAACTCTCTAAATATGAAAAAGACTTCAAGTTTCACCTATGTCGGACTCGTTAAACCTTGAGGACATTAGACTCATCGCCATGATGAGTCTCGAGCTTCTCCTCCCTAAGGCTCGTTAAAATTTCACTGGGTTGGATTTGTCTGAAGGATGAACTTATATTGCAAGGATATGATATCCCCTTCAAGCTTGTGTTTCAAAAATAATTGGAGTACTTGCCAGCAATGGTAGGGGAAAATTTGGAAATATTCTGTTGATTACCTATGGCAGCTTGTCGCTCTTAAACATTGACAATTTTGCTTCTCACCAGGTTTAGGATATCCTCACTTCGTCATTGGCCCTACGGGATTTGGGTTCTTCATTTTGCCTCATTCCATTCGATCTCTGTTGTCTTTGTATGACCTTCGATCCCTTGGTACCAAAATGCTGCCGCATTCCGGAGTCGTGTCGCTGATATGTTCAAAAGCTTCATCCTTCTATAGTTTGCACCCTTATATCCTCCTTTGATTCTCTATTTCATCCATTTTCATCTTGTTGATCTAGAGACCCCTTTTGGGTACCTTGGAGCTTGCATGCCTCAATGGAAAGTTCCTCGCACTCTACAATAGGTTTGCATTATTGGTCTTCGATCAGGTGATTTCTCAAGTGTTCGACTCTAGATCGTTCTTCAAACTTTGTGGATTGTAATAGTAGTACCTTGAGAACCATTGAAATTACTAGTGGTCTCTCTCACGTTTGTTAATAGTTCACATCATTGACCAGTAATTAAGTGATTTTCTAATATGCTAGACTTCAGCACATCTATTCGCATATTAAAAATTGCACTATGATCGGGTTGGATTCAAGACCCCGGACTCAGATTACATAAGTTCGGGTTGCGTGGATTGGTTCATGATTACATACATGATTCTTTGATTGGATGGCTGTGACCATACCTAAGTCCTTCTGGATGGCTATGACCATACATGTATTTTCATATGGTCTTATCGAGTGGATGGCTACATCCATACCACAGACCAATTCTACTTGTCCTTTGGATGGCTGCGCCCATACCTCAACTACATGTTTTTCTTTCATTATCATAGATATCAATTGTACTTGCATCGTAGGTTCTCCGTGATGGTGTTCCAATTTAGTTATGGTTTCATAAAGCATTTAAACCCTCCCACTCTCTCAACCTTCATGCTTCAGGGGGCATCTGTTACATAGTATTTTGTCACCGACTGTTGTAGGGAAAAGTATCCGACTCGGATGACCCTATCCCACTCTAAGGGTGATAGTTCCTTAGCAACAACTGTAAAACAAACTACTCAAGGTTTACTTCTTTATGAAAGCAATAGAGAATGGAGAAAAGCACTAACCGTTGCCTTGCGCTTAATGTCGAATCCAAACTCTTCTCTTTGGCCGCTTGCTCCTAGCTCCTTGTTCTTTTGCTTGCCCAGCTACAGTGAGATCCTGCAAAATAACAAAGAAGGAAACTACAAGAGGCATGCAATCATAACTGGTTCATGGATTAGTGTAAACCAAACATGCAGTTATCACAATATATCATTGAAACAAGAGCACATAGAAGAACCTCAATAGCTTTTATTAATGAAGAAATAAAGGTTCTGAGAGTATTACAACCATTGAAGGCTCCAACCCAGCAACACCTCCCAGCAGAAAGAATTTCTCCTCTTCACCTCTCTCAAACAATCACCCAATAGTTCTATAGTGAAACCAACAGCATATCATTACTTTGCACAAAATTCCAGCCTCCTGAGCTCATAGGAGAGAGCTCAATATATAGATGAATTGAGAAAGGATGAGTCAGCTTGCAACTGATGTGTAGCTGCCTTGTGTCCTCTCTCTCTTCAGTTAATCTTTAGTTGATCTTCAGTTCTTGAGTCCACTTGGTGAACCTTGCTTCCACTTGGAGAAACAAAGCCTCTGACTCATCACAAGGCGAAATCCCTGATCCAAGTGTCATTTTTGGAAGATTCCAGAGCAATGACTCAGTGTGCCACATGTCCAAACTCGCTCAACGCAGGTGGGCTTTGTTCTACCTGCTTTGCAACGCAGGTACACCATGGAGCAGTTGTGTTTCAGCGCAGAAGCCTAGTGGAGCACCTGCTTTGATTTCAGGATTGCTTGTTTTTGATTGTTTTTAGGTGGAGAACTGATCTGAGAGCTGTTGGTTTGCTGACCTTGTTCCTCTAGGGGTAGGAACATCATGTTTAGGGAACTTTGGATCCCTTGGATTATTGACAATTCATGCTTGTTGCTGTAAGGCACAAAATTGTCTATAACAGATTCCCCCTAAAGTATGAGGTCGTTTATCGGGTGAAATGCTTTATTGAGAGGATCCGAAGTTCATTCAATCTGCTGAGAAGTGTCCTGTAATAAGATACAATACGATACATTATTTTTCATACATTTTCATGATCTAGCTGAGGCGGGCATTCCCATGCTCAGCTTTATAAATACATTTTGGTACATAGAACAGACGATCGTCTGATTGTAGACAGACAATTCTCTGCTGAAATTATCATCCTTTGAGAAGGATGATCATCTGCTGCAACGATGTACATATCAAATGTCTTTATATCCTGAATATATATCGCAGCCCGGATGGATGAAACTAGATCCGGGGTCTTCAATCTCTTCCGATCTTCACTCGATGTACAAGTCGATCCATGTGAGAATTTCTTGAAGTCGAACATGGAAAGACATCGCTTGATTACCGGCCAATGATGTAAACCGTTAACAAGCGCGAGAGGAATCACCGATAAGGATGATGACCCTCAAGGTACAGCAGTACAATTCACATGGTGGGAATAAAGGACTTGGCGTCGACCACCATGCAAAATCCTCTGGTCGAAGGTCATTGATGTATACCTGTCGCCGGAAGTGAGAAACTTGCCATTGAGGCATGCAAGCTTCAAAGTATTGAAGGGGTTGTTCCTAGATCAACTCCTTGGATAATGAGCTGATGTCGACAAGGAGCGATCCGTCAAAGGAGGGCCTTAATGAATCCCACATCAGTGACACGGAACGGAGCTAGTGATTGTGATGAGGTGAAAACAAACTGTGATGTATGATTCAGGGTGGCGGTCATGAAGTGGATGAAGGATAATGTATGGCAGTGGGTGGAACACGGTTGACTCTTTACAGAACCACATCTCTTGAACATATAACGACACTGATGTGATGGATTGGTAGCATTACCCCAATTGCGGATGGTGTGGCAAGGACCATGGTTATGAGACCGGTGAATGAAACAACCCAACCCGATGTGATACAGAGGACAAAGTGTCATGTTCAAGAGCGACTTGCTACCATTAATGCTGTGAGGTTCTCCCAATTTTTCCCCAGTCATTGCTGACCAGTACCTCTTTATTTTTGTCAAGCTTGAGGAGGATAACATATGCTTGTTCTATAACCTGCCCTTCGGGCAAGCCCATCGCTATGTTTTAACGAGCCTAGCGATAGGGAAACTCGTTCTCGTCTAAAGACAAGTTTGTCGCTATTTAATCATTTTAACGAGTCTAACGACAAGGAAAACTCGGTCCTTTTCATTTTTAGAGAGTCTGAAAAGGTACGGAAAGTTAACTCCAAAATTCCTTTTTCGTCATCTAATCCCTTAAGTCTGAAAAAGTATAAAACAATACAGAAGGGATGAATTTTCGATTGCTTTAACGAGCCGAACAAAACAAGCGCTCGATCTTTTTGTGCAATAATCCCTCAGGTCCAAAAAGATTAAAATCTAGAGGAGGGATAGCTCTTCCGGTCGCTTTAACGAGCTGGAAGGCCAAAACTCGGCAAACTTTTCATATTTTACGAGTCAGTGAAAAGAGCTCAAAGAAGACTCGTCTTTTGAGGAACGAGTGATTAACAGGGCAGCAGTAGATTCCAGGTACAGGTTGGAATATTCCAATCACGGCAGTGTCACAAGGATGGCTTAGTGAAATCACTCTTCGCAGCTGTTCCTCAAAATGGGTAAACAAACATATGGAGATGAACGATTGGCCAAATGAACGGATGGAGGTGAGACTGCAAGAACACGACCAAAGGGCTTTAATATGGCTGTCAAAGGTTACATTTACCAAGGTTATTTACCAGTTCATTTTTTCTGGGTGAGCTTGAACTCTAGGGGAAGATTGCTCACAACTTATGTTTATTTTTTAACGAGCATGAACTATGCGCTAAAACTGCTCGGATCTTGCGTTTATTTTTTAACGAGCATGAACTGTGTGCTAAAACTGCTCGAAGATAAGTTTGCATGCCCCCAGCATAATAATGCAAATCAAGGTGCATGCCCCCCAAGCTTCATTGCATCCAACTCGGTGGTTGGAATGAAGGTTTACCTCGGGGATTTGTTTCATTTTTTAATGAGGTTGACACAAGATAGGAACTATCCTCGACTCCTTGTTTCATTTTTTAACGAGGTTGACACAAGATAAGAACCGTCCTCGGAGCCGACAAAATATCTAGGAATCTTCCGAATCCAACCAGAAGATTGGATTAGATTTCATTTTGTAGGTTTCCACCGTGGCCACTCCCGCCAGATTACTTGGAGGCGGTAGGGCGAAAGTACCCATTAAGGCAGGGTCTTTTAGGAGACCTACTCCGATATTTTGGAGCAAATGATTCCTTCCATGGATCATTGGAATGCTTCCTGTAACTTGTGAACTGTTGTGGAGAAAAGTTTGTTGGTCGATGATTGTAATTCCTCCTTGGAAGGGAAATGCAATCTTCCTGAAGTAGGTCGACACAACTGCGGCCATGGCATAGATCCATGGTCTTCCAAGTAGGATGTTGTAATCGAGGTTTCCATCAATTACTTTAACATCAATTCCTACTGTTTTGCCCCCCAGTTCAACTTGCAAGTTACTTAAAATCCCGTATGGAGTGTATGAACGTCCATCAAATGCTTTTAACGTCGTTGACGATTTTGACAAGGGTGGTGAGCCTAAATCTTTCCAGCAACTCATCGACATAAGACATGTAGATGCCCCCTCATCAATAATTGTTCGATGAACAGTTTTGTTGAGGGCTTTCACTTGAATAAGGAAAGCTAGTTGAGCTGGTAATTGTGGGTCATATCCTTTATGATCAAAGGCCACAAGATTGGAATCCATTGGGCCAATCCCACCTATTGCTGATAATAAAGCTTGCTCTTGGGAGGGGTAATTTTGTGGTACCTCAAGTGTCGACATAGTGGACGGCGATTGGGCCAGGTCCTTTACTATATTATAATTCTGTGCTTCTTTGGCACGAGGATTAAATGTCGATTTGTGTACTACTCCCTTTGGCGACTTTATCATTGGCTCAGGAACGATGGGTGGCACAACTTCGGTCAAAGTTGTTGTTGAACTACTAGGTCGTTCATTAACCTTGTTGTTCGACAGCTTTGGATTCCCGTAATCTTTATTCCTTGTCAAAGCATTATTCTGTTGCTTTGAGGTAGACAACATAAGCACTTGGGATCCGGAAGCATTTTGATTAGCAACCAGATTTTGACCTGGATTAGGAAACAGATCAGTCAATACTGCTGGGGTTTTTGAACTCTTAAAGAGTTTCTTAACTTCAGCTATATGTGGACAATATTTCGTCCAATGATCCTTATCGCATATATGACACCCTGCCAGGGGTTTCCTTTTTCTTCCTGTCTTTTTCTTCTTGCCCCCTGGTTGCTTCAGTTGTTTGCTCTTGTCGGTCGACATTGCATTTACTTCTGAGGCAAGAAGTTTTTCATTTGCATTTTGACTATAAATTTTGTGCTTGCCAATCACGTCATCGCCGGCGTGAGAGTCATTGTTTGATTTAGGAGGAGGAGGAATTGAGAATTCCGGTCTAGGGGCGTCAGGTATTTTGTCGTAGAGCGTGCCAGACTGAGTATAGACCAAGTCCAGATATTGCGCACGAGCGATAACCTGCTCTTCCGTTACGACCCCCCCCTTTGCCACATCTTCCGTGATGGCAGGAATTAATGACTTGATAAACCATTCAGCTAATAGCTGATCGGGAACATACGTTTTTACCATCCTACGACGACGTCGCCACTCATGTATATGATCAGATATGTGGGTGGCAGTCGTCTGTTTGAAGTTGGTGAGGAGTTCTGTTCCCGTTTCATACCTTATTGGTAATTGAAAATGGGTTAAAAAGGTTGTGGCTAAGGTACTGAAGTTGTCGAACGAAGCTCTAGGCAATTCAATGTACCATTTTGCCGCTGGACCCGTTAACGTCCTCTGAAAGAGGCGAAGTCTTATCGAATCATCATTCAAGGTGTTCGATGAACACCATAGATGGAATGTCATCACATGATTCGACGGGTCTTCACTCGGATTTCCATTAAATTTAGGAATATCTGACGGAAGTTTATGTGGAATCGCTGGCCACCAAGGGGCATAAGCAATTGGATCATTCGTCAGCCAGTTTAGATCTGGTAATTCTAGAGTTGCTACAAAGGGCAACTGTTGATTCAGGTTAGGCGAAGCATATCCAGGATAAGATGGGATTGCCTGAGCAATGGGTCTTTGCAGACCAGCATAATGCTGGCAACTTTGACAAGGTTGATGGGCATAACCATTATAGCATGGTTGCCCATTACTTACAAAGACTTGTTGCTCAGGTCCTTGATATGATTGCTGGAATGGCGGTTGTTGAGATTGAACCAGCTCTGGTTGCTGGACCATTTGCTGTTGACCAATACTGGATGATTGACCAGGATGAGGGGTCACAGTACTTGTTTGAGCCTGAGTCGCTCCAGATAAGGAGGCACTACCCTGAGATTGTGATTGAGTCGTTGAGACTTGCGACACATTCATTATAGCAGGTATGGTGGGAATATTCGACACAGGGTGTACTGGTTGCATTGAATATACAACCCCTGGTTGCTGAGGCAGTATTGGTACCCAACCGCTGGATGTAATTCCAGTTTGACCTGAACTTTGTTGTAAACTCCCATATGGTTGTTCTCTGGGAGGGAACAATGAAAGAGCATACTGCCCTCCATATGGTGGAAATCCAGTACTTAAAGGGTAAATTGGCCTTTGAAGACACATTGGATCAATTTGTTGAGTTTCAACATAAGAAATACCAGATGATAATCCGGATGAAGAAATAGGAACTAACCATGTCGTCGTCCCTGATGGGACTCCGGCTTGTTGTTGACAATTTGCCGGGACAGATGGTATACCAGCGAACATCGTTGGAGTAGCAGTAGGAGGCTCTGCTGCTGCTGTGTCGGACGACACAGTCCTAGATGTCGACGGTTGTTCAGACATATCTAGTCTATCCAAAAGATTTCTTAGCGATTCTATAGGAACTTCCACTTGTGGTGGACTAACTTCGAAGATCAACGAGGGAAGGGTGATGATTATTCCGCTTAAAATAAATTTTATAACGACGCTTTAGACACAACTTGCTTTTTCAGTTTTAAAGAGTCGAGAAAAAGCTAAAGATGACTCTAGTCTCCTTCGATGTTTTAACGAGCCTGAAGTGACAAATGCTCGGATGGACTTTTTCAGTTATAGAGTTTGAAAAAGGCCAAAAGAAACTACTCTGGAGTTCTAGGCAGAGGGTGTGCCAAACTTTTCGCGAAACCACAGAATACGTTTTACGGTACGGGTGGTCGATCTTCGTGAATGCTGTGTTCACTGCATCGCGATCAGTAGGGCGGCCGACACGGCTTCCTATGGATAAAGGCTTTGTTCCTATAGGGGTCTCCCAATATATACGCGACGGTATGTGGGAGCACAAGTCCGTATTAGTGCCACCGACTCTCAGGAGGAATCACCCACCTTCGTAGAGATCGACAGTCACTATGTTTAACGACGCCGGAACACGTCTCTACCTAGACCTCTATGTGTTTGCGTTATGTTACAAAGCATTGTTATGTAAATTGAATTTATTTTAATGTTGATCTTGTTTAGCAGTTTGCCTTTAAGGATCACCACGAGATGTTTGATACAAATTCCTAAATGCAGTCTAAGATGAGAAGCAAGCTTTTTCAAATCTTTTTGACTGATGAAAATCTTAACTACTGAGGGAGAAGAAAGGCATATCTTTTCACACAGTTCATACAGCACAAACTAATGCACTTTCTCCTAAATCATCATGCAAACTTTTTCAAATGCAAAATGCACAATGCATGTATTTTCTTTTCCCTTTCTTAATGTTGATGTATTACAAAAAGAAAGTTGTTATATAACTTTGATTTCGATTTAAAGCGAAAACAAACAAGTTTGCCCAAAATCAAAAGACACCTTAAGATTTACTTGTTTAATCACTGGAAATACATGAAATCAAACCATAATGACGAAAGTAAAAAGACTAATCAGCTATGGACAGCAAGCAAGCTAACTCTTTAGACCAGCAAAATGCCTAACACAGGTTCAGATCTAGGAGGCCAAAGCAAGACTAGTTTACTTTTCGTTATGGGAATTTGTAAATGAAGTAAGAAATACAAAGAACAAGTACAATTTCGTTATATAACAGAGGCTGAATGATGGCAAGTAAGGTTGGTTTCAGAATAGGTACAAGAAAGACAACTTGTTGCAAAAACTGTAGTGAAAACAGGCAAGAAAAAGGGAGGAAACCCCAACTGCACTAGGCAAAACTGGATCAAAGCAGGTAGTACACTGCCTGTTTGACATTCAGCGCAGGTCCCGAAGGGGCTACCTGCGTTGCAAAGCAGGTAGCCTGTGTACAGCCTGCTTTGGAAAACGAGACTTACGTTTTCTCAGTTTCCGGGTCACAATTTTCTCAAAAATTCACGGTTTTTGCTCAAATCAGAAGCAATCAGTCAAGCACACTCAAAGGGATGATTAGGAAGGTGAAAAGCTATCACTAAGAGCTTACAAGGATCCTTGTAGATCAGCTCTTCAAATCATGAACATGCTCAGAAATGAGCTAGAGTAGCTGCCCTCTACTTCGCTTTTGATATAGTCAAAAGCTTTTCGATTTGGTACTCTTTCGTTCAGGAAATGAATAGCAAAATACTACAGACAATCAAACAGATACGGTCCCCAGCGGAGTCGCCAGTTTGTTGTAGGGAAAAGTATCCGACTCGGATGACCCTATCCCACTCTAAGGGTGATAGTTCCTTAGCAACAACTGTAAAACAAACTACTCAAGGTTTACTTCTTTATGAAAGCAATAGAGAATGGAGAAAAGCACTAACCGTTGCCTTGCACTTAATGTCAAATCCAAACTCTTCTCTTTGGCCGCTTGCTCCTAGCTCCTTGTTCTTTTGCTTACCTAGCTACAGTGAGATCCTGCAAAATAACAAAGAAGGAAACTGCAAGAGGCATGTAATCATAACTGGTTCATGGATTAGTGTAAACCAAACATGCAGTTATCACAATATATCATTGAAACAAGAGCACATAGAAGAACCTCAATAGCTTTTATTAATGAAGAAATAAAGGTTCTGAGAGTATTACAACCATTGGAGGCTCCAACCCAGCAACACCTCCCAGCAGAAAGAATTTCTCCTCTTCACCTCTCTCAAACAATCACCCAATAGTTCTATAGTGAAACCAACAACATATCATTACTTTGCACAAAATTCCAGCCTCCTGAGCTCATAGGAGAGAGCTCAATATATAGATGAATTGAGAAAGGATGAGTCAGCTTGCAACTGATGTGTAGCTGCCTTATGTCCTCTCTCTCTTCAGTTAATCTTTAGTTGATCTTCAGTTCTTGAGTCCACTTGGTGAACCTTGCTTCCACTTGGAGAAACAAAGCCTCTGACTCATCACAAGGCGAAATCCCTGATCCAAGTGTCATTTTTGGAAGATTCCAGAGCAATGACTCAGTGTGCCACATGTCCAAACTCGCTCAACGCAGGTGGGCTTTGTTCTACCTGCTTTGCAACGCAGGTACACCATGGAGCAGTTGTGTTTCAGCGCAGAAGCCTAGTGGAGCACCTGCTTTGATTTCAGGATTGCTTGTTTTTTAGTGTTTTCAGGTGGAGAACTGATCTGAGAGCTGTTGGTTTGCTGACCTTGTTCCTCTAGGGGTAGGAACATCATGTTTAGGGAACTTTGGATCCCTTGGATTATTGACAATTCATGCTTGTTGCTGTAAGGCACAAAATTGTCTATAACACCGACCCCGTATCCCCTGATCCCAGGTAGAGTCAGTCTTTGAATGGCATCTGTTCTGTGTCATACATCAAAATATGTGTCCACATCTTCCAAATCACTAATGAATATTAACCATGCTCATTAATATTGAAGTTGACCCTTTTTTACCTATGTTTCAAGATTGTCGCAGGACATCAGTATCCTACCTGCGACGATGGCCCAGAGTGAACAAGAAATTTGTGACACTGTCGCAAGAGTACATCTGTTCTCAGTGATGGTTTGATTTTAGGGATCGTTACAAGTCATCAGTATCCTACTTGCGACGATAGCCCTGAATACACTGATGCCTCGTGATGTCATCTCTGAGTCTTAGTGTTTGACTTCCGATGACCTAGATATGTCGAATTAGTTCAAACAGAATGCTTCTAGGTGGTTCTGGAGTTGGTTGTTGGGTCAAGGAAGTTCACCTTTCCTCATTTGAGATGGTGGTTCCACCTTTTGAGTAACCTCCCATGAAGATAAGCTTTGTCTCCCTCATTTATGGAGACTCCTCCTCTTATAAAAGCATCCTCCATGACTATGATCAGTTAGTTTTTTGGTAGTGAGCAAATTAGCTAGTTCTTGGTGTTGTATTGATAGCTTACAGTGTGGATTGTTGATAGCCTAGCAATTGGTTGTGGATTGCTAGTGTGAAATGGTTTTGTAAGAAGGAGGCCTTGTTGTAATTGCCTTAGTCTCATGCTAGTAGTTTGGGTGAGAGAGAGAGTCATCAGTCTTTCTGGGAGACCTTTGAGAATGAATGCTTATGGAGACATACTGATTGGACCCTTCAAGGAAGCTTACGATGTCAAGGCGTGGTTGTAAGCTTTACTGTTGTTTATATTAATACAACCAATGGTTTTTTCCTATATCATGTATGACATGTATTTGATAGCTTATGGTTCCTTCACTCTATAAGTGCATAGTTCGTTATTGTGCTCTATTATGTGTTTCGTCGTTCTCTTATGTTGTTTCAAGTGAATCATTTATCAAGGAGAAGAAAACAATAGCTGAAGCGACATAACAAACACTGCATCAAACACTGATATAAGGTAGGATCCTTCAACAATAACTATTTAAGGAATTGGTTGTTGTCTTTGTCTTGCTGTGACTATACCCACTCTAGGGCTAGAGGGGTTGCCTCTGTCCACAAAGGGAACAATACCTGCATCACACTGACTCCATGCCCAATGGTGAAGGATACTAGTCTGCAAGTTCTCAACACCTTGCCAATAAGGCACTGTCCCTAGTAGGAGCAAATGTTGTCACTCACTACTTTATCAGGCATCAGTTGCTTGAAATGCCAAATAACAATGAAGTTTGATGTTAATTTTTGAGCCACAGAAGCTAACAGAGCTTAATCAGACCCTCTCCATTGCCTAGTTCATGGAAAGAGTTTTCCAACGGTATATGGAAGTCCAAAAATGGACTCTTGGTGCAGAAGTTAGAGGATGTTGAAGTTACCCTTGGGAAATTTGGAAAACAAAGAGAAAACACCAAAGGAGCAAGGAAAAATGTAATCAGAGGTACGAGGGAAAATCATAACCCTGGGCACAATAGGCCTGCAATCCCACAGTCTTGCAGTCCCACGATCCTGCATTCCTACAATATTACTATATCACAGTCTCGTGATACTGCTATATTGTAGTCCCGTGATCCCGCATCCCACAACATCAAAGTCCTACACACTCCAAAACCTTGCGTTATCGCTGATTTGTGATATAGTGGTAAATCATCGGGGAGGCTGGAAAATTGTTTACAAAGGAATTTCATGGAAAAACCAAGGGTGGACAGACCCCTTCTCTCTCCTCCACTTGGTGGTATAGATGTTGATGTGGAAGTACAAGTGGACACATGTCACATAATTTCGGTGTTTTTAGGGTTCAAATGGGGCAATTTTTGAGTGACACATGTCAAAACTCACAGGGTGACACATGGTAGTGATGACGTAACCCCAAGGATTGGTGATCAGCGATCGCACAAAGTGAAAATTCAGTTCCTTGCTGATATCCTCCCCAGCTGTGATTGCAATAAGAGAAACCCCCCCTGGATGCAATAATTTATTGAGGTGTATTACATAAGGGTTTCACGTCTGGGATATCGGTCGATGCGGTATAAAGAGTTAATGAAGGCTCCTGGATTTATAAATGGAAAAGGCCCCCAGACAGGTTTCCATAGGCCTTAGCGCCTGAGGGATAAGTGCTCAGTCAAGCCCCCGATCACATGAAGGAAGAAGTACAAAGGGGTTGAAAGTGTGAGGGGCTAAGGGACAAATCATAAAGCAGTTGGAACTCAACTGTTTCATTCATTTTCGCAATAAAAGCGGCACCTGAAATACTACTTTGCTACACTATAATACATATCCCCAGGCAGATCAAGGCACTGATTGCGTTCAACAAGAGGTTTAAGGCTGAAATGATAGAGTTGATGTTGGGTCCCTATAATACTAGTGATTACCCCATTACTATTGTAGTTATACCCTTATTTATATTGTTGTGCCCCTATTACCCCCATATTGTTATTTCTGTGCCCCATAGAATCCCTCTATTGTTATTTTTGTGGCTTTATATTATTACTGTTAGGTCGGCTGGATTATATTGTGACTCCTTAGACTCCTATATATAGAAAGGAGGTTTTATCATTTGTATCATCCAAGAATTGTTCATTCATGTAATGTAAAGGATGTTGCCCCCTCGAAGAGACTGAATTCTAAGGCGTTGATCTATCTTTTCTATCTTTTCTTGAGCTGGTTTCATAACATTTGGTATCAGAGCTTTGGATTCTAGGGTTTCGCTGCTCCAAACCGGTCATCGTTGCATTTTCGCTATAACTTTTCTTTTGTGATGTTTCAGAAGTCACAAAAAAAACCCATGTGAGAAGAATTGGTGCTGAACCTTGGGTCCGAATTTCAAAGTTTTTCGCGCGATATTTTTGGAGATATGATCTGAGGAAGTTGGCCTTTTTGCAGACTCCTGAATTACATTCAAAACAGGTGACCTGGGGAAAATCGTCATAACTCTCTCTCTGAGGATCGGATTGAAATTTCGTAAAAAATTACAGAAAGAGGACGGACTGTAGTTTCTTGTATGTGTGTTTCAGATTCAAAGGTTGAAACAGTGACTCGTGGCACGTCGTACAAGTTCGCTCTACTGAACCAGTCTAAAAGCAAGTCACTGTGGGAGATTTCACATAACTCTTCCTTGGAGAATCCAATTTGGCTCAAACTTGTGGCATTGGAAAGAGGATGCAGAAGGCTACTGCAAGTAGCAATTTTAGAACTGGATGATCTGAAATTACGGAGATACATCAGATTCAATATCAGGCTTCTATAAAGTGAAAAAAGGTGTGTAGTTTTTTTTTTAATTTTTGTGTAAGCTTGGTTTAACGGAAGTCAAAGGGCATAGTAAAGCATTATTATCAGTAATGGATTCCCTGAGGAAATAAAATGAAAACACCTAGTAAGTAACCTGAAAGCTCTAGCATGACTCATGAAGAAGAAGAAGAAATGCTACATGATATATCAAAATTACAAGAACAAGTGCAACAAATGTCACGCTCACAAAAGCTAACAGAAGCTAAGATAAGTGGCGTGGAATCTAAGATAAAGGGCATGGAAGCTAAGATGGATGATTCGAAGACAGTTTTGAAGAGAGACATGGCATATTTGAAGACAGATATGGAAGAATTGAAGAAGTTGCTACAAGAAAGGGTCACTAATGGTGAAAAGGTAGTAAAGGAAACTCATGATGAGAACAAAAGAAATGTTAATCATGATACCATAGACGCTAATGTTGGATCAAAGACTCACCATGTTCCAAAAATCGATATGAGGAAGTTTGATGGCAAGGATCCCGCCACATGGATATTACAGATGGAGCAATTCTTCGATCTCAATAATGTGCAAAACACACAAAAGGTACGTATGGCAACTTTATATTTGGAACCAAATCAGTTTGTATGGTATCAATGGCTTTGTTCTCGTAAACAATTTATCACTTGGGCAATTTTTACGGAAGAATTGATAGCACATTATGAGGATACAAAAAGCAACACTTTTTTTAGCCAATTGATAAGTCTCAAACAAAAGGGTTCAATAATGGAGCACATTGAGGAGTTCCAAAAATTGAACATAAGGGTAAAAGATATTCCAGAGGAGCATAGGATTGATGTGTTCATAGGGTCTTTAAAGGATAATATCCAACATGATGTGTGCCTTTGGGAACCTGATTCATTAGAGAAGGCATTCAGGTTAGCAAGAAAAATGGAAAGCAAAATTATGGCAACTAGGAAGCATACCATTCACAACTATAAAGATGGAAGTGTTGTTGCCCATAGTCTTCCACAACCTACAAGGTTGACACCACAACAATTGGAAGAAAAAAGAGCAAAAGGGCTTTGTTACAATTGTGATAGCAAATACACAAAAGGTCATAAGTGTGCTGAGAAGAAATTATTCTACATAGATTGTGAAGAGGAAGAAGAAAAGGAGCAAGAAAGGTCAAAAGAAGAGGATATATTCCAGGAACAAAGCCTAGATGAAGAACAAATAAATCCGACCATATCTTGTAATGCATTGGCGGGAATTACCACTCCTCAAACCATCAAGATAGAAGGACAAATCAAGAAGAAAAAGGTAATAGTGTTGATTGATTCAGGAAGCACCCACAATTTTATTCATTGTAGGGTAGCAAAAGAATTGAATTGCTTCCTATATCCAGCACCAGAGTGTCAAGTGATGATTGCAAATGGAGGAACAATAAATTGTTCTGGAAAGTGCCATAATATCAAGCTATCCATGGGAGAATATGTATTGACTAGCCCAATGCTTTCCATTCCAATGGGAGGTGCTGATGTTGTACTAGGAGTCCAATGGCTACAATCCTTGGGTACAATAGCTTTTAATTTTCAAGAACTTTTCATGAAATTTTCTGTGGAAGGAAAGGAAGTTGAATTAAGGGGTATTGCAGGGAAACCAGGAAAGATAATCAGCTCTAATGGCATGACAAAGCTTCTAAAAAAGGAGCAAAGAGGTGTAATTGCACAATTATGTTCGCTAGATGTTTCCACATTGGAATCATCTATTTCTCCAGATCTCCAAAAAGTCCTGGACAATCATTCCAAGGTATTTGAGACTCCCAAAGGTCTCCCACCTATGCGTGATCATGATCATGCTATTCATCTGATTCCAGGAAGTGTTCCTCCAAACATCAGGCCGTACAGATATCCATATGTCCAAAAAAGTGAAATTGAACGTATGGTTGCAGAAATGCTAGAGGCTGGTATAATTCAACCGAGTCAAAGTTCTTTCTCAGCTCCAGTAGTATTGGTGCACAAGAAGGATGGATCATGGCGCATGTGTCCAGATTATAGGGAGCTCAACAAGCTCACTATTAAAGATAAGTTCCCCATTCCTGTCATTGATGAATTACTGGATGAATTGCATGGATCAATTTACTTCACCAAGTTGGATCTTCGTTCGGGATATCATCAAATCAGAATGAAGATTGAAGACATTCCGAAAACGGCATTTAGAACTCATGAGGGTCATTATGAATTTTTGGTCATGCCTTTTGGCCTTACCAATGCACCTTCAACATTTCAAGGTTTGATGAATTCAATTTTCAAACCATTCCTTAGAAAATTTGTGTTAGTATTTTTTGATGATATACTAATCTACAGCAAGTCTTGGAAGGATCATGTTGAACATGTTGACAAGGTGCTACAACTATTGGAGGAGAAACAATTATATGCAAAAAGATCCAAATGTTTCTTTGGAGTCCAGGAGGTGGAATATTTGGGTCATATTGTATCTCATGAAGGAGTTAAGGTAGACCCTAGCAAAATTAAAGCCATTAAGGAATGGAAAATCCCCACATCCATAAAGCATCTGCGAGGATTTCTTGGGTTGACAGGGTATTATCGCAAGTTTGTTAAGAATTATGGGAGAATAGCAGCACCTCTAACAACATTATTGAAGAAAGATTCATTTTCATGGACTCCGGAAGCAACAAAGGCCTTTGAACATCTTAAAGAGGCAATGTGCCAAGCACCGGTCTTAGCTACACCGGACTTCACAAAAACCTTTATTGTGGAATGTGATGCTTCAGGAAATGGAATTGGTGCTGTTCTAATGCAAGATGAAAGACCCATTGCTTTTGAAAGTCGTCCAATCAAGGGAAAGTTTTTAAGCAAAGCTATTTATGAGAAGGAAATGTTGGCAATACTCCATGCACTTAAGAAATGGCGACCCTACCTAATGGGAAGACACTTCAAGGTAAAAACGGATCATGATAGCCTTAAATACTTTTTAGAACAAAGATTATCCTCTGAAGAGCAACAAAAGTGGGTCACAAAGATGTTGGGTTATGACTTTGAAATCATCTACAAAAAAGGGAAGCAAAATGTGGTGGCAGATGCACTCTCAAGAAAGGATGAGGATGTGGAAGCATTGTTGTGTGCCATTTCTATTATCCAACCAGATTGGATAAACGAAGCAAGGGAGGAATGGAAGAATGACGAAGAAGTGTGGGCACTTATTCGAAAGCTACAACAAGATTCCAGTACTTCTGATACATTTAGCTGGCAAAATGATTCGTTATGGTACAAAGATCGCTTATACCTCTGTAAGAATTCCCAGCTAAAACAAAAGATTCTTATGGAATTGCACACTTCTCCCTTAGGAGGGCACTCAGGATTTTTAAAAACTTACCACAGGGTTAAGAAGGAATTTTTTTGGGATGGCCTTAAATCAGATATTCAAAAGTTTGTGGCGGAATGTTTGGTTTGCCAACAAAATAAAGTTGAAACAATTAAGACACCGGGTCTATTACAACCTTTATCCATTCCAAGCCAACGTTGGGAGGAGGTTTCAATGGATTTTATCACAGGTTTACCCAAGTCTGAGGGAAAGAGTGTCATCATGGTGGTAGTTGACAGACTTACCAAGTATGCACACTTTTGTGCATTATCACATCCATTTAAAGCCAGTACAGTTTCTACTGCATTTATGGAAACAGTTCAAAAGCTACATGGAAACCCAAAGATTATTGTAAGTGACAGAGATCCCATTTTCACTGGAAATTTTTGGACAGAATTATTTTCTTGTCTTGGTACTCAGTTAGCTCATAGCTCATCTTATCATCCTCAATCTGATGGGCAAACTGAGATAGTAAACAAATGTTTGGAAGGATATCTTCGTTGCTTTGTATCTGATAAACAGACACAATGGGTCAAATGGTTGCCTCTGGCTGAATGGTGGTATAACACTTCCTTCCATACAGCAACAAAAATGACCCCATTTATGGCACTTTATGGGTATCAACCACCATCCATCACATCATATTTAAGAGAAAATTCTAAGGTTCAGGCAGTGGAACATCACATCGAACATCAACAACAAGTCCTCCAACTCTTAAAGGATAACCTCGTGTTGGCACAAAATAGAATGAAACAACAGGCAGATCAACATCGCAGTGAAAGAAGTTTTGATGTAGGTGATTGGGTATTCCTACGGCTACAACCATATAAGCAAATGTCCCTAAAGCAAGCTAAGAAGGATAATAAATTATCACCAAAGTATTATGGTCCGTACAAGGTGTTGCAAAAGATTGGTACTATGGCATACAAATTGGAGCTTCCTGCAGCTTCTCGATTGCACCCAGTTTTCCATGTTTCATGTTTAAAGAAGGTTATAGGCGACAAGCTCCCAGTTCAAACAATATTGCCAGAACTTGACGAGGAAGGAAAAATTATATTGGAACCGGAAGCAGTCACAGAAACAAGAACTCGACAGCTACGAAATCGATCAATTTCAGAGTATCTTATCAAGTGGAAGAACTTATCCGCTGAAGATTCCACATGGGAGGATGAGAATTTTATGCAGAAGTATCCAGAACTACTCAAGCGTTGAGGACAACACTTTTTTGAAGGAGAGGGGCATGTTGGGTCCCTATAATACTAGTGATTACCCCATTACTATTGTAGTTATACCCTTATTTATATTGTTGTGCCCCTATTACCCCCATATTGTTATTTCTGTGCCCCATAGAATCCCTCTATTGTTATTTTTGTGGCTTTATATTATTATTGTTAGGTCGGCTGGATTATATTGTGACTCCTTAGACTCCTATATATAGAAAGGAGGTTTTGTCATTTGTATCATCCAAGAATTGTTCATTTATGTAATGTAAAGGAGGTTGCCCCCTCGAAGAGGCTGAATTCTAAGGCGTTGATCTATCTTTTCTATCTTTTCTTGAGCTGGTTTCATAACAGTTGACCCCTAAAGCAACTTTAGCAGTGAATCATGGGGGACAAAGAATTCAAAATAGGTATGGGTGCATTCAAAGAAGGACTAGTCTACAATATGCCTCTAGAGTTAGCACCGAAAGCATTTAAAGGAGAATAGACAGCGAGCTACTTCAATAGCAGATAAATGCATCACATTAGGGACGTGGCTCGACCAAAGGCCTCCATAAGAACAACAGAGGGACACCTCCTCCTTCCTCTTTCCAACTTCCTTCTCTGTCCATTAATTTCTGTAAGATTCCAATAAATGCAGGAAATCCCTATTGTAATCACAATTTGAGCAACAAAGCTTCACCTTGATAAGACAGCCAGTTGATCTGACAGCTGAGACTCGACCCATGGATATTTTGTATTAAATCTTGTTTTATAATTGCTCCCCATCCTTTTATAAATAGGGGCAAGCAACACTATAATATATAGGGGGGCTTTTGGTTGGTTGGTTGGGCAGGTTGGCTGGTTCCAGAATTTCTCACTCGCTAGGTCTGAGTTCTGAGATACCATTTGTTCTACTTGTTGTATTCATGGAGGGGACTGAACTTATGATGGGATTAATGTATGGACTAGTTGTTTGGACCCTTTGGATTAATGAAACTCCCTGTTTATTCCAAACATAATGGATGTGCAACATGTTTTCTTGATAATATCATTTCACTTGTGTATTTCTTCCCCTGAAATAGTGTTAATGTAGTTGTTGGCTTCTTGTTGGTTCATGGATTTATCTTATTTGCTCAATAGTAAACAATACCTGTGCATATCAAAAATTTACCTCTGATATTCATTAGCATGCATTACCTGTATAATTACATATTTACTTGTGTTTGCGATTAGCTTACAATAGCTATGGTGGCTTAGATTTACTTTGGTTGTTAAGCAGCGAATGATACCAATATTAATATGTAGCCTGAAACCTTAATCAATGATCAGATATTTCTTCCATTTCACCCTCCTTTCTCTTCTATATTTCTGCTGGAATATTATTGCTAAGGATTTTGTTCATTTATAACCCTCTGTATATGTTTCCCTCCTTCTTTTCCTCCTCTCCACCACTACTCCAACTTCAGTTTTATAGTTGTCTCATTGTTGTGTGTCGACCATGAGGAGAAGACATTTCTCTTTTAAATTGTCTCAATATATCCCCTCATTTGAATCCTTGTATTGGCTTGAGTCCACCTTAATGAACTCTTATTGAACCAAGCCCCTCTTATTACCTTTTTACGTGACAGTTGGAGTGCTAATAACCCCTCATACATAATCTTTCATGTAGTCCTCTATTTAAGATGTCCTAGGAACTAGTCTACAATCAACCCAGAGGTTGTCTTAAGGGGGCATTATGTCTCTCCTACAACACTTGTGTTGTTGGTGCGATTTGAAGCAACAACAGACCCTATCTATGACACTAATAATGATGATATCGATAGGACCCTTGTCTTTCCTCACAATCATGGGTTGTAGTTGAGTCTCATGTGGACCCTTTCCTCAACCCTTCTTACATTATCACTAGAAATGACGAATCCTCCATCCCTCCTAAGTGTGATCATCATAGGCAACCTAATTTTTTATCTCCATCTCATCAGTCTCCCTTTCTTACTAATCATATCCTTATGGAGGCCATAAAGAAAATGACATAAATGGTAAGGATCATGATGGAAGTGATATGTCTAAGGTTTTCATCCATCAAAATTTTATGAGCCTAATTGTTTACATCTCTATCTTTTGGTTAGAGGAGAGGATCTCATGGACTAGATTACATCCCTTTGTTACCTCATCTCTCGTGATCATCCATGTATGGGAATTCTATTCCCCCCTCCTGCCTTGGTGACCATCCATATGATTATTTGTGTCCTTACTCCTAGATTTGCTACATAAGTAATCACTGGGGAAAATGTTTTTATAATGACCTAATGATGTCCTGTTTGCATTGGCTCAATGATTACTCATAGTGCTTCTACAATGTAATATGCATGTTAAGGTAGAATGCACTGCATGCTAATTTTCCTCATTAGAACTAACGTTATATGATATTATCATGTTAGATTAGCTGCATTTAGATTAATATGGAATTTGAACTTTTATTTAAATTTTATTTACTAGTTGATTTTTAGTGGCCTAATATAAGCATGTGTGATCATGAGATTCCACGAAAGATTGCTACTCCATGTGTTTGATTTGTGATATGTGTAGGTGACAGGTTTGTGTACCTAAGAGATTGTTGGAGTTCTCATGACCTCCTTATTCAAGTACATTTGTGTACTCTCCAGAGAGATCATGGAGATAGATGTTACTCACCACTTTGTGGGTGATATCCCTAGAAGAATTTTTTTTCTCTAAGATGGTCCTCAGCTGGCATCCAACAACCCCTTGCAGCTACTAGATAGCTCGATGTGCCATTTTCTCCACCACCCAAGCCAACCTTGTGGTCCCTCGCCCATATGTTATGATCACATGTTTGAAGGTAGACCTTCTAACCGCAAAGGTATGACTTTTCATTGGTTTTGTTGAGTAATTTTTCTTACTCATTATGGACACTTTTGGGTATGGATTGGTCGGGGAATTTAGTGGAAATAGTGAGCTAGGTTTGTACTCTTGTCCGCTCTTCCTAATTCATAGTTAGCCTTGTATCTTAGTCCCATGGGATCTATTTTACTAGCCATTAGATTTAGGATTAACACTACATGGGAAATCCTATTTTTTCTTGTGTGGTATTGCTTCCCGACACCATATACATCAATCCCCTCTACTCATTTTAACCCTATTCATCACTTTTCCAATCCAGGTCCACATGTGCCCACTAGGTTCACACAGGGTTAGACTCCCCATCCCCTTGTGCACACTTTGGGTTGGGCCTGGAACAATGCCCAGAGGTTTATGCAACTAAAAATAAAGGAAAACACATAATTTGGACATTTACAATAGGAAATGTACCACAAAATGCAAAATATGGCTGGGACATACAAATTTAGCACATGGGAAAAATCTAAACGTGAGCTCTACCCCTCATTCACGGCCATCACCCTGGTTCCTATGGGCCCTAAATGAGACCCCTCCACATTAAGGAACCCATTATTGTCCCAACCCCTAGCGAGAAATGAGCCGCCTCACCTTAAAAGGGGGTATCTACTATTATATTCTACACATCATGCTCTCATCCCCTAGAGCCTCGAGAAGTTATGAAGAAAAATCAATCAAAGGAAAAAGGCATATGAAGAAGTGTGGAAAAACAAAGGCCAAGGTAACTCATGTAACACAATTTCCTCCCTCCTACATTCATATACCCAAGTGTGGGAATCCCTTATCATAACTACCCTTTTACAATGACTTGTGGCTTGGTGCCTTCCCTTGGACTCCACTCGATCCCATCACTATATGACATGCCAATTACCCATTGATGCATGCACCATGGACATGTCACCCCCTTTAAAGACTGAAACCACCTAATAGGGTCCTTGGTTAATGCCCTTATTGAGCTTGGATACAACTATACATGCCATAGCCCACTATGAAAGGGCATGCCACCATGAATTTCCCACTTGATTCCATGATTTAAAAGATCTTTTACTTGATTTCTTTAGATCTGTTGTATTGGAGGGCAAGGGGATACATTGAATCTTATGCAGGATTATGGTTGGGTCTCCATTTTTGGGTTTGGTTTCCCTATACAGGGTCCAAACCCTCTATAGGGCCACATTGGCACTTGTAGGGTGCGTTTTGAGAGCCATGGACCTCCACCATAGCAAGTAATTCATGGATCCCCAACACCATTCAGAGATTGGTCGTGTTCCATCTTTTGGATGAGGATGATGCACTTGGATCACCATTCCCAACCTGCCACACACATGTACCTCAAAATTGGCAAATGTTCTAGGGTCCATATGAGGATGTGTCTCACTGCAGGAGACAAAGGGAAGGTTTATTTCATCATCCTAGTCCCTTACAGATGGTTTCCATGCATTATCGATCCACTTGGAGACCCATGAGGATGTCATTGTGCCCCCACACCCACTTGAAAGCACCACATGTGACTTGATTGGAAAACAAGGGGCCAACCCCATGTCCACTATGTTTTTAGCCTTTTCACTCAACTTGGCAGATTTGGATTCCATTAGGCCTCCTCTTTGGCTTAACGACTCATCATATTCATTATTTTTCCCTCTTTAGAGGCTATTCTTTGTATTATCGAGCTATATTGATGGGATTATCGCCAAGTCATGCCATTATTATGTATTATTTTATTATTTGGGGCTAAATAGGCTAATTAGGAAAATCGAATCCCTTTTAGAGTTGTATAAATATGAGAGAAGCTCATTATAACCTCTCAACATCACTTGGATTGGATTGGTATCTCTTGAGAGATTTTCATACTTTTCGCTTGGATAAAAATTTTGGAGTTTCTTGATGCGTTATGATGTTTGGACTTTCACTATTTTCTTTGGAGCTTCTTTCTAATGCAAAGTGGATGAATGGATATACTCTCTCTCTCTCATGTGAGTCAAATTTTTTATGCTATTATTCTTATCTTACTTTTAAAATGCATGTATATTGTCATCATTATTCTTGTATGGGTTAATGTAATGAAAATATTTTTGGGACCTCTGATAAGTGATTTAATGCATGCATTACTCTTTTAGGGATTGTGTGAATGTTCTTAGAGCCACCTCTTAGTATGAAAGACCTCGAAATTTCATCTCTTTGGCAAATTTTAAGTATAAATCCCTATTAACCTAGTTGCTTCCCTTGGAGAGGGTAGAAAAGATCAATTAGGGCTCCTTAGCTCATGAAAATTCTCAATCTATGTGTAGCTTGACTCTATTAAGCCCAAGCAATAAGGCACTAATCGTTGTATCCCTTTGGCCATCAAATTTACCTCTCTTTTCTTCACTTTTCCAAACTCTAGGCCTAACTCTAGAGGGTCACCTAGGTCATCAAGTGAAATATTTTGTAGCTATCCAAAAACCTTGAAAGTTGGTCCACAACTACATTGGGATATTTTGAATTTTCCCCAAAATTTGTGCACAGTCTGAAGGTGGAATCCCAAGATGTCACAAGCCCTAGCTCAAGGATCATATATCTCCCTAGGTTGATTTGGGTTAATGTCCTCATTTGGATCATTGCATTTAAATTTTAAAAGAAAAGTAGTCGTTTGATCCTATTCTCTTTCCTAATTAGGTCAAGCCCCTCTTTGTTTGATCAACTCCACACCGTTGACCTAGTTTGGGTCCACTTGGGTTCTCTATGGTCCCACAACTTTATAACTCAAATTCCACAAGGATTACATATAATCCATTTCTCCATAAGGATCCTTAATTCTAGGAAGCCCCTTGTCAAGGAATATCCTCGAAACCTAGGCTCAAGTGTCCTCTTATATCTTCCTAGAGAACCTATCACCTTGCTTCTCAAGAAACTAAGCTATTTAATTGAGTCTCTCTTGTGAATAGAATTTAATAATCACTCCTTATTTGATCACTAATTTATTCATCATTGTGATTCCTCCTCTACTAGGTCTCCTCCCATCGATGAAATTGCATAAAGAGCAGAGAGCCTTAGCTAAGGTGACAGTGTGCTATCGCTCCATTATTTCCCCTTGCCAAAGTAGTTTCTCCATAATATCCCCTCTTAGGGACCTTGCTAGTTTGAGCGGTAACAAGGGGCTTCCACAAATATTATGCCATTGAAATCCATGAAGTAATTGAATCTTAACATTACTTGTAGCTACAAGGAAGTTTGTGGGTTCAATTCTCAACCCATCGAAGTAGAGGGCCTCATAAAGGATCTTAAGGTTTAGTTATCTATGAATCCTGATATATCATTTCTTATGGATGTTGTGGTCATAGATATTCTCGATGTCTGTTATCAAGGAAATGGGGAGCCACTGTTGGTGGTCAACTTCAAATGGAATTATCATACATCACCTTTTTGCATTCAGATGGGGCTCTTTTCATTCTTTATAGAGAACTTGCTTACCCTACTCATGTCATCAAGCTTGGGCCAATCCCTTATTATAAGATGAACGAGAATGAGAAATCTTTTCCCATTCTTCCTTCACAAGAAGTCTGTATTCTTAAAAGACCAAATCACAAGATGAACAAGAAGTGGAACACTAAAAGAGAATACAAGGTTGGGGATGTAGTCTCGGTAGATAAAATCCATGTTCCTATCAAGATTCATGGAAAGGTCGGAGAAGATTACTATTACATTTCCAAACTTAACAACAGATTTTGGTCACAACTGGTCAAGTTGAGTTGTATCACCCCTTTCTTTCACACTTGACATTGTATCATATGCATGTTAGGGTAGGATGCATTGCATGCTGATTTTCTCATTAGAAATAACATCATTTGATATTATCATGATAGATTAGCTGAATTTAGATTAAAATTGCATTTAGAATAATTTTATAGGCTTATTGATTTTATGACCTAATATGAAGCATGGGTGATCATATGACACCACAAAAACATGTTTCCCCATGTGCTTGGTCTTTGATATGTGAAGGTAACAGGTGTGCGTCCCAAGATATTGCTAGTTTTCTCATGACCTCCTGTTCAAGTATGTTCATGGACTCTTCTGAAAGCTCATGTCCTAGTTGGAGTCAGATGTTACCCACCCCCTATGGGTAGTATTCATGGGAGAAAATTTTCTCCTAGATGGTCTTTAGCTGACAACCAACAACCCCTTGCAGCCACCAAATTGGTCGATGTGCTACTATCTCCACCACCTAAGACATATGTTATGATTGTGGTCCCTCTCCCATATGTTATGATTATATGTTTGAAGGTGGGCCTCCTGACCCCAAAGGTATGGATTTTCTTTGGTATAGTTGAGTAATTTTTCTTACTTATCATGGACATTTTTGGGCATGGATTTGTGTGGGGATTTGACAAAAAGAGTGGGCTAGGTATGTACCCTTTTATCCTCTACCCAATTTGGTGGTTAGCCTTGTATCCCAGTCTCATGGGATCTCCTTTACTGACTATTAGCTTTAGGGTTGGCACTACATGGGAAATCACAATTTTGTTTGCGTGGTCCCACTTCCCGACACCATATACATCACTTCCATCCACTCACTTTAACCCCATTCATAATTTTCCCATCAAGGTCCACATTTGTCCACTGGGTCCACAAAGGGTTAGCCTCCCCCTCCCCTTGCCCACACCTTGGATCAGGCCTCAAATGATGCCCCAGAGGTTGATGCAGCTAAAAATAAAAGAAAAAGCATAATTGGCAACTCTCAACAGGAAATGTATAACAAAATGCAAAAGATGGCCAAGACATATGTTGGAAATATTATGGGGGGGGGGGGGGGGTGGTTTGGGGGGGTTGAATCAATATTTCTTAGCGATTAGCACTTTAGTAATCTTTTTAGAGCATTAGTTAATATTCAATTATTATTATTATTGTTCAGTATGGGAAGTAAACAAAAATGCAAAAATAGAGACAATAGTCACAATATTTTTAGGTGGAAAACCCCCTCTTGGTAAAAAACCACCGAACACTTTTCCAATAATTTCTTTAATCTTCAGCCCCAACTAAAAAGAAAGCTACGAATTCCTAGAACCTAGAAAAGTATTTTTCTCTAGCTCCCATTGGAAGGACACCCCAATGCCTTGGTTTTATCAACAATCAGCTGAATGGATGCCTCAACACCCTAGTGAGCCATAGCTCTCCTTAACACCACCCTACCACCCTGAAGTGTTTACATGCCCCAATGTTAAATTAAGGTATGTTCCATGCTTAGAGAAATTTATTTCAAGTTTCATAGTTAGCTCAATATCTTTTCCAAATTAGCAATCACATCGGCATAATAGTAAATTGTAGATAGAAAATAAACATAAATCGTAGAAGACAAGCCAAGAAAAGAGGACATAAGATGTGACGCTAACCAGGGACAAGCACCAATGTGGGGAAACCCTTGATCAATTCTTCTTATATGTTCTTCAATAGTTTAGTAGATATAGAGAGAGATAGTACATATACAATAGAAGTCAACACTTTGACTTATCTAAATAAGAGCATAGATTATCTCTAAGAAGATGATACATGAGGTAGTTGAACTCAATTGAAGACATGATGCTTCAACTGATTCTCCAAGGTGACTCCATCACCCATCATAGTGTTGCACCTCGTCATCATGTTTCACCTCACTGTGATGCACCATGTTGCACCCATCATCACTATGATGGACCTCATTACCATTCTATACGCATCATACTGTTGCACCTTCCTATATTGCAACATCTTGTTGTACCTTATCATCTTGCTGCACTCACCAGTGCTACCTCATCTTGTACCTCACTGTGCCCATCATTCTACATCTCATTGTAGAATTTAATATCACTGTACTGCTCTTTGTAAGTGCTTCACATAACAAGATACACTTCGCTTTGTTACGATGCCCATCATTATGCAACAACATTCCACATCATGATGCACCTTATCACAATGTTGTCACATCTCATTGCTACACCATGATTGCTTGTTGTCCCAAGTATCATGTCCTTTCTGTACCACTTACGATGCTACTGTCCCAATTTGCTTGCAGCACCATGCTGGTCGGGATAGTGTATTGGAAATGTAGGAAGAAAGGTCACCTAAAGAAAGACTGCAAGTCTCGGAAGGGAAAAGAAGGAGACGCGCAACAAGAAAAAATCATGAAGCGAATGTAAAAGGTGATGTGTTGCAAGATGCTTTGATTCTTTCATTAGAAAATATTATTGATGCCTGGGTGGTATATTTAGGGTTTTCATTCCATGCCACACCTGATAGGAAACATTTTCATGATTATGTTCAAGGAGATTTTAGACAGGTTCAATTTGGTGATGATAAACCATGTAAAATCATTGTAATGGGTACAGTTTTCATAAACAACAGAATGGAAATCAATGGCTATTGAAGGAGGTAAGGAATTTTCCATATCTGAAGAAAAGTCTAATTTCAACAGGGTAGTTGGGAGGTGAAGGTTGTATAACTACTTTTACAAATAAAACTTGGAAGGTCACTAAAGGATCCCTGGTAATAGCAAAAGGAGAAAAGGTTGGTACATTGTATTTATGCAATGGTATTTCTAATTCTGTTAATTCTTTAACCTCTACAGGAGTAGATACGACATTGTGGCATCATAGGCTTGGGCACATGAGTGATAAGAGGATGCAGATTCTTCACTCAAGAAATTTGTTGCCAGGTTTGAAGCATGTTGATTTAAAATTCTTTGAAAATTGTGTTTATGGAAAACAGAAGAGAGTTAGATTCCTCAGAGTTGGGAAAGAAAAGAAGAGCGAAAAATTAGAGCTTGTGCATATAGATGTATTGGGACCTGCTCAGGTATCATCTCTCGATGGATCTCATTATTATGTTACTTTTATTGATGATGCAACTAGAAAAACCTGGATTTATTGTATTCGAAATCACTCTGATGTATTTGATACTTTCAAGAAATGGAAAGATTTGGTTGAAAATGAGACAGGAAAAAGCTTGAAGTGTCTCAGATCAGACAATGGAAGTGAATATTGTAGCGAAGAGTTTGATAGGTACTATTCAAAGAATGGAATTCGCAGAGAGAAGACAATTCTAGGAACACCACAAGAAAATGGCATGTCAGAAAGGATCAACAAGACAATCATGGAGCGTGCAAGGTGCATGAGATTGCATGCAAGATTGCCTTTACAATTTTGGGCAGATGCTATAGATACTTATTGGGTGCGAGATCTTGCAAGGGAAGTTTTGGGACTTAGAGCCCATATTTTGATCCAATTTTGTAATTCCAATGTAAAGTCTCTACATTTTGTGGGTGTAGAGTGCGTAGTTGTTAAAGAGTCGTAGGGTTGTCCACCCTTATTTTGATAATGTAATGTCAACTGTAGAATATCTACCCATGGTCCACAGACCATGGGATTGCATAAATAGAGCAAAGCTCTAAGTAGTTAAAACAATTAATCAGTCTAAGGAATAATGATGTATGCGATATAGCTCTGAATTGTAAGTCTAAGTTTGGATCGTAGCATAGTTAGAGGCTCTGCAACTCAGTGTGAATAGGGCTAGTAGTCCGTAGCTGAGTGCGCAGACCCCTGCAGCTGAATGCGTAGGGTGATTCAAGTCTGTAATTATCTAGAAATATTAATAAAGAGAATTTTCTATCAATTCTGTGTCTTTATTTCTTGTTTTTTGCATCTGTTTTTTTCCCTTGGAAAAATCCGTAATATTTCATTAATATGAAAAATTACATATGTAGATGCCTTTCGCATATGCCATAGTCTCTGTACATCTGTACATTTTACAAAAATTTCTAGATTTTGCTGTTCGGTTATACCACGCAGGGTATTACTGTTAGAGTTGTTTATAAAATTATAGCCTTTTCGGCATCCATCAGTCTGTTACAAAAAAGAGCTATCAAAATAATGCTGCTGCCATATTCCTGTATGTTCTTTTTAAGTAGAATGAAGACCCGCTGTAGGGTATCCCGGGTCTATATAAGGGCGATGATAAAAATTTTGTTCCTGCTGGTCCAGAATCTCAGTGATCTCCCAAACGCCTTGGTCCATCAGCGCGGCCTCCTTGGATAGTTTATCAGCATCTTTGTTATGTTCCCTGTAGATGTGAGAAATAGTAATATTGTTAAATGCCGCTTTGAGCTCAAGAACTTCATTTAGTATGATGCTGAGTGTGTGCGAATGACATGTGGAAATGTCATTGAACCAATTTATGATAATTTGTGAATCCCCAAATATGTTGATGCTAGTGCAGTGATGGCTTAATGAAAAATGAAGTAGATGGCGCAAAGTGATAAGCTCAGCATAATTATTTGATCCATCCCCCAATCCCGCTTTTATTTTGTAGAGATGTTGATCTGTTATGTGTAAAATGAAACCGCCCCCACAGCTTTGCACATTTGCGGCTCCGTCAAAAAATGCCCAAGGAGTACTCTTATCAATGATAGGGGGAGGATTTGGCCGCCAGATTTTTGGGGGAGGTGGGTCCAGGAGCTCTCTAAACGCAGAGATGATACCAGCCTCGAATAAAGGCCAGTGAATGATCTTGTCTTCAAAGATCATTCGGTTCCTAGCTTTCCATATGGACCAATTTACAATAATGGGCAGATTTACAATCTTCGAACCTTTATGTCTTTTATCCCATTCAATCCAGGCGTTGATGAGATCAGTTCCATTCCAATCATCGGAATAGTGTGTGAAGTTCTTTATATTTTTCCAAATGCTTTGGACGGTACTGCATCTCAAGAATAGATGCTCTGTAGATTCAGAGGCGGCTTTGCACAGAACGCATCTCGACGGTCCATAATGAGCTCTGCGCATTAGATGTTCTCCCGTGGGGATTTTGTTCCTCAAGATGCACCAGGTAAAGAGCTTTGAATGTGGCGAAGCTGAAAGTTTCCATATATTCTGCCACCAACTATCTAAAACTTCTGGTTTCTTCTGATCAATAAGCTAGATATAGCCTTCCTTAGGTGTGTAAATCCCACTTTCGGCCTGGTGCCAAACAAGTTCATCTGACCCCTCAATGATTCTGATGTGGGATTCCATCAGGGCTGCACAATATTCTCGCCAAGCTGTGTGCCATCTCTATGGGAGATTTAGTTGGATAACAGATTTCCAAGCCTGGTGGAATATGTCTGAGTGTTCTTGATCTGCAATCTGTGCAATCACTTTTATATCATGTGTTGTAAGGTATTCCATCAGTTCTTGAGGGAGAAGATGTCTCCCACCACTGCCACTCCAAGGGTCTAGTCCGATACGAGCTCTGTTTCCACTCTTGATACGCCAAACCAAATTGTTCCTAATGAGCGGCAGAGAGTGTAGAAGAGCCTTCCAAATAGAGGATATGCCAGTTTTGCTCCATGATGGGAGTCTGACCCATTCCATTATGTTGAGAGGCCAGATATATTTGTGGTAGGTGATATAGGTCCATAAGCTTTGAGTTGTCAGCAACGCCCAACCCATTTTAGCTGCCAGAGCATTTGCAAAGGTGGGAAGCTCCTTTAACCCCCAACCGCCCCACTTCTTTGGCAAGGCTATCTTATTCCAACCAATCCAGGCGAAGGTGTGCTTGTCTTGATTACCTGCCCATAAGTATCTATTGCATAGTTGCTGTAGCTTTGACAAGATATTCCGAGGGATCCAGGCGAGCGCCATCCAGAAGATCGGCGTTGCTTCCAAGACTGATTTGATCAAGGTTAATCTTCCAGCCCTGGAGAGATATCTATAGCTCCAGCAAGATAACCTTTTTTCTTGTTTCTTGCATCTGTTATATTGGGTATTAACTTCAATTCTAATGCTTATATGATGCACGAATGTGTATAATCATATTGGTTGAGTAAACGCAAGTAAGAATATCTGTTTATGCGAAGATAACTAAGGTCTGTTAAGAATATAAGTAAGACACTTAGTGTAGTTTGGGAAATAGCGTAGTTCACTTCCATAGTAGTGCGAAAGCATCTTAACCACTGGTTAGGGCTGCGTGAAGGCTGCTTGTAACACTTCGCGAAGTTACTGAAGGGTGGAATAGAGCGCAAAGCAACTTGCATGAAGGCAGGTATAGTTGGAATAAATGGACATGACAACCATCCCAAGGGTGCAGAAAATTGGTTCCAACATCCCCCCATACTACTTCGGATGAGACTTTAGTTTGGGCTCCACAGGCTGACGCTGAAAGGGCCAGTAGTGTAGGGATTTGTTTGGCTAAATAACTATGATCTAGGGTTAGGCCCCCATAAGCCAACAAATGGTTCTATTGCCGGGACTGGAATCTACATAAGAGACGTGGGATGTCGTATTATTGGAATCCAACTAAGAAAGAAATCGAAGGCTAGTTCGACAGAAGAGTTCACAATTTCACTGCGTAGGAGAACAAAAACCTGCAACTATCAAAAGAAGAGTGGCTAGACAACTACCTATATACAGAGATCCATGAAATCATTTTCGTGTCCTTCCCTACTGAGCTATACGAGTGGATCACGAAGCTAGCAGATAGCCAAGGAAGGTGGAAGCTTGACGTTCCTATTATGTGGACCCCAGAGCTAGTGTCAAGGTTGGAATCATTGGAGGATAAGATCATGCGCGCCGTCGATCATTGGCTCGATTGCATTATAGGAGGATTTGTTATTGAGTTCACAGTTGACACCTAAGTCAGCTACAGCGAGGTAGAGCGACGCTTTCTCAAAGTACCGCAAGGTAAGTATGTAAAGTATTTGAATACTTGGATGAAAAAGTTGTTGTGTGAAAAGAGGGTTATGTAGTTACCTTAATATTCGGAGCTATGCAAAGCAGAAAGGGTTATAGGAATGAAGGAAATAAGGGTCCAGAAAATAGCCCCTTGATTTCACCTCCACGAGGGGACGACGAAGAGCTCATGAAGGTTTCTCTACGAAGTGTTATTCATATGATAAGACAAAGAATTTCGTGAATCCCACCCGCACCCACACCACCACCAACTTCACTGCCATCACCTCCAGCTTCACCTGTACCAAATCCACCACCACCACGATTCAATATGGAAAACACAGTGAAGTTTCTTGTGTTCAAAGGTTTGGGAAATGAGGATTCAGACCAATTCTAGTTCGTTGTAAGGGCTGTATGGGAAGTGCAAGGTGTTACAAATGACCATATAAAGAAAGCAACGCTGGTTAGCACCCTGCAGGATTGCGCGCTGACCTGGTATATTAAGTACTCCAATGATAACCCGAATGCGAGTGTCATGCGGAAAGAGTCGATAGTGCGGACACAAATCAACCTCCCTAGGAGCCTAAGACTCTCTAGTGACAAACAAGACAAACAAGAGCAATCCTTCTCTAAACATGCATTTACTATATAAGAAATCAAGTGTTTAGATCCTACCTGTAGTCCAACGCTGTTGTAGCAGTCCAGCCTCGCTGATCCAGATGAGCTCCTCCTTCACTTTGAAACCTGCATTCACTAACAATTAAATGATTAAATAGCACTTGATAATCTCATAGAATAAAACATATTTAACACATAGACCAAGGAGTACATGAAACAACTCATAAATAACAAGTTATTGAGAAGAATGGACTCATTTGCATTAATAGGAAACAAAAGGAACAATTACAACTTGAGCCTTGGTGTTGTGCAAGTCCCTCCCAGGGTCCATCAAGAGTTCTCCTTTACTTTGACAAAGCTCACCCACTTCCAAAATAGAACAAGCAAAGATGACAATCTCTCCTCACAAGCTTCTAAATGGGAGTCCTAATTCCTGCAACATCGACCCTTAGAAATGTTTAGCTTTCAATCTCCCCTCCTTCTGGCCCAATGCCTGTATTTATAGTGCTCAAGAGGAAGTTAATCAGGTCCACCATCAATGGGATAATCCCCTCTTTGGATGGGATAGCTCCTCTCTTGATGGGATAAGTTCCTCTTTGGTAGGGATACATGAACCATCTGGAGGCGCTCAATACACGTCGAACAACCTTCTAGAATGCTCTAGAAATGACCACAAGTAACTTTTTAAAGATGAAACTTGCGCATTTTGACCTTTACAGGGGGACGCACCTGCCCCTTTACATACAGAGCGTACAAGTACGCAGCTTTTGTGAACATTGGGTGCGTACCCGCAGGTAAGGTTGAGAGAACCTGCGTACCCAGAGATAAATACATTTATAAAGACTTTCTCTCTTTTTGGAGTTTGACATGGAGAGCAGAGGCATAAGACTTGCCTAAGAGGATAGCATGACTGTTGATAGAGCCATACTAACTGTAAATAGTCATGGTGACATTTTTTAGTGTAACAGATTGCCCCCTAAAGTGCGAAGCCTGTAGTAGATTAGGGTTTTGTATTATCTAGGAAGGGTGAAGCGCTTTATCATTTCAAGGATTATCTCGTGGAGAGCCTGGTCAGAACCTGCAATTTTCAACACAAAATACATGTATAAGATTATATCATTGCTGAGGTAGGCATTCCCATACTCAGATCAAAACTTTAACTAACAGACTAACTACTCTGATACAGGAATGATCTTGCAGTACATCATAATCATAGACTTTTGTAGACACAGTATGGGCGCAGCCATCTGTTTATGATTAGTCTACTTAATAATGAATACAAAACTCCTCGCAGCCTGGATGGTGGAAACTAGATCCAGGGTCTTCATTTCTACTTCCCGAATTGGTACGATTCTAGCCATGCGAATAAATGAGTTGATGTCGAACATGGTAGAAACCACTTGATTACCAGTCGATGATGTAAACTGTTAACAAGTGTGAGAGAGACCACCAGTAATGTCAATGGTTCTCAAAGTACCCAGTACAATCCATGAGATGTGAATGAATGAGTTGATGTCGAACATTTCACGGAATCCTTCGATCGAAAGTCAATGATGTAAACTGACGTCAAAGGCGAGAAACCTGCCATTGATGCATGCAGACTTCAAGGTACTGACGATTTCTAAGTCATCTCTCTAGATAATGTGCTGATGTCGATAGAAAGTGACCCGTTGCAGGCAAGCCCACAACACGAAATCATTGTTCAAGTTGAAGAAATGTTGCTGTAAGGACTGACTCAGGGATGGTCAAATGGATGACAAGTATTTTGCAGATGAAAGTTTTGCTTGCAGACCTCTTGAACACATAACGACACAACAGATGGCTTGGTGATAAACGACTCAAAGTTAATCCCCGGAACTCGGCTGAAGACTTTCAATGTGGTTTGATCAACTGTGAGGTAAAGGATTTCCCAACCCAGGTGAATGAAAAGTGTCGTGTTTAAGAGTGGTAATAAGGTTTCTTCTGAGACAAAGGATAACAAATAGGCTCATTCTTCTCTCTTTTCCCCCACCATTTCTGGCAAGTACCTCTTTATTTTTAACAAGCTTGAGGAGGATAACATATGCTTGATTATAAGCTCATCCTTCGGATGAGTCCAACCTAGTTTTGATTCGAACCCTAGGAAGGAGTGGTTCGTTCCTGTTTGTAATTGAACAGGTCCTTTACTGTGAAATTTTAACGAGCCCAGTATAGGAGAAACTCGGCGTTTTTCAATTTTAGAGAGTCTGAAAAACTTAAGAAGACTCCAGGTTGAACTTTTTCGTAAATTTGTGTCCCCCAAGCCCGAAAAAGTATAAAATAATACCTGGGAGAACCGCTTGATCTTGCGACCAAGGAGTACTTTCATAATTAGTGCCACTGACCTGAAAAGTAAAAAGCGATCAAGGACACGTCGTTTTATTTCCAGTATCGAGTTTGAAACGACAAAAACCCGGCAATCTTTTCCTGTTTTTACGGTCAGAAAAGGGCTATAAGGGGACCGTCTTTTAATTCCGTTTTAACGAGTGTAAAAGAAACGCTCGGCAATCTTTTCATATTTTAGGAGTCAGAAAAGGGCTTAAAGATGACTCTGATATTTTGGTTCGTGAAAAATGACAATTTTCCCCCTAAATCCCTTTGTCCTGCACAAAAACGACACATTACTCATACCTGTTTAAGATAGGCAAAAATACATTGAAAAATATCCTTCCATGGTGAAAAATAAACAAACCTAGCATTCATTCATCCAAAAAACCTATAAAAAGACTTTTTACCATGTCATTTTTACCATTTTACTGTTGAGGTTGAGAAAAGGGCTTTTGGCAAGAAACTTCCCATGGTCATTGCGGAGAATCCGACCGTCAGAATCGAACGCCGTCTCTTCCAGGTATTTCACAACATCCTCCTCTTCAATTTCATCCGATTAAAATTTTGTTTTAGGTTTTAGTTTTGGTTTTTGGGGGGTTTTAGGTTTTAAAAAACGCTCTGCGGGGTACGCAGGTGCCCTAAGGGTGACCTGCGTCCCCCGACCTTTTCCTATACAGGAAAAAGGTCGGGGTACGCAGCCCACCTTCAGGCCAGCTGCGTCCTGACGCTCTGTGTCCTAAACGCGGGGTGCGTCCCCCGCGAAAGGCGGAATTTGAAACCCCAAACCCCAAAAATAACCATTTGAATTTTCCCAAATTAATTCTAATCTTTATTTCTTGGTGTGTAGGGCACTCACCATGTTGGATTGGAGAGAAAGAGAGCACGAGGACGTTGATTTAGCCGCAATCAATCATCAACCTTCCATTGATGCCCTAAAAGCATGCGGACTATATAAATACTGGGCCATACCTGGCATGAGGGCTCAGGTGAGATTCTTGGAATGGCTGGTTGAGAGATGGAACATTCATGAGCAATGTTTTTACATCGGAGGGCACCAGCTCGAGATAGAGCCCTCTGACATATACTTTCTCACTGGCTTGCCAAATAGGGGCGAGCAACTCAATCTAGCCGGGACTAGGCCGGGTGGCCAATCCCTTGCTAGTCTCCGGGCAGATTGGTGCATACCCAATCAAAACCATGCGAAAGGCGTAGAAATCAAATACATCTCTCGGCGTGAACTCAAGGTTATAGCTTTCACGGTTACCAGAATTTGCGGTGCAGCCGCTTTACATATTGCCACCGGGTCCCAAATGCGGATGGCGATTGACTGTTTCCGAGGCACCATCTTCAACTGGTGCGATGCTGTGTCGGCCAATATGAAGGCCCAACTGACTAGGGCAAAGAACGGACAACTGAAGACCTTTGGATATGGGCCTCTAGTTGTGAGCTTTGCCTTAGAGAGAGTTCCGATGCTGATCCCTCAGCATCTCACTGTTGATATCTTGGGTCCTCGGGAGCCAAAGCTGATACGATGGGTTACGGTGATGGCCCGGCATCCTGACGAGGGCGCAGCAGTTGTTCGATTCCCTGCTAGTTATTTTCACTGGTTAGAGGACCAGGTTTTTGCGATCCAGGACTTTCCGTATGCCGGAGTAGATTTTCGAGGTGATCCGGACATGGTTCTTCCACCGGGAGAACAATGGGATGACAGAGGTACTTTATTTTTCACAAGTTTTAAGTTATCTATTTTTTTTTGTTTTTTATATCGTCTCAAAACTGACAGCACAAATTTTCAAAATGCAGATGTAGGTCCACGGCGTCCAGCCAACCTCCGGGCTTTTGAGAGGAGAGTACCAGCTGTACCAGCACCCGCCCCACAGGATGCGGCCGCAGAGGCCTTAGTCGAGCTGGAACGGGATCTAGAGCGTCTGACGGCGGATATACCAGAGACCACCATAGATGACATTCCTATTCGACTTCAGCGCTATGTGGTTGCAGTCCCAGGACCTATCAGAGGGTTCCTGTGTAGGGTAGCGTGGGCAGTGGTCTCGTATAGAGAGCACCACCAGTGATTGGCTAGTCACTTTGTAGACACATATGTCATTTTTGTTTTTTGTACTTATCATTTTGCCGATCATAAGGTGTTTTTCAACCTATGATCGAAGACGATGTATATTTTTTGACACACTCCTATCTATATATATATATCATTATTACCGGCTTATCTTGTTTAACATATGTGATGAAATGTTTTTAAATTTACTTGCATGATTATCGCAAATGTCTGTCCAACATTCGAGAAGCAATTGCATCTGCTAATGTATTTAAAGACCTTGGAATATGCTGATATTCAATGTAATCAAATTCACGTTCCAAGAGACGCACTCTCAAAAACAACCTTAATAACACAGGATTTCTAATGGCATAAACTCTATTAAGCTGTAATACAACGAGTTCAGAATCTAACCTCACTATCAAACGTCGAATTCCAAATGAAATAGATTCAGACAATAATTCAACCACTGCACTGTATTCTGCAATGTTGTTCGTCGTTTGACCGAGGCTTACCCCATGCATAGAAACTAACTCGTCAGAGGGCGAATAGATAACCCAAGCTGCGGAAGAGATATTCCGTGTACTACGACAAGCACCATCAGCAAATCCAATGTATGTTTGGAGAGGCGTCGACATCTGCAATATCAAGAGTAAAACCAAGATAAGCCAGAATAACGACGAAAAACACACTCTCTAAGCTAAGCACACTATCTAAACTAACAAACATACTAGCTAGAAAGAAAACCTAACCTAACTAAAAATTCTCCATACCCACCATTTAAGCATAATACCTCTTTAGGTAAAGTCCATTTCTGGGTTTACCCAAAGAGTCCCCATCAAAATCTACCAGCTCATAGGCCCCTTTTGCTAGCTTTCGCTTTACAATGTAGGGTCCATGCCACATAGGAACGAATTTTCCAGCACCTAGCTTATCGTTAGCTTGATCATATAATAGCACTAGGTCTCCCTCCGAAAAACTTCGAGGGGTCACATTTCTATCATACTGAGCTTTCATTCGCTTTGCGTGAGTCTCGATTGCCAATGCAGCGTCACGTCGAGTCTCATCTAATTGAGCTAAGTATAATAAACGTTTCTCCTCTTCGGAAGTAGCTGGGAGTAATTCGACAGCCATTTGAAGTGATGGGATTTCGCATTCAATGGGTAACACAGCTTCCAAGCCATAAACTAGCTGGAAAGGAGTGAACCCTGTTGAAGTTTTCACTGAAGTTCGGTATGCCCATAGCGCTGAAAATAACATGTTGTGCCAATTCGACCGATGAATACCAATGGTTCGTCGGATCATGATAACCAGAACTTTGTTGATAGACTCAACCAAACCGTTGGCTTGCGGATAATAAGGAGTAGAGCTATCGTGGCGCAAACCAAGCTGGCTTGTAAGCTCAGTCATCATGATGTTTCGAAAATGGCTCCCATGGTCAGTGATGATTGCTTGTGGGACACCAAACCTAGTTATAATATGATTGAATACGAAAACTGCAGCTGTTTTGCCGCTTGCGTCGAATGTAGGCATCGCCTCGGCCCATTTAGTAAAATAATCAACCGCGAGGATGATATACGCATGCCCCCCGGCCGAGTGAGGGTTACAAGTAATAAAATCGATACCCCATTTGGCGAATGGACCAACGACAATTATAGGGTGGAGAGGAGCAGGTGGTGCGCGCATCTTGCGATCAAACACTTGACAGTTGTGGCATTTCTGGACTGCAATGATACAATCTTTAAACATGGACGGCCAGAAATAGCCAGCGCGCAACACCTTCTGAGCTGTGGCATACCCAGACATATGACCGCCACATGCTCCAGAGTGACAATCATTCAAAACCCTCTCAGCCTCTTCGTGAGTTAAACAACGTCGAAAAACTAAGTCTGCCCCCTGGCGATAAAGTGTATCTCCAATAATCTTGTATTGCTGGGATTGAAACCAAATTTTTCGACGTTCTGACTTTGAAGCTTCAGGCCGAAAGGTTTGGGTTTGGAGATAGATGATTATATCCCCGTACCACGGATCTAAAGTACTGATAAGAAACAAAGATTCGTCCGCAATGGACTCCTCTGCCACAGTCTCTGTGTCAGCACGCGGGAAATCACACATCAATTCCGCAAAAACTAAGGATTTCTTAGACTTGGACTTCTCAAACTCCAAGTCGAACTCTTGCAGGATAACGATCCATTTAGAGTACTTGCCCCCTAGCAGTTGTTTTGTCAAAATATAAATCATAGGGTTGCAATCCGAAATAACTGTAGTTTTACGGAGAAGAATGTAGTGACGAAAACGCTGGACAGCTTGAACGGCTGCCAGGGCCAATTTCTCCACATGCGAATATTTTAGCTCAGTGGGGTTTAACGTCCTACTAAGATAATATATCACATGTTCCATTCCGAATTCATCTTCTTGAACTAACACCATTCCAATAGTGGAATGCGAAGCTGCGAGGTATAAGAAGTAGTCCTGGTTGTAGTTGGGAGGATGCAACAACGGTGCATGGGTCAACGCGTGTTTAAGTGCATCAAAAGATTGTTGGGCAATCTCGTCCCAAAAGAATTGAGCGTTCTGTTTCAACAACCGTGTAAAACCTTTAGTGACCTCGGCGTAGTTTGGAATGAATCGGCGTAAAAAGTTTGCTTTCCCTTGCAAACTTTGGAGTTGGCGCAAACTCGAAGGAGGAGGCAATTTGATGATAGCTTCGACCTTCGAGGGATCGACGCGAATGCCGGCTTTTGAAACAACAAATCCCAGCAATCGACCCGCTTCTATACAGAAAACACACTTGTGGGGATTCAACCGAATACGATAATGCCTACACCTCATAAAGATTGCTCGTAAGTGGACAAGGTGATCAGCTCGATGTAAAGAATGAGCAGGCAAATCATCGAGGTACGGTTGCACAATGTGCTTGATGTCATGAAATGCGTAAGACATCGCCCGTTGAAAAGTGGCTCCGGCATTCTTAAGCCCAAAAGGTAATTTGAAGTAAGCAAATGTCCCCCATGGACAAATGAATGCCGTTTTTGGTTGATCGGCAGGTAGAATATTGATTTGATTATAGCCCGAAAAACCATCCATAAAGGAAAACATTTCACTTCCGGCACAATCATCAATTATTTGATCGATATAAGGCGTTGGATAGTTGTCTTTTGGACAAGCTCGATTTATATCCCTATAATCGATACAGATTCTTATTGTTCCTTGTTTCTTGTTAACCGGAACAATATTCGATACCCAATCCGTTAACGGGATCGGATAAATGAAACCTGCTTTCAACAGCTTCTCGACTTCTGCTTTAATCGCAGCCGCTTTCCGAGGGTGAATCTGACGCAACCGTTGCCGGACGGGTTTAGCGTCCGGGTAGGTCTTTATTTCATGAACAACAATGGCAGGGTCGATTCCTGGCATTTCCTCGTAAGACCAGGCAAACACATCGCGGAATTCTTGGAATAGGGCCTTGTAAGTTTGGATTTCATCTTCTGTACATGAGGCACCTATATGAATGTTTTCCTCAATTCCGGGCTTCACTGAAATGTCAATGGGAATAGTGCGAGAAATATTCCCTAAATTCAACTCTGAATCAGGATGTTTCGTTGGATTCTGAGCGTCTTTGACATATTCAGCGGTAAAGATAGATGAAAAATCATTTTCAAAACATCATCCTCAGGTAAAAACGAAGATCTATGATGAAGATCTTCCCATGGTAGATCGTCTACACTTAGGATTTCGCGAAGTTGCTCGTCAGATGACACGACTTCGGGAAACGCTATCCGTTCTAAGGTTGATGTGAAAAGTGACTCTTCACTGACCACATTCATTTGGTCGATTTGGGTTGAACGCGAGTCGGTAAAAGACATGACGGCTTCATAAGCAATTTCATATGGACTCAAAGGCATAGCATCACCGAATGAGTCTATCTCAGATTCAGATGGGACAATCCAAGGATCATCGTAAATAATGTTGTCTGATGTAATCATATGAATTGATGCAAATGAAGGGTCTGCGTTGATTGGAGGGAAAGGAAAAGTTCCCAGTAAACCGGAATCTTTAACTAAACCTACGCCAACGTCCCTATAAGGGATTGTCGTCTTACCGACATGCTGGATACTCTCTGAAGAGGCTGGGTCGGATGAAAAGTATGTCAGCTGATCAATTGTCACGATCTTACCGTTATGTGGAAACTTTATTACTCTGAAGACCGATGAAACGACCGCTGTCATAGCATATGACCAACTTCGACCCAAAAGAAGGTTGTAGTCTAGAGGGGCATCAACCACCTCCACATCCAGACTAACGGTTTTACCTTCTACCCCTATAGGCAATTCCTGTAGAATACCAAACGGACAGAACCCACGGCCATCAAAGGCCTTAAGGATGGTCGGGGATTGGTTCAGCGAAGGAGAACCAAGCGATCTCCAACATTGAATCGACATAATACACGTGGAAGCTCCCTCATCAATTACAGTCCGATGAATAGGCCTGTTTTTGACTATCACTGGAATTTGGAAAGCCATTTGATGGGGTAGACGCGGTGTACTATTTTCTAGATCGAAGATTATCAGATTCGGGTCCTGAACATCAACAGCTCCGATAGCCGACAAAAGTAATTTTCGTTGTGCTGGGCATGATTGCAGCACTTCTAAAGCCGACATTGCTGAGGGTGAAACAGCTAAGTCCTCAACAATGTTGTAATTCTGGGCCGCTCTCGCATGTGGATTGAAAGCAGACCTTCGAAGTACACCCTTGGCGGGCGGTTTGATTACTAAGTCCGGGTTAGGTTTTTCGATCTGTAGTGGATCGGAACCAGGAGCTGAGGTTGATGGATTAGAATGAGAAGATTCTGCTTCCTTACCATCAACAGGATTCTTACTACCATAATCTTGCGATCGAGTCGCAATCCTCACATGAGACATCATCAAAATGGGTTCTTCACTGGCAGTCGAGGAAGAACCTATCATCTTACTCTCCTGCTTTGGAAATGGATCTTTCAACACAGCAGGAGTGGGAGAACCTTTGACTATTTTCACAACCTCGGCCTGATGAGGGCAATCTCTTGTAAAATGATCCTCTTCACAAATAAGACAAGGATATCGAGGTTTGCGCTTTTCGTCATTGGTTTCCGACTTTTCTGTTTTCTCCTTCGGAGCCTTGTCTGCTTTAGCCTTCTTCTTCCCTTTCTTCTTTCCACCATTTTTTGATTTGGCCGTAGATGACTCTACAGCGTGAATATCGGCGGAAAGTTCAGGAGAAGACTCTCCTGTCGGGGAATCAGGCAGGGTGATTATAGGAGTAGTAGAACTCTTGGAAGACTTCTTCTTACTCTTTGTGTTCACCGTACCAATCATACCATCAGCGGCATGAGATCCCGAAGGAGCAGCAGCGATTTGATTCGATTTTGGAAGATCTGGGATCTTCTCGTGTAACGTACCTGACTGAGTATAAACTAAGTCAAGGTACTGCGCCTGAGCAATGACTTGCTCCTCAGTAACTACTCCGGCCTTAGCTACATCTTCAGTAATCTTCGGTAATAATGATTTAACAAACCATTCAGCTAAGATTTGGTCCGGAATAAAAACTTTCACTAACCTTCTTCGACGTCTCCACTCATGAATGTGATCAGAAATATACGTGGACGTCGATTGTTTTAGTGAAGTTAATAACTCCGTGCCGTTATCGTATCTGACCGGCAACTGAAAGTGAGTTAAGAACGAGGTAGCTAACTGGCTAAAATTGTAAAAAGAGGCCCGTGGTAACTCAATGTACCACTTGGCCGCGAGACCAATGAGTGTACGCTGGAAAAGACGTAAGCGGATCGAATCATCCGAGATAGAATTTGAAGCACACCAGAGGTGGTAAGTCATCACATGATTGGACGATCCTCTCCAGGCTTACCTTCGAACTTGGGTATATCACTGGGCAACTTATTTGGCATTGGCGGCCAGAACTGAAGATATTGAATTGGATCATTCGTTAGGCGCGTCAAATCTGGTAAATCCAAAGTTGCGATAAATGGTAATTGCCGGTTAGGATCTCTAAAACTCTGGGTCACAAGACCAGTCCCAGGAGGAGGATATCCAGGATAACTAGGAACAGGAATCGCATTAGGGATATTATATCCTCCTGGAAAACCAGGATTAACCGGACCATACTGGGGTTGTTGAGGTTGTTGATAAGTGTACCCAGGATACGGTTGATACTGGTAAACCGGCTGTTGGACAGCTTGCCCTTGTTGGTACTGTCCCTGGTACGGTTGTTGAACAAATTGAGGTTGAGTAGTGACAACCGTACTTATACCAGGCTGACCTATAGGCATCTGGACCGTGGTTTGAATCGTAGATCCAAACAACGGTAAAGATGTCTGAGGAGTGGTTGCAGAGACAGTAGAAACCGGAGCTGTCGATACTCCAGAAGTAAGTGCGGCAGATGTAGCGGTAGTTGCAGCAGCCGTTTGAGATGGAGTACTAGGTGCAATTGGCGGCTGAGTAACTACCGAAGTTACAGAAGTTTGAACATTTGACTGACAGGTTGCGGTTGCTGGGGTGAACCAGAAACTACGGGTTGTCCAGCTTGAGGTAACAACTGTATACTTGGCTGCAACACCTGTTGACCTTGGGATGGATCCCACACTATCATTCCGGGGTATTGACCCATAACAGGTTGAGGATACTGAGATCCGTAACCAGGTTGAGGGTAAGGTTGATAATTGAAAGGTACATTTCTCGGACCTTGAACATAAGACTGACCCTGAGGTGGTTGATAACCTTGACTCGAGTATTGACCTTGAGGTTGATAACCTTGGGGTAAATACTGATACTGGGGTTCACCTTGACCTTGAGGTTGATACCCTTGAGGTTGATATTGATACTGAGGTTGACCCTGGGGTACATATTGAGGCTGGGGTTGACCTTGAGGCATGTATTGTACCATAGGTACATACTGGCCTTGAGGTTGCCCCCCAGACACAATTTGTGTACCTTGAGGTTGCCCCCCAGGCGTTAATTGAGGCTGCCCCCCAGGCAGTAATTGGCCACCTTGAGGTTGAGAAACAGGAATTGATCCTGACATCATGTAAATGTCCCTACACCCAACGGTCTATTACCATTGTTTCCAGCTAATAACCCATGATCGACGGGTTGAGGAGATGCCCCCGCAAAGGTACCAGAAAGTGACTGATACCCGGTGGGAACAGAAGGACCGCCATGTAAGAAAGATTCAGGAGTTTGAGTAAACACGGACGACTGACCAGACATATTTACAGGAGTATAAATACCTCCAGGTGGAAAAGGAGTGCGAGGTGGAGAAAAACTTAACCCTGAGTTGTCTAAATAGTTAGTTAACGAAAGGTACCAAGTAGTACTTCTAGGAGGACTGTAAAAGATAGATTCACGCTCCCTTAGATCAATAGTAAGTTGATCTTCAAGGTTAGAGACGCCTATTTCTTCCTCTGGAGCAAGTTCTTCAATAGCAATCAAACCAGTAGGAAGATTTTTGGTGATAACTCGTTCTATTCTTGGTGAATCTGGAACACTAGAAGTCGGAGTAACAGGCTCAGATATTTCAGGTTCTTCGCCTATATCACTAGTAGACGAAAAACTACCAGCAAGCTCAGAAACTGTAACAGCTTCGGGATTATAACCTGTCTCTAGACTTTGGTAATCTGGATGGGCTACCAAGGAAGATTCTCCTTCTTCAGGTGATCCTACTCTACTGCCACTAGGAGGAGTTACAATGACCTTCAATCCTTCGTACTGCCCCGGGACGTCTTCAGGAGGTCCACCCCGTGATCTACAGAGTTTCCTCAACAAATTAGTTCCGGTAACAATCTCAGGTGACTTGCCCCGAAGTCTATGGGACTGTCTCGGTAATTCCACCACAGCTAAAAACTTTTAACTACTACACACGAAAACAAAGTAAAATCTCAAATCAAACCACCTAAAGTCACTAAAGAACCAAACAAATTTGAATCACACGCCTAAAGAATCTAGGGCGTCAAACCAAGCACAAACAGTAGCCTTCCAAACCGAAAACGCTAGTTGGAGATGAAACCCAACATCGCCAGATTCAGTACAGAAGTGGCGGGTGGAACAGTTACCCCGGCAACCTGCTTAATGAATAGACCGGCACAAGTTCCTCCACTTTAACTGTCTCGAGTGAAGTGAACCCCCCGGAAAATCCAAGTGAGTCTAGCCGACGTCTGCTCCAGGTACAGTGGGATCTTCCCTCCACCGTCACCTCGGTAGAATCCTAAAGATAATGGTCACTAAGGTTACCAACCGCAACAAATGCACCTGGGGAACAGTCTACACTCCGACAACATGCAAGGGCAGAGTATCAAGCTCAATCCCCTTGCCGGTTCCTTGACAATAATCCAAGGTTTACCGAAAAGTGACCCCTGGCTCCTCGACAATGGTTAATCCGAGGTTTACCGTTTGTAATACGTGCGTGTCTGGCGTCGTTCCCAACGAGGGAGGATTGATCCCCTCACTGGTTCGGACATGAGCTCGTGCTTCTCCTTTAAGAGGAGCTTTCCCAGAGTACAAATGAGACAATTGGATTTATTCTATCACAAGATAAGCTACTTGTTTGGTTTTGTTGTCTTGGAGAGTTAATTACTCTCCTACTCCAAGACACTAGCCTGATCTAAATTGGTGTTTCAGAGCCCTAGTAAATAAAAGTTACTACGTTGATTTTACTTTAAGCGTTAATTTTATGGTTTTTCTTAAAGACAAAAGGTAGCGGAAATGAAACCAATGGTGTGTAGACTCGACTCAAACCACTACAAAGATGCACCTAAGATGATTTACGCTACTTTTCTCTTTCGATGAAATTCCTAACTAAGAGAGTTGGAAAATGCAAATTTTTATAGAAAACAACTTTCTTAGTAAAGACAATCAAAGAAACAATTCTCTTTATCTTTCCAAGCATACAAACATGACCACTCCTTACGTGCACGAAAAATTATTTTTCTTTCAAAATGCCTCAAAGCTACTTGAAACAAAACTTTTCAAAGGAGATGTTTTTGTATTTTCTCTTATTTAATAAAGCATATAAATCTATTGTAACGAAAATCAATCTCAAAATCTATAAAATCTATGAAAACTTGACTCACAAGCAAATCAAAAAGAAATTTACTCTAAGCAAACCTAACGAGGCAAAAGCCTACAAGGATGATTCTAGGTTGTTTTACTTGACCACAATCAAGTCAAGGACCAGCTATTGCAAAATCAAAAGACCAGTCAAAACAAAACTCAAATCTTTTTTGTTCTTTTTGTAAAATGGAATTCAATACTTAATCAACAAGCACTTCGAAATTTTCCAAAGAGACCACTCAAGGGTGAGCTGCTCTCACAGGTAGACTTTATGACAGGTCCGACTTCTAAGAAGGCTGACAAAACCAGAGAGATCTAAGGCTTGACAACTTCTACCGCCAAAGTCACTACAGGACCTACTCAAAAATCAAACCCTAGGGCTTAAACTTCTATGAAATCCACTAAAACACTCAATGCTATCGAAACAAGTTCAGGTGAAGATCTTTGACAAGAGACTAATGGATCTGGGCAGTAAAATCTAAGAAAAAGCAAAATCTAAGAGGAAAAATGCAAAAGATGGAAATTTCTTAATTTTTAGCAGGGGACGCAGGCAACTGGTTAAGCCAGGTGCGGGCCCGCTCTGTGCACACAGCAACAGTGCGTACAAGTATGCACTGTGCAATACTCAGAGGGTGCGTCCTACTGAAAAAACCAAGAAAAACTAAATTCAATCTAACCCTAAGCTAACCCACCCAAAAACAAAGTTACAGAGCCAAAAACCAGAAAATAAATGACTTTTCTCAGATCAAAGTTGCATACAAAGGAAAAGACTTTCACATCAATGGATTCCCCAGTGGAGTCGCCATTTTGTCATGCGGAAAGAGTCGATAGTGCGGACACAAATCAACCTCCCTAGAAGCCTAAGACTCTCTAGTGACAAACAAGACAAACAAGAGCAATCCTTCTCTAAACATGCATTTACTATATAAGAAATCAAGTGTTTAGATCCTACCTGTAGTCCAACGCTGTTGTGGCAGTCCAGCCTCGCTGATCCGGATGAGCTCCTCCTTCACTTTGAAACCTGCGTTCACTAACAATCAAATGATTAAATAGCACTTGATAATCTCATAGAATAAAACATATTTAACACATAGACCAAGGAGTACATGAAACAACTCATAAATAACAAGTTATTGAGAAGAATGGACTCATTTGCATTAATAGGAAACAAAAGGAACAATTACAACCTGAGCCTTGGTGTTGTGCAAGTCCCTCCCAGGGTCCATCAAGAGTTCTCCTTTACTTTGACAAAGCTCACCCACTTCCAAAATAGAACAAGCAAAGATGACAATCTCTCCTCACAAGCTTCTAAATGGGAGTCCTAATTCCTGCAGCATCGATCCTTAGAAATGTTTAGCTTTCAACCTCCCCTCCTTCTGGCCCAATGCCTGTATTTATAGTGCTCAAGAGGAAGTTAATCAGGTCCACCATCAATGGGATAATCCCCTCTTTGGATGGGATAGCTCCTCTCTTGATGGGATAAGTTCCTCTTTGGTAGGGATACATGAACCATCTGGAGGTGCTCAATACACGTCAAACAACCTTCTAGAATGCTCTAGAAATGACCACAAGTAACTTTTTAAAGATGAAACTTGCGCATTTTGACCTTTACAGGGGGACGCACCTGCCCCTTTACATACAGAGCATACAAGTACGCAGCTTTTGTGAACATTGGGTGCGTACCCGCAGGTAAGGTTGAGAGAACCTGCGTACCCAGAGATAAATACATTTATAAAGACTTTCTCTCTTTTTTGGAGTTTGACATGGAGAGCAGAGGCATAAGACTTGCCTAAGAGGATAGCATGACTGTTGATAGAGCCATACTAACTGTAAATAGTCATGGTGACATTTTTTAGTGTAACAGCGAGGGACACAGATATCCAAATAGCGCTAAATAGAGAATTTAGTAAGCCTATGTCTGAGGCATAGTCGATTGTGGGATTCAAAGAGATTACGATGCTACCAAGTGAGACTTCCTAGGAACAAGATCAAAGGTTAAAATGTATGATCTGTGAAGCCAATATGAATCTAACAGATGGACAACATCTCAAGTGGTTTGTAGCTTCGCTACTATCACACCTAAGGAGTGCACTATTGCAGTAGAAGATAACAACTCAGGCAAAGGATTTGGAGATTCCCATGAGGCTTCATGAGACCCCGATGCAAGATCCTAACCTAGGAGTTCAGCAGATCCATGTACAACTGAAAAATTTGTTCCTTGAGATGCAGAGTCTGAAATAGGATAGGATAGTTTCACTAGAAGTACACGCAGAAGTGTGGTGCGTAAAATGCAAGAGCCAAGGTCATGACAAAGACCACTGCCCAATCTCTAAAAATTACCTCGCAGGAGGACGACCGATGTATTTAAGGCCGAAAGCGCAAGCAGGACCTAGCGCAGCACCTGCTTTGTGGTGTGCTATTTGTCAGATAGCAAGAAAACATTCCACAGACAACTGCCACTTGTTACAGAAGTATACGCAAAATTCGCAACAGTTGTTCTACAACTTTTGTAGGTCGGTGGGACATGATGAGTGTACTTGCAAGAGCTATGAATGTTGGGTTGTGTTATATTCTTTCCACAACTATCCCACGTAGTTAATTGGGGGTTAGAGAGGGGGAGGTCACAAGGGGTTTGAGGTGTACCCGTAACCCCACTTTATGGGGTCCAAGGCAGCGCCCCATAAAATTTTGGTTTTGGAACCTATGTTAGGATGGGCGGACCCACTTATGGTTTTATGCATGATTTTCGCACATGTTTTTTGGACGCGATGGTTTTTGGTCCATGGTATTGGATGCTTCGGCATGTATAAATATGTATTGTAACATTGAAAGGAACATAATGAAAAATCAGTCTGGTAGTCCTGGTTTTGGGATCCAAGGGAAAATATCTGTGTATATGAGTTTTATGTGTTATGCTCTCGCATTGTTTATTTTCTGTTTTAGAATTCGTATGCAGGTAATTTTCTATATGAGGTTGAAACTTACAATGAATTGATGATGGACAGAACGCCCACCTACAAAGTTTAGGCAGAAACACGACCCCTTGATCAGAATGCAGGGATGGCGCGGACAGGATTTCAGGGGCGTAGATGAGGCCAAGGTGGAGGAGGACCTAGTAGAGATTGTAAACAGTTGATTTTCTACAATTGCGGAGGGCCAGGACACTATGCCCATGATTGCACGAACCCAACGCGCCCATTGTGCAAGTATTGCACATTTTTTGATCATGAGACAAAAGATTTTCCTATGTTGATAGCGAGGATACATGACAAAGGAGCCCGACCTCCTCCCTCGACTCAAAACCTACAAATGATGAGGCTTGAGCCGTGCAAGGAAGATCTAAACATAAACACAGTGCTCTGAAGTGGAATCGCGACAGGAGATGAAAAAGGAAAATAGCCAGAAGATAGTACATGCGTTCTCAAAGCCCCCGTGAAAGAGGCTGAGCTAGATTTGGAGCGCACTCGGGAAACCTTCATGGAAGCTAAGAAGAGCTTTGTTGATGCCTCCACTTTAGGAAGCAAAGATAAATCGGAGACAGAAATGGACCCATCCATGCTCACAACTTTCCTGGAAATGTATATGAAGTTACTGTGCGACAGTAAGGCTGTGAAAGGATTATAGGAGCTCATCAACAGATGTGCTAGGACCCCGCCATGTGAATCACACATATTCTGTAAAATCAAAAAACATAAGACAAGGACAAGACGTGAAATGAGACACACCACGCAGGTCAGAGAATATGAGATGGATCAAGTCATTCTGGATTTGAGATCAGATGCGAATGTTCTACTGAAATAGACATGGGAGCGAATGGGGCGACCTACGCTACAATGGTCTCTAATTCAGCTAAGGATGGAAAATCAACAGAAAATAATACCCATGGGGTGATTGTAGGGAATAACTGTGGATATTGAGGGGGCGAGCACACTAGAAGATTTTGAAGTAATAGAGATTTTTGATGATAGTAATCCCTACCCCGTGCACTTGGGAATTGACTAGGATACTGACATGAATGGGGTAATTAATTTAAAGAAGCAGAAAATGATATTTGAGAAGAAGTCACTGTGCATAATTATACCCCTGGACCCTGCTGAAGGATCATGCTATATGGAGCTGGTCCGCGACTATGAAAGTGATGCTGATTTGGACTATATCTATAAGATAACAATGCAAGACCAAGACTGGGTGAATCCCACTGCGGATGGACAGATTACATGCGAGTGCAAGAGCTCCTATATGATGATGAGGTCGTTGCGCTACGTGTCGATAGAAGTAAGAGATCTGCCTATCTATGATGGTCTAAATGAAGTCGATACCTTCTTGGATGCATTTGAAAGGGAGGTGCCAGAAAAGAAATGCTTCCAGGCCTTGGACTAGGTACTGCACGCTATTCCCACGAGATGGTGGAGTACGCACAAAGGGAGTTTTGACGATTGGCGCGAATGGAGGAGAATGATGAGAGTATGATTTGGGAAACCTAAGATGCGACTGACAGACAAGTATGATGGGCAAGAGGATCCACACATGCATATGGCCAAATGGATGCATGCTTATGGAGAAAAGCCACAAACTGAGTGGGTTCACCTATTCTGTCATACCCTGGATGTTATTCCAATGAATTGTTATGTAGAAATAGATCTCCACCATGGGACTGGAGAATGGGATATCCTACGTGAATGGTTCATGGTGACATTTAGTTTTGAGGATGGGTTTGACGGTATTAAGGAAGCGCTACAAGAAGTAAAATCACTCATCTTTAGGATCCCCTAGAATCCTTTAGACCTGACACAGCCTGAATGGGCTACTCCACTGAGTTGCGCACTGGAATGTTATAATGTAACAGTTGAAGAAGAGGATGAAGATCTGTGGAAAATTAACATTCCAGAGATGGAAGGCCACCGTGAGGTTCAAGGACCACAGATTGAGAACCCTAATATAACTACGTCAGTGAAGACTAAGCAGGTGAATATTGGTACAGATGCAGAACCCAAATTTGTGAATATCGTAGACTACTGGGATGACGCAACAGTGGATAAGGTCGCTAAGTTACTATGCGAGTATCAAGCCTTATTCCTGACCAAGTTTACAGATTTGAAAGGAATAATCGAAGATTTAGGATTGATGAAGATCACATTAAAGCCTGATGCGAAGCCAGTTAAGCAGAGGCTTTACCACTTAAATCTAAAATACAAGGATAAGGTCTGCGTAAAACTAGACAAAATGCTCGCGGCAGGCATCATTGAGCCTATGGAAGAACTGACTGGGTAAGCCCAATGGTGGTGCAAGAGAAGAAGTAGAAGGACAAGATAAGGATATGCATGGATCTCAAAAAATTAAATGATGCTTGTGTGCATGATCCATTCCCAACTCCGTTCACGGATGAAGTGTTGGACAATGTAGGTGGTCAGGAAGCATATTCTTTCACTGATGGATTCTCAGGGTACCACCAAATTAAAATCACGCCAGAGGATAGGAGCAAGACAACCTTCATGATTGGGGTTGATTTCAATATATTATCATGTCATTTGTATTGAAGAATGCGCTGACCATTTTCGCGTGTGGTTGTTGCGGCATTTAACGAATATATTCATAAGTTCTTGGAGGTATATTTTGATGACTAGATTGTATTTGGGTTGGTTAAGTGCCATGTAGTGAGCTTGTGCTTGATGCTAGATACCTACCGAAGATACCAAATCATGCTCAACCTCAAGAAGTGTGTGTTTCTCATTCCTTTTGGGAACCTATTGGGGCACGTGGTTTGTCAACAAGGGCTGATGGTAGACCCAAAATCGTGGTGATTCTGAACTTGAAAGTGCCAAGAAGTGTGAAACAGTTGTGCGCTACTCTGGGACATACGGGATATTACAGCAAGTTTATCAAAGGCTATGCCCAGATGACCGCGCTAATGGAAAAATTGTTGAAGAAGGATGTCATGTCTTGATGGAACGATGAATGTAAGAAAAGCCTGGATATATTGAAAGAAAAAATGGTTACTTCGCCAATTCTTATCTTCCCGAACTGGAAGAAATAGTGTCATGTCCATGTTGACTCATCATGTATAGCACTAGAGGAAGTACTAACACAAGATGGTGGAGAAGGCTTGGATCATCCTATCGCATTTGTAAGTTGCAGATTATCTAAAGTAGAGAAGAACTATTCCACCACTGAGCGTGAGGGACTGGCTATGGTGTATGCGCTCCAGAAGTATCGACACTACTTGCTATGAGGCCACTTTAAAATGTATACAGATCACTCTACGCTTAAATACCTGGTCAATAAGCCTATGTTGGGGGGTCGCATCTGCAGATGGCTTTTATTGTTCCAGGAATACAATTTTGAAGTTATTGTGAAGCCTGGACAATTGAATGTGGGAATAGATCACCTGTCGCGCATCGAGATAGGGGAGGAACCTACTAGTTTGGAGGAAGGATTACCTGATGCGCAGCTCTTTGCTGTGTGCGTAGTGGATGGAAATTTTGAAGATATAATACATTTTCTAACAATTGGAACTATGCTGGAAGGATACTCTGTCAAGCAAAAGAAGGAATTAATGGTGTGTGCGGCAGAGTTCTCTATCATTGTTGGGCATCTATACAAGATGTGGATGATGAAATACTACGAAGGTATGTACCTAAATTTGAATGAAGCAGCATCCTTGGGGATGCTCATGGGGGCCCTGAGGGAGGACATTATGCAGGAAGAGCAACCGCGCAGAAGATTCTACGCGTAGGGTTGTGGTGGCCAACCCTTCATCAGGATTCAAGAGCATATGGCAAGGCATGTGATGTATGTCAAAGAATAGGTAAGCCATCATGAAGGGATGAAATTCCTTTGAATCCACAAATGACATTGAAACCTTTCGAAAAGTGGGAAATAGATTTTGTAGGCCCTATTCAGCCTCAAGGAAAGACAGGCGTGAGGTATATTATCACAGCGACGGAGTAACTGACTCATTGGGTAGAAGCGCAGCTGATGAAGGATTGCACAGGCACAACTACCACGAAGTTTCTGTTTGAACATGTACTGACACGATTTGGATGTCCGAAGATCTTGATGAGTGATCATGGTACACACTTCTTGAACGAGACAATCAACGCGCTGACAGAAGAGTTTCAGGTGTATCATTAGAAGAGCACACCGTATCACCCATAGGCTAATGGGACAGTAGAAGCATTCAACAAAGTAATGGAAACCGCGCTGGCCAAGGTATGCAATGTGTAGTGAAGTGATTGGGATCTACGCATACCTGCAATATTATGGGCTTATCGAATGACATGCAGGAAGTTGACGGGATATACACCTTTTAGGATTGTCTATGGAGTGGAAGCTGTAATGACTATGGAATACATCGTACCTAATCTATTCATAGCAACGCTCACAGCTATAATGAATCACGGAGCCCTGGAGGAGAGACTCGCGTAGTTGGATGAGCTCAAAGAAGAACAATTTTGGGTGGATTTCACCAGCAGGTCCAAAAGCAACGCGAAAAGGCATGGCACGATCGACATATTAAGCTACGCACCTTTAAGGTGAATGATTTCGTGTTGTTGTATGATAGTAAGTTTGATAAATTCCCAAGGAAACTTAGAATGCACTTGTTAGGGCCGTATGTTACTAAGGAGATTACCGATGGTGGCGCGGTGCAGTTGGTAAAGTTAAATGGAGAACCCTTCCCAAGAAAAGTGAATGGCAGTCATTTGAAGCCACACACAGGTGACCCGACCATCTGACTAGCTGACAAAAGTATACTCTTAGCACTCTAGGCAGCTGAAAGGAGGCGCGGGACTATAAACTACTATGCCCAGGAGCTGCGCGATATCAGGACTATGTGCAATAGCAAAGTGTCACAAGGTCCGCGACAATGCAAGGACAGCTGCACTGGCATGCGGGTCGGCCAGAAAGTGATTGTTAAAGTCACTATTCATGATTTGATGCTTGGTTTGAGGCCAAATGGAGTGGACGACAGGCATTTAATGCAAACTTTATGGTCTAGATTCTTGAAAATATGCCGCCAATCTAGCATTAATGGACCGAATATGGGGGGAACGGTCGAATTCAAATTCAAAAGGTGCTATAAATTGCAAGTGGCTATCCAACAAACAACACTTGGCAATTTGAGAACTGAGTTGTTGTGCGCTCAAGTATTCATGAACCGAGACTTATTTGATATTCTGAAAGTGAATCCTTTCCTTAAGTAGCTACTAGAGACACTAAGAGAACTATGGAATAACATTATTTTAGCTCCCAAAGAAGCCATGGACACAAGATTAGTGATAGTCGAGCAAACCATGCAGGAAATTACGGAAGTGGAAGCCCCAGAAAGCATCGGAAGAATCGTTGAGGTCCATAAATCACCACACACGTCGAGACCTAAAAAGGATAAGCAGGTCATGATACCAGTGCGCGTCTCGCCCAGAAATCCACTAAGTACCAAGCTCAGATTGGAGGAAAAGGGGAAGGCCATTAATTTGGAGGCCGATGAGGAGGAAGAGTTTGAGGAAATCCTGGTGGAGGAGGAGGATATAGAGATGGAAGTCGAAACCCAAGGTGCGACCTTATCATCAGGCTGCCAAAATATGTTGGTCTACAAAAGGGTAAAGCTAAGGTGCCCAAGGATATAGATGAGAGCGAGAGCTCTCTGCAAACTCCGCTACCCCTAGACGATATTGTGTTTGAGGGAATGCACTTGGGACACGTTCCCGTATTGAAATTTGAAGATTGGGACCTCGCAGACCACGAGAAGTTCCCGTATTTAGCGACTGTGAAGCTATTGTGCCAAAAGATGAACGTGCTAGCTGGAATGATTGAATTGGAGCCACCCAAATGGCTTAGAGGTGTAAAGAAAGTAGGGTTGCTAAACCTGCTCTACGTGCTGCATTACCACTGCGCCCCAGTGACCATTTTCGTCATCAGGCAGATACTCTGCTTCGTGCATGATGGGTGCTTGTGGCTGTAGGAGCCCATCCCCATCACAGACCATCTAATTCACTGGATTACATGGCTACCTTGCACAGTGGAGGACCCAACAAACATTTCAGAAGGAAAAATTGACAACTTGGCCATCGCAGAGGTAATGAAAAAAAAGTTTAAGTTAGAGAAGAAGAAGCAAGGGTATGCCATCTTCAAAATCAACAACCCTGCAGTCAAGGTCACAACACAGATATTGGTAGGGAATGTGATGCAGAAATTCCACGTGGATGAGGTGCCCACACTAGTGGTTTCACTAGCGGTGCAATGCGCAGAAGGTGTCCAGTTCAACTAGGAAAACTATCTATGCGGTGAGTTCCTTGCGAACTGTCGCGAGGCACAAGAGCAGGGAAAAACATTTCATTACGCATGGCTCCTGTTGTTGATAGTACCGGTGGCATGGGATTTTCCGAAAGATATCCAATTCCCATTGATCGCACAGGACCTTCCAGAGGTAGCGAAGTACGCTTCGCTGTGGGCAACCAGGGATGCACAGAGGATCAGGGAGAGAAAGATATTTTGGGTGCTAATGGAAATAAACATCAGGATGGGGATCAATCGCAAGCCATGGTTATCACCCACAGTCTACCACAGCCTATAGAGCTTCACGGAGTTCAAATCAGACTTCCACCATGTCTTCAGCAGGGCGTGGAAGGACCCATGAAGACGTGGCATGAGTTACCATATTTGGCGACTAATGATGTGATATTTGCAGTCCTTGAGTCTTGGCCGCCAGAGTGGAACACTCCAGCTAGCTCCGCGGTGGAATCAGAGAAGTCTGTCGCATAGCAAAAGAAGAAAGAGACAAAACTGCGAATGGAACAACTGGCAGAAAAGCGCAGGAAAGAAGAAGCAGTGGCTAAGGCCCTGGCAGTGTGCGATGCTGCGCAATTAGCGGAGCAACAAAAAGCAGCAGAGGAAGAGTGCAAAGGATAGAAGTCACCTTCACCTAAACTAGAGATCAATATAGAACAAGGTGGTATGGACCCACAGACGACATTCACCCAGCTAAAATGCCCATGACCATGAGAACGGTAGGGCCACGAAAAAAATGAAGGCCTTAAAGACATGTTTCGACCCTATCACCCTTGCTGAAGGGGACTTACATGATATCAATGAAATGGTGAGGGATGTCACCGCAGAGGCCCTCCAACAGTTTGAGGAACAACACCAGTTGGTATTGGGGGCTCTCTGGACATAAATATAGGAGTTGCAGGAGTGCACTCCACAAGTTGGCAGACTGTCCACTAGCCTCGTAGTCGTCACTTCAACTGCCAAGGAAATGTTGCGTGCCAGGGTGACCAACACAATAGTGCTGCCAAATGGAGCACTCATTATAGAGAATGAGGCCGATGGGTTTATGGTCAGCAGTTTGAAAGGGGTTGAGTTAAACATGGCGGCGCTCCGTCAAGAGATGCTCTATCTCTTGCAGGATGGAGTCACTGCAGAACTTCGGGCCAGGGAGAGTCATGCTATACAGGTAATGAGTGAGCAGCGCATCATTATTGAGTAGTTGAGCTTGCAGCGTAACGAGGCCATAGAGCAGAATAAATAAATCACGCAGGTTGTGGAGGAAGCCTACCAAATGGTCCTAGATTTGGCCATCCAAGTAGAGGAACCGACAGAGGCGCGCATCCAAAAGTTAGCCACAGGGATGCGCGATGCAAGAGCAAAAATGGCTAGGGTTCAGCTGGAGCTAAACCTTCAGATAATAGAGCTACAGTTGAAGGCTCAACCTTCAACTCTGCCGGAGGTCAAAGAATAGCATACCGCTGCGATCACAACAGCAATGGTGGTGCTTGACAGTGCAGGGACATACTGCATGAAGCTGTTCGAGCAGTCATTCGAGGTCCTCACGACCCTACAGGAGGACCCAAACATAGAGCGCCTAGAGACAGAGGTGTGTAAGCTACAGCAGAAGCATGATGAGGTAAAAGGAATCGCACAGACGGTTGCCCTTACACAGAGTCTTGCGAGGATGCAACAGGCTAAGGCACTCAAGGAACAAGTGGATATCGCTCGGCATAAATAGGAAGTATTGAAAGCGCGCCTACAACCATAGATTGATGAGGTGTATATAATTACAACATCCACTGAAGCAAAGTTCGCATCGCTGCAAGCAAATCAGGAGAGGATTCAGGGAAGCAATTCAACAGCAGTGGTCAGCGAACAATGTGTGGAGGAAGTCTAGTAGGCATCCACTCAGTGCGTTGTTGAATTTGCAGCAATCCAAATAGAGCTAGGAGGTCTTCACGCTAAGATTTCTACACCTACAGAGTGATTCGAGGGTGAGTCACGATGTTTGTGTTGGGGGCTTGTTGGGCGCAGGATCCCCAAAGGGAATTTTTGGGGCTTAGAACCTAGATTTTGGTCTGATTTTGTAATTCCAATGTAAAGACTCCGATTTTTTTGGGCGCGGAGCCTGTAGTCCTTAAAAAGTCATAGGGTTGTCCGCCCTTATTTTGATAATGTAATGTCGGTTGTAGAAGATCTACCCATGCTCTGTAAACCATGAAATTGTATAAATAGAGCGAAGCTCTAAGTATTTAAAACAATCAATCAATCTAAGGAATAATGATGTATGTGAGATAGCTCTGAAGTGTAAGTCTAAGTTTGGGTCGTAGCATAGGTAGAGGCTGTGCAACTGAGTGCACAGAGGCCTAGTAGTTCGCAGCTGAGTGTCTGACCCCTGCAGCTGAGTGCGCAGGGCGAGTCGAGTTTGTAATTATCTGGAAGTGTTAATAAAGAGAAGTTTCTATCAATTCTGCATCTTTATTTCCTGTTTTATGCATCTGTTATATTCGGTATGAACTTCACTTCTAATGCTTATATCATGCGCGAATGTGTATAATCGTATTGGTTGAGTAAACGCAAGAATATTTATTTACGCAAAGATAACTAAGATCTGTTAAGAAGACAAGTAAGACACTTAGCATAGTTTGGGAAATAACACAGTTCCCTGCCATAGTAGCGCGAAAGCATCTCAGCCCCTGGTTGGGGCTGCGTGAAGGCTAATTGTAACACTTCGCGAAGGTACTGAAGGGTGGAATAGAGAATGAAGCGACCTGTACGAAGGTAGTATACTTGGAATAAACATAAATCACATCCATCTCAAGGGTTTGGAACTTGGTTCCAGCATCCACCCATACTGCTTCAGGTGAGACTTCAATCCATGCTCCGCGGGCTGATGCCGAAAGGGCCAGGAATGTAGGGACTTGTTTGGCTAAAGAACTTTGAACCTGGGTTAGGCCCCCATAAGCCAACAATATTGTTTTTTATCTAATAAACATAGGGCCTTCAAGTTCCTTGGATGGTGGTATTCCAGAGGAGGCATGGACAGGTAAAAAGGTAAACTACTCATTTTTAAAGACTTTTGGTTGTGAAGCCTTTGTCCACATTAATAAATAAAATAGAACAAAGCTTGAGGCAAAATCAAAGAAATGTACCTTTATTGGATATGGTGTTAATGATTTTGGTTATCACTTTTATGATTATGAAAAACAAAAAATCATTAGGAGAAGAGATGTCATATTCAATGAAAAGGTTTTGTATAAGGATCAGATGCAGGAAATGAAACAGGAAAAAGAAAACAGAGAATACACAAACCTTGATGAAATCACAAAAGTGAAGGTTCCTGAAAATCATAATGATCAATATCGAGAACAACAACAATAACCACAATAGCAACAAGCACCTCAAACACCTGAAAGTGGTGTTAGAAGATCTGCCAGGATACGTAGACCCCCTAAACGATACTCTCCTTCACTATATTATGTATTGTTGACTGATTCTGGTGAACCAGAATGTTATGAAGAAATAGTGCAGGTAGAAACTGGGAAGAAGTGGGAGCAAGACATGAAAGAAGATATGGACTCCTTAGCACATAACCAGACTTGGGACTTAGCCAGGGTGCCTGCAGGTAAAAACAAAATTACAGAATAAATGGGTTTAAATGTTGATGGAAGAAGATGGAGGTAGAAAGAGGTGTAAAGCTAGACTTGTGGTGAAGGGGTTTGCACAAAAAAGGGTATAGATTTTGATGAGATATTTTCTCTTGTTGTTAAAATGACTTCAATCAAAACTATTTTAAGTCTAGTAGCAGCTGAAGATTTGCATCTTGAGCAATTAGATGTAAAGACATCCTTTCTCCTTGGGGATTTGGAGGAAGAGATATATATGCAGTAGCCACAAGTATATTAGGTAAAAGGGAAGGAGAAACTAGTGTGCAAGTTGAAGAAGAGCTTGTATGGCTTAAAACAGGCTCCAAGGTAGTGGTATCTAAAATTTGACAAGCTTATGTCTGGACAAGGTTATACTAGATGTCACTATGATCATTGTGTTTATCTCAAAAGGAAAAATGATGGAAGCAATATTATATTGTTATTGTATGTAGATGACATGCTTGTTGTAGGTTCTAACATGCAGGAAATAAATGTGCTCAAAAGAAAATTGGCGAACTCATTTGCAATGAAGGATTTGGGTGCTGCAAAACAAATCCTTGGTATGAGAGTAACTAGAGACAGGAAGAATAAAAAATTAACATTGTCTCATGTTGGGCAGCGGATCCCCCATAGCAAGTTTTGGGGCTTAAAACCTAAGTTTTGGTTCATGTAATGTAAAGACCCCGCGAAATGCGGGCATGGAGCATAAGAGTCTAGGGTTGTCTACCCTAAGATAATGTAAATTTAATAGAGAGTATGTTGGCCTACCCATGGTCCGTGAACCATGGGATTGTATAAATAGTGTGAGGCTCTAAGTGTAAAAGGAAGGTTTTGATAGTCTTTGAGATGGAATAGTGGGATGCGAAGGTCTAATTAGAAAGAGAAGTAGATCTGAAGGTATTGGGTCATATCAGTAGGGTAGAGGCTCTGCAGTTGAGTGCACAAACACCTAGTAGAGTTTGCAGCTATGTGCGCGTACCCCTGCAGCTGAGTGCGCAAGAAGGAGTCGAGTCTGTATTGAACCAAGTGTTAAAAACATTATTAATAAAGATCAGTGGAATTGATATATTTCGCAATTGATTTATGGATTCGTAATTGAATATTATGCATTAATGATACCTGTTTATTTATCTGCACGTACTTTTATGCATGCTTATAATTTGGAATCTTGTTAATAGTTAATAAAATAAACCCTAATTAAGGAGGAAATAGGCGATTAATCTTGATCGCACTATGGTAGCAGCTGCGCGAAGGTAGTTCCGCAAAACACTAGAAGCTTTTGGGTACGTGAACCTAGTAAGTGCGAGGGTTGGATTGGGCACCGATCTCCTTCATCAAGACATCCCTAGGGTGCGGGAACCTGGTTCCAATACCTTCCCATACTACCTCGGGTGATACCTCAATCCGCGCTCCACAGAGTGTTGCCGAAAGGACCAGTAGTACCGGGATTTGCTTGGCTAAAGTCACTGTTGAACCTGGGTCAGGCCCCACACAGCCAACAAATGGTTCCATTGCGGGACTGGGATATGCCTAAGGGATGTCTAATGTCGGAACATTGGAACCCAACGAAGAAGGAAATTGAAGAGTTGTGGGAAAAGAAGATTCACGAGTCCGCGACACAAGAAAACAGAACTTTGTAGCTAGCTGAGAAAAGGTGGCTGGATCGCCACTTGTATACAGAAATCCACGAGATCTTCTTTGCGTCCTTTCCAACAGAACTATATAATTGGATTGCGAGATTAGTCAACAGTCAGGGAAGGTATAAGCTTGACCAATAAATAGTGTGGCCTCCAGAGTTGGTGCGCAGATTAGAGGCATTAGAAGACAAGATTGCAAGAGCTGTGGACCACTGGCTCGACCGGATAATAGAGGGATTTATCATTGAGTTCGTGATAGACACAACTGTGGGTTACAGCGAAGTAGAACAACATTTTCTCAAAGGACTACAAGGTAAGTATATCAAATATTTGAATACCTGCATTAAGATGTTGTTATGTGAAAAGCAGGTTATGCGAATTCATTAATGGTTGGAATGATGTGGAGCGGAAAGGTCTGCAAAGGTAGCGAGGAATTAGGAAACAATCCCCTGATTTCACCATCATGAGAGAGTGAGGAAGAGCTCTCTCGGTTCTCTTCAAGAAGTGCAGTCAGTTTGATAAAGCAATGCATTCCACAGTTACCACCTCCACCCATGCCACCACCCACTTCACTTCCCTCACCCCCATCTTCTCCCACTCCACTTTTATCAATCATACAGTTCAGCATGGCGAATGCGATCAAGCTACCCGTATTCAGATAAGTAGGAAATGAGGACCCAGACCAGTTCTAGTTCGTGGTCAGGGTAGTGTGGGAAGTGCAAGGGGTCACATATGATAACATTAAGAAGGCTACATTGGTGAGCGCATTGTAGGACTGTGCGTTGACTTGGTATATCAAGCATTCCAACGATCACCCAAATGTGGGGATAGCAAATATCCATAATGCATTGAATAGAGAATTTAGCTGGCCAAAATCAAAGACACAGTCAATCATTGGGTTCAAAGAGATCGAGATGCTCTCGGGCGAGACCCCTTGGGACCTGGATGATCGATTGAAGAGTATGATCTGCGAGGCCAACATGACACTCACAGACGCACAACACTGCGCATGGTTTGTGGCATCCTTGACACCGCAGCTGAGGATGGCGCTGTTACAACAGAAGCTTTCAACCCAAGCTAAAGCATTGGAAATGGTGATGAGGTTGCATGAGACTCTGATACAAGATCTTGGGTTGGGAGTTCAACAAATCCATGCACAACTGTAGAATCTATTCTTGGAGATGCAGAGTTTGAAGTAGGACAGGGCACTGCGACTAGAGGCACACGAAGAAGTATGGTGCATAAAATGCAAAGGTCAAGGCCACGACAAGGATCAATGTCCAATATTCACAAAGTAATTGGTAGGAGGGGGGCTAATTCTGTTGAGACCAGAAGCACAGGAGGGGCCAAGTGCAACCCAATGTTATGGTGTGTGATCTGTCAAATAGGAGGGAAACACACGACAGAAAACTATCACCTGTTGCAGAAGTATACGCAGACTCCCCTCAGTTGTTTTGTAATTTCTATAGGTTGTAGGCCATAACGAATGCACTTTTCGCAACTATGAGCTAATGATGGACCGACAAAAATGCGAGCCCTAGACCCAGCTATGAGGATGGCATGCACAGTATTTTAGGGGCGAGGTCGAGGACATGGAGGCATGGGACCAAGAAGGGGCCATGGACAGTTGATTTTCTACAATTGCGGAGGGCCAGGACACTATGCGCCATGATTGTACCAACCCAATGAGAATGTCTTGTTCATATTGCGAACAATTTGATCATGAAATGATAGATTGTCCTACGTTGATCACTCAGATGCGCTAAAAAGGGGTACGACAGTCCCCTCCAACTTAGAATATCGAAATGATGAAATCTGAACCCCGTGACGAAGACCCCAACATGAACATGATGCTCAGAAGTGGTGCAACCACAGGGGAAGATAAGGGGAATCAGCCTAAGGAAGATACATGGGTTCGCAAGGCTCCTGCAAAGGAATCTAAGTTTGACTTGGAACGCACAAAGGAGACATTTATGGAAGCTAAGAAGAGCTTCACAGAAGCCTCCACTTTAGGTAGTAAGGACCAACCAGAGCTAGAGATGAATCCTTCCATGCTTACTACCTTTCTAGAGACCTGCATGAAGCTGTTACACGACAATAAGAATGTTAAAGGACTACAAGAGCTAATCACTCGGTGTGCGGGCTCGAGAGAATCACGTGTAGTCCGAAAACTAGGGAAGCATACATTGCACACTGGGAGGGAAATGAGATTGATGGTGTAGATTGGTGAATATGAAATGGATCAGGTTACCCTGGACCTGGGTTCAGACGCAAATGTGTTACCTAAGCAAACCTGGGAACGCATGGGCAGGCCCACATTGCAGTGGTCCCCTATTCAATTACAAATGGTGAACTAGCAAAATATCGTGCCCATAGGAAGGCTACAAGGAGTAACAATCGATATTGAAGGCATAAGAACACAGACGGACTTTGAAGTGATAGAGATTGTCAATCACAATAATCCTTATCCTGTGTTGTTAGGAATAGATTGGGCGAATGATGTGAATGGAGTCATCAATCTAAAGAAGAGGAAGATGATACTCGAGAAAAAGTCACTACGTGTGGTAGTCCTGTTAGACCCATCGGAAGGAGCACACTACACTGAACCTGCGCGCGACAAGGAGAGCGATGATGAGCTGGATTGCATTTACCAGATAACTGCTCAAGACCAGGATTGGGTGAACCTGACTACGGATGGAAGAATCTTGTGGGAGCGTGACAGCTCCTACACTTCGGATTACGACGAGGAAGTAGAATGCAGGAAGAACTGATAACACGAGGTAACGACGCTAAATTGCAACATGATGACTAGATCACTCTGTCACGTGACAACAGAGGCAAGGGAACTGCCAGCACATGATGAGGTGATGACGGTGGAGAACTTCTTGGGCAAGGTTGAAAGCACAGTACTAAAACCACAGTGGTACACTGCGTTGGAAGAGATACTGTGCGCAACACCTGTACAAGGATGGAGTACAGATCAAGGGACCATGGCAAGACGGCATGAAGGTAAAAGGTGGATGTGATTACAGGTTGGAAGCCCCCATCGTCGATCAAGAACCAGGCATCCGAGACAGAGGAGTCTACACGCTCACCTGTGTTGATGGGTACAACCATGGTTGGTGCCATCCACAACTATACTATGGACCGACCCTCGGAACCAGCTGCAGTGGTAGGAAAAGCGACGCGCAACACAAAAATCCCACATAGAAGCACCAAAAAGGGTATGTGGGATCCTAAACAAGGTTCACCAGGCTAGACAGACTATTTGGGACTAGTGCGTACCATCGATTCAATGGGCCTCTAGGGTCATGTACAAGACTCCAAGCGCGAGCAGCGTCGAGGCCATAGGTTTGGAAGGAAGGAATACTCACATAATTGGGACGACTTGTAGGGGCCAGAACGTAGGTATTATGCCGCTGCGCGGGGTCAACCATATGCAGTTCATCTGACAAAGGACACGTAAGTCTCGCGAGCTCAAAGATCAGGTATGACTAGGGAAGAAGAGTGAACTGGATTCCGAATCCATGCAAGCATACCACGTAAACAAGCTAAGAATGACAGGACACGATATGGACCAAAGTACGATTGTAGTAGAACCTTTCCGCCAACAGATTGTGGCTCCACTACCATGGCTATGGACACACATTACTAGACAAAGCAACAGAGGAAGGGCGCCATATAAGGAAGAATGCGACGCATTGGTTGGTGCAAGGGTAATTGAGAGGTGCCCGCGGACCAGGTTGGAAGTTTCAGGGAAGCCTTGCACAGGTGGTGTGACCACCTGACTATCCGTAAAAAGCACGGTCTCAACACCCCAAGCAGTTGAAAGAGAGTGCAGGACTGTAAATAAGTTTGTAGGAGAGCTGCGTGAGTAGGAGGTTACGAGCAGGGTCAGTATGTCCCAATGGTCACAGACGCATGTAGCAGGCTACTCTGCTGCGTGGTTAGGCAGGGAAGTGACTGTTGGTATCACTGTTCATGACAAGAAATCCAATTTAAGGCAAAAAGGAGTGGGCGGTGGGCAATTAAGACACGAATTAAGAATACGATTTGGGACGATTTGCTGCCAAAAGGGAATTAATGACTCAGAAGTGGGGGGAAGGGTCGAATTCAAATTCAAGAGAGCCTATAGAATCACTAGGGCTAGCCACAGGGCAACACTTTGTTGTTTAAGAATTAAGCAAGAATAGAGCACTTAGCATCGCGTACCCTTACCATCATCAGCTGTAGACACGATGACGGCTGCAAGAACAAGAGTGTGATTTTTGGAAGTTACCCCGGAGCCCTATATGGTCCAGGAGGAGCCTAGAGAGGTGGCAGCAGCACTAGAGGTTCCAAATTTGCCACACACGTTGTGACCACAAAAAGACAAGAAACCAATGGGGCCCGTCCAGGTATCACCACAGAACCCATGGGTTAGTAAATTGTCCACGGAAGAGAAGGGAAAAGCCATCACCCTTGAAATAGAGGAGGAGGAGAAAGATCTACAAGCTCTGATTGCCAAAATTGAAGCATAGGATGATGAGGTGGAGATGTCTCCCAAGTAACTTCGGCAATAAAGTTACCCCCCTAAATCCCCCCATGGAAGGGGAAAGCCAAGATACCCGAGGACCTAGAGGCCACGAAGAGTGCGCTCCAGACCTCGCTCCTTCCTGATGAAATAAGGTTTGAGGATCCGCCCCTGGGATAGGTACCCAACATGAAGTTCGAAGACTGGGACCTTGCAGATGGCAAGAAGTTCCCCCAATTGGCCGCGGGAAAATTTCTAAATCAGAAATGGCTACGTGGGGTAGAGAAGGCTGGGTTACTCCATCTCCGATGGATACCCCACTACCACCACACGCCCGTCACTATCTTTGTCATCCAGCAGTTGTTGTTTCTGGTACATGATGGGTATCTCTAGCTGGAGGAGCCAATTCCCATCACAGCCGACCTAATTCACAGGATTTCCCGCCTACCAATCAAAGGAAACAACCCCGTAGCCATAGTAGGCAAGAGTAGTGACTTGGGACTCGCAAAATCCATGAAGGCCAAGTATAAGCTGGAGAAAAGAAAGAGAGGGTACGCAATAGCAAGCATCAAGGACCGAGGGGTGTGCATAGCCACCCAACTGCTGGCCAGTAAATTGATGAGAAAATGTTGTGTAGATGAAGTGCCAACGTCTGTAATTGCGTTGGCAAAACAGATCGTAGAGGGGGTCCAGTTCAACTGGGTGCGGTTCCTGTGCGATGAATTTTTGACAAATTGTAGAGAGGCCCAGGAGTAGGGTAAGACCTTCCACTATGCGTGGTTGCTCTTATCCATCCTGTTGGTTGCGGGAGAACTACCGAAGCACAGCCAATTTCCCACGTTGGAGGGTGACCTACCCGAAGCCACGAGGTACACCTTGCTCTGAGCAACGAAAGACATGATGAGGATTCATGACATAAAGGTATTTTTGGTGTTCGTAGAGGCAAGCATACAAACATGGATCGACTACAGGTTGTGCTTGTCCCCTACAGTGCATAACAGCTTACAAAGCACGGCAGAATTCAAGGCGGATATGCATAACATGTATATCCGGGCACGCAAGGATCCCGCACGCACATGGGTAAAACTCCCATTCATTGCAATGTACGATGCTATCTTTGCGGTAATGAAGTCATGGCCTCCAAAGTGGCGCGCCCCAGACTTGGTAATAATGGAGAATATCGTCGAGCAACAACGGAAGAAAGACGCCAAGCTGTGCATCACGCGACTGGCTAAAAAAGGCACCAGGAACAGGAGAAGGCCATGCATCTGAAGGCGACCGAGGCAACAACGGTAACGCAGACAGAAGATCCCACAACCGCGCCAATCAAAGAACCTAAAGAAGGCCAAGGAACGTCCATGGAGTAGGACATACAGGGGGAGAATCCAACAGAGGAACGAACGAACCCTGCACATGCGTCCAGGAGAAGTCAGCTTCGTAGAAAAAGAAAAAGGTCTCAAAGACAAAGGATGCCTTTCCAGAGTTAATGATGGAGTAGAAAATTGTGTTAGGGGCACTCAAAGCACAGTTACAAGCACTACAGGTGTGACCCCTGGGAATGACGCCACTACACGTCACCCAGGTACATCCAAAGCTGATCAGATTATGCGCGCCCACACAGTGAACACAGTGGGATTACTAGAAGGTGCAGTCTTAGTAGCAACCATGGGTGAAGGGGCCACGACAAGTTAGATGAAGGGCTGGGGGTTGAATTTGGCCGCTCTTCCCAGGGAAACCCTATACCAGCTGCAAGATGGGGTAATCGCTGAGCTCCGAGCCAAGGAGGGTCGCGCCCTCCAGATCTTAACTGAGGAAAAGGGAAATCTAGAATAGCTCAGTCTACAATGCGATGACCTGGTTGTACAGACCCAAGGATTGGAACAAGACATGGAGGAGGCTTGTAGCAGTGTCTCGAAATTGGCTGGATTGTCAGAACTCCCCGTAGAGGAAAAGATTCACCAACTGGTGGCAGGATTTCGTAAGTCCCAGGAGGAGGCAGCGAATTTTCAATTGGAGCTGAACCTACAGATTACTGAGCTGCAGTTGAAGGTGCAACCCTCCAAACCCCCTGAAGTTAGATAGCAACGCGCCCGTGCTATCCAACAGGGGCTGGAATAGATTGGCCAGGAAATACAGGATTGCATAGGGCTATTGGAGCAAGCACTCACCATGCTTACGCACCTGTAGGAGGACTCGAATCTGCAACACCTAGAAGCCAAGACGTGCGAGTTACAGTAGGAATACGACAGTGTTTAGGGTACCATATAGATGGTTTCCCTTACTCAATGACTTGCCCAATTACAGCAGGTAAGGGCGCTCAAGGACCAATTAGACGCCACGTGCCGAGACGAAGCAGTGCTCAAGGAACGTATCCAACCATGGATTTGTTAGAGAATTATATATTACAAAACAATGAAACACATAAAATATTGCAGAAATATAAACAAAGAAACGCATAAAACAAGAGAGACACAGACATACGTGGTTCACCTAGTTTGAGCTATGTACACAGAGAAACAGCCAATCCTTCCTTTTATATTATCTAGCAAACTGAAGAGATACAACCTACAGTAGATCCGCTGTAATTCCCTCTTCAATCTCAATCCCCTATCTCTTCCTCACTCAGAATACAAATATACATAGACAGAATACAATTCCCTCATATATAGCGAGGGGTTGCCTTCTAGGGCAAAAAAACCTAAATTAAACATAACTTCTACCGTCAAATCTTCGCCTAATGAACGGCCTAGATTGACTACAAAATTACAACATTTTATAAGGAAATTTTACATCTATTCTTAACTTCAAGACCCCCTACAACGAATATTTTACGGGTGGCCATTACGAACTAGGGTCCAATGCGGCGATACCTTTGAATACTAAAGATAATCAGGCTCCACACCCAATAATCTCCCACTTGGAGACTGACAATAGCAACTCCACCACTGCTTCATTTGCTGGACAATGACTCCACTTTGGACCTGGCTCATACTTGAAGACCAATTTAAACTGAGTAAATTCTCAGTTTCTCCTTGGGTACAACTTTTGTTAACATATCTATAGGATTCTGGCTAGTGTGTATCTTTTCCAACTTCAACTGTCCATCTGTCAACATTGACCATATGAAATGGAACTTGAGCTGTATATGTTTAGTCTTGGAATGAAATGTAGAGTTCTTTGCAAGATGTATGGTACTCTAGTTCTCATTGTATAACTTGTCCAAATCCTGCTTCTTACCCAATTCATCCAGAAACCTTTGTAACCAAATCATTTCTTTACTAGCCTCTGTAGCAGCAACATACTCTACTTCTATTATTGAGAGTGCAACAACACTTTGCAGTTTTGAGACCCAACTGACAGCTGTTCCACCTACAGTAAACACATACCCTGTTGTGCTTCTCCTGTTATCTCTATCACCCACCATATCTGCATCAACATATCCCTGTAGAGCAATGTTTGAACCACCAAAGCATAATGCTTGATTTTTAGTACGTCTCAAATACCTGAGAATCCACTTCACTGCCATAAAATGTTCTTTTCCTGGATTGTTCATGTACCTACTTACAACTCCCACTGCATGTGCAATATCAGGCCTTGTGCAAACCATTGCATACATTAAGCTTCCAACTGCTGATGCATATGGAACTTTAGACATATGAACCATTTCTTCCTGAATCTTGGGACATTCCTCCTTACTTAATTTGAAATGGCTAGCCAAAGGTATACTAACTGCTTTTGCATTCTACATATTAAACCTTTTCAACACCTTTTCTGTGTACTCACTTTGAGACAATGTTAATTTGTGTTTCTTCCTATATCTAGTTATTCTCATACTAAGGATTTGTTTTGCAGCACCCTAATCCTTCGATGCAAATGAGTTTGCCAATTTTATTTTGAGCACATTTATTTCCTGCATGTTAGAACCTACAACAAGCATGTCATCTACATACAATAACAATATAATTTAGCTACCATCATTTTGCCTTTTGAGATAAACACAATGATCAAAGTGACATCTAGTATAACCTTGTTTAGACATAAACCTGTCAAATTTTAGATACCACTCCCTTGAAGCCTGTTTTAAGCCATACGAGCTCTTCTTCAACCTGCACGCTAGTTTCTCCTTCCCTTTTACCTCATATCCGTGTGGCTGCTACATATATATCTCTTCCTCCATCCCCATGGAGAAAGGTTGTCTTTACATCTAACTGCTCAAGATGCAAACCTTCAGCTGCTACTAGACTTACAATAGTTCTAATTGAAGTCATTTTAACATCAGTAGAAAATATCTCATCAAAGTCTATACCCTTTTTCTACGAAAACCCTTTCACCACAAGTCTAGCTTTATACCTTTTTCTACCTCCATCTTCCTTCAACTTGTAAACCCATTTATTCTGCAATGTTGTTTTACCTGCAGGCAACCTAACTAAGCCCCAAGTCTGGTTCTGTGCTAAGGAGTCCATCTCTTCTTTCATGGCTTGCTCACACTTCTTCCTAGTTTCTACCTGTACTGCTTCTTCATAACATTCTGGTTCACCAGTACCAGTCAACAATACATAACACAATGAAGGAGAGTACCGTTCAGGGGGTCTACTTATCCTCGTAGATTTTCTAACCCCACTTTCAGGTGTTTTAGGTGCTTTTTGTTGTTGTGGTTGTTGTTCTGGCTGTTGATCATTATGATTTTTAGGCACCATCACTTTTCCTGTGATCTCGTCAAGCATTGTGCATTCCCTGTTTTCTTTTTCCTGTTCCTTTTCCTGTAGCTGATCCTTATACAAAACCTTTTAATTTAATATGACATCTCTTCTCCTAATGATTTTGTGTTTTCATAATCATAAAAGTGATAACCAAAATCATTAACACCATATCCAATAAAGGTACATTTCTTTGATTTTGCCTCAAGCTTTGTTCTATTTTCTTTATTAATGTGGACAAAGGCTTCACAACCAAAAGTCTTTAAAAAAGAGTAGTTTACTCTTTTACCTGTCCATGCCTCTTTTGGAATACCACCATCCAAGGAACTTGAAGGCCCTCTATTTATTAGATAAACAACAGTATCTACAACATTTGCCCAAAATTTTGAAGGCAATCCTGCATGCAATCTCATGCACCTTGCATGCTCCATGATTGTCCTGTTCATCCTTTCTGACACACCATTTTTTTGTGGTGTTCTTGGAACTATCTTCTCTCTGCAAATTCCATTCTCTGAACAGTACCTATCAAACTCTTTGCTGCAATATTCACCTCCATTGTCTGATCTGAGACACTTCAACCTTTTTCCTGTCTCATTTTCAACCAAAGCTTTCCATTTCTTGAAAGTATCAAATATGTCAGATTTATTTCAAATACAACAAATCCAGGTATTTCTAGTTGCAACATCAATAAAAGTAACATAATAATGAGAGCCACCAAGAGATGATACCTAAGCAGGTCCCCATACATCTGTATGCACAAGCTCTAATTTTTTGCTCTTCTTTTCTTTCCCAACTCTAAGGAATCTGACTCTCTTCTGTTTTCCATAAACACAATTCTCACAGAATTTTAAATCAACATTCTTCAAACCTAGCAACAAATTTCTTGAGTGAAGAATCTGCATCCCCTTCTCACTCATGTGCCTGAGCCTATGATGCCACAATGTTGTATCTTCTCCTGTAGAGGTTAAAGCATTAACAAAATTAGAAATACCATTGCATAAATACAATGTACCAACCTTTCCTCCTTTCGCTATTACCAGGGATCCTTTAGTGACCTTCCAGGTTGTATCTGTGAAAGTAATTACGCAACTTTCACCTCCCAACTGCCCTGTTGAAATTAGATTTTTCTTCAGATCTAGAACATGCCTTACCTCCTTCAATAGCCATTGATTTCCATTTTGTTGTTTTATGAAAATTGTACCCATTCCAATGATATTACAGGGTTTATCATCACCCAATCAAACCTGTTCAATATCTCCTTGAACATAATCATAAAAATGTTTCCTATCAGGTGTGGCTTGGAAATAGGCCGCTGAATCTACCACCCATGCATCAATAATATTTTCTAATGAAATAATCAAAGCATCTTGCAACACATCACCTGTTACATTTGCTTCATGATTATTTTCTTGCTGCGCATCTCCTTTTTTTCCCTTTCAAGACTTGCAGCCTCTCTTCAGGTGTCCTTTCTTCCCACATTTCTAGCACACTATCCCCAATCTAGACTTGGATCTTCATTTTTTGACTTACTGTGATATCTAGGGTTCTTTCCTCTTTCCATTTTTCTTCCCCTGGTCTCTACAGTCAAAGCATTACCTGATGTCTCACTAGAGCTTTTCTGTCGCATTTCCTCACTAAGGATTGCACCGACAACATCATCAATCTTTAAAATACTAGATCTAGAGATAGAGTTACTAATGGCCATAACTAAACCATTCCAACTTTCTAGCAATGAGCACAGAAATAACTAAGCCCTATCTTCATCATCAAAAGTTACCCCTACAGAACTTAACTAACTGGTAACTATATTAAACTCATTTAAATGATTAGAAAGAAATCCACCTTCTGACATCTTCATATTAAATAAACGCTTCATAAGAAATACCTTATTTGAGGCTGAGGGTTTTTCATATAGTTTGGCCAATGTCGACATTAAACCCTCTGTTGTCATTTCCTTTGAAATATTAAATGCTACTGACGCTGCTAGGCACAACCATATTGTTTCAAGTGCTTTTCTGTCTAGAATATCCCATTCTGTGTCTGTCATACTCATCGGATTCTTTATCATTCTGCTCAATGGTTGGTATAGATCTCTCTAGTATAAATAATCTTCCATCTGCATCTTCCATAGCTGGTAGTTTTGGCCGTTAAATTTTTCGACCCTAAACCTACCATCTTCCGCCATTACTCCCACTCGAACCAGGAACCCTTCTCTCCTGTGAGTCTATTAGCCAAAAAGACCTTTGACTCTAATACCAGTTGTTAGAAAATTATATATTACAGAACAATAAAACACATAAAATATTGTAGAAATATAAACACATAAAACAAGAGAGACACAGATATACGTGGTTCACCCAGTTTGGGCTACGTCCACGGAGAAACAGTCAGTCCTTCCTTTTATATTATCCAGCAAACTGAAGAGATACAACCTACAGCAGATCTACTATAATTCCCTCTTCGCTCTCAATCTCCTCTCTCTTCCTCACTTAGAATACAGATATACATAGACACAATACAATTCCCTCATATATAGCAAGGGGTTGCCTTCTAGGGAAAAAAACCCTAGATTAAACATAACTTCTACAATCAGATCTTTTCCTAATGAACGACCTAGATTGACTATGAAATTACAACATTTTTCAAGGAAATTTTACATCTATTCTTAGCTTCAGGGGCACTACCCCTGATCCCCCCACCAAGGGGGGGCTCCCAAAGGTCGTAGCCGCCCCCCCCCCCCCCCCCCCCCCCCAGACCACCCTTGTAGTGAATATTTTACGGGTAGTGTTGCCGCCCCATTATGAACTGGGGTCCAATGCAGCGATATATTTGAATATTGAAGATAATTAGGCTCCACACCCAACAGGATCGACGAGGCATTCATCATTACCACCACCATTGAAGAACAACTAGCACAAATGCAAGCACTTTCTATGTTGGATAGGAAGGCGACCCTGCTTTGAAGAATTCGGAGATTTGGATGCAACAGATACATCAGACAGTGGAATAGTGTGTTGTAGATATCCATGCTGTGTGCGACCTTCTCGATGGACTTCACACGAAGATCATTGCACCCGCCGAGTGACTCAGGACGATTCACGTTGATTGTGTTGGGGGACTATTGGGCAGCGGATCCCCCAATAGCAATTTTTGGGGCTTAAAGCCCGAGTTTTGGTCCATGTAATGTAAAGACCCCGCGAAATGCAGGCATAGAGCGTAAGAGTCTAGGGTTTTCCACCCTAAAATAATGTAAATTTAATATAGAGTGTGTCGGCCTACCCATGGTCCGCGGACCATGGGATTGTATAAATAGAGCAAGGCTCTAAGTGTAAAAGGAAGGTTTTGATAGTCTTTGAGATGGAATAGTGAGATGCGAAGGTTTGAATAGAAAGAGAAGTAGATATGAAGGTATTGGGTCATAGCAGTAGGGTAGAGGCTCTGCAGCTGAGTGTGCAGAGGCCTAGTAGAGTCCGCAGCTGAGTGCGCGGACCCCTGCAGCTGAGTGCACAGGAAGGAGTCGAGTCTGTATTGAACCAAGTGTTGAAAACATTATTAATAAAGATCAGTGGAATTGATATATTGTGCAATTGATTTATGGATCCGTAATTGAATGTTATGCATTAATGATACCTGTTTATTTATCTGCGCGTACTTGTATGCATGCTTATAATTGGGAATCTTGTTAATAGTTATTGAACTAAAACCTAATTAAGGAGGAAATGGGTGATTAATCTTGATTGCACTACGGCAGCAGCTGCATGAAGGTAGTTTTTCAGAACACCAGAAGCTTTTGTGTACGTGAATATAGTAAGTGTGAGGGTTGGATCCGACACCAATCTCCTTCATCAAGACATCCCTAGGGTGTGGAAACCTGGTTCCATCACCCTCCCATACTACCTCGAGTGAGACCTTAGTCCGCGCTTTGTGGACCGTTGCCAAAAGGGTCGATAGTACCGAGATTTTCTTGGCTAAAATCACTGCTAAACTTGGGTCAGGCCCCATGCAACCAACATCTCATGGTGAGTACATAGAAAAGGTGTTGAAAAGATTTAATATGCAAAATGAAAAACCAGTTAGTATACCTTTGGCTAGCCATCTGAAACTAAGTAAGGAGGTGTGTCCCAAGACTCAGAAAGAAATGGCTTATATGTCTAAAGTTCCATATGCATCAGCTATTGGAAGCTTAATGTATGCAATGGTCTGCACAAGGTCAAATATTGCACATGCAATGGGAGTTTTAAGTAGGTACATGAAAAATCCAGGAAAAGAACATTGGATGGCAATGAAGTGGATTCTCAGGTATTTGAGAGGTACCACAAATCAAGCATTATTCTTTGGTGGTTCAAACATCGCTCTACAGGGATATGTTGATGCAGATATGGTGGGTGATAGAGATAATAGAAGGAGCACAACGAGGTATGTGTTTACTTAGGTGGAATAATTGTCAGTTGGGTTTCAAAACTGCAAAGTGTTGCTACACTCTCAACAATGGAAGCAGAGTATGTTGCTTCTACAAAGGCTAGTAAAGAAATGATTTGGTTACAAAGGCTTTTGGATGAATTGGGTAAGAAGTAGGAGTTGGGCTAGTTATAAAGTGACAGCCAGAGTGCCATACATCTTGCAAAGAACTCTGAATTTAGTTCCAAGATAAAACATATATAGCTCAAGTATCATTTCATACGGTCAGTGTTGGAAGATGGATAGTTGAAGCTGGAAAATATACACACTAGCTAGAATCTTGCAGATATGTTAACAAAAGTTGTAACCAGGGAGAAACTAAGATTTTGCTAAGTTTCAATTGGTCTTCAAGTATGATGAAGAAGATGAGAAATATCTAGGTCCAAAGTGGAGTTATTGTCTAGAAAACGAAGCAGCGGTGGAGTTGCTATACTCAGTCTCTAAGTGGGAGATTGTTGGGTGTGGAGCCTGATTATCTTCTTTATTCAGAGGTATCACTGCATTGGATCCCAGTTCATAATGTGGCGGCAACTCCACCTGTAATATTTGTGCTACAAGGGGGGTCCACGGGTGCGGAAGCGATCTTTAGGAGCCTCCTCCTAGTGGGGGATTAGGAGCAGTGCCCCTGAAGCTAAAAATAGATGTAAAATTGCCTTATAAAATGTTGTAATTTCGTAGTCAATTTGGGCTGTTCATTAGGCAGATATCTGACGGTAGAAGTTATGTTTAATTTAGGTTATTTTTACCTAGAAGGAAACCCCTCACTATATATATGAGGGAATTGTATTGCGTCTAAGTAGATATGTATTCTAAGCGAGAAAGAGAGAGGAGATTGAGCAAGAGAGAAGAGGGAATTACAGCAGATCTGGTGTAGGTTGTATCTCTTCAGTTTGTTGGATAATATAAAAGGAAGGACTGGTTGTTTCTTTGTGGACATAGCCCAAATTGAGTGAACCACATATATTTGTGCCTCTCTTGTTTTATGCATTTTCTATGTTTATATTTCTGCAATATATTTTATGTGTTCCATTGCTCTGTAATATATAATTTTCTAATAGCCTCCTGTGAGTGGGTGCTTAGAAACAACTTGTTGTAATTAAGTGGGGGGTTAAATTAGATCATAATAACAAACATATTGGTGGTTTTCTACCTTTGGGTTTCCATGTAAAAATACCTGTGTCAGTATGTATATGTTGCTCATTTGATGGATTGTGTGCACATGTGAATGTCTTATCTTTTTGTTCATGTTGAATGTAGTATGAATACTCTCTCAAGAAACTGACAGCAGTGAAAAGAATTAAAGTTTTGTACTTAATTATTTAAGCACCTCATGTTAGAAAATTATATATTACAAAGAAACTAAACACATAAAATATATTGCAGAAATATAAACATAGAAAACGCATAAAACAAGAAAGACACAGATATACGTGGTTCACCTAGTTTGGGCTACGTCCATGGAGAAACAGCTAGTCCTTCCTTTTATTTTATCTATCAAACTGAAGAGATATAACCTACATCATATCCATTGTAATTCCCTCTTTGTTCTCAATCTCATCTCTCTTTCTCACTCAGAATACAAATATACATAGACACAATACAATTCCCTCATATATAGCGAGGGGTTGCCTTCTAGGGCAAAAAACCCTAAATTAAACATAACTTCTACCGTCAGATCTCCACCTAATGAACGGCTCAGATTGACTACGAAATTACAACATTTTACAAGGAAATTTCACATCTATTTTTTGGCTTCGGGGGTGCTGCCCCCTATCCCTCGTCGGGGGGGCTCCCAAAGGTCGTAGTCACCCCCCCATGGACCCTCTCTGCAATGTATATTTTACGGGTGGATTTTCTGCCCCATTATGAACTAGGGTCCAATGCAGTGATACCTTTGAATACAGAAGATAATCAGGCTCCACACGCAACAATCTCCCACCTGGAGACTAATTATAGCAACTCCACCACTACTTCATTTACTGGACAATGACTCCATTATGGTCCTGGTTGTTTCTCATCTTCTACTATCCATCTTCCAATGTTGACCGTATGAAATGGTACTTGAGCTCTATATTTTTAGTCTTGCAATGAAATTCAGAGTTCTTTGCAAGATGTATGGTACTCTAACTATCACTGTATAACCTGGCCAACTCTTGCTTCTTACCCAAGTCATCCAAAAAACATTGTAACCAAATCATTTCTTTACTAGCCTCTGTAGCAACAACATACTCTGCTTCTATTGTTGAGAGTGCAACAAAAATTTGCATTTTTGAGACCCAACTAACAGTTGTTCCACCTACAGTAAACAAATACCCTGTGGTGCTCCTCCTATTATCTCTATCACCCACCATATTTGCATCAACATATCCCTGTAGAGTAATGTTTGAACCACCAAATCATAATGCTTGATTTGTGGTACCTCTCAAATACCTGAGAATCCACTTTATTTCCATGCAATTTTCTTTTCCTGGATTGTTAATGTACCTCCTTACAACTCCCATTGCATGTGAAATATCAGGCCTTGTGCAGACCATTGCATACATTAAGCTTCCAGTTGCTGATGCATATGGAACTTTAGTCATATCAACCATTTCTTCTTGAGTCTTGGGACACATTTCCTTACTTTCAAATGGCTAGCCAAAGGTATACTAACTAGTTTTGCATTCTGCATATTAAACCTTTTCAACACCTTTTGTATGTACTCACTCTGAGACAATGTTAATTTGAGATTCTTCCTGTCTCTAGTTATTCTCATACCAAGGATTTGTTTCGCAACACCCAAATCCTTCATTGCAAATGAGTTTTTCACTTTTATTTTGAGCACATTTATTTCCTACATGTTAGAACCTGCAACAAGCATGTCATCTACATACAATAACAATATAATATAACTGCCATCATTTTGTCTTTTGAGATAAACACAAGGATCAAAGTGACATCTAGTATAACCTTGTTTAGACATAAACCTGTCAAATTTTAGATACCACTGCCTTGGAGCCTATTTTAAGCCATACAAGCTCTTCTTCAACCTACAAACTAGTTTATCCTTCCCTTTTACCTCATATCCTTGTGGCTACTACATATATATCTCTTCCTCCAAATCCCCATGGAGATAAGTTGTCTTTACATCTAACTGCTCAAGATGAAAATCTTCAACTGCTACTAGACTTAAAATAGTTTTGATTGAAGTCATTTTAACAACAGGAGAAAATATAGCATCAAAGTCTATACCCTTTTCTGTGCAAACCCCTTCACCACAAGTCTAGCTTTATACCTTTGTCTACGTCCATCTTCTTCCTTTAACCTGCAAACCCATTTATTCTACAATGTTGTTTTACTTGCAGGCAACCTGACTAAGTCCCAAGTCTTTTTATGTGCTAAGGAGTCCATCTCTTCTTTCATGGCTTGCTCCCACTTCTTCCTAATTTCTACCTACACTGCTTCTTCATAACATTCTGGTTCACCAGAATCAGTCAACAATACATAATATAATGAAGGAGAGTATCGTTCAGGGGGTCTACTTATCTTGGTAGATCTTCTAACACCACTTTCAGGTGTTTGAGTTGTTTGTTGCTGTTGTGGTTGTTGTTCTGACTATTGATCATTATGACTTTCAAGCACCATCACTTTTTCTATGATCTCTTCAAGCACTGTGTATTCTCTATTTTCTTTTTCATGTTTCTTTTCCTATAGTTGATCCTTATACAAGGTCTTTTCATTGAATATGACATCTATGCTTCTAATGATTTTGTGTTTTTCATGATCATAAAAGCGATAATCAAAATCATTAACACCATATCAAATAAAGGTACATTTCTTTGATTTTCCCTCAAGATTTGTTCTATTTTATTTATTAATGTGGACAAAGGCTTCACAACCAAAAGACTTTAAAAATGAGTAGTTTACTTTTTCACCTATCCATGCCTCCTCTAGAATACCACCATCCAAGTAACTTGAAGACCCTCTATTTATTAGATAAACAGCAGTATCTACAGCATCTGCCCAGAATTGTGAAGGCAATCCTACATGCAAACTCATGCACCTTGCACACTCCATGATTTTCCTATTCATCCTTTTTGACATGCCATTTCCTTATGGTGTTCTTAGAATTGTCTTCTCTCTGTGAATTCCATTCTTTGAACAATACCTATCAAACTATTTGTTGCAATATTCACCTCCATTGTCTGATCTGAGACACTTCAACCTTTTTCCTGTCTCATTTTCAACCAAAGCTTTCCATTTCTTGAAATTATCAAACACATCATATTTTTTTCGAATACAATAAATCCAGGTATTTCTAGTTGCATCATCAATAAAAGTAACATAATAATGAGAGCCACTGAGAGATGATACCTAAGCAGGTCCCCATACATCTATATACACAAGCTCTAATGTTTTGCTCTTCTTTTATTTCCCAACTTTGAGAAATATGACTCTCTTCTGTTTTCCATAAACACACCTTTCACATAATTCCAAATCAACATGCTTCAAACCTGGCAACAAATTTCTTGAGTGAAGGGTCTGCATCCCCTTCTCACTCATGTGCCCAAGCCTATGACACCACGATGTTGTATCTTCTCTTGTAGAGGTTAAAGCATTAACAGAATTAGAAATACCATTGCATAAATACAATGTACCAACCTTTTTCTCATTTTTCTATTACCATGGCTCCTTTAGTGACCTTCCAGGTTTTATCTGTGAAAGTAGTTATCCAACCTTCACCTCCTAATTGCCCTGTCGAAATAAGTTTTTTCTTCAGATCTGGAACATGCCTTACCTCCTTCAATAGGTATTGACTTTCATTATATTGTCTTATGAAAATTGCACCCATTCTAATGATTTTACAGGGTTTATCATCACCCAATCGAACCTGTCCAAAATCTCCTTTGTTAATTATAGGTATGTTCTATACATAGAGCAATTTATTTCAATTTTCATATTTAGCTCAATATATTTTCCAGATTAGTAACCACATCAGCATTAAAGTAAACTGTAGATAGAACATAAACATAAATCGCAAAACACAAGCCAAGACAAGAGGACACAAGATGTGGCACTAGCCAGGGAAAAACCCCACAATGTGTGGGGAAACCCTTAATCAATTCTTCTTTTATGTTCTTCAAAGTTCAACAGAGAAAGAGAGAGAGAGAGATAGTACATTTACAACAGAAGTCAACACCTTGAATTATCTAGATCTAAGCATAGATCATCTTTGATGTAGAGCATGTGACTCAGAGGGAAAAAGTCTTCAAACATATTCCAAAAATCGGAAAAAATCTACAGGCAAGGGAGTTGGGTCCTTTAGCCAGCTATTTCCATGTTTTCCTAGGTTAAGATAGAGTAGGATTGAGAATAAAACATGCTAATTATATCACTGTGACTCAGAGGGAAAAAGTCTTCAAACATATTCCAAAAATCCAAAAAAATCTACAGGCAAGGGAGTGGGGTCCTTTAGCCAGCTATTTCCATGTTTTCCTAGGTTAAGATAGAGTAGGATTGAGAATAAAACATGCTAATTATATCACTGTTAGATAAACTATACTAAAGCTTTACGCTTTAAATCATTCTATCTAAAGCATGCTTTTGTAACAGATAAGGTCTGAGAAGGCCTATCAATTATTTATAAATAAAGAGGCAACGAGACTCTCATGGAGGAGGAGCGCAGGCCGGAAGCATTATTCCTTGAAACTTTCTTCTCTCTGTTTATCCAAGTTAATGGTCTTCTGTTGATTTATCTGTGTATTCGTGCGTCAATTCAATTGTTTTATTATAGATTATAAATTATGAATTCATCTCTTGTTCTAAGGTGATGCTAGAAGGAATTTTCTTGAATCGTGGTTTCCTTATCTTCGGTGCATGTAGACTTCTGAGTTGGTTAACAGAGTTCTGTGGTAACTCTTTGTACACATAGAATTTTCTGATATCTTCTTAATTGGACTTTATTGAAATTGGTTCACGCCATATCAGTCCGAAACAACATCGCATCGCCGATCCGAACAAACCAAGTGAAGGTGTCGTGGAGTTCTCCAATTGCGATTATGCAACCATCGCATCGCACACATCACATCGCCAATCCAGAAGGAAACAACTATTGTTATTGAGTTCGCGATAGCGATTTGCGACCATCGCATCGCAAGTACCGCATCGCCGATCCGGAAGGGACTAAGTGTTGTTATAAGTGGCGCGACAACAATTGCGACCATCGCGTTTGCTGAAAGAGATAGTGGCGATCGGAGGAAACCCATGAAGCTATCAAATAGATGACTGATACGAGACGAGAAGGAGGGAGAGAAATTGACCCTAATATAAAGGAAATATCTGACCGATTTGAGAGATTATCCTTGACGCCTGCACCCAGGCCATCATTAGTGGTATCAGAGCCACCAACTGACATTGGATTGAATCTCAGAAGCAGGAGAAGGAAAGTCGCTATGGCTTTTAGATTTGGAAGAGGATGAGGACGTGGTGGAAGAGGACAGCCTGTTGCAAATGCTGAAATAATGGAAGCAGTACAACAGATGCAAGCTAGATTGGATGCATTAACTTCAGACAGAAACTTAGATGATGGAGATGTTAGCGAACCCGAGGTTGAAGCTACAGAGGAGGAAGCTGTAGAGATTACTCCTGAGATGAGGTTATTTCAGTCAGTGTTGAGATCCACAGCCAGGCCAAAGACCGAGGTATCAGTATACCAAGGAGGACTGAATCCAGAAGAATTGATAGACTGGATTAATGGCATGGAGAAATTCTTCGATTATGAAGAAACGGAAGATGAGAAGAAAGTGAAGTTTGCTGTCACCAAGTTAAAAGGCCATGCAGCACTTTGGTGGGATGGTGTGCAGGCAGAAAGGAAGAGACTTGGTAAGCAACCAATCAAGAATTGGAGCAGGATGGTAACAAAGTTAAGAGGTAAGTTTTTGCCAAGTAACTATCAGCAAACATTGTTTAGACAAATGCAAAATCTTAGACAGAGATCTTTGACAGTAAAAGAATACACAGAAGAGTTCTATAAGGTGAGCATAAGAGCTGGAGAAGCCCAAGATACAAATGAGAAGGTGGCTAGATATATGAATGGCCTCAGGATGGACATTCAAGATGAGATAAGTCTACTGTCTCCAAAAACAGTAGAGGAAGCTTATCAAATAGCACTGAAAGCTGAAGAAAAACTCATGAGGAAGCAGTCTGCCAGAGGGAGAGAGACTTTCAGAGGAAAGGGAAGTCAAGGTGGTAGAGGAAGATCTACAACACCTAAAGATGGAGCTAGCAGCAGCTCAACCCAGCATGCACCCCTAGGAGGTGATGCAAGAGGTAGAGGGAGTTTTTCTAGAGGAAGAGGCAGAGAAATAAGATGTTATAGATGTAACAAGCTGGGACACAGAGCTTTTGAGTGCCCAGAGAATGTAGAAACAAATTAGAGGAATGCAATTGTTTCTCCAGTTGAGGGAGAAGCACCGGTGGCAGTAGTAGCAGAAGAAGAAAATATACCAGAAAGAGGAGAATGTTTGGTAGTTAATAAAGTCCTACTTAAGATAGCGAAGGAGGTGGCCAAACCGCCACAAAGGAAGACGTTATTCAGGACAGTGTGTAAAGTTCAAGGGAAATGTTACCAAATGATCATTGATAGTGGCAGCACTAAAAATTTGGTCTCTACAGAAGTAGTTGAGAAATTGAAGCTGAAGACAATGAAGCATCCAACACCTTACAAAGTGTCATGGTTGCAAAAGGGACATCAACTGTTAGTAAATGAACAGTGTGAAGTGGAATTTCAAGTGGGCAAGTATAAATATAAAATTGTTTTTGATGTAATGCCCATGGATGTGTGTCACATATTGCTTGGAAGACCTTGGAAATATGACAGAGGAGCCATACATGATGGGAAAAGAAACACCGACAAGTTTGGAAAAGATGGTGTCAATCATACGTTGTTGCCTCTGCAAGAAGAAGATGTACCAGGACAGAAGACTGATCCAAAAACTCTGTTACTTGGAGGAAAGGAATACTTGAAGAAGATTGAAGAAAATGAGGTAAATTTTGCTATAATTTGCAAGCCCAAGGTAATAATGACCTCTACTAAAGTTTTTGATTTACCCATTGAACTTCAAGAAATGTTGGAGAAATATTGTGATATTATTGTTGATGATTTGCCTAATGAATTACCACCCATTAGAAGAATCAGTCATCATATAGATTTGATTCCTGGAGCAAGCCTACCTAACAAAGCAGCGTATAGAATGACTCCTACAGAAAATGAAGAAGTTAAAAAACAGGTACAAGAATTGCTTGACAAGGGGCTGATCAGAGAAAGCTTGAGTCCTTGCGCAGTGCCAAAAGTACTGAGCCCAACGAAAGATGGAGGCTGGAGAATGTGTACAGATTTGAGAGCCATCAATAAAATCACAATCAGGTACAGATTTTCATTACCTAGAATTGAAGATTTAATGGATTGCTTGAGCGGAGCAAAATATTTTTCAAAACTAGATCTTAAAAGTGGGTATCATTAGATAAGGATAAGAGAAGGGGATGAGTGGAAAACTGCTTTTAAGACTAATGAGCGACTATATGAATGGAGAGTAATGCCTTTTGGGTTGTAAAATGCACCAAGTACATTCATGAGACTCATGAATGAAGTTCTTAAAGAGTTCATTGGTAAGTTTGTAATAGTATATTTGGACAATATATTAGTCTATAGCAGGTCCAAGGAGGAGCACGTGAGGCATTTAAATTATGTCTTACAGAAGCTACAGCAAGAAAAACTATTGCTGAATCTGAAGAAGTGTTCATTCATGAAAGAGGAGCTGGTGTACTTGGGATTTGTTATTTCTGCTGAAGGGTTGAAGATGGATCTAGAGAAGATCAAGGCAATTATGGAGTGGCCTTCACCCAAGAGTGTTTTTGAGGTAAGGAGTTTTCACGGTCTTGCTAGTTTTTACAGAAAATTCATTAAGAATTTTAGTAAGATCAATATGCCTATTATTGAGACCATAAAGAAGGACAAACAACCATTTAAATGGACTGCTGAAGCAGAGAAAAAATTTCAGCTGTTAAAGAAGAAAATAACTGAAAAGCCTGTTTTGGTCCTTCCTGATTTTAACAAACCTTTTCAAGTAAAGTGTGATGCCAGCGGAGAAGCAATTGGAGGAGTTTTAAGCCAAGAAGATAGACCAATAGCTTATTTTAGTGAAAAGCTAAATGATTCAAAAAAGAAGTATTCTTCTTATGATAAGGAGTTCTACGCAGTTGTGCAGTCATTAAAGAAATGGAGGCATTATTTAATGTCAAAAGAATTTATTCTTTATTCAGATAACCATGCATTACAGTTTATAATGCAGCAGCCAAAGCTCAGCCAGAAACATGCTAAATGGGTAGAATATCTTCAAGGTTTCCATTTTGTGTTGAAGCATATAACTGGGCAGTCAAACAAAGTTGCAGATGCCTTAAGTAGGAGAAATGTATTGCTTCAAGAGAGTCAAATCCAAGTGTTGGGTTTTGATTTTCTTAAGGAATTATATGAGACCGATTCAGATTTTAAGGAGGCATTTGAGGCTTGTAAAAATCCTGTTTTGGTGGATAGGAGCAAGTGGTTGGATTATTTCCTACAAGATGGACTATTATTTAAGAAAAATCAGCTGTGCATACCAAACTGTTCAATGAGAGAGAATTTAATCAAAGAGAAACATAGTGGAGGACTTGCAAGACATTTTGGTGTAGAGAAGACTTTTGAACAGCTCAACAGATTTTATTTCTGGCCGAAAATGAAATCTGAAGTAGAGAAGTACGTAAGAAATTGTAAAGTCTACCAATATGCAAAAGGAAGGAGCCAAAACACAGGTTTGTATATCCCATTACCAATTCCAGATAGGCCTTGGGATATGGTAAGTATGGATTTTGTGTTGGGATTACCAAAGACTCAAAGAGGTTATGATTCAATTTTTGTTGTAGTGGACAAATTTTCAAAAATGGCACACTCTATTCCATGTTATAAAACTAGTGATGCTTATCACATTACTAATTTGTTTTTTAAAGAGATTGTAAGATTGCATGGGTTGCCCAAAAGCATTGTCTCAGACAAGGATTCAAAATTCGTTGGACATTTCTGGAGAACACTATGGAAGAAGCTGGGAACTAAATTAAGTTTCAGTTCTGCCTATCATCCACAAACTGATGGACAGACTGAAGTTGTGAACAGAAGTTTAGGCAATCTTTTGAGGAGCCTTACTGCAGAACATCCAAAGCAATGGGATCAAGTGTTAGCACAAGTTGAGTATGCATATAATGACTCACCGAACAGGAGCACAGGACAGAGTCCATTCCATATTGTTTATGGGATGCACCCAAGAGGAATATCTGAATTAAGGAATTTGGGAAAAGAAGAAATGAGAAGTGCAGAGGGTGAAGACTTTGCTTCAGAAATGCAGGCAATACATGAACAAGTGAAGCAACAGCTGCAGGATAGCAACATCAAGTACAAAACCAGAGCAGATATGAGGAGAAGAGAGGTGAACTTTGAAGTTGGAGATTTGGTTTTAGCACATCTCGGAAAAGAGAGATTTCCAAAGAGGGAGTATAATAAATTGAAATTCAACAAAATTGGACCGTGCATAATACTGAGGAAATTCTTTGCAAATGCTTATGAGATTGAATTACCACCTGATGTGGGAATATCACCAATTTTTAATGTTGCAGACTTGTACAAGTATGAGAATGAAACTACAGATGATACAACATAGGATCAGGAGACTCCAGAGATTAACTGGGTAAAACAGTTACCCACAACAAAGAATTTACAACCAAAAAGAATTACGGACAAGAAGGTTCATAAGAAGACAAGGGGAAGAGAGTACTTCCAGTATTTGGTAAAATGGAAGGGACAGCCAACCGCTGAAGCTACTTGGGTTACAGAAGACGTCCTACAGAAACTGGGCAAATCTGTAGACGAGCTCATGGACAGGAGCCCATGAAGAATTTTGTCCTCAGGAGTCTGATGCAGGAGCATGTGACTCAGAGGGAAAAAGTCTTCAAACATATTCCAAAAATCCAAAAAAATCTATAGGCAAGGGAGTGGGGTCCTTTAGCTAGCTATTTCCAGGTTTTCCTAGGTTAAGATAGAGTAGGATTGAGAATAAAACATGCTAATTATATCGCTGTGACTCAGAGGGAAAAAGTCTTCAAACATATTCCAAAAATCCAAAAAAATCTACAGGCAAGGGAGTGGGGTCCTTTAGCCAGCTATTTCCATGTTTTCCTAGGTTAAGATAGAGTAGGATTGAGAATAAAACATGCTAATTATATCGCTGTTAGATAAACTATACTAAAGCTTTACGCTTTAAATCATTCTATGTAAAGCATGCTTTTGTAACAGATAAGGTCTGAGAAGGCCTATCAATTATTTATAAATAAAGAGGCAACGAGACTCTCATGGAGGAGGAGCGCAGGCCGGAAGCATTATTCCTTGAAACTTTCTTCTCTCTGTTTATCCAAGTTAATGGTCTTCTGTTGATTTATCTGTGTATTCGTGCGTCAATTCAATTGTTTTATTATAGATTATAAATTATGAATTCATCTCTTGTTCTAAAGTGATGCTAGAAGGAATTTGCTTGAATCGTGGTTTCCTTATCTTCGGTGCATGTAGACTTCTGAGTTGGTTAACAGAGTTCTGTGGTAACTCTTTGTACACATAGAATTTTCTGATATCTTCTTAATTGGACTTTATTGAAATTGGTTCACGCCATATCAGTCCGAAACAACATCGCATCGCCGATCCGAACAAACCAAGTGAAGGTGTCGTGGAGTTCTCCAATTGCGATTATGCAACCATCGCATCGCACACATCACATCACCAATCCAGAAGGAAACAACTATTGTTATTGAGTTCGCGAGAGCGATTTGCGATCCAGAAGGAACTAAGTGTTTCTATAAGTGGCGCGACAGTAATTGCAACCATCGCGTTTCCTGAAAGAGATAGTGGCGATCGAAGGAAACCCATGAAGCTATCAAATAGATGATTGATACGAGACGAGAAGGAGGGAGAGAAATTGACCCTAATATAAAGGAAATATCTGACCGATTTGAGAGATTATCCTTGATGCCTGCACCCAAGCCATCAATCTCCTATAATGATGAGATCAGTTGAAGACATTTTGCTTCAACTGATTCTCAAAGGTGACGGCTTTACCTATCGTAGTTCTTCCTTTCGTCCATTTGTTGCACCTTACTATGTATCACCATCATGCTACATCATGCTACTACCTTTGCCTTCATGTATCATTGTGTTGCCTATGCACAAGATCTCGTAGTGCTACCCATCATGATGTTGCCTCTGCCTTCATGTATCATTGTGTTGCTCATGCACAATATCTCATAGTGCTGCCCATCATGCTGCTGCCTCTGCCTTCATGTATCATTGTGCTGCCCATGCACAAGATCTCATAGTGCTGCCTATCATGCTACTACCTCTTCCTTCTCATTGCTTTATCATGCTGCAATAATTATCTTCTATTGATATCAGCCTTAGTTGTTTGCTATGGCTTACTGTTGTGGAGGCAAATCCTCTTTGCGGACAGAGACGATCCCTACTAGCCCAGACCGGGTCTAGCAACAATCAAACAATGCTATCATGCAAGTTCCTAATTGCAAATTAAAAGTGGATGATGAGAACCTACTTGGATTCCAACGCTAATATTCGTAGAAGAGACTTTGCTCTCATTCCTTTGCCTCGGCCGGTCACGATCCCCACAATCTCCATGATTGGACACCTGCACATGCAAAGAACAACACAAATACAAGCATAAAATCCAATAGATGCAATTATATATCAGTCAGAAAAGATATAACTCAACATCAATCATTACAAAGGACAATGAGAGTGGAACCATAATGATAGTCATCTATTATTGATAAATAACAAAGAAGAATACAACCATAGTTCTTACATCAAATCCTCCTTTGGCTGGGTAGTCAGCTACACAAGTCTTGCAAAGCTTGTTGGGATGGGAAAAAAGCCTCTCTCTCTTGGGTGACGAGAATCTCCTCACTTAGATTTGGCCTTATGGGTGCAAAGAAGGCTCTTTCAGCTTTAAACTCTTGAACTCCTAGAATTCTCTATCACTATGCTGGAACTAGCTTGCTCAAGGCATAGAGACAAGCTTTTATAGATAGAGAGGAAAGAGATAGGATCCACCACATTATTCATGGGCTTGGCTTTATCACTTGGAAACTTCCATGAAAGGTGGCAAACCACTTCCCTTCTATGGAGGTTCAAAGCCAAACCATCCTAGCTCAACATAGATTCAGTTGGTGAATGGGTTAAGGAGAACCTTCGGAAGCTTGTTTGTTAAAAAATTTACTCAATTCGGTTGGCGCGAGTGCGACTCTGAGACAGAGTGCCAATGGCACGCCCTCTTTAGAGGATTTCCCCCATTGGCGTGGGCAGTACACTGTGGACCCGAGCTAATGCAAAAAGAGCTATTTTCATGGGTATTCTACAGGAGATGTCTTCAGGGCATATGAAGCTCATACTTAGAGGAATATGATGCAAGTGGTTTCAGGTCATGTCACTTCTCAAAGGTCCTGGAATGAGTCCTCCAGTGTGCGGGAGAGGGGTAACAGGGACGGTGACAAATGGTGACAAATTGTTGTGTAACAGATGCCCCCTAAAGCATGAGGCCTGAGGGAGAGAGAGGGGTGAAATGCTTTACAAGAACATGCGTAATTGTAAACACGGCCGCCAGAGAACCTGCAAAAAGAAGTACAACTGATATCTCAAGTACATGATATATGTGGTATGGGCGTAGCCATCCATAACAGAGTACACAATAATCCAGATCCAAGGTATGGGCGCAGCCATCCAGTGAGGATCGATAAATAGACTCAGGCATGGTCGCAGCCATCCAATGAATGAGTCATGTAATGATCATAATAAGCCACAAATCGCAACCTGGATTCCAACAAACAAAATCCAGGGTCTTGCGCTCCATCTCGACCCGAACAGAGTACAAGTTCAAGCATGTGAATACATGAGTTGAAGTTGAACATGCATGAACATTGTCTGATTACCAGCCAATAGTGAAAGTTGTTAACAGACGCGAGAGGTACCACTAATAATGACAATGGCCCTCAAGGTACTATAGGTACAATCTACGGCATACAAATGAGTGAGCTGGTGTCAAACACCTGTAGAGTCATTCGATCAGAGGCCAATGATGAAAACATCTCGTCGAACACGAAGAACCTGCCATTGAGGCATGCAGGCTCCAAGGCACCGGAAGGGAGTCTCTGGATTAGCTTCCTGGATACTGAGCTGAAGTCGACAGGAAGTGACATTGATCAAAGGTGGGCCATAATGTTTCCCACATCAGTGATACGAGACAGAGGAAGAATATTATGTGGTGAATTATAATTATGTGAGGTATCAGAGGGAGGTTGTAATTCTGCAGAGGTCAACTTCTCTTGAACATATCGGCGGCACGACAGTGGACCTGGCAGTATTTGACATTAAATGATCAAGGGTCATGGTGACAAGGCAATGAGCAGATGAGAGGTCAAATAGGATAACCCAAACCCACAGAGGCTAGTGTAAAATAAGATGAGATGTTCCCACCCAGACACGAATGTAGACTAGTGCCATGTTCAAGAGCGACATACTGCCGACACGACAATAATTATGGGTCCATTTTCCCCACCATTTCTGGCGAGTACCCCAGTTATTTTTAACAAGCTTGACGGGGATAGCATATGCTTGTAAGGCGTCATTACGACAGAATCCGATGTCATTAAGTTTTAACGAGCCTGACAAGGGAAGAACTCAGCGTCTTTTCCTGTTTAGAGAGTCTGAAAAGACAACATAAAAGAAAACTCCAGGGGGGTCCTTTTTCGTAAAGTTGTGTCTCCCGAGCCCGAAAAAGTATAAAACAATGCTCGAAAGAACCGCCCGATCATTACGATTGAGGAGTACTTTTCATATGTAGTGACATCAACCTGAAAAAGTAAAAAAGCGATCGATATCACGTCGTTTCGTGACCATTAATGAACCTGAAACGACAAGGGTCCGATGATCTTTACATTTTTTACATGGTCGGAAAAGAGTTTAAAGACGACCGCCTCTTATTTACATTTAACGAGTCAAGAGGGATAACTCGGTGATCTTTTCATGTTTAGCGAGTCAGAAAAGAGCTGAAAGATGACTCCACAGTGACTTTTTCGTGTATTTACCTAGTCTGAAAAAGTATAAAATACAACTCGTTTCACCATCGAAGTTGCATAAAAGACCTGTCGCTGCACAAGAAGCAAGCGTAAAATCCATTTTCGACCAAAAATATAAATAAATAACTTTTTAAACCTAAGTACAAGTCAAAAAGTTTATAAATATGGTGAAAATGGTAAAAATAGAATTACTTTTACTTTTTACCTCTTGAATAGTAATAGTGGTCCGTTTTTGGGAGTGAACTTCAGACGGTGATTACAGCCAATCCGTGCAACCATTCGAGATTTGGTCGGGTCCAGGTAAGAGGTGCTTCCCTTAGCTCCATTTCCATACCTTTTTTATGCATTTTGTTCCCTGATTGAGCCTCTGCAAGGAGGATTTTAAAATTTAGGGCCGCACCCCATTGGCGCGGTTATCTGGCACGGACCTGCGCTAATGGGGTGATTTGTCTAAAGGGGCCGCGCCATTGGCGCGACTATTTTAGAAACAGTCGTGCCAACCGCGCAACCTAATTTTTACGTGGAAATTTCCCATTGCATTTGAAATTTATCCAGATTGTAAGCTTACCAGTGTCCTAATAATGATTTATTTATCCTTGTGGGTACAGGAAACAAGCAAAAATGGTGGTGGAATGGAAAGAATGGGAACATGATGCCGTAGATGCCTTGGCTATAGAGGATGAGGGATGCATGAATGCTTTAAGAGACTGTGGTCTCAAAAAATTCTTTCTCACATCTTATCTGCGATCTCAGCCCGAGTTATTGCAGTTCATAGTTGATGCTTGGGATGTTGATGACCAAGTATTTCGCTTACGGGACCAAACCTTAGAACTAGACGTGTCTGATGTGTATTTCATTACTGGGCTGTCATGGAGAGGGGCGAGTCCTATCTTGACCGGAAGTAGACCTTCCGAGGAGAAGATGGGTGAGGTGATGGCCCGAGTGTGTCCAGGGGCACAATTTGGGAAAAACAGTGCTAAGGTAGATATTGCCACCATTCGGGACTTGGTTCTCAAGGTGATACTGTTCACCATCACTCGTGCAGCCGGGGTATAGGCGCCCCATGAGGCGAGTAAGAACCATCTGTTACTAGCGACAAAATGCCTCAGCCCCACCATTTTTGACTGGGCTACAGCGGTGACCACCAATATCAAAAGGCAACTTACAAAGTGTAAGCGAGAAGGAGTGAAATAGTTCGGGTATGGCTTAATTGTGGTGTCATTCTTCTTGGAACGGTTACCCCTCTTTTAGATTCAAGGAGCTATAGTGGCTGATCCATTGCCACGAGAGCCTAGGATGGCTCGCTGGGCAGCACTGATGCCCAGAGGAGGAGGGGGCCAACAGATGTCCTGGCGGCCCGAGTTCTTTATATGGCTCCGTCGTCAGCTGATCGTAGTGGAGGATTGGCCATACGCAAGGACTAATTTCATCAGGGATCTAGACCTCCCACTGCCAGAGGGAGAGGAGTGGGATGAGGAGTTAGGTATGATCTCTTTATTTTTTGATGTTTTATGTATTTTTTGTTTTTGTTAATACATGCATGTTCTGATGACAGTTGTACATATATGCAGATGTTGGCCCAGAGCGACCAGCCAGCTTGTCTCCTATAGCGTGGAGGGTCCAGCCCGCAGCTGATCCTCAAGCAGAGGGTGCCGTGGGGAAAGAGCTAGTGCAGAATCTCGAGGGACTCACCCGAGGGATTCCGGGTTACACTAGACTGGCGGACGTGCCCTTTGCATACCAGAGGCACACAGTGGGGGTGTCGACACGCATTCATTGTCTGTTGAGACGATTGGTGCGCGCGGTGACATGCTATCATGAGCACCACCGTGATTAGACTTCTAGGCTTCTTTTATGCATATTTTTTGAGGGACATGTCGTCCCGGGATGTATTAGGATGAACATGTATTATTTTTTGAACTATGGTGCAAAAATTACGACACACATATATATATACATATGCCTATGGTTTATTATTGTGCTTTTATGTGCTTGCTTGTATAATGTTTTGATTATAAATTACACAAATGTCTATCTAATACATGATTAGCCAATGCATCAGATAATGTGTTTAATCGTCGTGGAATATGCTGATATGTGATGAAGTCAAAATTCCTTTCTAACAGTTTAACACGTAAGTACAACCTTAAAATGTGACGGTCTCTGAAGGAATATCGCCCATTGAGCTGATGGACGACAAGCTGAGAGTCTAGGTTAACAACCAATGTACGAATATTGAGATTAATCGCCTCGGCTAATAATTCAATAACAGCACTATATTCAGCAAAATTGTTTGTAGTACAGCCTAAACACACACCTTGAAGATCTATCAACTCACCGTGAGGATCGTAGATCACCCACGCCACAGAGGACAAATTGTGAGTGCTGCGGCAGGCACCATCAGCGAAACCAACATAAGGTGCACCTGAAATTTGCACAAGAAGTAAAAACACAATAAGGGGCAATCACGCTTTCACACCAAGCCAAAAACATGAAAACACACACACACACACACACGCATGTATAAATCGAAGTGCATGAAATCATGCATAGTACTTTTTCAAGTACAGCCCATTGCGGGGCTTATCAAGAGGATTACCTTCGTAGTCAACTAGCTCATATGCCCCTTTCTGCAACACTTTCTTTACAATATAAGGGCCTAGCCACATGGGCTCGAGTTTTCCTGCCCCCAGCTTGTCATTTGCTTGGTCGTATAGCAGGACTAGATCTCCCTCAACAAAGGAACGAGGATGGATGGTATGGTCGAAGTGAGTTTTAACTCTCTTCTTTTGAGCTTCGATAGCTAGAGAGGCTAGGCGACGGGTCTCGTCCAACCATTCTAGGTAAAGAAGTCGTTCCTCTACCAGAGTAGTGTTGGGAAGCAACTCGATGGCTATTTTTAATGAAGGAATTTCACATTCTATAGGAAGGGTAGCCTCCAGTCCATAAACTAGTTGAAATGGAGTGAAACCGGTGGCATCCTTCACAGAGGTTCGGTAGGCCCACAAGGTGGGAAACAACATCAGATGCCAATTAGACTTATGCATGTTAACAGTACGTTGAAGCATCGTAACCAAAATCTTATTAACAGCTTCAACTTGTCCATTGGACTGAGGATAGTACGGGGTCGAACTATCATGCCGTAAGCCTATTTGGGTTATCAGTTCAGTCATCATGTGATTACGGAAATGTTTTCCGTGATTGGTGATGATGGCCTGCGGAACTCCGAACCACGTAATAACATGATTGAACAAAAACTGCGCTGCTGTGTGACCGTCTTCAGTTAATGTTGGCATTGCCTCGTCCCATTTTGTAAAGTAATCGACGGCAACGATGATAAACCCATGCCCCCTGGCCGAGAAAGGCTTACAGATCGTATAATCAATGCCCCATTTTGCAAAAGGGCCTACGGTGACTACAGGGTGCAGCGGAGCTGGTGGCGCATGCATCTTTCGCTGGTATATCTGGCACGCATGACACGAATGGACGGCAAGAATGCAATCCTTAAAAATGGAGGGCCAAAAATAACCGACGTGAAGGATTTTTTGAGCTATGGCATATCCGGACATGTGACCACCACAAGCGCCAGAGTGGCAGTCATTCAGGACTCTCTCAGCTTCCTCGAGGGTTAGACATTGGCGGAGGACGGAGTCAATGCCGAGACGCTACAGGGTGTCCCCAATGATACGATAGGGTTGGGACTGATGAAAGATCCGCCGCTGAGCATCTTTGGATACAGCAGGGCGGAAATAGGACGTCTGCAAATAGACAATAAGATCCCCGTACCAGGGATCGAGGGTGCTGATCAGTAAAATAGTTTCGTCCGGGATATGATCCTCTGAAAGAGGGGGTGCAGAAGGAGACGACAAAGAGCAAAGTAACTCAGCAAAGACCAGGGACTTCTTAGACTTGGTAGCAGTAAATTCCAAGTCAAACTCTTGGAGGATGACGATCCACTTTGAGTATTTTACCCCCAACAACTGACGTGACAAAATGTACGTCATCGGGTTGCAGTCAGAAATCACGGTCGTGGTGCGCAACAAGATATAATGTCGGAAGCATTGGACGGCACAAACGGTGGCCAATGCCAACTTCTCGACGTAAGCGTATCGAGTTTCTGTATCCAAGAGGTTGCGGCTGAGATAATATATGACGTGCTCATTGCCATCATCATCGTCTTGCACAAGAACCATGCCGATAGTGGTATCGGCGGCGGCCAGATACAAAGTATAATCATGGTGGTAATTCGGAGGTCGCAATAATGGAGCAGAAACAAGGAGACCCTTGAGACGCTCGAAAGACTCCTGAGCGATAGCATCCCAATGAAAGGGTGTATCTCGCTTCAATAACCGTGTAAAACCTTTAGCCACCTCGGCATAGTTCGGAACGAATCGTCTTAGGAAATTTTCTTTGCCCTGCAAGCTCTGCAACTGCTGCAAAGAAGCAGGGGGAGGAAGATTCAGAATAGCCTCGACTTTGAGGGGATCTAGACGGATGCCCTCTCGGGAGACGATAAACCCGAGTAGTCGGCCTGATTCAACACAGAAGACACATTTATGAGGATTGAGCCTGATACGGTAGTGTCGACAGTGGAGAAAGATTTCACGAAGATGGGAAGGATGGTCCTGGCGTTTGACTGAATGAGCTGGAAGATCATCCAGATATGGCTGTACAATGTGACGGATGTCATGAAAAGCATAGGACATTGCACGTTGGAAGGTAGCACCGGCATTCTTTAAACTGAAAGGGAGCTTCGTATAAGCAAAAGTGCCCCAAGGATAGATAAAGTCCGTCTTATGCTGAACAGCGGGCGCGATATTGATCTGGTTATATCCAGAAAACCCGTCCATAAACGAATAAATTTCGCTTCCTACACACTCATCAATAAGCTAATCTATGAAGGGTGTGGGGAAGTTATCCTTAGGACAGGCGTGGTTAATATCATGATAATCAACACAGACTCGAATAGTACCCTGCTTTTTGTTCACAGGGACTATATTAGAAACCCAATCCGTAAGTGGAATGGGGTAAATGAAACCAGCCTTGAGAAGCTTTTCGACTTCTGCTTTAATGGCTGCAGCCTTTGAGGGGCGCACGGGGCGTAGGCGTTGACGAACGGGCTTAGCACCCGAATACGTAGGTATCTCATGCACCACTATGCTAGGGTCAATGCCAGGCATCTCTTCGTAAGACCAAGCGAAGACATCACAAAATTCGCGAAAAAGATCGTTGTAGAGTTGAACTTTCGCTGGAGTGCAAGTGACCCCAATGTGAATATGCTCGACAATCCCTAGTTTCACAGAGATGTCAATAGGTTGGGTCTGCGTAATGTTTCCCATATTGCCTTCAGAAGCCACTTGATAAATTTGAATAGGTGTTTGAAGGGGCTGAAATGGGATACAAGAAGTAAACCGTTCGAGACAGGCGATCATTTCCTGATGGGCAGGGAGGAATGAGGAACGGTGGTGATGATCAGACCAAGGGGGTTCCTCAAGAGGCATGGTCTCTATAATGGATTCATCGGAAGGAAATATTTCCTTTAATGGATCCGAAGTAGCATCATCACCAAGCCAAGGGGTATGAACATACGAGTCGGGAACACCGCTCGGAGGAGCAGGTTCAGGAGGGGGAGCCGATGCAGCAATGATTTCGATGTAGTTGAGCTTGGCGGGACTCAAAGGCATCATATCGCCCCAAGATTCTATCTGATGAGCGGGAGGAAGGACCCACGGATCAGAGCACACGGAAATCATATTAATAGGAGCGAGATTAGGAGGTGGGAGGGGAAAGACACCCATCAGGGCAGGATCTTTAAAGAGTCCGGCTCCCACACTCTCACACGATTTGGAGGTATGCTCCACGAAAGGCACGTTGCCTTCGGAAGAGGAGGCGAAGAAGGAGAGCTGGTCCACAGTGACAATCTTCCCCTGATGAGGGAAACGAATGACATGGAAAAGAGAGGAGGCCACGGCTTGCATGGCGTATGTCCAGCTACGTCCGAGGAGGAGGTTGTAGGTAAGATTAGCATCGACAACTTCGACCTCCACTTCTACCATCTTCCCTTCCAAAGAGATGGGCAACCGTTGGAGGATACCATAAGGACGGGACTCTCTTCTATCAAAGGCTTCCAATGTCGTAGGAGACTGACTCAGTGTCGGAGAACCAATAGCTTTCCAACAGGCAACAGACATGATGCAAGTTGAGGCACCTTCATCAATGACTATACGATGAATCGTTTTAGTATTGATAATGACCTGTATGAGGAAAGCGATTTGGTGAGGCAGTCTCAGCGTATGGCCCTCGAGGTCAAAAGAAATCAGATCCAAGTTAGCCGGGTCTATGCCACCGATGGCCGATAGCAAGGACTTCCTCTGGGAGGGGCAACTCTGGAGCACTTCTAGAGTGGACATAGCAGATGGGGCCTGAGCTAAGTCCTCAATGATGCTGTAGTGCTGGGGGGCACGAGCATTAGGGTTGTAAGAAGACTTCCGGAGTACACCTTTAGGAGGGGGTCGGATAGTCGTCTCAGTGCTAGGTCTCTCGATGTGGAGTGGACCAAAACTGGACGGAGGAGCGCTGAAGGAGACCTCAGGCTCTATCCCGGCATGAGATGGATATTCTTTTGCTCGAGTAGTGACATGGACGGGAATCGTCCCAGCCATAAATACTTGAGAGTCGAATGAAGAAGAGGGTTGCGATGGATTTGCCACCATTTGAGTTTGCTATGAAGGGAAAGGTTCTTTAAGCACAACAAGAGTCCCAGGAGCACCTTTCAACAATTGACTAACTTCGGACCGCCTGGGGCAGTCTTTAGTGTAGTGATCCTCATCACAGATAAGACAAGGATACTTAGGTTTATGTTTGGCTCCTTCCTCGGGTGGAGGTTTAGGGGAGTCCTGTCTGAGCTGTTCGGATTTATTCTTGGCTTTCCCTTTCTTTTTCCCTTTCGAGGACTTATCTGCCGTGGTGGACTGGATGGCGTTAACCTCGGAAGTGTTTCCAGAATTAGATTGACCTTGGGAAGTGTTTTCGCTATAAGCATTCGGTTTTTGCTTCCCAGGGTTCGCGGATGATTTCTTTGAAGATGCGTTTACAGAGCCAATAACACCATCAACAGATGGTTTTGGCGAAGCTTTGGATGTTTCGGGTCTCGGGGCAGCTGGAAAATAATCATATAAAGTACCTGACTGAGAATAAACTAAGTTGAGGTACTGAGCACGCACGATAGCTTGCTCTTCAGTTACACAAGCTCCCATGGGAATGTCTCGCGCGATTGCAGGGACAAAGGAGGTTGTGAACCAATCGGTTAGGAGGTTATCAGGAATCCAGAATTTGACCAAATGACAATGCCGTCTCCATTCATGTATATGATTGGATATATGCATGGCCGTGTCCTATTTGAGAGACGTAAGGAGGTGTGTCCCTGTCTCATACCAAATGGGTAACTGAAAATGAGTTAGGAAAGCCATAGCCAACGAGTTGAAATCTTGAAATGTTCCGCGATTCAACTCAATATACCACTTAGCGGTCGATCCGGTGAGAGTCCTTTGGAAGAGGCGGAGCCGGATGGAATCATCAAGCCACGAGTTGGATGAGCACCAAAGGTGATAGGTCATGACATGGGCTTGAGGGTCCTCACCAGCTTTGCCATCGAATTTCGGGCAATCACCGGGTATCTTAGTTGGAACTGGTGGCCAATATGGATTATGAAGAATGGGATCATTTGTCAATTTGGACACATCTGGCAGTTCCAATGTCGCTAAGAAAGGTAACTGAGGATTGAAGGACATCTGTGGCCGTGGAAGAGAGGTAGTACCAGGGTTCCAACCAGGTGGTGGTTGCCCCCATGGACTTTGTCCGGACGGGCTTGGCCCATAAGGGTTCTGCCCATAGGGATTTTTCCCATAGGGGTTATGTCCATAAGGATTCTATCCATAAGTAGACAGCTAACCCTGGGTCTACCCCCCAGCACCCCATGGATTAGCAACTTGACTTGCAGGTGCAACATACTGTTGCTGATAATTCTGATAAGGAGTGACCTGCATTTGTTGATAATTTTGATAAGGGGTGAACTGAGTTTGCCCTTGGGGTTGCTGGTAACCATACGGTTGCTGAGCTCCATACTAAGCCTGGTAAGTAGGCTGCGCTTGGTAAGAAGGTTGGGATTGCAATCCACCTTGCATCTGATAACCAATTTGAGTCTGGGGCCCAGAAGGATGTCCTTGAACAGGTTGAGCTTGGACCATCTGGCCGAAAGGTTGTCCTGGTTGGGTTTGGGACAGACCCGTTTGCCCAGAAGGATGAGCTTGCTGGGTACTAGGTTGTCCTTGTGCAACTGAGTGTTGTCCTTGCGGAACAAATGGTTGAGCGGGCTGGATGGCTGGTCGACCTTGAGGTTGACCAGCTTGTCCAGAAGGATGACTAGACTGGGCAGTGGGTTGGCCCTGCTATCCGTAAGGCTGACCCCCTTGCCCAGAAGGATGACTAGGCTGGGCAGTGGGTTGACCCTGCTGTACATAAGGCTGACCCCCTTGCCCAAAAGGGTACCCCTATTGGACTGTCGGCTGACCTTGTTGAATATAAGTTTGTCCTACTTATCCAGAGGGGTAACCTTGCTAAACACCAGGTTGACCTTGTTGGATGTAAGGTTGTCCCGGTTGTCCAGACGGGTAACCTTGCTGGGTACCAGGTTGCCCTGGATAACCAGAAGGTTGAGTCAGATAAGTAAAAGATGGACCACCAGCGGCCGAAGGTTGTCCCTGATAGGGTTTTCCTTGTAGGCCCCCAGGTTGTCCTGGGTAAGACTGGCCGTAATATTGCTGCCCTTAGGGGGTTTGCATATAAGACGGCTGGCCTTGGTTAGGTAGTCCCTGAAGCTGTGCAGGCCTTGCTTGGCCCCCATGGAAAGTGGTGGCGTTCCAAGCAATGGATAATGGTACCAAGACCTCAACAACAGGTTGAGTAGGCAAGGGTTGAGAAGGATAAAGGTATTGACCAGTAGAATCATAATAATAGAATGGACCTTGCACGTTCGGATCTTGAACAGCTTGCCCATACTGATCATATGGCCCCCCTCCTGGGATGGGACCAGAAGAGGGTGGTGCACTTTGTGCAGGGTCAACAACTTTGGGTGTGTGTGCCGGCTGGCCGCTACTCACTTGACCGTGAGGGGGACCAGCACCAGTATTTAGAGCTGAAGACGCTGTAATGGCACTAACAACCGGAGTTGAATGTGCTACACAAACAGTTGGATTCGTTGGAACTGAAGTGACAGGTGTACTGTGGACTTGTGAAACAAAAGATCCCATAGTGGGAGTGATATGGAGGTCCCACATGGTACTTGAAGCGGGGATCCTGGCACTTATATTATCCCTCAACGACTTATAGCGTGAGGGTACCAGAGAAGTGGCTGGGATAGGAGTGTCGATATTCGACAAAACAGGTGTCTCACTCACTCTAGGAGATGTCTCATCCATGTGAGAGGTAGACATTGGAGACGAAACACCAGGGGGGTAAAAGGAATATCATCCTCTTCAGGCTCCCAGATGGGGTTCCAATGAATTTTGTAATCCTCGTCATCCGGGGCACGAGAGTTGATCGGTTGGATACTCGGGATAACAGGAAGAGTATCACTCACAACCGGTACCTCAGGAGCAACGGAAGACGGAGACCCTTGATCACTTGGAACGGGAGTCGACGGTTCAGCCAGGATGACAAACTTCAAACAAAACCTAAGGGAATCTAACGATAAAGGACCCTACTCAAACTAACGCACACAAGATCTAACCAGGTAATGTTAATCACGGCCAAATAAATTTTAAGACGCAAGGACACAACTTGACCTTTTCATGTTTTAAGAGTCGAGAAAAGGACAAAAAGGTGACTCTAGTCGCCTTCGAATGTTTTGTGAGCCTGAAGTGACAAACTGCTCAAGTGAGCCTTTTCTTTTAAGGAGTCTGAAAAGGATCAAAAGTGACTACTCTGGAGAGAATAGGAAAAGGGTTTACCAGACAAATCTGTAAAACTGCATATACACCTTGGCAGTCATATGAAAACCAAGGACTTCCCGTATGGCAGTCAATCTTCCTGAATGCTGTGTTCGGTACGTTACGGCTTGTAAGGTGGCAGACACGGCTTCCTGTGGATAAAGGATGATAGCCTAGTGGGGTCTCCCCTATATACTCGATGGTACGTGGGAGCTCAAGTCCGTGCTAGACCACTATCGAGTCACAAAAGGAGGAATCACCCAACCGTAATGTGAAACAACAGTGACTAGGTTTAACGACGCCGGAGCACGTCTCTAGCCTAGACCTCTAAACAGTAAGCGTTATGTTCCAATGCGTTTTTAAGTTCATTCAATTCATTTTACGGTTGATCTTTGATTAGGTTTCAATTTCCAGGTCCTACCGTATGTAATCTCTCACAATTCCCTAAATGCAAGCTATATGCCAAAGAATATCATTTCATTCGATGAACACTAACTACGAGAGAGTCGAGAATTTTTCAATCGAACAAAATGACCACAAACAATCAAGAACCACTCTAATGCAGCTAATGGCAATAAACAAAACTTTTTTTTTTAAGATCACTAATCAATGAAAAGCTCTAATTTCCATAAACTAATTCAACGCAAAAGAGACTGTTCGTTTTCTTTTCAATGACAAAGTGCACTAAACAAATTTTGAGAGATAATAACACCGAGTAAAAGAGACAAATTTCACTCAATGAGAACACAATCAAATCCCCAAAACACCAAGACAGTCCTTCAAACCAAAAAAAAAAAAACACAAAGACTTCTATGAGCTATGTGATCTAAGCCCAAACGAAGCCAAGCGAAATCCAAGCAAATCACTTGAATAACAATAAAAAGCTTTGACAATCACTGAGCAAATGCAAAAGAGTAATCACAAAGTCGATTGGATGATCAAAGAACCTAAGACTCCTACGGAAGGCTCGATACACAAAGCCACTAGATGCCCTAGGGTTAAAATGTGAAATCAATGGAAAGAGGCAAACACCTGAAGGACGAAGGTCGAAAACTAGTCAAACAAGGATCAAACACACTCTAGTAATTGAAAAAGACGTGGCAAGGTACAAATCCAAGCTCAGAGGGCCTGAAAACAAGAAAACTGGAAAGGTTGACATGCCTGGCGCGAATGTCAGGCTGCAACTCGCACTTTTACGGGATTGGCACGGGTTGTCTTTGAGCAACATGCGCCAATTGGCACAACTGTCAGGCAAAAAAGCGCGTTAATCAAGCTTGCTAGGTCAAAAATAAAAACAAGTAGTCCAGGGCTTGGTTAACAGTATCCAGGCAGACCAGGAAGCAAGAGACAGCAAGAAATCCAACCCAGAAAGCTATCTAAGCAATCAAACGAGAGAACCAAAGAGACAAGACTCCCCAGTATGGTCGCCAAATTGTTGTGGAGGTAAATCCTCTCTACGGACAGAGACGATCCCTACTAGCCCAGACCGAGTCTAGCAACAATCAAACAATGCTATCACGCAAGTTCCTAATTGCAAATTAAAAGTGGATGATGAGAACCTACTTGGATTCCAACGCTAATATTTGTAGAAGAGACGTCGCTCTCATTCCTTTGCCTCGGCCGGTCACGATCCCCACGATCTCCATGATTGGACACCTGCACATGCAAATAACAGCACAAATACAAGCATAAAATCCAATAGATGCAATTATATATCAGTCAGAAAAGATATAACTCAACATCAATCATTACAAAGGACAATGAGAGTGGAACCATAATGATAGTCATCTATTATTGATAAATAACAAAGAAGAATACAACCATAGTTCTGACGTCAAATCCTCCTTTGGCTAGGTAGTCAGCTACACAAGTCTTGCAAAGCTTGTTGGGATGGGAAACAAGCCTCTCTCTCTTGGGTGACAAGAATCTCCTCACTTAGATTTGGCCTTATGGGTGCAAAGAAGGCTCTTGCAGCTTCAAACTCTTGAACTCTTGGAATTCTCTATCACTATGCTGGAACTAGCTTCCTCAAGGCATAGAGACAAGCTTTTATAGATAGAGAGGAAAGAGATAGGATCCACCACATTATTCATGGGATTGGCTTTATCACTTGGAAACTTCCATGAAAGGTGGCAAACCACTTCCCTTCTATGGAGATTCGAAGCCAAACCATCCTAGCTCAACATAGATTCAGTTGGTGAATGGGTTAAGGAGAACCTTCGGAAGCTTGTTTGTTAAAAACTTTACTCAATTCGGTTGGCGCGAGTGCGACTCTGAGACAGACTGCTAATGGCGCACCCTCTTTAGAGGATTTCCCCATTGGCGCGGGCAGTACACTGTGGACCCGTGCTAATGCAAAAAGAGCTGTTTTCATGGGTATTCTGCAGGAGATGTCTTCAGGGCATATGAAGCTCATACTTAGAGGAATATGATGCAAGTGGTTTCAGGTCATGTCACTTCTCACAGGTCCCGGAATGAGTCCTCCAGGGTGCGGGAGAGGGGTAACAGGGACGGTGACAAACGGTGACAAATTGCTGTGTAACACTTGTAGCCTAGCAAAGCAGCTAGGCTATAGACCCTATTCAGCAGACTTCTTAAACTTTCTTTCTGCGTTAACAGGTCTCTTCTATTACAGCGTTGACAGGTCTATAGGGTTTCTCAGCGTGTGAACAACGTGTATGATCCTTACTGCGTGTTCCTTACTTGACTGCATTCATTACGCTGTGTTCCTTATACTATATAGATTATATGAACGTGGTTCCATATTCCATATATGAACTTGGTTCCATATTCCTCATATGACTGCATGGCTTCATATGACTGCGTATATATATTCCTCATATGACTACATGTATATATATGAACGTGTTCTTATATGACTACGTTTACAATGTATATGACCATTTACATGTATGCGTTCCAGGTATAAGACTACGTTCCATATATCAGACTCCCCAGCATATGACCATGATTACGTTGCTTCTTCATTACTATGGATCAGCTTCACTTGGTGTGTATATTGCCTACGTCCTGATCATGAACAGTGTTTACCATGATGTACTACAGCACCTCTTCATCACGGCAGTTCACTACCAGCGTATCAACTGTGTGTAAGTGTCCAGTGTTTCTATGCACTACGTGGTAAGTGTCCAGCGTTACAGCGTTGAGTTTCTATTGCGGCTACCCTTCACGTAACTGCAGCTTACCCTTCATGTATCATCTCCATTGCTTGTGATTTCATGACTGCGTTATTATTTAGGGCATCATCATGCATTGGTAGGGCATCATCTTTGGACCAGCGTGTGTTTCTCTTGGTGTCTCACTCCTCCAAAAACCCAAGACGTGGAGAGGAAGAGATCACTCAGTAATTGTGTTCTTATATGACTTCAAATATTCTTCAATTTATACTAAAACGTATATGATGAATAGACATGACGTTTGGGATTTTTGAGCCTACGTAAGAGCTCGTCAGCTTGATGATAATTACATAATTGAAATAAATTCATATCTCCATAAATACTAATCGAAATCGAATGATCTTTGGATCAATCCTACACCTCTCGATGAGAGGGATCCAATAAAAATATCAGTTGCCATAAATAAGTTGACCCACATGGAGTTTGGCCCTAGTTGCCAATTTTAACATCCTTGAACAAAATCATGAAAATGTTTCCTATCAGGTGTGGCATGGACTGAGGCCCATGAATATACCACCCAGGCATCAATAATATTTTATAATGAAAGAATCAAAGCATCTTGAAACACATCATCTGTCACATTCACTTCATGATTGTTTTCTTGTTGTGCATCTCCTTCTTTTCCCTTCTGAGACTTGCGGTATTTCTTCAGGTGTCCTTTCTTCCCACATTTCCAGCACACTAGGGCTCTTTCCTGTGTCCATTTTTCTTCCCTTAGTCTATGCAGTCAAAGCATTACCTGATGTCTCACCAGAGTTTTTCCATTGCATTTCCTCACTAAGTATTGCACCGAAAACATCATCAAACTTTAAAGTACTAGATCCAAAGAAGAAGTTACTAATGACCATAACTAAACCATTCCAACTTGCTGGAAATGAGCATAGTGTTGCACAAAATATTGTCACCATGACATTTTACAGTTAGTGTGAGTCTATCACTACTCACACTGTCCTCCTTTTCAAGTCTTAAACCTCATCTCTTCATGTCAAGCCTTAACAATGAGAGAAAGTCCTTGAAAATCTCTAAAACTCTGGTTCCGCACTTTCTCTTAGCATTACCTACAGTCCCGCACCCCTTGGTCATGTTCCCTATGGACCTGCCTGCTATGTCTCTAAAGGAAAGGGTGCGGACCCCTGTAAAAGTAAAAAAGGTGCAAGTTTATTATTAAAAACTCACTTTGGGTTAATTCTGGATGCTTCTAGAAGGAATCTTGAGGTGGCAAGTTCGCTCCTAGGTGGTTCATGCATCCCATAACTAAAGTAGCTAACCCCTTGATGAGAGGAGCTTATCCCTTTGAAGGAGGGCTCTATCCCTTTGAAGGTGGACCTGGTAACTTCATTCCTTTGCACTATAAAATGAGGCATTGGGTTGGTTGCTAGGGAGGTTGAAAGCTGAATATTTTTTAGGGTAAATGCTGTTGGAATTTAGACTTCCTAATTGAGCTTGAGAGGAGAGATTACATACCTTTTGGTCTCTTTGGGAAGAGAGTGAAGCTTGTCAAAGTAGAGGAGATTCTTGCTGGACCCTAGGAGGAGCTTGTACAACATCAAGGCACCAAGGTTGTAAAGTTCTTCTTTGTTTAAAGTTAATACAATCAAATTCATTTTTCTCAATAAATTGTCTTCTATGGTTTATTTCATGAATTCTTTGATCATCATGATAAATATGGTTTATTATATTGGCTATGCAGGTGTTATTTGATGTGTGCCTGTTTGTGTTTGCAGGTTCTTTAAAAGGGAGCTCATTTGGACGAACGGAGCATGGCTTCCACAAACTAGCATTGGACTTGAGGTAGGGTCTAAAACATCTATTGGCTTTTATTTATAAATTGCAATATTTAGAGAAAGATAGAATTTGTTTGTCTTGCTTGTCACTAGATATCCATAGATACTAGGGAGATTGGTCTTGTCCACAAGAACGATTTATCTGACCGACACACAGAAATAACATAGCCCTAACTTCATCATCAGAAGTTACCCCTACAGAACTTAACTAACTGGTAACTGTATTAGATTCATTTAAATGATTAGCAACAGATCCACCTTCTGACATCTTCATATTAAATAAACGCTTCATAATAAATATCTTATTTGAGGCTGAGGGTTTTTCATATAGTTTGGACAATGTCGACATTGAACCCTCTGTTGTCATTTCCTTTGAAATATTAAACGTTACCAAGACCACTATGCACATCCATATTGTTCTAAGTGATGTCTGTCATACTCATCGGCTTCTTTGCCTTTCCGCTCAATGGTTGGTACATATCTCTCTGGTACAAATAATATTCCACCTGCATCTTCCACAACTAGTAGTTTTGGTCACTAAATGTTTCGACCCTGAACCTACCATCTTACGCCATTGCTCCCACTCGAACCAGGAACCCTTCTCTCCTGTGAGTTTATCAGCCAAATAGACCTTCGGCTCCGATACCATTTCTTAGAAAATTATATATTACAAAGCAACAAAACACATAAAATATATTGCAGAAATATAAACACAGAAAACACATAAAACAAGAGAGACACAGATATATGTGGTTCACCCAGTTTGGGCTACATCCATGGAGAAATAACCAGTACTTCCTTTTATATTATCTAGCAAACTGAAGAGATACAACATACAAGGGATCCGATGTAATTCCCTCTTCACTCTCAATCTCCTCTCTCTTCCTCAGTTACAATATAGATCTACATAAACACAATAAAATTCCCTCATATATAGCGAGGGGTTGCCTTCTAGGGAAAAAAAACCCTAAATTAAACATAACTTCTACTGTCAGATCTTCACCTAATGAACCGCTTAGGTTGACTACAAAATTACAAAATTTTACAAGGAAATTTTACATCTATTTTTGGCTTCTTCTGCACTGCCCCCGATCCCCCACCAGGGGGGCTTACCAAAGGTCACAACCGCCCCCCCTGGACCCCCCTTGCAACATATATTTTACGGGCGACTTTGCCACCCCATTATGAACTGGGGTCCAATGTGACAATACCTTTGAATATAGAAGATAATCAGGATCCACACCGAACACCTCACTATTACTGATTCACGCCCCCTCTTAGTAATTCTTTGTTCCAACAATTGGTATTAGAGCCAAGTTCCTTGAGTAACAATTTAACCTCCGAAAGTTAGGTCCATAGGTAATTATGTCCAAGAAAGATAGATATTGGTCTTTTATGGGAGAAACTATGGCTTTTGGAAAGTTAGGATGGAAACCTATCTTATGTCCCTAGGAGTATATGTTTGGAGATATGTACTAGTAGATTATGTTGTCCTTGATATCCCTCCCACTGATGTAGATGGTAAAACGTTGTATGGAAATAATGATAAATCCAAGAATTCCATTCTCTTTGGCCTTATTCAATCTGAAGTCATAAAAGTTATGCACTATAAGTCTGCTAGGGAAGTATGGGTCACTCTTAATCAAAGTCATCAAGGAGATGATAAAGTCAAGCAGACCAAACTTTAAAACTTGAGAATGAGGTTAGAAATCTTAAAAATAAGTGAAGAAAAAGGCATAACAGAATACTTCTTCAAAGTTGATGAAGTAACCAATATGATTATAGGACTCGGTGAAGCTGTCAAAGAAGATATAATTTCTCAAAAATTATTAAGATCTCTACCCATGAGATTTAATGCCAAAGTCTTTGACATTGAAGAGATGCTTGATCTAACAAATCTCACAATGGATCGACTGCTTAGTACTCTCACAACCTATGAGATGAGAGTAGGAAAAGAGAAGTTTTAACCAAAGGAGGAAATGTTCAAAGTGTCTAAGAAGGCTAAGGAGCACAAAGATCATCAACATTTCTCTAGTTGCGAATCTAATTAGGAGCTAGCTCAATTTTCTAGGAAACTAAAGCATGGCTTAAAAAGGAATAAAGGGAAGCTTCCCTTTAAATTCTTTGACTGTGGGAGAATTGGACATTTTTCATTCAAGTTCCCTTACAAAGAAAGGATAGAAAGGAATATGATCAAAATTTTAGAAGCAAATATAAAAAACATAAGAAGAAGAAGCTTTCTAAGAAAAAGGGGCTCTACTCCAAATAAGATAACTCAACACCAAAGTCAAACTGTAAAAAGTCCTCAGAGGATGAGTCCAATGAGTATTTACTCATGGAATTTGGATCAGACTCCAAGAAACACAATATTACATAGTCTAAAGAGGAAGAAGAAGAAGTAGGAGTAGTGGACTTTGAAGGCGAGCACAACAGTGCTATTAATGAGTTAAAGAAGGTTAGGAGAAGGAGCAGGCAGCTAAAAGAACAATTGCAATATGCTGAAGAAGGTATGTACAACTAAGAAAATGAGGAATTTGTTTATTAAAAATAAAAACTTGAAGAAGCCATTAAAAGAAAATATAGTTTAGCTCTTATACTATAAGAAAAACAACATGTGAGAAACTAGAAGAAGAGAACATGCATCTAAAGCAGGAGATGTTCAAAGTAATGAAGGAAATGATCTCAAAAACATGCAAAGACGAAATTTTGTGCTTGTAAGACACATTAGAAGAAGTTAAATGAAAAGAAGTTATTAATGATTTTATCCATGAATGGGAAGAAAATTGTCAGAGTCTCGAGGTAGAAGTTGTCTCTCTAAGAATGGATCTTGAGAGATTGGAGACCGATAAGGGTATAAATGAAAATTTTATAGAAGGAACAAGAAATCTAGATTAGATTTTTAATAGTCGAAGGTCTCTAGAAAACAATAGGCTTGGGATACTTCAGAACACGAGATATTCTAAGGGAAAGATGAACTTCAATTCCACATGATTTGAGGAACCTTAGAGCTACACAAAGGTGCATCAAGAAAGAACCAATGAAGACAAAAAGGTAGCAAGTCGAAGAGAATCCCATCATTGAAATAATAATTCCAACTTATTAAAGGAGTCATAGCAATGGAGAATGAATAAATCAGTAAGACAATAAAGGTACCTTCATGCACAAACTCACAAACTTTCTAACTTCATGTACTTTCATTTATTTTATGGTCATTCTTATAAATTTCATATCTTTGGACATAAAACTATTGATTGTAGAAGGATGAAAGTTGAAAGATATGAAATTTCTAGATACAATAAGTAGCAGGATTATAGATCTCAAAACTCTCCTCCTAGAGATAGAAATCCCCTCTCCCCTAATGGATGATGTTGAGTGCTTCAAATTTAATAATTTTGGGCAAAAGGAATGTGAATTCAGAAGTAGCTTTGAATACTCATATAAATTCCAAAAATCTTGGAATCCAACTTTTCAAAAGGATAAGAATAAATGGAAACGTAAGCTTGGAAAGAACATGGAATGTGGACTTGCTCTGTCAACACGCAATCAAGAAAAAAAATGGTATGTGGAAAATGGATGTTCCAAGCATATGAATGGGGATAAAAGTAAATTCTTTTCACTAAAGGAAAAGGATAAAGGGAACAATGTCACTTTTGGAAACAATTCCCCAACAAGAATTAAGGATAAGGGAATAGTTAGCCTTGATGAAAAGTCTAAAGCCAAAAATGTGGTGTATGTAGAGGTTATCAAGCACAACTTGCTTAGTGTGATCTAGATGTGTGATGATTGCTATAATGTGACCTTTCGATCCAAGGACGGTGAGATCCAAAATCAAGAAAAGGGAAAGTTGGTGGGAAAGGTAGTGAGAACTCACAATAATGTATATGTGTTTGATGAAACCAGAGTGAGTTGCTACTTGAGAAAGAAAAATCAAACCCGATTGTGGCATAAGTTAATTGGTCATATGAATTTTGATAGTTTGATAAAAATCAACAAGCTAGGAGTTGTGAGAGGATTGCCAAGACTGTTAAGGCTCGATAATTCAATATGCAAGTCTTGCCAATTTGGAAAGCAGACTAGGACTCATTTCAAGAAAAAGGAATTCTCTTCATCTAGACCACTAGAGCTAATTCACATAGATATCTGCATCCCAACCAGAGCAAAAAGCCCAAGAGGGGAGAGGTATTTTATGCTACTTATTGATGATTTTACTAGGGCTACATGGATCATGCTCTTAAAAGAGAAATTAGAATTGCTTATAAATTTTAAGAAGTTTAAAGATCAAGTAGAAAATGAGAAATATCTAAAGATCAAATGCTTAAGATCAGATAGAGGAGGAGAATACACTTCAAGAGAGTTGGAATAATTATGTGAAGAGCATGGCATAAGGAGACAATATTCTCTTGCCAGAACTCCGCAACAAAATGGAGTAGCTGAGATAAAGAACAAAACAATCCAGGAGATGGCAAGAGCTATGATGGATGAAGTAGATGTACCTCACACCTTTTGGGGAGAAGCAACACAAGCAATATTATACCTATATAACAAAACACAACTCAGGCCTAATAGTGATGAGACTTCCTATGAGTTATGGAAAGGGAGACCTGCATCAGTGAAACACTACAAGGTTTTTGGGAGAATTTTTTTTATAAAAAAGAATGATAAAAATCTTGGAAAGTTTTATTCACGCGTTGATGAGGGTATATTTCTCGGGTACTCTGATCAAAGTAAAGGATTCAAGTGCTATAATAAAAGGATAAATAGGGTTGAGGACTGCATTGATGTAGTAGTAGATGAAATAGAATTACAATTTGATTTCTCCAAAGGAAACATGAATTCAAATGGAGAAGAGAGTTCAGCCATCAAGTTCTGAGACCATGAAGAAACAAAGTCAGATAATGAAGACATAGAAATTAGTACAACTACAAGGACAAAAACAGCGTCCAAGTATGTACAGAAAGAAATCCTGAGAGTCAAATTATTGGAGATCAAAGACTTTGTGTTCAGACTAGGAGAAATTTTGTTCACAGTCAAAGTTGTGCAAATCTTTCTATGCTATCTCGGGTTGAGCCTAAGAATCTCATTTAGGCAAGTGAGGACAAGTCCAGGGTGAGAGCTATGAATGAAGAACTTGACCAAATTGAGAATAATGATACTTGGGATCTTGTTCAAAGACCCAAAGATTAAAACATCATAGGCACAAAATGGGTCTTCAAAAATAAACTAAATGAGCAAAGGTCAAGTAATCAGGAGCAAGGCTCAAATAGTCTGCAAAGGGTATGCCCAGAGAGAGGGGATATATTTTGAGGAAACCTTTGCACCAGTAGCTAGACTGGAAGTTATCATAATGTTTCTTACCTTTTCCAGTCATAAAAACATCAAGGTATATCATATGGATTTAATTTAGCATTTATCAATGTATATCTAGAACAAGAAGTTTATATTGAGCATCCAAAGTGGTTCATAATCACCGAAGATGAGGGGTTTGTGTACAAACTGAAAAAATCCTTATATGGACTCAAATAGGCCTCGAGAGCCTGGTATGCAAGACTATATCGATGCCTTCAACAATAAGTCTTTAAGAGGGGCACTGTAGAGACAATATGTATATAAAATTTGAAGATTTTCATCCATTGATTAGGGCAGTGTATGTGGATGACATAATTTTTGGCACTGATTTGGAGCGGTTGGGACATCAATTTGCAAACTGTATACAAACAAAGTTTGAGATGTCCATGATAGGAGAATTTTCCTTTGTCTTAGTATTGCAAATATCTCAATCAAAAGATGGGGTATTTATCTCACAATCCAAACACCTGCGAGAAAATATAAAGAAATTTAGAGTGGAAGATTGCAAGCTAGTTAGCACCCCCATGGTTATAGGATATAAGTTATGCAAGGAAGATGAGACATTGTTGGTTAATCAAACTGTCTACAAATCGATGACAGTAAAATTTCTATATCCCACATCATCCATACCATATATCATGCAAGCAGTCAGTTTGATAGCCAAATTTCAAGCCATCTCCTATGAAATTTATGTCATTGTTGTAAAAAGGATCTTCAAGTATATTCACGTCATAATTGATTATGGGTTGTGGTATGTTAGGATCCAAGAGTTCGAATTGACAGTCTATGTTGATTTTTATTGGGCAGGAAATATTGATGACAGAAAGTGCACCTATGGTGCAACATTCTTCTTGGGAAACTACTTAGTGTCTTGGGCCAGAAAGAAACAAGACTCCATTTCCCTATCAATTGCTGAAGAAAAGTATATTGCAGTTCCACTTGTTGCTCACAAATTCTCTAGATGAAGAAAACCTTGAAGGACATTAAGGTAGAGTTGACTGATCCAATTCCAATCATGTGTGACAACACTAGTGCCATCAACATCTTGAAAAATCTTGTCATGCTTTCAAATACCAAGCACATTCCTATAAAGTTCCATTTCTTAAGAGAACAGGTTGTAGCTAATGTTGTTTGACTCAATTATGTGGCCACTAAAGAAACATATGCAGACATCTCAACTAAGCCACTTACAAGAGATCCCTTTGAGCATCTTTGGAAGTAGATAGGATTTGTGACTCCACCTCCCAAATGAATCAATTATCATGAGTGTTTGCAACTACTCAGCTTGTGGGATCAATTGAAAGGTAGGCTAAAGTGTTTCTGGGGGAGTTTTTAGGAGAATCCTTTGCCATTGATGAAAAAAGGGGAGAAAAGTACTGGTGTGAAGGAGAAGAAAAATGATGAAGAAAATTACTGATGCTAAGGAGAAGAACGATGATGAAGAATACCATGCCTAGTCTCAAGGGGAGCTTAGTGTGTTTCCATCAATGCCAAAGAGGGAGATTGTTGGATAATTGACATTGACTAATTGGTTGGTGGAACCTAGTATTTTGGCATTTATGCCAAATAGACTGGAAATGAGGATAGAGGCAACAATTGTTGGCATTGAGGAGCATGTTATTCAGGGGAGTCCCATGGTTGTTGTAATGTATTGTAGAGAATAATCATTCTAGCAAGCTTAGTTGAAAACCATAAAACAATGATTGTGACGGTTGGGAAGTCCAAAATTTGAAGATAATTATGTCTCAAGAGATCAATTATGTTACTTTTGAAATTGGCATAGTTGGAAAGTGCCTAAAAATACCTTTCCAATTTTATGTTGAAATCTAAAAATTGTCTCAGAAGAGTAGGTTCTAGGCACAAGACGAAGGGTCAAGGTGAAAATAAAAGAATATAGCTTGAAGCCACTTTTTAGGTAGAAGATGAGCTCAACGACTACATCAGACTAACTCAACTGGAAAGTGCTTTGAAAGATATTTCTAACAGTATAAAGAAGTCTGCAATGGCCTCCTGGATCAAAATATACAAGCAATCAAAGTTGGGCCCACAAAAGTCAAAAACTCCAGAACCTAGAAGGCCTGAAAATCAAGAGATTTATCTATAAAAAAAAAGAGTTACAGGATTACAATGAGCCGGGGTAGTGGGAAGCCCAAAACCTCGAAAGGAATAGAACCCCAAAGGTTTATTTAAAAATAGAAGTACAGAATTGCAGTGATTCAGGATAGCGGGAAGCCTAGAACCCTAGAACCTGGAAGGGCCGGAAGGCCTGGAATCCCAAAGGTTGTTTAAAAGGTGGTCAGGGATGGCAAGGCGCTGCGCTGAAAGGGGACAACAATTGACAATCCATCAATTCAAAAAAATAGTAACAAAAATTTCCTGGAAGTTGAAAACCTTGATGCAACCTCAATAGAGTGTCAAGAGATAGAAATTTTACTGGAAGTTGAAAGTTTTGTCAAATGATGAAAGGCGCGCCCATGATTTGGTTTTGCAAAGGTTTCACATATTCTTGTGACCAAGGGCCTTCAAGCCATGAATAAGGCAATACATTATGAGAAAGTGTCTGAAGTGTTGTAAAATGTAACTAGGTTCGGTGTTCATAATGACATGTAATTGTGACTTTTGTAAATGATGTAAAGAAGTAAATAGAATTATTATTGTAAGGCTTGCTTCATGGGTTTCATGAGAAAGAGATTTTAGCTATTAGTGGCTCCCATTGAGATCCTTAGGATTTATCATTAGATTCAAAATAATTAATGTCATGTATGAAGATCTCTTCTTGAGCATGTGTCAAATATATATGAGTCTATTAAAGTGTATAGAAGCCCTCCAAATATAAGCTCAATCCTCCTCTCTTAAATTCAATCTCTAAACAAAGTAAATATCATGTCAGCTTACCTTATGAAGACACATCGGTTCACATGGTTCATGTCATCTTAATAGAATGAAAAATCCACTATAAATAGGTGGGCATGATCTTTGCATTAGCATGGCACAGAAGTTTAGATTCTCTAAAGCTTCGATGATGAAAAGGAGTGGGAATTTCCCAGATCTCTCTGTGGTCTCAAATGGCTAGCAGTAGAATGAAGTTCGAATGTATATCTCTCTAATATTTTGGATATATGGAATATAAATGAATTCGGATACTTCTGAGATTTGTTGATGGATGTAAAATTGATAAATTTGGACCCCTCTATAGTCATCTAGTAAAGTTCGGATCTTTGTTTTGGGTGGATAGATACATCAAGGAAATTTGGATGACATTATAGTCTAGGGAATTTGGATCCCTCTGAATTTGGGTAACCAAAGCACAATGACCAGAAGAATACAGTAATGAAGATATCAGTGTCAAGGAAGTGATGAAGATCTTGGTGTCAAAGTAGTGATGAAGATCTCAGTAATGATAAGAAATTTGAAATGAGGGAAGAGGACTTGTGTCTTGGTCTTGGAAGCGGCTAATAGGTCAAGGGTCTTGGTGTTGGTATTCGTCAATTGGAATCTCTATAAGAATAATTTGTGCAGGTTTTCCTCTCAAAGAGTGAGAGGTTTTGGCCATGGCTTATAGCCTACATGTTGTGTCTCTTGTGTATTTATGTTCATGCATTGGTTACTACTTGATGAATATGAACACTAATAATCTAATATAAAGAATATCCTAATCTAATCAAGTAAAAAGCATTTAGAAGAAGTCACTAATAAAAGAGAAATCACATTATACTAATGCCCTATATTTCTCAACATGATTTCAAAGCTAAGGTCCTGAAGTCAAAGGAAGGGCAGCTAATCAAAGAGACACTCAAGGATTGAGTTTCAAGAAAGGCATCTGTTAAAATTGGAAACTAGGGCAAAACTCCATGTGGGTCACCTTATTCATAGATGATAATATTTTTCCTAGATTCCTCTGGTCAAAAGGTGTATGATTGATCTAAAGATCATCTGATTTTGATAAGTAGTTATGGAGATATGAATTTATTTTGATTATGGAATAATTATCAAGCCGACCAGCAACTCATGTAGGCTCAAAAGCCCAACAGACACATCTATTCATCATCAACATTTGTATATAAATATAGGAGTTCTTTTCCTCATTTGGACACTCATATCTCATCACATCTCTCTCTCTCTCTCCTGCACAAAAAAGAGGCTCTTCTCCTACTGCACAGAAAGGGACTCTTCTCTCACACGTGTGGAAGGAAGGACACAAAATTTAGGGCTGCAACTACAAATCGAAAGTTTGACTAGTGTTGACCATCAGACTCTCTCTCAGAATTGTGTTGTAGGTGGAATTGACTCTCCTCAGAAGGCCGCATTTTTTGGTGAAGGAATCAAGCAATCCAACAGTTGGTTTGCAAGATATTGTCTGCCTTAGTTTAGGGCTGATCTAGGGTTTTCTGCTGCTGAAGTAAATCAGATCTATGTATTATTTCTCTCTGCTGAATTATTGAAGATAAAGGAAGGTTGGATCAAAGGGTTTCCCCATATTGGGGTTTGTCCCTGGCTAGCCACCACATCTTGTGTCTCTTGTCTTGGCTTTTTTTCTGTCGATCGTTTAATGTTCTATCTGCACTTTACTTAATGTACATGTGATTGCTAATCTTTGGACAATAACAATAAAAAAGAGGTAAACTGGTCTAAGCATAGAACATACCATAACTTAACATGGTATCAGAGCTGAGGTGAAGACAAGCCCAAGAAAGAGCAAGAGCAATCACAAAGAGAAGATTGGTAGGCTATCCAAAAAGAATTCATGGGGTCCTCAACACACTTCCCTACTGAAGACAAGCTCCATGAGAAGTTTGACTACCACGGATGGAAGATGTCTCTCGATCTAACATTAGAAGAACATGAAGTGTTGGACCATGTGAGAGGTGGAATTGCTGAGCCTCCATCAAATGCATCTGTTGCTGCTAGGAACAAATGGACCAAGGGGGAAGTAAAAGCTAAGAAGATCATCTATGACTCTATCGACAAATGTTTGGTGGCCTAAATCTCCGATCTGAACACCTCCAAGGAAATCTATGATAGACCAGTGAGTTTATTTAAAGTTAATGATGCAAATCAAGTTTTGTTTCTTAGAAATAAGCTGAAGGAAATTAAGAAGGGCAAAGATGAGAGCATGCAAGCATATTTCTTAAGAATCACGGAGATCAAGAACGATCTCCTATCTATTGGAGAAATTATTATTGATAGGGAAATAGCACTCTCAACCCTTGGAGTATTACCATCTGAATGGTACGCGTTCAGGACTACTCTTCTCAACAATAATGTAATTCCTAGTTTCGAGGAATTAATGGGAAGATGCATTCAAGAAGAAACAAGGATAGAAGAGAAAGAAATGCCCATGCCTAAAGGTCCTCCTGCTGCCTTTTCTTCTCATGCTAAGAAAATAAATAATTCCGGGACTAAATCAAAAAGAAAGGTTGGACCTAAGGGTCGAAGCAAAGGATGATGTTACATTTGCGATAAAGAAGGTCACTATGTAAGGGAATGCCCTGATAGAAGGAACTCTCACCAGGACGACAATCAAAATCCCTCTCATGGCTATCAAAGGAATGGAGAATCTAATAGCAGAGGTAAAAGGAGTGCTAGAAATCAAGGAAGAGGACAACAAGTCAAGAAGGCTAGAAATTCCAGGTATGAATCTAACACTGTTGATAATAAACAGGATGAATATTATCTACCATATGCTCTATCTACCTCTGCTCCTCCAGACTCATTGGGAAATTGGCTTATTGATAGTGGTGCCTCAAGGCACTTCACTGGTTACAAATAATTTCTCCATAATCTGATAGAGAAAGAAACTAACATGGAAATTGTCCTTGGAGATAATATGAAATATCCCGTGAAAGGTGTAGGCAATGCCTCTCTTAAATTGAATCAAGGTAATACGATCCACTTATAGGATGTATTATATGTACCTGACCTAAAAAAGAACCTGGTGTCCATCTTAGCAATGGAAGACAAAGGCTACAAGGTGACCTTCAGCAATGGCAAGGTACGTGTATGGAAAAAACAATGTTAAAGATGCCTTCACTCTTGTGTTTCGAGTTGATTCATTATATCAGGTCAATGGAAGTCTACTAGGTGTCATGTCTTGTGACACATCTCTTCAGTCTGAACTTTGGCATCAAAGGTTTTCCCACCTTCATTATAAAGCTCTGCTCGATGTAAGACAAATGGTGTCAAGGATGCCCGAATTCCAAGTAGAGAAAGAAGGTATATGTTTTGGATGTGCCGAAGAAAAGCTTAAAAGGGGACCATTTCCCTCAAGCCAAAGAAAGACCTCTGATATATTACAATTGGTTCACTCAAACATGTCTAGTATGATGCCTGTGAACTCCTTGGGAGGATATTCATATTACCTCACTTTTACAGATGATTATTCTCGAAAGACTTGGATATAATTCTTGAAAAAGAAGGATGAAGTGTTCTCTTGGTTTTGACACTTCAAAGCCTTGATCGAGAATCAAACCGAAAAGAAGATCAAGATCTTAAGGATTGATAATTGGATTGAATATGAATCTAACGAGTTTCATGACTTTTGTAAAGAGGCTGGCATTAAGAGGGAGACTACTACACCATATATTCCTAAACAAAATGGTGTGGCGGAGAGGAAGAACCGTACGATTGTGGAAGTTGTCCGTGCCATGCTCCATAATCAAAGACTTCTGAAGTTTCTAAGGGCCGACGCTGCAAACACCGTCGTATATGTACAAAACTGATGCCCCCATCAAGCATTGGGTTCCAAGACTCCTGAAGCAATGTTCACTGGTAAGAAACCTAACGTATCTCATTTTAGAATTTTTGGAAGCCCTATATATTTTCATGTGCCAAAAGAAAAAAGGAATAAATTGGGTGCATCTGGAGAGAAAGGAATCTTCGTGGGCTATGGTGAAAATACTAAGGGATATGGAATCTATGTAGTCGGTCAAAGGGAAGTTGTGATTAGTCATGATGTCACCTTTGAAGAAGATATGGCTCTCATCAAGGTGAACAATCTTCCTACTTTAAGGATCTCTCAAGAAGCTGACACCAGGGAACCAAAAGAAAAAGATGATGTAACAATGCCCAATGTGGATGAACCCATGGATCCTATTGATCCACCTGAGCCTTCCTCTTCTAGGAGGAGGCCCTCTTGGCTTAGGGGGATACTTGATGATGCTAAAGGACACACTGCACCTGGAGGAACCTTTCGTGAAAGTAAGAAACCTAACAGGTATCATGGATACCTGACCATCATGAGCACGATCATACAAAATGAGCCTTCATCATCCTCAGATGTTGTCAAGCATCAAGTATGGAAGGATGCTATGACCGAAGAATATGAGTCTATTATGAAGAATGATGTCTGGGAAGTAGTTCCCAGACCCCAAGATAAGACAGTTGTCACTTCTAAATGGCTTTACAAGATAAAGCATGCAACAGAAGAAAGCATGGAAAAATATAAGGCTCGTTTTGTCGCTCATGGCTTCTCCTAGAAGGAAGGTATAGACTATGATGAGATATTTTCACCTGTTGCCAAATATACCACCATCCGCTCGATCATAGCCCTTGCGGCTTCACAAGGATGGAACCTACATTAGATGGATGTCAAGACCGCGTTCTTGCATGGTTTGATCAAGGAAGAGGTCTACGTGGAGCAACCCGAAAGATTTGAGATTTATGATCGAAAATCTCATGTATGCAGGTTGAAGAAGGCTCTCTATGGGCTGAAGCAAGCACCCTGAGGATGCTATGAGAGGATCGATAGCTACTTGATGAAGCTGGGATTCACTAGGAGTGAAGCCGATCCTAACCTTTACTTTAAGGTTGAAGATGACAAATATATCATACTGGTGTTGTATGTGGACGACCTCTTTCTAACAGGTGCATACCCTATCATTCACAAAGGTAATAAGGAGTTGGCTTCTGAATTTGAAATGAAGGACCTAGGACTGATGCACTATTTCCTAGGACTTGAAGTCTGGCAGAAGCCAAGGGAAATTTTCCTATCTCAAGGAAAATATGTGGTGAAGATATTGGAAAGATCTGGTATGGTGGACTACAAGCCTGTAACTACCCCGATGGAGCTTGACTTTAAGAATTTAAGTGGTAGCATTGCTGGACCTGTTTTACAAAATGCCACCAAGTATCGTCAACTCGTTGGAGCATTAATGTTCTTAGTGAACTCCCGTCCAGATATATGCTTCACAGTCAACATGTTGAGTCAACATATGGTTGAACCTCACCACATACATTGGATTGGTGCCAAGAATCTATTGAGATATCTTCATGGCAAAATTACTTATGGGTTAAGATACACTGTCGGAGATGTGAGACTACTTGAATACACTAATGTGATTAGGCAGGCAGTGTGGTGGATCGTAAGAGCACTTCTAGGTGTTGTTTCTCCTTAGGATCTGCTTCGATATCCTGGATGAGCAGGAAGTAGTAGTCAGTGGCTTTGAGCACCGCCGAGGCAGAGTATATTTCTGCTAGCATGGCCACCTATGAGGAAATCTATTTACGAAAGATCTTCAGTGAGCTGTTTGGATTTACGTTGGATACCACTGTGATCCTATGTGATAACCAGAGTGGGATTCATTTATCAAAGAATCCTATATTTCATGATCGCCCCAAGCATATCAATATCAGGTACCACTATATTTGAGATATGGTGCAGCGGGGAGCTATAAGGCTCCAACATATCAGTATAGATGAACAGGTCACTGACATTCTGACAAAGCCCCTAGGAAAGGTCAAATTTTTGACTCTCCGAGAATGACTTTGTGTCATTTAGAAACCCTCTGATGAGGGTCCTGTATGATGTATTGAGCTCTTGGAGCTCCGGTGGGGTGCGGGGTACTTCTTGGAGCGACATATGACCACAGGGTGACTCACCATCCCCTGGTGGTGCATGTGTATAGGGTAAAAGAATCAAAAATTTCCCTGTGACACCCCGTGTCAACTATGTAATAGGATGATCAATTCTCCTGTGAGGTCTAGATGATGTGTTCCCCATGACGATTATGTAGCAGGATGATTAGTTCTCTTGTGAGGCCTGGATGATGTGTTCTCCATGGCGATTGTGGAACAAGATGATTCGCTCTCCTGTGGGCTAGGATGATTAGTTCTCTGTGGCATCCACTGGACAGGATGATTCACTCTCATGTGGACAGAATGATTAGTTCTCCTGTCGAGGCATCCTACCCATGCAGTCTAGGACTCATGGGAAGTACCTCTCATCTGGTCAATGAGCAGGGAAATGAGGATAGGGACCATAGTAGTACCGATGGTTGGATCATTGTATCTACCATACTCGCTATGCTAGGATGACCTTCATTGATCTGGGATCATTGATACTGGTCTGGGACCAATGGTAGGAGTTGTACCCTCTATGACACTGACTTTGGGTCGGTTGAGGACTGGTCTGGGACCAGTGGTACACACTCTAAGACTGACTTTCAGTAAGTGCAGGATGGTATGATACATCCTCGATCACTTCATATTCTTCATAATTCGAGCAGAGTAGAACATAGCAGAGTAGAGAAAATCAGCAGAAGGCAGAATAGAGCAGAGCAGAGCAGGGGTCAAGCTATACAGGGCAGTGCATTTGATGGATGAATAGTAGCGATAGACAGACGAATTGCTAATGAAGTTCTCCCTAGTTGAGAGGGAGTGTTAAAATTGGAAACTAGGGCCAAACTCCATGTGGGTCACCTTATTCATGGCTGATAATATTTTTCCTAGATTCCTCTCATCGAAAGGTGTAGGATTGATCTAAAGATCATCCGATTCCAATAAGTATTTATGGAGATATGAATTTATTTTGATTATGGAATAATTATCAAGCCGACCAGCAACTTATGTAGGCTCAGAAGCCCAATAGACGCATCTATTCATCATCAACATTTGTATATAAATACACGAGGTCTTTTCCTCATTTAGACACTCACATCTCATCACATCTCTCTCTCTCTCTCCTACACAGAAAAGAGGCTCTTCTCCTACTACGCAGAAAGGGACTCTTCTCTCACACGTGTGGAAGGAAGGACGCAGAATTTAGGGCTGCAACTGCAGATCGAAAGTTTGACCAGCATTGACCATCAGACTCTCTCTTAGAAATGTGCTATAGGTGGAACTGACTCTCCTCAGAAGGCCACATTTTTTGGTGAAGGAATCAAGCCGATCTGATAGTTGGTTTGCAAGATATTGTCTGCCCTAGTTTAGGGTTGATCTAGGGTTTGTTGCTGCTGATGTAAATCAGATTTATGTACTATTTCTCTCTACTGAATTATTGAAGATAAAGGAAGATTTGATCAAAGGGTTTCCCCATATTGGGGTTTGTCCCTGGCTAGCTGCCACATCTTGTGTCTCTTGTCTTGGCTTGTTTTCTAATGATCGTTTAATGTTCTATCTACACTTTACTTAATGTACATGTGATTGCTAATCTGTGGACAATAATAATAAAAAAGAAGTAAACTACTCTAAGCATAGAACATACCATAAATTAACACTAATAATCTAATATGAAGAATATCATAATCTAATCAAGTAAAAAGCATTCACAAGAAATCGCTAATAAAAGAGAAATCACATAATACTAATGCCCTAGATTTCTCAACATGGTTTCAAAGCTAAGGTCCTGAAGTCAAAGGAAGGGAATCTAATCAAAGAGACACTCAAGGATCGAGTTTCAAGAAAGGCATCAAATCAAGTTGAAGGTTATAAAAGCAAAAGATCGAGATCTACATTAAAGAATCAAACCCTATATTGAAGAACAAATATACACCAACAAGAGTATTGGATCCTATAATCTTTATCAAAAGACCACAAAGACCCTCATCAAAAGGAAGAGATCTACAAGGCAAGGAAACCCAAAGTATAATGAAGCATTTCTAGGACTAATATCACATCATCTTGGAGATCCTAGAAGCATTTCTGATCTACATTCATTCACTACCAAAGAAGTCGAAGTATCTTGAAGTCAAGAAGGCATTATCATCTTCAAAAGCTATAAGGAAAGATCCCTATCATTACAGCAAGGATCTCATCCTTATCCTTGAATAATATCATCCAAGGAAGCATAAAAAGCATCCTCATCAATCACCATCAACAAAGAAATCTATATCTAAAGGCGTTGACATCATAAAAGGAGAAATCCCTTTTATTGAAGAAGGGTTTTTCATTTGAAGAAGATCATCCAATAGGAGCACTAATACATATTCTTCAACCACCATCAAAGTGATCAAGTTGAATATTTCATATTCACTTGTCAAGTAAGTATCTTTCATTATATAATCAAATTTGATAAATGAATTCATTTTGCAAGTAGATCTATAAGTTGGTTGGGTCATCGAAATTCCTTGCATGGAAAATGAGGATAGACATAGACCTCGAAGAAAGTGAAGTCATTGAACATATCAATGGAAACGTCTCCTTTGAATACATGGAAGGTCCCCTCATATAGCAGTATTGGAGACGTCAAAGAGATATATATGATATGTTGGTAGAGCTATTCTCTAAATATGAAATAAATAATATCACATCACTTAGATATGATCTACACAAATTGAAGGTATCAAAGGATAATGGATTATCTTCATAAGATATCAATTACAAGATCTGGGAGAGATAATCCTCATTGTTCTAAATGCACTAACTGATGAACAAGGTAACAATTTCTTTGAGGATAAGAAGGTTATCCCATTCAACAACTTGTGGTTTCTATGTAAGATAGAAGAAGTGAGGGTAAAAGTGTTCAAGGATTAAATGAAAGGATTCAAAGTCTTTGTCGAAAGGAAAGAATGACATAGCTAAGATTCAATGCTATGGACATTAAAGGAAAAATTTTCCTTAGCTTAAGAAGGAAAATAACAAGAATAATATAGAAGAATTACATTTCACTGAAGAAGTGGAGGAAGCTGAAGGAAGCCCAAGGAAGAAGAAAAACATTAGAAGTAAAAGCATGTGACATCACCATAATAAATATGAAGGATGTTTGATAGTGAAATTTGAAGGATATACCTCTTGGTGACCTCATTGAAAGATCAAAGGAGGAAGTTATCTAGGAAAAGTATCATTATACATCAATCAAACGGGAAACATATGTTGATTTAGGATATGCGAGATCCTCAAGATTCTCTGATGGAATCCTCATCAGAGGATTCACTGATCTAGAGTGGAAGCAAACGTTTCATGAGGAACACCAACTTGTGGACTTCATGAGATGATGGTATGATGACATAAGAGATGAAGCAGATCAAGGGATTGAAGATCTTTTCAATAAAGGAAGTTGTTGAAAGAAGCCTAGATGACCTAAAGGCAAATAAAGTATGTATGCTTGTATTCATTTTTCATAAAGTCATTGTATGGTTGAAAGTAATTTGGATCACTTATCTATTTTGAGAAGCACTATCAAAGGAAAGGAATCTCCTCCTATGAAAGAATGTCGAAAGACATGAGTCATACTAGATGAAATCAACATAATATGTCCTCATATGAAGTATTAGGTGGTTGACACAATTGACAAACTCTGATTGGAAGCTCCTGGGAATGAAATAAAAAATGTGAAGAAAGGAAGGAAGAGATCGTGAGATATGTGACCATGGTAAAGGAAATCGACATCCGAAAGACCAAGAATATTTTACTAAGAAATATCTCGAAAAGATATGAAGACTCTGATGGAAGTCTGAAAAAGATGGAGACCCTTGACAATGGATATCTTTGGAAGATGTGTCAACATATATGGAGGACGTTGACACCTACAAGAATATGTCATGATGAAAGACCATCACAAAGGTAATTTTGATTTAAGTGTTCATTTCTTATTTTCAGACAAGTATCTAGATGAGATTATGTAGGACTACCAAAGGGAATAACTATGAATGTCTTCCATGAAGGATGCAAGAACCTTTCAGAACAAAAAGCCCGATGAAGGTAGAAGAACATGTAGCAATGCCAAATGAAGACTGATGGATCGCCTTCCGATGAAAATGAATTATGATAAGACTGATGGATGAAAGTGATGGATGGTCTATGTCCTATGAAGAAATCCCCAAAAGATGAAGACTCCACAACAAAGAAGAAATTCATGACATCGAAGAAAGGAGTTCTTCGAGCAATTGGTTGCCCCATCATCTCCACTTGAGAAGATGTTGAAGGTCCCTATTTTGAGAGGGAGCCTGGAAAGTGTCTTACTTGGAAGAAACTTGGAAATTCCTAAGCTAAGAGGGACCTTAGATACATTCCTTGTGTAGGAATGAGTAAATTCCTTTAATGGAATAGATATGTCCTCCCTAATTAAGAGGGGGAGATAGACACATCATTATGTTCTTCACCTAGGAAGATAGAATGAGAGGATTGGATAATCATTTGGCATCTGATACTCTTTGAGGATGAGATAAGGCATCCAATAGAAGATTAGTCATGGAGAACTGATATTCTTTAAGGGCTATGGAGTCCAAGATAAGAATAGTCCTCATGGGACATATCCTGAGTACCCGAGTAGGGTATGTTCTGAGAGAGACAATGATGAGAGTGTCTATAAATCATTAGTATCACCAGCATTGAGCTCAGATCTTGTGGAGAGATATAGTTGTTAGTCAAGGCCTTGCTATGTAACAACATTGGTTGATATGATGCTAGAAAAATGGGTTACCAATCCAATTCTTCTTATGATAAATTCCTCAGATTGAGAATGACCAAGTACCATTATGAATACCTCCCTAGTTAAGAGGGAGTGTTGTAAACTGTAACTAGGTTGGTCTTCACAATGACATGTAATTGTGACTTTTATAAATGATGTAAAGAAGTAAATAAAATTATTATTGTAAGTCTTTCTTCATGGGTTTCATGAACAAGAGATTTTATTTATCAGTGGATTCCATTGAGAGCCTTAGGATTTATCATTAGAGTTAAAAGAAATAATTTCATGTATGAAGAGATATTCTTGAGCATGTGTCAAATATATATGAGTATACTAAAGTGTCTAGAATCTCTCCAAAGATAAGCTTAATCCTCCTCTCTTGAAATCGGCCTCCAAACAAAGTAAAGATCACGTCGGCTTACCTTATGAAGACACATTAGTTCAAATGGTTCATGTTGGCTTAATAGAAAAGACAAATGACTATAAATAGGTGCCCATGACATTTACATTAGCATGGCACAGAAGTTTGAATTCTCTGAAGTTTCGATGATGAACAACAGGGAGAATTTTGCAGATCTCTCTATGGTCTCGGATGGGTAGTAGCAAAATGAAGTTCGGATGTCTCTCTCTCTAAGATTTCGGATAGATGGAATAGAAATGAATTTGGGTACTTTGGATGTAATAGTGATAAATTCATACCCCTCTACAGTCATCTAGTAAAATTCGGATCTCTATTTTGGTTGGATAGATACATCAAGGAAGTTTGGATGAAATTATAGTCAAGGGAATTTAGATCCCTCTAAATTTGGGTAACCAAAGAACAACAACTAGAAGACTACAGTAATGAAGATCTCGGTGTCAAGGTAGTGATGAAAATCTCAGTAATGATAAGAAAGTTGAAATGAGAGAAGAGGACTTGTGTCTTGGTCTTGGAAGTGGCTAATAGGTCAAGGGTCTTGTTCTTGGCATTCGTCAACTGGAATCTCTATAAGAAGAATTTGTGTGGGTTTTCCTCTCAAAGAGTGAGAGGTTTTGTCCCTAAATTATAGCCAAGATGTTGTGTCTCTTGTGTATTTATGTTCATGCATTGGTTACTGCTTGAAGAAGAAGAACACTAATAATCTAATATGAAGAAGATACAAATATAATCAAGTAAAAAGAATTCACAATCAGTCACTAATAAAAGGGAAATCACATAATACTAATGCCCTATATTTCTCAACATGAAGGGGTTGGGGCCAAAATCAAAGGAAAAGCATCAAGGAGAGTGGTAAGGACTAGTGGGCCATACCAAAAAGCTTGGAAGCCCGTAAGATTTATGGAATTCATTTAAAAAGGAGTTACGGGCATGTGAGGTCCGAGATTTCAACTTAGTGGTGACATACATATGTATATATTTATAAACTAAAAAAGGGCACTGTAGGCAAGATTTGGGCATATGTTTGAAGGATGTATGAGTCAGCAACTCTCCATGTCACAACCATGAGTGAGTGGGCATATCCACCACATAGTTTACAGAGGATGAATGAGTCAGTAATTGATAGTAAATTTGCACAGAGAGGTTGGTTGTAGTTGATTAATGGTGACTATAAATCAGTCCCGAAATGAAGGAAGCCTCCTCTAACATTACTCACATGCCACCTAGAAATAAAAGAAGAATAGAGCTTGAGGTATAATGGAGTTTACCATGAAAGAGAAGAGCCATGCTGGAGTACATTTTGAGCACTGTAACCAAATCAATAGTCATGGAAGAGCCTTGTTGTAGGGTTAAAATTGATTGAGAATTTATTCTCAGTATGGGAGACACTCAAGGGGCCATTCTTTTCATTAATTATAATGTAGCTACAACTATTAAACTGTAGAAAACACTGAGATGCCCATTATGAAGTTTAATGCAGCTTTAGTGGCCAAGAAACTTGATGTAATAGCAGCATGGAGAGCCATGATGAGTATACTCTCAGACAATGTGTAATGGAAAACAAAGACAACATCGTTGCTAGTGATGTAAAGGAACAAAATAATGGAGAGAAGTTGAGAAAAGTGGGGGAATGCAGAGTTTTTGTGAGCTAAAGTGTGCAGCGTTGTGAGTGGGTAAACGAGAGGGTGATTGGGCCAAGTATTTAACTGAGGTACAATGTAGCAAAGGGTGGTGATTAGATTTTTTTGAGTAGTAGAGAACACAACTCAAAGGAGAACTATAGAGCTGAAGGAAAGGAGTGGGTACTGTAGTAGATAAGATCTATATTTCTGTGTATATGTATTAGCCTCTATTTTTAGTTTGAAAATTGTATGAAAAGTAGAAAAATAGCTAGAATAGGTAGGGACCTCCATTCATCATAGGTTGGTGCCTCTTAGAAAGTAGTGGCTTACTAGCTGAAATAGGTTGATGTCTCTTGGTATCTGAAGGGGGTTTGGGCCTCTTGTGAGTGGGTACTCGCAAACAACTCGATATAATTAAGTGGGTGCTTAAATTACATCATAATAAAAAATATATTGATGGTTTTCTCTTTTTGGGTTTCCATGTAAAAATATGTGTCAATATGTGTGTGTTGCTCATTAGATGATTGTGTTCACATATGAATGTCTTATCTTGTTGTTCATGTTTTTTGTAGTATGATTACTCTCTCAAGTAACTGACAGTAATGAAGAGAAAAAATTGTTTGTACTTAATGATTTAAGAACCCCACTATTATTGATTCACCCCCCCTCTCAGTAACTCCTTATTCCAACAAAGACCTGAGGTCTTAATTATCTCAACCTTATTTTGTGGGAAAATCAAACATTCAACGACAAACCTCTGAATATCATATTTAAAGACATCCCAAAAAAAATCCTTCTTGACCTTTTTGTATGTTTTTAAAAAACATGAGTTCCCTCCTATAGGAGAGGCGTGCATTTCCAAAAGAACCATTTTTTTGAGTTGGGAGTTCTTAAATAGATATAAGCAATATTTGTACCATAGTGAGTCTCTTTTCCACATAAAATTATAAGATGCACTGCGATCTTGTTGCAACTTTTGAATGAGTGTCCACACCTCTTCATCATTCTTCCATTTTTCCATTGCTTTAGTTATCCAATTAGGTTGGATAACATAAATGACACAGAGAAATTCCTCCACATCCTCATCCTTTCTCAAGAGTCCATTGGCAACAATATTTTTCTTCCCTCTTTTGTAGATGATTTCAAAGTTGTAACCAAACATATTTGTGACCCATTTTTGTTTCTCTTCTGAAGATAATATTTGTTCCAAGAAGTACTTAAGACTATCATGATCTATTTTTACCTTGAAATATCTTCCCATAAGGTAAGAGTGCCATTGTTTTAGGGCATGTAGTTTTTCCAACATTTCCTTCTCATAAATAGGTTTGTGTAAATTTTTTCACTTGATTATATGACTTTCAAAGGAAATGGGTTTTCCTTCTTGCATAGGAACAACACCAATGTCATTTCCAGAGGCATAACATTCCACAATAAAGATTTTTGTGATGTCTAGTGTAGTTAAGACCAAAGCTCGACACATTTCCTCTTTAAGTTGTTTAAAGGCCTTAGTTGCTTCTAGAGTCTAGGAAAATGCATCTTCCTTTAGTCATGTTGTTATAGGTGATGTTATTTTCCCATAACTCTTAATAAAATTGATATAATACACTTTCAACCCAAGAAATCCTCAAAGATTCCTTAAGGTTGCGGGGATTTTCCATTCCTTGATGACTTTAATTTTGTTAGGTTCTACCTTAATACCCTCATGAGATAAAATATGACCCAAATATTTGACCACCTATACCCCAAATAAACATTTGGATGGCTTTGCATACAATTGTTTCTCCTCTAATATTTTGAGCACCATGTCAACATTTTGAACATGATATTTCTGAGACTTTTTGTAGATTAGTATATCACAAAGAATACTAATACAATTTTCTAAGGAAGAGTTTGGAAGTGGAATTCATCAAACCTTGAAATTTGGGGGGTGCATTAGTAAGGCCAAAAGGCATGACCAAAAATTCATAATGACCTTCATGAATTCTAAATGTTGTTTTCATAGTATCTTGTGTATTCATTCTAATTTAATGATATCCTAAACGAAGATCCATCTTGGTGAATTAAATTCCTCCATGTAATTCATCCAACAATTCATTAATGACAAGAATGGGAAATTTATATTTAATAGTTAGGTTATTAATATCTCCCTAATATGGAAACATATACCATGATCCAACCTTCTTGTGCACTAATACTACTAGAAAAGATAAAGAATTTTGGCCAGATTGAATTATACTTGCCTCTAGCATTTCTACAATGATACATTCAATTTCAGCATTCTAGGCATAGGGATATAATATAAGATTTGATGTTTGGAGGAGAAATACTTCTTGGAATCAAGTGAATAACATGATCATGATTGTGAATAGGTGGGAGACCTTTGGGAGTCTCAAATATCTTGGAATTATTTTCATAGACTCTTTGGAGATTTGGAGAAATCAGTGAATTGGATGTTTGAACATCTAGTGAGCATAATTGTGCAATTTTGACTCGTTTTTACTTATTCAAAATATTTTTCATGCCATTATAGATGATTACGTTACCATTTTCCTCTATGATTCCCATTAATTCAAATTCTTTTCCTTCCCAAAACAATTTCAAGATAAGTTCTTGAAAATTAAAAGCTTTCATCCCCCACGAATGTAACCATTGTATTCCTAATACAACATCAACACCACCAATTGGAATGGAAATCGTTGACCTATTCAATACATATTCCACCATGGTTGTATTGATATTATGGCACTTTTCTGAGAAATTTATAATTCCTCTATCCACAACCGTCACTTGAAACTATGGTGCTAGATACAAAAAGAAACTCAAATCCTTGGCTATCTTACAATGAATAAAATTATGGGTACTACCCAAATCAATCAGGACTATTAATTTTTTCTTCTTGATATATCCTTCTATCTTAAAAGTTTGAGGAATGATAATTCCATCCAATGCATTACAAGATATGGTCAGATTGATTTCCTCTGTTTAAACGCCTAGAGTTAGTTCCTAATGTAGATATTCTTCTTTTGATATTTCTTGTTCATTTTCTTCCTCCTCTTCACAATCTCAACACACTTATGACATTTATTGTATGGTATCACAATTTCTTCTCAACACACTTATGAAATTTATTGTATTTGCTATCACAATTGTAATAAAGCCATTTTTATCTTTTTTCCTCCAGTTGTTGTGGTGTCAACCTTGTAGGCTGTGGGAGGCTAGGAGAAACACATAAAATAAACAATGCGGGAGCATAACACATAAAACACATATACACAAAGATTTTCCCCTGGACCCCAAAACTGAGACTACCAGCTTGATTTTTCATTATGTTCCTTTCAATGTTACAATACATATTTATACATGCTGAAGCATCCAATACCATGGACCAAAAACCATCGCGTCCAAAACCATGTTCGAAAACCATGCACAAAACCATAGGTAGGTCCGCCCAACCTAATATAGGGTCCAAAAAAAATTTCCCTGGGGCACTGCCCCAGACCCCGTAGAGGGGATCCACTTGCCCCCCTCAAACTCCTTGTGACCCCCCTAGCTGTGAAGTTGGTACAACGAAGGGGGGACTCCACTAATTGCGTAGCGGAAAGAATATAACATAACCCAACATTCTCCCACTTTTTGTTTTCTTTCTGTGATGTAGGTAATGTTCCCTCTGCAGACAAAGGCAACCCCTCTAGCCCTAGAGTGGGTCTAGTCATAGCAAGACAAAGACAATAGCTAATTCCTTAAACAGTTATCGTTGAAGAGACCTACCTTATGTCGGTGTTTGATGAAGTCTTCATTACGTCACTTCAGCTATCACTTTCTTCTCCTTGATGAATGAGTCACCTGAAACAATGGATGAAAACAAAAAAACACATAATATAGCACAACAACAAACTATCTACTTATAGAGTCAAGGAACCATAAGCTATCAACATACATTTCATACATGATATAGGAAATAACCATTGATTGTATTAATATAAAAAATAGTAAATCTTACAATCATGCCTTGAGATCGCAAGCTTCCTTGAAGGGTCCGATTAGTATGTCTCCATAAGCATTCACTCTCAAAGGTCTCCCAAAAGGACTAATGACTCTCTCTCTCCCCCAAAAGCACAAGTATGAGACTAAGGCAATCACAACATGGCTTCCTTCTTACAAAACCATTTCACACTATCAATCCACAACCTATTGCTAGGCTATCAGCAATCCAAACTATAAGCTATCTATCCAACTCCAAGGACTAGCTAATTTTCTTATATCAAGAACTAGGAACTAGCTTATCATAGTCATGGAGAATGATTTTATAAGAGGAGAAGCCTCCATAAATGAGGGGAGAGGAAGCTTATATTCATGGGAAGTTACTCAAAAGGCGGAACCACCATCTCAAATAAGGAGAGCAAAACTTCTTTGACCCAACAACCAGCTCCAGAACCACCCAGAAGCATTTTGTTTGAACTAATTCACCATATCTGGGTTGTCACAGGTTAAACACTAAGAATCAGAGATGACATTGCGAGGCATTAGTGCACTTAGGGCTATTGTCGCAGAAAGGATACTAATGACCTGCGACGATCCCTAAAATCCGACTGTCGCTGAGAACAACTGTACTCTTTCGATGGTGTCGTGAAGTTCTCATTCACTCTGGGCCACCATCACAGATAGGATACTTATGTCCTACGACGATCTTGAAACATAGGTAAAAAGGATCTTCTTGAGTGATATGGAAGATGTGGACACATATTTTGATGTATGACATAGAGCAGATGCCATTCAGGGACCGACTCTACCCGAGATCAAGGGATGCAGGGTTGGTGACAAAATACTGTGTAACAGATGCCCCCTAAAGCATGAAGGCCGAGAGAGTGGGAGGGGTGAAATGCTTTATGAAACCATAACTAAACCAGAACACCATTGTGAAGAACCTGCAGACGGAAGTACAATTGATATCTCTGATAGTGAAAGAAGTACATGTAGTCGAGGTATTGGCACAGCCATCCAAAAGACAAATAGAACTAGTCTGTGGTATGGACACAGCCATCTAGTCCAAAAGACCACATGAAAACATAGGTATGGTCACAATCATCCAGAAAGACTCAAGTATGGTCACAGCCATCCAATCAAAGAGTCATGTATGAAATCACAAACCAATCCACGCAACTTGAACTTATGTAATTTGAGTCTGAGGTCTTGAATCCAACCCGATCATAGTACAATTTCTAATAGGCGAATAGATGTGCTGAAGTCGAGCATACTAGAAAATCACTTGATTACTGGTCAATGATGTGAACTGTTAACAAGCACGAGAGAAACCACCAGTAATGCTAATGGTTCTCAAGGTACTGCTAGTATGATCCACAAATTGTGAAGAATGATCTGGAGTCGAACACTTGTTAAATCATCCAATCAAAGACCAATAACGCAAGCCTGTCGTCGAGTGGGAAGAACTTACCATTGAGGCATGCAAGCTCCAAGGTACCCAAAAGGAGTCTCTAGATCAACTTCCTGGATAATGAGTTGATGTCGACAAGAAGCGATCCATCGCAGGAGGGCCATAATGTTTCCCACATCAACAACGCAAAACAAAGGAACAAGATAGATGAAACAGAGAATCAGAGGAGAATGTAAGGGTATGAATTGAAGAAGGATTAAGCTCTTGAACATATCAGCGTCACGACTCCGGAATGCGGCAACATTTTGGTACTAAGGGATCGAAGGTCATGCGGAGACAGCAAGGATCGAATGAAATGAGGCAAAATGAAGAACCCAAATCCCGAAAGGCCAATGACGAAGTGATGATATCCCAAACCCGGCGAGAATCAAAACAGTATCAATTTTTAAGACCGACAAGTTTCCGTAGGTAATCAATAGAATATTTCCAAATTTTCCCCCACCATTGCTAGTGAGTACCTCAATTATTTTTGAAACACAAGCTTGAAGGGGATAGCATATGCTTGCAATATAATTTTTTCCTTTAGACAAATCTAACCCAGTGAAATTTTAACAAGCCATAGGGAGCAGAAGCTCGAGTCTCATCATAGCAACGAGTTCAATGTCATCAGGGTTTAACGAGTCCGACATTGTCAGGCCAGGCATGTAACTCCTCAAAACAATTTGTATTTTATTCCTTCAAGTTGGTCTTTATTATATACATGAGGGAGAGACTATTCACTTCATCTCCCGATGATTGTTCATATTTATTATTATTTATTTACATTAATTACATTCACCCAATCTTAATGATTAGGTGTCAACATTCCCCCCCTTAATTTGAAGGGATGTTGGTGAGTCCAAGCATCATTCTGGATCGTTCAAGCTTTTTTCTTCCCAGCACTTTGGTGAAGATGTTTGCAATTTGCTCATTAGTGGAACAATGACGGAGATGGATTGTCTTGGCCTCAACATGATGTCGAATCAGATGATATTTAGTATTGATGTGCTTCATTCGATCATGGAACTTTGGGTTCTTGGCCAACTTTATTGCAGAGATATTGTCAATCATGAGTGGAGTTGATTGTACTTGTTTTACTTGCAAATCTTCAAGAATTTTCCTGAGCCACATAATTACTTTTGTTGCCTCAGCTATTGCCACGTATTCTGCTTCTATTGTGGAATCTGCTGGAACTGATTGTTTGTGTGATCTCCATGAGACAACTCCTAATCAAAGACTCATAGCATATCCTAAAGTAGATACCCCAGTTTCTTTGTCTCCATCGAAGTCTGAATTAGAGTATCTAATCAAACTGAAGTTGTCCACCTGTGTATACTTGATTCCAAAGTCTTGAGTTCCCTTCAAGTACCTTAGAACTCTTTTTGCAGCAGACCAATGTCCTTCACAAGGCTTTTGCATAAACCTGGAGAGTATTCCAACAGCAAAAGAAATGTCTGGTCTGGTAGTAGTTAGGTAGTTGAGACTTCCTACAAGCTGTCTATACTTTGTTGCATCCTCAAATTCTTTTCCTTCAATAGATGTGAGCTTTAAGTTTTGTTCCATTGGAGTAGTAAGAGGATTGCATTCTATCATGCCAACCTGTTCAACAGATCTCCAGTGTACTTCTTTTGAGAAAGAAATATGGACTTCGGATGTTGAGTTACTTCAATACCAAGATAGTAATGAACATAGCGCAAATCAGTCATTTCAAAACATTTCCCCAATTCCTTATTTATGGATGCAATGTAGCTTTCATTGTTCCCCATCATCAAAAGATCATCTACATATACCACAAGATATACAACTATTTTTCCAACTTTCTTGACAAATAAAGTTGCATCATCAAGATCATAATGTTTGAAATTGAGTTTCAGAAGATGCTTAGTTAGTTTTTCATACCAGGCTCGCGACGCTTTTTTGAGGCCATACAAGGACATCACAAGTTTGCATACTTTATGTTCATGTCCTTTCACAGCAAATCCTTCAGGCTAGGACATAAAAGCATTCTCTTTTAGATCTCCATTCAAGAAAGCAGTTTTTACATCCATTTGATGGACTTTCCAATCATTCTGAGCTGCTAGGGAAAAGAGTGTTCGCATGGTAGCCCATTTTTCTGTGGGGGCAAAAGTCTCCTCATAATCGACCCCTTCCTTCTATGCAAAACCTTTTTCCACAAACCTAGCTTTGTGCTTGTCAAGTGAGCCATCATCTTTATACTTTTTCTTGTAGACCCACTTGCAGCCAATTGGTTTGATTCCTAATGGAGGATCAACCAGTTTCCAAGTGTCGTTCTTTATGAGGGCATCATACTCCTTTTGCATCGCTTCTTTCCATTCATCATGAGAAGCAGCTTCTTTGAAGGAAGTTGGTTCAAAATCTATAGACAAGTTCAATTCACAATCATAAGAAACATCCATATCAATAGGTGAATTAGAGTCATCTACATCACCTCCATTTTGCCAGTTTGAATTTCTAGTTCCTATCTTTCCAAGCTCATCATGATGAAACTTTCAAGTGTCTTTGTCAGCCACTTTTGGGGACCTTTCTCAAATGGTACAGGCTACTCCATTGATTGAGTTGGGATTGAATCAAGATTGAGTCTCCCAATTCTATCAATCACATCACTTAAAGCATCATCCGTTGTTGGAGTTTCATGCAAGGGAGAGTGTTCTTCAGAAGAAGATTCCACATGTTGATCTAGTGTAGGAATCCCCCCTTCAAGATGTGGAATTTGATTATCAAATTCTTGAAATGATTTTTCTTTTGCAAATCTATCCAAGCGATCAAGTTGCCGCTCAACAACATTGTCAGTTTTGGATGATTTAAGAAAAATTACATCTCTAGATACAAAAAACTTTTTTTTTTACTTCATCATAGAGACGGTATACTTTGGAGGTGTTTGAATACCCCAAGAAGATACACTTACAACTTCTTGCACCAAGTTTGTTTCTATGTACCTTGGGTATCAAGGCATAATAGGTGGAACCAAAGACCCTGAGATGCTTTACCGAAGGAACATGTCCATACCACATTTCATATGGAGTCTTGTTTCTAATAGCATTAGATGGACATCTATTCTTTATATATGCAGCACATAGAATAGTGTCAGCCCAAAACTTTATCTTTACATTTTTTAAGAAGAGCATGGATTGTACCATATTTAAGATTGTCCTATTCATTCTTCCAACTACACCATTCTGTTGGGGATTATAAGGCACAGTTGTTTGATGTTTGATCCCATGTTGGCAAAGATAGTTTTCAAATTCATTTGATGTGTATTATTTTCCATTATCAGTGCGAATAGACCCAATATGAGATTGTGCATCATTTTCAATCTATTTATGAAAGTTCTTGAATGTTTGAAAAGCATCAGATTTTTTCTTCAATAAATAAACCCAGCACATTCTAGTGTAGTCATCAATAAATGTCATCATATATTTGTTTCTATTTGTAGAAGGGACAGGCATTGGACCACATAAATTTGAATGAATGAGTTCAAGTTTTCTATGTGCTCTTGAATGTGAATCATGAAAAGACTGTTTGCTATGCTTTCCTAGAATGCAAGCATCACATTGCTTAAGTTTCCTAGGAAATGTAGGCAAACCAACAACACCATTTTTCTTCAACAAGCGGAGGCTGTCATAGTTAAAATGTCCAAATCTAGCATGCCATAATAAACTTGATGGAAGTGTACCTTCTTCATAATGAGAATTGTATGAGAAATGTTGTGCACGAGCAGAGGTACCTTGCAGCTTGAGAAGCCCTTCTTCTTCTATTCCCCTAATGACAAGTGAGTGGTCAGATGCTTTTCTCCCCTCAAGCTTGCCATCAAACATATGAATGGAGTGACCTTGCTGACAGATGTGGATCAAGGACAACAAGTTTCTCTCCAGTTGTGGGAGATATAGAACATGATGCAGAAGAAAGTCTGGAAGACCAAGCAATTTAAGCCTGATTGTGCCAAGCCCTGATGGCTTGATTTTTGATTGGTCTACAAAGTATACTGCTCCATCAACATTGTCAATAAATTCTTCAAAAAAATATTTTCTATGAGTCATGTGGCAAGTTGCTTCTAAATCAAGAAACCAATCATTTTTCCAAGAAGCAAGTGAATCATTAAATAAATCTTCATTTACTCCAATATTACATTGTGCCACAACATAGTGAGTGGATTCAGGTGCTTTACCTTTGTCTGTATCATCAGTTTTACCTTTCTGTTGGTTTCTTTGCTGCTCAATTTTGTCCCATGGTAACTTGCATGTAGAGGCATCATGTGATCCATTTCTTTTGCAGCGTATGCAGTGCAAATCTGCCTTTTCTCCTTGAGAGTGTCTGCCCCCCGCCTCTGAAATCTCTTCCACCTCTTCCTCTAGAAGAATCTTGAGCAAGATTATTCTTTCTATGTGCAAGAAGAGTTGTCTTCTTTTCCAAACCCTTCTCTTTTTCAACAAACTTCTCCATCATAAAAATTTGAACTGAGCCCAAAAATAATTACAATATTCGTAGCAAAACACTAATAGTAATTTGCTATGTCTTTACAAAATGGAATCAACTGCAAGCTCTCAATATTCATATATCATGCAATATATATTCCACATATTATACCATGGCATGTCATATATATGCACATCATACAAATCAGAGGGACTAACCAACGCAGAGAATCCCAATCTGTGGATTGAAACCAAGGTTTGATGGCATTTTTTTTAATATCAAATATAGCACATGCATTCAACGTAGAGAGATAGTGTTAGCTAGCCCATGATATTTGTAATCCAACCACTCACTAGCACATCATAAGAAGAATTCCAGTGTTATCCTATTTGATACCCTTGCGGTATGTCGTTGATACTGTCTGGGAATCTCGTCGAATCCTGCGTAGTCTGGGATTCCCTCAGCCAAGCCCTCTAAATACATGAACATCAGTTAATGTATTTAGCCTTCTAGGATTGTCTTGATATGTGATATAATCAAAATTCCTTTCAAGTAAGTGAACATGTAAATACAACCTTAATATTTGAGGATTTCTAATGGAATATTGCCCATATGTTGAAGAAAAGCTGGGAGTTTAGATTCACAATCAATGTGTGAATATTGAGGGCAACAACCTCAACTAGTAATTCAATGATGGAACTATATTCAACAACATTGTTTGTGGTACATCCTAGAAAAACACCTTGAAGATCCACTAACTCAGCATGAGGTTCATAGATCACCCATGCCGCAGAGGAAAGATTTCGGGTACTGTGACAGGCACCATCAACGAAACCGATATAAGGGGCGATAGACATCTGCAGAAGAAGTAAAAAGGACACAGTAAGTGGCAAATGCTTACACACCAAGCCAATCATGTACAAAATGAAAAACACACTTATGTACAGCAAATGCACGAAAGACTCATGCATAGTATTTTTTGAGATAAATCCCATTCTGGGGTTTATCCAAAAGGTTTCCTTCATAGTTAATTAACTCATACGCCCCTTTTTGCAAAACTCATTTCACGATATAGGGTCCATGCCACATGGGTTCAAATTTGCCTACCCCCAGCTTATCATTTGCTTGATCATATAATAGGACTAAATCTCCCTCAACAAAAGAACGAGGGTTAACAGTCTGATCAAAGTGATTTTTCACTCTCTTCTTCTGTACTTCAATAAATAAAGAAGCAAGTCGACGGGTCTTCTCTAGCCACTCTAGATAAAGAAGGCATTCTTCCACCAGAGTAGTATTCTGGAGAAATTCGACAACTAACTTGAGAGAAGGGATTTCGCATTCAATCGGAAGGGTAGCTTCTAGACCATAAACCAGTTGAAATGGTGTGAATTTGATTGCATCCTTCACCGAGGTATGATAGGCCCATAAGGTACGTTAAAGCATGGTAACCAATACTTTGTTTATGACTTTGACTTGGCTATTGGCCTGAGGGCAATAAGGCATCGAACTATCGTGACACAAGCCTAACTGGGTTGTCAACTCAGTCATCATATAACCACAGAAATGGGAACCATGATCAGTGGCTATAGCCTAAGGGACTCTGAATCACATCATTGAATAGGAATTACGCAGTTTTCTTACCGTTGTTAGGCAATGGAGGCATCGCTTCGGCCCATTTTGTAAAATAATCAATGGCAACGATGATATACCCATGCCCCCTAGTTGAGAAAGAGTTACAAGTCATAAAATCAATGCCCCATTTAGTAAAAGGGCCAACAGTAATGACAGGATGCAAAAGGCAAGGTGGCACACGCATCTTCTGCTGGTAAATTTGACACGCATGACATGAAGGGACAACAAGAATGAAATCCTTAAAAATGGAGGGCCAAAAGTAACCAACACGAAGGATTTTTTGGGCAGTAGCATAACCAGACATATGACCACCACATGCGCTAGAGTGGTAGTCATTCAAGACTCTTTCAGCTTCCTCGAAAGTCAAACAACGATGGAGAACTGAATCAACGCCGAGACAGTATAAAGTGTCTCCAACAATACGATAAGGTTGAGAATGGTGATGAATGCATCGCCAAGCATCCTTAGACAAATCTGGATGGAAGGAAGACATTTGGAGGTAGACAATAATGTCATTGTACCAGGGACCGACGGTACTGATCAAGAAAAGTGTGTCGTCTAGAATGCGGTCCTCTATTCGAGAGGGAGCGGAAACAGATAGTAACGAGCAAATCAACTCTGCAAAGACGAGTGACTTTTTAGACTTGGCAGTAGTAAAATCCAAATCGAACTCTTGAAGGATAAAAATCCATTTCGAGTACTTGCCCCCCAGCAATTGACGTGACAAAATGTATGTCATTGGGTTGCAATCTGAAATCACAGTCGTCGTACACAACAAAATATAATGACGAAAGCGTTGGATAGCTTGGATAGCTTCCAAGGCAAGCTTCTTGACATAAGCATACCAAGTCTTGGTGTCAAGAAGGTTGCGGCTAAGATAATAGATAATGTGATCAGAACCATCGTCTTCGTCTTGAACCAAAACCATACCAATAGTACTATCAGCAGCAGCGAGATAAAGTGAATAGTCACGATGACAGTCGGGTGGATGCAGCAAAGGAGCAAAAACAAGAAGGGTCTTGAATTTCTCAAATGGCCTTTGGAAATTGGCATCCCAAAAAAAGGGAGTGTCATGCTTAAGGAGACACGTGTAATATTTAGCAATCTCGGCATAGTTAGGGATAAAATGACATACGAAATTGGCCTTTCCTTGCAAACTCTACAACTGATGCAAAGAATCAGGAGGTAGGAGATTCAGTATAGCTTCAACTTTGATGAGATCAAGACGAATGCCCTCTTTAGAAATGATAAACCCAAGGAGTCTGCCGGAGTCGATGTAGAATACACACTTATGTGGATTGAGATGAATATGGTAATGTCTACAACAAAGAAAAATCTGGCGGAGGTGGTTCGAATGGTTAGAGCATTTAGCTGAATGAGCCAGAAGATCATCCAGATACTACTGAACAATGTGATGGATGTCATGAAAAGTGTAGGACATTGCTCGCTGGAAAGTGGCACCGAAATTTTTTAAGCCAAAATGAAGCTTTTTATAAGAAAAAGTACCCCACGGGTAGATGAAGGTGGTTTTGTGTTGAACAGCAAGCAAAATATTAATCTGGTTGTAACCAGAAAAGCCATCCATAAAAGAGAACATCTCACTCCTAGCACAATCGTCAATGAGGTGGTCAATAAAGGGAGTAGGACAGTTATCTTTCGGACATGCGCGATTAATGTCACAATAATCAACACAAACTCTAATAGTGCCCTGCTTTTTGGTCATAGGGACAGTATTTGATACCTAATCGGTCAATGGGATAGGGTAGATAAACCCTGTTTTAATAAGTTTTTCAACTTCAACTTTAATGGTCGTGACTTTTCTCGGATGCACGGGGTGTAAATGCTGCCGAACTGGCTTAGCACTAGGGTATGTAGGTATCTCGTGTATCACAATACTTGTATCAATACCGTACATCTCTTCATAGGACCAAGCGAACATGTTGCGAAACTTTCAGAAAAGGTTGGTGTAAAGCTGCATCTCCTCAAGAGAATAGGTAACTCCAATGTGAATATTCTCAACAATCCCTAGTTTAACAAAGATGTCAATGGGCATGGTTTGTGTAATATTCCCCATATTACCTTCAGAAAAGACCTCATGAAGCAAGATAGGCATCTGAAGTGGCTAAAAAGGAACATAGGGAGAAAACTTATCTAGATAGGCAGCCATGGCCCCAAAGCTTGGGAGAAAAGAGGAACGATGATGATTATTGAACCAAGGAGGATCTTCAAAAGACATAGTTTCAAGGATCACATCATCAAAAGGAAATGTCTCTTGTAACGGATCTGAAGAAGAAATTTCTCCAAGCCAAGGGGATTGCACATATGTGTCGAGAGATCTGCTCAAAGGAGCAGAGTCGGAAGATGAAACTGAAGCTGAAACGATTTCAACATAGTTGAGCTCGATAGGGATCAATGGCATAATTTCACCCCATGAATCTACCTGATCGCTGGGGGGAATCGCCCAAGGATCAAGATTGATATAAATCATATTAATATAGGTGACATTGGGAGGTGGGAGTGAAAAAACACCCATAAGGGCAGGATCTTTAAAGAGTCCAGCACCCACACTCATAGGGAATATTGGTATGCTCCACAAACGGAACATTGCCATCCGAGGAAGAAGAGGCGAAGAAGGACAGCTGGTCAACCGTGAAAATTTTCCCTTGATGAGGAAAACGTAGTACATGGAATAAAGATGAAGCCATCACATGCATGACGTATGTCTAGTTGTGCCCCAACAAAAGGTTGTAAGTCAAATTCGCATCAACAACTTCAACTTCGACCTCAACTGTTTTCCCTTCCAAGGTGATAGGCAAGTACGGGAGAATACCAAATGGACGAGAATCTCTTCCATCAAAGGCTTCCAAGGTATTAGGAGATTGACTCAAAGACGAGGACCCAATGGCCTTCCAACAAGCAACAGACATGATGCAAGTTGAAGTGCCCTCATCAATAATGGTATGATGAATATTCTTCGAGTTAATGATGACTTGAATGAGAAAGGCAATTTGATGAGGCAATCGTGGCACATGGTTTTCAAGATCGAAAGTAATTAATTATAAATTCTGGGTCAATGCCACCAATGGCTGATAGCAAAGACTTCCGTTGGGGGGACAAATCCGGAGAACTTCCAAAGCAGACATAGCCGAAGGAGCTTGGGCTAAGTCTTCAATAATACTGTAGTGCTACACGGCGCGAGCATTGGGGTTGTAGGAGGATTTCTAGAGGACTCCCTTAGTAGGAGGTTGAATGAAAGACTTAGTGCTGGGCCATTCAATATGAAGAGGGCTAGAACTAGACGAAGGAACGTTTGAAGGAACTTCAGGTTCCTTGCCGACAGATGGAGGATATTCTTTCGCTTGAGTACTCACATGAATAGGGATAGTCCCAGCCATAAAAACAAGGGAGCCAAAAGTAGAAGAGGACTGAGGTTGATCGACCACCATTTGAGTTTGCGGGGAGGGAAAAGGCTTTTTAAGTACAATAGGAGTTATTGGAGTCCCCTTAAGCAAACGACTAACTTCAGACGTCTAGGACAGTCTTTAGCGTAGTGATCCTCATCATAGATAAGACAAGGATACTTGGGTTTGCATTTCAAACCATCATCGGCAGGAGGCTTCAAAGGATCTTGCTTCGGTGTATCAGCCTTATTTTTACCTTTCCCCTTCTTTTTACCTTTCGAAGTTTTTTCTACCACAGTGGACTGAACGACATTGACTTCAGAGGTTTTCCCAGTATTAGAAGCAGACAGAGAGGCATTTTCACTAGAAGCAGCAAATTTTTGCTTCATAGGAGTCATGGAAGACTTTCGGGAAGATTGAGCAATGGAACCAATAACACCATCGATAGAAGTCGTCGACGGGGCTTTAGAAGTTCCAGGTCACAGATGTTGGCTTGTATTAAATTCTTTCTATGACTAGCCCACGTAGTTAACCAGCGGGTTAGAGGGGGCAAGGAGCACCCCCTTCATTGCGCCGATTGTGTAGTGGGGGGGGGGGGGCATCACAAGTTGGCATTATGATTCTGGTATGGCTCTATGTTACAGATGTTGTACTTGATGGCAACACCCTCAAGTGGCAATGCTCTGATCAGGATCTCAAAATGTTGAAAATTAAGAAGTACGCAGGAGAATAGTTCAGAAGATGCGTACACGCAGGTACACTGTGAAGGAACTGTGGCCACACACGCAGGTCACCCGTTCAGAGGGTGCGTACCCCTAGTTTCACTTACTTCAAGGCAGAGAAGCGCGTTCACGTGGGGTTTCCTATGTTTGGCCCGTGGTATTTAGCCCGCCGCTCTTGATTCTATGGTTTTCGCCCGTGGTATTGTTTTATATTATTATTATTATTGAGCCCCATGTTTTTGGGCCCCTTGTATTGGTTATCTATGGTATTGATCCATGATTTTAGGAGGAGCTTGCCTATATAAAGCAAAGGAGATCACTTGGCTATGCATCTTTTGCAAACTGAATATCTTAAGATCTGAAATATTGGGTTGTTGTTTTAAAAGCTTGATCTATATGAAAGTGAAGTTGAAAGCGAATCTGTGAAGGGTGATCTCTCGAGCGCATGATCAGATCTGGGCATCTGACTAACTGTGGCACACTGGTGAACTGCCAATTTGGCCCTAATCAGAAGTACGCAGGTGATTAACGGTGCAAGTGCGTGGGTATGCAAAGGAGAAACAGGAGAGTTGCATGGGTACACAGAGCAGAAGAAGGGGCACTGCATGGGTACACAGAGCAGAAGAAGGAGAACTACGTGGGTACGCAGCGCAACAGAGGTTCAGGTGCGTACACACAGTAAAGGTATGCGACGCGATAGTGTCTATGAGTGCGTGGCTACAGTAACATTACGCGGCGCGATAGTGTCTCTGGGTGCGTACCTACTGTAACAGTACGTAGCGCGATTGAAGAAGCAATGCGTGGGCACGCGGTGCAGCAGAAGGCTCTCTGCGGGTATACGTAGGGAAGCAGAAGGTTAAGTGCGTAGCGACGCAGGCCAGAGAAAGAAAAACTGCGTATCTGTCTTAAGATCTTCTGTTGACTGAATATTTCTGTTGATAAGGTGTTCTGGGTTTAGTTCTGTTATTGTTGATCTGGTTACTGCAGTTGACTGTGTAATTTACATGTACTTGATGATCATTTGATGTTTATGGATCTAGTTTGAAAATTTATGAAAAGTGGTCCTTGTAAGAAAAGAAGTAGGGGGTTGTAGCTCCCTTCCAGGAGAGACTGGAAAACGAGAGAGAGTTGTAGCTCTCTATGCAGGTTGCAGCCTGTGTACTGGTAAAGGACTGCACCAGTACAAAATCATTGTAAAAGGAGTTTCTAATTTGAAAGAAGATAGATACATATTGCAGCAGGTGGTTTTCACCCACATTGGGTTTCCACCTTATATCTGGTGTTCTTTGGTGTGACTATCTGTTTTTCTTGTTCATGCTATGGTACTGATATGCAAAAATAATTCAAAGTGTAAATAAGGAAGATTTGTTAAAAGAACTTGATAATACTGATTCACCCCCCCTCTCAGTATTATTTCCAACAATTGGTATCAGAGCGGGTCCTTCAGAGAAGCTTGATCGCTTGAAGGAAGATCATTCATCATGAGCAACTACGAGAGCGAAGCATCAATCAGGCCACCAATCTTTGATGGGACAAACTTCAATTATTGGAAGGTAAGAGTTACTGCCTATCTTCAATCTCTTGGTACAGAAGTTTGGGATATCATAGATACAGGCTACACTTTTCCTTCAGCTACTCCTACAGATTCGGCTGAGAAAAAGAAATATGAAACAAATGCTAAAGCAGTCAATACTCTGCTAGGATGCTTATCTCAAACAGAATTCGTAAAGGTTATGCAATATAAATCCGCAAAGGAAATATGGGACAAGATTGTCTTGAGCTATGAAGGAGATGAACAGGTAAAACGTGCTAAACTTCAAACCCTCAGGATTCAGTATGAGAATCTCAGAATGTATAATGATGAAAGTGTGGCTAACTATTTTCTTCGGGTAGATGAGATTGTTAATTGCATGAAAAACTTGGGTGAAGAAATAAAAGAGGCTATTGTGGTTGAAAAATTTCTAAGATCATTATCCCCTAAGTTTGAATCTAAAGTGTCTGCAATAGAAGAAAAGGAAAATCTACGAGTTCTTACTATGTCTCAGCTACACGGAATTCTAACTGCTTATGAAATGAGAAAGGGGGGCCCTTCAGACAGAAGAGAAGCTACTTTCAAGGCTTCAGGCAAAGGAGACTATTATGAAGCAAGTCACATGCCAGAAGAAGAAGAAGAAGAATCAAATTTTGTCAGAAGTCTTCAAAGGGGTTCTGGAAGGTTCAGAGGTAAGTTACCTTTTAAATGCTTTGCTTGTGGAAGAGTAGGTCATTATGCTGCGAAATGTCCCTATAAGGATAAAGGAAAGGAACCTGCTAGATGGAACAAGAAACAGATTGCAAATAAGAAAAGCTACTATACGCATGAAGATAGTGATGGTCTATCAAATAGTGATGAAGATGAACGAGGTAATGACTATAAACTTTTAATGACATTTGAAGATGATGATTACATGGATGCTATAGATGTGGATAGCTTTTGTGAAGAAATTTCTAGACTCAAGACATGTATAGAAGAAAAGAATAGGATCATTGATACTCTACAACTTCAAATTGATGAAAAGGAAAAATATCTTGAAAAGTTAGAAGGTGAAATTGTTGGTCTTAGAAAAGAAATTGAGAAAACAAAGGCTATTAATCTTAAGTTTGTCAAAGGATCTGAAACTCTGGATGAGACCATCAATGTACAGCGTTCTCCTCTAAACAAGATAGGTCTGGGCTATAATGGAGAAACTTCTCAAGCATCCACCTCAAAAAGTTATCTTGATGCAGCAAAAAGGAATGAGAAAAAGCACAATGGAGATCACCAGGTAAAACAGGGACCAATTACAAACAAAGACTATCAGGCAAATCAGGGGCAATCCGTTTTAAGGATGAACAAAAGCTACAACCCACCACAGGTAAAATCCACTCAATTTATTTCAAGAATGAATGACAATAGAAATTACAATCGTTTGGCCGGAAGATTTGATAACCGCAGAAATTTCTTCAATGGACAATGCTTTTCTTGCCATAACTTTGGTCACAAAGCAGCTCAATGCGTTGCATATAAAACGATCATGACTAGAGAAGCTAAAAAACAAAGAAGTATGACCGGGATTACAAAAAGGACCTATAACAACTTTTCGGTTCTTGAAAATGAAGTTGAATGTTCTATTTGCAATAACTTTGGTCATGAAGATTCTGAATGTAGAAGCAGGTTTCAATAGACAAAGGAACAAGCCTCAAGCACCAAAACATGGAGAATAAAGGAACCACAAACAGAAAGATGTGGGATAGCATTTTATGCAGAGGGACAAGAAAATCTATGGTACATTGACAGTGGATGTTCGAAGCATATGACAGGTGATAAAGAAAAACTTGAATCATACTCTACTCTAGAAAAAGGAAAGAAAGTTTCTTTTGGAAATGATACTCCTGCAACTATAAAAGGAAAAGGCACTGCTCAGTTAAAAGAAAAGGTTAAAGCTGGAAATGTTTTGTATGTTGATGGATTGAAGCATAATCTTCTAAGTGTCAGCCAGATGTGTGATCAGAGAACCGAGGTGATATTCAGATCAAATGGATGTCTTGTTTGTGATCTTGATACAGGTAAAACAGTGATCAAAGGTAAAAGAACTCCAAATAATCTATACATATTTGAAGAAGGACAACAACAATGTTATCTGAACAAGGATGATGAGCACTGGTTATGGCATCGGAGGTTGGGGCATCTAAGCTTTTCACAAATAAGGAAAGCATGCAAATATCAGGCAGTTCGCGATCTTCCAGATATCAAAATTCCAGACAACACCATATGCAAATCATGTTAGTTTGGAAAGCAAACCAGAACTAACTTTCCAGAGAAGGAAGGATCAGCTAGCATGCCTCTTGAGCTAGTACATACAGATACATGTGGTCCATTCAGGAAAAGGACACCTCGAGGAGAAGAATACTTGATATTATTCATTGACGATTTCTCTAGGTTTGTCTGGTTAGGACTTATGAAGCACAAAGATGAAGCATTCGAAAATTTCAAATCCTTCAAAGCCTTGGTTGAAAATGAATCAAGACACAAAATTAAGTGCCTCAGATCCGACAGAGGTGGGAAGTTTACCTCAAATGAATTTTTCGATTTCTGTGAAGAACATGGGATAAGAAGAGAATTCTCTACAGCTAGAACTCCTCAGCAAAATGGAGTTGTGGAAAGAATGAACAGAATAGTCCAACAAATGGCTCGTGCTATGCTTGATGAGTCGGGAACTCCCGCAACTTTCTGGGGTGAAGCTTCACATGCTGCGGTTGTTATTCTCAACAAAACAAATGTCCGGGTGAACAGCACTCAAACCCCTCATGAGCTCTGGTGTGGTGAGACTCCTTCGGTAAAGCACTTCAAAATATTTGGGAGCAAATGTTATATTAAGAATACTGATGAGCAACTTGGAAAACTTGAACCTAGAGTAGATGAAGGCATTCTTCTTGGTTATTCTCCACATAGCAAAGCATACAAGTGCTACAATAAAAGACTTGGCAGAATTGTTGACAGCATTGATGTAGTGGTTGATGAGAAGGGATACATTCCTAAGCAAGTACATCATGAAGACATCGAAGAAGATGAAGGCTACCCTCAAAGACAGAATGATGAAGAATAAGAACCTCAAGAAGAACCAGAGGAGTAGACAAGAATAGAAGAGAAGACTCCATCCAGATATGTTCAGAAGAATCATCCAGAATCTCAGATTGTGGGGTAGAAAGAAGCAGGTGTACAAACAAGAAGAACAATTGCAGAAGCTTCAAGCTATTTGGCATTACTCTCTTCCACTGAACCACAAAATGTGAAAGAGGCATGCAAAGATGAATGTTGGGTCAAAGCAATGGATGAAGAACTTGAGCAGATTGAAAAGAATAACACTTGGGAGTTGGTTCCTAGACCAAAAGATAAGAATGTTATAGGGACAAAATGGGTCTTCAAAAATAAATTGAATGAAAATGGAGAAGTAATTAGAAACAAGGCCAGACTTGTTTGTAAAGGGTATGCGCAGCAAGAAGGAATAGATTTTGAAGAAACCTTTGCTCCTGTTGCAAGACTTGAGGCCATCCAAATGTTCCTTGCTCTCTCAAGCTTTCAAAACTTCAAAGTATTTCAAATGGATGTGAAATCAGCCTTTCTGAATGGAGATTTGGAAGAAGAAGTATTCATTGAGCAGCCAGATGGGTTCATTCTTGGAAATGATCCAAATCTTGTATGCAGATTGAAAAAGGCTCTCTATGGTATCAAACAAGCTCCAAGGGCTTGGTACTATCGTTTGGACAAATATCTTCATCAACAAGGTTTTTCAAAAGGATCAGCAGATAGCAATCTTTATATAAAAGTTGAAAATGACAAATTGCTAATACTTGTTGTGTATGTAGATGACATTATCTTTGGCAGCAATGAAGAAGCTATGAGTCAAAGCTTTGCCTTGGTGATGCAGAAAGAATTCGAAATGTCCTTGCTGGGAGAACTGACATATTTTCTTGGTTTGCAAATCCAACAAAAAGAAGGAGGGATCTTTTTGTCTCAAACCAAGTATCTCAAACAGATTTTGAAGAAATATGGCATGGAAGATGCAAAACCAGTATGTACACCCATGGTCACAGGATGTAGCCTCAGTGCAAACGATGAATCTGCAGTAGTGCATCAACCAACCTACAGATCTATGATTGGAAGTTTACTTTATCTGACAGGTACCCGACCGGACATCATGCATGCAGTTGGAATAGTTGGAAGATTTCAGGCAAATCCGAAAGAGACTCATCTTTAGGAAGTGAAGAGAATTTTCAAATATCTTCAAGGGACTCAAAATTATGGCTTATGGTATCCTAGAGATACAGATCTCACACTTCATGCTTATACAGATGCAGATTGGGCAGGAAGCGTGGATGACAGGAAGAGCACAAGTGGTGGTGCGTTCTTTATGGGCTCCATATTGGTATCTTGGTTCAGCAAGAAACAGAGTTCGATTGCCTTGTCTACAGCTGAAGCAAAATATGTTGCTGCTGCATCTTGCTGCACTCAACTCCTTTGGATGATGCAGACCTTGCAGGACTTTCAAATCACTTGTACACCACCTATCTCCATCTTATGTGATAACACAAGTGCAATCAGCATTTCAAAGAACCCAGTCATGCATTCAAAGACCAAGCACATACCAATCAAATATCATTTTCTCCGAGAACAAGTGCTTGAACAGAAGGTCAAGTTGGAGTATGTTCCTTCTAAGGAACAAGTTGCTGATATACTCACCAAACCATTGCCCAGGGAGACTTTTGAATACCTCAGGCAAAAGCTGGGGGTTGTTGATGCATCATCTTATTGTTGAAACTCTTCTGATTGATGGTTGTATGCATGGTTCATCTGGGGTATATGCGTACATGTGCTGGGTTGCGGATTGGTTGAAGATTGAATGGCACAGGTTCAGGGGGAGCATATAATGCATTGTTGGCATTATGGAGGATGTACATAGCTGCAATATGTCTCTATCTCTTTCATGGTCATTTATGGTGTTGTGGTGGATTATGGTTCTTCTTTGCAGATCTGGTTCATATTCAGGGGGAGCATGTTCTTAGGGGGAGCATAACCCTTTGCCCTTGATGTCAAAGGGGGAGAATGAAGCTGAAGATTTTGAGGTTGCCATCAAGTCCAAAGGGGGAGATTGTTGGCATTATGATTCTGGTATGGATCTATGTTACAGATGTTGTACTTGATGGCAACACCCTCAAGTGGCAATGCTCTGATCAGGATCTCAAAATGTTGAAAATTAAGAAGTACGCAGGAGAATAGTTCAGAAGATGCGTACATGCAGGTACATCATGAAGGAATTGCGGCCACACACGCAGGTCACCCGTTCAGAGGGTGCGTACCCCCAGTTTCACTTACTTCAAGGCAGAGAAGCGCGTTCACGTGGGGTTTCCTATGTTTGGCCCGTGGTATTTAGCCCGCCGCTCTTGATTCTATGGTTTTGGCCCGTGGTATTGTTTTATATTATTATTATTATTGAGCCCCATGTTTTTGGGCCCCTTGTATTGGTTATCTATGGTATTGATCCATGATTTTAGGAGGAGCTTGCCTATATAAAGCAAAGGAGATCACTTGGCTATGCATCTTTTGCAAATTGAATATCTTAAGATCTGAAATATTGGGTTGTTGTTTTAAAAGCTTGATCTATATGAAAGTGAAGTTGAAAGAAAATCTGTGAAGGGTGATCTCTCGAGCGCATGATCACATCTGGGCATCTGACTAACTGTGGCACACTGGTGAACTGCCAATTCGGCCCTAATCAGAAGTACGCAGGTGATTAACGGTGCAAGTGTGTGGGTACGCAGAGGAGAAACAGGAGAGCTGTGTGTGTACGCAGAGCAGAAGAAGGGGCACTGCGTGGGTACGCAGAGCAGAAGAAGGAGAACTACATGGGTACGCAGCGCGACAAAGGTTCAGGTGCGTACGCACAGTAAAGGTACGCGGCGCGATAGTGTCTATGAGTGCGTGGCTACAGTAACATTACGTGGTGCGATAGTGTCTCTGGGTGCATACCTACTGTAACAGTATGCAGCGTGATTGAAGAAGCAGTGCGTGGGCACATGGTGTAGCAGAAGGCTCTCTGCGGGTATACGCAGGGAAGCAGAAGGTTAAGTGCGTAGTGATGCAGGCCAGAGAAAGAAAAACTGTGTATCTGTCTTAAGATCTTCTGTTGACTGAATATTTCTGTTGATAAGGTGTTCTGGCTTTAGTTCTGTTATTGTTGATCTAGTTACTGCAGTTGACTGTGTAATTTACATGTACTTGATGATCATTTGATGTTTATGGATCCAGTTTGAAAATTTATGAAAAGTGGTCCTTGTAAGAAAAGAAGTAGGGGGTTGTAGCTCCCTTCCAGGAGAGACTGGAAAACGAGAGAGAGTTGTAGCTCTCTCTGCAGGTTGCAGCCTGTGTACTGGTAAAGGACTGCACCAGTACAAAATCATTGTAAAAGGAGTTTCTAATTTGAAAGAAGATAGAGACATATTGCAGCAGGTGGTTTTCACCCACATTGGGTTTCCACCTTATAACTGGTGTTCTTTGGTGTGACTATCTGTTTTTCTTGTTCATGCTATGGTACTGATATGCAAAAATAATTCAAAGTGTAAATAAGGAAGATTTGTTAAAAGAACTTGATAATACTGATTCACCTCCCCTCTCAGTATTATTTCCAACATCATAGGGGGTTTGAGGCATACTCGTAACCCCACTTTATGGGGTTCGGGGCAACGCCCCGAAAAATTTTGATTTTGGACCCTATGTTAGGTTGGGGAGACCCACCTATGGTTTTGTGCATGATTTTCGCACATGTTTTTGGATGCGATGGTTTTCGGTCCATGGTATTGGACACGATGGTTTTCAGTCCATGGTATTGGATGCATCGGCATGTATAAATATGTATTATAACATTGAAAGTAACATAATGAAAAATCAAGGTGGCAGTCTCAATTTTGGAATCCAGGGGAAAATCACTGTGTATATGTGTTTTATGTGTTATGCTCTCACATTGTTTATTTTCTATGTTTTACAATTCGTATGCAGGTAATTTCTGTATGGGGTTAAAACCTACAGCGAAGCATCAGGGAAGAGATCATAAAGCATGCTAGATTTGGAATAAACCAAATCGAGATACTAATCATGCACAATAGCTTGCTCTTCAGTAACACATGCCCCCATAGCAATATCGCGGGCTATCGGACCAAAAAGAGGTAGTAAACTAGTCAGTCAAAAGCTGATTAGGGATCCAAAACTTAATCAAACGACGTTGCCTTATCCATTCATGAATATGATCAGAGATGTGTGTCTTCGTGTCCTGTTTCAGAGAAGTAAGGATATGTGTTCCCATTTCATAATGAATCAGTAACTGAAAATGGGTAAGAAACGCCATAGCAAGCGAATTGAAGTCTTGGAAAGTTCCACAAGCAGATCAATATACCATTTTGCAGTGGAACGAGTGAGAGTCCATTGAAAAATACGGAGGCAGATAGAATCATCAAGCCATGAGTTAGATGAGCACCAAAGGTGATAAGTCATGACATGCGCTTGGGGGTCCTCTCCATATTTACCATCAAATTTAGGACAATCACCGGGAATTTTGTTCGAAACTGATGGCCAATATGGATTATGAAGGATGGGATTGTTCGTTGACTTGGACACATCAGGGAACTCCAAGGTTGCCAAAAAAGGTAATTAAGGGTTAAAGGACATCATAAGCCTCTAATAAAGGCCAGCATTAGGGTTCCACCCAGAGCCTTGTTGCCCCCATGGATTTTGTCCATAAGGATTTTTTCCATAAGGATTTTGTCCATAAGGGTTATAGTTATAACCTGATGGTTGTCTTGAATTTTGACTGCCAGCAAACCATTGGTTACCAGCTTGACCAACAGGGGCAGCGTATGGCTGCTGAAAATTTTGATAAGGATTGACTTGTGGCTACTGATAATATTGATACGGAGCACCTTGAGGCTGCCCTTGGGGTTGCTAAGGTACTTGGAGACTGTATTGAGATCCAAATTATGCCTGTGGCCTAGGCTGCATTTGATAAATAGGTTGGGCTTGAAATCTAACTTGAGTTTGGAGACTGGGTTGAGCTTGGAGTCCAGCATAAGTCTAGAAACCGAGTTGAATTTGGGAACCAGTTTGACCAAGAGCGGGATTGACTTGACCAAACTGATGTTCTTGTTGGTACTAGGGTTGACCCAACTGAATAGAACATTGGCCTTGTTGGATTTGAGGTTGACCTACCTATCCAAAAGGTTGAGCTTGCTGGGTCATAGGTTGACCTTGCTGAAACTGGGGCTGGCCCATTTGACCAGAGGGTTAACTTGGCTGGACAGTAGGTTGGCCTTGCTGAAACTGAGGGTGTCCTTCTTGACCAGAGGGTTAACCTGGCTGGATAGCAGGTTGGCCTTGCTGAAACTGAGGCTATCCTCCTTAACCAAAGGGTTGACCTGGCTGGGCAACAGGCTGGCCTGGTTGAAATGAAGGCTGACCTAGCTGCCTAGAAGGTTGACCTTGCTGGGCAACAGGTTGGCCTGGATGGAATTGAGGCTGACCTAGTTGACCAGAAGGTTGCCCTAAATAAACAAAAGAGGCACTTGTGGAGGCCGAAGGTTGTCCCTGAAAGGGTTGTCCTTGTAGGCCTAAAGGTTTCCCTTGAAACGGTTGCCCTTGCAAACCGAAAGGCTGACCTTGTAAAGGTTGGCCTTGCAAGCCATGATAGGTAGTATGATTCCAGGCAACCAATAGTGGAACGGAAATTTCAACCGTGGGCTCTGGAGGGAGGGACCCAGTGTGATAAATATGAGCCCCTTGGGGATCATAATAGTGCAACGGGTTATGTGGATAGGACAACGGTTGGGAGCCCAGAGGGATATAATTCAGGATTTGAAGAGAAAACATGTATTGCTCATATGACCATCCTGTTGGAATGTAACTAGAAGAAAGTGGTAAGTGACCCATAGGGTTACCGAATCCAGATTCCGTGAATGAAGGACCACCGCTAGTGGGTTCAAAAGAGGGCCTGGTAATAGTAGTAACCACCGACGATGCAATAACGACACTAATGGAAGGAGCTGTAGAGGCAACACAAATAGTGGGCATTGACAGAATAGACGTGACAGAGGTAACTTGAGTCTGAGGTATGAAAGGCCCTGAAGTTGAAGTTGCAGTACGAGACCACACAGAGCTTCGATTTAGAGATGTGGAACCAATAATGTCAGCCAAGGCACGATAGCGCAACGGTAATGACTTGCCATGAGTAGTGTGAAAAGGGAAACCTTTTGATGGAAAAGGAAGTTCTCCACTTGACACAAGGTTCTCTTCGCCACTAACGGGACTTATCTCATACATGTCGAAAGAAGACATTACAATCGAAACACCAGGAGGAGTAGATAGGAGGTCCTCGTCTGAAGGCTCCCAGAGAGGATTCCAATTGATATCAAAATTCTCCTCTCCTGGAGCTCGAGAGTCAAGAGGTTGAACACTTGGAACAATAGGAAGGGTACCACCAACAGTTGATACCTCAAAAGAGATAGGAGATGGAGGGTCTCCATCACTTGGTGCAGATGACGGGATCGGTGAGTCTACCAAGATGACCTAAACTCAAAAATTAGGAAAAATATGTAATTGAATAGGGTTGCAACATTGTGCGAACTAAGAACACCGCCAAGATTAACAAGTAAAATGTGAGCGTGGACAAATAAATTTTATGACATAAGAACGAAACTTGACCTTTTCATATTTAAAGAGTCGAGAAAAAGGAAAAAAGATGACTCTAGTCGCCTTCAAAGTTTAATGAGCCTGAAAGGACAAGTGCTCAAATGATCATTTTACTTCTAAAGAGTCGAAAAGGAATGAAAGTGACTGCTCTGGGGTACTATACAAGAGGTTTACCAGACAAATCACAAAATTTCATATACACCTTGGTAATCAAATGAAAGAGAAATGACCAAGGAATTTCCATACAGCAGTTAATCTTCTCGAATGTTGTGTTCGGTGCATTATGATTCATAAGGTGGTAGACTCAGCTTCTTATGGATAATAGGATGATAACCTAGTGGGGTCTCCCAATATATATGCGACGGTACGGGGAGAAAAAATCTGTACTAGTACCTATGGAATCACAAGAGGAATCACCCAACCTTAGTGAAAACAATAGTAACTAGGTTTAACAACACCGGAACACGTCTCTAGCCTATACCTCTAGATATGTGAGCATTAGGTTCCAATGCGTTTTTAAGTTCATTCAATAGATTTTAATAGTTAATCTTGAATTAAGTCTCAATTTCAAGGCTCTACTGAATGTATTTCAACAATCTATAGTATGCAACTACAATGAGTAAAAAATCATTCCTTTCGATGAATGACTACCTAAATGAGGGTAAGGAGTTCATTTCCAAGTGAATGAAGACAATAACAAGAAAATTCAATAACAGCAATGCAAGCAAGTAATCCAATCAATAGGAAACACAATGCATCGATTTCCACTTATCTTGCAACTACTATGATGAAAAATAAAAGATTTGAACTTTGCCTTTCAATTCTTAATCATGAAGAATCCACTAATGAAAACATGCTTTCATTTTTGTATGTTATATGAGTGCAATGTTTTTTATTTTTGGAATTAATAACAAACAAGCAAATGCAAGCCTGACTGATCAAAACAAATGTAATCTATGTTTCAATGGTGAACGGAAATCAAATCAACACAACAAACTAGTTCGATGACCAATCACTATAGACCAATCAGAAAGGATAGACAAGCAACAAGGGAACAGCTTCAAACAAGTCAATAAGATGGTTGTGGATGTAGTTCAGAATCTTGGAAGGATAAGCAACCCAAAACAAGTGAATTCTTGATGAAACCTTAAAAGACTTAGGTCACACAGCCCAAAAAACCAAAACTCATACAAACGGAACCAAGAAGGATATGCCTTAGCAAACACAGTCAAAACAAGCTTAATAAGATGTAAGAGATAGCAAAGGACAAGCTACACTAGCCTATTCAGGAGGTAGGGCTGTAAAAATCAACCCTATAAGAATCATAGCAAGGGTAAGACTGACAACATGAGATGATCGCCAAATTGTCGCTGGCACTACACTAGCAATTGAGCGACATCGTCGCAAAAGGACACATGTTCTTAGCGACAGTCCAATTTCAGGAATCGTCGCAACTGTATGATAGGATATCCATGACGTGCAGCTTGGGTAAAAAGGACAGGAGTAATTCGTTGCCGCTGTTAAGAGCTAAACAGCGATGAATCTCAATTAAGAGGCAAAACAAGGCAAAGATAGCTGAAAGACATTAGGCTTATCACTCAGACAGTGAGGTGGACTACCAGAGCTATTCAAGTGATCCAAAACATTGATGGATCAGTCCCAAATCAAAGAGACAGTATGTAATTCAATCAAAAACAAATCAAGAGCAAACACAAGAGACAACACACAAAATTATTCCCCAGTGGAGTCGCCAAGTTGTGATGTAGGTAATGTTCCCTCTACGGACAGAGGCAACCCCTCTATCCCTAGAGTGGGTCTAGTCACAGCAAGACAAAGACAATAGCTAATTCCTTAAATAGTTATCGTTGAATAGGCCTACCCTATGCCAATGTTTGATGAATTCTTCGTTACATCGCTTCAGCTATCGCTTTCTTCTCCTTGATGAATGAGTCACCTGAAACAACGAATGAAAATGACAAAACACATAATAGAGCACAAAAACAAACTATCTACTTATAGTTTCAAGGAACCATAAGCTATCAACATACATTTCATACATGATATAGGAAATAACTATTGATTATATTAATATAAACAACAATAAAGCTTACAACCATGCCTTGACGTCGCAAGCTTCCTTGAAGTGTCCGATTAGTATGTCTCCATAAGCATTCACCCTCAAAGGTCTCCCAAAAGGACTGATGACTCTCTCTCTCCTCCAAAAGCACAAGTATGAGACTAAGGCAATCACAACAAGGTTTCCTTCTTACAAAACCATTTCACACTATCAATCCACAACCTATTGCTAGGCTATAAGCAATCCAAATTGTAAGCTATCAATCTAACTCCAAGAACTAGCTAATTTTCTAATTATCAAGAACTAGGAACTAGCTGATCATAGTCATGGAGGATGCTTTTATAAGAAGAGAAGCCTCCATAAATGAGGAGAGAGAAAGCTTATGTTCATGGGAGGTTACTCAAAAGGCGAAACCATCATCACAAATAAGGAGAGGCGAACTTCTTTGACCCAACAACCAGCTCCAGAACCACCCAGAAGCATTCTATTTGAACTAATTCACCATATCTAGGTCGTCGAGGGTCAAACATTAAGACTCAGATATGACATTGCAAGGCATTAGTGCACTCAAGGCTATCGTCACAGGAAGGATACTGATGATCTGCAACGATCCCTAAAATTTGACTGTCGCTGAGAATAGATGTACTCTTGTGACGATGTCGCGAGGTTCTCGTTCACCCTGGGCCACCGTCGCAGACAAGATACTTACCTGCGACAATCTTGAAACATAGGTAAAAAGTATCTTCTTGAGTGATATGGAAGAAGTGGACACATATTTTGATGTATGACACAGAGGAAATGCCATTCAAGAACCGACTCTACCTGGGATCAGGGGATGTGAGGTCGGTGACAAAATACTATGTAACACTTTCCATAGGGGGCCACAAGAGAGCTTAGTCATTTATCCAGCTCTGAAATGCCCATTGTTTCTCTACACCAAGAGAACTTCTCAGAGCTCATAGATTTTATCAATTCATTTGAGTATTCTTCAAAGTGTCCACCTTTACCAACAACATGTTTTTGTCTTCTATCATATCCCTCACAAAGTGATATTGAACATCAATGTGATTTGTCTTTGAATGATAAGCAGGGTTCTTTACCAAGAAAATTACACTTTGGTTGTCACAGTCTATCCTTATAGCTCCATGTACTAACCCCATACTTGAACACAATCTCTGCAACCAAACTGCTTCCTTGCTTGCATGAGTGGTTGCCATGTATTCTGCCTTTGTAGTTGATAGTGCCACTACAGATTGTTCTTACTCATCCAACTGACTGCACCTCCAAATAGGTTAAACACATACCCACTTGTAGATCTTCTCTGATCCAGTTCTCTAGCCCAGTTTGCATCAACAAAGCCATGAATATCCAACACTCTGTCCAATCCTGGGCTTCCTTAGTAACACAAACCATAATCACTAGTGCCATGCAAATACCTGAAAACCCTCTTCATTTTTGTCTAGTGCTCCTTCCCTGATTTTGACATAAACCTGCTCAATACTCCCACTGCATGTGCAATGTCTGGTCTAGTACAGACCATTACATACATCAGGCTACCGACTGCACTTGCATATGGAACATGGGACATGTCCTCTTCCTCTTCTTGTGTCTTGGGACACTGTTTAGCAGATAACTTCACACCTACAGGAATAGGAACCTTCACTGATTTACTATCTTGTATATTAAACCTCTATAGTTGTCGGCTTGTTGGTGCCTGACCCAGGTTCGAAGTTAATTAGCCAAGCAAATCCTGGTACTACTGGCCATTTCAGCAACAGTCCACGTAGCGCGGACTGAGGTCTCACCCGAAGTAGTAGAACCAAGTTTCCGTACCCTGGAGATGTCTGATGAGTTTGAATAGTCCGCGTTTTGTCCCTACATGCAGGTTGCTTCGTGCACTTTCATGTTCCTTGCAGCCTGATACACTACCTTCTTGCAGCCCTACCCAAGGGCTGAGCGTTGTGCTTTGTGTTTTTACCCAAGACCTTGCTTATATTCCAATGTTATTTAATTATCTTTGCCTACTGGAGTGCTTTAAGTTATACTTAACAACATAAAACATTCATACATATGCGCTCAACAAATAAACAATACATTTGCAAATGATATCAATCATGCATTAACTCAAGAATAGATACACAGAATTATAACCAAACTTCTCTTTATTTATTCTTTCCACGGTTACAGACTCGACTCGCCCTACGCACTCAGCTGCAAGGGCCCGCGCACTCATTTACTGAATACTAGGCCTCTGCACACTCAACTGCAGGGCCTTCTCCTACTCTACAACCCAAAGACACACTTCACACTGCGACTCAATCACTCATACTTCTCATGCTTATATTCTTCATTATTTGTAAGTATTCTTTTACACTTATATCCTCATTATATTTATACAATCCCATGGTTCGCAGACCATGGGTAGGTCTATCTAGCTGACATTACATTACAAAACTAGGGCGGACAACCCTGTGACTCTATCATACTTTCACACCTCACGCCCGTAATTCGCGGAGCTTTACAACAACATTCGGTCAAACTTAGGCTTTGAGCCCCAAAACATGCCTTGGGGGGATTCCATGCCCAAAAAGCCCCCAACACAAACATCGTGACTTGCCCTCTAGTCACTTTGTCAATGCAGTGATCTTTGCACGGAGCCCCTTCAATTGTTCTCAAACTACGCAGAGGTCAGCAGTGCACTGAGTTGTTGCTTGTTGGATCTGCTGCATATGTTGTTCCAAGATCTCTATGTCGTGAGTGCTTCTCTGCATCAATGTGTCCATCCCTTACATGTGTACGAGCTTACCTTTGATTTATTCCGTGATGGTGAAGGCCTCATTGATCTAAGGCTGAATGCACACCTTTAGGACTACTTCCATATGTCGTGCTGCGTCCACCTGCTCCTTCAGTGCTTTAGCCTGCTGCATCTGTGCAAGCCTCTGAGTGAGGACCACCATCTACGCAGTTCCTCAGACACTGTCATACTATTGTTGGAGTTCTTGCGCCTCTGTCTCTAAGCGTTGGATGTTGGGGTCCTCCTGCAAATTTGAGAGGACCTCGAGTGATTCCTCCAACATACTAGTGCAGTCTCGTACTGCACCTCCAATTTCCTCCAATCCCATTGTGATAGCAATAGCGCGTTGCTCTCTAACTTTCGGGGGAGTGGATGGCTGCACCTTTAATCATAGCTTATTGATCTGAAGGTTCATCTCTAGCTAAACCTTTGTCATTTCTTCCCTCGCCTCGCAGACCCCTGCTGCTAACCTGTGGATCCGCGCCTCTGCTAGTAGATCTGCTAGGATGGCCAGCTCCGAGACGCTTTGGCAAGAGTCATCTATCACCTGTACTAGCTATTGATTTTGTGACACCAATTCATCATGCTGCAAGCTTAGTTGTTCCATATTTATTTTCTGCTCACTAAGGACTTGGAGCGCACGGTTCTCCCTAGCTCGCAGCTCTACAACTATCCCATCCTGCAACACATATAAGGTCTCGTGCAGGAGTGCAGCTAGATTGATACCGAGACCTTTCAGTGTTCTAATCGAAGGCTTATCAGTTGTTATCACTCAGTTTGTTCCCTGCCTCCTGAAGGGAATACGGCCGAGGTAACCACTAAACAATCTTTTAGCTGCAGGTCCTAGCCTACCTGCAACTAGAGAGGGCTCTCTCTTTGTAATTTAACTTTGTTTTTGGAGTATTTTAGGCTAGTTATGATGTACAGGGTTTTGTTTTAAGTTTGTTTGATGGTGATTTCAAGCAGAGCTGAGGTGAAAGTCTAAGACAGTTTATTCCATTGGGAAATGGAGTCAATGATGGTGTAGAGCTAAAAGTGTCTCTTGGGTAAATGGTAATGCTACAAAGCAAGGTAGGTAGTCTAGGAACAATTTTTAAATCAGGAATTGATGGAATGAAGTCAGGGAATGAAAGGCAATCAAGAATATTTCATTATGCTGGCAAGAGGAAAGTGCATGAATATTATTCAGGAGCAATTAAGAATTCCTAAACAGTATTCAAAATGAAGGAATTAGTGCAAACATAAGCAGTTCAGAATTCATATTCATGACTAATTCTGAAGAAAACACAATTAATAACAGAGATTGAACACAGGGTGCATTTAAACAAATCCTGGGTTATTATTCTTCTTTGTTACTAAGATTATGGAATACATATGAAATTTACAAACACAGAAAACATAAAACACAATTTAGAATAACTTATTGTTCCGTAAAATGACACAGGAATTTCTGTTGCAGGTCCCAGAACATCATTTGCACATTCATGCGGTGTAGAAACCATGAACTCCAACAGCCATTTGTATTAGAGAGTCTCAAAAATTACAGCGCAGTCTAGAAAGAAAATCACCAACCCCAAATACATATTATGGGGAGGTATTTATACAAAAGGGAGATACAAAATATCATGAAGATAAGCCTAGAACTCATAACTTCCTTTACCAACTCTTAAGAAGTAGTAAATGAGGGAATAAATGCTGCAATAAATATGAATGTGCTAGCTATCCAATTTGTCAGACGTATTTTGACTTTCTGGGCTGAGTGAGTCGGTTGGTTGCTGCGCATTCATTTTGCATTTGCTGCCTTGATGCTGCTATATTGTTTGTCGCTGTCTTGGCCTTTATCATCAGTGCTCGGTTTCATTGCATTAACGAGCTGTAATCACCATTCCATTTCTACTTTATGTTGCTTTTTAACTTTTGACTGGTGGACCATGTCTTTGTATTCGCTGACCTGTAGCCGATCAAAAATAATAATAAACAAAATTACCTGAGCAATGTCTCCATCATTCCTTTCCACCAATCCTCTATAGGTAGCTGATGTCTTTGTATCTTTATCAGTGTTTCATCAACTTCAGTGTATCTATAAAAGTTGGGCTGGACTTCAAATAGGTGGTTTATCTCATGCTCAATGTAAAACAGGTTTTCTAGTTTGTCATACAGACTCCGTCCAGATGGAGGACCTGTTTCTTCTGAGGTGTTTGCGGATGCCGTAATTTGATTGGAGGCATAGTTATTTACCCTATTGGCATAATGCACATGTGACAACAGTCTTCCAATGCTAGTTACTAAACTGGGTATCCCTCTTCTCTGTAATGCTGCAAACTTTATTCTGAACTCATTTACCTCTGCCTGCATTTCTTGGCATTTTCTTTCCAGAGTCTGCACAAAATTCCTTAAGATCAACACCCTTTTTACTAGTAAGATGGTATCAGTCCTGTTCCTGATACCTATTGCTGCCAACTGTTCTTTGGTATGGGTGTTCAGGAATTGAATCATTCTGTTGGCTTGCTCAGGCATATTTCCTAAAGATGCTCTAGCCTTTTGATTTTCAAACTGAGCCAAGCCTATCAAGTCCATTTGCTCATGTATAGTTTCAATGGATTGCCATTGGTCTGTAATGGATTGGCCAATCTTGGCCCACAAAATTTTCTTGACCTTGGCTAGAGTCTTATCAAGAGTAAGCTCCTTTTCCAGCTCCTTTATTCTTTTTTCCAGGGTTTTCACTTCCCTTGTCTTCTCAGCTACATCCATTTTTGACTTGTCATATCTTTCCTCAATTTTAGCCATCTTTTCTTTAGCCTCTTTCAATTCTACCATCTGTACTTCCAGGGCCTTTATTTCTTTCATCATATCCTCCATACTCAGTTTGGCTTCTTGCTCTGTTGTTGCTGTAGTTGTTGTTGAAACTGGTGCTGAACTTGAGGTACCTGCTACTGATGTTGGATCAGTGGGAGGGACTGTTGTGGTGACTGTAGGAGGAGCAGCTGTAGGAATGTGAGCTGTTTGAATTGGCTGAGAGGCCAACTCTCCCTGTCTTCCTTGTAGTGATGCCTCCAAGGAACTCTCTGTTTCTATCAATCTTTTGTGCAAGCTCATAAGCAAAGTTACCACATCCTGCTCTTCTTTTTGTTGTGCTACCTCTGTGGTTTGAGGATGTAGTGTAGCTGGCAGCCTGAGTTGTCTTTTGAGGGCTGCTATGTCTTCCTCTTTCTTTTTGATCAAGGCCTAAATGCCCTTCGGATCCTGGGGATCATGTCCCAACTCTATAATAATATCCTCCAAGGATTTGATTCTATTATCCTTAGCCATTGAGGAGGCCTTCTCTAATTCTAGTTGGGCAGAAGTATTGTGCAATGAGTTTTGTAATCTATGGGCCAACAATGTTTTGTCTGCCAAGGTAGAATACACCATTTCACCGGTCTACTTGTGTAATTCAATCTGGTCCATTGGATGGATATCCATGGAGAGAACTTCCAGATTGGTTCTGATATAGTTAGCAGCTGATTGTGGTTGCTGCATTGTAGGGCTGAAATGACTGAGAGTCATTTTTCCTTCTTGGATGTCATAGGCTGCCATTAGCCTTTGCTGATTAGTGGGAGCCATCCTCAGCAACTGGTTGTAGAGCTGGTACCTCACTGGCTCATTTCTAGCCTTAATATCAGTGAATGCCTTCTTGATATACAAGCCCTATCTGCTCTGTTGCTTGGTAGATGTAACCTCTACCCCTTGTTGTCTTTCTTGCTTTGGCTGGAAGGAGCTAGCTAATGTCTCCATGCTTGGGGGAACTTGCTGTTCAGTTGGCTCCTCTGGCAATTCTTCCTTTGAATAAGGATTCAATCTTTGTCTCTTTTCTCCTTGCTGATCTGTAGATGTCCCTGTGGGTGTCTCTTCATGTCTATCTCTTTTCTTGGCCCTTTCGTCATTAAGAGGAGTCTGTAATAACGGAATTTCCATCACCTTTGCTTGAGTTAAATGGCCTTGCCCTTGACTTTGTTCATCTGTAGAAAACGACCGGTCTTCCATTGTCTCCTACTGCTCAGAATGGTGCACTTGATGTTCTGAATGCTGCACCTCTTTTCCTTTAGATGTTCCTGCTAGTGGAGCATTTTCTTGGGTAGGCTGTTGGGAAGCCGTGGCGGATGAGGTGCCTTCTCCAAGGTGCCAAGGAGATGTGAAAAACACCTATCCAAAAGATTCCAAGTCAACTGATTTTTCAAGGTTTTTGATTGCTTTTTCTGTTATCTCTTCTTTAGTAAGTTCTTCTACTAGTGTGCCCTCTACCCATTCTTGTTGATTGGCATATTGTTCAATTTCAGGGATTCTGTGGTGGGGATATCCTGTGAGCTTGTTTTTGACCCTTCTAAAGCTTATGAATTGTTCAGGTTCATATGGTGACCAATGGAAACTTAGTTTGAGCTTAAGTTTCTCTCTCAGAATCTCATCAACATCCTTCCATGCTTCTTCCCTTTTATTAAAGATAAAGGGGCCCAATTGATGTCTTATTTTAAGCTGTGACTTTTTCCTAGCACCATAGAAGTGCTTTAAGTCTGCACTGTTGAACTGTCGGTAGTACTCCAAGGAAAAGAGTCTCATGGGGACATATTTTGGTAGTCTGCATGGGGCTAATTCATAAACATAAATCCATTATTACCGTGTGGTTTTGGTAGTAGTACCAGTCACCAATGTTGTATCCCTTTGAGAGATGTAGAATTCTCTACATTTCAGCAGTGAGCCTAGGAGGAGGATCTGCTGATAATAAGCAAGTGGCTGGATAGATAAAAAGGTCAATAAACTCACAGTATGTGTATGGGGAGAGATTAACATGATGGAACACTGATGACCAGAATATCACAGATCTTCGCTCCCCCCTACCATCCAATTTCTTAAGGAAAACCAGGAAACTTTCAGACTGATAGTATAGCAGCGAATGATAGATATATGAGGTGTATTTGAATACCCTTTCCCTCTCTAAGTTCATGAATTGCTCATGAATCTTGTTAGCTATGAAGGTGGCATAGTCATACTTGACAGCAGGGGGTTGTCCTGGAGTAAAGATAGACATCAAGGCAAAGACAGTCTCATCTACAATTTCACTTGTTCTGAATCCCAGGATGTAGGAGATCATATCTATGAGCAATTTTCCCTCCTCAGTAAACCAAGCATGGTGATAGGGAATTGTGAATCTGGAGTAACAGTCTGGTGGCATAAATAGCTTAGAAACTCGGTCAATTTCTGTAGAGGGCAACTTTGAGGCTTGATCCAGCAAATTTTTCATGGAAAGGGGAACCAAAGGCTGAGTTGGCTTGAATTGCAACATCTCATTTATGGACTGAGGAGTAATGTAAAAGAGGACATTTCCAGCAAGGTCTATCACTGCCCTTTGAGAAGGCTCATAATTAGCACAACATTGGTGGATGAGGTTAGGGAAGACATTCACTGAGGGCAGGTAGTACATAGGCATGTTGGATTCCCATATTCCTAATAGGTCAGCTTTGTTTCTAAATTTATTCCTTATTTCACAGAAAGACTGAAGGTGAGGCTTGTCTCCCTCCATATCAGCAATTTAATAGTCTCTGTATGCTAGAGGTATCCACTCTAACTCCTTATGGGGTGCATTTAGTGGTGCAATATTGAGGGAAACTGGGGCCTCCATGATTTTACAGGGTTTATAATTGAATTTGGTGTATACTTCAACAGGAAACAAAGTCCCGACAATGGATTTTTGACAGGGAATTTACAGTTTTGAGTTCTGTGCGAAGATGCCCCTGCTGAGTAGAGCTCAAGGGGAATAAAGAGTATGCAGGGCTCTGCAACAAGGAAGCTTGAAAGGAATGGAGATAGCAGGGATTTTGCAGGTTTTCTTTAGTGGTTTTGCAGGCGAACAGGGGCCAGATTTCGAGCTTTAATGGGCAGTTTGTCAGAATCACAGAAATTGGCAGGTTTTTGCCCGAAAATATGGTTGCTCAGTGAGGCAGAGCGGAGGAGTTTGCAAACGGGAATGTCTTTGGATTGAATTTAGGTGTATTGGTGATCTTTTGCAGAGAATTTATGAAAAAACAGGGTTAAGGGCGTTCCTGGGTAAATACCTGTTTGTTTCGAGAGTTTGCTGTGGAAAGGAGTTGCAGGTAGAGCCGAGGAGGTCGGGTTGCAGGTTGAATACGCCTGGGTGGCAGACTGGAACGTCGAAGGCAGATTGGACGTAATTTTCATGCAAGAACTTTCACCATTGGTTGTATAAAAAACAAACAAAACATCACTTTCATTGGTTTTTAACGAAAATTTGTGTTTTTTCGGGCTTTTGGCGCTTTTTTGTGCTGACATCAGCATGACGTCACATGGTCCTGTAGCAAGGTACGGCGGGTAACGTGGCAGCTGATGTGGATGGGTGACGGGGCGGCCATGGCGGACTGTACAGTAGCAGGGATGGTGACGCAAAAGTCGACGCAGAGTTGACATGGGCGGCAGAGAGGACAGGCGATAAGTGGTTTGCTATCGGACCGCCTTTGGTACGGGGGCGGTTTGTGTCAGCGCGGGCCCAATGCAATCAAAACGGGCCACGCGTCCTTGCGTACGGCGGAAAAACCACTTTCTATCAGGAGCTAACCCTCATACAGCGGGGTCGCTCCGATATCGGTGAGGGTCGTCCGATCTTTCGGGCGTAATCCAACAGCTGACAGGATGGATAGATGCTGGTGCGATATGGCGTGTGGACCCGCCCGTATATTAAATATTATAAAAATATGGCGAGGGAAAAACTTTAGGTTAATGGGTTTTGTGGGTGCGCGTCGGTGGTTACGGTTATTCATTTAATCAAATATCAAATGAAACCCAAAATGTATAAGTGCGGAGGGTAACAAAGTATGGTTTATGTGTGAGGGGGTCAGTATGGTTATTAATTTAACCAAATGTTAAATTAATCCCAAGTGTTTCGGACGTGGAAGGGTTAATACAAGTCCCAAACGAACTTAATATTTCCCAAACTTTGTATTATATGGCTATAGTGCCAAGGGGTGGGGATATTTACTTTTTTTGGGTTTTTATTATAGTTATTTGTATGATAGGGATGGGGAAAAGTTTGAAGGAGCTAAATAATAGAGTCAGGTGTTAATATGATTTTATGGAGTGAGACTGCATAAGTAAATGCAAAGTTTATAAAGTGAAAACTTAGGCATAAGAAAATGAAAGGAGTGTGGAAAAATGATTTTGACACAAGAAATGTGGCTTCTTTCCATTAAGTAAACTCAGAGTTTAGCTTAGTATTTCTCATAGAATGAAGTGAAATAGGACTATTGGTAGATCCCAAGGTCCTTGAGGGGATGCTAGTTAAAAGATTTCTGGGGGAATGATAGGGAATTAGTCATGCTTCCACTGTTCTGCAATCCAACAACTCCCATGGTCCTTGTGCCATTGATGATATGAGTCTTTCTTGACAAGGCAAAAGTGAGCACCCACCTGCTTCTGCAACCTCAAACAGCCTACCCAGCCTAATACACCTAACACATTTTCTTCCTTTTGATTGGGTGCATTTGAACTTGCAAACCCTGAAGTTCCTCTTTTCTTTTGACTGCCTTCCTATCTAAATCTACCCTTATCTCTTCCAAGGGCCCAGATTAAGCAGTTGGGCTCCTTATTTTCTCTATATATCTACTCCTCTGCCAATCTTGAACTATTTGGACAGATATTCTTTCTCTATTCTACAACAGCAAATTTAAACATGGCATGGTCCAGATTGAACTGTTGGGCCATCCGTCAATTGTAATAAGCAACAATATTTGCACATTGTGAACTTGCAAATAAGATAGCAGTGGCATTTTGGCTGGCCACTTTCCTGGTCTTTTGTTTTGGGGTTCATTTCTATCATTTTTTCTGACCAATTTATTCTTTTTGCCTCTTTGATTATTCTTTTAGGGCATACCCTCTTTACATTTTTTAATTCTCTCTATCTGTTTACAAAATATGGAACCTTTGCAGCATGAAAATATGAACATATTTGGCACTTCCACAGTCAATCATGAAAAATGAAACCTATTGGTATAGGAACCTAACATCAGCTTCATTTGATGGCACCACTGCTCCTTCCGACAACACTATGGTGTTTGTCATCCACGTGCGCAAAATATTCTCTGCTGTCGTGGATCCGATTGCAATTTTGATCGAAATGGTATAAACCTGAGGGGGGCGCGCTTGTAATTCCTGCAATTGCGCTCTTAGCACCCCCAACACAATCTGGTTCTCCTGCATGAAATCTTGGAGAGCCTCATTGGTGACATCAAACACTGTTCCTCTGATGTCATGTAGATCAACCTCGATTAGGGTGATCGGGCCAATATACAACTTGGATGCCTTGACCTTCTTACATGACCCTGCCCACTCTGTTGGGTATTGGCGCTTTAGCTAAATCGACGTGGTTCATGGGTTCGTGCCTCCCTCTTTTGTCTCTTCTTCCTTTGCCTCCTACCCCTACGAAGGCATTGTTTGGCCCTCGCTTGCCTTCATGGCTACTTCCTGTGCTACTCTTGTTGTTGCATCCTTTTCCTGCTCAGATGCTTTCTGTGCCACGTCCCGCGCTGCCTGCACTTTTGCTACTGCTCCTTCCTTCATTATTCAACCAACTGTGCAATATGTAGCTTGGCCTCATCTTTCTTTCTTTGCACCGCTGACTTCTCGATCTCTATGATGTTTGGGGCGTGCCACTCCGATGGCCATGCCTCCATGACATTGAAAATGACATAGTCTATGGCTATGAAGGGTAGCTTTGTCCATAATTTAGTCAAGTCCTTGCATGCCCTGATATAAATGTTATGCATGTTCGCTTTAAATTCTACAAAACTTTGTAGACTAATGTAAATAGTGGGTGATAACTGTGGCTTATAGTTAATCCCCATTCTGAGGTTCATCTCCATGAACACCCAAAATATTTTGTTGTCACGTATCCTCTTAGCATCCTTCGTGGCCCAAAGCGAAGCGTACTTCACGGCCTTCAGTAAATCCCTGTCAATTATGGGGAATTGGCTATCCTCTGGCAATTCCCTAGCCATGAGCACTATGGACAACAAAAACCATGCATAGTGGAATGTTTTGCCTTGTTCCTGGACTTCACGGCAATTTTCTAAAAACTCTTGGTAGAGGAACTCAGACTAGTTAAACTAGACCCCCTCTATGCACTACTTAGCCAGTGCTACCACTAGCGCGGGTACTTCATCCACGTGGCACTTGCACATGACCTTTCCTGCCAGGATTCAGGTCACCACACACACTTCTTTCTCCTTGATGTTGGAGATGGCGTAGCCCCTCTTCTTCTTTTCCAGATTATACTTTTTCTTCATGGCCTCCACGATGGCCAAGTCACTGCCCTTCCCTTCCGATATGTCTGCGGGGTCCTCTCCTTTACATGGAAGCCAAGAGATGTGGTAAATCAGGTCTGCTGTGATGGGGATGGGTTCCTCCACCCACAAACACCCATCATGCACTAGGCAGAGAAGCTTCTTGATGATGAAAACGGTTATTGGTGCATGGTGGAAGTGCGGCACCCAGAGCAGATTCAGTAGCCCATCCTTTTCCACTCTGCGCAACCACTTCTGCGGCTCTAGTTCTGTAACCCCCACTATGGTGTTCTATTTGGGATTCATAAGGTTCCCGATCTCAAGGTGAGGGAACTTCTCGTGGTCAGGGAGGTCCCACTCTTCAAATTTTAGGCTTGGCACATGTCCTAGGTGCATGCCTTCAAACATAATGTTTTCTGGGAGGAGCGGGGTCTAAAGCAAGCTCTTGGTCTCGTTCAGGTCCTTGGGCACTTTCGCCTTCCCTTTTTGTCAGGGGACATAGGCGAGCAATTTTTTCATGTGGTGTGCAGGCTGAGTGTCCTCCTCCATTCCTTCATCGTCATCCTCCACAATGATAATATCCTCTGGATCTTCTTCTTCTTCATCCGTCTCTATGGTGACGGATTTCCCCTTCTCCTCCACTAACAGTTTGTTGCACAATAGGTTCCACAGGGACACACGTACAGGAACCATTACTTGTTTGTCCTTCTTAGGACTTGGTGTGCGTGGTGATTTAGGATTCCTGCCACAATCCTGGTTCCTTCTGGAGCATCTCCGATAGCAAAGGCTTGTGCGGCCTCTCTAGTGGTCATTTCGGTTATCTCCATAATGTCCTAAGTAGTTGCCATCATATTCGTCTGGAAATCTAGCACTCACGATCTCAGGGGCTCAATCAATGCTTGACACTCAACAATCAGGGCTCTGCTCAATAGCTCGATTTTCAAATGACCAAGTGTTGTTTGTTGCGATTCCTTTCTAATTTATAGCACTTTTTGAATTTGAATTCGACTGTTCCCCCCAAATCCAGTTCATTAATGCTCCCTTAGCAGCAGATTTTCCCAAATCTTGCCCATAAATCGTGTCTTAAATGCCTGTTGCCCGCTCCATTTGCCCTCAGTTCAAGTATCCCATCATGAATAGTGACTTCAACAGTCACTTTTTGGTAAACTCGCGTGGCAACGTAGCCCCCCATGCGTGGTCACAGACCTTGTGACTCTCTGCTTCTGCGCGCAGCTCCGGGCAGAATAGTTTATAGTCCTGCACTCCCTTTCAACTGCCTGGAGCACTATGAATGTTCCTCCCTCGGCTAGTCAGGTGGTCGCGCCACCTATGTGCGGTTTCCTCTGGTCATCCAGCATTCTTCCTAGGAAATACCTACCTTTTACCATTACTAGTGGTGTCATGCACCTTATCCTTTACAGCGCATTACCCTGGTTAATTCTCTTAGTAATATGTGGTCCAATCCAAGGCATCAGATTGATCAATTTGTGGTGATAGTCCTCAAGCTTTTCAGCATGATTGTGCGCTCCCTGTTTTATCATCATGGTCTTGTTATCAAGAAACTCACCCCTTATCTCGTCTTCCAGCTTCTTGACTTCTACTTCTACCAAAGCACTTTTCCTTCTTCATCGCACCTTTTATTTTTCAATTTCTTGGAGCTTAAAATTTCCCTGTTGGATTTCTTCCTCAAGTCCCATGCGTTCTGCTTCTTGTGGCTGTGTGATCCCTTCTCTCCAAGCTCCGCGAACCATCATATCTACTGGTGCTACTATGTGCATACTAGGCTTTTCATGCTCCATGGAGATTACTGCATTCGCTTCATACTTCAGCTTCGGAGGTGGCCATGCGGTCAAGGTTTTTCACACAGTCCTGTATGCCTAGAGAATTGCTGGTACGTGCAGGTCCCAGTCAGCCCGCTTCACATGGTGCACTGTGTTCAGTGCTTCACGTACCTTGTCAAAAGCCTTTACATGAAGATGATTATGTGCGCTTGGTCTTACCATACTTCCTGGTCCCAAATGGAGGGGTCCTTCACACCATTGTCTTGCCCACACCTGCGTCTCAATCATGTCTCCTACTATGAGTACTATGTGTATCCCTGCACGTTTCGTACCATATGCTTGTACCCATCTGAAAATGTGGGCACATGGGCCGTCTCATCCATCATACTTTGCTTTTATTTGCATCTGAGGCTTCCCAAATTGTAGGCATATCATCCTTCTTTTTTCTCGCCATTCTTTAAAACTCTACTGGTGCGTACCTTACCACCTTGCGGGCGTAGCATGCAGTACCCATTTTAGAGTGTCAAAACGCAGTCGTTCCAGCACTTATTTTTCAAATTTGTTGAGGAACTCCTCCACTTCACCTAACCCATCGTATGAGGTAGATCCCTTACCTCTATTGGTACACAGCACAACAACCTTGTCATCATGTTACAATTAAGTGTGGTTACTTCGTGTAACCAGTTCTGCCATCGTACTATCTCTTTTTCAAAATATGATGTGCAAGAGCTTTTGCGCTCACAATATATTCAGCCATATGTGGTTGGATTTACCTAATCTTTCTCCTGTGTGGTTATCTTGTAGATACAGTCCAGATCTTCATCGCTATCATTGTCACGCACTGGTTCTGTGTAGCGCAATCCTTCTGCAGGGTCTAAAGGTACCACTATGCGTAGTGACTTTTTCTCAAAAATCATCTTGCGCTTCTTTATATTTATTACTCCATTGATGTCAGTGGCCCAATCTATTCCTAGTAGTGCGGGATAGGGATTGTTGTCATCAATAATCTCTATCACTTCGAAATCTACTAGTACGCTTGCTCCTCCTATATCTACTGTCATTCCCTACAATCTCCCCGTAGGTAGGATCTTTTGCTAGTTCGCCATCCACAGTTGGATAGGAAACCATTGCAATGCAGGCTTGGCCATGTGTTCCCATGTCTACTTTGGCAGGATGTTCACGTCCAATCCTAGATCCAAAATCACTTGATCCATTTCATATTCCTCGATCTACGCGGTCAATCTCATCTCCCTTCCTGTTCATGTCGTGTGCTTCCTGAGCTTCCGGACTATGCACAGTCCTCTTGGCGTGGTCCTAGCACATCTACTGATGAGTACTTGCAACCCCTTCACAGCTTTTCTGTTGCTTAGTAGGTTCATGTATGTCTCCAAGAATGTAGTGATCATCGATGGGTCCATTTCTGGCTCCAGTCTGTCTTTACTTCCCGAAGTGGAGGCATCTGTGAAGATCTTCTTAACTTCCATGAATGTCTCCTTAGCGTGCTCCAAATCAAATTCTAGTTCCTTTGTTGGAGCCTTGCGAAACCAGGTACTTTTTTCAGGCTACCTACCTTTGTCATCCCCTATCGTGATACCACTCCAGAGCACGATATTTAAATTCGAGTCTTCCTCACGCAGCTCAAACCTCATCATTTGCAGGTTCTGAGTCGGGGGAGGCTGGAGTGCTCCTTTATCATGCAACCTCACTATCAGTGTGGGATAGTCCTTCATCTCATGATCAAACTGCATACAATATAAGCATGATGGTCTCGTTGGATTTTTACAATCGCAGGCATAATGCCCCAGTCCTCCACAATTATCGCATATCAACTGTCCGCAAACTCTTCCTGGTCCCATTCCACCTTGACCTCATCTACACCCTTGAAATCCAGTGCACTCCATTCCTACATTTTGATCGAGGGGTCGTGTTTCGGCATAAACTATGTAGGTAGGAGTCCAATCTATCATCAGTTCATAACTTCTACAGGTGCACTCATCATGGCCTACTGACCTGCAAAAATTACAAAACAACTGCTAGGAATTATGTGTATACTTCTGTAACAGATGGTAGTTATCTATAGCATGCTTCCCTCCTATTTGACAAATCACACGCCAAAATGCAAGTGCCGCGGTTGGTCCTACTTGTGCCTCCAGTGTCAATGGCATTAGTCCTCCTCCCACGAGGTAATTCACGAACACCAGGTAGTGGTCCTTTTCATGCCCTGGCCTTTGCACTTTACACACCATACCTTGTCGCGCACTTCTGGATGAGCCGTCCTGTCTTGTTTCAAACTCTGCATCTCAAGGCACAAGTTTTTCAACTGCGCATGAATCTGATAGACTCCCAAGTTAGGATCTTGTATCAGAGTCTCATGCAATCTCATCGCGACCTCCAAAGCTTCAGCCTAAGTGGTTAGACTTTGTTGTGATAGCGCGTTCCATAGATGCGGTGTTAATGAGGCTACAAACCATTTGCGGTGTTGCCCGTCTATTAAGGTCATGTTCGCTTTGCTAATTGTGCACTTCAGTCTTTGATCCAACTCCCATGGGGTTTCGCCTGGTAGCATTGAGATTTCCTTGAATCCAATGATCGACTGTGCCTCTAACTTTGGCCTGCTAAATTCTTTGTTTAGTGTAGTCTGGATATCTGCTATCCCCGTATTTGGATTATCATTGGAATGCTTAATGTACCAAGTCAGCGTGCAATCCTACAGAGCCCTAACCAACGTTTCCTTCCTTATATTGTCGTTTGTGACACACTGTGCTTCCCATACCGTTTTACCATGAACCAAAACTGGTCCAGATCTTCATTCCCTACTCCCTTGAACACTGGTAGCTTTATCGCATTGGCCATACTGCTTCGTAGTGGTGACGGAGGTGGTATGGGTGAAGTTAGGGGTGAATATGGTGAAACTGGTGGTGGTGCCAGTGGGGGTGGTATACGCAGAATTCTCTGCTTTATTAGATTGATCGCACTTCTTGGTGAAACCTTCACGAGCTCTTCTTCACCCCCACGTGGACGTGAAATGAAGGGGCTAGTTTCTAGTTCTGTGCTACCTTCGTCTCTGTAGATCCTCCCACTCCGCGTAGCCCCAAACATCAATTTATTTGCATAACCCACTTTTCACACAGTAGCATTTTAATCCAAGTGTTCAAATATTTAACATACTTACCTCACAGTCCCTTGAGGAAACATCATTCTGCCTCGCTATAGCTGACCGAAGTATCTACTGCGAATTCGGTGATGAACCCTCCTATGATATGATCCAGCCAGTGATCAACAACATGCACGATCCTATCTTCTGATGCTTCCAGTCTGCACACCAACTCTGGAGTCCACACAATAGGTTTTTCAAGTTTACACCTTCCTTGGCTATCTGCTAGCCTCGTGATCCACTCATACAACTCAGTAGGGAAGGATGCAAAGAAAATTTCATGGATTTCCATATATAAGTAGCAATCTAACCACTCTTCCTTCGATAATTACGGATTCCTGTTTTCCTACGCTGCGAACTCGTGAATCTTTCTGTCCAACCACTCTTCATTTCCTTTCTTTATTGGATTCCAGTGATATGACATCAGACATCTCTATACAGATCCCGGTCGTGGCAACGAAACCATTTGTTGGCTTGTTGGGAATGGACCCAGGTTCGAAGTTAATTGCAAATCCCAGTACTACTGGCCCTTTCGGCAACAGTCCACAGAGAACAAACTGAAGTCTCACCTGAAGTAGTATGGGAGGGTGCTAGAACTAGGCTTCCACACCCTAGAGATGTCTGATGAGTTCGACTGGTCCGCAGTTTTTCCTTGCGCGCAAGTTGATTCGCACACTTTCTCATTCCTCACAGCCTGATAGACTACCTTTGCGCAGCCCTACCCAGGGGTTGAGCACCGTGATTTGCATTATTACCCAAGACCTTACTTATATTCCAATGTTAGTTAATTATCTTTGCCTATTGGAGTGCTTTAAGTTATACTTAACAACATTAAACATTCATACAGGTGCGCGTAGTAAATAAACAGTATATTTGCAAATGATATCAATCATGCATTAACTCAAGAACATATACACAGAATTATAACCAAACTTCTCTTTATTGATTCTTTCCACAGTTACAGACTCGACTCGCCCTGCGCACTCAGTTTCAGGGGTCCGCGCACTCAGCTGCGGACTACTAGGCCTCTATGCACTCAGCTGCATAGCCTTCTCTTACTCTACGACCCAAAGACACACTTCACACTGCGACTCAATCACTCAGACTTCTCATACTTCTATTCTTCATTATTATTTAGTCTTCTTTTACACTTAGAGCCTCACTCTATTTATACAATCCCATGGTCTACGAACCATGGGTAGGTCTATCCAGTTGACATTACATTACAAAACTAGGGTGGACAATCCTATGAATCTATCATACTTTCGTGCCCCGCACCCGCAATTCATGGAGATATACAACAAGATTCGGTCAAAACATGGGCTTTAAAGCCCAAAACATGCCTTGGGGGGATTCCATGCCTAACAACAATATTGTCTCGATATACTTCCTGTATTTTAACCAAAGCTTCCTCTTTGCTTGATCTCTTTTAATTTCCATGCCCAAAGTATAGTTTGCCACACCAAGATCTTTCATGTTGAATTTGGAGTACAATTGGTTCTTCAAATCCTGGATAATTTCTTTGTCATTTCCAACCAACAACATATCATCCACATACAAGACCAAATAAATAACACCGTCACCAATTAATTTAAAATACACACAGTGATCTGCTTTGCTTCTTGTGAAGCCAAGTCCCCGTATAAATGTATCAAAATTTATGATACCACATCCTTGGTGATTGTTTTAACCCATACAGAGATTTGTTTAACTTGCATACCAGTTATTTCTTACCCTTCACCGCAAAGCCTTCAGGTTGCTTCATGTAGATCTCCTCTTCTAAATCCCCATGAAGAAATGTTATCTTCACATCCATCTGTTCTACCTCAAAATAAAAAGCAGCACCAGCAGATAAAAGTAATCTAATAGAAGCTGCCTTGGCAATAGGAGAACAAATATCACCAAAATCAATTCTTGGCACCTGGGAATAACCTTTTGCTACCAATCGAGCTTTGTATTTCTCCACCTTTCCTTCTAAATTTGTCTTCTTCTTGAACACCCATTTGCTACCAATGGGTTTCCTTCTAGCCATCAACTCCACCAGATCCCAAGCCTCATTTTTGTGCAAAGATGCCATTTCACCAACCATGGCCTCTTTCTAGAGTTTTCCATCCTCTGAATCTACTGCTTCCTTCACAGTTCTAGGATCATCATCAGTAATAGATAAAGAAAAATTTGAACAGAAAGCAGATGGACTATACCTTTCTGGTTGTCTTCTTTCTCGAACCGATCTTCTCACACCTGAAGTGTGTGGCTCTTCATCTTTTGATTCCTCTTCTGTTGTAGAGTCTGATTCTTCCTCCTTAAGCCCAAACTCTATCTTCTCAGGTTCCTTTGATGGGACTTCATGTTTAATAACATATTTCACTTCTCTGAACACCACATCTCGGTTGTACACAACCTTCCTTGTTACTGGGTTCCAAAGCTTAAAACCATTTAAACCATCCTTGTACCTAATAAAGATTCACTTTTCAGATTTACTAACCAACTTGGTTCTTTTCTCCTTTGGAACATGTACATATGCATGAAATCCAAATACCCTAAGATGTGAAAGAGAGGGTTTCTTACCAGTCCATACCTCTTGTGGAGTCTTATCCTCCAACACTAATGAAGGTGATCTATTGACCAAGTAACATGATGTCTCTACCACCTCTGCTTAGAATTCCTGTCCTAACCTGGCACCACTAAGCATGTTTCTTGCCCTTTCCATTAATGTCTTGTTCATTCTTTTTGCAACTCCATTTTGCTCAGGTGTTTATGGAGTAGTCTTTTGTCGTGCTATACCACACTTCTTACAAAATTCTTCAAATTCCTTGCTACAAAACTCTCCACCATTATCTGTCCTCAGCACCTTTCTCTTTTTCTCAGTCTCATTTTCCATTAGAGCCTTAAATTCTTTAAACCTGTCAAACACTTCAGATTTCTTATTAAAGAAATATATCCATATATTCCTTGAGAAGTCATCTATAAATGATACATAGTACACAGACTTACCTAGTGATGGAACCTTCACAGGTCCAAACACATCACTGTGCACAAGCTCTAATATATGTTTCGCCCTCTTACCACCAGAGGGGAAACTCACCCGATTCTGCTTCCCATATACACAATTTTCATAGAATCAAAATCTAGAGAGCTATTATTCATACCTTCTACCATAGCTTTACCATGAAGTATTTGAAGGCCATTCTCTCCAATATGTCCAAGCCTTTGATGCCATAGCATGGTCTTTTCTCCAGACATCACTAGATTTTCTGCTCCACTTTCAGGAACCACAGAACTATTGCACCCATCAATAACAGTGCTACCTTACAGCTTGTACAGAGTTCCAATCCGAACTCCCTGCATCAATACCACTACTCCCCAAACCATCTTGTAGGTATCTTTCTCGAAAACTGTTTTTACGCCTGCATCATCCAACTTGCTTACAGAAATCAGATTTCTGGCCAATGCAGGAATATGCAGAACATTTGGAAGTGTTCTAACCCTTCCACCTTGCAACTTCAACTTTACTTTTCCACGACCAATGATTCTAGCCTTCCTGTCATCCCCCAAGAAGACATCACCACCATCATATTTCTCATATTCACAGAACCACTCTCTATCGGGAGTGAAGTGAAAGGATGCAACTGAGTCAATCAACCATGCCTCATAATCTACATGTGTACTTGAAGAATCCAAGTACACATCCCCACCTTCATCCGAGGTGGTTTTCGCCTTTGCAAAAGGAGCATCATCAGATCCCTTTCCTTTGTCAAGAGCTTTAGATTTGCAGTCCCTTTTGTAGTTCCCTTCCTTTCCGCATTTCTAGCACACAACCTTTATAGGTTTTCCTGGAGATTTAGATCTCCCACTCGATGACTTATTTTTGTTTCTATTCTGGGATCGTCTTCGTACAAACAAGGCATCACCATTCTAGCTCTCCATATTTTTCTGTCTCATCTCCTCCGCCAACATGGATGAGACTATTTCATCAAACTACAAGGCAATTGTATTGATACCTATTGCAATAACTAAACTATCCCACGAATCTAGTGGAGAACACAACAAACTAATGCACTTATCTTCATCTGAAATTTTAATATCAACAGACAATAATTGACTTACCACAATATTAAATGCATTCAAATGCTCTGTCACCGAGTCTCTATCTTTCATCCTCAAGTTATAGAGCTTTTTCCGTAGGAATAGTTTATTCACCAAAGATATATTGGTTCAAAGTCCCTAACTTGTCCCACAAGGCCTTCTTTGTAGCTTCCCCTGATACATTCAACAATATTAAATCTAAGACACACAATCATATTGTGCTCTTTGCCTTCCAATCCAGCTTCTTCCATTCTTCATCGGACACTCAGGTTGGTTTAGTACCTAGATCTACCATGATCCATTGATATTTATCCACCAACAGATCCTCCATCTTGAGTTTCCATAACTCAAAACTCTAACCATTAAATTTCTTGATCTCTATCTTTCCACTGGTCACCATCTTCTTTCACCACCAGAATCAATCCCACAGATCTCTCACTGAACAGGGTCTACCACAGGCCCGAGCGAAACCCCTCAGCAACAAAGGTGTCCCCTTGAAGTCAAAATTGCTCTGATACCAAATGTAGGTTTTAACCCCGTACAAAAATTACCTACATACAAATTCTAAAACACAGAAAATAAACAATGCGAGAGCATAACACATAAAACACATATACACAGAGATTTTCCCCTAGATCCCAAAACCAAGACTACCAGCTTGATTTTTCATTATGTTCCTTTCAATGTTAAAATACATATTTATACATACCAAAGCATCTAATACCATGGACCGAAAACCATCGCATCCAAAACCATGGACCGAAAACCATCGCATCCAAAACCATGTGTGAAAACCATTCAAAAAACCATAGGTAGGTTCGCCCAAACTAATATAGGGTCCAAAAAAATTTCCCCGGGGCGTTTCCTTAGACCCCATAGAGTGGGGCTACCTGCCCCCCTCAAACGCTCTATGACCCCCCCCCCAATTGCGCAATCAAAACCACGAAGGGGGGGCTCCTCCCCCCCTCTAACCCCCCAGTTAACTACGTGGGCTAGTCATGGAAAGAATATAATACAACCCAGCATTTGTTGCCATAATTTTTCTTTCAACATTTCTTGCCACCCTAAATGCATTCTCCAATGAATTAGGTTCCCAAAGGAAAACCTCATGTTGGATGTTTTCCCTTAAATTTCCTATGAAAACATCAATCAGATGCTCCTCTAGAATATCAGCTACCTTGATATCCAATCTTTGAAATTTCTCAATGTGCTCCACAATTGAGCCACTGTTGACGGTGCTGGAAATTTGTCATCCAAGGGGGTATCCCTGATATGAAGTCCCAATTAAACCTCACATCGTTGTAGTATGAGCCCCATCCGGAGTATTGACACAGAGACCATAACTCTAAGGTTTTACTTCACTGTAATGAATAACATAAGATAGTATGCACATAACATTTGAAATCAACAAGTAAGTTGACACTGTGAAATACCAATCGAAATGTGTGAAAGGATGCTTTCACGAGAGGAGAGTATAGAGTGAGTCTCTAGAAGGAAAGTAATAGTACTATCATAATATAGGCACACGAGAGCAAGGAAAGATTCTTTAATTATTTAGAAAAGTAGTTCACATAGCGACAATGATCATTAAAGAAAATGAAACACACATCTAACGAGATAAGCACCAAAGCTAATGAAGTAGTTCAATTTCTCTAGTACATATGAACATAACATATACCACAAACATCTAAAGAATAGTCTTACAATATTCATTATACATACATGAAAGTGTGTTGGCTCAACAAGCTTCTGATTATGAAGTGAAAGTTCCAAGTAAACAATTACAATGGTGAGACACTAGCTCCAATAGTGGAACATTAAGTCACTTCTTGCTTTCCAAAAGAATGATATTCTCTCCAGTTGTAAGCTAGAGAAGTTAAGTCTCCAAATTCTAAGCCTCCAAAATCCCTTTGCTTGAGCTATGAGATTTATTTTATAGCAAGAGGAATAACCCTTCATATACCCTATTATTTTCGATTTATCCTTATGAATCTTGGACTTCCTAAGTGATATTTAAACTTATATTGTCTCTTTGGTCTACATGTGACCTTTCATATTCCACAAGTGACTCTTGGACTTCCACACATTTACATTTTTTCATTTTTGAGAATACATAATTACACTCCACATCATGTGGCAAGACCCATTGACACATATGACATTTTGATGACACTTGTACAACTCATAACTTGGCAATGATGACATGGGACTTCAAGCTGATGTGGAAATTCTAATTTTATCTCCTTGTTGCTTTGAATTTGACTTATCCATGATAGATATTTTCTTGTTCTTCATTTCCACTCTTCAAGGGTCTATATGAAAGTTGAAACCTTCCAAGGAAACATGAGATGCCATCATTTTGTCATGATCCAAGATTTCTTTGGATATTCATGATGGTTCTTCTTTGTGCTTCTTCTTTGCAAGTGATCTTTGTTTCTTCTCTTTGACATCTTCCTTGAGCACCATCTTGCCATGTTAAGGTAGTACACCTATCAATGAAGTTCACTTATGATAAGGTAAGATTAGTCCAATAATCATATATTATACCCCTACTCTTCTCATGGAATAAGTTGATTGTGGAGACCCTATGTAAAGACTAAGGAGAAAAGGATTATTGGGAATTGCGTAGTTGTGCTCAGTAGTGATTGAGGGAGGAAACCACTGCTCAATAGAAATGGGTAATGCACTATAAGTAGGGGCTCTTTAGAGTCCAACATAGTGAGAAAGTGTAAGAGACAAGGTTGATGAGCCTGTTGACTGAAACTATGCAATGCACAATGCTCAAGGGAGAGGGAGACAATGATTGTGTATGTGATCTTTATAGTGACTATGGGAAGGTCTCATTGTGCACTAGAACTGTGCAATGCATAGAGGGAGATAAGGCAGAACAAGACATGGTGCAGTGAGGGGTTATAGTCAGTAAAGGAGGAAATATTAGACACTGCAACTGCACAATGCACACTGCTTAAGGGGAAGACTCCTATGACTACGCAAGTGAAGGCCACAGTGCATCAAAGGTGAACTCACTATACACTAGGAATGCACACTATGCAGAAGGAGGCTCACTAGTGGAGGATATTGCACAGTGGGTTGAGGGAAATAAATGGAAGATTAAGTCACCTTGCCTTGAGGGTGTTCATTGCAACATAAAGAGGAGGAAGCCTTTATATTATGCAATTTTCTATTTCAAGGGGATGGAGAAGGCCATGGTATCCACTAGAAATTCTCCATGAACTATACGAGGGAGGATTGATCAAGTGCTTAGTGTAGTAAGTCAATACAAGCAATAAGGGTTAGTGACCATTATTTGAAGGTTCTTAATGTGCAATCATAGGGGATAACCTTGAGAAAGACTCAGTGCACAAGTCTAGGAGGAAGGGGTTTCATCAATGAGGCTCATAGATATCTAGTTCTCATCACCTGGTGAGACATTAACGTTTTCATAAGTTTCACTTGACAGAAGAACCAAGAAGAGCTCCAAAATGGTTGTGTGGGACCTGTAGAGTAAGAGAGAGAAAAACATTTGAAAGAGAGTCAAAGATGGATCACACACATGAATGCCATCAATAAAGGTTAGGGGAATGAAAAGGACTCACAATAAATAATCACACCTTGAAACAATATCAAAGCGACACTTATTTCTAAGTGTGATAGTTGAAACATAACATTGTGACACTTAGAATACAAGTTGTGACATAAGTGTCGACTTCGAACAGAAAGTGCGTTAAGCTGAAGGAATGTGTCTAGTGTTTATTCTTATAATATATAGGACCATTGTTAAAATTGGAAACTAGGGCCAAATTACACCTTGGGACAACTCATTTGATGGAGATGATGATTGTGTTGGATTCCTCTTTTCGAGAGGTCCAAGATTGATATAAAGATCATCTCATTCGAACAAGCAGAAGTGTGATTTTGAATTTATGTCCACACATATGCAAATTATTTAGGTCGGCCTCATTGCTTAATGTAGGCTCAAGAAGCCTAATGGATGTGTCTCTTCACCCACAATGAAATGTATAAATAGAAGAGACCTAACACCTCATTTGGAAATCATTCACTCACACATTTCTTCTCTCTCTTCATAAAATTGGTTCATACAACATGGGAAACCTCTCTCTCTCTCACACACACACATGTGGCTAGGAGGATGAATTTTTGCGCTAAATCACAAAACCAAAATTGAAAAATTTCATACTTTTAACCAGCGTTGACCGAGGATGTTTTGACCAAATTTGACTACGGTTTTGAGGGAATAATTTTGATTTCTCTAGGCCGCATTGAATGGCATCGAAATTGAGGATTTTGGAGTTGTTTGACCTGCGTTGATAGCAGAGCTGATCGCAGGTTGGCCAAGTTTGAACAGAGTTTTTGTCATTGTTTTGGGTTGACTTTAACCACTGCTAGAGGCCAGATTGAATTTCCTTTGACTGAGCTTCAAAGGAGGTGTTTTACTGTTGATTTTACTAAAGTTGACTTTCTAGTTAGGGCTGAAGTTTGACTATAGAATTTGACAAGGTTGATTTGAATTTGTATTGACTTTTGCACTCTCTCTATGTTGAACTATTGAATAATAAAAAGAATATTTGATCAAAGGGTTTTCCCACCATTAGGGTTTTTCCTTGGCATCCACCAAATCTAGTGTCCTCTTGTCTTGGCTTTTTTTCTACATTTTTTTATGTTCTATCTGCATTTACTGTCAATTTAATTAATAATGTGATTGCTACTAGAAATAATTGTTTTGTAGCGGCTACAACCACCCTCCAAAATTTTTGTCCTGCACCCAATTTTGGAGCCTCCCTTGAGTGTTTCACTTGATAAAATAACACACTTGGGTTCACTCTGTGAGCTCATGTGAATCTTCGCATTCTCCTTGCTTGTTCATTTCATCAAGTCTTGCATGTTGATGTCAAAGTCATGCTTGTGACCATGTTCTGGTTATGCTCAAAGTCTTCACTTCATGTGTAATTGTTGTGTTCTCTATGAAAACATCTGTCACACTCACACACGGAGTCACATTCACTGTCGCGTGAGCGTCGTCATGGCCAACCAACGATCAATCACAAGTTTCACGCTTGTTGCTTGTACCATCGGTCAGTCATGTTGAACATGTGTGTCTGGATGGTTTGAGTCATCTCGTCATCAAGTCTTATAAGTGTGTGTTTGCAGGATCACATATCCATCTTTCACTCATTCAGACACCTAGTCATTTTTGTTGAAATTCTGATGACCGAACTCCCCTCTAATATTCGAATCATCACCCCACCATCGACTCGGTCTACTATCACCTAGAACAGTGTAGAAGCACCAAGCAAGTAATTTCAAGTTGCGCTACTAGAAAGCAAATCAATCCACCTTCATACTGGTAAACCGGAGAGTTTGATCCGGTAGCCACCCTGGGACTCACTCCCCTCAAAAATTGTGCAGATGTTGCAGACCTTGCCCGCTCTGCCAACTGAGAAAATTGTGCAAACAGGCTAGACAGACACCAAGTGCCCGTCCTTGTCTCCCTCAGAAAATTGTGCAATTTTTCCAGCAAGCCCTCTCGACATTCGACTGGCTGCTCACCCAGAAAGTTGCACCGTTTTCATGAGAAAGTTCTCTACTGCCCAGTAGTCAACTCAACTCAGAAACTACATAGAGGTGATCAACAGGCCAGCCCCAACCTCAGTGTAGTTTTTCCCGCAAGCAGCTCCCGACAACAGACTAATAGTTCGCTCCAGGAATTGCGCAGTTTTTGCCTCCAATGACCTAATAGTCAACTGCTAGTTCCCTCTAGGAATTGCACAGTTTTGGCTTCCAAGCTCCCAGCTAGTTCCTCCAAAAAATTGCGCAATTTTTGTCTGTGAAGCCTCCCAGTAACCTGGCCTATTCGTCCAAAAAATTGCGCAGCTTTTGCTGCCAAACCCCATTGCCCGTTCATTCTAGAAACTGCACAGATTTTGCTTGCCCAACCTTCCTGCAACCCAGACTGTTCCCCTCAAAAACTATGCAGTTTTTTCCTCCAGCTAGGCCAGACCTCATGGACAGTCACTGTCGATCCAGATTGTCCATCTCCATCACCCAGTGACTCTTGCGTAGTTTTCATCAGTAGTGCCCAAAGCCTCCATCCCACCTCACAACCTTGTTGCCTCTCCCAGTCACCTGCATCTGAAATGATCATGTATCATGATAGACTAGGATGTTTTTGGATTTGATGTCGTCTAGTCATGAGTGACTGCAGGAATAAGTACACAAACAAACATGGCACGATGACGAATGGGATGAATGAAGGGAGCACATGTAGAAGGACAAGTTCACAAATGGATGAATAGATGATTCATGTAAAGATATGTTCTCACAAATGAACGATCATGCAAATATGTGTCCACAAACAGACAGACGAGCAAGCATGAGAGATGTGCTCATGGATATACAAATGGACATACATGCACCTTTCGTGAATGGAAAAACCTGTCAAGCCTTCCAACATACAAGCAAGTAGCAACGTGCAAAAGCAAAATCAAGTGAACCAACAACCATCAAAGACTCCTCACACTTTGTCATGCGGAGGTGAAGCTTTGACACACCATGAGGACATCCATCACCTAGCAACACTATAGCTCGACATGCACACCAGTAGCAACATGAATGTACCATCACTATCATGTCGAGTCATTTCATGAGTCATGTCATCCACATCTCTATTTTGGGCCATATTGTCTATCAAAATGTAATGTAACGTGGAATTCCAAGAGACCCACTTGTTGTACAAAGAGTCATGTAAAGTCGAAGATTCCTGGAAGTCAAACAGTCATGAGGGTAGTTGAATAGCCACAATGGTTAGTTTCACCCTTGGCTATAAATACCCCCTCATTTGTACATGGAAAGGACTTTTTCACCTCAACTCCTCCCACATAGCTAAGAGAGTCTGTAATATTTTCTTTGACAAGTAAATAGTGGCTCCAATGTCCCGCTCACGGGGTCAGTGATGTATGGTGTAACGATGTGTCTTGGAAATTTTGCTTAAATCAGAAGCCTCCTAATAGGCTAGCATGTTTTCACACATGTATTGTAACTGTTGTAAGACTAATCTTAAACACTTGTGATGCATGTTTCTTTAACCTATGTTTCACACTTGAACTATTTCACTTGTTGTAATACATAATCTATTAATGAAAATGTGTTTTATATGTTGTTAACGTTGTCTTGCCCATGGTGGCTACCTTCCCGAACATCAGATAGACCTTTCACATAAAACTTATTGTAACAACCGTTGTCCTCATGCAGACTCATCTGTTGAGTGTTGTAAGTGTTATCTTCCCTTGTGTGTTGTGACTGCCGCATCAGTGTGGACTGTTTTTCCATTAGTTGTGCATGTCCTATTGTGTTGTGTGTTCCTAGTAGAGTTGGAAATTACTCCCAACCAACTTGGGACTCATTCTCACCCTCTTCCTGTACATTGAATGAACCATTGACACAAGTAACACTTACAATCACCAAGCACGCAAACCTCACTTCTCGAAGACAAAGCAGACCACTCTCCTATGCTGACAAGCAAGAGTTGAGGCAAATCTTTAAGATAATGGCAACCAGGCCATCATACCAGATGGGACTCCCACACCAAATGGTGTGAGATCTAGTTGGGACTTCATACTGGGGTGATCCCCTGAATGTTGGCGGGTCCAGCACCGTCAACATTTTTGGCACTAGAAGGAGGCTAGCCAGTTGTATATGGCTAAACATCCTCTCACACTCATTCATCAACCATCTGGTAAAGGCAATAACTAGCACTCCCTCTCACCTACGCACGACTCTGCAGTTGGTCACTTCTCACCTCCCAGGACTGAACACGAGATTTTGTATCATCACCTTCACTCCATCTATTGGGCAGTGGATGCCCCCATCGCAAGTTTTTGGGGCTTAAAGCCCAAGTTTTGGTCAATATAATGTAAAGACCCCGTGAAATGCGAGCGCGAAGTGCGAGATTCTAGGGTTGTCCACCCTAAAATAATGTAATTTAATGTAAAGTGTGTCAGCCTACCCATGGTCCATGGACCATGGGATTGTATAAATAGAGCGAGGCTCTAAGATGTAAAGTAAATTTTGTTTTTAAAGTCTTTACCAATGAAAGAATAGCACTGAGTCTGTAAGTCCGAGTCTGGGGTTGTAGTAGTAGATAGAAGGCTTTGCAGCTGAGTGCGCAGAGGCCTAGAGTCCACAGCTGAGTGCGCGAACCCTTGCAGTTGAGTGTGCAGGGTAGGAGTTGGGGTTGTATCGAAAGATATCATTAATAAAGATAAGTTGGTTCGGCATATTGTGCATCTGGTCTATAGATCTATATTTGAATGTTATGTTTTGATGGTATCTTTTTATTTATATGCGTGCACTTGTATGTATGCTTATGAATAGAAATATTCTAAATAATTAAAGCACAAACCATAATTAAGGAAGACTTGGGTAATTAACATTGGTCGCACTGTGGCTGGAGTTGCGCGAAGGCAGTCCCACAAAAACACCAGAAGCTTGCTGGTACGCGTAATCTAGTAAGAGCGAAGGTTGAATCGTGTACTGATCTCCCATATCAGACATCCCCAGGGTGCAGAAACCTAGTTCTAGAACCCTACCATACTACCTCGGGTGAGACCTCAGTCAACGCACCACGAACTATTGCCGAAAGGGCCAGTAGTTTTGGGATTTGTTCGGCTAATTCACCACTAAACCTAGGTCGGGCCCCACATAGCCAATAAATGGTTCCTTTGTCGGGACCAGGATCTACCTAAGGGATGTCTAATGTTGGAACACTAGAATCCAACGAAGAAGGAAATTGAATATTGGTTGGAGAAAAAGATTCACAAGTTCGCAACACAAGAAAACAGAACTCTGCAACTATTTGACAAAAGGTGGTTGGATTGTTACGTGTACACTGAATTACATGAAATGTTCTTTGCCTCCTTCCCTTCTAAACTATATGAGTGGATCGCAAGATTAGCCAACAGCCAGGGAAGGTGTAAATCTCGACCAACCCATAGTGTGGACTTTGAAATTAGTGTGCAGATTAGAGGTATCAGAAGACAAGATCACAAGAGCTGTGGACCACTGGCTCGACCGGATAATAGGGGGATTCATCACTGAGTTCGTGGTGGACATGACTGTGAGCTACAATGAAGAAAAATGACGTTTTCTCAAGGGACCGTGAGGTAAGTACATTAGATCTCTGAATACCTGGATTAAGATGTTGTTATGTGAAAAGCGGGTTATGCGAATACATTAATGTTTGGGACAATGCAGAGTGGAAAGATCTACAAATACAGCAGAGAATTAGAAAAAAAATCATTAATTTCATCTTCGTGAGAGAGTGAGGAAGAGGTTGCTCGGTTCTCTCTGAGAAGTGCAATCAGTTTGATAAAGCAGCGGATTCCACAGCTACCGCCTCCACCTATGCCACCACCCACTTCACCTCCCTCCCCTCCAACTTCACCTACTCTAACTCCACTAACCCCTCATTTCGGCATGCCAAGCGCCACAGATCTCTGAAATCCACAAACTACCCATATTCAAAGGAGTAGGGAACGAGGATCCGGACCAGTTCTGGTTCGTGGTAAGAGCAGTGTGGGAAGCACAAGGGGTCACGGACGATAAAATTAAGAAGGCTACATTAGTGAGCGCACTGCAGGATCATGCATTGACGTGGTATATTAAGCACTCTAACAACCACCCAAACGCAGGGATAGCAGAGATCCAAAATGCGTTGAACAGAGAATTTAGCCGGTCAAAGTCTGAGACACAGGCAATCATCGGGTTCAAAGAGATCGCGATGCTCCTAAGCGATACCCCGTGGGATCTGGATCAGTGGCTGAAAAGTACGATCTGCAAGGCTAATATGATGCTCACAAATGTGCAGCATCATGCATGATTTGTGGCATCCCTGACACCACACCTGAGGACAACGTTGTCACAACAGAAGCTTTTGACCCAGGCCGAAGCTTTGGAAATGGCGATGAGGTTGCATGAGACCCCAATACAAGATCCTGGGTTGGGAGTTCAAAAAATCCACGTGCAACTATAGAATCTATGCCTGGAGATGCAAAGTTTGCAGCAGGATAGGGCACCATGGTTAGAGGCGCGCAAGGAAGTATGGTGCATAAAATGCAAAGGCCAGGGCCATGACAAGGATCACTATCCAATATTCATGAACTATTTGGCAGGAGGGGGACCAATGCCGTTGAGACCAGAAACACAAGCAGGGCCCAGCACAGTGCCTGCCCTATGGTGTGCGATCTACTAGATGCAGGGAAACATAATACGAACAATTTCCATTTACTGCAGAAGTATACATAGACGTCACAACAGTTGTCCTGTAATTTTTGTAGGTCGTTAGGCCACGATGAGCACACTTGTCACGGTTATGAGCTAATGATGGATCAGACCCTAGCCTATAGGATGCAGACATAAACGCGAGCTCTTGACCCAGCTGCAGGGATGGCGCGGGTGGGATTTCAAGGCCGAGGTCGAGGATGAGGAGGAATGGGACCAGGAAGGGGCCGCAGATAGTTAATTTGATACAATTGCAGAGGACCAGGGCACTACGCCTGCGATTGTACCAACCCAACAAGGATATATTGTTCGTACTATGCCCAGTTTGATCATGAAATGATAGATTGTCCTACGTTGATCACACAGATGCGTGATAAAGGAGTACTTCAACCTCCTCTGACTCAAAATATCCAAATGATGAGGTCTGAACCACATGAAGAAGACCGCAATGTGAACATGATTCTCAGAAGTGGTACGACCACATGGGAAGATAAAGGGAAGCAGTACGAGGAAGATACATCGGTTCACAAGGCTCCTGCAAAGGAACCTGAGTTCGACTTGGAACGCGTAAAGGAGACATTTATGGAAGCTAAGAAGAGCTTCACAGAGGCCTCCACTTTAGGTAGTAAGGATCAACCAGAGCCGGGAATGGATCCTTCCATGCTTACTACCTTTTTGGAGAACTGCATGAAATTACTGTGCGAAAACAAGGCAGTTAAGGGACTACAAGAGCTGATCACTAGGTGCGCAGGGTCGGGAGAATCACGCATAGTCTGAAAAATTGGGAAAGCATGCATTGCACACTGGGAGGGAAATGAGATTGACAGCGCAGATTGGTGAATACGAAATGGATCAATTAATCCTGGACCTGGGGTTAAATGCGAATGTATTAAAAAATAAAACCTGGGAATGCATGGGCATGCCTACGTTGCAATGGTCCCCTATTCAATTATGAATGGCGAACCAACAGAAGATTTTTCCCATGGGGAGGTTGTAAGGAGTAACAGTTGATATCGAAGGCACGAGCACTCAGATGGACTTTGAAGTGATAGAGATTGTCGATGACAGCAATCCCTATATCGCGTTGTTAGGAATAGATTAGGCAACTGATATGAATGGAGTCATCAACCTAAAGAAGAGGAAAATGATATTCCAAAAAAATTCACTACGCGTGATAGTCCCGTTAGACCCAGCCGAAGGAGCACGCTACATTGAACCAGTGCACAATGATGAAAGCGATGATGAGTTGGATTGTATTTACCAGATAACTGCACAAGACCAAGATCGGGTGAATCTGACTACGCACGGGAAAATCTCGTGGGACCGCGATAGCTCCTGCACTTCGGATTCAGATGAGGAAGTAGAATGCTGGAAGAACCAGTTGCATGAGGTGATGGCGGTCAAATGCAACATGATGATTAGATCACTTCATCACGTGACGACAGAGGCAAGGGAATTGCCAACACATGATGAAGCGATAGCAGTGGATGACTTCTTGGACAAAGTTGAAAGCGCAGTACCGGAACCACAGTGGTATGCTGCACTGGAAGGGGCACCTGCATGAGGGTGGAGTACACATCAATGGACCATGGTAAACTAGCATGAATGTAGAAGGCAGATGCGCTTATAGGTTGGAAGCCCCCAGCATTGAACGAGAATCAGGCAGCCAGGACGAAGCAACTTGCATGCTCACCTGTGTCAATGGGTACAGACGTGGGCTGTGCAGTCTACAACTACACACTCCAAACAAAGGATCGACAATCAGAACTAGTCGCAGTAGCAAGAAGAGCGACTTGCACCACAAACGATCCACTTAAAAGTATTTCAGAAGGTATGTCAAGTCTTGAATAGGGTTCACCAGGTGAAACAAACTGATTGGGACCTGCGTGTACCTGCGGTTCTATGGGCCTATAGGGCCATGTGCAAAAGCTTGAGAACGAAGGTAATTCTAAAGCTGAGGAGCAAGGTCGAGACCATATTGTTGAAGAAAAGGAATCCTCACGCAATAGCTCTCACAGTTGGGACAATACGCGAGGACCCGGGTCGAGGAATTATGTAGTTACAAGGAAAAAAAAGCATGTTATTGGACGGAGAGATCAACAAACTGGAAACTAAAATTGCACAAGCATGCTACGCCAAGAAACTAAGAAAAAAAAAACAACGTATAGCCAGCCATACTACTGCATTAGAATAATTTGTGGCCCTACTACCATGGCTATGACCGCACCTTACTATACAAAGCATCCAGGGGAGTGCACCACACAAGGAGGAATGTGAAGCACTGATGGACGCGAAGGTAATTGAGGGGTGCCCGCGGACCGACCTGGAAGGTAAATTGAAGCCTTGCACATGTGGTGCGACGACCTGACAATCCATAGGAAGCATAGTCTCAACGCTCCAAGCATTTGAAAGAGAGTGTGGGACTATAAAGGAGTCTGTATGGGAGCTGCGAAATACGAAGGTTGCACACAAGATCGATATGTCACAAGGATCACGGTCGCACATAGGGGGCTACGCTACTGCAAGTAGGCTGGGAGGTGACCGTTTGTGTCATTGTTCATTAAAAGAGGTCTAATTTAAGACAAAAAGGAGTGGGCAGCGAGTAATTAAGACACGAATTAAGAGCTAGATTTGGGACGATCTGCCGCCAAAAAGGAATTAATGACTCAGAAGTGGGGGGAAGGGTCGAATTCAAATTCAAAAGATGTTATAAGACCACTAGGGCTAGCCACAAGGCAACACTTGGTTGTTTGAGAATTGAGCAAGTACAAAGCACTAATCATCACGTATTCTTATCACCCTCAAGTGTAGACATGATGACGACTGCGAGAACAAGAGTGTGATTCACCGAGGTTACCGCAGAGCCTTGTATGGCCCAGGAGGAGCTTGGAGAGGCGGTAGCTGCACCAGAAGTTCCAAAATCACCACACACACCACAGCCACAGAAATTTAAGCAAAGAATGGGACCAGTGCGTGTATCACCACGAAACCCATGGTTTAGAAAATTGTTAATGGCAAAGAAGGGCAAAGCCGTCACCATTGAAACAGAGGAGGAGGAGGAAGACTTGCAAGCTCTGATCATCCAAATTGAGGTGCAATACAATGAGGTGGAAAATTTCTCCCAAGTGCGTTCCATGATAAATTTACCCCCCTACATTCCCCCGTGGGAGGGGAAAGCCAAAATACCGAAGGACCTGGAGGCCATGAAGAGTGTGCTCCAGACCTCACTCCTTCCCGATGAAATAAGGTTTGAAGGTCCGCCATTGTGATGGGTACCTACTATGAAGCTAGAATCCTGGGACCTCGCGGACAACAAGAAGTTCCCAAAGTTGGCTGCGGAGAGATTACTAAGGCAAAAATGGTGCACGGTGTGGAGAGGGTTGGGTTACTCCATCTGCGCTAGATACCCCACTACCATCGTGCGCCCATCACCATCTTTATTATCAGGCAGCTGCTGTGCCTGGTGCATGACGGGTATCTCTGGCTGGAGGAGCCAATTTCTATCATGGCTGATCTAATTCACCAAATCTCTCGACTGCCAGTTAAAGGAAATGACCATGTGGCCATTGTAGGAAAAAGCAGTGACTTGGCCCTCACAGAAGCTATGAAGGCCAAGTATAAACTGGAAAAGAGAAAGCGGGGGTATGCAATAGTGAGAATTAAAGACCAAGGGGTGCGCATAGCCACCCAACTGCTGGACGACAGGCTAATGAGGAAATGTCGTGCCGACAAAGTACCAGCGTCTGTAATTGCGTTGTCAGAGAAATGTGTAGAGGGGGTCCAGTTCAACTAGGCACAGTTCCTCTGCAACGAATCTTTTACAAGCTGCAGGGAGGCCCAAGAGTAGGGTAAGACCTTCCACTATGTGTGGTTGCTCTTATCTATCTTTTGGTTGCAAGGGTGCTACCAGAGGACAACCAGTTTCCCACTATTGAGGGTGACCTACCCGAAGCTGCGAGGTACACCTCACTCTAGGCTACAAAAGACGCGACGAGGATTCGCGAGATAAAGGTGTTCTGGGTGTTTGTGGAGGTGAGCATACAAACATGGATCAACCGTGGGCCACTCTTGTCCCCTACAGTTTATAACAGCTTGCAAAGCGTGAAAGAATTCAAGGCGGATATGCATAACCTATATATCTGGGCACGCAAGGATCCTGCATGAAAATGGGTGAAGCTTCTGTTCATCGCAATGGATGATGCAATCTTTGCGGTAATGGAGTCATGGCCTCTAGAGTGGCACGCCTAGAACTTGGTAGAAATGGAAAAGATCGTAGCACAACAACGAAGGAAGGACACCAAGTTACGCATCGCACAGCTGGCTGAGAGGAGGTGCCAAGAACAAGAAGCAGCCATGCAGCCGAAGGCGACTGAGGCAATGGCAGTAGCGCAAACGGCAGAGACCACAACCGTGCCAACCCGAGAACCTGAGGAGGGCTAGGAAATTTCCATAGAGCAACAGACCGAGGAAGGGGACAGGACAGAGGAATGCGTGGACCCCAGTTCCACATCAACCCAATTCAAGCGGTCATGCGGTCCTGAGAAAACAACTTCCCCAAAGAAGGGAAAAACCACGAAGATGTTAGTTGACTAGATCACGCTCACAGAAGGTGATCTGTTGGGTATCAATAAAATGGTTCGTGAGGTCGCACATGACGCACTCCAGGGATTATGGATAGAGCAGAACACTATGTTGGGGGCGCTCAGTGCGCAGCTACAAGTTTTATAGGTACAGCACCCCCAAACAGGCACAATGGCCTAGGATGTCACAGCAGGAACCGACGAGGCCGAACAGACGTTGTGCGCCCATATGGGTAACACCTTCGTATTGCCCGAAGGCACACTAGCAGCAATAAGCAAGGATGACCAGGCTACGATGAGCAGCATCAAAGGCATCGGTTTGAACTTGGCCGCCCTGCTGCGGGAAATTCTATACCAGCTGCAGGATGGGGTCATCGCAGAGCTACATGCCCGGGAAGGCCAAGCGATCTAGGTCCTGCATGAGCAGAAAAGTCACATGGACCAACTCAACATCCAACAAGATGAGTTGGTTGCATAGGCTCGCGGACTAGAACACGCTGTAGTGGATGTATGCAGGAGCATTCTAGAGTTGGTCGTGCCAGCAAAGCTCCTAACAGCAGAGTGGGTCTATAGATTAGCAGCCAGAGTCTGTGAGGCTCGGGAGGAAATGACAAAGGTTTAGTGGGAGCTGAACCTGTAGATGGCCAAGTTGTGATTGAAGGCACAGCCCTCCACACCCCCAGAATTTTGAGAGCAGCATGCCCGTGCTATCTAGATGGGGCTGGAAGAAATTGACCAGGAAATGCAGCACTGTACCTCTTTGTTGGAAGAATCCTTTGGGGTCCTCACAGCCTTACAGGAGGACCCCCATATACAGTTGTTGGAAATAGAGGTGCGGGAGCTTCAAGTGCAATATGATAGTGTGCGCAGGATGGCATAGACAGTAGTCCTGACCCAGCGGCTCGCGAGGCTACAATAGGGGAAGGCATTGAAGGAGCAAGTGGATGCAACGCACCAAAAAGAGGCAATACTTAAAGCACGCATCCAACCTTAGATTGATGAGGCCTTCCTCATCATCGCCGCCATCGAAGGAAAGCTCACCGAGATGACATAATTGCATGCTCTCAGACAGGGATTTGCCCATGATAACAAATATTTAGCCGAGTGGGTAGAGAAAATCTAGCAGACGATAGAACAGTGTGTTGCGGACCTTAGCACCGCTCAGAAATAGTTGGAAGGGCTTTGTGCAAAGATCGCTGTACCAGTCGAGTGACTCGGGATGAGTCACGATGATTGTGTTGGGGGCTTATTGGGCAGCAGATTCCCCCATAGCGATTTTTTGGGGCTTAAAGCCTGAGTTTTGGTCAATATAATGTAAATACCCCATGAAATGCGGGCGCGAAGCGCGAGAGTCCAGGGTTGTCCACCCTAAAATAATGTAATTTAATGTAAAGTGTGTCGGCCTACCCATGGTCCGCGGACCATGGGATTGTATAATTAAAGCGAGGCTCTAAGATGTAAAGTAAGTTTTTTTTTTAAGTCTTTATCAATGAAAGAATAATGCTAAGTCTGTTAGTCCGAATTTGTGGTTGTAGTAGTAGATAGAAGGCTCTGTAGCTGAGTGCGTAGAGGCCTAGAGTTAGCAGCTGAGTGCGCAGAACCCTGCAGCTGAGTGCACAGGGTTAGAGCTGGGGTTGTATTGGAGAGACATCATTAATAAAGATAAGTTGGTTTGGCATATTGTGCATCTAGTCTATAGATCTATATTTGAATGTTATGTGTTGATGGTATCTGTTTATTTATATGCGCGCACTTGTATGTATGCTTATGAATAGAAATCTTCTAAATAATTAACGCACAAACCCTAATTAAGGAAGACTTGGGTAATTAACACTGGTCACACTGCGGCTGGAGCTGCATAAAGGCAATCCCGCAGAAACGCAAGAAGCTTACTGGTACGCGTAATCTAGTAAGTGCGGAGGTTGAATCATGTACCAATATCCCATATCATACATCCCCAGGGTGCAAAAACCTGGTTCTAGCACCCTCCCATACTACCTCGGGTGAGACCTCAGTCCACGCACCACAGACTATTGCCGAAATGGCTGGTAGATTTGGGATTTGTTTGATTAATTCACCACTAAACCTGGGTCAGGCCCCACGTAGCCAACACCATCCATCCCATCACTTGCTAGTTTGCAAAAATAGTCAGACTGATCCCAGGCATACAAAATCTTCCATACGCATCAAGGAAGCTAAAAGCCACTCTTACAGGAGTTGTTGTATTATTGGTGGAAGAAGTAGTCCTTGCCACGCTTGAAGGTTTGGAAGAAGCTATTGAAGATGGAGAGGAACTTCTGTTCTTTTGGCAAGGTGAACAATACACTCTTGTGATCTTGGGGTCAGACTCTGTTTCAGGAGTCGAAGGGGAAGTCAGTGGAGGAGGTAGAGGCGAAGATGAACCAAGCGACTCTGAGCCAAAACAGTCAAATTCTAAAAGAGAGGAAGAGGAAGAAGAAGAAGAAGAGATGGCTGACCCAAATCTAGAATGGATGACTCAGGGACCATTGGCTCTCCTGGCTATTCTACACAAGATGCCAAAGCGAGTAGAGAGAATGAACATCAAGTTTAACCCTGACAGCATGATGAAGGCAGAATATCACTTGGACAACTTCTACCTGCAATTGTAGATCCTAGAGGTATAGTATGACGATGTAGCATGTAGATTGTTTCCATGTACCTTGGATGGTCATGCAACTGCATGGTATCACAACCTTCCACCGAAATCTATATAAAACTGGGGTGCATTCAAATGCATGTTCCTTGAAAATTTTGCTGATGACAAGACCCCAACCATGCTACTTAAAGAATTGGGAAGCCTGGAGATGGAGGGAAAACAAAAAGTAAAAGACTTAAATCAGATGTTTACATGCATATTGAACAAGTTTGCAATGGACACTAAATGATCTAGGTGGCTCTAGACACATGTTGAAGTCCAAGAGGACTCAAGAAAGGACAAAAATCAAAGTATTTGGATTATGCTTGAACCAAGTTCATGTTAAAGATCTCGTTGGCGTGATCAAAGTGGCATGAACGGTTCGTCAATCTGAGTCTAGATGAGGAAGATAGAGGCAGTCAAAGTTGGGTTGACTTTTGCTGACTGGCCAGGATTAATGGAGACACAATTTGGAATTCTTCCAGTGGATAGAATCCAGCCAACTCCGACCAGATTCTGGGTGAAATTGTCACCTCATTAAAATATCTCCTTTAGTCCAAATCCAGATTTTCAAGAAAGGGCCATGTTGTTTTATAACTAAAAAAATATAAAAAAATAAAAATAAATATTAGTGGGGGCGGGCGGTCATGACCCCACCACCTACAGAACCACCTAATTATAAGAAACAATGTGGGGTGGGCAGCCATGACCCCGCCACCACGGGAACCACGCAACGGGAGCTCTATTAGTGGGGGGCACGGGCTGTAAACCCCGCTGCTCCTCCACCTCATACACCATGAACAACGGCCAACAGGAAATGGGGGGAGCAAGCCACCAAGACTAGCAGACCCACCCCCAAATAAAATATTCAGTTAATATATGTGGTTAAAACAGGAGGAGCAGGATTTGATCCCCCAACCCCTCCTCAACAACTTTCCAAGTTTGCCACTGCACCACAACTAATTTGTTGTGTAATCTGCCCATGATTTCATATTTAAACCTATTTTCTCAATGAGCCATGGAGTAGGAGTGCACACGTAGTTCAAGGCAAGCATGGAGGAACCAGGAGAGGACACGGAAACCGAGACACAATTTTTTTTAATTAATTTATCACAGGTGGAACCATGATTGAGCGAAATTTCCAAGAGGGTGAAATTTTTGCAGTGTCCAAATTAGACAAACTTTATGTCGATCTTACACCTCTCAGTGACACGAACCTAATGGCACAGCTAGAATTTCGATCTGAGCAACCGATTTACAGAGGACCCAGAGGAGGGAATCTTTGAGGAATCTAGGGGGAATCTAAAAGATTCCTTAAGCCCCAGATTTTCATTTTCTAAAAATTCAGAGATTTGACAGTCGATTTTGTACTATTCGACGCCACAAATATGATGGTGTGTTCATATTTTCCATATTCTCATTTCATTTTTTGGCCACTTTTCTAAGTGGAGTGCAGGTGTCAGCATTCAACGTGCGAGTAGTCATTCCATGAGATTCGACGCAGCGAGGTTAATGGCACGAATAGCTTTAGCAGTTTGACATCCTTTGCTACAGATGTCCCCTGGATGTGAGGTATATGCAGTGTGTTCATGTACTTCTTTTTCTATGCATTGTGCTACACAGATCCCTATTTTATGTTTGATGTGGGATCTTGTTTCTTACTTGTTTTCATGATTCCTGCTTAATGTGATGTGAAATCATTTGTGAGATGTACTTGTTGTCATGAGTCATCATGTGTTTTTTAGATCCCTTTGTTGTATGTTGTTGGGATACTCATGTTGTTACCATGTATGTTTGCATTGAGATCCCTTTTATGCCATGTTGGTAGGATGCTCATGATCATCATGCATGAGTTTATGTCATACTGATAGGAGTCCTTTTTCACTGAGAGTTCCTATAACAGAACATATCTTGGCGCCACTCTTGTGTGAGGGCATTTTCCTTGTATGATAGCAACAACACCTCTTATGTACATCACCACTCTTTCCAGCACTTAATGTAGTGGCCTACACCATCTTGACACCGGGGCCTGGAGACGTAGTCCCTCCTAGAGGAACTCCATTATCAACTGCTTATGTTTTCATGTGTTGATGATTGTCATGTTCCTCTTCTTTACATCATGCAGATGTATTCATTGATGTTCTTTTAAAAATGAAATTTAACATATCACGAAAGTAAAAGGTCTTGGAAGGGTCCTTTGTCACACCTGAACATGGATCACTAAACCTCATGACTCCATCACTCTTGATTAATACACGTCTGCACTGCCGACGAACATTGCGTAGCTTGTCAAGCAAGTTGCAAAACCAACACTCTTGGAAAGCTATGAAGAGGCTATTGCTATTGAAAAAGGCCTGCGTGCAATTGGAGTCATCAAGGATGAAGAACCAGCAAAGGACTCTAAAGATGCGAGCAGGAAGTCCCAAGAGATAATGAGCAAGGGTAGAGACAAGGAAGCAACTGATATTGAAACCCTCACTCGCCTCATCAAGAACTTGACTACAGAAGTGTCTGAGTTCAAACAATGGAAACTGGACACATCTACAAGCAGCCATCTGCTGAGGTAGAGCCAGGCAAGCAGCTCATCAAGCAGCAACTATTTCACTCCAAAAAATGCACCAAAATATTTGTTCCAGGTCGAACAGTGTGCAAATCCCAAGTTATGTTGATTCTACAAAGAACATCACCCCGAGAACTCTTGTCGCACTGGAAGCGGGTCACAAGCTCTATATGCAATCATACACTTTATGCCGGAAATAGTATGCACGAGAAAATGAAAGACATTGATGACGACGAAGAGGTTGCACTTGATGAACCATCAAGTTCTGGGCATGTGGTGAACACGTATCAATGCTCGCAAGCAGTGTCGAAGATGAACACCGAGAAGCAGCCCCAAAAGAAAAGTAACCAATACAATCTTAGGAGTAAAGGGGCTCCCCTTACACTTGGGGAAGCACAAGAAAATATGAGACTACTAATGAGGAAGGTCGATCTACTAGCTGCCCCAAAGCAGAAAACAAAAAACAAGTTCGGGAATACAACGGTGGACAAGAGTACATCCATGAGCAGCAAGCTGCAAAACACTCTGCCAGAGAACACGAACATCTGTTCTACCCCAGACACCTCGATGAGTTTACCACCTCTAGATTACAACATTGTTTATAATATGAAGAAAAATCGGGTGAACATCAATTTGTTCGAGTTAGCTAAGACCCAAAGTCAGTGATACATTCTGCTACGCGCATTGGGACAGACAACAATGGAAAGCGCAACCTCTACTAGTAAGGGAGAAAGAACACCTCCCATATCACTTTCTATTGTGCTCAACATGATCCAAATGGAAGAAGCAAACTTAGGTTTCCCTCGATTCCTACTATCCTTTGAAATTTTTAACTACAATGTTCACAATTGCTTGGTTGAGTTGGGTACAGTTTCCAACATCATGCCACTCTCCATTGCAGAAAATATCAATGCACAATGGAGCAAGACATCCGCATGAATCATCCAACTTAATCGAACATCAATACCAGCCATTGGTGAAATGTGAGATGTGATCATCTGACTATCTGGTGACAGTCGAGTCCACCAATGCATCTACATAGTTGTTGTGGACATACCGGAAGCATACGGTCTACTACTCAACAGAGACTGGTCCAACAAGTTGGATGGATATTTTGCTACAGACCAGTCCCACATGTGGCTTATGTATAAGGGAAAATGAACCAAATCCAGGTATTGTCTGAGAGGTATATGAAGCACAATGTTACCCCCCTTAATGATGAGAATGAACCATTGGACTTTGCAGAACTCATGTTTGGCAACTACCTCCTAGAAACAACATTGGGGTGTTATCCTACACAGCCCACTCCAACCCCACCAGACACGCAGTTGGGATTCATTCCTTGCCCAAATGATGGTAATGAAACATGTACACTGCATTGCTCCAATAGTTGTAGTAGCAGTAGCAACAGTCGTAGCAGCAATACTAACATGCCAAATGGTCTGTGTACAGAAAAGATGTGGGTTGTGGATTTTGACGAATCAAAGATACATGACTGCTCAAGGACCGAGTATATCTCAGTCACCCAAAACAACAGAAAATGCATGATTTCAAGTTGTTTGAATTTCAAGTGCACAAACAACGTTGCTGAGTACGAAGAACTCGTGTTGAGCTTACAAAGGACCATTAGCCTCAATGTGGTCGTACTCAAAGTGATACTGCACCATGTGAACAGTGTAGATGCTTTCAAGGACATAACAATTGATGAAGGTGAGCATGAGTAGCCCCTGAAAAATGCAGCTGAGGGAAAGAAAGGACACCCCATCCTAAATGGTGTGGTTTCTCTCAAAAATCTCTATGATTTGCAGAACTTCTATCAAGGGCAAAGAAACAACAAAACCCACAGGTCCACCACTACGAACGAACAAAGAAACCTAGGAACCCATCATGATCTGAAGATAGCTAGTCTCGGTACAACCCGCGCATAGCAACAGAAGCAAGTATTTGACCGCTTGATCAAACAATATCGAGATGTGCCCGCATGGGCAGATGATGATCTTAGTACACACGACACGCAGATAATCCAACATGGGATTCCAAGTAAAAGAGGATCCAAGCCATTGCAGAAAAATCCAAGTAAAACACATATTTCGTTTGAACTCCTTATACAGAAAAACAAAAAAAGCAAAAACAAAACAAATTGACTAATATTTTGGATGTTTGGACTACTTAAAAAGTTCATCATCATACATGAGTTTCTAATTTAAGTTCTACACGTAAGAAATCCTGGGAAATCTGCTTATGCATCGATTTTAGTAACTTGAACCACTCTCGGAACAAAAACAACTACCCTGCGCCATCATCTGAGCCTATGTTGGATGCAGTATCTGAAGAAGTGGTGTCATCTTCACTTAAAGGTCTTTTGGAACACCACCAAGTTTCGGTAGCAAAATCTGGTTGCCTAATACTGATCCGTGAGAAGTTTGGCACACACACATGTCATTTGCAATCACTTGATAGGAGGGTTGACAACCTTCCTTCGAATGGCCAAGATCTCAAGCATTTCTTCTAGTAGGTCGGGCCGCACCTGTGCCATGTACATAGTCTGCTTGTTGCTTGTTGTTTTCTTCTTGTTTGTTTTGCTTACTATCCTTGTTTTTACTGTGTTTGTTATGCTTACTATTTTTGTTTACGTTTGTTTTGTCTGCTTGATATATTACTATTTTTGTTTCTAGAAATAAGTGTTTCCAACTACTACATCCTGGCTTTTGAATAGAGTATGTGGCCAAAATTGAAGGGACTTGTGACAATGCAGCACTTGGCTAGTTTGGTGTCCGTATTCTATGTGCTTGGTTATAACCTTCGGCCAATGAAGTCTTGACGGAAAATATGAACCATCTGCAAGGGAAGTTTTGGTCCAACCATGAACTTGTGTTCACACTGGGAAGCCCCATGCATGTAGTCAACCTTCTGCTATGTGTGTCCAAGCTCATCCAACGAGTAGAAATGAAGAAGGGGAAAATCAAAATGAGCAAACCTACGTCAAAGGTACTACATGATTCTCTAAAGGAACAACCTCTTCTGCTCTCAATAAGTTAGGATCCCTCTTCTACCCCAAAAATAAATAAGTGCCTATGCAGAGTCCTTTTAAAAAAATACAAAGGTGAAAGAAGAGAAAGGCTTCCTGCACAGAGAGGTAAAGAATGCAACTCCACCGGGGAACTGACCAGGCTTGCTAGCAGTGGAGCAATGTGTGTGCTCCTATGTGACTCCATCGAGGTACTGTCCAGGCATGCTGGCAATGGAGCAACACCAGAGATGAAAACTTATACTTTGAAAATCTTCAAATAGCGAGCTAAACTACCCTTCCCGAATTTGAAACACTTTGATCAAGCTGAAATTTTGATTGTGTTTGACTGAGTTGGAAAAAGGTGAAGCATGTATTTCCATGGGGTAAATGGGGAAGTCAAAGTACACAGTGGAGTCAAGGATCTGTATTCTAAGTCAAGGATCTGCAGTACACATTGGAAGCAGTGGCTTGACATTGCCACATCATCAAACAAGTATATGTCAGTAGTGTCATGTCATGAGTTGTCACATGCCACATCATTGTGGTTAATGATGTAAATTATGTTTCGAAAATGTATTGTAAAGTGGAAGTCCAAAGGACATGTATGAAATATGAAGAGTCATGTAAATTTAAAAATTCATAGGAAGTCAAACATTCATGAGGGTAGATGAAGAGTCATAAGGAAGGTGAAGCATCACTTCCTCATTGTTATATATACACCCTCATTGTAAGAGCAAAGGACTTTTCACCTTGGCTCCTCCCGCAAGGCATTAAAGAGATAAGCTAGTTCTTTTGAGGAGCAAGGAGTGGCTCCAACACTCCACTATTAGAGCTAGTGGTGTTCATTGTATACATGTGTATTGGAAATTTTAATTAATATAAGAAGCCCTATGGGCTAGCACATTCTTCATGCATGGATTATGGATATTTGTAAGACTATTTTGTGAACGTTTGTAATTCATGTTTTCTTTCATCTATGCTAAAGTAGTTGAACTATTTATGTTATTTTGGTACTTATCATATTGAGAATTTTTTGTAATTGTTATTACCGTTGTCACATCCTCGTGGACTATTCTGTTGGATATTAGACAGATCCTCCTCATTACATTGGTTGCATCGACCGTCTCATCTCTATGGACTATTTCACTTGATGTTGTATAGATCCTTCTCGTTTATGTGTGTCTCTACTAGGGTGGTACTACTACCTCTTTATAGATCCTTCTCATTTATGTGTGTCTCTACTAGGGTGGTACTACTACCTCTCTCTTAGAGGCTTGTTTTTCCTCCCCTCCGTAGTGAAAGAACTTTGACACACATATGATTGAACACTCACCAAGAACACCCTCTCGCTTTTCAAAGGCACATTTACATTCCTCTCTCTTGCTGACAACTAGATCCAAGAATATCTTTAAGATAACTGGCAACCAGGCCATATTCTGTATGGGGCTCCTATCCCAAATAGTGTGAGGTTGAATTGGGACCACATATCGAGGAGACCCCTTGAATTTTGACAGGTCCAACACCATTAAAATTTATAGCGCTAGAAGGAGGGCAGCCAAATTTTAATGACTAATAACCTCACCAACCCCAATCTTACTTCCTCTGGTTAAGGTAGTAACATACCAATAACTCACCTGTGCACATTCTTGAAGTTGGTAATTCTTCTCAGCTTGGACTTGTGCAAACTTATAAAGTATCTTACAAGCAAATCCAGGCCATCCTCCCCATAACTCGAAATTTTGCGAGAGCTATTCGATTGATACCCAAAGTTGAAACTCTTCCATATTTTCCAAAGGAGAACTAAACCACCCCCTCTAGGATAGTTGTTTCTTCAGTTGAAGAACTGGTTCTTTCAACCCTTGAAGAGTTAGCAGATTCTAAAGAAAACGCAGAAAAACAAAAACAACCTCCAACCTCCAATGGTGGATTCAGACTAATAAGGGAAAAACAATGATAAAGACATGGTAGACCAAGATCTGGACTAGATGGTTCATGACCCACTTGCACTATCGAGTGTGTTACACAAAATGTTGAGGCAACTGGAGAAGTTGCTAACAAAGTATGAACCTGACAAAGAAATAAAGGCAGAGGTACGTTATAATGATGTTGCATGTAGACTATTTCCATGTACCTTAGATGGTAGAGAAGTTGTATGGTATCACAACCTTCTTCTAAACTCAATCTAGAATTGGAGGGGTTTTAAGAAATTATTTCTTGAAAAATTTACTGATGATACAACCATCGCCATGCTTTTGAAAGAGCTGGGAAATCTCAAGATGGAGCAGAAAGAAAAGGTGAAATATTTTAATCAGAGGTTTAATAGTATCTTGAATAGATTTCCACCAAACACAAAACCTCATGACTCCATCACAATTGACTATTTCACATATGCCTTACCATCAAGCATTGTGCAGTTCGTGAAAACAACTGTGAAACTAACTTTGGCTAAAACTTTTGAAGAGGTGATCGCAGTTGAGAGGGACCTGCATGCGGTTGGATTCATCGTAGATGATAAAGTAATAGAATACTCCAAAGACACGGGGAAAAGGTCTTAGGCATCCATAAGAAATTCCAAAGAAAAATAAGTAACTGATCTTGAGAGCTTAACGTGAACTATCAAATATTTGTCCAATGACTTGGCAGAATTGAAACAAAGGTCAAGTGAGACCACCATGAGTAGCAGGCCTCCAAAGTTCAACCTTCTGAGAAGGACTTCCAACTCTAGTAGTAGCAATAACCAGCCAACCAATTCTATGTAAAGCTCGAACATTGTGTTGAATATCGAAAGTATGGGCATGGATCAGTATTGCTCATTTCATCAAGAATATCATTCAGAGAAAACATGCTCACAATGAAACCACAACACAAACTCTCTAGCTACGCACTTTATTGACACAGTGCTTACTAATGAGCAGACTGAGCCTCCAAAAGTAAACGAAGAAAGTTTTGCGGCCGAAGAGACCCCAAGCAATAGGCATGCAGTGAACACATTCATTTGCATACTCATAGTTGGAAAAATAAATGCCAAAAAGAAACCATTGAGTAATGACCTGACCCAGAAGCAGACCACTCAATATAACTTAAGAAGCCAAGGGCCGACTCCTACACAAGAGTTGACAAAGCATAAATTGAAGGAACATTTGTTGAGGAAGATCAATCTACCCATCAACTCAACACATAATACTCAGAACAAGTCTGAGAATGAAGTCATAGCAAAAAGAAATTCTGCAAGCAGAAAAAGAAATTTTATCACGCCGAAAGTAGCAGACAATCCAACTCCCCTAGACACTTCAGCAAGATCTCATGCACTATATTACAACATAGTTGATGAAATGAAGAAGGATCACATGAATATTTCATTGTTCGAATTAACAAATATCATGAGCCATCGGAACATGCACCTATGCACACTTGGACAATCCTTCTTAAGTAACGATGCTTCTTAACAAAAGGGAGTTGAATCTGGTAAGTCGATGAGTTCCCTGGAGTCTATACGTAATGCTTTAAATTTTGATGTAAATACACTTTGCCCTCTGTTTCTGTTGACATTTGAAATTTTAAATTATAATGTACACAATTGCTTAGTTTATTATGGTGCATCGATTAACGTAATTCCCCTATCTGTCGCAAAGAAAATCAATGCAAAATGGGATAAAATAAACGCACAGATCATTCAGTTGGACATGATTCTTGTCCGTGCAATTGGTGAACTCAAAAATGTGCTTATTCGTTTATCATCTGATCACCGAGTTCACCAATGTATAAACATAGTAATTGTGGACATTATGGAAGCATATGGTGTGTTATTGAGCAGAGACTAGTCCAGCAAGTTGTAGGGGTACTTTGCAATGGACTGGTCACATTTGTGGCTTATGTATAAGGGTAGAAACAATCAGATCCGGGTGAACTCAAAGTGGTATATGAAACACACGGTAACTCACTTAGAGGACGAGAATGAGCCAATGAATTTTTCAAACCACCTCTTTGGAAAAGAAAATTGGAAATTCAAATGGGGTGTTATCTTACTCATTCATCCCCAATGCCACTAGATATACAGTTGAAGCTCCTTCCTAGTCCAACTGGTGAAAATGATATTTGTATAGTTAGTAGTAGTAACAATAATAGTACTAGTGTAGTATGTAGCCCTTGTACATATGATATGTGGACTTTGTATTTTCATGGTTCCAAAATGTCAGAGGGCTTTGGATCTGGTTATGTTTTAATAGACCTCTGACGGAGAAAACATTTGATCTCTAGCTGCTTGGAATTCGAGTGCACGAACAACATTGCAGAATACGAAGCACTCATCTTGGGTTTGTAAAGAGCCATTGACCTCAATGTTGCAACTCTAAAAGCAATAGGTGACTCAGAAATTATTGTACGATAGTTACATGATACCATACACTATTTGTCACCTCATCTAAAAAGTTACCAACAAGAGGTATGACATTTGATTTCACATTTCCAAGCTTTTAATATTATCTTTGTTCCTAGAATGCATAACACAACTACAGATGCATTGGAAAATGTTGTTTTAAGGTTATCACTAATTAGGGACATTTTTTCTATAGAAATTATTTATAAGCCATATGTCCCTGATAATATTACTAATTTACATGATTTTAATGATGACTGGAAAATAGTCCATTTTATGGCAAATGCCGATGTATTCAAAGATGCAATGATTGATGAGGGCAAGCACGAGAATGCATTTCAAGATGCAGCTAGCACAAGAAAAGGAAACCTCATGCCAAAAGGTGTGGTATCAATTTAGAAAATTTGTATGAGAATCGCTTCTGAGGGCTAGTCAATGCAAAAATGCACAGCTCAATGTTGTCACACGAGAAAATCAATTTGGGAACAGAGGCAGATCTGATGTCAATCTTGGTACTTATTGCACACCATGGGAGAAGTAAGCTATTATCCACTTATTCAAGCAGTATCGAGATGTATTCACATGGACGTTATGCCGAGCTCAAAACTTATGAAACGCAAATTATCTAGCATGTAATTCCAATCAAAGAAGGGGCCAAGCCTTTCCAACAAAAGTTGTGAAAGGTACATCCTACGCTTGAGCCTATCATTTAAACGGAGTTAAGGAAGTTGTTGGATGTTCAGATCATTTATAACATGTGACATTCTACCTAGGTGTCAAACTTGGTCCCAGTAAAGAAGAAGTCTAGGAAAATACGCTTGTGTGTTGATTTCCACAACCTGAACTGCGCCTCGGACAAAGAAAACTACCTCGCTTCGTCTATGGAGAAAATACTGCAAACAATATTGGGGTCAAATTTTTTTTCTTTATTGGATGGGTATTTGGGATACAATCAGGTTCTAGTCTCAGATCCTGACAAACTTAAAACAACGTTTTGTACTAAGTGGGGTACGTTTGCATTCAATAGAATTCCATTTGGGTTGATTAATGTCGATGCAACATTTCAACATGCCATGGAAATTTCATTGTGTGGATTGATTAGACAAAGTGTGATGGTCTACCTCGATGATGTCACAATATTTTCTAAGAAGAGATCCGACCACATACACCATTTGTGGAAAATTTTCAAGCGATGTCACAAATATGGGATATACTTTAATCCCAAGAAGAGTATTTTCATAATGTCTGAGGGTAACCTCTTAGGCCACATCTGTTATAGACATTTTTGTGCCTTACAGTATTGAGCATGAAATGTCCATAATCCAAGGGATCCAAAGTCCCTAAAAGAGTTTTTCCTACCCCTAAAGGAACAAGGTCAACCAAAGACAGCTTCTCCCAGAAGTTCTCCACCAAAAATCACTCAGAAATGGTCAAATCAGGATCAATTCAGTAGCTCCACTAGCTGCCTGCGTTGAAATGCAGAGGTTACACTGGCCAGTTGCACTGCAACGCAGGTAGAAGCACTACCAGGGTGCGCTGAGCGGGAAATGACAAATGGCAAGTTCATTCAACGAGGTGGAAAGACCCTAGAAGCTTCCAAAATCTTTCTCAATGACACTTGCCTCAATGAATTCGACCAAGTGATGAGTAAGAGGTTCACAACCTCCAAGTGGAAGCAAGAACTGACAGAGAGAAGCCACAAGTCAAAACATGAGCTGACTCATCCTCTCTGCTCACATCTATATATGGATCTCTCACCCAGAGGTTCAGGAGGCTGGAATTTTGTACTTTGCAGAGAATTGCTGTTGGTTTGAGATTGAGATTAGTACATTGGGTGATTTATGCTTTGTTGGAGGAGAGGAAGGGATTCTTTTGCTGGGAGGTAGATGCTGGATCGGGACTCACTTGGTTGTATCTCCTCTTGAACCTTGTTATCATATCAATAAAGCCATTTGAGTTTCTCCTATATGCTTGTATTTCAATGATGTTTTGTTGTATTTGCATATTTAGTTTACATCTGATCCTAAACTAGTTATGAATGTGAATCTATGTCTTTTGTGTAGTTTTCCTCTCTTGTAATCTTGCAGGAACTGTGTAAAGCTGGACCAGTGAAAGAGCAGGTAGTGGGAAGCGAACAAAAGAGAGAGAGATTGGATCGACAAACTAGCGGAAGACACCGGTTAGTTACATCCTTCTTTCTCTATTTACATCTCATAAAGAAGAATACTCAGATAGTTCTCCTTGTTTGTTGCTAAGGCACTATCACCTCTTAGAGTGGGATAGGGGCATTCCGAATTGGATACTTTTCCCAACAACAAATTGGTGACTCCGCTGGGGAGAGTATCTTGTTAGTTTACTTGTGTTTCTATTGCTATTCATTTCATAAACTCAAGAGTGCCGAATCGAACTGCATTTGCCATTTACAAATGCAAAGTAGAGATCAGCTACTCTAGCCCACTCACTGGGCCTGTTTATGATCTGAACAGCTGATCCACAAGTGCTCTAACAGCCCTTTGTGATAGATCTTAGTCCTCCTATAAATCATCCTCCTAATTGTACCTAATTAATAGCTTTTATCCGGCCAAAAACTGTAGATCAAACTGCAAACCATAACCCACAACCCAGAAACAACTCTCGTTTCTGCTTCACCGTAGACTCTGTGAAGAGGTTCTGCATTTCAACACAGGTCCCGTGAAGGCTACCTGCACTGAATGTCAAATCCTCTGTGTTAGGAGTGCGCTGATCAGTCTTTGCCTTGTGCAGTTGTGGTTCCCTGTTTCCTTTTGCTCAGTTTTCTCTCTGTTTTTTGCAGCCTATTATCAGTCAGTGTACCTATCTGAAACCCCTTTTCTTTTCCTCAATTCCGCCTTGGTTGTATAAAGAAACTGTATTTGTTCTTTGTGTATTTGTTACATCATTTGCAGTTTCCCATTACAGAAGTAAACTAGTCATACTGTCGCCCTTAGATCTAGACCTGTCGTAAGTGTCGTTTTGATCTTAGGAGTGAGTTTGTTTGTTGTTCACAGTTGATTTAGCTTTTACTTTTGTCTTTTGGTTTGAATTTATGCATTTCAAGTGTCGAAACAAGTAAATCATAAAGTGTCATAATCGTCTTTTTGATTTCGAAAAAGGAACTTGTTTGTGTTTTCACTTGAAATCGAATTCAAATTTATATAACAGCTTTCTTTTTATGCATCAATATTAAGAAAGTGAAAACAAATACATGCATATGTGCATTTTCATTTTGATAGTTTGTATGTTGATTTAGGGAAAAGTGCATTACTGTGTGCTCTATGCTCTTTGAGAAAAGATGGTGTCTTTCTTTTCCCCTTGTAGCTAGGATTTTCATTGTTGAAAAGATATAAAAGCTTGCTTATCATCTTTAGACTGCATTTAGGAATTGTATCATACATCTTGTGGTGATCCAAAAAGGCAAACTTCTAAGAAAGATCAACCTAAAATAAATTGAATGAACTTAACAACGCTTTGTAACATAACGCACAACATAGAGGTCTAGGCTAGAGACGTGTTCCGGCGTTGTAAAACCTGGTCACTGGTCGCCTCACTGATGGTTGGGTGATTCCTCCTGAGAGACGATAAGTGCCAGTACAGATTGTGCTCCCACGTACCGTCGCATATATATTGGGAGACCCCTATAGGAATAAAACCTTTATCCATAGGAAGCCGTGTCGGCCGCCCTACTAATCGCAATGCACTGAACACAGCATTCAGGAAGATTGACCGCCCGTACCCTAAAAAGTATTATGCGGTTTTGCGAAAAGTTTGGCACACCCTCTACCTAGAACTCCAGAGCAGTTCCTTTTGGCCTTTTTCAAACTCTATAACGGAAAAAGTCTATCCGAGCATTTGTCACTTCGGGCTCGTTAAAACATCGAAGGAGACTAGAGTCATCTTTAGCTTTTTCTCGACTCTTTAAAACTGAAAAAGAAAGTTGTGTCTAAGCGTCGTTAAAATTTATTTTAAACAGAACAATCACCCCTTTTTCCTGCGTTGATCTTTAGGTTGAGAAAATGGAGCCCACCAACCAAGGAATTCCCCTTGGTGGAAATCCTAGTCCCTTCTCCTCTTGGGGAGATGTTGGTGCGCCCCATATGGCCACATTGTCACTTCCAGGACTAACAATTGGCCTGCCAGTCTGGCTCTTCTCAACCAACGTCGTTCATAACACCACTATTCCTGAACAGTCGAATCAACAATTAGACGAGTCCAGAATTTCCCACCAACCTTCTACTTCCTATAATTCTTCCTCTCTTCCTTCCTCTTCGCGTGACGGAACTGGTAAATCTAAAAACCAAGTTCCTAAGGAGAAGAAGGAAAGGAAGAAGAAAGAGAAAAAGAAGAAGGAGCCAAAGGCAAATATGGGAAAACAAGTGTCGTCTGATGAAAATCCACACACAGCACTGACCAAGCCTAAATCGCCATGTGTCATTTGCAAGGGAGACCACTTTCATAGAGATTGTCCCTGCATCCCTCGGATACTAAGGGACTGGTCTCCCCGTTTGCACAATCCGGTGTCGTCAACCTCTGATAGCCATGTTGAAAGTACACCGTCAACTAGCGAAAGTGAAGTTCCAGGACAGAAAGGGAGGGCTAGACCTCCCTGTAGACTGTGCGAAGGCAACCATGCCCTCCATCGTTGTCCCTTCTTAGACGAGGCTAAAAGAGTCTTGGAAGATCGTCCGGTTTCACCGTTACGACTTCCTCCTGGATATCAAAAATTCTTGCCAAGTCCTTCGTTAGTTGAGAATCCAGCTGGCCCGCTCAAGTGGTCAGCTGAAGCATCTATCATTGAGAATAAACCGACTGAATCCATACCAGACGAAAGTCAAAAGGTCGAGGTGGCAATTGACCCGATCTTGCCTTCAGAGGATTTATCTTCGAAAGATACAGTCACTGAAGAGGATAAGGATGACACCATCTAGATTCTTTTCATCAACACAGACTCTGACGAACACAGGGACAATGCACCCATTCCTTTATCGCAGGAAGGAAGTTCGTCAGAGCGATATCCGGCCGTCTACTCGGTCCCACCACCAAGCAACCTAATTGTATCCTTCGACTGGAACCAACCAGGCAGACCCCGGTTGCCAGCCAACATACCATTCAAAATTATCGCTCAAATATACAAAATGGTAATGGCTGGCACCGTCATTGATGAGGGGGCATCTGTGAGTATCCTTTCCTCTATTGCTTGGAAAGCGCTTGGTTCACCAGTGCTTTTGCCTGAAATGAGGAATCTATCAGGCTTCGATAAAGGAACCAGTCGACCTTTAGGGATCCTCCCCAATGTGCCTATCACATTGAAAGGGAAGACCGTTCAAATGAACGTGATGGTCGTTCAAGGACCCTTGGATTATAACCTACTCCTTGGACGAGACTATATATATTGCATGGGAGCCATCGTCTCCTCACTCTTTAGAGTAATGTGTTTTCCGCACGAAGGAAGAGTGGTCAAGCTCGTGGACCAGCTTTCATTTCCCGGATCACACATCGCAAATAGTCATATACCATCCCTAAATGGTCTCTTCACGCAAGAAATGTCTCAACCCACAGTCCGTCCTCCCGATGAGCGCGAGTGATTCGGAAGGATATGACTGGAACCCAGGGGGCATGCGTCCTGGTCTGCTTCGGCAGGAAAACTTTGGGTATAGGGTAGGTTTCCGCGGGAGAATATGACTAGTCTGTACCCCGCCTGTGCTGGAAGAGGGTTATTCTAGAATAAGATTCTTTTGTCAAAGTTATGTGTTTGGCGCTCGTTGTCACTCACCTTTGTCTATCTCGGTAGACATCACCAAAGAAGTGTTTTGTTTGCTGCGCAAATGAGACAATCTTTGGTAACCTGAAAGAGGTAGGCCTCTCCCGGTTAAACAAATGTTTTTCTTGCAAATTGAGGGGTAACCTTGAAACTCTACTTTATACCTGGGGGCATGCAAATCTTTCGGAGTGCAAGCAAGGGGCGGCTATTTATTTTTTTTAAATTTTTAGGTCCTCCCTTTAAACCTGTAGGTCTAACCCTTTAAACTCGTAGGATTAGTCGTTTCCGAACTTGCATAACGAAAGGATTCGGGGCAAAGCTTTGTAAGGTGCAAGCTCCATAAAAAATGGCATCTTAAATGAGACTTTCTTATCATATGACTGGAATTGAGCAGTTTTAACACATAGTTCATGCTCGTTAAAAAATAAACGTAAGATCGAGCAAGTGTTTCAATTTGCGTTTATGCTCGTTAAAAAATGAACTACCCGGTAAATAACCACTGCAAAAGTAAATTATCAGCCGTTAAAGCCTTGGTCGTGTTTGCACCATCACCTCCACTTTTCATTGGCCGATCATTCACCTCCATTTGATTGTTTACCCATTTTGAGGAACAGCTGCGAAGAGTGATCTCACTTAGCCATCCTTGTGACACTGCCGTGATTGGAAAATTCCAACCGTTACCTGGAATCAACTGCTACCCGTCTCATCACTCGTTCCTCAAAAGACGAGTCTTCTTTAAGCTCTTTTCATCTGACTCGTAAAATATGAAAAGATTTCCGAGTTTTGGCCTTCCAACTCGTTAAAGCGACCGGAAGTGCTATCCCTCCTCTAGATTTTAATCTTTTTGGACCTGAGGGATTATTGCACAAAAAGATCGAGCGCTTGTTTTGTTCGGCTCGTTAAAACTATCGAAAATCCATCCCTTCTGTATTGTTTTATACTTTTTCGGACTTAAGGGATTAGATGACGAAAAAGGAACTTTGGAGTTATCTTTACGTACCTTTTTAGACTCTCTAAAAATGAAAAGGGACCGAGTTATCTTTGTCGTTAAACTCGTTAAAAAACATTAATAGCGACAAACTTGTCTTTAGACGAGAACGAGTTTCACTATCGCTAGGCTCGTTAAAACGTAGCGATGGGTTTGCCCGAAGGGAAAATTATAGAACAAGCATATGTTATCCTCCTCAAGCTTGACAAAAATAAAGAGGTACTGGTCAGAAATGACTGGGGAAAAATTGGGAGAAACTCAAAGAACTTTTATTGGTAGCAAGTCGCTCTTGAACATGACACTTCCACTCCGTGCCTGAGTCGGGTTGGGTTGTTTCATTCACCGGTCACATCGCCATGGTCTCGCCATACCATCCACCTTTGGGGTAAATGCTACCAATCCATCACACAAGTGTCGCCGATATGTTCAAGAGAAGTCATCCAGAGAAGTCAACCGTGTCCCATCCACTACCATACATTATCCTTCATCCTTTCATGACCGCCACCCTGAACCATATATCATCAGATCGTTTTCACCTCCATCAAAATCATTAGCTCCGTTCCGTGTCACTGATGTGGGATACATTAAGGCCCTCCTTTGACGGATCGCTTCTTGTCGACATCAGCTCATTATCCAAGAAGTTGATCTTGGAACAACCCCTTCAGTACTTTGAAGCTTGCATGCCTCAATGGCAAGTTTCTCACTTCCGGCGACAGGTATACATCAATGACATTCGACCGAAAGATTTTGCGTGGTGTTCGACGCCAAGTCTTTTATTCACACCACGTGAATTGTACTGCAGTACCTTGAGGGTCATTATCATTATCGGTGATTCCTCTCGCGCTTGTTAACATTTTACATCATTGACTGGTAATCAAGCGATGTCTTTCCATGTTCGACTTCAGAACATTTCTCACATGGATCGACTTGTACTTAGAGTGAAGATCGAATGAGATTGAAGACCCCGGATCTAGTTTCATCCATCCGGGCTGCGATATATATTCAGGAAAAATAAAGACATTGACATGTACAGCATTACAGCAGATAATCATCCTACCAAAAGGATGATGATTTCATCAAAATCATCAGTCTACCATCAGACGATTGTCTGTTCTATGTACAGAAAAATGAATTTATAAAGCTGAGCATGGGAATGCCCGCCTCAGCTAGATTATGAAAGCAGTATGAAAAATAATGTATTGTATTGTATCTTATTACAGGTCTCCTCCCAGCATTAGAAGAACTTCGGATCCTCCTAATAAAGCATTTCACCCGATAAACGGCCTCATACTTTAGGGAGCAACTGTTATAGACATTTTTGTACCTTACAATATTGAGCATGAAATGTCCATAATCCAAGGAATCCAAAGTCCCTAAAAGATTTGTTCCTACCCCTAAAGGAACAAGGTCAACCAAAGACAGCTTCTCCCAGAAGTTCTCCACCAAAAATCACTCAGAAATGGTCAAATCAGGATCAATTCAGTAGCTCCACTAGCTGCCTGCGTTGAAATGCAGAGGTTACACTGGCCAGTTGCACTGCAACGCAGGTAGAAGCACTACCAGGGTGCGCTGAGCAGGAAATGACAAATGGCAAGTTCATTCAACGAGGTGGAAAGACCCTGGAAGCTTCCAAAATCTTTCTCAATGACACTTGCCTCAATGAATTCGACCAAGTGATGAGTAAGAGGTTCACAACCTCCAAGTGGAAGCAAGAACTGATAGAGAGAAGCCCCAAGTCAAAACATGAGCTGACTCATCCTCTTTGCTCACATCTATATATGGATCTCTCACCCAGAGGTTCAGGAGGCTGGAATTTTGTACTTTGCAGAGAATTGTTGTTGGTTTGAGATTGAGATTAGTACATTGGGTGATTTATGCTTTGTTGGAGGAGAGGAAGGGATTCTTTTGCTGGGAGGTAGATGCTGGATTGGGACTCACTTGGTTGTATCTCCTCTTGAACCTTGTTATCATATCAATAAAGCTATTTGAGTTTCTCCTATATGCTTGTATTTCAATGATGTTTTGTTGTATTTGCATATTTAGTTTACATCTGATCCTAAACTAGTTATGAATGTGAATCTATGTCTTTTGTGTAGTTTTCCTCTCTTGTAATCTTGCAGGAACTGTGTGAAGCTGGACCAGTGAAAGAGCAGGCAGCGGGAAGCGAACAAAAGAGAGAGAGATTGGATCGACAAACTAGCGGAAGACACCGGTTAGTTACATCCTTCTTTCTCTATTTACATCTCATAAAGAAGAATACTCAGATAGTTTTCCTTGTTTGTTGCTAAGGCACTATCACCTCTTAGAGTGGGATAGGGGCATTCCGAATTGGATACTTTTCCCAACAACAACATCATTGCCAAAAGTGGGATTCAAGTGGACCCTAAGAGGGTCAAAGCAATCATGCAGATTCCATTCACAGTGAACAAGAATGTTATGCAGTCCCTCCTGGAGAAAATCAACTTCCTTTGTAAGTTCACCTCTGATTATGCTCAGATTGTTAAGCCAATATAGGAGATGGTAAAGAAGGATGCAATCTACAGATGGGAAAAAAGGGAAAAGTACGTGGTTCCCCGTATCAAGCAAGGAATCGCAGAAGCACCTGATCTATACCACCCATATTTCACCAAAGATGTTCTGCTCTACACCTTTGCTTCTGACACTTCTCTCATCGTTGTGCTTACACAAAAGGATGATTAGAACAACGAGCAGTCAATATATTTTATGAGAACTAGTCTTCAAGGACCTAAATTCTACCATTCCACCATTGATAAACAAGATTATGCAATATACAAGGCAGTGAATTAATTTCAGTCCTATGTTTTGAAAAATCACTGTATCATTTTTGTTCCACCTAGTGGTCAGGTCATTTTCTGTTCACTAAGAAGTGGGTGAGAGAAGAGAAAACTAGATGACCATGTTACAAGATTACAATCTAGAGTTCAAACCAGTTCACAAAATCAAGGGCCATGGTCTATGTCGACTAGCAGCAGAAGCAGTGGATGCAAAAGAAAAAGAAGATCCTTCTAGATGGGAATAGGAAATCGAAATGTACGATGTAGAGCAAATTTCTCCCACTATTATTACAGACTCTTGTCACACAGATGTGCACCAATACTTTGAGAATGGCATTATACCCTCCCATATGTCTGCACAGTAAAAGAGGTCACTTAGAATCAAATCAATATCTTACCAGTTGGTGCATGGGGTGCTTTTTAGAAAGCACCATAATGGAGTATCTCTCAGGTGTTTGGAAGTGCATGGTTGAGAGAAGGTATTGTGTGACCTCCATGATGGACCATTTGGGGAAGATTTCACAGGAAACACAATTGTGTACAAAATCATGTGGGTCTGTTTCTATTGGCCCAAATTGTTCAAATATGCTCACACTTATGCCTGCAAGTTTTTGACCAGTCAAAGGTGTGCTCATCAAAACAAGAATTTTCCCCATTATAACCTATCACAGTGGAAGATCCCTTTCAACAGTGGGGCTTGGATGTTATTGGAGAAATCTTTCTGCATTTTTCAAAGCAACACCACTATATTCTCACTGTTGCAGATTGCTTTACGCGGTGAACAAAAGCAATTCCACTTAAACAGGGGAATGATCATGAAGTCATCAATTTCCTTCAGAATAATATCATTTCTATGTTTGAAATTCCTAATTCACTTTTTTCGATAATGCAACATATTTCTTATCGCTAAAACTCTATGATTTTGCATTAGAAAATGGAATTCTATTGAAGAGTTCCACTAATTATTATCCGTAGGGGAATAGTCTTGCTAAGTCCAAAAATAAGAATCTTATCTATATCATCAAAAAGACTATATTCTCTTAACAGAGGAACTTGGACTCTGCTTTGGTAAATGCTTTGTGGGTTGACCAAGTCACGCCAAAGCCCTCTCTGAACACCTCCCCTTACTTCCTAGTATATGGAAAAGAAGCCATCCTCCCTCCTAACATTTACTTGCCCACTCTCCAACTTTCGCAAGAATCCCAAGCCAATCCATGCTTATTAGTGCAGCATAGGATGGACACTCTTCTCAAGTTATAGGAAGAAAGGCTGAAAGAAAAAGAAATATTTTCACTCCATCAGGACAGTATCAAGAGGTGGTTCGACAAGAATTTTGCAGGGAAGAATAACTTTAGTGTGGTTGACTTAGTCTTGAAGTGGGACAAAGCCCATGAGGACAAAATAAAACACACCAAGTTTCAATCCCTGTGGATTGCACCATTCATAGTTCACGAAAATATTGGCCAACAAACGTATCATATGCAATCACTTGACTGGAGGATTGACTTTCTCCCCATCAATGGCCAAGACTTAAAACATTATTTTCAGGGAAGACCTGGGGTTGCGCCCTACACTATGTACATAGTATTTTCATTTTTATTTGATTTTGTTTTTGTTTTATGTGTTTGTTATGTAAATAAATGTTGCGTCTCAACATGTTTCTTGGCTTCTTTGTGTGTGGCTGAGTTAAAAGAGAGTCTTGTGACACTTCAACATTTGGCTAACCTTCTTTCCATCTTCCTTGTATTGGTTATATCTTTTGGTCGATGAAGTTTCGATGGAAAATTCAATCCATCAGTAAGGAGAGTCTTGGTTAAACCATGAACCTATGTCTATTCAGGAAAACCTCATGTCCGCACTTGGGAAAAATCTAAATAAGAAAACCTAAATCAGAGGTCTCTATATGCTTCTCTGAAGGAACAACCTCTTCTACTCTCAATAAGTCAGGATCCCTCTTCTGCACATAAAATGAATAAGTGCCAATGAAAAACCCTATAAAATAAATAAATAAAGGTGAAAGAAGAGAAAGGCTTCCTACGCAGAGAGGTGAAGCAAGAAACTCCGCCAGGGTAATGTCCAAGCTCGCTAGCAATGGAGAAATGTTTGTGTTCCTGTAGTGACTCCGTCGGGGTACTATCTAGGCTTATTGGTAGTGGAGCAACACCATAGATTAAATAACATACTCTGGAAATCTTAAGCTAGCGAACTTAACTACCCTTCCCAACTCAAAACTTTTTTATATCGTTGAATCTTATGATGTGTTCAACCGCAAAAGGTATGAAGGGGACTATGTTTATTCATGGGGTAAGTGGGGAAACCAAGGCAATCTACACAATGAATCAATACTCCCCGAAGAACCAAAACCCTGCATATAAGGGTTAACCAATGGAGAGAAGTTGGAACTCTACCAATGTGTTGCCAAGTGTTGTCGATGCTACAACAACCTCCAAAATTTTAGCTTATGCTCAATTTCGAAGCCTTCTTTGGTCTTTTACATTTTCATCACAAACTTTGAAACTCATTCCATGTGTTTTCTTGAGGAGGTTTTTGTCCCCTTTGCAAGATAGGCAAAATGTTGTCTTTTCACATGTCAGTTGTTGCAAGAGGTATATAAGACTGTTATGGTGGTTTCAAGAGGTCACCTTTGTGTAAATGATTTTTTCTAACCATGTAAACACCCATCACACTCATTTCCAAAGTTTTAAGCACTATCGCACAAGTGTCATCACTGTCATCGCAAAATGTATCTTAAGTGTCGTACTTGTCGTAAAGCTATCACAAGGAGGGAAATGCATTGTCATGTGTCCTAGATGATCTATGTTTTTGTTTCATCAAGTATTCTAAGTGTGTGATCACAGTCAAAGTTTTATCATTATTCACATTAGCCTCATTGATCCCACACTTAGTCATTTTCTAGAAATCTTCCCGACCAAGAAACCTAGCTTCACCCGACCTCTAGTATAAGTCCTTTGTTGTGACCTTTCCTCTTGTCACTGTGCAATGCGCAATTCCTGTCTCCCAGGACTGCTGCACTACACATTTTCTGTGCTCAAGCCCTGGCCTTGAACCCCATAATTGCACATTTTTTCTCCCATTTGGGCCTTAACTACGCACTGTGCAGTCTCCATCCTAAAGATCATCCTTGAGCTCCTAAACTACATAGTTGTGCAATGGCCCTGCCTCTCTTGTCTCCCAGAACTGCGTAATTTTCTCACTTAGTTCTCATCCGCTCAACCTATCACACTGACCTTGGGAATTGTGCAGTTTTTCCCCTCATCCCAGACAGAACTGTGCACTACGTGGTCTCAAGGCTCAAGGCTCCCCTTGCCTACTTGAATTGCACAACTTCGTAGTCACTAACCCCTTTTCCCAGCCTTCCATCCAGTTCTGACTCAGTTAATGAATCAACAGGTTCCTTATTATGCCATGGAGAGATGATGAAGAAGGAGATGAAGGAGCCCAACACGCTGAAAGACCATCTTGTACTTGAATATGCAAGCTGATCAATCAAGAGAAAGAAAAGGGACACTAGTTTGTGCTCGACATTCAAGACTTGAGATCATTGAAGATCCCTTATCACCAAGCCATGCGGAGGTGAAAAGAAGAAGACTTGCAACACATAGTGGCAATAGCAGCTTAACATTGCCACATCATCAAGCAAGTCTATGTCAGCAATGTCATGTCATGTCATGTCATGAGTTGTCACATGCCACACCATTATGGTTAATGATGTAAATTATGTTTCGAAAATGTATTGTAAAGTGGAAGTCCAAATGACATGTAAGGAATATGAAGAGTCATGTAAAGTTGAAAAGTCACAGGAAGTCAAACAATCATGAGGGTAGATGAAGAGTCATAAGGAATGTGAAGCATTACTTCCTCATTGTTATATATACACCCTCATTGTAAGAGAAAAGGACTTTTCACTTTGGCTCCTCCTACAAGGCATTAGAGAGACAAGCTAGTTCTTTTGAGGAGGTTTTTAGTGGCCCTGTCATTGAACTCTATTTCCATGAAACAATAATGGCAAACATTGAAAATGAGAAAACATTTTTTTATAATTAGAATATGTGATACATTCGCTTGCATATGGTTGAGTTAGAAATGGAGTTTGCCATGTACACACCTTTTACTAGTAACTGCACCTTATCCTTTACCCTTCAATTCCAATGGAGTTACATCAAATTTTAGGGAAATGGATGTGTAGAGTTTATACTCTAAGAATGGGGTGGCCACCCCCTCCTATCAAATTTCGCCACATACCATATAATCACAACCACATATTCTTCATTGTCTAAGATATTCATGACATGCCTTCTGCTTTAATAACCATCTATTTACTAACACGTGGGTTATGAAATATCTTTTATTTTGATGACAACGACATTTCATAATCAACGTTCAGTGCCTCCTTCGTGGGACCCACTTACATTTGGTGTGTCAACCTTATTGTCCCTCAAAATTTTTCTTTAATTATTATTATGTTCATTTATAAATTTGGAATTCATCTATTGATTTTAATAAACTAACATTTGAATTTAAATTAGTGTAATAAGAAAAGCTTTATTGAGCGTTGGAATATAAAAATAGTATTGTAAATTATTTTGAATATTATAAAGGAAATTTATTTTTCTAAAAGACATTGAGTTTAGAGTCAAGTAACTCACAACTAGAAAAGTTAAGGATAATGAAATTTATTAAGAAGAAATTTGTGAAATGAGAGGGTTTATCTTTATTCGTCATATATATAATTTTTTTAATTTGGCAGTGAAGTAAGGTTTTTCTAAGTATTAAACATGAAGTTTTATTGAATTGATCTTTAAAAGTGGTGATAAAAGCATTCTCTCTAATTATAAGACCATTATGATTAAGCACATCTTAGCCAAGCTATATGGAATTATTTTGGAAAATAAGATTAGCTTATGGCTAGAAATCCATGATAAAAGAGCTAAAGGCGAAGCTGGGTTTAGGGGATATCATTTAAATGCGGACCACCTTATTACTCTTGGGATCACTGTAGAGGAATGTCGCAATAGTAAAACCAATCTCTTATATTGTTTTGTTGACTTTAGAAAAGCTTTTGACATCGTTCCTAAGACAAAACTGTGGAAGAGGTTGGAAGAGATAATTGTTCCTCTCGAGTTAAGGGTTGTTGTGGCATGGTTGTATGAAAATGTTATTGACAATTTTAGGACCATTAAGGTACATTCAAAAGAAATTAATTACACTACTAGAGTCAAGCATGGGTGTCCCATACCCCCAACTCTTTTTGGCATATAATTGAGATAAGCTAGAAGAGTGTTTGGAAAATGCAAGTTGTGTTGACCCCATGCTCATTGGTATAGTCATAACCCTTCTTCTATATGTCAATGTTATTGTTCTTTTGGTGAGATATCATTACAATCTTTGCAAGCAACTAAGAATCATCCAATATCTATGTTCCAAGAGGGGTATGATTGTTACTACTGAAAAAACAAAAGTCATAGTAATTAAATCCAAAAAGATTACATTTAATACTTTCATATATGATAACAGGTACTTGGAGAACGTTCCTTCATACAAATATATCGAATCTGTTGACGATGTTGGACCCGCCAACATGTCATGGGATCTCCCCAGTAAGAAATCCCAATTAAACCTCAGACCATTTGGTGTAGGAGTACCAGTAATGGGTCGTTCGATAATGCCTTGACCGCAATTTCGCACAGAGGCAAGTAAGATAACTTTGTTGGTAGCAAGGGTGTGACAGCTACAGTGAGCCAAGGAAGGTGCATGAGAGGTTCTAACACATGGGGGTTGAGATGAGTGTGCCCCTTGGAAACCTGTGATAGCACACAGTTAAGAAGGGAACACACGAGCGAAGATGCATCACAACATGGAAGGCAAGTTAGCAAGCAATCCAAAGTGATGGTTAAACCAACAACACATTTCAGAAAGATTCATACATACATACATAGATAGCTATACATGCATGTGTAAGAAAACCAATACATATATCATTTAGAGTAAACCAGATAACATAGAATACAATACAACATATGCATGAAACGTGTTGGCTCTTGTTATATTAAGAAGTGTAAGTTCCAGTCATACAATACATCCATGTCCAACCACTAGTTCTGATAGCGGAACGTTACAGCCACAACCACCTGCTCCTCCAAAGAGATGTACTAGCTCTACACAATGGAGAAGCCAAGGCTCGTTACAATACTGTCCAAGATCTCTCCAAGATAGTCTTATCGGAAGCTTGGCTGACCAAAAGCCTCTACAATGAGTTATGAGGGACTTTTTATAGCAAAGGGTGGGGTGGCCCTTGACATTCCCCTTTGTGATAGTTCAACTACTCTCATGACTCTTCATCTACCGTATGACTGTTACATCCAACTATCAACACTTGACAAGACATTATATTACAATGCATATGTACCCATGTGAGAGAAATGGCTTGAGCAATCCATGCTAGACGTCACTATGACGTATACAACCATGGAAGTCCAACTCCTCAACATCCTCACGTTGATCAATAGTAACATACTGATGCCAAGATCGGTAATCCGCAATGGTGTCTGTGTGCTCCAAGGTGACATCTTTTTGGAACCTAACTCTTGCCTCCATAGCATCCGGGTACACTACTCGGGCTTCTCTGTCCAACTCGTCTGTAAGCATGTGCATCATTGTCTTCAATGCGTCTAGACCAGCAACATACTTTTGCATGATGTCTGCACTGATGGGCAAGTCTAGGCTGGTGGAAATGTGCATCAACTCGTTAAAGTATGAGTCAAGCTCTATTTGGACATGTGCCTTTGTCTTTGCCTAGGTGAGAGTCCCAATAGATGGGATCGCATGTGCGTGCACCACAACATCCATACTCTTGAATACACGTGCATGGGAAGCCTGTATACTAGTGATGAGTTGCGGGATCTCTTCATAGTTCTAGATCTGACTCCAAATACATGCCTTCAGCTCGACCGCACTGGCCTTCATCATCTTAGGCAAGTGAAGTGGGGCTCCCTTGTATCTCATCGTCCATGTTTGCATGTAATCAATAACAACATGCAATTTTGTCAAGATATGTGCTCTTCTAGCACATCATTGTTGCCATCCGTTGAGATGGACGACTGCCTTATGCACGGTACCAAACTTGGAGTACAACACTCACATAACTGTGTCAAGGGACAATACTTCATCTAGTATTTCCTTCTTCAGTTCAGCTCAGGTAGACGCTATCACCAACTCTCCTCCTTGCTTGGCCATCTAAAGTTCCTTAGCCATTCGCTCATTTTCTGCTATCAGAAAGCAAAAACTTGAGCTATTGGCTTTGACATACACTTTGGTTGCATCGGCCAAGGCTACTGGATGTTTGTGCACATCAGACACGATCACTTGTTCCTCAACTTGTGCAAGAGATGTATGATCATCCAAATTTGACACTCTACGAGACGACACAACTCTATGTTGAGACTCATTGAATGAGATGTTGTGCATCTCTCCTTCCAGCTGATCTCTGAGGATCTCAGTGCCTCCTTGGTCGCTTGAGGCTTGCTCATCATCTAGATGCGGTGAAGTAGGTAAGTCGACCTCTTGGTGGGGAGGCATAAGGTCGATGCCCTGTTCCAATTCCCGTTGCTCCATATTCGTATCCAACTATTGAAGTGCTTGCTCTATCTCACGAGCGAAGTCCTACTCCTGTGATGGTTCACCCTATTTGTCTGATACCAACTATTTTGATGAATCCACTACCTATACGGGCATTCTTTCATCTGTTTACACATGTTGCACCCCCTGATGTACCTATCATTGTTGTGGTTCCTTCTCCTGTTTTCACAGCTCTTGTTCCTTCCAGAGTTGATCCTTCAGCTCATGCAACTCCTTCTCTGTTTCCTCCATTCTTCTCTTTTGCTTATGCCTTTGCGTGATTCACTTGTCATGATGTTGCCTCTTTTCCTCTATAGCCAAGGCTTCTTTCTCCACAAGTGGATCTACTTAGAACTTGCAGCTTTGATCTTCCTCCATGTGATCAACAGTCTTCCTCTCGCCCTTGTCACACACTAGTATGCTTGCCTCTGTTGTTGCTGCTGCTAGTGCTCTCCGGGATGCTGCTTCATGTTTCTTCGCTAGCCACTCCACAACAAAGCCAAACTGTTCATTAGATCTGGAGAAATTGTAGCAATATCTCCATGGGTCCTCCTCGGCCCAATGAAATGCCCTGTGGATCCAGTTGAATTGTACTCTCATGCAGTGATCTTTCACAATACAATGTGGGTCATACGGATTGTAACTTCGGAGGTCGAATGGATACTTCTTCATCTGTTCTACTTCGACATCCACTTGCTTGAAACTCTGGATCTCATATAACCCAATCCACAATGGAAGAGTGAGCCAAGGGGCCTTCTTCTTCTGGTGTAGTCTAGCTGTCAATCCTGCCGAGATGTGATATGCTACTTCTTGCATGATGAGTATGTCCAAGGAAAACTTCGGTAGAACATGTGGAGGCTTCTCCACGTTGAATATTCATATAAAGGTGTCGAATGGTGAGGCATACCAATAAAAAATTTCTATTAGTGCCTCCATTGTTGCCCTCGACATGTAGGATGGATCCTGCTTGAATATCATCTTGTAAATTGGGGTGACAAAATGATCGGACAACCGTGTGATAACTCCTCTAAAGCTGCATTCAGACAACAACTTACAATATGTGTTCACAACAGTCTTTGTCAGTGACCATGCCCACTCCAAACCCAGGAAATCCTGTCGAGCACATATTTCATCTAAGATGTAGGCGGACATGTAGATCTATGTTTGCATACCTCCGGGTGACTATCGAGCCTTCATTACCTATTCCTTTAGCTGATGAGCCAACATGTCGAACCAGTTACATGGTTCGCCCTCTCTGGCCAGTTGGTCTAGTGTGATCACCCAAATTTGTGGGAAGATTTCCATGCTTTCTAGGCCATACAATCAACATGAAAATATGACCAAATATTGATAATCCTTCCGTAGTATCTTCATCTTGTAGATCTGGTTGGGTGTCATCTTGAATCTAGCTAGCTCCTTTACCTAGTTCTTCAAAATGTCTCTGGAGTTGGCACTACCACTAGGTAAGCTGAAGGGAGTCTCCATGATAGTCATGGGCTCCAACATCTAATACATCTCATCATAATCCTATTCTCATAAGGTTGCAATCTTCGTCCTGCCAACACTGCTCAAATTCATCATCTCGGGATCAGTGTGCGAGACGATCCAGTGTATAATGTCTGTGCATGGGAATGCGGGGTATCTGCATGCAATCTGGTACAAGCTGGACTTGTGAATGTTCACATAAACCTGGTAGTCTTTGAGGTCTTCCCTGAAAGTGCCTACACATGATTCATTGACCTCTTTCCATTTCAACTTGATGTCCTTGTCTAGAAATAGCTTGGTATCTTCATAGATCGGTAGACATGCGAACACCTACTCAACTACTGCTCCAGTTGCACTTTTGTCAATGTCATTTGATCCTGCTCTCTTGGAGGCCATTTATCCTGTACTGCTAAGAGGTAGATGAACACTTGAAATATCTAGAGACAAAGAGACATGCATGGCAAGAAATATTTCATCGAAAACCAAAGCAAATTCAGGGAATGACATAACACACACCTGGTGATGGGCCTCTAAATTAAACATAAATTAAGGCCCATGCCTCTAAATTAAACATAAATTAAGGCCTATGAACATCCTTCAACACATTAAACCTCTCTTTCTACATTAGATAATGTATTTTTAACTTTAAAATATTCATTAGGAAGATTTATGAATAATTTCATATTTGTGCCTAATATTATTTATTTTTGCGGAATATTATGATAATATTGGGCAGACTATGAAGATTTGGAGGAGGAGATAATTTAGGGACTTATTCCCTACTAAAAGAGGATCAATAATAAATAATAAATCAACAATATATTATGGAATTATGGCACAGATTGTGGAACTCCAATGATTGAGAAAATCTAGGAATGTGTTCCCTACCATTTAATGCAGATTCCTAGTATTGGAGACCAGATCCACTACTCAAGGGATTTTGGTGGGGAAAGCTTTTTCCATTCATGGGGAATAATTCCTAATAATTTTGTATAAGTACCAAGTCGAATTCTCCTCTAGGGATATATTTTCATTAGTGTTCTTGTGGAGAGAACTCGTATTTCTATAGCTCCATTATATTTTCTTGTAGGGATGTAATTGTATTAATGAAATAATGAAGATTGGTGTCATGTTCAGCTTCTTAATATTGTTCTCTTCCGTAGGTCTCTAATTTTCCTTCGGCTTGGCCATGCCAGCAGCCTCAAATCCCTTTCGTATCATTTTTTTCCCTTCTTTTCACTTCTTATTCACATGCATCTCTTGTTTTTATTTGTTTCTACTTCTGCATTTAGTATTAATGATTTCTTGTTGTAGGATTGAGTTAAATGGTTGATGTAAGTTATTTTGTAGGATCACAAGAAATATTTCATTCTTATAAAATCTTTGGAAGTTGATAATGATCATTGAGCTTCTTTTATTAGTCTTCTTATTCCCAAATCTAGATTTCTGGAACTCCTTTGTGGCAAAGAACAATAAATTTATGTTATTTTTTAGAGAATGCTAACAAGCTTCAATCAAGTTGGTTCCACTTGCATTAGATCAAAAATACATTCTAGTTCATAAAAAAATCTACCCCATTGCATTTTCACTTTATTAGGTTAGGCATTTTTTAGATTTACTAGCTCACTAGTTCTCGAATTTCTAGATTTTCGACTAGTAATGTTTTTTTATTTTTTAGTATGGGTTAACCATAATATTTTTGACTGATTCCACTTGTACCAGGGACCTGAGACATCCTAGTTAATAAAAAAAAATTTCCCATCCAATTTGGATTTGATTTTCTTGGTCATTTGATGAAGTATAATTTCGTATAGTAAATTTGTAACATCTTCTAGTAAATCAGGAGATCCTATAGGAAATCAATGTAGCATCCTGTAGGAAATCACTGTAACATCCTGTAGGAAAGCATGTTTTGATCCCGAATTGAGAAAAATCACCATTGAAGCTGGGATTAGGCCTCTACTTGACCTCCATTCCATCAAGACCATTTTAACCCTCTTGCTCCACACTTGTCTCCCCTACCAAAGATCAAGGAAAGATTAGCATTTTCATTTATAAAGCAAAATGATTTTTAAAAATGAGTTCTTTGATATTTACACATGCACACAATAGTTAATACTCTCTAGATCAGATCTCATGCTCAGATAGTTTAAATCATCACATGTGATAAATAGGGTTAAGCTAGGTTTCTTTTACATTTAGTTCATGATCTTTATGAAATTAGAATAGGTTTCTTTCCTTGTACTTTCTTTCTTGCAATAGGTTAAGGTTCCATTTCGAACATTTCATTTTCTGCAATTAGTTTAGGATTTGACTTCAGTACATGCACTCCATTACATTATGACAACAAATGAAGGACACATTATATGTTGCACATATAGTCCTGATACCTCTTAAGTTTGTACGAACCCCGAGTTGATAATTAAATTCGGTAGCCTTAGGAGTTGTGGCATTCTTGTTGCAATACTGAGACTCATCACTTTTTGGTGCCGTTGCTGAGGAGGTGTCAAAGTATGCATTGTTTTCTTCCCTAGTTGATTCATTTCTTTTCACTTTTTGCAAAAACAAAATATTTGCATTAGGCATATTTCATTTCAAAAATAGAAAAGTGCATTGCATTAGTGTTTTCATTCAATCATAAAAACAAAAAAATATCCAACACCAATGCACCCCCCACACCCCCCCCATTTGATCACGTGGTGCAGTAAGAGCCACATCACCATTCAATTTTGCAAGTAGAAGAAGAAGATGGAAAAGAATGTAGAAGAAATGGATGGAGATGATGACAATGAGGAAGATCCTCTTAGATTTCCCATTCAAGATATTGATATCAATGTGCACATGAAGAACATCCCTCCATCTTTTCTTCCAAAATTTCATGGTCTAAGGTCAGAGGATCCATAAACCTTTCTCTTTGAATTTGAAATTGTTTGTAGATCTTATGGTTACTTATTAAAAACTCAAAAATTGAGATTGTTTCCGGAAACATTGAAGGATATAGCTCTTAAATGGTTCATGATATGCAAAAGATATTTCTGGAAAAATATAAGGATCGTGATCTTAAAGAAGAAATCTTTAGAATGAATCAAAGAGGAGACTAGAGTCTAGAGGATCTAATAGAGAGGTTCATGTATAATGTTAAGAGGGGAAAACTACATCATTTAGGTTCTGACACACTAAAAACCCTCTTACTTAGAACAATTACGAATGAGTGGATTGATATTCTTGATCTCATGAGTAGAGGTGATGTATATCAATTATCATTTGAAGAAATTTGTGAAACATGCAAACACATATCAATATGAAATACAAGAGTAAGTCAATCAACATCAAGATCGGTTAGTCAAGCTAAACTTGGAAATTTTTTTGATGACTTTAAAACATAAATTCTTAGCAATCTAAATGAACAAGTAGAAATTTTAAGAATACAAAATGAGCAAAAATAAGATGTTTGTGTTGTCCATGAAGAATCACATGACATTAAATGTTCCTCCTCATTACCATGGTTGAAGGAAGTTCACCAAGAGGACAATGGAGCAATTCAATTGCTAATCCAGCAATGTTATGTAGCTACAAGTGGACCATGGCAGCCTATCCAGCTTGATATGATGCAAGAGCCTAATTCACAATTTCAAGGTTGTGCACATCCACCTCAAAGTAATTGGAACACACCTTTTCCTTGGCAACATTAGCCATCTCAACCCCAAAACGAATCTTGGAAACAAGGCTGGTAAGGAACTTATGGGATCCATCCACAATATCCTCAATATATTACTCAATATCCTTCATACTCAACTCCATGTTATTCTTATCATTCACCTCCACCACAACCATAACCCTAACCACATCCATCTCAAATATACACTCCCACTCAACTACATGTACCACCATTTCCAAACCCACACATTGAAGTAGCTCATCACACTTTTAATGCTGAGGTACAACACTTCCAAACATCTCCTCTTGAGCTCAATGGTATTCACTATAGCTCAGGAAGATTATTGAAAAAAAGAGATTCTCTTGATATCATTGAAGGACTACATCCAGAAGAAGAAGATTCAAAAGAGAAGATCAAAGAATCATGGGTTGCACTTGATGAAGAGCAAACATCAAAATCAGAGATTGATAAAACTCCCTCATGGTTACCATCAAATCCTCCATGTATTCAAGAGAACAATTAGCAAAAAGAGGAAGATTTGAAGGTCATGGTAGAAGAAGACATGAAGAATGATCCAGATAAGCAAGAAAACCAAGAACATCAAAGTTATATTGAGGTTTGGTTCCAGAAAATCAACAAGATGGAGCATCACTCTCTTCTTCAACTATGCTTGATCCTTTCAAAGTCAAATCATTTGGTCTCTGAAATCCAGGTACATGTCAAAGCATACATTTCAAGCCTACACATCATTTTGTTTGTCATCTTGATGTGCACATGGCTCCATTGGAAGTATTCTTATACTTGAAAGTGATTTTGTTTTTCAAGTAGGGTAGGGTAAAATATATATATATATATATCTATATATATCTATATATATATATATATATCTATATATATATATATATATATATATATATATATATATATATATATAGATATATATATATATATATATATATATATATATAGATATGAAAAATAAGAGAAAAAAATAAAAATCTCAGGTGAAAACCTCCTTGGAGGCGCCTCAGAATGGCTCATTGATTGAAAACCTCCACGAGGTGGTCAATGGGTTGGGAAAAAGAGAAAAAAGAGGAAAAAGGAAAAGATCCTAGGCGAAAACCTCCTTTGAGACACCTAGGCAAACCTACTAGTTGAAAACCTCCTTGAGGTGGCTAGTAGGCCTAGAAGGAAAAAAAGGGAAAAATATAAAAAAATCTTTGCTTCATGTATCTCTCTAATGAATGCATGTACTCTCCAACATCTGTAAGCAACAAAAAAAAATTGGTACCAAAAGAAAAATTGGTCAAGCCTAATCAAAAGAAATCAAATTTTGACTTTCTCCTCCTTTGCTCAAATGCTCCAACAAGCCCAAGGCCATTCCAATCCATCACCCTCATCTATTTCCACCATCCACCCATCATTCTCAATCTTCTACCATTTAGTTTTCTTGATTTCCTAAAAAACTACAGGATGCTCTGTTTTACTACAGGAAACAAAAATACATACAAAAGAAATTTGTTTTTGCCATAACTTGAAAACCATGATCCATTTTCCAATATGTTTCAGGGGGAGATGTATATGGATGATGGTAACATGCTTAAGCAATTTCAGTAAATTCCAGTGCACAGTTTTTGAGAAATCAACCTTCATCACCTACAACCATTTTTGCATTTTTTCGATATCCGTGCATCCATTTAAAACAATGTTTCATGGGGAGATGCAGTGCACAGTTTCCAATAAATCGACCTCCATCACATGCAACCTTTTTTAGTTTTTCTCGAGATCAGTGCATCCATTGACCAATGTTTTTTGGGAGGTGCATAATGATAATGGCAACATGCTCAGAAATTTTCAGGTCAATCCATTCTACTGTTTGGGAGACATGGACAAAACAAGTCTGCTACTAGAGGTTGTCCTGAATTTTGAAAATATTGTTTGTAGAACAGCAAGAGGAGGATCAGAGAAACAAGACAGGATCAAAGGGGGACCTATACCATTCATTTTTTCATTTCTCCATTCCACATCCTTCATCATTCCATCATTCCCTCCATTTTTCTTCTCATTTAGCTCAGTTTGCAAGGGTTCTGTGTTTTCTACAAGATTCCCTATAAACCTATAGGATTCCCTAAAAACCTATAGGATCCTATAGGAGATCCTACAGGATACAGAACAACACCTATAGGATTGGAAGTGAGCAGTTTAAAAAAAAAAAAACCAAAGGTTGGGTTCATCAGACAGTGATAAGGAGACATATACAACCCTCCACATCCATCAGAGAAACATGGCAGGGGGATTTAATAAGAGGGAACCCACCAACACAGTGAGGATTCATCAGCATCACCATATAGTACCTAAACATCAAGGAACAACATTAGAGAAAAAAAGATAGAAACACATGCAACAAATACAAGCAAGGATTTCACTCTGCGACAAACAACATCTACAGGAAGGTCATCAGGTAGGTACAGGTATGCAATATTCTTGATCTCTTCTCTTAAGCATATTATAGTTAGAAATTCGTTGTCAATGCATGAGAGATGAGGTTTTATAAGCTAAGGATGGGTCAGCAATCTCAGCTACCGTCAACTAGTTAATTGCAACTCACTCCTTCACTCATGCAATGTTGAAAAGTCAAATTATGAAGGGTGATGATTTCAAGGAATGAGGACAACAATTAAAAGAAGAAATTTTTGCAAAGGCCAAGTCACCACAATGCTCCAAGCCCTTGATCCACTTCATATTCACATCTATTCATCATTCATCCATCCCATTTAATTCTTGAAAAAAAAACAAACAGAGCATCCTCTCCATTTTCACAAACCTACACTACTCCCTTTGAGCCCTAACATCATCATTCAATCCCTCTTCATCATTTCTCATCACTCCCATACAGTTATAAGACCCTGAAAGAGGAGGAATGACTACTACAGGAAGGCAGAATGTTGCTACAAGAAGGAAGAAATGAACAAATTATGCTAAACCCTAAGATGGCAGAGCTTAAGAGAGACCTAATCAAAATAGAGAACTCCAAGGCCATTAGGTAGTCATCTAGGCCACAAAAGAGAAGAAGAAGGCGACAAAAGGAATTGAGGCATTCAACATCAAAACAAAACTCAAATAGCAATGATGAAAATATGTTTTCCAAGAGGTCTCCAATCTCTTTCTAGCTTTTGTCCAAGGCCTAAAAATTGGAAAAAGGAATGGGAGTCAAGTTGAGGGCCTGTCCTAGGCTCAGAATATCATTTATGCTCAAAAATGGTTTCCTGTAGTTTTAACAGGGTTTCATGTAGGTTTGACAGGAACTACTACAGGATGTCCTTGTTCTCATCTAAAGGCAGTTTGAAGGTTTTAGTGGTGTCCAAATGATGGAACAAGGTAGCAGAAGGTTGATAAGGATATGGAAGACCTTGATAAACTGAAAAATATTCAAGAACCCATCTTGAATAAGGGCAAGAAAGCAAGCTAATGGTCTCAAGAAACAATGATTTTTCTTTGCACAAATATGTTTTTGGGATTTTCCTTGCATAACTTGCAGCCAAGATTCTTAATGCACAAGAGAGAGGCCACCAAGACCATGGATGAGGCACAATGAGGTCACTAAGTTGCTAAGAGGATGAGCAACACTTTCAGCAGGGGGTATGATGGGCCTCTAAATTAGACATAAATTAAGGCACATGCCTCTAAATTAAACATAAATTAAGGCCTATGACCATCCTTCAGCACATTAAACCTGTCTTTCTGCATTAGATAATGTATTTTTAACTTTAATATATTCATTAGGAAGGTTTATAAATAATTGCATATTTGTGCCTAATATTATTTATTTTTGTGGAATATTATGAGAATATTGGGTAGATTATGAAGATTTGGAAGAGGAGACAATTTAGGGATTTCTTCCCTACTACAGGAGGATCAATAATAAATAATAAATCAACAAGATATTATGGAATTATGGCATAGATTATGGAACTCTAGTGATTGAGAAAATCTAGGAATGCCTTCCCTACCATTTAATGCAGATTCCTAATATTAGGGACCAGATCCACTAATCAAGGGATTTTGGTGAGGAAAGCTTCCTCCATTCATGGGGAATGATTCCTAATCATTTTGTATAAGTACAAAGTCGAATTTTTCTTTGGGGATAGATTTTCATTAGCATTTTTGTGGAGAGAACTCGTATTTCTACATCTCCATTATATTTTCTTGGAGGGATGTAATTGTATTGATGAAATAATGAAGATTGGTGTCATGTTCATCTTCTAAATCTTGTTATCCTCCATAGGTATATGAGTTTCCTTGGGCTTGGCCATCCCAAGAGCCTAAGAGCCCTTTTGTATCATTTTCTTTCCTTCTTTTCACTTCTTATTCACATGTGTCTCTTGTTTTTGTTTCCTTCTTCCTCTGCATTTAGTATTAATGATTTGTTGTTGTATGATTGAGTTAAATGGTTGATGGAAGTTCTTTTGTAGGATCACAAGGATTATTTCATCCTTGGAAAATCTTTGGAAGTTCATATTAATCATTGAGCTGCTTGGATTAGTCTTCTTATCCCCAAATCTATATTTCTGGAACTCCTTTGTGACAAAGAACAATAAATTTTTGCTATTTTTTAGAGAATTCTAACAAGCTTCAATCGAGTTTTTTCCACTTGCATTAGATCACAAAAAAATTCTAGTTCATAACAAAAATTACCCCATTGCATTTTCATTTGATTAGGTTAGGCATTTTTTAGATTTACTAGCTCACTAATTCTCGAATTTCTAGATTTTCGACTAGTAATGTTTTTCTATTTTTAGCATCAATTAATAGAGGTATTTTTGGGCGATTCCACTTGGAATGGGGCCTAAGACATCCTAGATAATAAAAAAAATTGTCCCATCCAATTTGGATTTGATTTTCCTAGTCATTCGATGAACTATAATTTTTTATGGTAAATTTGTAACATCCTGTAGTAAATCAAGGGATGTTGTAGGAAATCACTGTAGCATCCTGTAGGAAAGCTTATTTTGAGCTCAAATTGAAAAAAATCATAATTAAAGCTAGGATTAGGCCTTTACTTGACCTCCATTCCATCAAGACCATTTTAACCCTCTTGCTCCACACTTGTTGATCCGAATTGGATCCATGAAGAATAATCAAAAGAACCATGGTTGTACCAGGTCGGGACAGACTTCCAAAAATTGAGATAAACAATCAAAAACACCTCTAAAACAGTGGTAGTTAGTAGCTAGCGTGGAGCGGTGAGGACCTCGGTCAGAGTGCGCTGACCGAGGCCCATGGAGACTGCGCAGGAGGTGAAACTAGCCCCTGGGAGGCCCGGATCGGGAAACAGAGGCAGTTTTTGATGTGCGCATCGCTGGGCAAAACCCCTCGACATGGGAAGGCCCCGAGCACTCGGTCACATGGAGAGCTGGGAGAACCATGGGACAAGGCTAAAAGCTAAAAGGCGGGACTCGCTCCAAAACCGACAATGTTGATCGAGGGCATCCTTGGGCGGTAAGCAGTTTTGGTGAAAGCGGAGTGATTCCACTCAGTGCCCGATGCATGGCAAGCGAAGGAGAGAGAAAACCGCCACTCATCACACGCTAATGGTCAAGCAAGTCAACCGCGTGAAATGAGCGGATGGAATTGCATCTTGGGAATCCAGATCTGACGGTTAACATCACGCCCAACGGCAAGACTGGATTTAACGAGGGAATAAGTCATGATTTAGAAGAATTTGAGGTCCGCTTTGACCACCAAGGTGGCAGAATACTCATTCCACGACATAACCGAAGAATGGAACTAACGAAGTAGGCTGGCGCAATTTGCAGGAGGACATGTGGCCACTCCTTGTGAGCCTGATGATGACGTCGAAACAGGGAACTCCAAGCGAAGCTGTAGCAGGCGATCCAACGGAGGTGGAAGAGGAATCAAACAACCATGAGCTCGAATGGCCTTAAAGCCATGAACAGAGAACAGAAGACAGAGAAGTGAAGAAGACAGTGAAGCAAAAAAAGCAGAAAGAAGACAGAGGGCCGAGCTGACCAAAGGCAACGTCGAGCACCAGAGAGCTTGAGAGATTCAAGCCATCCTCGAGAGGATCTGTCAGACCAGAGAGGTCAAAGAGCTGGTAGGAAAAGAGTTTGTGCACTCCAGTGGCTTGGGGAATCCAAGAACCACCCTGCCAAGCAAATCTGTTTCAGGAGACTCATATTGAGCTCTTGCATTGTAATTCTTTGCTTAAGACACAATAAAATAAGGCCACCACTAAGAGCTAGACCGGAGATGTAGCCCTGGAGGATAGGGTGAACTCCTTATTAATTTCTTGTGTTCTTGTATTTGCTTTTTGTATTTCTCTGTTGTCTTTCCATATCAAGTGTCTGTGTATTTGCAATTTGATCGATTCGTTGCCTAAATAACATAGACACACACACACTAGTACATGAGTCTGTAATACCTTTTTTCAATAAATATTTAAGTGAGGTCACTCATAGGGTGATTATCATATCAATTGGTATCAGAGCTTTAGGCTGTAAGGTTAGACAAGCTTGTGTTGGTTTAGCTGTTGAATTCTCAGCAGATCAAAGATTAAATTAGGAGAAGGGGAGTTGGTGGAAACTAATCTTGAAATTGGGAGAGGCTATCCTTGGAAGACAATGTCAGAGGAAGGTTCTATGGGGCTAGATCCTCAATTCATAGAAAGTTTCCTAGCTATAAAGTCTATAGTAGAAGAAATGTATAGGGACTTTAGAAAGCATAAGGATAAGGATTCATCAGGTTCTAAACAAGATAAAGAAGAAGATGAGTCTCACTTCCATGACCACTCCAAAGGAAAAGGGAAAGAGGAAAGCTTTCTCACACTTCCTAATAGCCCTGTGCATAATAAGAAAGCATCTTTGATCAAGCTAGATGTTAAATTTGACTTCCCTATATATGATGGAGAGCTAAATGCTAAAAAGTTGGACAATTAGATTAGACAAATTGATGTGTATTGCAGAGTACAGAACATCAACTCAGACAAGAGCAAGATTCAGCTGGAAAGCCTACGCCTAGGAGGAACTGCCCTAGCTTGGTGGGAAGGAAGAACCCAAGCTGATATGAAAAGACATGGTAAGACTATCTATGTCTGGAATGAATTTGTTTCTGCAATCAAAAAGCAGTTCTATCCATTGGCCTACATGCAACAAGCCATGATGAGTTGGAAAACTCTTCGACAATTGAAAGGGAAAAGTGTGCAAGGGTACACTCAAGAATTTAGAAAGAGAGCATTGATTCTAGGGATCTCATTAGACTCACCAGAGACTCTTTTGAAGTACATTGGTGGTCTACACAACTACATGAGGCATACCATCCTCATGTTTAATCCCACTAGTATAGATGAGGTATTTGTACAAGCTACTCATCTAGAAGCTAGAGGAAAGAATGGAAATCTAGAAGTTGGGGGACCATCCCAACCCACTGAAAGCAAGAGCAAGGAGAAAAGAAAGCAGAAGTGGAAAGCAAGGAAGGCTAACAATGCACAGAAAAGCAAAGCTTCATGTACTCACTGTAAAAAGGATGGGCATGATGATGAGCATTGTTAGATTCTGCATCCAGAGTAGAGACCTAAGAAGTCTGAGGGCAAGAAGAAGAAGATTTCTACAGCTATTCAGAAGGATTTGGGGTTAGACTCGGGAGATGAAACAACTATTGCAGCCACAGGTATAAAAGGTTGTCTGCTTTAGAGAATGCTGAAATCAAGAAGCAGGCACAGGAGTTGCTCGAGAAGGGGTTCATTAGGCCTAGCACATCACCATGTGGGTCACCAATCATTTTGGTGAGAAAGAAAGATGGCTCATGGAGAATATGCATTGATTACCGAGCACTGAATAAGATAACAATCAAAAATCGTTATCCCCTTCCTCGCATAGATGATATTTTAGATCAATTGAAGGATGTTGTTTATTTCACCAAGCTAGACTTGCACAGTGGATACCATCAGGTCAGATTTGCATATCAAGATGCATGGAAGACTGCTTTCAAAACAAAGCAGGGATTGTATGAGTGCCTGGTTACGCCTTTTAGCTTAACTAATGCTCTTGCTACTTTCATGAGATTATTGAATGATGTACTCAGACCTTTTCTTGATGATTTTATTATTGTGTACCTGGATGACATTCTGATTTTTAGTAAAATGTGGGAAGAACATTTAAAGCATGTTAAGTAGACACTAGATGTTTTGAAAAGAGAAAAACTTTATGTTAAACTCTCAAAATGTGAATTTGGAAAGACATCTCTAAATTATTTGGGTCATATAGTAGGGGGTGGTGAATTGAAAATAGATCCCTCTAAAGTGGCAGTCACTGTAAACTAGCATAAACCCAAGTCTGCTACAGAAGTGAGAAGCTTCTTAGGAGCAGCACAATATTGCAGGAAGTTCATTTCTAACTTTTCCTCAATTGCAGCTCCCTTACATGCTTTAACAAGATTAAACAAGGTGTTTCAGTGGGGAGGAAAACATCAGAAATCCTTCGACACCTTGAAAGAAAAGATTAGTACAGCCCCTGTACTAGCACTGCCTGATCTGCAAAGACCATTTGAGATCCAAACTGATGCCAGTGACTATGCCATGGGAGTAGTGTTAACACTGCATGATAAACCCATATGCTATCATTATGAGACTTTTAACCCGGCAGTAGTTAACTATCCTACATATGATAAAGAATTGTATGCATTAGTTCAGAGTGTGAAAAAGTGGAAACATTACTTAATGGGCAAAGAGACAGTAATACATACTGACCATCAACCACTTCAATATCTGCACTCCCAAACTAAGTTGCAGCAATCAAGACACTACAAATGGATGGGTTTTCTACAACAGTTTCATTTAGTCATCAGATATAAAAAGGGAATACATAACAAAGTTGTAGATATGTTATCTAGACCCATTATAAATGCATCTACCATACTTAAGCATAATTCTGTACTACATGAAAGCTACATTGAACAATATGCTTAGGATATGGACTTTAAAGATGTATATGCAACTTTTAGTCAATGAAAAAGAGTAGAAGAATTGGATTATCATGTAAAAGACCAACTCTTATATCATTGTGGGAAACTCTGCATTCCACAAACTGAGAGAGTAAAGATAATTAGGGAAGCACACACTTCTCTAATATCAGGTCACTTTGGGGTAAGTAAAATAGTTGCACAACTGCAAAGGTTTTGTTATTGGCCGAAAATGAGTGAGATAGTTTCTAGCTACGTAAGAGGGTGTGCTATGTGTGCTAAAAGCAAGCCCAGTAACAGAAAACTAGACTTGTACACTCCATTGCCAGTTCCTTCTCACCCTTGGGAAAGTGTTTCCTTGGATTTTGTTGGAGGACTCCCTAAATCTAGGAAAGGTCATGATTATCTATATGTTGTTGTGGATAGGTTTAGCAAAATGTGTATTTTGATACCTTTTAATAAATAGATCACAGCTGAACAAACTGCAAAATTGTTCTTTGAACATGTATGGGTTCATTTTGGATTACCCACTTCTATTGTATCTGATCGAGACACTTGATTTGTGGGGAAGTTTTGGTCAAGTCTATGGGAACTGATGGACACCAAACTGAAGAAAAGCACAACTTTTCATCCACAAACTGATGGCCAGACAAAAGTAGTTAACAGGACAGTGATCCAGTTACTGAGAGGATATTGTAGCAAACATCCTAAGCTTTGGGATGAACATTTGTGTTATGTGCAGCATGCTTACAACAGAGCAAAGAATTCTTCTACACAAAGATCTCCTTTTGAGACCTGTTTTGGTTTCACACCAAGGTCTCCTTTGGATTTTGTCTTTGGTAAAGATACCATGGTTGATGGACACAGTGATGTGGACAAGGCAACTAGGTTCATTGAACAGATCTAGGAGATCCACCAGGTAGTACAGGAACAGCTGGAAAAGAGCCAAGCCAAATACAAGGCTAGGCATGACAAGCATCGAATGGAGCATAGTTTTCAAGTTGGTGACCAGGTCTGGCTGTATATCAGCAAGGACAAGATGCAAGGTGAAGGTAGAAAACTAAAGCCTATCATGTATGGACCCTTTAGGATACTTGAGAAGATTGGTGAAAATGCCTTTCGTCTTGATCTACCAGCTTACATGCACATTTACTCAGTCGTAAATGCAGATTGCTTGAGATTGTTTGAACCTTCAATGATTGAGGATCCTGAAGAGCAAAGTCAATTGCCTTCTATTGATGACCTGCTACCTGAATATCTTAATGAATTACAAGAAGACACAGTGTTGGATAGGAAGGTGAAGACAACGCGCAGGGGAGATGTTGAGCACCTCAGGATTGGGCTCAAAGGTTCAAAGCCAAGTAGTGCAAAGTGGATTGAGATTGGACAAGTGAGACAACAGTACCCTTACTTAGTCGATGCTTGAAAACCAACTTTTGGTGGTCCAAAAGCTTTTCAATGGGAAGGTCATGATCCGAATTGGATCCATGAAGAATAATCAAAAGAACCATGGTTGTACCAGGTCGGGACAGACTTCCAAGAATTGAGAGCAGCGATCAAAAACACCTCTAAAACAGTGGCAGTTAGCAGCCAGCGTGGAGCGATGAGGACCTCAGTCAAAGCGCGCTGATTGAGGCCCATGGAGATTGCGCAGGAGGCGAAACTAGACCCTAGGAGGCCGAGATCAGGAAACAAACGCAGTTTTTGATGCGCGACTAGCGCCTAATCGCACATCGCTGGGAAAAACCCCTTGAAATGGGAAGGCCTCGAGCGCTCGGTCGCATGGAGAGCTAGGAGAACCATGGGAAAAGGCTAAAATCTAAAAGGAGGGACTCACTCCAAAACCAACTATATTGATCGGGGGCATCCTTGGGCGGTAAGCAGTTTTGGTGAAAGTGGAGTGATTCCACTCAGTGCGTGACGCGTGGCAAGTAGAGGAGAGAGAAAATTGCCACTCATCACATGCTAATGGTCGAGCAAGTCAACCGCGCGAAATGAGCTGATGGTGTTGGGTCTAGGGAATCCAGATCTGACAGTTGACATCGCGCCTGATAGCAAGACCGGATTTAACAAGGGAATAAGCTGTGATTTAGAAGAATTTGAGGTCCTCTTTGATCTCCAAGGTGGCAGAAGACTCATTCCACAACGTAACCGAAGAATGGAACTGACGAAGCAGGCTGGAGCAGTTTGTAGGAGGACATGTGGCCACTCCCTGTGAGCCTGATGATGACGCTGGAACAGGGAACTCCAACCGAAGTTGTAGCAGGTGATCCGACGGAGGTGGAAGATGAATCAAATAGCCATGAGCTTGAATGGCCTTAAAGCCATGAACAGAGAACAAAAGACACACAGAGAGGAATATAGAAGACAGAGAAGTGAAGAAGACAATGAAGCAAAAAAAGAAAAAAGAAGATAGAGGGCCGAACTAACCAAATGCAGCGTCGAGAACTAGAGAGCTTGAGAGATTCAAGCCATCCTCGAGAGGATCTGTCAGACTAGAGAGGTCAAAGAGCTGGTAGGAAAAGAGTCTGTGCACTCCAGTGGCTTGGGGAATCCAAGAACCACCCTGCCAAGAAAATATGTTTCAAGAGACTCATATTGAGCTCCTGCATTGTAATTCTCTGCTTAAGACACAATAAAATAAGGCCACCACTGAGAGCTGGACCAGAGATGTAGCCCTGGAGGATAGGGTGAACTCCTTATTAATTTCTTGTGTTCTTGTATTTTCTTGTTGTATTTCTCTGCTGTCTTTCCATTTCAAGTGTCTGTGTATTTGCAATCTGATCGATTCGTTGCCTAAATAACATAGACACACACACCAGCACATGAGTCTGTAATACCTTTATTCAATAAATGTTTAACTAAGGTCACTCATAGGGTCATTATCAGATCACTTGTCTCCCCTACCAAAGATCAAGGAAAGATTAGCATTTGCATTTATAAAGAAAAAAGATTTAAAAAAATAAGTTCTTTGATATTTACACATGCACACAACAGTTAGTACTCTCTAGATCAGATTTCATTCTTAGTTAGTTTAGATCATCACATGTGATAAATAGGGTTAAGCTAGGTTTCTTTTACATTTAGTTCATGATCTTTGTGCAATTAGAATAGGTTTCTTTCCTTGTACTTTATTTCTTGCAATAGGTTAAGGTTCCATTTCAAACATTTCATTTTCTACAATTATTTTAGGATTTGACTTCAGTACATGCACTCCATTACATCATGATAGCAAAGGAAGGACACATTGCATGCTTCACATATAGTGTTGATACCTCTTACGTTTGTACGAACCCCAGGTTGATAATTAAATTTGGTAGCCTCGGGAGTTGTAGCATTCTTGTTGCAATACTGAGGATCATCACCTAGGGAATGATAGTGAAAGATTGCGCAATTTCTTCTGGTAGGCTAGGTGACTGGTTGCCAGAACTAGGCAAAAGGCAGCTTGGGTTGTCTGGGAGGCAAGACTAGCTGCTAGATTTGCATATTGCGCAATCCAGGCTGACTGCTGACTACTAGAATTGTGCAATGCGCAATTCCAGCTGGCAATGACTGCAGGCTCACGAACTGCATTGCGCAATTTTCTAGGCCAGCAGTCACTGTCCTTCATAAATGCACGAAGTAGTCCTAGAGGAATGTACCTGGGAAAAATGCATATTTCTAGAGAGGAATACAGAGCTTTCCTTCCTCAGATTGCACAATGTTGTCTTGGTGAGGCAGAGTCCAGGCCAAGGTTGGCCAGACTCATTGATGGGAAACTGAAATAAAGTGTGAAAGTGAAAGCATGGAAACACTAAGTGAAAGCATAAGTGATTGATCGTGCATGAAAACATTGAATGAAAGATTCAGTAAACAGATCAACATGCATGTGGGTGAAGCGAGTCAGTGAATCAATGACCGTTCATGCAAAACAGTTTCGTGCATGTGATAGCAACGAAAACTGAAACAATGCTAGTACAAGATAGTATGCATGTAAATGATAGCAATTGTTCAAATAAATCAAGCAAACAACACTCACACAATAGAAAACACAAAAAGTGATAGAAATGTTGAAAAAGACAAGTTGAGGCCACTTACCCGTGAATAGCTGAGTCGGATGTGTCGAAGAGCCCTGGATGTGTTGTGGGATGTCAAAGCTCCAAGATCAATGTGAAAGAATGAGCTTTGATGTGTCAAATAAATAAGTTTGAGCTCATGACATGTGTTGACAAGGTAAATCCCCTCTGCGAACAGAGGTGATCCCCACTAGCCCAGAATGGGTCTAGCAACAATCAAACAATGCTAACACGCAGGTTCCTAATTACAAATTAAAGGTAAATGATGAGAGCCTACTTGGATTCCAACGCTAGTGTTGTAGAAGAGTTGACACTCTCGTTCCTTTGCTCCGGTCGGTCACGATCCTCACGATCTCTGTGAATGGACACCTGCACATGCAAAGAATGACACAAATACAAGCATAAAATCCAATAAACAATGAACAACAAGAGTGGAACCATAATGATAGTCATCTATTATTCATAAACAACAAAGAAGAATACAACCATAGTTCTGACATCAAATCCTCCTTTGGCTGGGTGATCAGCTACATATGCCTTGCAAAGCTTGTCGAGATTGGGAACAAGCCTCTCTCTCTTTGATTATGAATGCAAAGAAGACTCTTACAGCAATCTCTTAGACTTCTGAAAGTATAATTCTCCCTATGCTTGAACTAGCTTGTCAAAGGCAACAGAACAAGCTTTTATAGATGGAGGAGAAGGAGATAAGATCAATCACACCATCTATGGGATTGGGTTTATCCTCAAAAAGCTATTATGGATAGAGGAAAGGGAGATAATATTAATCATGACATCCATGGGATTGGCATTATCCTTAAAAAGCTTCATGAGTCGAAAGGAAAAAACCTTCGCGCGTGCGTTTGTTAAAAATCTTTCCCAAACTCGGTTGGCGCGGGTATAGCTCTAAGACAGAGCGCTAACTGGCGCGCCCTCTTTGGAGGATTTCCCCCATTGGCACGAGTAATACACTGTGGATCCACGCTAATGGAAAAAGGGAACTTTTTAAGGATATTCTACAGGAGATGTCTTCAGGGCATATGAAGTCCATACTTGGGGGAACATAATGCGAGTGTTTTCAAGTTATGTCACTTCTCACAGGTCCTGGAATGAGTCCTCCAAAGTGCGAGAGAGGGGTAACAGGGACAGTGACAAATGCTGACAAATTACTGTGTAATAGATGCCCCCTAAAGCATGAGGCCTGAGAGAGAGAGGGGTGATTACCAATTTTTCAGGGACAGGGAGCTATAGTGGCTGATCCTTTGCCACGAGAGCCTAGGATGGCTCGTTGGGTAGCACTGATGCTCAGGGGAGGATGGGGCCAGAAGATGTCCTGGAGGCCCGAGTTCTTTATATGGCTCCGCAGTCAGCTGATTGTGGTGGAGGATTGGCCATATTCAGGGACTGACTTCACCGGAGACCCAGATCTCCCACTGCCCGAGGGAGAGGAGTGGGACGAGGAGCTGGGTAAGATCTCTTTTTGTTTTTGATGTTTTATATGTTTTTTTTGTTAATACATGTTTTTCCTAACAACAATTGTATATATATGCAGATGTTGGCCTAGAGCGACCAGTTGGCATGTCTCCCATCGCTCGGAGGAACCAGCCCGCTGCCGACCCTCAGGAAGAGGGTGCCGAGGGGGAGGAACTGATTCAGAATCTCGAGGGACTCGCCCGAGGGATTCCTGATTACGTTAGACTGGCAGATATGCCACTAGCATACCAGAGGCACACAGTGGGGGTGCCTAATAATGTCTATCGTCTTTTGAGATGCTTGGTGCGCGTGGTGTTGTGCTATCATGAGCACCACCGGGACTAGACTCCTAGGTTTATTTTTCATGCATATTTTTTGAGAGACATGTCTTCTCCGGATGTATCTGAGATGAACATGTATTATTTTTTGATGATGCACGTGGTGAAAACATTGCGACACACACACATATATATATATATATATATACATATGCCTATTTCTATGGTTTTATTTTTGTGCTTTATATGCTTTCTTGTATGATGTTTTATATATTACGCAAATGTCTATCTAATACATGGTTAGCCAATGCATCAGTTAATGTGTTCAATTGTCTTGGAATATGCTGATATGTAATGAAATCAAAGTTCCTTTCTAATAATCTCATACATAAATACATCCTTAGAATGCAATGGTCTCTGACGGAATATTGCCTGTTGAGCTGGTGGACGACAAGTTGAGAGTCTAGGTTCACTACCAATGCACGAATGCCGAGATTAATTGCTTCAGTAAGTAGTTCAATTACAGCACAATATTCGGCGACATTGTTAGTGGTACAGCCCAAACACACACCTTGAAGATCTATCAACTCGCCATGAGGATCATAGATCACCCACGCCACAGAGGACAAGTTGTGAGTACTGCGGCAGGCACCATCAGCGAAACCAACATAAGGTGCATCAGACATTTGCACAAGAAGCGAAAGACACAATAAGTGGCAGTCACGCCTTCAAAACAAAAAGACACACACACACACAACACACCTGCTAAAGTACATGTATGTACAAAACAAAGTGTATAAGCATCATGCATAGTACTTTTTCAAGTACAGCCCGTTTCGGGGCTTCTCGAGAGGGTTCCCTTCATAGTCAATTAGCTCGTAGGCCCCTTTTTGCAAAACTTTATTGACAATATAAGGACCTAGCCACATAGGCTTGAGTTCTCCTGCCCCCAGCTTATCGTTTGCCTGATCGTATAGCAGGACTAAATCTCCCTCAATGAAAGAACGCGGATGGACAGTATGATCAAAGTGAGTCTTGACTCGCTTCTTTTGTGCTTCAATGGCTAGAGAGGCTAGGCGACGGGTCTCATCTAGCCGTTCCAGGTAAAGAAGGCATTCTTCTACCGGAGTAGTGTTGGGAAGTAGTTCGACGACCAATTTTAATGAAGGGATTTCACACTCGATTGGAAGGGTAGCCTCCAGTCCATAAACTAGTTGAAATGGAGTGAAACCAGTGGCATCCTTCACGGAGGTTTGGTAGGCCCACAAGGTAGGGAACAACATCAAGTGCCAGTTAGACTTATGCATGCCAACGGTACGTTGAAGCATTGTAATCAAAATCTTGTTGATAGCTTCAACTTGGACATTGGCCTGAGGATAGTATGGAGTCGAACTATCGTGCCGTAAGCCCAGCTAGGTTGTTAGTTCTGTCATCATATGATTAAGGAAATGCTTCCCGTGATCGGTGATGATGGCTTGAGGGACGTCGAATCGCGAGATAACATGGTTGAACAAGAACTGCGCCACTGTGTGACCATCTTTAGTTAATGTGGGCATCGCCTTGGCCTATTTAGTGAAGTAATCGACGGCAACGATAATATACCCATGCCCCCCGGCTGAGCAAGGGTTACAGGTCGTATAATCAATGCCCCATTTTGCAAAAGGGCCAACGGTGACAACAGGGTGCAATGGAGTGGGAGGTGAACGCATCTTCCGCTGGTATATCTGGCACTCATGACAAGAGCGGACGGCAAGAATGCAATCCTTAAAGATAGAGGGCCAAAAGTAGCTAGCACAGAGGATTTTTTGGGCAGTGGCATATCCAGACATGTGACCACCATAGGCGCCAAAGTGGAAATCATTCAAAACACGCTCAGATTCCTCGAGAGTTAGACATCGGCAAAGAGCAGAGTCGGTGTCGAGGTGGTATAGTGTATCCCCAATGATACGGTATGGTTGAGACTGATGACGGATCCTTTGCCAAGCGTCTTTGGACATAGCGGGGTGAAAGGAGGACGTTTGCAGATATACGATGATATCCCCGTACCAGGGATTGAGGGTGCTAATGAGAAACAAGGTCTCATCCAGAATATGATCCTCTGAGTGAGAGGGTGGGGAAGAAGATGGCAAAGAGCAAAGTAACTCAACGAATACAAGGGATTTCTTAGACTTGGCAGTGGTAAATTCCAAGTCGAACTCTTGGAGGATGACAATCCACTTTGAATACTTGCCCCCCAGCAACTAGCGTGACAAAATGTATGTCATGGGTTGCAATCAGAAACCACGGTGGTAGTGCGCAGCAGAATGTAGTGATGGAAGCGTTGGACGACACAAATGACAGCCAAAGCCAACTTCTCGACATAAGCATATTGAGTTTCCGTGTCTAAAAGGTTGCGGCTAAGATAATATATAACATGCTCAATGTCATCATCCTCACTTTGAACGAGAACCATGCCGATAGTGGTGTCGGCGGCGGCCAAATACAGAGTATAGTCGTGATGATAGTTCGGAGGACGCAACAATGGAGCAAAAACCAAGAGATTCTTGAGATGCTCAAAAGACTTTTGAGCGAGAGCATCCCAATGAAAAGGAACATCTCGTTTTAGCAACCGTGTAAAACCTTTAGCCACTTCGGCATAGTTTGGAACGAATCGTCTTAGAAAGTTTGCTTTACCCTGCAAGCTTTGCAATTGCTGTAAAGAAGCAGGGGGAGGAAGATTCACAATAGCCTCGACTTTAAGGGGATCCAAACGGATGCCCTCTCGGGAGACGATAAACCCGAGAATTCGGTCGGATTCAATGCAGAAGACACATTTGTGAGGATTGAGTCTGATATGGTAGTGTCGACAACGAAGAAAGATATCGCGAAGATGGGTAGGGTGGTCCTGGCGTTTGGTTGAATGAGCTGGTAGATCATCCAGGTACGGTTGTACAATGTGGCGAATATCATGAAAAGCATAAGACATTGCACGTTGGAAGGTAGCACCGACATTTTTGAGACCAAAAGTGAGCATATTATAAGCAAAAGTGCCCCATGGACAGATAAAAGTGGTCTTGTGTTGATCAGTGGGGGCAATATTTATCTAGTTATACCCAGAAAAATCGTCGATAAAGGAGTACATTTTGCTTCCGGCACACTCGTCAATAAGTTGATCAATGAATGGTGTGGGGAAATTATCTTTAGGACAGGCCTGATTAATATCACAATAATCGACACAAACACGGATGGTACCCTATTTTTTATTCACAGGCACGATGTTGGAGACCCAATCTATGAGTGGGATAGGGTAAATAAAACCAGCTTCAAGAAGCTTTTCCACTTCCGCCTTAATAGCTGCAGCCTTGCGGGGGTGTACGGGGCGTAAACGTTGACGAACAGGCTTAGCAACCGGATATGTGAGTATCTCATGCACCACTATGCTAGGATCAATGCCGTGCATTTCTTCGTAGGACCATGCAAAGACATCACGAAATTCGCAAAAAAGATTGGTATAGAGTCGAATCTCCTCTGGAGTACAAGTGACTCCAATATGAAGATGTTCGACAATCCCTGGTTTCGCAGAGATGTCGATAGGCTGGGTTTGCGTGATGTTCCCCATATTTCCTTCAGAGGACACTTGATAAACTTGGATAGGTGTTTGAAGGGTTTGAAATGGGAGACAAGGAGCAAACCGTTCGAGATAAGTAAGCATATTCTGATGGGTAGGGAGAAAAGAGGAATGATGGTGATAATCATGCCAGGGAGGTTCCTCGGGAGACATAGTCTCAATAATGGCTTCGTCAGAAGGGAATATTTCTTTTAAAGGGTCCAAAGAAGTCTCATCTCCAAGCCATGAGGATGGAGCGAACGAGTCAGGAACCTTGCTCGAAGGACTAGGTTCAAGAGAGGGAGCCGATGCAGCAATGATTTCGATGTAGTTGAGCTCAGCGGGACTCAATGGCATCTCATCGCCCCAAGATTCTTCTTAATCAGTGGGAGGGAGGATCCACAGATCAGAACGAACAGTAATCATATTGACGGAAGTGACGTTAGGAGGTGGGAGCGGAAAAACACCCATGAGGGCGGGATCTTTAAAAAGCCCGGCTCCTAGACTCTTATATGATTTGGAGGTATGCTCCACAAAAGGGATGTTGCCTTCGGAAGAGGAAGCGAAGAATGAAAGCTGGTCTATGGTAACAATCTTCGCTTGATGAGGGAAACGGATGATACGAAACAAAGACGAAGCTACAGCTTGCATTGTGTATGTCCAGCTACATCCAAGAAGGAGGTTGTAGGTAAGATTAGCATCAACAACTTCAACTTCAATCTCGACCGTCTTCCCTTCCAAAGAGATGGGAAAACGTTGGAGTATACCATAGGGACGGGATGCTCTTCTATCAAAAGCTTCCAAGGTTGTGGGAGACTGGCTCAGCGTCGGAGAACCAATAGCTTTCCAACAGGCAACAGACATGATGCAAGTTGAAGCACCTTCATCAATGACTATACGATGAATCGTTTTGGAATTAATAATAACTTGTATGAGGAATGCGATTTGGTGAGGCAGTCTCAGCGTATGGATTTCCAAATCAAAAGTAATCAGGTCCGAGTCGGCCGGGTCTATGCCACCGATGGCCGATAGCAAGGACTTCCTCTGAGAAGGGCAGCTCTGGAGGACTTCTAAAGCGGACATAGCCGACGGAGCCTGAGCTAAGTCCTCAACAATACTGTAGTGCTATGCAGCACGAGCATTTGGGTTGTAAGAATATTTTCAGAGTACTCCTTTTGGAGGGGGTCGAATAGGCATCTCAGTGCTAGGTCTCTCGATGTGGAGCGGGCCTGAACTGGACGGAGGAGCACTAGAGGGGACCTCAGGCTCTTTCCTGACAGATGACGGATATTCTTTTGTCCTAGAACTGATGTGGACAGGTATCGTTCCAGCCATAAATACTTGAGAACCGAAGGAAGATGGAGGTTGAGAGGGGTAAGCCACCATTTGAGTTTGTTGCAAGGGAAAGGGTTCTTTGAGCACCGCAGGAGTCCCAGGAGCGCCTTTCAACAAACGACTAACTTCGGACCATCTGGGCCAGTCTTTGGTATAGTGATCGTCATCACAAATAAGACAAAGATACTTGGGTTTGCGCTTGGCACCTTCCTCGGGTGGAGGTTTAGGGGAGTCCTGTTTAGGTTGATCTGGCTTATTCTTCCCTTTTCCTTTCTTCTTTCCTTTTGAGGCTTTGTCTGCCATGGTGGACTGGACGGCATTGACGTCGGAAGTAATATTCGAATTGGGTGTAGCCTGAGAAGTGTGTTCATTCGAAGCATTTGATTTTTGCTTCCCAGGGTTCGCGGAACTCTTCTTCGAGGATGAGTTAACAGAACCAATAATACCGTCAACAGACGGTGTTGGCAGGGCTTTAGACGTTCCTGGTCTCAGGGCATCAGGCAAATAATCATACAATGTACCAGACTGGGAATAAACCAAGTCAAGGTATTGAGCGCGTGTGATAGTTTTCTCTTCAGTGACACATGCCCCCATCGCAATGTCCCGTGCTATTGGACCAACGAACGAAGTCGTAAACCAGTCGGTAAGAAGTTGGTCAGGAATCCAAAACTTGATCATACATCGACGCCGTCTCCATTCATGGATATCATCAAAGATATGCGTAGCCGTTGTCTGTCTTAAGGATGTCAGGAGGTGTGTACCCGTTTCATATCGAATGGGCAACTGAAAATGAGTTAGAAATGCCATAGCCAACGAGTTAAAATCCTGAAAGGATCCGCGAGTGAGCTCAATATACCACTTAGCGGCAGAGCCAGTGAGAGTCCTTTGAAAAAGGCGAAGCCGAATCAAATCATCAAGCCACGAATTCAATGAACACCACAAGTGATAGGTCATGACATGAGATTGAGGATCTTCATTAGCTTTACCATCAAATTTGGGACAATCACTGGGAATCTTTGTCGGAACCGGAGGCCAATACGGATTATGGAGAATGGGATCATTGGTCAGTTTGGACACATCCGGTAGTTCTAAGGTTGCTAAGAAGGGTAACTGAGGGTTGAAGGACATCTGGGGCTGCGGGTAGGATGGAGCACCAGGGTTCCAACCAACTGGCGGTTGCCCCCATGGGCTTTGTCTGGACAGATTTGGCCCCATAGGGTTTTGTCCGTAGGGATTCTGTCCGTAGGGATTTTGGTTCTGCCCCCCAGCATTCCATGGATTACTAAACTGTCCTGCAGGAGCACCATACGATTGTAGATAATTTTGATAAGGATTTGCCTGTAGTTGTTGATAATTTTGATATGGGGCAAACGAAGGTTGCCTTTGGGGTTGCTGGTAACCATAAGGCGGCTGGACTCCAAACTGAGCTTGAGAAATAGGCTGAGTTTGATAGACTGGTTGGGATTGAATGCCAACTTGCATTTGAAAACTGAATGGGGCTTGGGGTCCAGCCTGGGGCCTAAAACTGGGTTGAGCTTGTGATACAACAACCATTTGAGTTCCTGGTTGAGCAGCGCCAGAAGGATGTCCTGTAGGTTGGCCCATCTGGCCGGAAGGGTGACCTAGTTGATATTGAGGTTGGCCCACCTGCCCAGAAGGTTGTACTTGCTAGGGGTGGAGTTGTCGTTGCACAACTGAGGGTTGTCCTGATGGACCAGATGGCCGAGTGGGCTGGGCAGTTGGTTGGCCTGATTGGATTTGAGGCTGGCCGACTTGCCTAGGTGCTTGAATATACTGGACGGTGGGTTGACCATACGGTTGACCAGCTTGTCCAGATGTTGGACCATACTGGACATTAGGTTGGTTTGGGTGAACATAGGATTGACCAATTTGTCCCGTAGGGTAACCTTGCTGGATACCAGGCTGGCCTTGTTGAACAGAATATTGACCTGGGTTACCAGAAGGTTGAGCATAAGAGGTGAAAGACGGACCACCAGAGGCCAAAGGTTGTCCCTGGAAGGGTTTTCCTTGTTGGTTCCCAGGTTGCCCTGTGTAAGACTATTGGTCTTGATTAGGTGGCCCTTGGGCTTGCACAGGCGATACTTGGCCACCATGATAATAGGTGGCGCCCCAATCAATTAACAATGGGACCAAAATCTCAACAATCGGTTGAGACGACAAAGGCCTACCAAGATGTCGTAAATACTGGTCGTATGGCCCCTCTGCTAGAATAGGAAGTGGGACGTTTGACGTAGGATCAACGACTCCGAATATAGAGGCCGATGGGCCACTGAAAACAGGGGCCGAAGAAGCTACACATACCGTTGGAATGGTTGGGATTGAGGTAACAGACGTACTGCGACTTTGTGGAGTAAAAGGCTCCGTGGTGGGAGTAAAGAGTTGTGACCAAATAGAACTCGTGGAGGGAGTCCTAGAAGACATAACATCCTTTAATGCTTTATAGCCTGTAGGTAGTCTCCCAGTAGTAGGGGTGCTACTAACAGGTATAGGTTCCGTGGCGGTGGGAATTTCACCGCTCGTCGCAACGGATTCTTCAGTCGGAACAGGGGATACTTCCTCCATATCGGAAGAAAATAGTGGGGCCAAAACACGAGGGGAAGTGTATTCCCAAAAAGGGATACCGTCTTCAGAAGGTTCCCAAACGGGGTTCCAATGAAATTCGTAAGTCTCGTCGCCTGGAGCATGAGAGTTAATCGGTTGGATACTCGGAATAACAGGAAGAGTATCACTCACAACTGGTATCTCGGGAGCAGCAAAGGATGGAGACCCTTGGTCACTTGGAATAGGGGACGAAATTGGTAATTCCGCCAGGATGAAAACTTCACAAAATCCTAGGGAAGCTAATGAGAAAGGACCCTACTCAAACTAACGCAAACAAGATCTAACTGGGTAAATGTGAATCACGGCCGAATAAATTTTAAGACAAAGGAACTAAACTTGACCTTTTCATGTTTTAAGAGTCGAGAAAAGGACGAAAAGTTGACTCTAGTCGCCTTCGAATGTTTAGTGAGCCCGAAGTGACAAATGCTCAAGTGAGCCTTTTCTTTTAGGGAGTCTGAAAAGGATCAAAAGTGACTACTCTGGAGAAACTAGGCAAAGGGTTTACCAAACAAATCCGTAAAACTGCATATACACCTTGGCAATCATATGAAAACCAAGGACTTTCCGTACAGCAGTCAATCTTCCCGAATGTTGTGTTCAGTGCGTTACGGCTTGTAAGGCGGTAGACACGACTTCCTGTGGATAAAGGATGATAACCTAGTGGGGTCTCCCCATATACTCGACGGTACATGGGAGCACAAATCCGTGCTAGAACACTATTGAGTCACAAAAGGAGGAATCACCCAACCTTAATGTGAAACAACAGTGACTAGGTTTAACAACGTCGGAACACGTCTCTAGCCTAGACCTCTAGATGTATGTGTTATGTTCCAATGCATTTTTAGATTCATTCAGTTCATTTTACGGTTGATCTTTGATTAGGTTTCCGTTTCCAGGTCCTACCGTATGTAATATCTCACAATTTCCTAAATGAAAGCTATATGCCAAAATATATCATTTCATTCGATGAATGCTAGCTACGAGAGAGTTGAGATCTTTCAATCAAACAAAATGATCATAAAACAATCAACAATGACTCTAATGCAGCTAATGGCAATAAACGAAACTTTTCTTTAAAGTCACTAATCGCTAATAACAATGAAAAGCTCTAATTTCCATTAACTACTCCAACGCAAAAGAGATTGTTCGTTTTCTTTTTGATGGCAAAATGCACTAAACAAATTTTGAGAGATAATAACAAAGAGTAAAAAAGACAAATTTCACTCAATGAAAACACAATCAAGTCCTTGAAACACCAAGACAATCTTTCAAACCAAGAAAAATCACAAAGACCTCAATGAGCTATGTAATCTAAGCCCAAACGAAGCTAAGCGAAATCCAAACGAAAAAGAGGTAAATTGCTCAAAGAACACAATAAAAAGTTTTGACAACCACTAGACAAGTGCAAAAAGTAGCCAAGAAGTCGACTGGACAATCAAAGAACCAAAAAATCCTACGGAAGGCTCGGTGCACAAAGCCACTAGATGCTCTAGGGCTGGAATGTGAAATCGATGGAAAGAGGCAAACACCTGAAGGATGAAGGTCAAAAACAGTCAAACAAAGCCCTGACACACTCCAATAGTTGAAAAAGATGTGAAAAAACAGAAATCCAAGCTCAGAAGGCTTCCAAACAAGCAAACTGGAAAAGTTGACAGGCCTGGCGCGACTGTCAGGCGGTAACTCGCTTTTAATGGATTGGCGCGAGTTGTTTTTGTGCAACATGCACCACTGGTGCGACTGTCAGGCAAAATATCACGCTAATCAATTTTGCTAGCTTAAAAATAAAAGCAAGCAGTCCAAGGCTTGATTAACAGTATCCAGACAGACCAGGCAGCAAGAGACAACTAAAAATTCAACCCAGAAAGCTTATCTAAGCAAGCAAAACAAGAGAAAACCAAAGGGCAAGACAAAATCCAAGTTGTTCAGTTTGTAAACCAAACCAAAGATTGAATGAAGTGACGTTGATCTACTTCGCTAATGCAGAGAAATAGCGTTTCGAAGGCTATCTGGCCGTACTTCAGGCTCCGTCCAAAGTTTACAAATCAAACAACAAATAAAATTTCCTAGTGGAGTCGCGAAATTGTTTACGAGGTAAATCCCCTCTGTGGACAGAGGCGATCCCCACTAGCCCAGAATGGGTCTAGCAACAATCAAACAATGCTAACATGCAAGTTCCTAATTACAAATTAAAGGTAAATGATGAGAGCCTACTTGGATTCCAACGCTAGTGTTGTAGAAGAGTTGACACTCCTGTTCCTTTGCTCCGGTTGGTCACGATCTTCGTGAATGGACACTTTCACATGCAAAGAACGACACAAATACAAGCATAAAATCCAATAGATGCAATTATATATCGGTCAGAAAAGATATAACTCAAACATCATTACAATGAACAACAAGAGTGGAACCATAATGATAGTCATCTATTATTCATAAACAACAAAGAAGAATACAACCATAGTTCTGACGTCAAATCCTCCTTTGGCTGGGTGATCAGCTACATATGCCTTGCAAATATTGTCGGGATTGGGAACAAGCCTCTCTCTCTTTGATTATGAATGCAAAGAAGACTCTTACAGCAATCTCTTGGACTTCTGAAAGTATAATTCTCCCTATGCTCGAACTAGCTTGTCAAAGGCAACAGAACAAGCTTTAATAGATGGAGGAGAAGGAGATAAGATCAATCACACCATCTATGGGATTGGGTTTATCCTCAAAAAGCTATTATGGATAGAGGAAAGGGAGATAAGATTAATCACAACATCCATGGGATTGGCATTATCCTTGAAAAGCTTCATGAGTCGAAAGGAAAAAACCTTCGCGCGTGCATTTGTTAAAAATCTTTCCCAAACTCGGTTGGCGCGAGTATAGCTCTGAGACAGAGCGCCGAATGGCGCACCCTCTTTGGAGGATTTCCCCCATTAGCGCGAGTAATAAGGAACTTTTTAAGGATATTCTGCAGGAGATGTCTTCAAGGCATATGAATTCCATACTTAGGGGAACATAATGCAAGTGTTTTCAAGTTATGTCACTTCTCACAGGTCCCAGAATGAGTCCTCCAAAATGCGGGAGAGGGGTAACAGGGACGGTGACAAATGGTGACAAATTACTGTGTAACAACATGCATGCCACAAATCTAGGAAAAAGTGACACTTAGAGGAAAGTCTCTGAAACGATTTTGCATGTAACCTCCGGCTGCTAAAAATAGCTCCCTAAAACAAGGGATGTTTTTCGCATGTTTCCTTTTGCTATTCTGGGAAAAAGAAAGTCATTCATGCAAGTCAAGTTTCCTTGGTCCTGGGTGGAACTGGGCAACCCAACTGCTCATGCATGAGGCTGCTCAACTGTTAGGAGAAAATGTTCCTTTTTGGATGGGAGTTGGGCTGGTTTCCCAAGAGATTTGTGCAATTTCTGGGCAGAGCAGTTGACTAGTTCCCAGGATTGCACAATTCCTAGGTTGAGCGGCCTTGCTGGAAGGATTGCACAGTTTTCTGGGTGAAGCTAATTGGCAGGATTGCACAATTCTGGAGCCCAATAGGCTGCTAGACATAATTTCACAATTCCTGGAGGAAAGGTTGGTTTCCCTCTAGGATTGCGCAATTTATTGGGGGAGCTGCTCAACATGCAACTGGACCAAGTCCAGATGAACAACCTGCGAGGGGAATGCATCAAGATTTGATCAACAGGTTGTCTTTGAATGAGAAAAACAGTGAAGCTTGTGTAGTTGATGAAGTAAGACAAGGTTCTATGATAGGTTGGTAGGGAGGCTCCAAAACAAAGCTAAGGAAAAGTTTTGGAGAGTGGTTTTAGCCACTACAACAGAATTGTTATCAATCTCAAGCTCAACTAGAATTATAGAATTGAGAGCAGGATAAATGGGGAATGGAAAACTTATTATGGGAGTGAAAATAATTGTAAGTTAATAGATCATTAAATATGAGATTAGAAAAAGTTGCTCTTTGAGATTCTCATCACTCGTGTTATTTTATATCAATGTGAGTTTTTGGGGTTGTTGTATCTCTATAGGGTTATGGAGGAAGATGAAATAGGTCAAAGAGTAGTTCATAACTTACAATCTTAAGATTAAAGGAAACCCCCTCCTATCCTATCCTCCTAATTGAAACAAGTCTTTTCCCCATTGAAAACATGGTTATGACTAGGTATCTTTTGTATAAAAGGAAATCAAAGAACATAGATGAAAAAATGTTTCCTAATTATTTTTTTTAACTCTAGCCAAAACCACTAGGTTTAGCTCAAGTGGAGATGTCATAAGGATGCCCGGTCTCGGCTAATTAGGGGATAGAGGAGGACAAAACTTTTCAAAATAAGGATAATATTAAAAATAGTATTAATAAAAAATTAAGGGAGAATTATGAAGTGATAAAATACTAGACAATAAAGCGAAACTAAGATATTATAAAAATGTGATCAAACCCAATCTTGAAAATAAAAATATCTCTATGTCTTGACTAGTGTAAAAATTAAAATAACATTGTTAAAATAAGAACATATTTTCAAGAGATTTATAGCGAAATTGCACATTGGACAATTCCAAAAACACCTAGGGATGAAATATTATGTCCCATTTGTGACACTGAATCTTCCTATTCTCTAATATTGAGGTACTCTACTCCTTCAACTTAATACATAAAATGGTACAATCAAAATTAATAAATAGTAATATTTGATCAGAGATAAGAAATATTTCAAAGATTAGCATATATTTCTCCCACCCTTACTTCACAAAAAGTAGGGTGATATTATTCTTAAATGTCCTCATTCCTATTTTTGCTATCATTTAGGTACCATGATGTATCAAAACTCTAGTTTGGAAAAACCATCAACCACCATATTTCTCTCCCTATGCACATGTTGAAGAGTAACATGGTTGAAACACTCTCATAACTTTGATCTCTTCCAAGACAAAATTTAGAAATACATTGTGACATATTTTTTCATCTCACACCCATTTGATGACAACCTAAGAATCATAAAAAACCTATAAAATGTTAATTCCTTTTTCATTTTCCAGCAACAATACTAAATTTAGTGTCACCAAGTCTGCATAATTATTTGACCCCTCCCCTAATCCTACCCTAAGTTTAATGGAATGATTATCTACAAAGAATAAAATCCCTCCCACTCCACATACAACAAGATATCCTCACGACACCTCATCAAAAAAATCCCAAGGAAGCTCTTATCAATTTGTTCTTGAACCACTACCCTCACTGATTTTTCTTCCTTAACCTATGGGAAAGGACTTGGTATATTGAGCCCATTGATTGCATACCTTATCGGAGGAATGTATTTTTCTTCAAAAATTGAAATGTTCCTACCAACCACATCCCTTGGGAATAGGTCAATATTAATGGAAGACCCTTATAACCCTTTATTCCTACACAATTTCTCAAACCTACTTCAATAGAATCCCCTAACCAGACATTTTTCAATCCTATTAGTACCTCCACTTCCATCAGGGTATTTTTAAATATTCATATATTATGCCTATGTATAGTGTTATATGTGATTATTATGGTTTGAAACTATATACATATAGAAATAGGGGAATATTCAATTACAAAAAAAATGTAATTTACTATTAAAATTGGAAAATTTTTGGTGAATATCATCAATTTAATTATATATGTGAAAAAAATAGGAGAAATGGGTGAATATATATATATATATATATATATATATATATATATATATATATATATATATATATATATATATATCTGTATCTGTATCTGTATCTGTATCTGTATCTGTATCTATATATATATATATATATATATATATATATATATATATAGATAGATATATATATATATATATATATATATATATATATATAGATATATAGATATATATATCTATATAGATATATATATATATATATATATATATATATAGATATATATATATATAGATATATATATAGATACAGATACAGATACAGATACAGATACAGATACAGATACAGATACAGATATATATATATATATATATATATATATATATATATATATATATATATATATATATATATATCTATATCTGTATCTGTATCTGTATATATATATATCTATATATATATATATATATATATATATATATATATATATATATTCAAAAAATGACCAAAAAACAACCAATTGATTGCATACCTTATCGGAGGAATGTATTTTTCTTCAAAAATTGAAATGTTCCTACCAACCACATCCCTTGGGAATAGGTCACTATTAATGGAAGACCCTTATAACCCTTTATTCCTACACAATTTCTCAAACCTACTTCAATAGAATCCCCTAACCAGACATTTTTCAATCCTATTAGTACCTCCACTTCCATCAGTGTATTTTTAAATATTCATATATTATGCCTATGTATAGTGTTATATGTGATTATTATGGTTTGAAACTATATACATATAGAAAGAGGGGAATATTCAATTACAAAAAAAATGTAATTTACTATTAAAATTGGAAAATTTTTGGTGAATATATATATATATATATATATATATATATATATATATATATATATATATATATATATATATACATATATATACATATATATACATATATATTCAAAAAATGACCAAAAAACAACCAATTGGAAAAATTTCACTCCTAAAATATTCCCTAAATTCCGTCCATGCTTGTTTTGAATAGTCACAATCCATGATCAATTGACCATTTCCTCCTCATTGAGTTTGCAAAGAACACATCTATTGGGCTCTTCCCAATTCCTCTTTTGTAATTTTTCCCAAGTTAATCATTGTTTCATTAATAAACAACACATAAGCAACTTTTATTTACAAAGGCATTTTCAACTTCCAAAGATAGTTCCACCACCATTACTATTCTCTTATTCCCTCCTCTATACTTAAAATCACATATCCAAACCCAGGTGTGTAATATATATATATATATATATATATATATATATATATATATATATATATATATATTCATAAAATGACCAAAAAGCAACCAATTGGCAAAATTTTGCCCCTAAAATATTCCCTAACTTCCCTCCACACTTGTTTTGAATAGTCATAATCCATGATCAAATGACACCATTTCCTCCTCATTGAATTTGCAAAGAACACATCTATTGGGCTCTTCCCAATCCCTCTTTTGTAATTTTTCCCAATCCCTCTTTTGTAATTTTTCCCAATTTGATTATTTTTTCATTAATAAATAACACATAAACAACTTTTCTTTACAAAGATAGTTCCACCACCATTACAATTCTCTTATTCCTTCCTCTATACTTAAAATCATATATCCAAACCTAGGTGTGTAAAATATATATATATATATATATATATATATATAGATTCAGAAAATGACCAAAAAACAACCAATTGGCAAAATTTTGCCCCTAAAATATTACCTAACTTCCATCCACGCTTGTTTTGAATAGTCACAATCCATGATCAAATGACCATTTCCTCCTCATTGATTTTGCAAAGAACACATCTATTGATCTCTTCCCAATTCCTCTTTTGTAATTTTTCCCAAGTTAATTAGTTTTTCATTAATAAACAACACATAAACAACTTTTCTTTAAAAAAATAGTTCCACCACCATTACAATTCTCTTATTCCTTCCTCTATACTTAAAATCATATATCCAAACCTAAGTGTGTAAACCCCTGAAAGAGAAGAATACCATGACATTTCATCCTAACGTTCATTGATTTTAACATGAATCCTTTCTAAACCTGATAAAAAATCATTCAATAAATCTACTTCATTACGTATGTATCCCATCTCTTCTATATTAAGCCATCCTTGCCTCCATATTAAAGTTGTAAGTGGATCTACCATGTGGTAAATCATGCAAAAACCTATGCCCCTTAGTGATGAATCATTCTTGTTTGTAATAGGTGGTCTCTTCCACTCTCAACCCATGCATCCTCCTCAATTTGAACCAGATTCCCCTCACCCAACTTCCAAACTAAGGCCCCACCAATCAAAGGAAAATCCTTCATAATTTCCTTCCACATCAATAAAATATATGTATATAAACCATTAAAATTTATAAATAATTTCATTTTATATTGAAACGGGTTAATTTATATTAAAATGATGGTGTAGTTGCACTATTTAACTTAATCATATGAAAAAGAGGATTTTTAATATGCTAGTTTTAAAATAAACAAAATTTGGCTAAGCTTGCTACTATGGCTATATTTTTGTTATTTCCTAAGGAATTATATTGAAGTTGGCTAATATCTTCTATTAAACCGACCTAATAATATATTTGTTTTCCAAAACATGCTATAAACTTGGTTCTAACCAAATGCATTCCCACTATGGGTTTCATTGTAAATCTCATGAAGGTGGTTGTTCACTTATTTCATGAATCTCCACTTCTCTAATCCCTTGTTGAATTGACTATTCTTCTTTGTCTTCCTCTAATGCGAAACCCATCTATGTTAAGTGGCCTTAGACCAAGAGCTTCTTACTAGGTCTATCACAATGTGTAGAAGTTTATTGCACTCTACCTCTAAATGGTTAATTTTCCTCTTTTGTTGGCACACTAATTCCAAAATCTCAAATACCTTATTCTATGTAACTCCTCCTAGGCGTTCACTTTTTTAATTAATTTGTATATGGAATATTGATTTTATGCAGGGAAGCTCTCGGATCTCCTTAGAATTCACCTGTATTTAATACCCCATAAATGCATAATGAATGGGGTGACTATGCTCTCCGACATTATTTTCCTTCTTGAATGACTGGGTTATGCATGAGAAAGGTAGATTACAACATTGGCAAAGGGACTAGCCCAAGTTCCAATCTAATGCACACTATCTTGTTTGCAATTCTTTATGATCTTACCTAGAAACAAATGAAAAATTACTCCATTTAAGTCACACCCATATCCACTATATTGAATGGTGAGGGCATATGAAATTTATTTACATTCAAATGGAATGAGTGTAAGTGTCCTTTGAGATTGAGGTGACTTAAGCCCCATCCTATCTGCATTATGTCACACCACCACTTAGCTTTGGATGGTTCCATTAATCTCATACCTCCACTTGGAATATGGAACTTTGGATTGTCCATAAAGTTTAAACTATGGGATTGGAGATGTTAATATTCCACTTTTCTTTTGAATTTTCCTAACCTACCCATATGAAGCACCATTCACAAATTAATCAGCTAGATCTTTCAATGTCCTAAGAACATGATAATATTCAATCAAGATGAATATTTCTTCATCCTTTGATCTTTATATGGATCAAGCTATTATTACCATCCATTAGGGTATTAGAATTGTTCATATTATGTATGATAAGAAAAGAGTATTCCTAACAATCAAATTGATTTTTAACCGAAATAAGAATTTGTATTATTGAAAAAATTGTAGTCGAAACAAATGACCGAAGTACATCGGGCATAATGCTATAAGGAAAATTTCTTTAGAGGTTCTAAAATGAAGAGGGATAAAAAAACCCTCCTCCTCCCAACAAAATTGGGGGCCAGGGGGGGGGGAGTTCAACACTAAGCCTTCAAAACATTTAACGCACTAATTCCTAAGTACAATAATAGATACTTACAAATTGATTTCACAAAATAATATGAAAATAAAACATTTCTAAGATTAGAGACAGATAAACCCCACACAATATCTAAGAGAGTCAAGAGACTGTTGGGTACTACATTTTGGGGATTTCTTTCTTTTATATTTTCTATTTCTTCTTAGAGGAGGGAAGTATCATAGATTATGTTTAAAAATTTGAATAGGAAGGTGAAGAAGAGGAAATAATGACCTCCTCCTCTTTCACATTTCTAAATATTTATTCCTTCTTTTCTAACACTGATTTTTTGTCTTGTAAGGATTCCATATTTTCCCTAGATGGAATCTCTTCCTTGACATGAGAATCGATGTTCTCTAATTGCACTTGATTAGTAGCTATATTATCAAAATGAAGTGTTGTATGAAGTCCTAGATGGGATTTTGAATCCTCATATTCTTCCCCCAAATATTAGAATTCTCCAAATCTATTACTGGAGGGTGTAGGCTAGTGTGACTTAGGCTTTATGGCCAATTGATTCTTCCTACATCGTTGTTTCTTTTGATTTCTTAAAACATGCTTTAATGATCCTTCCTCATCATTATTTTCATATGATGGAATTGGCTTAGAATGTGGATGAGATTCTTGAGCATTAGGAAAAATTTTCACAAATTTCTCAAACCCATGGAAAACATTTCACTTAAATGGAATCTACTCGTAATCCAGGGCCTAGAGATGGTTCCAACCCTCCATGTTAAGCTAAATCACCTCAATAATTCCTTTTGAAAAATCCATTTCTACACAAATTTTGGCATATGATAAATTATTCTCCTTAGGCTATGAACAAGTAATATAGTCACCCAACTTGTCACCAATATCTTTAAAGATGCCATTAACCTAGAAAATAAGGGGTAGATATGGAAATATAATCCAAACATGGTTAGAAGAAATTTCCTTGGGGGTTAAAATATAGAGTCCTGTGAAAAAAAAACATTCCCCTAGATCTCATGAAGTAGGTCCATATATGTATATATGATCCATTTCCTCTTGGATTTCCAAAAGAAAAGCATAAAAACCTTTTCCACAATACAAAGTACTAAATGACTTATGATCTGCCCAATTTTTAGAAATCCAATTGAAAATAGAGCTAAGACTAAGCCAAATGCTAGTAAATGTACAAATTGACCATTTTTATAAAAGGATATTGATGTTATATTTTGTTGAAGAGGACCCCAAGTCAAGGGAAGGGATTTCTTCTACCATTTTTGGAAATGTTCTTTGCTTAGGACTTAACTAATCCATTAAAGAAGTAATATTGGGTAGAGAAGCATGACTTATACCAATAGGATTGGAAAGACCACCCACTGAGAGACAACAACGTGATAATCTCTTTTAAAACTTGACTATTCTAGAGTAATAGTGGATGCTTGGACCACAACCTTGCAAAAGCAACTTGGTGGCACTATGGATTTAGATTCGGCTAGCAAAAACTAGATCCAACTATGCACAAGAACGAAGAGTAAAAAATTATGAATAAGAAACCCCAAATCCAAACTTATAGATAAAATATCAACCATTTGTCTGCACATTTGAACTAGAAATGAACAATTCTCCGTGACTCCCTACTAGAATGAATCATTGGTAGCTAGGAAACCCTATATTTGCATGACCTAAGAAACTAGCTCTCCATGACTATTGTCACTTTATTTTCAATAAATATTACTTATAAATATGTTTCACCAACACCAAAAAATTAAAACAATGTTAACAAAACTAATATTTATAATAATAGAACACATAAGAACCAAAAGCGGTGAAAAATAACATGTTGTTGACATAAAAAAAGGTTGTTGACAACTTTCGTAAGAAAACTATGTATATGGTTTAACTTATCCAACATTTCAGGTGGACACTCCACCCATCATCATCAATATTTCTAGTCCCTGATGATGGCAAGAGTGTCCACTCAAAATGTTGAATAGGTTAAACCTTCTGTACAATTTTCTCCTAAAAGTTCCTAACAAAATGAGCAAAAGAAAACTTAATTTCTCAAACATTTCCAATGTAAAAGAGAAACAAAATCAATGAATGGAAGAAGCATGTTTCTATGAATATCACATGCTATATTCACCTAGGGTCAAAGATCATGAGCCCTTGGAATAGGGCCAACCCCTTCACTTGGTTACTAGAAGCAACCCTAAGTCCCCATTCAAAGTTAGTTTCTGTTTTTCATTTAAGATCAATGATAATCCACCCTACACATGCCCACCACATCCCAACCCTAATAAATATAAGTAATATTAATAAATTTGACTTAAAATCTATTATGTTGTGTTTTAATGGTTGAGATGGATGTCTATGCAAATAATTTGGGTTCAACATTTGATGGGTGAAAAAATAGCATGTATGTGTGTGAGGAAAGGTGTTTGACCTTACAAACTTGACTTCCATCCATTATTAATGGGACTTAACATGTGTTTGATATGCCAATTTGGTCTACATGGATGGTAATAGAAAAAAGGGAGGAAATAAATTAAGCAATGGTTGACATGATAATCTAAAATCATCATCTATATTATTGGGGCTTACTAACTTTATAATAAATCCAAGGTTCTAACTATTGTTGAATGTGTTGTATTATTTGTAGGAAGGTTATGCCTCTTTGAAATTAACATATAGGGGGGTTGAGGGGGAGCATGTGTGATCCCTCAATAACAAGGGGACATGGGAGTTTGTGGATGGGAGCCCTTGAGAATACTATTTTGATCCATTTTTACTTTTTTGGGTATCTTTTTAGCCCAAGATCTTTGTTGCATTCTAATGTAATACCACTTTTTGAATTAAGATTAATTGATATTGAAAAATGTATTATTTAAATATTTACATTAAGTAATGTGTAGATAAATTCTTTATAAATAAAAAAGTAAACAAGGAAATCACACACAATACTCAAAGATTTAGCTTGGAAAATATTAACCCATAAAACTACCAAAACGTTTAGAATCGCACCTCTAACTTTCATCATTAATCAACTTCATAATTTACAATACAATATATAGGACCTAATGATATCCAAACCCTAATCCATTGACGTAGATTAGACTCCTTGACTGGAATTAGATTGCAATGGGCCAAAAATGATTGGCTGAAAAACACCAAAAAATAAGCCAAAAGTAGATCAATGACATCCCAAAAAATATTTCTCGGTGGCTAAACCCAAAACCAAGGAGGGTAAGTTGGCCCCCCCTTGCTCCCATATTAGAGTATATTACATAGGGCCAATAATGAAAAGAGTATAACACATACCCAACACAACATTCCTAAATATTGAATTGTGAATTATTTTATTAGTACAATGATAAAGAGCTATATATTCAAATTTTTTTATTTTCTTGGTTAAAAGTTTCAATGGTAAATATCTCATGTATTGTGTATTCTTGTGTTTGTTTGTTTTGTTTGAAGATCTTTTTAGCATTACTTCTCTTACACAAGTGTGTCAAACTCTTCAATGATGGATCTATGTCTATTATATCTTAGCTTTCATTTGAATAATAATTAGGATTGTTTATTAGCATCTTATAGATTATTCCTTCATCTTATCCTTTGATTATCAAAGGACTCCACTTTATCCTTTTATTTTAAAGATAAACATCAAGTATTAATTTTGGCAAGTTTAACACCTACTTAATATATTAAATTAGGTGCAAATTGGTGCATTTTCACTAGTAAGATTATGTATAAGTTTCGGACAAATTGGACATGTAGTTTAACAAATAAAACTAGGTGAAATATTCTCATGAATTTTTCAATTGTGAAATATTTTTTAATAAATGAGACTAGGTTTAAAATTTTGGTAAATTTAACAGGATGAAATAACATATAATTTTTTATTATGCATATTTCAACATACAATTATATAAAAATACTTGGCAATGTTGGAATATCTTAACAAACAACATTGAATGTAAATGTAAAATTTGGACAAATCTAATAGGAACATATTATGGTAAAGAAGACTAAGCCCAATTCTTAGAAAAAATTTCATTGAGAGACACATTGTACCATTCTAAGTGAGGGAGATGTGTAATACATGTGTAACACTAACATCAACAAATGTCAACCAAAAATAAGATTAAAAAAAAACATTATAGGTTCATCTTACTTTCAAATTTATCAAGCACACAGAAAGTTCAAATCTCTAGAGATGCAAAACAAAATTAAGGTGTAAAGAGTTAAAATTAGGTTTACATCTTGAATTATTTTATCCCTCTTAGTACGTAATTTCTTAGAAGTGGGAGCTCCTAAGAAATTGTTTTTTCTTGTTTGTTTTTTATTTTTTTGGGTAATTTTCTAGCTCATGGTTTTTGACGCACTGCAAGCTAACACTACTTTGAAAATCATGGTTAAGTGACGTCGTAGAATACCTAAATATTTTATTGTAAATTATTTTTTTAATACAATGAGAAAGAGGTGTAGATTTAATCCAAGTGGATATATGTGGCCATCCACCTACTCCACTACCTCAAAGCGCAATTCTCCATCTTGGCATTTTCTATAATTTTTTGGGACCTGAACTTCCAAGGCCATTTTGAGGCCCTAAATGATGTTTTTTTGACGTGTCGAGGTTTGTAAGCACTAAAATTTTCCCTAGTTAGAATTTGTAATTCTCAGCTAAACCTTTCAATGGGCTACTAAGCGTGCCAAATGGAGATCATATGAAAAAATTACAACCCAGGGAAGTTTATATACCAACTAACTCTATTGGGGTCCACAAAATTTTTGTCATTTCATATTATAGGGTTATATTTTTGGACCTCTATGGTTCTTGCTTTGTGTTAAAGGATATCTCCCAGCCTCTTGTAATAGCTTTTATGAATGCGTGTAACTACAATCTCTTTCTGTTTAGAGATAACTACCACCATTCTAGCCAACTTGTGTTATATATTATTTTATATTTAATTTATTAATAAAAATTGGTTTTTCACCACATTATCGTAATACCTATTATATTTCTATTTTTGTGTTCCATTTATTTCCTTGCATCTCATTTCATTCCTTATATGACCCAGATTAAGCTCCAAGTCAGTTAGTTTTTCTAGTTAAGGTTTTCTGAAGCATATATATTATGTAATGTGTATGTGTGTCATTGCTTTTTATGTTTTAATATTTCGTTAACATTTCTTCTCTTGCATAGGTTTATCAATCTCTTCAATCGTGGAATCCAATCTATTAGCTCTTACCCTTTAGTAAAATAATAATTATGATTGATTATTAGAATCTTATAAAAGATTTCTAGCAATAGTATGATGACTGCCTTCTTCTTTTCCTTTTATTCTTAAAGGAATCTACTTTATCCAATTATTTTAAAAGAAAACATCAACTATTGGTTTTGATGAATTTGACACAAATTTAGTCAAAATTTAGATGCAAAGAGAATTTATTGTATTTCACAAACAATATTACATATATAATTTTGAACAAATTGGACATGTAGTTCAATCAATAAAATTAGGTTTAGGTTTAAATTTTTAGTAAATTTGCCAATTTGTGACATCTATCTTAACAAATGAGATTAGTTGTAAAATTTAGGCAAATTTGACATGATGCAACTGTTGAGCACCAGAGAAGGTATGTTATTGTCATTTATTTTGTCATCTTTTCTTTAAAATTCATAACCTCTTTACATGATGAACTAGGTATATGACAAGAGATTATGATAAAATCTAGAAGATTTATGTGCAACATAAGATGACTAATAATTACCCTTTTCTATGCAGAAAAAGGGGAAAACGGAAAATTACCAATCTGAAGGAAACGACAAGACACCATCAACTGTTGTCCCTTTGACAGGGAACCACATCCAAACAAGAAGATCCAGACTAGAGCATACAAACTAGGAAAAGGAAGAGGAGATACCAAATCGGCGCAAGAGAACGAGAAGATGACTGAGAGCTAACAGTATGGAGAATCCCTCAAGATCCTCTAATCTTGAGGGATCGCTACCTTAACGATTCTCTATATCATTGATATCTCTGCTCGGCTGTTATAAGAAGGGGCAGCACTACTAGCCCGGGGGGAAGACTATTGTTGTTTTTATGAAATTCTCTTTTGTACTTGAAACTTTGATCATCGACTCTCTCTAAAAGAGCGATTCATTGTAACTCTGTTTTGATGTTTAATATATAAATCCTGTTGCCATTCCATCTTTGATTCTGGAGTAATTATAAGCAGTGCATCCCTAGAGGCTAAGGGCCCGGCCCTGGTGGATCACTTGCTTCCTGTACTATTAATTCTTGATTTCGAGTCATGTGTGGTTTGCTTTCTCTTATCTATTTCATTCAGTAATCTGTTGTTCCTTATTTCATGTATCAGCTTTGTTATTTTTTGATTCCCATTCGAATAGTCAGGTTATTCTTTGCATAAAGATGTTATGTTACTTGTTCTAAAGTTATATCGCGTTGTTGTTACATAACATTATTGTTCCTTAACATATTGTCATTGTTGTTTGATTACAGAGTAACAATACCGTGTATACATAAATCGATATCACTGACTATTTATCTACAGTTTAATTTCAAATGTGATTGTTGTTCATTTGAACTATTGTTCCATCGTGATCGCAGTTGCTGTTTCTTTATAACTGGGATTATTTATTATTATGCCGAAACTCAGATTACTATTCCTTTAACAGACAAGTGTTTCGTATAGCATTTGGTTTAGTTTGTTGTGTATTTACATTTGGTTTAAGTTGCTATTCAATATTTCATAACTTCCTTTAATGTGCTATCCCATTTATGTTTGCTGTTTAAATCATTTATGAGTGAAGTTTGCAATTACTGTCCATTTCGTAGGCTAAAGCTTTGATGTTCAATTGAGTTAAATAGATTAGTCGTTTTTCTATTCCCTGCCATTTGAATTATCATTGCTTTAGTGTGCACAAACAATCTGAAATTGTAGTGAATACTGACAGTTGATGTCCAGTTCCCAGGTTGACGATATTTTCCTTAATTTTCTTCTCAATTACATCAGTTTACAAAGGGATGAGTTATCACTAATGCACCCTTGACTGATAAGTTGTGGTAGTGAATGATTTAGATCTCAGAGTGATAAAAGTTTCTTTTTTGAAAATAGATTTCATTTCAAGCATCCGTTTACTCTTGTATTCAAAAGCACTATACTACTAGCATTACTTTGACAAATGACCGCCTCAGACTGAGTACACTCTTTGAGATAACAAATCGTGCCTGGATTGACAATTAATGTAGGGTAAATAGAGGTGAAAAAGACCCTTTTTACTGCTCGACATTTTGGCGCTGTTGCTGGGGAGGAGTGTAGCCATTTGTTCTTTTTAGAGTTGTGTAAGTACCTACTAGGAGAGAATTTGGTTTTAAAAACGGAAAGCAAGAACCTGCGTACGGAGCATGTAATAGCCCTGCTCCCCTGCCCGCTTTCCTGCAGATTTGTTTATGTTTTTGGGTAGAAATTAGCATTTAATTTGTGTTCATGACTAAGAAGAAAAAGCCTAAAAAGAATCCTAAACCACTACCCAAACCTGAAAAATCTAAGGGGTTAGTGACCCTTGGCCGATCAACCTTTATAGACGAAATCCTTAAGAAAGCGGAATCTCAACCTTTAGTAGGACCTAGAAAAGTTGCTTCTAGACAACCTACTAGTTCCCTTCAGGCCATAAGATCACTATCTGTAGCCTTGACTGAGGTGCATAGCCAAACTGAAGAGCAAGATTTTCAAGAAATTGAGAATTCTAGCCCAAAATCATTACAAGAAGGGAACCTTAGCAACCTCTGCAAAGGAAGAGGAGAAACAGGGGAAACTGAAGAACCGAGATCTCCTCTTGGGATAATTTAGCCATTAAGTAGCCCAAATAAGGAAAGTGTTGTAAGGATCATCCAAAACAAAGAATCCCCCCAAACATTAAATCAGTAAGGAACTCTCATTATCCCATATCAAGGAAGTTTTGTTAACGCCATTCTTGCTTCTTCTCGTCAGCCTAGGAATACCCTCCTAGACATCCCAGAAGGATATTGGCATATATTTGACCAAATGGCCCAAAACTAGCCAAACACCCAAACCTCCACACTGCAATATCCCATTGTAGATACTACAACCAATGCACCCATGAAGGCCATTTCACTCCAGCACATCCCTACATTCCATGGCCTTACATCAGAAGATCCGGATGCATTTTTATTTGAATTTGATGTGCTGTGCAGAGGATATGACTATACCACCGATCCCCAAAAACTGAAATTATTTCCCTCTACATTAAAAGGGGCTGCTTTAAGATGGTTTATGGGGTTGGGTGGAGGTGTTATAAATAACTGGGATCAAATGAAAAGTGCTTTTTTGAAAAAATATCAGGATTATTGTAGGTCTAGAGAGTTAAAAGATGAAATATTTCATATGTTAGCTAGACCTAATGAAACATTAGAGGAGTATGTTGAATGTTTTCAGTATAATCTTCAAAGATATCCTTATGCATCATTACCCTTACCTGATAATGTATTAAAAACAACATTAATTAAATGAATGAAGGAACAATGGATTGAAACACTAAATATTATGGGAAAAGGAGATATTTATCAGGAAAATTTTGCTGAAATTATTGATTTATGTATCAAGAGTTTGAGAGGAAGCACAAGACTAAAACCAGTAGAACATGACAGGTTTACAAGATACAACAAGATCTCTGCAGAAGGAGTAACTCGCATAGAAATTGGAAATTTATTAGAGAATTTCAAAACTGATATATTGGTGACTCTGACAACGCAACTCGATATTATTCAAGCAAAACAGAAACAAGCAGAGGTAGAGCAAAATCTGGCAATCTTCTGTCCCAGATGCAAAAAGAAACACAACCACAAAAAGTGTCCATTAGATGCAGTTCAAGTTTGCACCATTTGTACAAAAGACCACTCTATAGAGAGCTTTCCCTCACTTCCTGGTTTGAAAGAAGTATACAAAGAAGCGGAAGAAGAACCAGAACCAGTGTACCTACTTAATCAGCGTCATCAATGGCAGCCGCGACAATCAGGTATGTTCCCCGATCCAGCTTCTTCTTTTCAGCCTCCACAATATCATGCTCAGCAATATAATACAATGTGGCAAAATCAACCCCCCTTCCCAAATTGGACACAACAACCATTTCCTTCATCCTCTCCATGGCCGAATCAAACAAGCCAATCTAATTGGCCAAATTTTCCCTATGCTCCACCATATTGGCAAAATAATGCATATCCAACACAATGGTCCCCTCCTACTTAACAGAGTCAATCCTGGCAGACAAACTGGAAAAGACAGATGAATCAGTTAGTAGGAACCAGTCCCCTCCCTCAACCTACATTACCAGCACTACAACAAAACCCCCAGTCCAATTTATGACCGTAACTCCCAGCCCAACCCAACCCAAACCCAAATAACAGACCGGTTCAATCTATAAAATAATTGAAACACTAGAGCTAGAAACCAATCTAAGGGAGTGCAATGACCTTCAATTAAGATCTGGGTGCATTATAGAAACAGAGGGAGATAAAACTGTTCAAGTTGAAAATCAGTTACCTATAGAACAACCACCACAAGAAGAAGATGTGATCAGAAAATAGACTCATGATCAACCAACCACATCTTCTCCCCCATTTCCAGAATGACTAATTGTACCACATCCTATAGAACATCCTGATTTTGATATTCTGGGAGAACTTAAGAATTTGTACATAAAAATTCCACTCCTCCAAGCCATCCAGGACATTCCAATATATGCAAATACCATTAAAGAGCTATGTATAAAAGAACCAAGGAGGAGAATAACAAATAACCCAATAGTCCAAGTAGTTGGCACCTTATCTGACTTGTTATCAGGAAGAGAAACACCTGTTAAGTATGAAAACCCAGGAAACCCGATAGTAACAGGACAAATCAATGGAAAAACCTTTTCAAATTCCTTAGTTGATTTAGGGGCTACAATTAATATTTTAACAACCACCACTTGTCAAAAAATGGGCATTACATCAGTAGAGCCAACTTCCACTTTATTAGAATTGGCTGACCAATCGGTGGTTAGGCCAAAAGGGACACTACATGATGTCATGGCATCTATTGATTCCTGGGAATATCCTGCTGACTTTCTGATAATAAACCCCAAAAACCGACTTGATGGACATCCATTGATTTTAGGCAGACCTTGGCTTGCAACTGCTGATGCTTATATTGGCTGCCGACAAGGCAGCATGACTATAACTAGAGGGAGTAACATCAAGAATCTAGCCCTATACCCTCCCACCCAGCCAAGTGTCACAATAATAAGAACTAAAAAACATCTTATATCATACCTCATGGAAAACACTACATCCCCATTAACCATAGAAGATGCCCTCGATTTCAAAGATCAAATAGAGGATGATGTTATTAACAACTTTATTAACCAGGCTGATCCATATCCCATGTAAAACGTCACATGATAGAAGTAGCATTTGATAATGAATTAGAAGAAGATCCTCTCAAAGACACTCACGATCAAAAAATACCTACTACCTCTGTGTCAAATAGAAAAACTATTGAGATTGACCCAGGGAAAACTTTAAACATTAATAGCAACCTGACTCTCGAACAAGAAGAGAAGTTAATCCAACTACTGAGAAAATACAAGGAAGCATTTGCATGGGATTATCCGGACATGAAAGGAATCGATCCCCAGTTATGTGCACACCACATTTACACAGAAAATGATGCAAGACCTGTTCGCCAAACCTAAAGGAGACTTAACCCTCATCTAAAAGACATTGTGAAAGCTGAACTAATCACGGACGGAGGACCATAGTTTGTTAGTAATAAAATTGTTGCAACACTAAAAAACTATCATATCCAGCATAAAATTACTACTCCATACCACCCACAGGCGAATGGTCAAGTAGAAAGCACAAATAAGGTAATAGAAGGAATAATGACAAAAACCATTGTGTCACATAGACGCGATTGGGCCACAAGATTGTCGGAAGCCTTGTGGGCATATAGAACAACATGGAGAAGCACTATTGGATATTCACCATATCAGCTAGTATTTGGAAAGGAACCCATCTTTCCAATAGAATTCGAAATACAAACCTTGAGAACAGCACAAGAAGTCGGTCTAGATTTAAATGAGGCCCAGATGAATAGACTACAGCAGATCAACAAGTTGGATGAAATGAGGCTCTCTGCTCTTCAACATACTACAGTAATCCAACAACAGAGAGCCAAATGGCACGATGCCCTCATCAAAAAGAAAGTCCATCAAAAAGAAAGTCTTTTGAGAAGGAGGTTGGACACTCCTATATGATTCCCGGTTCCAGGATTTTCCGGGGAAACTTCAGACTCACTAGCTGGGACCATATGAAATCCAGAAGGTACATGATAATGGCACCATTACTTTAACCACCATCGATGGATCTAGACATACCTTTAAGGCAAACGGCCACCGAGTTCAATTGTACTGCAAACCACTCACTCGGGAATCCTTCTACTAGCAACTTCGGGAAGATTCCGACATGCAAATTCTGGCTGAGGAAGAGAACTCTTCCTCACCTCTGGTTCATTAACTAATTTGATTGCTTTTAAATTTTGTACATAATTCTTCTATTTTCTTTTCTGTACAGATTTTTGCATTTTTGCAATTTTTGTATTTTGCTGTTCCTTTCGGATGAAACAACATTTTCACCGTTCTGTTGTTCCTTTTTGAAGGAACAACACTTCTACATTTTGTTGTTCCTTTCCAAAGGCTCAGCATTCTCACCACTTTGCTGCTCCTTTTTGAAGGAACAACGATTTTTGCATTCTGCTGTTCCTTTTTGAAGGAACAACAGTTCCACTGTTTTATTGTTCCTTTCTGAAGGAACAGCACTTCTGCATTCTGCTATTCCTTTACAAAGGAACAACATTTTTTCCATTTTTGTTGTTCCTTTCCGAAGGAGAAGTACTTCTGCATTTTTGTTGTTCCTTTATGAAGGAATGGCACTTCCACATTTTTGCTATTCCTTTCTGAAGGAACAACACTTATGCATTTTTTGTTGTTCCTTTCCGAAGGAACAACACTCTCATTTTTTGTTGTTCCTTTCCAAAAGAACAACACTTTCATTTTCTGTTGTTCCTTTCCAAAGGAACAACACTTGCATTTTTGTTGTTCCTTTCCGAAGGAACAACACTTTCATTTTCTGTTGTTCCTTTCCGAAGGAACAACACTTGTGTTTTTTGTTGTTCCTTTCTGAAGGAACAACACTTTCATTTTCTGTTGTTCCTTTTCGAAGGAACAGCACTTGCGTTTTTTGTTGTTCCTTTCCGAAGGAACAACACTTTCATCTTCTGTTGTTCCTTTCCGAAGGAACAACACTTGCATTTTTGTTGTTCCTTTCTGAAGGAACAACACTTTCATCTTCTGTTGTTCCTTTCCGAAGGAACAACACTTGTGTCTTCCATTGTTCCTTTCCGAAGGAACAACACTTTCATTTTTCTGTTGTTCCTTTCCGAAGGAACAACACTTTCATTTTTTCGTTATTCCTTTTCAAAGGAACAACATTTTCACATTTTTTTGTTTGCGCTTGTTTTCTTTGCTATTCCAATTAAGGGACAACTATTGTTCCTTTCAATAAACAAACAATTTCAAGCATATTTTTTTTTTCCTTTTGCTTGTGTTTTTGTACAATAGTTGTTCTATCTTGAAGACAACATTTTTGGAGTGCATTTTCTTCTTTGTGTGTTTTACTATTTTAATCATTTTTTGAGTTATGCTCATTTAAAGCACAGCTATACATTCGTGCAGCAAATACAAAAACTAGAGGATACTAAAATCAACAAATTACATAAAAATCATTATCTTTACAAGAAATTGCTTTGAATTGATAAGAGAAAAGAGGAAAGGACACAACTATTGATCACCTTGTTGTCATTATTCTACTAATATCGATATGATTGGTTATCTTTATCATGATGGTTCTTCTTAAATTCCCATAATTCTCTTTGATCATTATTAATGAATAAGAATAAAGGGCATATTTTTCTATTGAGATATTAAGACTTCTTCCACCATCCCTACTCTTAAGGAGTGTTGAACCACCCTCTGTATATAAATAGAAAAAGTGCTGTATAAAAGAAAAAAAAGAAAAAAGAAAAAATGTTTATATGATTGCTAACATGGTTTTTTAAATGAAGGATAGGGGGTCTCATCAAGAGCTAGCCTACCATGATCATAAGGAAGAAAGTGAAGTGGCATTCCCATTATGGCCACCACACCAGGGATATGGTCCAAGAGGCACATCAGAAAAATAAAAAGTCCTTGGAACAGTAGGTCTCATCACGAGCTGGCCTACCCACCTTTCACTCCTTCCTGGTGAATGGAATTATGATTTATCTGGTTACCAAGCCAGCATAATGGCCTCCATTCTGACTGTTATCACTCAGGTTGTCCCTGAAGGTTAAGAAAGGGATACGGCCGAGGTAACCACAAACCAAATTTTGACTGCAGGTTCTAGCCAACCCACTGTTAGAGAGGGCTCTCTCTTTTAGATTTAGCTTTGTTTGAAAGGATTTTAGGCTAGGTCTTGGGTTCAGGGGGTTCTTTGTTTTGTTTTGGTGGGAAAACTGACACTTTCAGGTAGAGAGGCAGAGTATAGTCTAAGGGTCTCGAACCATTGGGCGTGGATTCGAGGAGAGAAATGCTGTTAAGTTTCCTTAATAATAGTGAGGGAACATGGAGCAAGATAACTGAGGTTTGAAGCAATCTTCAGATTTAAGGGATGAACTGAATGCTAAAGAAAGAGAGGCAGTTGAGAATCTCTCCAACAGATTAGCAGAGAAAATAACAGGGCGCTACCTAGGGGCAGTTAAGAATCCCTAGATAATTGGCCAACACAAGTGAATTGGGGTAAACATGAGCCGGGAGGAATTCAATGTTCATAACCAATTCTTTTAGAGGAAAACATCAAGAAACAGCAGAAATTGAGCATAGAGAGTATTTAAACTAATTCTAGGCTATTCCTTTTTTCTGCTATTTAGATAATGGCAAACACATAAACAGAGATAAGAGGCACTTATTGCTTCAGGCCGCAGCGCAGGAATTCCATCTTCAACTCTTCAAAACATTCATCAACAACAGACAATTCGCTCTCCAAGCTTTTAGCAATCTTTGATTATGGAAAAACTCAGGTATACAATGCGAGTCTCTAATAAAAATTCTCAATTGACCCACCCTTAAAACTATACAGAGGGTGGTATATATAGGGAAAAACTTTCTATCTACTGCTTTTATTACATCTTGACCTAATCAGGTCATATAAAAATAATAATTTAATGACCTAACTCTATCTGGAATTAAATGCAAAAAATCTCTTGAGCGGCGCTAAGGGTCGCTATATCAGAAATAAGTAAATGATGTGGTCCTTGGTGGCTTGTTGTAGTGTCCTTCTGAAGTAAATATGCATGGGTTCCTGCTCCTCGATATCTACCTGCATTTAAAGTTTAAGCTGTGATTTGAGTGCAGGAATGGGCTTTAGCTGCCTGATTTGACTTTCTGGGGGGGCTCATTAATTCTTAGCTGATTCGAGCCACTAAAATATCTTCGGCTGATACTCTTTGGTGTTTTTTCCTTCTCTGATATTCTTTGACAAAATCTGGACTGCTGGATCTGATGTGCTGCGGGTCTAATCACTAATAAATGGCCGCTATTCAGCCTCTGTATCTTCTGAAATGATCTTCTGCTCCTTTTGGTGTGCTCTGTGAAGAAAAAGGATCATTTTTGCGCCTTTTCGGGCTTCCTGGGGCCGCATGGTGAGAAGATTCCTTAAAGATTCCCTGAAGATTCTCCATTTTGGCCCAAAAAATCCTGCGATGAGCGATTTGGCGCAAATCGCTCATCAAAAACTGCCTCAGAATTGGATTCCGGGGCTCCGAAGTGCGACTTTTGCGCCTCTGCATCCAAAAAGTGTTGATGATGTCAGCATTGTACGGCGGGTGACGTCAGCATGACGTCAGCAGGGCGACATGGCGGGATGACATCGGCATGACGTCATCACGTACAGACGATGATGTGGTAGGTACGGTGGCGGGGACACGTGGCAGTGACGTGGCAGGAGGCCACGCAGGCAGGTGACGTGACATGTGACTGGGCAGGGGGGTGACTCAGCAGGTATGTGACGTCACTGGGCAGGGCGGTAAGCGGTATGTGGCGCACCGCTTTTAGGGGATGGCAGTTTTGGAGGGAGGGGCTCCGCCACAGCCCAGCGCCTGACGCGTGGCGGGAGTACGGCGGTAATACCGCCCATCTCCCGGATGCTAAAGTTCGGGCGGTTCGGGGATGGGGCGGCCCGCCCACCGTCGATCTGCGGGGCTGTGGATCGGACGGCTGGCGGTTAATGCGATATGACGGAGGGATAAGGGGCTGGTATATTCGCGGTATATGCCTTTTTTAATAATGCGCGGGTGGGTTAAAACTTAGAGAAAGTGGGTTATGGGGTTTCAAGAATGCGCGGGTTAATATTTATGCACAAAACTTTGGTTTAGGGGCGGAATATGGGTTTCTTTACAGTGGTGGGGTGAAAATTTACAATGAAAATGTTGGGAGGAAGGTGAAAACATGGGTTTTTGGGCTAAAGAAGAGGTTACTAGCTGACCAGATGTCAAACTAGCTCCTTAATGACTCGGATGGGCTAAAAACAGTCCCAGATGGACTGAGATTTCCCGGACTTATAAAGAATATGGCTATATTGCCAGGGAGGGGTATTTACATAGGGGAGTTTATATACATGGTTTTTTAGTAGGGGAATGGGAAAAATGGTAGGGAGTTATATAATAAAGTTAATAGTTAATATGGAGATGAAAAGAGGGCGCTAAGGTGTGAGACCTTATGCCATTTTGGGGATAAGAAGGCTCACAGATGGTGAGTGAGCAGTCCTTGAGTGAAGAAAATCCTCACCAAGGCACATGGCATGGAAATGGTGAAACTGAGAGGCTCAAGCAGATCTTGACCTCTTGGGGAATGTTAGTAAGTGACTTTGGGGTGATGAGAAAAGGGGGATGTTAGAGAATTTCAGCCTGAGTTTCCACCTCATGAAAACTGCCTGCCAACTGTGATCTGAAAGGATAAGACATTGTGAGATACAAAATTGATCACTAGTCATCACTCTGCCACCGAACAGCTACCTACCCAGCCTACTATCCTAACATTTTTTCTTCTTTCTGTTTTGGGTGCACTTAGACTTGCAGACCCAGATTCACAATTTTTTTTTTTTTTTTTGAATTTCCCTATCTAGATCTACACTTATTTCTGCCAGGGCCCAGATTAAATAGTTGGGTCCCTTTGATTCTCTACCTATCTACAAATCTGCCAAGATTAAACTGTTTGGACAGATGTCATTCTCTATATTCTAAAACAGGAAATTGAAACCTAGGGAGGCCAGGATTAGACTGTTTGGACCTCCCTTTAAGAAATTCTTCAAAACTGGGACAACTCATCAAAATTGGAAACAGCAGTGGCATTTGAATTGGCACACTTTATTACTTCTTCTCTGGTTTTCTTCTCTGGAAATATGGAACCTTGCTGCAAGAAAGATGACATATTTGGCATGTAAAAATGTCAATCATGAAATATGAAACCTGTTGCAACAGGAGGCTAACAGTGGCTCCACTTGGGGATGGCTTTTCCTTGTGAAAAGTCAAGAACAGCAGGTCAGACTGCCTTGATCTCTGTTGTCACCGTAAACTAAAAAACTTCTTCGCTCTGGCTGTTAGAAATATGAAACTCTGTGACAAAACAACCTTCTCCTTAAGTGAATCTCTGTGAACTGCTCAGCAATGCCTGCTTTCTTCTGCGTGCTGGATTATTATGTACAATGTTGCCTGAGAATATATCTTTGAAAACATGGATTGCAAATTGATGTACTTCCTTCAGCTTTGGTGTGAAATAATTTGCTGAAATTTTTCCTCTTCTGTTAACCTTTTCTTGTCTAAAAATTGTAAGTGCAAAACAACTTCTCTTTGGCCCGAATTGCTGTTATGACATTGTTACTCTTGCTGCTTTGCTGAGATTGATACAGAGATAGGTCTTTGAAAACTGGACAATCGGCACCGGCTGTGCCTCCATGAATTTACTGTTGTTCCTTCAATAATCGGCCTACTTATCAAAAGGAATTAAAAATAGTGCTCATATATACACAATATAACTATACAAAGATATTTACAGAACTTGCATTGTTTTAACAACAAGGATCGTGATAATGTTTCAACATCCTGCCATTCACAGGACCTTCTTCAACAGTGCTGCCTTCCATAGATCTGAGAAAATAGGTGTTGTTTCCTTGAACAACAGAAATAATAAATGGGCCTTTCCATAGGAAATCAAACTTTGCATGCTTGCCCTTGTCTTCTCTTCTTGAGTCCCACTTCAAAACTTTGTCACCAATACTGAAATTTTCAGCTTTAGCCCTCTTATCAAACATCTGTTTGAGCTTTTCTTGTAAGATTTGTGCTCTGTCATAGACTTGTTCTCTGGTTTGCTGAAGATGAATTGTCTAATTAATTCTTCTTTGAATGTCATTTGGTTCATCCTGAATCTCTTGTAACAACTTGATGGTGGGAATGCCCAGGGATGAAGGGAATCTAGCCTCCATGCCATATACCAGCTCATAAGGGATCATTCCAATTGATCTTTTGTTTGAAAGTTTGTCTACCCATAGGGCATTCACCAGCTTTTTGTGCCAGTTTTTCTTGTTTTCTTCTAGCATTTTCTTTATGATGTTGATGAGGCTCTTGTTACATGATTCGGCCAATCCATTGCCTTGAGGGTAATATGCTGTAGAGTGGCCCAGGGTGATATGAAACTTATGGCAGAAACTGATCATCTTTTTGGACTTAAAGGTAGAGGCATTGTCAGTGATGATTTTCTCAGGGCAGCCAAATCTGGAAAGGATGTTGCATTCAAGGAATTGGATAATGATGGTATCATTGGCTTGTTTATAGGGAATGGCTTCAACCCACTTGGTGAAATAATCGGTGGCTGTTAGGATCCATTTGTGCTGGCCTGAGGAAGAGGGATGGATTTCTCCAATGAAGTCAAGACCCCATTGTTGAAAAGGTTTTCGGTGGAGATTGGTTTAAGGGGCATGGGCAACAATTTTCTCTTGCCTTCAAAAATTTGGCATTTATGGCACGACATGGAAAACTTTTTAACATCTGCAAAAAGAGTGGGCCAGTAGAAACCAGCCCTCAAGATTTTATCTGCTATGGACTTCTAGTAGAGATGTCCTCCACAATCACCTGCATGGAATTCTTTCATAACATTGTTAGTTTCATGGATGGTTAAATAATTTAACAATATACCTTCATGATTTCTCCAAAATAATGCACCATCAATAACACAAAATCTCAAAGCCTTCATTTTCAAAAATCTTTTCTTTGTCCTGGACAATCCTGGGGGAGCACACAGGTTTAATAATACATAGCAAATATCGGTGTACCAGGGGCATTGCAGAAATATTTCACTGATCTGTGGAGTCGCCAGCTCCAGTTCATTGTCCAGCTGGTTAATGTCTAAGGCTTGAAAATTTGTTTCGGACATCAGTTTAGCTAAACCTTGTCCCTTTATCAGCTTGGTTGGTTTTATTTCAATGTCGTATTCGAGGATACTTGCGATCCACTTTCCTCTTTTGCCTTCTAATCCGTCTTGAGTCAGTATGTCTTTTACAGCAGCATGTGGGACGTAGGCAATCACGTGTGAATACAGTATATACACTCTAAAATCCTTGATGGCCTTGACAAGTGCATAGGCCTATTTTTCCATTATCGGGTACTTCAATGGGGCATCTCTTAAGGCTCGGCTGAAAAAAGCAATTGGCTTTTCAGCTCTCTGTTCATCCTTTTGCAGCAGGATAGCAGCTATCGTATGCTCGAATGCAAACGAAAATATGATAAAATCTTTATCGAACTATGGACTAGTTAGGACAGGGGTTTGAGTTAATGCAGATTTGATACTCTCAAATGCTTGCTTAGCTTCCAGGGACCATCTTACCTTGGCATCTTTCTTTAACATGTTGCTCAACAGTCTTATTAATTCAGCCAGATTTGGAATGAATCTTCTCAAGAAGTTGATTTTCCCAAGGAATGCTTGTAGCTCTTTTATGTTTCTGGGGTATGGAATTTGGAGGATGGCCTGTATTCTTTCAGGGTCAATTCTGATCCCATCTTTTGATATAATGTGGCCAAGTAATTTTCCTTCTTCAAGGCCAAATAGGGACTTCTTAGGATTCAAGGAAATTCCATATTTTCTGCATGTCATGAAAATTTGCCTGAGGTGCTTGAGATGTTCTTCATCAGATTTGGAAAATGGGGTTAAATCATCAAGGTACACAACCAGGAAGTCATGTATTTCTTTGGCGAAAGCAATATCCATTGCTCGTTGAAAAGTAGCACCAGCGTTTTTGAGTCCAAACGGCATCTTTACATACTTAAATGTTCCCCAGGGTGTGGTAAAAGTTGTTTTGTCTTGGTCATCTGGGTGAACAAGTATCTGGTTAAAACCTGAAAATCCATCTAGTAAAGAGATTCTAGATGATCCCACTACTCTCTGCAATATGTGGTCCATTTTGGGCAAAGGATAGTGGTCTTTTAAGGAGACTTGGTTTAAGTTTCTGAGGTCTACACAAAGTCTGATTTCACCTGTCTTTTTTCTTGTAGGAACAAGATTGGACACCCACTCAGAGAATCTGATAGGGGCTATTATGCCTACTTCCCACATCCCCTTTACCTCTTTTTCAATCGGGGGAAGCAGCACAGGGTTGATTCTTCTCAATTTCTGTTTGAAGGGCTTCTGATTGGGCTTCAATGGGATTGTGTGCTGAATCACTGATGTATCATAGGACTTCAAATCCTCATAGCTCCAAGCAAATACATCTTGAAATTCTTTGAACAAGTCAATGTACTTGGGCTTTTGATCGGGTGGCAGATTTTTGGACAGTTTGATCATTTTTGGATTCTCTGGTGTCCCAATGTTGTGTTCTTCAATTTCCGTGTTTATTGGTTGCAATTTTGGTTTTCTGGGAACGTCATTAGAGTCAAACATGTCTTCTAGCAGAGTTAGTCCAGCAGGCAAAAAATTATCTTTTAGGTCAATGATTTCTACCTCTGTTTTGTCTATTTCTTCTGCCTGTGTTTGTTTCAGCTGTTCAATGTTTTCATTGTCAAAAACGGTTGGCTTCAGAATCAGTTTGGCTGTTGCAGTATCTAGAGCTTGCTGACCTTCATTTTTCTGCTGTTCAGAATCTGTCATGGCATCCGTGTCAATGTGAATATTTGAAAATTCGTGCGCAAGGGTAAGGAAATTATTGATCTGGGCATCATTCTCGAATACTTGCCAATCTCTGACATTATTTGGGATGGTGGGCCTATGTTTTATTTCGGCTGTGAAGCAATGATTCGGGTCAAAAGGAAGCTTGCATGTACTTGCGAAGGTGGCTAGGCTGTGTGCATGAATGTTGTGATTTCTGGAAATCTTGTCAAGCTTGAATTCGGCGAATGACTGGAGTATGTCAGTAGCAGCTGTTCTGTAGGCTCTCATTCTATTGTCATTGGTAACAAAATTACCTTTCATCTGTTGTATAACTAGATCAGAGTCACCTAAGATAAACACTTTTACAACACCTAGAGTTTTTAACAGTTTAAGGCCTAAAAGCAGAGCCTCATACTCTGCCATGTTATTTGTGCATTTGAAATTCAGTCTATAGGCATGTCCTTCTGCATGATTATCATATGTATTGTGAATCCAGACACCTGCCCCTGCTCCTAACTTGTTAACAGAGCCATCAAACTCTAAGAACCATGTGATTTCTTGCTTGTTGACAATATCAAGAGATTGAGCTGTTTTAGGATTGGGCAGATTTAAAATTTCTATTTGGGGAGGTTCTTGTAACATGTTGGTTGCATTTACTGTTTTGACCATCTCTTTATCATGGGTAACCGTTTCTTCACTGATGTGCACTTGTTGTTCTAGAGCTAGCAGTTTACCCTCAGTGGGTAAATTTATTTCATCATTGAATAAAATGAAAGAATCCATATCGGAGTGAATTGAATAAATGGGAAAATTTTCAGGCTTGCTTTCACTACTTACTACGTATTTCATCAGCGTTTCTCTATACAATCTCTTCGGTTGCCCAAAGACTGAAATGGTAGCATAGGAAAGGTCTAGTTGAAGGGATCCTTGAAGCTTCACTCCCCATGATCTTGACAGGAGCATACCGTACTTGGCAGGAATGTCAGTGACCACTACATCCATGAGGATGGTCTTGTTAGGATATTGGACTAAGGAGACACAGAGGTCTTTGATGAGGCCTAAACCTTTCACTTGACTTGAGTCAAATGAGTACAGATCTTTGTATGGTCTTGTAAAATCAAGGTTTAGTTTTTCCATCACTGCTTTGGGCATAAGATTGTGTGATGCCCCTGAGTCAAACATAGCATTGTGAAAAACTTTGTCATGTATATGTAGACTGATATAAAAGGGTGGGACAGGTCCATAGGTGGACTTTCCATTAACTTCTGGGCCAAATAGAAGTTCAGGGGAATCAACCAAAACATTTACATCATCTTTGTTTTCTGTTATTTGCAGTGACCTTTGAATTTGTTTCCTATACACATCGTGTTTAGCCAATTCTGAAAGAGGAATGGCTATCTTGAGTTTTCCAATCTCTGTTTCTAAACTAAAAGGCTTCTCCAGGGGAGTCTTGGTATTGGCATTGGCAGTTTTTCCCCTTTCATTTGAATTCTCAGCGACTTGCTCTTGTTTATCAATGCTATGGGAAGTATTTGCTTGCGGTTTGGCAACTTCAGGAGTACCTTTTGGGATGTTGTTTGAACATTCTTTTGAGAAAGGAGGCGGCAAAGGCTGATCCTTGGAAGGCTGCCTGTCTGTTATGTCTTCTATAGTCACTTGACTTGAGTTTGAGGCAGTTATATCAGCCGGTTCTGTTATGGCAGCTTTGTTTTTAATCTTGTTGGGTTGTTTGGTTTCCTTTGTCTTGCTAGGCTCAGAAATATCAATTGTCCTAGTTCTCAGTTTATATTGTTTGTGTACTTCATACACAACAGTATCATAACCCTGCTTGAAATCAAAAGACTCACCAGTTTTAGTTTGAAATTGACTGCAATCATGTTCGTTTTGGTCTTCTTGTGTCAGGAAAGTTTGATGCTCACCCTTTAGGTCCATTACATTTATGTGATCGTCTTCTATGGGTTGACTAGAAGTAGATCCTTCTACATAGTTATCTTGAAAAGGGGGTCTAATATCCTGGTCTTGGTTAGGCCTACCAGCATTTATGTTCTGTGTTTTCCTAAAATTAGGGTTTCTTATCGTGTTGGACTGCTGTCCTTCCCATGATGCTTTTCTCTCAACATGTTCTACTCTTTCCCCTAGTCTTTGCAGGCCATTAATGATAGCGTCAAGCTTCTGGTCAAAGGCTGAGGGTTCTTCCTTAAAGGTGGTTCTCTTTTCCATTCTCGCTCTGTTTCTTTTGGCAATTAAGTTAGCTTCTATGGTAACAGCAACCTTTTGCGCGTCTTTAAGGGTTACAGGAGCTCTTTCTTTTAACTGATATGCCATATCAGGGTCAAAACCATCGGGAAATTTGTACAAGGCAAGGTCGGGTGGAGGTATTAAATTCTGTGGTATCACATTATATACATTGTTGAATCTTGCACAGTACTCCAAAACAGTTTCTTGAGGACCTCGTTTGATTGTATCATATTCAGCTAATATGTGCAAGGGATCTTTCTTTTTCTCCCATCTGTTAGTAAAGGATAGGTAAAGCTCATCAGGAGTGGTTATGGAATTTGCAGCAAGTGATCTGAACCAAGTTCTTACATCACCTGTCAGACTCTGAACAAAAATTCTCATTCTCACGCTGTCATCATCTATTTCATAGTTTTCAAAATAGTCTTGCATTTTTTTGGCATGCTGAATAGCTGTGAAAGGGCCAGTGGAATCAAAATATGTGATTTTGGATTGGTAATCTTGGGGTAAAGCCGCAGCGTTAGCAGGTAATTGCAGGGGTGCATATCTATTAGCCATATTTGCGGGGATAACAGGAACAACAGGGATTACAGGGACAACAGGAGTAACTGGAACAGTAGAAACAACAGTAGTGGTAATGGGAATATGTGCTATGAATGAAGGTGTGAAGGGAGGGCTTTGAGATGTAGATGATGAACTAGGGGAAGCAGGGGTAGACCGGAATAAAACCTTGACAGGAGTTGGAACAGAGCTAGGGTAAGCTATTTCAGGACTCAAATCAGTAAAATTTTCTTGTCTTTATTGCTTCCTAAGGATTTTAGGGATTATGTTAGGGTTTTCAAAAACAACTGGAGGATCTGGGTCTGGGTTTGACCTCGTATATCACGGATTTTTCTTGGGAGCCAGCTTCCGAACTTGTTTTTTGGGTATATTTTTTGGAATATTTTTGTATTCACAAGGGCCAGATGAGATTTTTGAATGGCTGTGTATATCTTAAAACTAGCATGAAGATTGACTGAAGCAGCTTTTATCTAAACCTATTAATGTAAGACAAAAACAGTTTCAAAGGCTTCCTAGCTGACATTCAGGCTTCATCTGTAGTTTTAGGAAATATACAACAATTAGAAAATCAATTTCTACAAGGGATTTTTAACCTTCTTCGTGAAACTTTATAAAATTAACTGAGGATGGTCCCCAGCGGAGTCGCCATTATGTTATCACTCAGGTTGTCCCTGAAGGTTAAGAAAGGGATACGGCCGAGGTAACCACAAACCAACTTTTGACTGCAGGTTCTAGCCAACCCGCTGTCAGAGAGGGCTCTCTCTTTTAGATTTAGCTTTGTTTGAAAGGATTTTAGGCTAGGTCTTGGGTTCAGGGGGTTCTTTGTTTTGTTTTGGTGGGAAAACTGACACTTTCAGGTAGAGAGGCAGAGTATAGTCTAAGGGTCTCGAACCATTGGGCGTGGAGTCGAGGAGAGAAATGCTGTTAAGTTTCCTTAATAATAGTGAGGGAACATGGAGCAAGATAACTGAGGTTTGAAGCAATCTTCAGATTTAAGGGATGAACTGAATGCTAAAGAAAGAGAGGCAGTTGAGAATCTCTCCAACAGATTAGCAGAGAAAATAACAGGGCGCTACCTAGGGGCACTTAAGAATCCCTAGATAATTGGCCAACACAGGTGAATTGGGGTAAACATGAGCCGGGAGGAATTCAATGTTCATAACCAATTCTTTTAGAGGAAAACATCAAGAAACAGCAGAAATTGAGCATAGAGAGTATTTAAACTAATTCTAGGCTATTCCTTTTTTCTGCTATTTAGATAATGGCAAACACATAAACAGAGATAAGAGGCACTTATTGCTTCAGGCCGCAGCACAGGAATTCCATCTTCAACTCTTCAGAACATTCATCAACAACAGACAGTTCGCTCTCCAAGCTTTTAGCAATCTTTGATTATGGAAAAACTCAGGTATACAATGCGAGTCTCTAATGAAAATTCTCAATTGACCCACCCTTAAAACTATACAGAGGGTGGTATATATAGGGCAAAACTTTATATCTACTACTTTTATTACATCTTGACCTAATCAGGTCATATAAAAAAATAATTTAATGACCTAACTCTATCTGGAATTAAATGCAAAAAATCTCTTGAGCGGCACTGAGGGTCGCTGTATCAGAAATAAGTAAATGATGTGGTCCTTGGTGGCTTGCTGTAGTGTCCTTCTGAAGTAAATATGCATGGGTTCCTGCTCCTCGATATCTGCCTGCATTTAAAGTTTAAGCTGTGATTTGAGTGCAGGAATGGGCTTTAGCTGCCTGATTTGACTTTCTGGGGGGCTCATTAATTCTTAGCTGCTTCGAGCCACTAAAATATCTTCGGCTGATACTCTTTGGCATTTTTTCCTTCTCTGATATTCTTTGACAAAATCTGGACTGCTGGATCTGATGTGCTGCGGGTCTAATCACTAATAAATGGCCGCTGTTCGGCCTCTGTATCTTCTGAAATGATCTTCTGCTCCTTTTGGTGTGCTCTGTGAAGAAAACGGATCATTTTTGCGCCTTTTCAGGCTTCCTGGGGCCGCATGGTGAGAAGATTCCTTAAAGATTCCCTGAAGATTCTCCATTTTGGCCCAAAAAATCCTGCGATGAGCGATTTGGCGCAAATCGCTCATCAAAAACTGCCTCAGAATTGGATTCCGGGGCTCCGAAGTGCGACTTTTGCGCCTCTGCGTCCAAAAAGTGTTGATGACGTCAGCATTGTACGGCGGGTGACGTCAGCATGACGTCAGCAGGGCGACGTGGCGGGATGATGTCAGCATGACATCATCACGCAAGGATGATGACGTGGCAGGTACGGTGGCGGGGACACGTGGCAGGAGGCCACGCAGGTAGGTGACGCGACATGTGACTGGGCAGGGGGGTGACTCAGCAGGTGACGTAGGGTGTGACGTGGGCATGTGACGTCACTGGGCAGGGCGGTAAGCGGTATGTGGCGCACCGCTTTTAGGGGATGGCGGTTTTGGAGGGAGGGGCTCCGCCACAGCCCAGCGCCTGACGCGTGGCGGGAGTACGGCGGTAATACCGCCCATCTCCCGGACGCTAAAGTTCGGGCGGTTCGGGGATGGGGCGGCCCGCCCACCGTCGATCTGCGGGGCTGTGGATCGGACGGCTGGTGGTTAATGCGATATGACGGAGGGATAAGGGGCTGGTATATTCGCGGTATATGCCTTTTTTAATAATGCGTGGGTGGGTTAAAACTTAGAGAAAGTGGGTTATGGGGTTTCAAGAATGCGCGGGTTAATATTTATGCACAAAACTTTGGTTTAGAGGCGGAATATGGGTTTCTTTACAACGGTGGGGTGAAAATTTACAATGAAAATGTTGGGAGGAAGGTGAAAACATGGGTTTTTGGGCTAAAGAAGAGGTTACTAGCTGACCAGATGTCAAACTAGCTCCTTAATGACTCGGATGGGCTAAAAACAGTCCCAGATGGACTGAGATTTCCTGGACTTATAAAGAATATGGCAATATTGCCAGGGAGGGGTATTTACATAGGGGAGTTTATATACATGGTTTTTTCGTAGGGGAATGGGAAAAATGGTAGGGAGTTATATAATAAAGTTAATAGTTAATATGGAGATGAAAAGAGGGCGCTAAGGTGTGAGACCTTATGCCATTTTGGGGATAAGAAGGCTCACAGATGGTGAGTGAGCAGTCCTTGAGTGAAGAAGATCCTCACCAAGGCACATGTCATGGAAATGGTGAAACTGAGAGGCTCAAGCAGATCTTGACCTCTTGGGGGATGTTAGTAAGTGACTTTGGGGTGATGAGAAAAGGGGGATGTTAGAGAATTTCAGCCTGAGTTTCCACCTCATGAAAACTTCCTGCCAACTGTGATCTGAAAGGATAAGACATTGTGAGATACAAAATTGATCACTAGTCATCACTCTGCCACCGAACAGCTACCTACCCAGCCTACTATCCTAACATTTTTTCTTCTTTCTGTTTTTGGTGCACTTAGACTTGCAGACCTAGATTCACAATTTTATTTTTTTATTTTTTTGAATTTCCCTATCTAGATCTGCACTTATTTCTGCCAGGGCCCAGATTAAACAGTTGGGTCCCTTTGATTCTATACCTATCTACAAATCTGCCAAGATTAAACTGTTTGGACAGATGTCATTCTCTATATTCTAAAACAGGAAATTGAAACCTAGGGAGGCCAGGATTAGACTGTCTGGACCTCCCTTTAAGAAATTCTTCAAAACTGGGACAACTCATCAATATTGGAAACAACAGTGGCATTTGAATTGGCACACTTTATTACTTCTTCTCTGGTTTTCTTCTATGGAAATATGGAACCTTGCTGCAAGAAAGATGACATATTTGGCATGTAAAAATGTCAATCATGAAATATGAAACCTGTTGCAACAGGAGGCTAACACTGACATTGCACAACACTTTTCTAAGCATACACAAAGGATTATGGTTCCATGGGTGAAATAAACAACTCTATCAAGGTTATGGACACCTGTAGGAAACAGAGCTCTGTTGATGGTATTGAAGTCATATTCCTTATACACCAATAGCAAACCCTTCTTCTTATATCTTTGTAATGGGTCAAATGAGATTATGTACATAACCCTTCCGATCCTTTAATACATTAAAATCTATTACAATCAATTATGATGACAAAAGTTGATAATGATCGCATTGACCTTTTATGCACGTCAGTTGTCCTATCCTCCAATTCTCGCATCATATCACAACATCCTCTTATTTATTAAGCGATTCCATTATACACCTCGATTTCGGCAATCGGCTCGTTCTTGTAAACATGGCATCCTTGTATACGTTGTTCCTTTATGACTCTGTACTATGGCAGTTCAGCACGCTGCTCCTTCATTTGATAGCCGAGGATGGCCTATCACATTGCAGGGGGGAGTAGGTGACCTCATAATTTGCTCGCATACATGTCAGCTTATCATTCAGAGAATTCTGACTCGAGAATAGCAAATCTTAATGGTATATTGTTTTCCAATTTTCATGGCTTGCTATTCTGAAGATATTTCTGTGTTATGCTCTGCAACAATTGGTAGTAATTCAAAATTCGAACAAGCTTGTTGTTTCGTCATCTTCTCTGTGTTTGCTAACAGTTGAACAGCCTGTTGTTCCATTGTCGTCTCTGTGTTTTTTTACATTGTGCTAAGCATGGGAGGAAGATCAATTCATAGAGAACCACAAGTGTTGATGGTCTCTGATGCTGCACGAGAGATCCTAACAAGGGCAGGATGGATAGTTTATCTCAATTGTCTACAACAATCCAACGAGACGGTGGCAATTGAATTTTTGCAGAACTTGCAAGAACATCACTCCATGGTGAGAGGGAGACAGATAGTAGTCACAGATGACACAATTGCAGAGGTTTTAGGACTACCAGCCACTAGACCTGTGTGGACTCTTAAGAAGGTGAGACTGCGAGACGCCATAAAAATATTCCAGGATGAAGGGTAGAACCTGACTGTAAGAGGAAAGGGAGTTTTACCAGTAGCCTTGGGAGAGTCGCGGACAGAGTTGGCGAGAATCATCCAGAGCTACATCACTTGTGAAGGCAGGAAAGACGTGGTAAGACCACGCCACCTTAAACTTTTAGCTGTGTTAAAACAAAAATGTGTTGTGAATTTGCTTGCGTTTTTAAATTCTTTATTACACGATGTTGCCCGAATCATAAAGAAATCTCACCATGTAGAGTTAGTAGTAAGCCACCACGTGTTGATACGACTGATAGTTAGCTACAGTCTTACTCAGCAACAGAGAAGTTGGGAAGAACTTATTTTCACAATAGACGGGAGACTGTCTTTGCTAGCCTGTAGAGCTATAAAAAGGGTCTCTTTCACCTCTAATTACCTCACATTAATATGTCAACCCAGGAGCGTTTGGTTATTTCAAAGAGTGACTCAATCCGAGGCTATTTGTCAGAGTAATGCTAGTAGTACAGCGTTCTATGAAAATACAAGAGTAAACTGATGCTTGTCTATGACTAAGTTACTTCAAATGACTAAAGCACACGCTCTTAAAGCTTGGCAACTTTATCAGTCAAAGGTTCGACAGCAATAGCCCATCCCTTTGGAAACTGATGGAAAGGAAATTAGAGCATGGACCATGGGTCTGGGAGCGAGGTAGTAAATGCCGAGGCTTACTACAGCCACAGATCGTCTCTCACACCAAATGCGAGTAAATAAAACAGCAGATAAAAATGGAACGGCAAATAGGAAATTGAACAGCAAATCTAGAATGGAACAACAATGCTTAAAATGAACAACAATTCTGAAATGGAACAGCAATCGTATAACTAAACCTCGCGAGCAATAATCAAACTTTATCCTATCAATTCAAATGCACTCATTGAAATCAAGACTCCAATCTTTCATTCTCCAAACAAATCACGCAACCAACTAATGGAGCAGCATTAATTACTAATTATGGAACAACATTTGGAAATCATACGCACACAACACCCTTGAAAAGTAATCTAATTTATCAACAGGAATTACAACTGTGTTTCAAAATGGAACAGCATGAACACATCTTTCAGATAATTTCCTTAACACAAATACACATCATAAAAGCTCCATAACAAAATGATAACATTGTTCAATTAAGTCTAATAATATTGAATCAACTCTGAAAGTATTGATGATATAATGCAGAGTCAATATAAAGATCCTTAATGAACAAATCTTAACAGAGCATATGATGTATCTTATAAAGCATATCAGATTACCAACTAAAGACGATAAGCAAACCATGCAGAAATCAAATCGTAGTGATACAGAAGCAAGTGTCCTCCAGGGCCGGGCCCTTAGCCTCAAGGGTACACCGCTTTAAGTTAATCCAGACGCAGAGATAAGATAATCACCAAGTTTATATTAATGCATGAAACAGAAAATACAATGAGCCAAGTTCAATGAGACTCGATGATCAAAGTTCAATTTTTAACAAAAAGTTACAGAAAAGCATAATCCCCAAAGCTAACAGTGTCGCCCCTTTATATAAGGGTGATGGCAGAGATGTCTAAGTAACAAGATAAATAAAGTAGCGATCCCTCAGGATCGAAGATCCTGAGGGATTCGCCAAACTGTTAACCCTTAATAACTTCTTTTCTCCTCCTTTTCCGGACCGGTTTGCTTCAACTTGCTTAGCCTCGTTTGCACTCGGTCCTTCTTCAAAGGGACAGCAGTTACCCTGTTCTTGTCTTTTTCTTTGGAACAGCAGCTCCTCGTTTTTACCCTTTCCTGCACAGGAGAATGACAAATATCAGCGGTTAAGTCTTGCATACTAATTCCACATATTTTATCATAATTCTCTATTGTTTTCCACATTTATGATGTAAAAGATTCACAAGTCCCACTGAAAGGCCATTGAAATGATCATTAAAAACATACCTTTTTAGTACTCCACACAGACCTAAAACGAAAACATGCTGCCAGTACATCGAATAGACCGCTGAGACAAAGGAAATCCATTAGATTGGCATGGATCAGAGGAAGGCTAGAAAATTCCCAAGGGAACGCTAGTCAACCGGTGGAAATAGATGATTCAGGGGACAAGCAACCCCCACAATTGGAAGGAGAGGATAACGAAAAAGAATTGGAGGAAAACGATGAAGGAGAACCAAAGGAAGAGACTAAGCAATCTAGTCAGGAGGAAGAGGAAACATAGCAACGTGGTGGAAGCCCACTGAAAAACTTGCTGCAAGAAGATGAATTGGCCCAGATTCTGGACAATATGGACGAATATGCTCAACCTCTCATCCCACTAAACCTCCACACCGAAGAAGGACCGAAGGAGTATTCTTATCATGACAAAAATACGTCCGAGGAACTATGTGATGGGGAAGAAGGACCGCAGGAGCACTCTGTTTATGATAAGGCTGCATCCAAAAAATTGTGTGACGAAGAAGAGGAAGATGAGAATCACTCTGCCCATGATGAAAGTGTATCTAGAGAGAAAAATGATGAAGATGAAGAAGAGGACAATTTGTTCCTAGCTAGAATACACCAGAGGAATTCCATGAAGAAGAAGGGGTGGAAGAAGAAGTTACCCAGGAGACAACAGAACAAGCTAGGGTTTCTACCCCTGAACAACCCGATCAGTAGAACAATGAGGAAGCACCCCAAGAAGAAAATCAGGAAATTGGTCAAGGTGAAGATACAACACTAGAGGTACAAAGCCCAGGCCCGAGTAAACGAACGACTGTTCCTTCCAAGAAAATAGAGGAAATCAAAAGATTATGAAAGGAACAACAAAGATTGCTTAACGTGATAGCACGACTTCGACAACAAATAAGGGTTTTGAAAATGGGGAAGAAAGCAAAAAGGACCTCGGTGGTAAAACATGCAACCGCCCTGGCAAAACCCCTTAAGAAAAAGATTAAGAGAACTCAAGTCCAGCCTACCATTCAAAACCGAAAGGAATAACATCCGACTATTGCCCATGTCGAAATACAAACAGAGAACATAGCAGCCTGTGATAAGGCAATCCAGACAGAGGCACCATCCTTTAAGGAAACTCAGACCATAAAACGTTGTGACAAGAAGACCCAAGTAGATCTTCCACCTACAACTATTATGTTGGAAAAGGATCCAAGGACAGCAACTCTGCGAAAAGATTTGGCACAGGCCCAGCAAACAATAGAGAAACTCACAGAGCAGACTGTCCCTCGAGAAAAATACGAGAAATTACAACAGCAGCTGAAGGACATTAATGCATCAGAAACTCAGGCCTTTGAAGGATGGCAAAAAGCAGAAGAAAGAGTCACAAAGGTAACTCATAGGCTAGACGTAGTCATCAAACAAATGGATACCTTATGCTCTTTGTATATTGATGTGCTAGCATGTAGAGCACCTGCTAGGAACTACGCTTTGTTTTTAATGGAATGATATTTACAATTGAAAATTAAAGCTGTTAAAGTAGGAGTGCCTATAGAAATAAAAACCATTGATGACTTCATAAACTGTTGTAAGCATCATGGGGTGAAGGTTCAAAGATTATTATGTGAATTTTATTTGCACAACCTTGTATTAGATAGAGAAACAGAGTAGAATCTTAGCCCTTTCATGGGTGATGTCCAACTGCAGGCATTCATTTCTTTTGGTTTTAATCAAATAAAATGGCTTAAAGCCTACAATGCCTTTCAAAGACAAGAGAAGGGATTAGACTTATGGGTGAGAGCTGAACCTAGAGACCCACTGCAGTTATGGAATAAACATAGGAACCTAATGAGGACCCCGGGAATGATTGAGGCAATGGGACCTATTCACACAGCAATCAATCGACAAGGGATAGCATACTTCTTTACCATCAAAGACCTTGCCATTGCAGCTGCCAAATTTCGATAATATCAGACTTCTAATCCGAACATTCAACACAGGGAACTGTTTAATTATGAGAACTTTAAGCTAGCTGTTGACCACTTGGGTCTCTATGGTGACCTTATTTTGAGAGAAGGCCCATCTTGGTTAGGCTATAGGTTCCGAAGTCCAGTCATTTTTCATCCCACACTAGGATACCAAGCATTATATGAGATGCCTAAGGGTTAGACAGGACATCTTTTTGAGCACCTAGCTAGGCATCATGGTTGTAGACCACCTCATGAGATCCCTTCTCCAACCTATTCCCTCACTGCCTTGCATGTCAATTACAATGTTTTAATGAGGGCATGAAAAATGGTAAGCAGGGGGGTGTCTTGAGCACTAGAGAAGGTATGTTATTATCATTTATTTTGTCATCTTTTCTTTAAAATCCATAACCTCTTTACATTATGAACTAGGTATATGACAAGAGATTATGATAAAATCTAGAAGATTTATGTGCAACCTAAGATGACTAATAATTACCCTTTTCTATGCGAAAAAAGGGGAAAACGAAAAATTACCAATCTAAAGGAAACAACAGGATGCCATCAACTGCTATCCCTTTGACAGGGAACCGCATCCAAACAAGAAGATCCATACTGGGGCATACAAACCAAGAAAAGGAAGAGGAGATACCAAATCGGCGCAAGAGAACGAGAAGATGATTGAGAGCTAACAGTATGGTGAATCCCTTAGGATCCTCTGATCTTGAGGGATCGCTACCTTAACAATTCTCTTTATCATTGATATCTCCTCTCGGTTGTTATAAGAAGGGGTAGTGTTATCACTCAAGTTGACCCTAGGTTGGAGTAAGGGATATGGCCGAGGTAACCACAAACCAACTTTGGATTGCAGGTTCTAGCCCACCTGCAATCATAGAGGGCTCTCTCTTTGGGATTTAGCTTTGTTGAAATTGATCTTAGGCTAGCTATTGAGTTCAGGGGTTTTTTGTTCTATTTTGGTGGGAAACTTGATGTTTCAGGTAGAGAGGCATAGCACAGTCTGAGTGTTTCAAACCATTGGGCGTGGAGTCGAGGGGGAGTACTGCTGGTGCATTTCTTTGGTTATAATAAGGGGAAAATGGAGCAAGATAGCTGCGCATGAAACAATGTTTCAGGTATTAATGATGGAAAGAATGCTAAGTAATGAGAGGCAGTTAAGAATCTCTCAATCAGCTTAATAAATAGAGGTAACAGAGCTCCACCTAGGGGTAGTAAAGAATCCCTAGATAATTGGCAAACACAGGTGAATCGGGGTAAATATGAGCCAGGAGGAATTCATATTCATAACCAATTCATTCAGAGGAAAACATACAGAAACAACAGAAATTGAGCATAGAGTGTATTTAAACAAATTCTAAGCTATTCTTTCTTCCTGCTATTTAGACAGTGGTAAACAACAAAACAGAGGTAAGATGCACTTATTGTTTCAGGTTGCAGCACAAGGATTCCATCTTCAGGTCTTCAAAACATTCATTTACAACAAACAATTTGCTCTCCAAGCTTTCAGCAATCTTTGATTATAGAAAAACTCAGGTATACAATGCGAGTCTCTAGTGAAAATTCTCAATTGACCAACCCTTAAAACAGTGTAGAGGATGGTATATATAGGGGAAAAACTCTCTACACCTGCTTTTATTACATATTGACCTAAACAGGTCATAAAAAATGATTAATTGACCTAATTCTATCAGAAATAAATGCATGAAAATATCTCGTGCTGCGCTGAGGGCGGCCGTATCAAAACTGAATAAATTATGTTGTCCTCGGTGGCTTGGTGCAGTGTTTTCTGCAATAAATGTGTATGGGTTTCTGTTGCTTTGCTATCTGTCTGCATTTAAAGCTTTAACTGTGATTTGAGGGCAAGGATGGGCTTACGCCTCTTAATTTGACTTTGCTGAGGGGGTTCATCAATGCTCAGGTGCTTCGAGCCCCTAAAAATCTTGACTGATACTCTTTGGCTCTTCTTCCTTCTCTGATACTCTTTGACAGTAAATTGGGATGTTGTTCTGATGTGCTATGTGTTAAATTAGCATTTAATGGCCGCTGTTAGGCTCTGTCTTCCTTAAAACTGTCTTCGGCTCCTTCCTGAATGCTTTGCGAAGAAAAACGGGTTATTCGGCGCCTTTCGGGCTTGTTGGGGGCTGCATGATGAAAATATTCCCTAAATATTCCCCATTTCGGCCTATTTTATCCAGCTAGGCACAAATCGCTCATCAAAAATTGCCTTAGAAACTGATTCCGGGGCTCCGGAGTGCGATTTTCGCACTTCGCACTAAAAATTGATGATGACGTCAGCATGACATCAGCATGACGTCAGCATGATGGGACTTTGTACGGTGGGTGATGTCAGTGATGACGTCAGCAAGATGACGTGGCGAGATGACGTCAGCATGATGATGTCATCACATACGGAGGTGACGTGGCAGTACAGCAGGTGACACGGTGGCAGGGTGACTCGGCGGTACAGCGGCAGGAAGGACACGCAGGCAGATGACATGTCATGGTGACTGGACAGGGGGGTGACGCAGGCAAGTGACGTCATTGCGCAGGAGTGGTAAATGGTTTTGGGCGCACCGCTTTAGCGCCTGGGCGGTTTTGTCAAAGGGGGCTCCGCCACAGTCTAGAAGGCGACGCGTGGCGGGAATACGATGGCAATACCGCCCATCTCCCGGACGCTAACCTTCGGGCGCGTCGGGGGACAAGAAGGCCCGCCAGTCGTTGATCTGGGCGCAGGACGATCGGACGGCTGGTGGGAAGGACGGGGCGACGGCGGGTTAGTGGGCGGGGATATCCGCGGGAATATTTCGATTTAAATGTAGCGCGGCGGGGGTTTTTAGACTTAGGAAAAGTGGGTTACAGGGTTTAATGAGCGCGGGTTAATGTATTTATGCACAAAAACTTAGGATAAGGGCGAAGTGTGGGTTTTTTTAGGGTTTTTAGGGCTAGGGGGGGGAGGTCATTAGCATGACCAGGTGTCATCTAACTCCTTCTGTGACACGGATGGGCTAAAAATAGCCCCAGATGGACTATTTTTCCCCGGACTTAGAAGAAATATGGCTATATTGCCAGGGGGGATATTTACATAGGGGAGTTTTATATACATTTTTTTAGTAGGGGAAGGGGGAAAACTGATAGGGAGTTATATACTAGAGTTAGTAGTTAATATGGAAATGATAAGCAGGCGCTAAGGTGGGGGACCTTAGGCTAATTTTCGAGGGAAAAGTGACTCATAGATGAGAAATCCTTGAGTGAAGCAGATCTTCACCAAGACAAATGACATGGAAAATGATGAAACTAAGAGGGATCAAGCAGATCTTGACCTCTTTGGGGAAATTAGTAAGTGACTTGGGGAATTAGAAGAAGGGGAAGTTAGTGATGTCCAGCTTGAGCTCCACTGGATGAAAATTGCCTGATAACTGTGATCTGGAAAGATATATACTTAGAAACACAAGAATTGATCATGAATCACTCTGCAACCTCACAGCTACCTACCCAGCCTACACACCTAACATTTTTTCTTCTTTTTGGTTTGGGTGCACTTAGACTTGCAGACCCAGATTTACAATTTTTTTCTTTTTGAATGCTTCCTATCTAGATCTACACTTATTTCTGCCAGGGCCCAGATTATGCAGTTGGGTCCCTTTGATTCTCTACCTATCTACAGATCTGCCAAGATTAAACTGTTTGGTCAGATGCATTCTTTATATTCTAAAACAGGAAATTGAAACCTAGGGAGACCAAGATTAGACTATTTGGACCTCCCTTAAATGAAAATTCTTCAAAACTGGAACAACTCATCAAAATTGGAATACAACAGTGCCTTTGAACTAGCACACTTCATGGCATCCTATGGAAATATGGAACACTGCAGCCTGCAAAGTATGACATATTTGGCATGTAAAAATGTCAATCATGAAAAATGAAACCCTGTTGCAACAAGAGGCTAATAGTGGCTCCACTTGGGGATGGCTTTTCCTTGTGAGAAGTCAAGAATAGCAGGTCAAACTTCCTTGATCTTCTGTATGTTGCTGTAGACTGGAAACATTTGTTCTGGCTGCTAAAAATGTAAAACTTTGAACTATGAATGACCTCCTCCTTAACTGAATTACTGTGAACTGTGCAGCATCGCCTGCTTTCTTCTGCGTGCTTGATAATTATGCACAATGACTGCAAATAGTTCTTTTCTACCATGAATTGCTTGTAATGTGACAATTTTTTCTCTTGATACTTTGCTGAAAACTGGTGTAGAAACAGAGCTTTAAAAACTTTGTCTTTCACAAATTTACTGCTTTTCCTTAAACAATCGGCCTGCTTATACAAAAATAAAAACAGAGTGCTGATATATACAAAAAAGATTGTACAAAGATATATACAAAACTGCATTGTGTCCCTTAAAAGGGGTCATGGTAATGTTTCAGCATACGGCCATTGACAGGGCCTTCTTCAGCAGTGCTGTCCTCTATAGACCTGAGAAAATATGTGTTATTTCCCTGAACAGCAGAAATAACCAATGGACCTCTCCATAAAAAATCAAACATGGCATGTTTGCCCTTGTCTTCCCTTCTTGAGTCCCATCTTAGAACTTTGTCACCAATATTGAAATCCTCAGCCTTGGCTCTTTTATCAAACATCTTTTTGAGCTTTTCTTGCAAAATTTGAGCTCTGTCATAAACTTGTTCTCTAGTTTACTGAAGATGAATGGTCTGATTGATTCTTCTTTGAATGTCATTTGGTTCAGCTTGAATTTCTTGTAACAATTTGATAGTAAGAATGCCCAAGGATGAAGGAAATCTAGCCTCCATGCCATATACTAGCTCATAAGGGCTCATCCCAATGGATCTTTTGCTCGAGAGTCTGTCTGCCCATAGGGAATTTACCAGCTTTTTGTGCCGGTTCTTCTTGTTTTCTTCTAACACTTTCTTTATGATGTTGATGAGGCTTCTGTTAGATGATTCGGCCAAGCCATTACCTTGAGGGTAATAGGCTGTAGAGTGGCCCAAAGTAATATGAAATCTGTGGCAAAAATTGATCATCTTTTTGGACTTAAAGGTAGCGGCATTTTCAGTGATGATTTTCTCAGGGCAGCCAAATCTAGACAGGATATTGCACTCAAGGAATTGGATAATGATGGTGTCATTGGCTTGTCTGCAGGGAATGGCTTCAACCCACTTAGTGAAATAGTTAGTGGCTGTTAGGATACAACTTTCTCTTGCCCTCAAAAATTTGGCATTTGTGACATGACATGGCAAACTTCTTTACATCTGCAAAAAGAGAGGGCCAATAGAAACCAGCCCTTAGAATTTTATCAGCAGTGGACTTCCAATATAGATGTCCTCCACAGTCACCTGCATGGAATTCTTTCATGACATTGTTAGTTTCATTCATGGTTAAACAATTAAGCAATATACCTTCATGATTTCTCCAAAATAATGCACCATCTATAACACAAAACTTTAAAGCCTTCAATTTCAAAAATCTTTTCTTGGTTCTGGACAATCCTAGGGGAGCACACAGGTTTAACAATACAAAGCAAATATCAATGTACCAAGGGCATTGGAGAAATATTTCACTGATCTGTGGAGTCGCCAGCTCCGGTTCATTGTCCAGCTGGTTAATGTCTAAGGCTTGAAAATTTGTTTCGGACATCAGTTTAGCTAAACCTTGTCCCTTTATCAGCTTGCTTGGTTTTATTTCTATGTCATACTCAAGGATGCTTGCAATCCATTTGCCTCTTTTGCCTTCTAATCCTTCTTGGGTCAATATGTCTTTTACAGCAGTGTGTGGGACATAGGCAATCACGTGTGAATATAGGATGTACAGTCTGAAATCCTTGATGGCCTTAACCAGTGCGTAGGCCTGCTTTTCCATGATTGGATATTTCAAAGGGGCGTCTCTTAAGGCTCGACTGAAAAATGCAATCAGTTTTTCAGCTCCCTGTTCATCCTTCTGCAAAAGGACAACAGCTATTGTGTGATCAGATGCAAAAGAAAATATGATAAAATCTTTGTCAAACTGTGGGCTGGTGAGTACAGGGGTTTGTGTCAATACCGATTTGATACTTTCGAATGCTTGCTTGGTTTCCAGGGACCATCTTACCTTGGCATCCTTTTTTAACATGTTGCTTAACAGTCTTATTAATTCAGCTAGATTTGGGATAAATCTTCTTAGGAAGTTGATTTTCCCAAGGAACGCTTATAGCTCTTTTATGTTTCTTGGATATGGAATTTGGAGGATGGCTTGGATTCTTTCAGGGTCAATTCTGATCCCATATTTTGATATAATGTGGCCAAGTAACTTGCCTTCTTCGAGGACAAATAGAGACTTCTTGGGGTTCAAGGAAATGCCATACTTCCTACATGTCATAAAAATTTGCCTAAGATGCTTGAGGTGTTCTTCGTCAGATTTGGAAAATGGGGTTAAGTCATCAAGGTAGACAACTAGGAAATCATGTATTTCTTTAGCAAATGCAATATCCATTGCTCGTTGAAAAGTTGCACCAGCGTTTTTGAGACCAAATGGCATCTTCACATACTTAAATGTTCCCCAGGGTGTGGTAAAAGCTGTTTTGTCTTGGTCATCCGGGTGAACAAATATTTGGTTGAAACCTGAAAAACCATCTAGCAAAGAGATTCTAGATGACCCCACTACTCTTTGCAAGATGTGGTCCATTTTAGGCAAAGGGTAATGGTCTTTTAGAGAGACTTGGTTTAAATTTCTGAGATCTACACAAAGTCTGATTTCACCTATCTTTTTTCTCGTAGGAACAAGATTGGACACCCATTCAGAAAATTTGATGGGTGCTATGATGCTTGCTTCAAACATCCTCTTTACTTCCTTCTCAATTGGGGGAAGAAGCATAGGGTTGATTCTTCTAAGTTTCTGCTTGAAGGGTTTCTGGTTCGGTTTTAAGGGGATTGTGTGTTGGATCACCGAGGTGTCATAGGATTTCAAATCCTCATAGCTCCAAGCAAATACATCTTGGAACTCTTTGAACAAATCAATGTATTTGGGCTTTTGATCAGGTGGTAGCTTTTTGGACAGTTTGATCATTTTTGGATATTCTGTCGTCCCAATGTTGTGTTCCTCTATATCAGTGTTAATGGGTTGCAATTTCGGCTTTCTAGGAACGTCATTAGCATCAAACATATCTTCTAGTGGGGTTAGGCCAGCAGGCAGAAAATTATCCTTTAAGTCAATGATCTCTGCCTCTGCTTTGGCAATGTCTTCCAAATGCACTTGTTTCAGCTGTTCTATGTTTTTTTTGTCAAAAATAGTTGGTTTCAGGATCTGTTTGGCTGTTGCAGCTGTTACATCTTGCTGATTTTCATTTGTTTGGTGTTGGGAGTCTTTCATAGCATCCATGTCAATGTTAATATTTGAAAACTCATGCTCAAGGGTAAGAAAATTATTGACCTGGCCGTCATTTTCGAACACCTGCCAATCTATGATGTTATTTGGGACAGTGGGCCTATGTTTTATTTCAGCTGTGAAGTGATGGTTTGGTTCAAAAGGAAGCTTGCATGTACTAGCAAAGGTGGCTAGGCTGTGCGCATGAATATTGTGATTTCTGGAAATCTTGTCAAGCTTGAATTCAGTGAATGCATTGAGTATATTAGTGGTAGCAGTCCTATAGGCTCTCATTCTATTGTCATTGGTTACAAAATTACCTTTTATCTGCTGTATGATTAAGTCAGAATCTCCTAAAATAGACACCTTTGCAGCTCCTAGAGCTTTGAGCAGTTTAAGACCTAAAAGCAGAGCCTCATACTTTGCCATGTTATTGTGCATTTAAAATTCAGCCTGTAGGCATGACCTTCTGCATGGTTGTTATATGTGTTGTGAATCCAGACGCCTGCCCCTGCTCCTAACTTGTTAACAGAGCCATCAAACTCTAAATACCAAGTGATTTCCTGCTTGTGGTTGATGCCTAAAGTGTCAATCAACTTAGGATTGGGCAGATTTGAAATTTCTGTTTGGGGAGGTTCTTCTTGCATGCTGGTTGCAATAACTGTTGTGACAGTTTCATCAGTGTGTGCAACCGATTCTTCATTGATTTGTGCTTGTTGTTCTTGGGCCAAGGGCTCATTCTTGGTTGGAGAATTTGTGTTGTCATTAAACAAAATAAAGGAATCCATATCGAAATGGATTGAGTAAATGGGAAAATTTTCTGGCTTGCTCTCACTACTTACCACATATTTCATGAGCGTTTCTCTGTACAATCTCTTTGGTTGCCTAAAGACTGAAATGGTGGCATAGGAAAGGTTTAATTGAAGGGATCCTTGAAGCTTTGCTCCCCATGATCTTGATAGGAGCATACCGTACTTTGGTGGAATGTCAGCAACTACCACATCCATGAGGATGGTCTTATTTGGATATTGAACTAAGGAGACACACAGATCTTTGATGAGGCCTAGACATTTCACTTGACTTGAGTCAAATGAGTAAAAGTCTTTGTAAGGTCTTGTAATGTCAAGGTTCAGTTTTTCCATAACTGCTTTGGGCATTAGATTGTGCGATGCCTCTGAGTCAAACATAGCATTGTGCAAAACTTTGTCATGTATATGCAAACTGACGTAGAAGGGTGGAATAGGTCCATATGTTGACTTTCCATTAACTTCTGGACCAAACAGCAGTTCAGGGGAATCATCCAAAACATTTACATCGTCCTTGTTTTCTGGAATTTGAAGTGACCTTTGAATTTGTTGCCTATATACATTGTGTTTGGCAAGTTCTGAGAGGGGGATGGATATTTTCAACTTAGCTATTTCTGCCTCTAAATTAAATGGTTTTTCCAATGGAGTCTTGGTGTTGATAAAGGCAGTTTTTTCCTTTTCATTTAAATTATCTGCAATTTTCTCTTGTTTATCAGCGTTATGAGGACTGATAGCTTGCAGTTTTTTAGTTTCAGGAAAAAAAATTGGAACACTATTCGAGCTTTGTTTCGAGGAAGAAGGTGGCAAAGGTTGATCTTTGGAAGGCTATATTTCTGTTATGTCTTCTACAGTCACTTGATGCGGGTTTGGAACATTTGTATCAACGGGTTCTGTTATGACAACCTTGCCTTTGGTCTTGTTGGGCTGTTTGCCATCCTTTGTTTTACTAGGTTCCGAAATGTCAATGGTCCTAGTTCTCAGCTTATATTGTTTGTGTACTTCATACACAGCAGTATCATATCCTTGTTTAAAATCAAAAGACTCACCAGATTTAGTTTGAAACTGATTGTAATCGAGTTCATTTTGGTCTTCTTGGGACAGGACAGTTTGGTGCTCACCCTTTAGATCCATCAGGTTCATGTGAGTGTCCTCTATGGGTTCACTAGAAGTAGATCCTTCAACATAGTTATCTTGAAAAGGGGGTCTTATGTCATGGTCTTGGTTAGACCTACCAACATTTGTGTTCTGCGTTTTCCTAAAATTTGGATTCCTTATGGTATTGGACTGTTGTCCTTCCCATGATGCTTTTCTCTCAACATTTTCTACTCTTTCTCATAGCCTTTGTAGGCCATTGATAATAGCATCAAGCTTTTGATCAAAGGCTGAGGGTTCTTCCTTAAAGGTGGTTCTTCTTTCCATTCTAGCTCTATTTCTCTTGGCAATTAAGTTAGCCTCAACACTGACAGCAACGTTTTGCATGTCTGCAAGGGTCTGAGGAGCTCTTTCTTTTAACTTATATGCCATATCAGGGTCAAAACCATCCGGAAATTTGTACAAGGCCAGATCAGGGGGAGGCCTTAGGTTGTGTGGTATTGCATTGTAAACATTATTGAATCTTGCACAGTACTCCAAAACAGTCGCTTGAGGACCTCGTTTAATCGTATCATATTCAGCTAGTATGTGAAAGGGGTCTTTCTTTTTCTCCCATCTGTTGGTAAAGGATTGGTAAAGCTCATCCGGGGTGGTTATTGAATTTGCAGCAAGTGATCTGAACCAAGTTCTTACATCACCTGTCAAACTCTGAACAAAAATTCTCATTCTCACGCTATCATCATCTATTTCGTAGTTTTCAAAATAGTCTTGCATCTTTTTAGTATGCTAAATGGCAGTAAAAGGACCGGTGGAATCAAAATATGTAATTTTTGATTGGTACTCTTGAGGTAAAGCCCCAGCATTAGCAGGTAATTGCAGGGGTGCATATCTATTAGCCATATTGGCAGGGATAAGTGGAACAACGGGGATTAATGGAACAACTGGAGTAACGGGGATCACAGGAGTAACTGGAACGCTAGAAACAACAGTAGTGGTAGTATGTGCAGTGAATGAAGGTGTGGAAGGGGTACTTCGTGATGTAGATGATGAACTAGGGGAGGGGTCGAACGAAACAAAACCTTGACAGGAGTTGGAATACAGCTAGGGTAAGCTATTTCAGGACTTAAATCAGTGAAATTTTCCTGTCTTTCTTGCTTCCTAAGGATTTTCGGGATTATGTTAGGGTTTTCAAAAACAGCTGGAGGGTTTGGATTGGGATTTGACCTTGTATATCGTGGATTCTTCTTGGGAGCTAGCTTCCGAATTGTTTTTTGGGTATTTTTGTGGGAATATTTTTGTAATTAACAAGGGACAGATCAGATTTTGGAATGGCTGTGTATATCTTAAAACTAGCATGAAGATTGATTGAAGCAGCATTTATTTACTTCTGCTAATGTAAAACAGAAACAGTTTCAAAGGCTTCCTGGCTGACATTCAGGCTTCATCTGTAGTTTTAAGAAATATACAGCAATTTAGAAAATTGACCTTTTTAGGGGATCTTTCCAACCTTCTTCGTGAAATTAACTAAGGATGTTCCCCAATGGAGTCGCCATTATGTTATCACTCAGGTTGTCCCCAGGTTGGAGTAAGGGATACAGCCGAGGTAACCACAAACCAACTTTGGATTGCAGGTTCTAGCCCACCTGCAATCAGAGAGGGCTCTCTCTTTGGGATTTAGCTTTGTTGAAATTGATCTTAGGCTAGCTATTGAGTTCAGGGGTTTTTTGTTCTGTTTTGGTGGGAAAATTGATGTTTCAGGTAGAGAGGCATAGCACAGTCTGAGTGTTTCAAACCATTGGGCGTGGAGTCGAGGAGGAGGACTGCTGGTGCATTTCTTCGGTTACAATAAGGGAAAAATGGAGCAAGATAGCTGTGCATGAAACAATGTTTCAGGTATTAATGATGGAAAGAATGCTAAGTAATGAGAGGCAGTTAAGAATCTCTCAATCAGCTTAACAGATGGAGGTAACAGAGCTCTACCTAGGGGCAGTAAAGAATCCCTAGATAATTGGCAAACACAGGTGAATCGGGGTAAATATGAGCCAGGAGGAATTCATATTCATAACCAATTCATTCAGAGGAAAACATACAGAAATAGCAGAAATTGAGCATAGAGTGTATTTAAACAAATTCTAAGCTATTCTTTCTTCCTGCTATTTAGACAGTGGTAAACAACAAAACAGAGGTAAGATGCACTTATTGTTTCAGGCTGCAGCACAAGGATTCCATCTTCAGGTCTTCAAAACATTCATTTACAACAAACAGTTTGCTCTCCAAGCTTTCAACAATCTTTGATTATATAAAAACTCAGGTATACAATGCGAGTCTCTAGTGAAAATTCTCAATTGATCAACCCTTAACACAGTGTAGAGGATGGTATATATAGGGGAAAAACTCTCTACATCTGCATTAATTACATCTTGACCTAAACAGGTCATAAAAAATGATTAATTGACCTAATTCTATCAGAAATAAATGCATGAAAATATCTCGGGCTGCGCTGAGGGCGGTCGTATCAAAACTGAATAAATTATGTTGTCCTCGGTGGCTTGGTGCAGTGTTTTTTGCAATAAATGTGTATGGGTTTCTGCTGCTTTTCTGTCTATCTGCATTTAAAGCTTTAACTGTGATTTGAGGGCAAGGATGGGCTTACGCCTCTTAATTTGACTTTGCTGAGGGGATTCATCAATGCTCAGGTGCTTCGAGCCCCTAAAAATCTTGACTGATACTCTTTGGCTCTTCTTCCTTCTCTGATACTCTTTGACAATAAATTGGGATGCTGTTCTGATGTGCTATGTGTTAAATCAACATTTAATGGCTGCTGTTCGGCTCTGTTTTCCTTAAAACTGTCTTCGGCTCCTTCCTGAATGCTTTGCGAAGAAAAATAGGTTACTCGGCGCCTTTCGGGCTTGCTGGGGGCTGCGTGATGAAAATATTCCCTAAAGATTCCCCATTTCGACCTATTTTATCTAGCTAGGCGCAAATCGCTCATAAAAAACTGCCTCAGAAACTGATTCCCGGGCTCCGGAGTGTGATTTTCGCCCTTCGCACTAAAAACTGATGATGACATCAGCATGACGTCAGCATGACGGGACTTTGTACGATGGGTGACATCAGCGATGACGTTAGCAAGATGATGTGGCGGGATGACATCAGCATGATGATGTCATCATGTATGGAGGTGATGTGGTAGTACGGTAGGTGACACGGTGGCAGGGCACGTGGCAGGGTGACTCGGCGGTATAGTGGCAAGAGGGCCACGGAGGCAGATGACATGTCATGGTGACTCGGCAAGGGGTGACGCAGGCAGGTGATGTCATTACGCAGGAGTGGTAAATGGTTTTGGGTGCACCGCTTTAGCGCCTGGGCGGATTTGTCAGAGGGGGCTCTGCCACAGTCCAGAAGGCAACGCGTGGCGGGAGTACGACGACAATACCGCCCATCTCCCGGACGCTAACCTTCGAGCGCGTTGGGGGACAGGAAGGCCCGCTAGTCGTTGATCTGGGCGCAAGACGATCGGACGGCTGGCGGGAAGGACGGGGCGACGGCGGGTTAGTGGGCGGGGATATCCGCGGGAATATTCCGATTTAAATGTAGCGCGGCGGGGGTTTTTAGACTTAGGGAAAGTGGGTTACAGGGTTTAATGAGCGCGGGTTAATGTATTTATGTACAAAACTTAGGATAAGGGCGAAGTGTGGGTTTTTTGAGGGTTTTTAGGGCTAGGGGGGGAGGTTATTAGCATGACCAGGTGTCATCTAACTCCTCCTATGACACGGATGGGCTAAAAATAGCCCCAGATGGACTATTTTTCCCCAGACTTAGAAGAAATATGGCTATATTGCCAGGGGGGATATTTACATAGGGGAGTTTTATATACATTTTTTTAGTAGGGGAAGGGGGAAAACTGATAGGGAGTTATATACTAGAGTTAGTAGTTAATATGGAAATGATAAGCAGGCGCTAAGGTGGGGGACCTTAGGCTAAGTTTCGAGGGAAAAGTGACTCATAGATGAGAAATCCTTGAGTGAAGCAGATCTTCACCAAGACAAATGACATGGAAAATGATGAAACTAAGAGGGATCAAGCAGATCTCGACCTCTTTGGGGAAATTAGTAAGTGACTTGGGGAATTAGAAGAAGGGGAAGTTAGTGATGTCCAGCTTGAGCTCCACCGGATGAAAATTGCCTGATAACTATGATCTGGAAAGATATATACTTAGAAACACAAGAATTGATCATGAACCACTATGCAACCTCACAGCTACCTACCCAGCCTACACACCTAACATTTTTTCTTCTTTTTGGTTTGGGTGAACTTAGACTTGCAGACCCAGATTTACAATTTTTTTCTTTTTGAATGCTTCCTATCTAGATCTACACTTATTTCTGCCAGGACCCAGATTAAGCAGTTGGGTCCCTTTGATTCTCTACCTATCTACAGATCTGCCAAGATTAAACTGTTTGGTCAGATGCATTCTCTATATTCTAAAACAGGAAATTGAAACCTAGGGAGATCAAGATTAGACTGTTTGGACCTCCCTTAAATGAAAATTCTTCAAAACTGGAACAACTCATCAAAATTGGAATACAGCAGTGCCTTTGAACTAGCACACTTCATGGCATCCTATGGAAATATGGAACACTGTAGCCTGCAAAGTATGACATATTTGGCATGTAAAAATGTCAATCATGAAAAATGAAACCCTGTTGCAACAGGAGGCTAACAGGTAGCACTTCTAGCCCGGGGAGAAGACTATTGTTGTTTTTATGAAATTCTCTTTTGTACTTGAAACTTTGATCATCAACTCTCTCTAAAAGAGCGATTCGTTGTAACTATATTTTGATGTTTAATATATAAATCCTATTGTTGTTCCATCTTTGATTCTGGAGTAATTATAAGCAGTGCGTCCCTGGAGGCTAAGGGCCCGACCCTGGTGGATCACTTGCTTCCTGTACTATTAATTCTTGATTTCGAGGCGTGTGTGGTTTTCTTTCTCTTATCTATTTCGTTTAGTAATCTACTGTTCCTTATTTCATGTACTAGCTCTGTTATATTTTGATTCCCATTCAAATAGTCAGGTTATTCTCTGCATAAAGATGTTATGTTACTTGTTCTGAAGTTATATCGTGTTGTTGTTACATAACATTGTTGTTCCTTAACAGATTTTCATTGTTGTTTGATTACAAAGTAATACTACCGTGTATACATAAATCGGTATCACTGTCTATTTATCTACAGTTTACTTTCAAATGTGATTGTTGTTCATTTGAACTGTTGTTCCACCGTGATCACAGTTGTTGTTTCTTTATAACCAGGGTTATTTATTATTATGCCGAAACTCAGATTACTGTTCGTTTAATAGACAAGTGTTGTGTATATCATTTGATTTAGTTTGTTGTGTATTTACATTTGGTTTAAGTTGTTGTTCAATATTTCATAACTTCCTTTAATTTTTTGTCCCATTCATGTTTGCTGCTTAAATCATTTTTGAGTGAAGATTGCAATAACTGTCCATTTCGTAGGTTAAAGCTTTGATGTTCAATTGAGTTAAATAGATTAATCGTTGTTCTATTTCCTTCCATTTGAATTATCATTGCTTTAGTGTGCACAAATGATCTGAAACTGTAGTGAATACTGACAGTTGTTGTCCAGTTCCCATGTTGATGATCTTTTCCTTAATTTTCTTCTCAGTTACATCAGTTTACAAAGGGATGAGTTATCACTACTGCACCCTTGATTGATAAGTTTCTATACTAAATGATTTAGATCTCAGAGTGCTAAAAGTTTCTTTTTTTGAAAATAGATTTCATTTCAAGCATCCATTTACTCTTATATTCAAAAGCACTATACTACTAGCATTACTCTGACAAATGACCACTTCAGACAGAGTACACTCTTTGAGATAACAAATTGTGCCTGGATTGACAATTAATGTAGGGTAAATAGAGGTGAAAAAGACCCTTTTTACTGCTTGACAACAACAACATATAATATTTTGCTCAATTTAACACATATCTTAACAAACAAGAGTGATGCAAATCCTCAACAAATTTGGAATATATTAAAAATGAAGATAGAATGTGAACCTTGGACAAATTTGATAGGAACATACCTCAATAGAGAAGACTAAGTACAAACATTAGAAGAATTTTCATTGAGAGGTGAAAATCTAGGAGAGGTGTAATACATATGTAACATTGACACCGGTAAACATTGATCAAATTTAATAATGAAAAAAATATTCAACCTAGTCCATGTTAGTTTCAAATATATTAGGGACTTAAAAAGTTCAAATCTATGGAGATGCAATCCTTTTGGAGAGTGTAAAGTGTTAAGATATCCATGCAAGATTTTTATTTTTATTTCTTGTTTATCTCTTTTGATGCTTAATAGATCAAAGATTAGTATGGATCTACATCATAATTATTTACAAATATAGCTCATGTTAGCAAATGGGGTGAAGTATATATCTATTTTAAATATAAACATTAACTATTAATTTCTAGAAAAATTTGCAAGTCTTTTGGTATATATGATTGGATGCAAAGTGAATTTAGTGTATTTTCACTAACAAAACTATATATAAATTCTAAACTATTGGACAAACATAATTGATAAAAATTCGGTGTAAGATATTGGAAAACTTGGCACATTTTTTTATTTATACCTTACTTGTAGACAAGAATAGGTGCAAATTTTAGGAAAATTTGACACATCATAATGGATGAAGCAACATATAAGTTTTGGTTAAATTTAGCACATATCTTAATAAAGAAGACTAGATGCAAGTGCTCAACAAATTTGGAATGTCTTAATAGACAAGACTACATAGATTAGCTACAACATTGGTGGGCCCAAATGGCTTACCAACCATTCATATATACCAATTTTAGTCTTGAAGATATTATTCTAGTTGTCATCGGCATTCATAAATTCTAATGGTATCTAACTATTAGGTCCATATTGGTCAAGTGCCAATGTCCATAAGGTGAAAAATAAGCCCTTAATGGGAAGCAAAGGGTACCTCTTCTTGAAAATAATTTCATTTACACGATAATATATTATCAATTGTCCTTTGTTGGATTATTTCTTGGATAGGATGATGATAGGAGAACCATGAGGAAAGTGCATGTTGAATATATCCTTCTTGCAAATGTTCTTAGATTTGGTGTTTTATTTTTTCACGTTTAGCAAGGGAGAGGTGGTATCCCAAGACATTCCACACAAAGTCTCATAAGATATTATGTTGAAGGTGAAAGGGAGCAATAGAATAATTTTAGGAAAATAAATATATCTTGTAGGTATGAATCAAGTAGAGGTTGTAATGAGGTTAGGGTGGGTTGGATTATATTGTCTAGTTTGGTGTATCTAACCATGTATGGCTAAATCTATATATGAATGACAAACTTGCATATTGCATCATTGTTTTCCTATATGAAGACAAATAATGGAGTGGTGAAAGGGTGAAATCTAAATTTCTTGTGATCCTTTATGAGTGTAATGGTGTTATTGTGGCCATCATATTAGGCATAGTGGGAAAATTGGTACAATTTTCCAAATATAAGGTCCAAGCGGTTGAGTGGGGTAACAATGTAGGTAGTATTGTCTTTGAAGTGAGGTCCAATGGAAAAAGTACATTCACATTTATGGGGGGACAACAAATATTGACCTCCCTCATTGACCTAACCAAGACAACATCATGCATAATTTTTAGTTATGGTTAGAGATGAGGCTTTGACCAAGGCTAAAGATACAAAGCTTTTTTGGTTAATAGTTATCTATAATGAGGCAAGTTTTGTGATCCTTGATTTAGCAATTATGGGTAAACAACACTTCTTGGTTTATAAAGAAATAATTACATGCAATGAGGAATAATCTAGGATTTTGTTCAAGTGGGCTATGCAACATCTATCATAAACGTAACTAAGGAAATAAAATGGAGAAATGTGTGGTTCATAAATAAATGTTTCCATATGTCTTTGGTATTGTGATGCAAGACACCAATAGATAGAATGATTTATGCGCTTATACCAATTTCAATATTTGTCTAAGTGTTGAGGAAAAGAGGGAAAGGTTTTGGTGCAAGGTTGTGAGGTGGAAATAGTATTGGAAAATCAAAGGTATATTCCTAGAGAGAAATGTTTCTTTCCCAATTTATGTTTATTTAACATGGCTCTTTAAAATGTAAGAGATAAGTGCAACTAGTAACAATAGCCACTTGATGGTGTAGAGAAGCTGATTAGTCATAATTATATTTTATAATAAGTACATGTTTTGCATATGGGAGTACAAGGTGGAATTGAATTTTGAAAAAGTGTTTAATGTATTGATGGACTAATTGGCTTGAAAAACGTTTAGTTGTAGTTAACATGCTTAGAGACCTTCAGAATAACTAGTTTGATAAAATTGGTAGCAAAGCGCTGCATAAAAAGTATGCAATATGGTAATTGGTTTGGAGTTGGTGATTGTGGTTGTGTTATAATTTTATTACATGAAAAAAAGAGGACTACCCTTCATCTTTAACTTGCTCACACCAACGCATAGCAAGCCCTTCTAAATGAAATGTTGTCAAAATGATCTTGGTTGGTTCAACCATGTTGAAGAAATACATTGACATTGTCCTACACTAGGAATCCACATGATATCTATTAAATATTATAGCAAAGTAGGAGATGGTCATGCAAGAATACTAATGAAAATTTTGGGTAAAAGTGGATCAACCCTAAGTATTCTCTATGACTTTTCATAGCTACCACCTACTCATTAAGTGATTAGAGGATCTAGATATGTAAATCCACCATTTATTGTGCTTGTTGGCCCATATAATTACAAAAACACATACTAAGCTCCATAGCTTCACCTTAAATTGTCAACAGGTTATGGAACATATAAGCTTATGAGGTATTGTGCACCCAATATGCAAATTATATAAATGTAATATGACCTAAAAACTCTAATAAAAATGCAAAAAGGAAAATGAACAACTCTAATAGCTCATTATAATTTCTTTCTCATGAACTAAGGTAAATGAATTTCACTTCCATCTCTTCCTACAATATTCCATAGAATAAATGGAGACAATTCCAATACCTGTAATCAAATGAAAAACTAGTCAAATGATTCTCCTAGAATCAATGATCACGATGCAACTACTATATTAAGAACTTATTATGCAAATAATTTATCATGTAATAGATGCATGAGATATATTCCAAAGCACTAGTTATCATAATGTGAAGAGGTAAAAATGGATGCCTCAGATACAACTTTCCCTAATCCCTGCGTCACTGCTCTATGCGACCTCCCCTTGCGAGTCTGGTTGGGGCCTCTCGGTGCCCTGACCGCCATGGATGAATGACATCAACATATTGGTACCCTCTCCTTCAAAGATATGGTCATTGGTTGACCTCCTGGCCAGGTTTCCTTCTTCACAAATTTTTCCTCCATCTCTACCTTCTGCACGCCAACAGGAGGAAACTCTGACCAAGAAGGAACATCACATCCACATCAAAAAGTGTTGCCTTAGAGGAAAGAACAAACAACGAAAAGGATAACCAAGGATACTTGAGCAGAAAAAGGTTAGGCTACAAACTCGCCCTTCCTCGCTGACAAAAATCCTACAAAAAGTCAGGATCAACCGCAAGATCATAGGAAAAAGACTAAGAATAACTTCAACCCCATAGCCAAGAAAATCCCATAACTGGAAATACAGGACCCCAATGTAGCAGTCTATAGAGAATATATGCAATAACATGCAGTAATATGCAATTTCATGGGCATATGGCCAATTGAAAAAGCCCTAAACTGGTGGATACAAAGCAAATGGACACCCAAAGGGGAGATCAGACTTCAGTTGGGCTCTAAAGGATTCTTCATAGTCATTTTTGACCTCCTAGAAGACAGAGACAGAATATTTGAATGAGGACCCTATTTCTACAACTCAGTCGGTTTATACATGAGATATTGGAAAGACAACTTTACACCAGAAAAAGAGGATTTTACAATAGTTCTATCATGGGTTCGCCTCTACTCCTTACCAACTGCTTACTGGGCTCCTTCCATCTTAAAAGGAATAGGAGACTAGATGAGGGAGTACATCAAAATGTCTGAAGGCACTAGAATAGGTCAATATGTTTCCTACACCCGAATATGCGTATACATAGATGTCTCTGGTGCCCTACCAGAAGCAATTAAATTAATCTTCAGGGATGAAGTCTGGCTGCAAAGTATAGACTATGAACATATTCCATTCTGATGCGGAAAGTGTCACGAATATGGGCATCTCTTCTGAGATTGTCCTATGAACAAAACCCCTCAATCTCAAGCACGGGAAAGTAAAAGAAAATATAATGAAGGATATACCAAAGTCATCTCCAGGAATAAGAACAACCGGAAAAAGGTTATCCCCAAGAAGAACCAATCTAAAGATTCAGGTCAGAACTAGTTCAATGCATTGAACAACACCTAGGAGAAAATGGATCCTAACAACTTGATAAGAGATGAAGCAAGAGAAGATGAAATGAACCCAACAGACAGAGAATACGATGAGAGGGACATAGGTTATACCAACAAAGGAAAGGAACATTTGCAAGAGGATACAGAAATGGAACAAATAGAGATAGAGGAAACACCAGAGGAAAGTGCCATAGAGGAAGCTCTGGAGGGGGTAGACTTAGCAACAATAGCAGAGGAATGGATACAAAATGGAATGAATACCATATCAAAACACTAGCTACGAAAAAATGAAGGCACTTATGTCCTCCCAGAGGATTTAAAACTCAAATCTCACCATCTAGCACAAGAAAGCATAGCATCAAAGGGAATATTAGCAAATATTACAGTAGGAGGACTCAACCTCAAAGGCTCAAGCAGAAAGTGAGGTCAAAAGACTACCAGTCAGCTCCTCCAAGAACTGGGCGCAAAATTAATCAATGAAGGAAAGGTAAAATCTCTGGCTTTAAACCCATCTCCATGTCAATGAATTGCATTTCTTGGAATATTAGAGGACTAAACAGTCCTAGGAAGAAAAGAATCTTAAAAAAAGAATATTGTCTGATCATCCTGACATCCTTCTAATTCAAGAAACTAAACTAGAGTCAGCTCACCCCCTCTCCTTATCAACTCTTGTTTCAAGCCTTACAACTCCTTAGCCAACATGGCTATCGGTTTGGCGGGGGGTATAATGACTTTTTGGAAAAACTCCAAGTTCAACCTCATATCCTCACTAGCCACTCATCATTCCATAACAGTGATCGTGAGAATCATAGGCACCAATGAGAGTATTTTCATAACTAATATTTAATCCCTGCACAAGGTGATAAGCCGAATTAAAATGCTCCAAACCATCTCCAATCTCCTAGACCCTTTACACCTTCTTCTCAAAATCATAGCAGGTGATTTCATTATGATAACAAATTTGTCTGAGAAGAAAGGAGGTATCCAGAAGCTAGATAAGGACTCAGAGGCTTTCCTAAACACCATTAAAAACCTCAACCTCATCGACATTCCCACTAGCAATGGCATTTTTAACTGGAATAACAGAAGAGGAGGAGATCGTCAAATTGACTTTTGTTTAGACCACTTCCTTTTATCTGAGGAAACTTATCTTACCTCCTGGGAAATGGAAGTGAGAATCCTACCGCAAGTAGGCTCAGATCACTAACCCATCTCTCTTAAGATTCAAATTCCCATGGTCCGAAAAATAAGCCTTTCAGATTCGAAACCTTCTCGTTGGATCACCCAGACTTCATGGAAAAAATGAAACAATGGTGGACTTACCCTCCCATCAGAACTGGAAACAAAATGTACACATTCCAACAAAAGTTAAAACTTATCAAAGAGGAAATCAAAAAATGGAACAAAGAAACATTCAGCAACATCATCACAGACAAAAAAAACTTGGAACATCAATTGGAACTTCTCTAACAAAATATAATTGAAGAAGGGCTAACTGAGAATAGTAAGCAAGAGGAACAAATATTACAACAAAGATGGGAGGAGAGATCCATCTAGGAAGAAAATTTGTGGCAACAAAAATCCAGAATCAATTGGCTGAAATGTGGGGAAATGAATACTGCATTTTTCCATAAAACAATGATACAACATAAGAGAAACAACAGAATCTTGGCTTTGAAGAACCAATATGGTCATCTCATTCACTCTCAAGAGGAGTTGGAATCAGAGCTCAATCACTATTTCAGCTCTCTTCTCAAAGAGCTAAGGAATGACCAGAATTAGGACATTAAAAAAATCACCAAGCATATCCCAAAAATCCTCATGGACGAGCATAATAATATGCTTCTTAGGAAAGTCTCCCTCCAGGAAGTGGAAGATGTGGTCATGGGAATGCCCAATGGAAAAGCCCCAGGGCCGGATGGTTTCACTATTGATTTCTACAAAGCTTGCTGGCCCATCCTAAGATTGGATGTGCATACCCTTGTGGAATAATCTCCCATTCATAAGTTTGTCCTTAAAGCCCTTAACTCCACTTTCCTAAATTTGATTCCCAAGGTAAATTCTACTGGTTCACAAGACAAATTCAGGCCCATAGCCCTCTGCAATGTCATCTACAAAACCATCTCCAAAGTCCTCACCAATCGGATAAAAGTCATCCTTCCTCTCCTAATCTCCCATCAACAGTCTAACTATCTGGAAGGAAGGAAAATCAGGGATAGTATCATCCTTTCTCATGAGCTTATCCACTCTCTCAAAACCCAAAAAAAACCTGGTATGATGATTCAGAGAGATATGTCCAAAGCCTTTGATAAAATTAGTTGGGATTATATGAGACAGGTCTTGGGAGCGTTTGGGTTCCACAAAGACATCATTAAGTGGATCATGTCTATGGTGTTAGGATCATTTTTCTCCATCCTCGTGAATGGTTCCCCTTTGTAACCATTTAATCCTTCCAGGGGTATCAGGCAAGGGGATCTTATCTCTCCCTTCCTCTTTGTCATAATGGCTAAAGGGATAAGCCGCTCAATCTCTGCTACCTTGCAAGATAATAAACTCACTCATCTCTAGCACCATGCCTCTGCTCCCCACTCCACACACCAACATTTTGTGGATGATACCCTTCTTATGGGGCTTCTAACTATCAAAGAGGCTTCCTATTTCATGTCCATTCAATCTGACTTCTTTGTTGCCTCTGGAACCTCTATCAACCCCGTGAAATCCAATTTGTTCTTCTTTAACACCCCGTTGCCCATCCATAGGAACATCACTAGACTCCTTGTCATTCCTATTAGTTCCCTCCCCTCCACTTATCTTGGAGTTCCCCTTACAGACATGCCACTCTCCAGGGCCACTTGGGAGGATTTGATTAATAAATTGGAGAAAATAATTTCCAGCTGCACCTTCAGATCTCTCAATCTGGCAAGTTGTCTCATCCTAGTCAAATCTGTTTTACAGGACATCTGTTATGAAACCAGCTCAAGAAAAGATAGAAAAGATAGATCAACGCCTTAGAATTCAGCCTCTTTGAGGGGGCAACCTCCTTTACATTACATACATGAACAATTCTTGGATGATACAAATGACAAAACCTCCTTTCTATATATAGGAGTCTAAGGAGTCACAATATAATCCAGCCGACCTAACAATAATAATATAAAGCCACAAAAATAACAATAGAGGGATTCTATGGGGCACAAAAATAACAATATGGGGGTAATAGGGGCACAACAATATAAATAAGGGGTATAACTACAATAGTAATGGGGTAATCACTAGTATTATAGGGACCCAACATGCCCCTCTCCTTCAAAAAAGTGTTGTCCTCAACGCTTGAGTAGTTCTGGATACTTCTGCATAAAATTCTCATCCTCCCATGTGGAATCTTCAGCGGATAAGTTCTTCCACTTGATAAGATACTCTGAAATTGATCGATTTCGTAGCTGTCGAGTTCTTGTTTCTGTGACTGCTTCCGGTTCCAATATAATTTTTCCTTCCTCGTCAAGTTCTGGCAATATTGTTTGAACTGGGAGCTTGTCGCCTATAACCTTCTTTAAACATGAAACATGGAAAACTGGGTGCAATCGAGAAGCTGCAGGAAGCTCCAATTTGTATGCCATAGTACCAATCTTTTGCAACACCTTGTACGGACCATAATACTTTGGTGATAATTTATTATCCTTCTTAGCTTGCTTTAGGGACATTTGCTTATATGGTTGTAGCCGTAGGAATACCCAATCACCTACATCAAAACTTCTTTCACTGCGATGTTGATCTGCCTGTTGTTTCATTCTATTTTGTGCCAACACGAGGTTATCCTTTAAGAGTTGGAGGACTTGTTGTTGATGTTCGATGTGATGTTCCACTGCCTGAACCTTAGAATTTTCTCTTAAATATGATGTGATGGATGGTGGTTGATACCCATAAAGTGCCATAAATGGGGTCATTTTTGTTGCTGTATGGAAGGAAGTGTTATACCACCATTCAGCCAGAGGCAACCATTTGACCCATTGTGTCTGTTTATCAGATACAAAGCAACGAAGATATCCTTCCAAACATTTGTTTACTATCTCAGTTTGCCCATCAGATTGAGGATGATAAGATGAGCTATGAGCTAACTGAGTACCAAGACAAGAAAATAATTCTGTCCAAAAATTTCCAGTGAAAATGGGATCTCTGTCACTTACAATAATCTTTGGGTTTCCATGTAGCTTTTGAATTGTTTCCATAAATGCAGTAGAAACTGTACTGGCTTTAAATGGATGTGATAATGCACAAAAGTGTGCATACTTGGTAAGTCTGTCAACTACCACCATGATGACACTCTTTCCCTCAGACTTGGGTAAACCTGTGATAAAATCCATTGAAACCTCCTCCCAACGTTGGCTTGGAATGGATAAAGGTTGTAATAGACCCGGTGTCTTAATTGTTTCAACTTTATTTTGTTGGCAAACCAAACATTCCGCCACAAACTTTTGAATATCTGATTTAAGGCCATCCCAAAAAAATTCCTTCTTAACCCTGTGGTAAGTTTTTAAAAATCCTGAGTGCCCTCCTAAGGGAGAAGTGTGCAATTCCATAAGAATCTTTTGTTTTAGCTGGGAATTCTTACAGAGGTATAAGCGATCTTTGTACCATAACGAATCATTTTTCCAGCTAAATGTATCAGACGTACTGGAATCTTGTTGTAGCTTTCGAATAAGTGCCCACACTTCTTCGTCATTCTTCCATTCCTCCCTTGCTTCGTTTATCCAATCTGGTTGGATAATAGAAATGGCGCACAACAATGCTTCCACATCCTCATCCTTTCTTGAGAGTGCATCTGCCACCACATTTTGCTTCCCTTTTTTGTAGATGATTTCAAAGTCATAACCCAACATCTTTGTGACCCACTTTTGTTGCTCTTCAGAGGATAATCTTTGTTCTAAAAAGTATTTAAGGCTATCATGATCCGTTTTTACCTTGAAGTGTCTTCCCATTAGGTAGGGTCGCCATTTCTTAAGTGCATGGAGTATTGCCAACATTTCCTTCTCATAAATAGCTTTGCTTAAAAACTTTCCCTTGATTGGACGACTTTCAAAAGCAATGGGTCTTTCATCTTGCATTAGAACAACACCAATTCCATTTCCTGAAGCATCACATTCCACAATAAAGGTTTTTGTGAAGTCCGGTGTAGCTAAGACCGGTGCTTGGCACATTGCCTCTTTAAGATGTTCAAAGGCCTTTGTTGCTTCCGGAGTCCATGAAAATGCATCTTTCTTCAATAATGTTGTTAGAGGTGCTGCTATTCTCCCATAATTCTTAACAAACTTGCGATAATACCCTGTCAACCCAAGAAATCCTCGCAGATGCTTTATGGATGTGGGGATTTTCCATTCCTTAATGGCTTTAATTTTGCTAGGGTCTACCTTAACTCCTTCATGAGATACAATATGACCCAAATATTCCACCTCCTGGACTCCAAAGAAACATTTGGATCTTTTTGCATATAATTGTTTCTCCTCCAATAGTTGTAGCACCCTGTCAACATGTTCAACATGATCCTTCCAAGACTTGCTGTAGATTAGTATATCATCAAAAAATACTAACACAAATTTTCTAAGGAATGGTTTGAAAATTGAATTCATCAAACCTTGAAATGTTGAAGGTGCATTGGTAAGGCCAAAAGGCATGACCAAAAATTCATAATGACCCTCATGAGTTCTAAATGCCGTTTTCGGAATGTCTTCAATCTTCATTCTGATTTGATGATATCCCGAACGAAGATCCAACTTGGTGAAGTAAATTGATCCATGCAATTCATCCAGTAATTCATCAATGACAGGAATGGGGAACTTATCTTTAATAGTGAGCTTGTTGAGCTCCCTATAATCCGGACACATGCGCCATGATCCATCCTTCTTGTGCACCAATACTACTGGAGCAGAGAAAGAACTTTGACTCGGTTGAATTATACCAGCCTCTAGCATTTCTGCAACCATACGTTCAATTTCACTTTTTTGGACATAGGGATATCTGTACGGCCTGATGTTTGGAGGAACACTTCCTGGAATCAGATGAATAGCATGATCATGATCACGCATAGGTGGGAGACCTTTGGGAGTCTCAAATACCTTGGAATGATTGTCCAGGACTTTTTGGAGATCTGGAGAAATAGATGATTCCAATGTGGAAACATCTAGCGAACATAATTGTGCAATTACACCTCTTTGCTCCTTTTTTAGAAGCTTTGTCATACCATTAGAGCTGATTATCTTTCCTGGTTTCCCTGCAATACCCCTTAATTCAACTTCCTTTCCTTCCGTAGAAAATTTGATGAAAAGTTCTTGAAAATTAAAAGCTATTGTACCCAAGGATTGTAGCCATTGGACTCCTAGTACAACATCAGCACCTCCCATTGGAATGGAAAGCATTGGGCTAGTCAATACATATTCTCCCATGGATAGCTTGATATTATGGCACTTTCCAGAGCAATTTATTGTTCCTCCATTTGCAATCATCACTTGACACTCTGGTGCTGGATATAGGAAGCAATTCAATTCTTTTGCTACCCTACAATGAATAAAATTGTGGGTGCTTCCTGAATCAATCAACACTATTACCTTTTTCTTCTTGATTTGTCCTTCTATCTTGATGGTTTGAGGAGTGGTAATTCCCGCCAATGCATTACAAGATATGGTCGGATTTATTTGTTCTTCATCTAGGCTTTGTTCCTGGAGTATATCTTCTTCTTTTGACCTTTCTTGCTCCTTTTCTTCTTCCTCTTCACAATCTATGTAGAATAATTTCTTCTCAGCACACTTATGACCTTTAGTGTATTTGCTATCACAACTGTAACAAAGCCCTTTTGCTCTTTTTTCTTCCAATTGTTGTGGTGTCAACCTTATAGGTTGTGGAAGACTAGGGGCAACAACACTTCCGTCTTTATAGTTGTGAGTGGTATGCTTCCTGGTTGCCATAATTTTGCTTTCCATTTTTCTTGCTAACCTGAATGCCTTCTCTAATGAATCAGGTTCCCAAAGGCGAACATCATGTTGGATATTATCCTTTAAAGACCCTATGAACACATCAATCCTATGCTCCTCTGGAATATCTTTTACCCTTATGTTCAATTTTTGGAACTCCTCAATGTGCTCCATTATTGAACCCTTTTGTTTGAGACTTATCAATTGGCTAAAAAAAGTGTTGCTTTTTGTATCCTCATAATGTGCTATCAATTCTTCCGTAAAAATTGCCCAAGTGATAAATTGTTTACGAGAGCAAAGCCATTGATACCATACAAACTGATTTGGTTCCAAATATACAGTTGCCATACGTACCTTTTGTGTGTTTTGCACATTATTGAGATCGAAGAATTGCTCCATCTGTAATATCCATGTGGCGGGATCCTTGCCATCAAACTTCCTCATATCGATTTTTGGAATATGGTGGGTCTTCGATCCAACATTAGAGTCTATGGAATCATGATTAACATTTCTTTTGTTCACATCATGAGTTTCCTTTACAACCTTTTCACCATTAGTAAGTATTTCTTGTAGAAAATTTGTCAAATCTGTCTTCAAATCTGCCATGTCTGTCTTCAAATCTGTCTTCAAATCTGCCATGTCTCTCTTCAAATCTGTCTTTGAATCATCCATCTTAGCTTCCATGCCCTTTATCTTAGATTCCACGCCATTTATCTTAGATTCCACGCCATTTATCTTAGCTTCTGTTAGCTTTTGTGAGCGTGACATTTGTTGCACTTGTTCTTGTAATTTTGATATATCATGTAGCATTTCTTCCTCTTCTTCATGAGTCATGCTAGAGCTTTCAGGTTCCTTACTAGGTGTTTGCATTTTCTTTCCTCGGGGCATCAGTTACCGATAATAATGCTTTACTATGCCCTTTGAATTCCGTTAAACCAAGCTTACACAAAATTAAAAAAAAAACTACACACCTTTTTTCACTTTATAGAAGCCTGATATTGAATCTGATGTATCTCTGTAATTTCGGATCATCCAGTTCTGAAATTGTGACCTGTAGTAGCCTTCTGCATCCTCTTTCCAATGCCACAAGTCTGACCCAAATTGGATTCTCCAAGGAAGAGTTATGTGAAATCTCCCACAGTGACTTGCTTTTAGACTAGTTCAGTAGAGCGAACTTGTACGACGTGCCACGAGTCACTGTTTCAACCTTTGGATCTGAAACACATACAAGAAACTACAGTCCGTCCTCTTTCTGTACCTTCTTACGAAATTTCAATCCGATCCTCAGAGAGAAAGTTATGACGATTTTCCCCAGGTCACCTGTTTTGAATGTAATTCAGGAGTCTGCAAAAAGACCAACTTCCTCAGATCATATCTCCGCAAATATCGTGCGAAAAGCTCTGAAATTTGGACCCAAGGTTCAGCGCGATTTCTTCTCAAATGGGTTTTTTTTGCGACTTCTGAAACGTCACAGAAAAAAGTTATAGCGAAAATGCCACGATGACCTGTTTGGAGCAGCGAAACCCTAGAATCCAAAGCTCTGATACCAAATGTTATGAAACCAGCTCAAGAAAAGATAGAAAAGATAGATCAACGCCTTAGAATTCAGCCTCTTCGAGGGGCAACCTCCTTTACATTACATAAATGAACAATTCTTGGATGATACAAATGAAAAACCTCCTTTCTATATATAGGAGTCTAAGGAGTCACAATATAATCCAGCCGACCTAACAATAATAATATAAAGCCACAAAAATAACAATAGAGGGATTCTATGGGGCACAGAAATAACAATATGGGGGTAATAGGGGCACAACAATATAAATAAGGGTATAGCTACAATAGTAATGGGGTAATCACTAGTATTATAGGGACCCAACAACATCCCGCTCTACTTGTACTCAAATTTGGCAGCCCCAAAAGTGATTTCAAACAAAATAAAAAACCTGCAGAGGAACTTCTTATGGAGAGGTGCAGAGGTAAAATAGAAATGGGCTCTAGTGGCATGGGAAAAAATTGCAAGCCCAAAAAAGATGGTGGCCTTGGTCTTAGAGACATAGACCTCCTAGGAAAGGCCCTGGGAGCCAAAAAATTATGGAGATGGATTGCAAACCCCAACTCCCCTTGGGGAATCCTATGGAAAGAAAAGTATACCCCCTCCCTCTCGCAAGAGAAAATTATCAGGCTAAATGGAAATATCAAAGGTTCAGTCATCTGGAACCAAGCATGGGAGAATAGGGATATCATTCAAAATCATAGTTTCTGGGAAATAGGCAATGGAAACAAGGCTCTTTTCTGGGAGGACACCTGGAAACAAAGGTTGGAACTTGATCAAGATCATTACCACCAAATCAAGGCTGATATGCAAAACAGAGGGAATATCAAAGTCAGTCGTTACTGGAAAACTAGTGACGAAGAGGACAGATGGAGAATCTGGATGGATCAAGAGGATTAGACTCCCCATATGAATCCCCAAGCCTGATCAGACCTCTAATCAAAACTTCAAAAAATACAAATCCTCCTTAACTTTGCCAAGGATCAGATTATATGGGTGGAAAATTCAGCATGACATTTTAATTCAAAAGAAGCCTACCGATACATTGCTAAGCTAGATCAACTTCAACCAGATCCAAAGTGGAACTCAATCTAGGACAGGAAGCACTAGTTGAAAATATCTATCTTTCTATGGTTAGTTGTGCATAGAAAGATTTTAACGTGGGACAACCTAAGGAGAAAAGGTTTCATTGGTCCCTCGAGATGCCTTCTCTGTCAGCGAGAAGAAGAAACCCCTAATTACCTGCTAAATGTACGCCCATACATGTCCAAATTATGGGATTGGATTTTACTTATTTTCAATAGCTCAGATCAGGATCCCTCATCCATTCAAAGCACAATCATGAACAAGAGATCTGTCTTATCATCACATCCTTTGGATAATCGCGCATGGAAGTTAATTCTTGGTTTGGTCTACTGGGCACTACGAAAGGAGCGCAACGCAAGAATTTTTCATGGCATCTCCACCTAGGAGGAAATTATAATCTAGAACATCAAAAGTGAAATCTAGGAAACTGTGACCTATCTACCTACTCAGACTACCAAAGCACCTCCCACTATCTACAAATAGATAATTCTCTCAATGTTGGATCTCCTTAATATCAAGGTACACGAAGTCACCCCCCTATCTAGGCATGAAAATAAAAAAAACATATGGAGGCCGCTAGAGCAGGGGACTTTCAAGCTCAACTACGACGGTGCTACTAAAGGTAATCCGGGCCAAGACGATTTTGGAGGAGTCTTCAAAAACACAAAAGGAGAAATAATTTGGATATATGAGGGCAATATAGGTTCAGCCACAAACAATGCTGCAAAACTTCATGCCCTGGAAAATGACATCACCATAGCGCACAACCTAAAGCCCAGTCTACTAATTGTAGAATTATATTCCATGTTGGACAATCATATTGGCAAAAAACTTCAATAGGGCATCAAGGTGGAAAAATTTTCAGAAAATTGGCACCTAAACAAAATAATACAATGGATCAAGCAGAGGATTAACAGCATGGCAGGCCTCCACTTTTAAGCAATTAGAAGGAAGGGTAGTAAACTCGCAGACAGACTGGCGAATGAGGGTACTACTGGGATCCTACGCCTAAATTCTTGAGTTTGGAAGGACTTGGAGGATAGTGAACTCTGTCAGCACTACGAATCAATCAATGTCGAAGATAACCACTCCACCAAACAATAATTGTTAGCATAGCCTTCATCAATTCAAGGTAGATTCTCAATTCTGTAGGAATGACAGAAGTGTGGCACACACACCAAGACTTATCCTTGGCTTGCCTAATTATAGGGCCCTTGTTATCACCTCCCCTCTCCCTTGTGCGGTCATCGCCTCCCTATCACATCCTCTCTATTCGGCTATTTTTCCGATTCCTCGCTTCAGATCTTTTCATGCTTCCCCTTCCCACCCTATTCCCTACTCTCGACCTCCCTCCATCCCCCCGACCTCTATATATTTCCCCTCCCCCTTATCCCCCTCATTCTCCTCTCTTCCCTCATCCCTCTCTGTTGGTCCTTCGCTCTTTGGTTCCTCTCGCTCCCAAGCCCTTCTGCTCCTCTCATGGTCCCGAATAAATGCTCCACCCCTAGTTCCAGTCGTGGAGGTGTGTGCAATTGCGCAACCTCCCGTTGGAAGTCTCTGGGTACGCCCCTCACCACTCGCATGGAGACCTTCACAAGACGCACAACTCTGTGCTACATGGCAGAGGTTAATCCTGAAACTCAATAGCGCATTGCCAAATTAGAAGCCCAATAAAATGATCTTCGAAGATAGATCATGACCGAGGAAGTCGACGTTGACTTTGCCTGGATTTCAGATCCAGCCCTCACCCGAGTGCGTGAAAACCTCTACGCACGAACTATCAAAACATGGTGGAAAATGAAAACCATCATGGGGTTTGCGATGCAAGAGCAAGAGGAGTGCATCAAGGCACTCGAAATAAAGATTGATAATCTGACTGAGAAGTTTGTGATTTATGTCAAAGCAATCCACCATTGCAGATTCATAACTCGGGACGCACCGCAATACACTGTTATCAGGAAGAAGTCAATGATGAAGGTCCAACCAGTGGTTGAATGATCCCTAAGCATCAAGAAAGAGGTCGTCGGGGTCTCTACCAGTCGTCCAAACACTGTCACATAACAAGAGGGGAGATCTTAGGAAACTCCCATTCGTCTGGATGAAGATCTGGTAACCACAAACTAGAATTAACTTCAACAACCTCCTTTTTGTCTCTCTTCCTCCGCGGAGGACTGTTTGTTCCAAAGGAAATAGACTCTCGCCTTGTCTGCCTTGCTATGGCTTTCTTCTTCTCTCTCTATTTCTATTCTCTCAGTTTTGAGAATGTTGTAAAGAGGGTTCTACTATGTTTCCACCTATGGACTCAGAACCCATTTTTTCCAAGGATGCATTGTAAAAAAGTATAATCCATGGCCATTTCAGAGATTTCTGTTGGGTCTTTTGTCAGGCTCTCTCTCCCACAAAACCCAAAAAATGTAATTTGTTAGTTCCTACAATAATATATTTTATCTTATTCACAAAAAAAATGTGAAGAAGTAAAAATATTCAAATAAATACAAGAAACAAGAATGTATTTGATGTGAAAGTATATAATTGACATAAAGAAACAACTTTGTTTTATAGAAGTTACCTATATTCATAATAGAAATCCTAAAGATAGAAAATGCAAAGAAAGGAGGTTCCCATGTCCTTTTCTTGAGTGGGACCTACTCAATAGAATTCTTAGAACCCTTAGAAACTCTTAGAGATGCAAAAAATTAGTAATATTTGATTTCTCTTTATCCAAAAAAATCATTTCATAAGGAAGACATGATTTTCCATGTTTTCCTAGTACAATTCGAACCAATTCTAATAGATAACAATTAGAAAGTGAAATGATAACTTGACTACCCTAACTCTATTATGTATGTATCTATCTATATTTTATGTGATCCAAGGATTCCTAAGTAGGCCACTCAATCAAATCCTTGATTGATTGGAGTTGTTCCACATTGCCTCTTTTTCAACATGGTTAATTAAAAAAGAATACTCTCCCTCTTTTTACTAATTCAAATTCCAAGATATTGAGTAACTATTTTAGGAATTCATTGTTACCTTTAAGTGTTGGCAAAGTCATGAGGGGAAAAAATCCAATGTATTTCTCACAAACTCAAATGATTAGTGAAGAGGGTCCATCATTTAGGGTTGAACTTCCTTTTGAAATTCCTTCATTAATGTTGTACGAATTCTCTAGTTGGAAAATCACATAAGCTCAAGTAATTAAAATCACATAATTAAACTTGAAAACACTTAAGATTGGGCATTTATTACATTTATTTGAGATTTAAGTAAATCATATTCATTTAGACAAGAACAAGTCAAAAACATGTAACTTGGTCATTCAAGGTAATAGTGTTTTAGGAATTTCTTGAGTTTATGAGGAAAAATATATCAAAATTAATGCAATGGGATGGGAAATAAAATGACAATTTGAGGACCCATGTGAGTAGGAGATCTTGCACTGCGATTGTTCTTGTTATTAAGTGATCTAGGAAGATCTAAAAAGGCCTAAAAAATAAAAGTTCTCAAAACTCGATGGAATGTAACCATGTCAAAGAGCTCGATGAGACGATTCCAATACAATTTGAATTTTGAATCATGTCAAACTGAGCCCATATGAAAAATTTATTGTGTTATGAAGTTCATGCTAAACAATAATAATTGGATAGGATGACACATGACACATCTGTATAGCACCACATGATAATAACATACATCTGATATGGCACATCGTGGAATTGAAATGTGGCATTGAGTTAGTAGTGACGTGGCAAGCAGAGGTTGACATGGTAGAGATGTTGATTGGGAACTGATTATGTGGTTGACCATGTACCAGGTAGGCCAATCCTATGGTGACATATGTACCAATCATGTGACGCCACGTTGCACCACAGAGCAACCATAAGGGTCAAAAGACTTGATCTGTTCGATGATTAGAGTGTCAAGGTTTGAACCCCTAACCTCAGCAGAAGCAATCTAATGGGCTAACACTTAGGCCACACATTTGCTTTGTTAAAATATATGGTGGATTTTATATATAAGGTTTATTATAACCAGTGGCGAAAAAGGGGGAAGGCCACAAGTTTGACCTTGTGGTCTCCCCGAAACTGACAACCATATAAGAAATTTTTTAATTGGACCATAACTAACAAATTAATGGAAGGGCCAACAACATATTACAATAACCAACTAATGCCCCATAGTTAAAGTGTTGATTGGAGCACATGACCAAGTGTTCCAACGTGAAACAAGTATGCACATGGATCGAATGTTATATTAATATATGATTCAGTTGTAATGAGGTGTAAGATATCATTGGTGGGGATATTCAATAGTTATAACAAAGGGTTATATTTATATATAACCACTACGCCTGTCGAGCTATGGTTATAAACAAAGTACTATTTTTTAATGAATGGGTATCAACTTCTGTGGGCTCAACCTCAGGGCTGTGGACCCCCAAGATTTATATATGATTTTTTTTTTCCATTGCACCATAAGCTTTGGGTTATGAAATTTTGTAGATCCGAGACCTTTTAATCTTTACCATGTGTATTTTGTAAACAAGTGGAGTTGAGGAGCTTAAATTTGCATCAATCGAAAGGATGATTTTAGTGGTATTTCAAGACCACTTGCTAGTGGCAGAGGGCTTGTTTGTAGTAGGCTTTTGGAGGCAATTTTCTTATTTGTAATTGCAATTTTGGGAGGATAATAAAGAGGCCAATTCCTTGGAGGTAGTACTTGGAGATAGTCCACACTGGACAAACTTCCTTATCAATTGATTTTTTCCTATTTTCGTCTTGTCTTGGTCTTCTATTTTATTTAAGTTGTAGCTTTTTTAAGTCCTTTATGCTTGATTTCAATTTTATTAATTGTGCACTTTAAGCCATTCAGTTTAATCATACACACTTGAATACTTTTGTGAACCAAGTCACTTTAAAATATCCATATCAAGTCATGCGTTCTCTTGTGAGTGAGGATGTTGATTGTTATAGAGTTGTAGGTTGTGTGTTGCTAAAAGGAGGGGCTACATAAGTCCATGATAGGTGGGATTTAAGCATGAAGTTGCCATAAATGGTATTTTTGGGGCTCGCATGGATTGGATATCTACTTGTGAGGAGCTATAGAAGCTTGTAGAGGATGGAGAGGATCATTGTTTTTTTGTTTTTTGAAGCTTCAAGGGTACTTATCCTTATTTCATAAAGGTTGTGAAACCTATAGAGTGAGTGGAACCTTTTTTTTTATAGAGATTGTAGAATCCCATAGCATATTTCTCTAATATTAAATGATACAAGAAATAAAAATGCAAATATCACAACTCAATAATATGTTAATATAAATAAACTTTCCTTTTATTCATCCTTTTTATTGATAACACACAATAAAACAATACATGTTTGAAATCAAAATTGATATTACTTGAAAACAAATAAAATATAATAAACATTAACAGTCTAGGATAACAAAAAAGCAATAACTCCAATGGTGATAAAATGATACATGGTGTCTAGAAAGCATAAAACAAGTGTAAATTAGTGGAGCTTTTGTTTGTGAGATAAGAATAAATTCCTCTTTAATACTCTTTTCAATCCTATTATCTTGTACATATGTGAAGTTTATGGATGTAGGATATTTAAATAATATTAGAGAAATATAGAGTAGATCTAAAAGAATTTTGTAACTTATAATCTCAAAATTAAAGTCAATTCAACCTATTTTATTCTCCTAATTGAAGAAAATCTTTCTCCCATTAAATGCATGGGCATGATTAGATACGTCATGTACAAGAATAAGATAAAATCATGGATGACAAGAGGCTCCTCAAAATCGCTTCAAATTCCAACCAAACCAACAACCCAAGCAAAGAAGATGTCATTCTACAAAATATCGATAATATTAAAAATTTGTGAATTCAGACTTCTGTGATCCATATCTTGAATATGAGAAAACTTTCGGTAAAAATCAAATTGGAAAAATTATGTTGATGTGTTTCAAACCATCTAGTGTGGATCACCGTCAGGACAAGATGGAGAGTCAGATCTAGTTATAATATTAAATAGAGATAGTGTCATTAAGAGATAATAAATTCTAATTGTTAGAATGAAATGGTAATTTTGAATAAAAATAAAATATTTATTAAAAAGGGGAAAGATTAGAATAATAAATTAGAAAGAGGATTAAAGATCCCAAAAATAAATTAAATTAGGTCAAAATTAACAATAATGTATTAAATGAATAAATGAAGGTCAACTAAAAAACATAAATAAATAAAGGTCAAGGTTAATTCAAAGTTACCAACTAATTCATATTAAATAAAGGAATTCAAATAGATTTTTAATTGTGACAATGAAAATTTTACTTGAGCCTCTAAACACCATTCGTAGCTCTTTAAGATCAGTAAAAGACCCTCTAGACCCTAATAATATGAAAGGCGTTTAAGTTATCTCATGTTCATGTGAGACCCCTTCATTGGTGAAATTGGTTGCTCAATAAATCAAAGGATTCACGAGAATGCTACCGATATCAGGCATGGGAGGACCTACTCCTCAGCACTAGCAGAACATGCAGAAAAGACAAAGCACAACATATACATTGAAGAGGTTCAGATCATTGCTAAGATTAATCTTTTCCATCACCGTAAGTTTATGTTGGGCACGGGATCCGCCAAGGGTAGTTTTGGGGCTAAAAGCTCATATTTTGGTCCAATTTTGTAATCCAAATGTAAATACTCCGCATTTTGTGGTTGCGGAGCACGTAGATGTTAAAGATTCATAGGGTTTTCCACCCTTATTTTGGAAATGTAATGTCGGCTATAGAAGATCTACCCATGGTCCGCAGACCATGGGATTGTATAAATAAAGCTAAGCTCTAAATAGTTATAGGGATGGAATCAAGCAATAGTGATCAAACATGTATGAGAGATAGCTCTGAAGTAGAAGTCTAAGTTTTGGGCCGTAGTGTAGGTAGAGGCTCTGCAGCTGAGTGTGCAGACCCCTGCAGCTGAGTGCGTAGGGCGGGTCGAGTCTGTAATTGTCCGAAAGTATCAATAAAGAGAAGTATTCTACAATTTCTGTGTCTTTATTTCCTGTTTATGCATCTAGTTATGTTTGGGTATGAATTTCACTTATAATGCTTATATGATGCGTGAATATATGTAATTGTGTTGGTTAAGTGAACATAAGTAAGAACATCTGTTTACATGAAGCTAACTAAGATTTGTAATAAGACAAGTAAGATACTTAGCGTAGTTTGGGAAATATCATAGTTCGCTGCCCTAGCAGTGCGAAAGTATATCAGCCCTAGGTTAGGGCTATGCGAAAGTCAATTGTATCATTTCGCAAAGGTACTGAAGGGTGGAACAGAGGGCTAAGCAACCTACGTGCAAGCAAGTATAGCCAGGATAAACCTACATCACAACCATCTCAAGGGTGCGTAAACTTGGTTCCAGCATCCACCCATACTGCTTCGGGTGAGACTTCAATTTGCACTCCGCAGGTTGATGCCGAAAGGGCCAGTAGTGTAGGGATTTGTTTGGCTAACTAACGCTAAACCTGGGTTAGGCCCCCACAAGCCAACAATTTAGGGAAGCTTTAGAGATTGAAAGGATGCCAAGTAATCTGAATAGAGATGATGGATGGAAAATTAGCAGTTGTTGGATCTTTGCTCTTTCATCTTATGCTCTATTTCTCTGGTTGTTTTGTCTTTTATCCTTGTCCGCCCCCCACACCCCCTCCCTCCTTTGTTACCTGTTATTGTTTGCCTTTTTTCTGCATTGTGATTTCTAGTTGTTTTTATTTTCATTTTATTTCATTTTTAGTATAATGTATTATGTAGGCTTTATTACTATTTTTTATTTTTTAATTTATTCATTTATTTTTCTTTTATTTGTTTATTTATTTACTTACTTATTTATTTTATTTATTTATTTATTTTTTAATCATAATATATATATCTATATATATATATATATAGAGAGAGAGAGAGAGAGATATATATATATATATATGGGTAAAAATTTTATTTTCCTTAAATAATTATTTGGTCAAAAAATTCTTTTCCCTAAATAAATAAATAAATTTTTAATATTTTAGTTATTCATTTAGTCTCCATCCATTTTTAAATATTCTTGACTTTTTCCTTTCAAATTTTATTTTCTTTGTCACAATTAAAAATTTATTTGAATTCCTTTATTTAATATGAACTAGTTGGTAACTTTGAATTAACCTCGACCTTGATTTATTTTATGTTTTTTAGTTGACCTTCACTTATTCCTTTAATATATTATTGTTAAATTTGACCTAATTTAATTTATTTTTTGGATCTTTAATCCTCTTTATAATTGATTATTCTAATCATTCCTCTTTGTAATAAATTTATTTTTATTCAAAATTAATCGTTTCATTATAATTGTTAGAATTAATTATCTCTTAATGACATTATCTCTATTTAATCTGATGCCTAGATCTGACTCTCCATCTTGTCCTAGCAATGAACCACACTAGATGGTTCGAAATGCGTCGACAAAATTTTTCCAATGTGATTTTTATTGAGAAGATTTCTCATATTCAATATTAAAAACATTATTACTTCTAAATATAAATAGAATTTGTGGTACAATAAAGAACTAGAAGATAAAAGGAAGCTAAGATACTACAAGGAAGTGGTCAACCCTAGTATAGAAGATCAAAAGCGTCTCTCTATTTTGACTAGTGCAAAGGAGAAAATCAACATTCCTAAAATTTGACCCAATTTCTATGAGTTGCATAGTGAAACCAGTGTTGGACAATTCCCAAATCACCATGGGATGTGAGGACACTACTCTTAATGTTTCTTTAGCAAATAAATAAAACTATAAATAAATCTAAGTAATCTCTCACATTTCTTAAGGTTCAATAGACCAATTATATTCTTACATTTCTTAAGGTTCAATAGACCAATTATATTCTCAAGGGTGTTAATCTAGGTTGTCATTGATGTCAATATAGCAATGTTTGTGATGGAAAATTCTTTGATACATGATGTTGCCTATTGATGCCCATTGAACATAATGCTCATATTGATGAATGTTTGATATATGATGATATGATGAGATGGAATATCCAAGTGGATTAACTACATATATACAGACAAAATAAAAGCAGTAGAGCCATCAGAGCAGTTTATCGGAAGCCATAAAAGAATAGATATCGGAAGAGAAGCCATTACGGAGGAGTTAGCAGTAAAGACCACAAAACACATCGACGGCATATATCAGCACTTTATCGGCAACTTTATTATATGCCACAGCACAAAACCTGTGATTAGGATTTGAGTTATGGACCCGACCATTCCAATAGAAAAATATTTAAAGGAATATCGCATACATCGCATCAAAAGTTTCATATCGCAAGTCTTAAAGGGTTGTCACCATGTAAAACCACGATTATGATAACAACACTATACAATATCGCATCCACCGCGTCACAAGTCTTGAAGCCTTGTTACATTCAAATCCTCTGATTGTGATATGTATTGTGGACCCGATGGTTCCATTGAAATATGCCTTAATACAATATTGCATCCTTCACAAATCGACAACCATAGAATTTTATTATGTATCACCACCCCAAATCCGTCAATTGTGATATGTGAATTGCGGACCCGCCAGACCATTACAATACACCATTATGTTATATCGTGTCTGCCTCGTTAGGAGTCATATCACAAATCTTAAGATTTGACACAGCCAAACCATCGACTGTGATAGTATTGCGGACCGCCAATTGTGATAAAGGCGTGGACCCCGAACCACTGATTGCAATAGACTCGAAAAATCATCGATTGCAATGAATTTGTGGACCCGACAGATTTATTAACTGTTGTTTAATATTAAATCGCATCCGTTTCATCGACAGTATGAATATCGACCATGTTACATCGGTGATGTTAAGAGGTGTGATTGCGAGATTTCGAATAATTGTGATTGCAATTGATAACGTGGCATGTGGGACCTCCATATGGGCCTTGTGAATTTTAAAAAGGGCCTCTCTGATATATTGCGTAATAAGAGACCTCCGAAAAGTTGCGATTGCAATTAGTGGTGATGTGGCATATGGGGACTGTTAGACTTCTATTATAATATGGGTATAGCCTCTTCTATAATTCGATTTCTGTAAGAAGGATAAGTTATAGTTGATTTAATATTAACGAAAGGCCCTCCAATATATTTTAATATACCACCTCATGCACAGGTTGGACCCTCCACCAATGAATGGGTCGTTTCGTTTATGGGCAAAACTCGTATATATATACAAGTTGAAACACTTCACTTGATGTATGCATTGAGACATTGATCAGAGAGAGAAGAAATAACAGTTCACAACTCATGAACTTGAAGGAACAAAGGAAGTCGAAGATCGAGCAAGAAGGAAGAAAGTCGAAATTCCAGCAGGAAAGAAGGAGAAGGATGAGAAATTTTGCTGATTGGGTTAATCTTTGAAAGGCCCAGACCTGTGATGAATTAATCAAGTACAAAAGAGTTCTATGAAGGGAAAATAAAGTTTCATCTGCCATCGTTTGAAGGGAGCAGTAGATAGCACTAGCATTGAAGCGTTTGTGAGTTTGTTTCTTGGAAGTAATATATCGTGATAGTAAGAACAGTGAGAAGCAGTCACTCTTGAAACAGTTACCACAATAGTAAAGAATAGAGGGTTGAAAACAGATAATTATCTTTGTGCAGACATTGAGGGCTTAGCACAACCTATCAAAGATATCTTGTTGAAAATCATCAGCATATCTTGGATACATTGTTGGAAATCATGATGGCTATCTAAAATCATCATGAGGTAACTTCTGCAGACTCTATTTGGGCAATATGAAGAGTTGTGAAGACTCCTTCATATGAAGACAGGTTGTCATGAATATAACAGTGATGTTGTAGGTTGACAGAATTCAATGAAGAAGATTTTGGGAGTAGAGAATTACTATCAAACATAACTAGACAAAATATAGAAGTGGGTTGGAGTCTAGAGAGTTGTTACCTTGAAGGTTGGAGCCTCGAACAAGACAAGGTTGGTGCCTTGAAAAGATAGGGTCAGAGCCATTAGGGTTGGTGCCTCAAAATTGAAAGGATTGGTGTCGTTAGATTTGGTGCTCCTAAATCCAAGGTTGGTGCCTTGACAAGATAGGGTTGGTGCCCTAGAGGTTGGTGCCTTGACAAGATAGGGTTGGTGTCCTAGAGGTTGGAGCCTCACAAAAGACCAAGTTGGTGCTTGGCAACTAGTTTGAGCCCTATATATATTGTACCTGATTTATTGTAAATATTATATTAATAAAAGAATTTATTCCTATTGTTATTTTTGTATTCTAAATGTAATTGATTTAACTGGTAAAAATAGCAATTTAAAATAAATATTGATTCACCCCCCCCTCCCTCTCAGTATTTCCAATGATTGGTTTCAGAGCCAGTACCTTCACTCAAAGCCTAACAGCTTGAAGGTTGATCAATTAGAACAAAAATGGCAAAGCCAGGTAAGAAAGTCTCCAATCCTCCTAAATATGTGTCTCCCTGAACCATAGAAGTTGAAATCAAACAATTTGTATAGGCTCCATATGGTTCAATGGAAACTTTGATATATGGGAAGCAAGAATGAGGAATTTCTCAAAGACTCAAGGCATTAAAATCTGGAAATCAGTGATTGTTGATAGCATGATGGATGGAGAATCCAAGGAGTATAATGCAAAAGAAATGAAGGAAATCTTGAAAGGGTTTACCAGATTCTATAAAGAACAATTTAGGAAAATGTTCGTCAGCAAAGAGTATATGGGACAAACTTCATGACCTTCACTCAAAAGGAGCATTGACCATGACCACTAGTCAAGAAGGTGATGGAAACCAAGAAGGAAATCCAGAACCCATCATAGAAGCTGAAAATGAGAATGATGATATCAAGGCTAAATAATGCCTAGAAGATGAAGAGAATGAAAAAGATTTTGAAGAATATCTCCTCACTAAACTTATGGCTACCATGGAAGAGATTATCAGTTAAAAAAAGGAAAACGAAGAACTTAAGAAGAAATCACTAACTGGTGACCTAGACCAAACAAGGAAGAAATTTGACCTTGTCAAGCTTCAAGTAAAAAAAAGGGATGAAGAGCTTGCCAAGCTTAAGAAGGAATTTCATCAAAGTAAAAGAAAGCATCATGAAGAAGTCATATCCATGACAAATCAATTGGACAAAGCAAAGAAACAGGAAAATAACTTGTCAAGCCACCTTGAACAAAGGCACAAGAGTTTGAACAAACTTGAAGCAGAGATTGGTCAATACAAGGAAGAGGTCTCCTCCCTTAGATCACGACTAGAATAAGCAACGAAACAAGCACAAGGAATTGAGAAGACAATGGAAGCATTGGTAATCATAGAAGGACAAGTTGATGAAGCAGAAAAGGAGAAAAACATGATGATATGCCAACTAAAAGCAAAGGATGAAGAAATATTCAAACTAAAATCCAACCTCAACCTTCTCAAGGCTGAAACATGTAAATCTACAAGGATCTTGGAAGAAATGGAGAACATTCTTGCTATGGAAAATGAAGAAATCTTCAAAATGAAATCATATATCATCTCCCTTAAAATAGAATAAAATGAAGTAATACGTATCAAGGAAGAGTTTGAGAAACAACTTGCTAAGAATAATAATGATTGCGAAGGATTGAAAGAAGAGATTATCTCCCTCAAGAAAATGGTTGAAGAGATTATCTCCCCATTTGATAAATCAAGTCTTGGCTATGAAGGAGAATCCTCAAGCAAGAATGATAATGCTTCAAACAACAACGATGTGAGGAATCCAAAAAGAAATGTTAATGCTCCCAGTTCCAGCAAAGGCAAGGATAAGAGTCAAGGCAACAATGAAGGAAATCCTATTCCAAGAAGAAACACAGATTATGTCAAGGATGCAAGAAGAAATGGTTATAGTCAAAGGATCTCAAGGAAGAAAGACTTCAAAAGTACATCAAGGAAACCTTCTTCTCCCAGGTACCAAAGTATATTTCTTGGTTATTTTTATTCTTGTACAAACTTTGGACACATGGAAAAAGATTGTAGGGCATACCACAAAGATATACATTACGGTCCCCGACAATCTCCGAGAAGCAATTATGTAGGAAGAAATCATGAATTCTTATTCAGGAACAACATAGAATGATTCAAGTGTCATAACATTAGTCATATGGCACGTGATTGTAACTTAACTTGGGATCCTACACAAGCTATAACCATGCCAGAGAAGATAATTACACAAGTATGGAGAAGAAAGCAAATACAATCCGAAAATCTCCTGAACTCTCCAGCCAATAACACATGTTGTTGACTTGATGAAGATATCCTTGATATTCCGAGTGTTTGATGATGGGATTCTACCAAAAAGAGACCATGCATACAGTTAGGGGGAGATTTTGATTCTTGATCATTATTGTAGAAGCTATCCATAAAAGGGTCCTTATGAAATCCTTGATGAGCTATATTAACAATCATTCTTTGTAGACCATCTCTTAGGAACATTCCTTTGAAAGAACATGATCTCCTATCTATCCAATGGATTTTTGTTAAAGATATTTTCCACTTGATCTCTAAATAGAAATTGGAGTAGTAGAAGGCCATCTAATGCTAATAAGCGAATAACTATGTTGTTGTTATTACATAAGTTTAATATTTCAACTCAGCGATTTGATGTGAGGACGAGTAAATTACGGACACAAATAGAGGCAAACTTCAAACAAACAGATAAATCTAGGAATGAAGCTTGAAGCAAGAGCAGTTGGAAGAAACAAAACTAAAGCATTGAAAAAAGCTACCAATCAGTAAAAAGAATTCAAAAGACAGTCACAGATTGGATGTCAAATCTGCTAGTAGAAATAACTTGCAGAAACTTTTACTAGAACACAAGGAAAAATGGCTCATCAAAAGTACTATAGAAAGAAGAATGTTGCACAGTCGAATATAAGCTTAGTTTAATGCTGGTCACTTTGGAAAATAGCAACAATGAGGCACAATCTCTCACCATCTCATCTGAATGCAATAATGTTAAAATATTGAATGGAAATGACTTAAGGAGAAGCATAGAAATACAAAGGAACTCAGATTTGAAGAAAGATAGCGAGAAAGACAATTTCAATGGTTTTCTCTCTTGTTTCGGACTATGAAGACCTCTTAAATCTGACTATGGAGACAACAGAATATGGACATCAATCCTTCTATCTTGAGCAATAAGAAGAGCACCATGACAGGGGGAGCAGTTTGACAAGAGTAGTTCGATAGAGGGAGTCCTTGTGCACACCTTTGCCATTGATGTCAAAGGGGGGGAGAAGAATAATATTTCCATCAATGACAAAGGGGGAGATTGTTAATCTAGGTTGTCAGTGATGTCAATATAGAAGTGTTTGTGATGGCAAATTCTTTGATACATGATGTTTCCTATTGATTCCCATTAATCATAATTCTCATAGTGATGAATGTTTGATATATGATGATATGATGAGATGGAAGATCCAAGTGGATTAAATACACATATATAGACAGAATAAAAGTAGTAGAGCCATCGAAGCAGTTTATCAAAAGCCATCAAAGAAGAGTTATCGAAAGAGAAGCCATAACGAAGGAGTTAACAGTAAAGACCACAAAACACATCGACGACTTATATCGGTGCTTTATCAGTGACTTTATTATATGCCACCGCACAAAACTTGTGATTGCGATTTAAGTTGCGAACCCAACCGTTCCAATAGAACAAGCTCTAAAGGAATATCTCATCCGTCACATCAGAAGTTTCATATCGCAAGTCTTAAAGGGTTGTCACCGTGTAAAACCCCGATTGTGATATTATTGCGGACCTGAAACAAGTTACGGTAACAACCCTATATAATATCACATCCACGTTCCATAAGTCTTGAAGCCTTGTTACATTCAAATCCTCCGATTTCGGTATGTATTGCAGACCCGATGGTTCCGTTGCAATATGTCTTAATACAATATGGCATCTGTCGCAAAACGTAAACCATAAGAGTTTATTATGTATCACCACCCCAAATCCGCCGATTGTGATATGTGTATTGCGGACCCACCAAACCATTACAATACACCGTTATGTTATATCATGTCTGCCTTGTTGGGAGTCATATCACAAATCTTAAGAGTTGACACGGCCAAATCGCCGATTGCAATAAGGGCGTGGACCTCAAACCACCGATTGTGATAAACTCGACAGATCACCGATTGCGATGAATTTGTGGACCCTGTTAGAGTCGGTCTACTAGCCCTTCACCAGAGATCAAAGCTCTTTGCATTTCATGGTTAGGTGTCTCATCAGTGTGATCAGTTGCATTCCGTTAGGCATGCCATAACTCTGGTGGAGTAGTTTTGTGTCATTTATTCCCCTCATGTTTGGCACTGCTGGTTTAGGTCTGTTTAAGTAAATAAAGTCTTCAAGGGTCATTCATCATCTTGTTTTAAATTTCGAGGTCTTAAGTCTAGGGTTGAGTCAATTTTGTCTTGAGAAGTCATAAAGGACCAGCAGGCCAGAGGGATGTCCTTCATAGAGCATCATTTCAATAATTCTCATCATTATACAGCTAAATTTGGACTTTGTTTTCAAAACTTTGTTTTTGAAAAACACAAGTCACCATCTCGTTATTGTAAAAAATTGTCAAAATTTAAAGTTCTCCAAAGGTTGAAGCGCAGCCTTGGTTTCCTTTCCCAAAGCATTTCAGAGATATCCCTACAAAAATCATCAGAAGAAATCATTATTTCAACCAATTTATTTTTAAAAGTGAAACTAGAAATCGGAGCCTATTAATTCAAAAAAGTGTCAACGCCCAAACCTTACAAAGTGGGTTTTTGGTTCAATTTAATTCAAATGAGATATTTTGTTTGCTTATAAAAGGGCAAATCTGTTGGCATTATGATACATATGTTGTACTTGATGGCAACCCACTCATCTCAGATAATAAATTATAGTGTAGAGAAAAGTTCACGCACTTATATGCAGAGAAAAGTTTATTTCATGTAGAGAAAAGTTCACGCACTTTTATGCAGAGAAAAGTTTATTTCATGTAGAGAAAAGTTCACGCACTTTCATGCAAGGAAAAGAGCATATATGTTGGAGAACTTACCTTTGGTCCAGGGTAGTTAGTCCTTGGTATTTGAACCTATGAGGAAAAGCGCGTATATGTTGGAGAACTTACCTTTGGTCCATGGTAGTTAGTCCTTGGTATTTGAACCTATGGTTTTGGACCATGGTACCTCGTCAAAAGTGTTGATCTCACGCACTTTCATGGTTGGTTCATGGTATTAGTCCGATAGTTTTTTGATCCTATGGTTTTGGCCCGTGGTATTGTGAAAGGCCTAAGACTATAAAAGAGGAAGGAGATCATTTGGCAAAGTATCTTCTGAATTATCAAATATCTGATAAAGTGCTAGATCTGGAATATTGTGATTGGGTTTTGGTGCAGATCTGGATCTGAATGAAGAAGGAACCTGAGCGTAAGGAGAAGGATAAGTTCTATTGATGGGTCAAAATCTTAAGGCTGGAATAGTGGTATCTCTATATGATTTTGATCTGTGATATGTGGCATACGCTTGATCTATAAATCTAATAATCTGGGTCTGAATTATTGATGCATGTTTTATTTTACATATGTTATGATCTGGGTATGTCTGATGTAACAACTGCAAAGTTATAAGGAAATATTTGCAGATCTGTATGCGGGTTGGCTTTGGTGAAATCAGAGATTGATGATGCAAGTGTAGTTGATGGGTTTTTGATGTTCTTGGATCCAGTTTGAAAATTTATGAAAAGTGGTCCTTGAAAGAAAAGAAGTAGGGGGTTGTAGCTCCCTTCCAGGAGAGACTGGAAAACGAAAGAGAGAGTTGTAGCTCTCTGCAGGTTGTAGCCTGCGTACTAGTAAAGGACTGCACCAGTACAAAATCATTGTAAAAGGAGTTTCTTATTAAAAGAAGATAGAGACATATTGCAGCAGGTGGTTTTCTCCGACATTGGGTTTCCACCTTATATCATGGTGTTCATGTGTGTGCCTTATGTGTGATGATTTGTTCTATTTTACTGCACCTTTTTACTGTTAATATGGTTGATAATGTTCTAATGCACTCATTAAGGATCAACTAACTGAATCATAAGAAGTTGTGGAAGTAGCATATATGAATCTGAATATGGAAATGAAAAAGTTTTATTGATGTGATAATACTAATTCACCCCCCCCCTCTCAGTATTATTTCCAACAATTGGTATCAGAGCAGGTCCTTCTGAAGAAGCTTGATCGCTTGAAGGAAGATCTAACATTATGAGCAACTACGAGAGGGAAGCATCAATCAGGCCACCAATTTTTGATGGGACAAACTTCAATTATTGGAAGGTAAGAGTTACTGCCTATCTTCAATCTCTTGGTACAGAAGTTTGGGATATCATAGATACAGGCTACACTTTTCCTTCAGCTACTCCTACAGATACGACCGAAAAGAAGAAATATGAAACAAATGCTAAAGCGGTCAATACTCTGCTGGGATGCCTATCTCAAACATAATTCGTGAAGGTTATGCAATATAAATCCGCAAAAGAAATATGGGACAAGATTGTCTTGAGCTACGAAGGAGATGAACAGGTAAAGTGTGCTAAACTTCAAACCCTCAGGATTCAGTATGAGAATCTCAGAATGTATAATGATGAAAGTGTGGCTAACTATTTCCTTCGGGTAGATGAAATTGTTAATTGCATGGAAAACTTGGGTGAAGAAATAAAAGAGGCTATTGTGGTTGAAAAAGTTCTAAGATCATTGTCCCCCAAGTTTGAATCTAAGGTGTCTGCAATAGAAGAAAAGGAAAATCTACGAATTCTTACTATGTCTCAACTACACGGAATTCTAACTACTTATGAAATGAGAAAGGGAGGTCCATCGGACAGAAGAGAAGCTTCTTTCAAGGCTTCAGGCAAAGGAGACTATTATGAAGCAAGTCACGTGCCAGAAGAAGAAGAAGAAGAATAAAATTTTGTCAGAAATCTTCAAAGGGGTACTGGAAGGTTCAGAGGTAAGTTACCTTTTAAATGCTTTGCTTGTGGAAGAGTAGGTCATTATGCTACGAAATGTCCTCATAAGGATAAAGGAAAGGAACCCGCTAGATGGAACAAGAAACAGATTGCAAATAAGAAAAGCTACTACACTCATGAAGATAGTGATGGTCTATCAAATAGTGATGAAGATGAACGAGGTAATGACTATAAACTCTTAATGGCATTTGAAGATGATGATTACATGGATGCTATAGATGTGGATAGCGTTTGTGAAGAAATTTCTAGACTTAAGACATGTATAGAAGAAAAGAATAGGATCATTGATACTCTACAACTTCAAATTGATGAAAAAGAAAAATATCTTGAAAAGTTAGAAGGTGAAATTGTTGGTCTTATAAAAGAGATTGAGAAAACAAAGGCTATTAATCTTAAGTTTGTCAAAGGATCTGAAACTCTGGATGAGATCATCAATGTACAGCGTTCTCCTCTAAACAAGACAGGTCTGGGCTATAATGGAGAAACTTCTCAAGCATCCACCTCAAAGAGTTATCTTTGTTAGGATATTCCGACACATAGGAAATAGTTAAGTTCAACTTGGTCTAGTATAGAGATAGGTATAGAGTTAGGTAAAGTGTGTTTCTTTACCGTTGTACATTTTGTAACTTACAATCCGACGGTCACGATATGTAGTGATTCGACGGTTCATTCTCTCCTCAGTATTACCGACACTTGATCCGTGGCTTGACACCCGATTGGTCCATGAGTTCTATTTAAAGCGCATGGAGGGTCATTGTTCGGGTAATCCGTGCATGAGAGAAGCTTATGTAAATTTTCATTCTTTGATTAATAAATTGCCTGTAGTAGCCACGTTGGCGCAGGCCGTGGACTGTTTCCCTCTTTGAGGGTTTTAACCACGTCAAAAATACTGGTGTATTGATCTGTGATCTGGTTGTGAGCGGTGTCCTTTTGGTGTTCTTTCTGAGGAACTTACCCTGTAAATTCCTACATGGTATCGGAGCTATTTGAGGGCCGCGTCCGTTGGTGATCCAAATCTGAAGCCGGTAGAACTGCATCCGACTGCCGTTTCCTAGATCTGCTGTTTCTGACTGCTTTCGGGCCGAGAGGACTGCTCTGTTGTGTTCGGAGCATCTGTTCCAGTGAGGAACCCCTTTCGTTTCACGCGAAAAGGTTTCCGGTAGCCCTAGCTGCGTCATTTTTTTGATCTGGAGGTATACAGTCTTTATTTGCAGTTTACTGTTATTTTCTCTCTGCTTATTTCGGTTTCTGTTTATTTAGCTTTTTTTTTAACCGGATCTATACCTTTCATTTCTGCGTATGCTCTTTGCCCTGCGACTCTGTGCGATCTGGGCAAATCAGAAACAGAAAGGAAGGATTTTTCTCATGCGTATGCTCTTTTCCCTGCACCTTAGGGTGATCTCGGAAAATCAGAAACATTGAGAAAAATATTTAGTTTCCGGCCAAAGCTAACTTTGTGCCGCAAGGTTCATTTTTGAAAATATCTAGTTTTTCGGCTAAAGCTAACTTCGAGCCACAAGGTTCGTTTTCTTTGCATGTCCGTGTTGGGTTTTGTGTTTTGTGTTTTGTAGGGAAAAAGAGCTTTCTCAAGGCAAGCACGCAAACCAAGGCCCCCCCCCCCCCTCTCTCTCTCTCTCTCTCTCTCTCTCTCTCTCAAATTTTTTGTATAGATCAATTGGTTCAAAGCTATTTTAAGAGAGTAGAGGTCTTGGGTTCAAGTCTCCATTTTGTGGGGGCGGATTTTTTCATTCGCGCACTTTGCCGGCAACTTCAACAAATTTTTTTTCAAAAAGCCATAACTTCTTCATCCGGAAGCCTTTTTCAGAGCCGTTTTTTTTTAAACCACCTAATTTTTCGAGATCTATCCATTGGAACACTTACTTTCAGCATCTTCAGCTTCAGTTTTTTTAAAATGGAAAGTCCATGCCAAGTCATTCTTGACAGCACTAACTACTTCCAATGGATAGCCTACATGGAAGATTTACTTAGAAGTAAAGGTCTTTACAGAATAGCCACAGACCAAGAGAAGAAACCAAAAGATGAAGACAAGGCTGCAAAATGGGAAAATAGACAAGATCAAGCACGTGGTTTGATAGGGATGTCTATTTCTCCTGATCTTAGATTCCATATTGCAGAACTTGAAACTCCTCATGAAGCATTGGAACAAATCACTAAAGTTTTTGGGATTAAAAATGAAATTAGAGCCCATCAACTTGAAAATGAGTTGCTTACATTGGATCCTAATAATTTTTCTTGCATTGAAGATTTCTTGTCCAAATTCAAGACCCTTAGATATCTCTTGGAAGGTGTTAAGGTTAAGAAAGAAGATAGTAACCTTATTTATTCCATCCTTACTAAGTTGGGACCAGCCTACTCTGTATTTGTTTCCACCTTCCATTCTACAAGGGAAGCTTTCATTTGTCAAGGAAAAGACTACAAGGCCCCTTCCTTTGACTCTTTTTGTGATTCTTTAATAAGAGAACAAGAAAAACTCTTACACCTTGGTCTTCTTAATCTTGGAAACTCTTCCAAGAAAGCGTTAGCCGCCCAGCAGCAACCAAATTCAAAGAATCCTAAGAAGTCATATCCTAAAAAGAATGGTCCTAAACCAAACAAGGGTCCTAAGCAAACTCAGCCTCAAAATGAAAGATCATTTCAGCAAAATGATAAGACCAATAAAAACAAATGGAAGAAGACTGATAGACATTGTAACTTTTGTAATCGAGATGGCCACTTAGAATCTAAATGCTTTAAGAAGATGGAAGCCTTGGAAGCCGCAATGAAGAAACATAACATCCATGTGGAGCATTCTTCAACTTCAACTTCAACTTCATCTTCAGGAATGGCACTTTCTGCATGTCGTTGTCAATCATCTCAGTCTGGTTATGCATTAAATGTATCTTCTTCTTCTCATTCTCATGAGTGGCTCATTGATTCTGGAGCCTCTTATCACATGGCCAAAAACCAAGCCATGTTTTCTTCTTTAAATGATTGTAACACCAAAAATATATATGTTGGTGATGATAGATCTCTTAATGTTGTAGGGACTGGAACTGTTCATCTAGACAATGGTCAGTTTAATGATGTATTATGTGTTCCAACCTTATCCTGCAACCTTCTATCTGTATATCAGATAACTCATTCAGGTGAAGGTAAAATTGTTGAATTTTCACCTCATGATGTTGTAATCAAGGATCTAAGAGATCCTAAACAGATTCTAGCTACTGGTATTGCTGATGATTCCACAAGGTTGTATAAGTTTCACAACTTTGGGTCATCAAATCTTCCCTCAGTATTTGTTGCTCATAATGATGAAGTGAGCAAACTTTGGCATGAGCGATTTGGTCACTTAAACTATCGCTCCCTTCAGCATCTATGTAAAGAAAATATGGTGACAGGTCTTCCTATGGTATCTTGCAGAGATGGTGTTTGTTCCGGATGTGTACTCGGAAAACATCATCGGGACAGTTTTGAAAAACGTGCCTCTTGGCACGCCTCAGCCCCTTTACAGCTTGTGCACAGTGATTTATGTGGTCCACTTCCTGTTGCTTCATTCTCTGGCTGCAAGTATTTCTTAACTTTCATTGATGATTTCTCCAGACGCACTTGGGTATACTTCTTAAAACTCAAGAGCGAAGTATTTAACACTTTTTTGGCCTTCAAAGCCTTTGTTGAAAAACAATCTGGACATCAAATTCTTAAGCTAAGAACTGATAATGGTGGAGAATATGTTAAAAACACATTCATCAACTTTTGCACCGAAAATGGAATTCAAATGCAACATACTGTTCCATACACTCCACAACAAAATGGTGTAGCTGAAAGGAAAAATCGCACCTTAAAGGAAATGGCTAATTGTATGCTGCAATCTAAAGGACTCAGTCTTAGTTTTTGGGCCGAAGCAATTAATTGTGCAAATTATATAATCAATCGCACTCCTACTAAGGTTCTAAAGAATATCACTCCAGAAGAAGCTTGGAGTTCCATTAAACCAGATGTAAGTCACTTTCGTGTTTTTGGAAGTGAAGCATGGGCCCATATTCCAGATGAAAAGCATAAAGCTTTAGAACCTAAGAGTGAGAAATGTACTTTTGTTGGATATTCTGAAGATGTAAAAGGTTATAGACTTATTCCATTTAAGTCCAAAAATGTTATCATTAGAAGAGATGTAAAATTTGATGAAAATAAATCGGCCTGCGAGCCTAGTCCGGCGGATGTGCCACCTCTTCCTATCTCTTCTACTTTTGAAAACATTTCTTCTTCAGATGATGAAAGTGAGGATGACAATCCTCCCCCACCTTCTCAGGATCCTCAACTTCCAAGATGGGTCCGTGCTACTCGGGATGCAGCAGGTGATCTTGCCGGTGATCCTACAGATCAGCGACGTACACGTTCTCAGTTTGAAAGAGCCTCTTCTTTACTGGCTCAAGCTCCAGTAAATCATGATCCTGACACTTTTGCAGAAGCTTCAGGCCATCCACATTGGGAAGCAGCTATGAATGAAGAATATCATTCATTGTTGGCAAATGATACATGGGATCTTGTTCCTCTACCAAAGGGACGCAAACTTGTTAGATGTAAATGGGTTTACAGAACCAAGTATGGACCAGATGGGAAAGTTGATAAACATAAAGCTCGTCTTGTTGCTAAGGGCTTTTCACAGGTTGAAGGCATTGACTACACTGAAACCTTCTCCCCTGTTGCCAAAATGAACTCTATCCGCCTTGTTCTTTCCCTTGCTGCCTCTTTAAAATGGGAAGTCCATCAGATGGATGTTAAATCTGCCTTCTTGCATGGGGACTTGCATGAAGAAATCTATATGGAACAACCCATTGGCTTCATACAAACAGACTCCAGCCTTGTATGTCGACTTAAGAAATCCCTTTATGGTCTCAAGCAAGCTCCTCGGGCTTGGTATGCCAAAATGGATAGCTTTCTTTTAGAATCTGGCTTTTCTAGGTGTTATTCTGACAATACTGTCTACACCAAGAAAGTGGGCAACTCTCTTATCATCCTTGTTCTTTATGTTGATGATCTTATTCTTACTGGTAGTGATCCCAACCTTATAAACCATGTGAAGTCCAGCCTTAAAAAGAAATTTGAAATGACAGACTTAGGACACTTACACTATTTTCTCGGTCTTCAAGTCTTGCAATCCAAGGAGGGTATTTCCCTTTCCCAGTCCAAGTATGCTTGTGATATTCTTCGTCATTTTCACATGGAAGACTGTAAGCCAGCCCCTTCTCCCTTTCAGTCTGGAGTCAAACTTTCAGTCTCTTGTACTTCTCCTGAAGTTGATGCTACCTTATACCGTCAACTTGTAGGAAAACTCTTGTATTTAACCCATACTCGTCCTGACCTTTCCTTTGTCGTTGGCCTTGTTGCTCGTTTTATGCAAAACCCCCGTGAAAGTCATTGGAAAGCAGCTAAAAGAATACTTCGTTATGTTCGAGGTACAGTACAGTTTGGGATTCATTACAGTGCCAAAGCAGCTCCTCTATTAGTTGGTTTCACTGATTCTGATTGGGCTGGTGACCCTGATGATCGGAAGTCTACTGCCGGTTATGTCTTCACTCTTGGTTCAGGACCTATTACATGGGCTTGTAAGAAACAGGCTGCCATTTCTCTTTCGTCAGCAGAAGCAGAGTATCGTGGTGCCGTGGAAGCTAGTAAGGAAGCCTTGTGGCTTCGTCAGATCCTATCAGAGTTTGGCTTTGAGCAGCAGCATCCAACCACACTTTGGTGTGATAATCAAAGTGCCATTCAGCTATGCAAAGATCCAGTCCAGCATCAGCGCAGCAAACACATTGAACTACACATGCACTTCATCAGAAAGCTCATTCATGACCATGTTCTTGAAGTGCAATATTGTTCAACAGATGATCAGGTTGCAGACATCTTCACAAAGGCTCTCACAGAGGCGAAGTTCACTAAACTTCGATATATGCTTGGAGTTCAGGAAGTTGTCACTAAGGGGGGATAGGCTCTAGTGCCTCCTTCCTTCTCCTATTGTGTCATATTTGTAAATCCTTCAATCCTATCCCAAGTTGTTCTTAAGGGGGGATGTTAGGATATTCCGACACATAGGAAATAGTTAAGTTCAACTTGGTCTAGTATAGAGTTAGGTAAAGTGTGTTTCTTTACCGTTGTACATTTTGTAACTTACAATCCGACGGTCACGATATGTAGTGATCCGACGGTTCATTCTCTCCTCGGTATTACCGACACTTGATCCGTGGCTTGACACCCGATTGGTCCATGAGTTCTATTTAAAGCGCATGGAGGGTCATTGTTCGGGTAATCCGTGCATGAGAGAAGCTTATGTAAATTTTCATTCTTTGATTAATAAATTGCCTGTAGTAGCCACGTTGGCGCAGGCCGTGGACTGTTTCCCTCTTTGAGGGTTTTAACCACGTCAAAAATACTGGTGTATTGATCTGTGATCTGGTTGTGAGTGGTGTCCTTTTGGTGTTCTTTCTGAGGAACTTACCCTGTAAATTCCTACAATCTTGATGCAGCAAGAAGGAATGAGCAAAAGCACAATGGAGATCACCAGGTAAAGCAGGGACCAATTACAAACAAAGACTATCAAGCAAATCAGGGGCAATCTGTCTCAAGGATGAACAAAAGCTACAACCAGCCACAGGTAAAATCCTCTCAATTTGTTTCAAGAATGAATGACAATAGAAATTACAATCGTTTGGCCGGAAGATTTGATAACCGCAGAAATTTCTTCAATGGACAATACTTTTCTTGCCATAACTTTGGTCACAAAGCAGCTCAATGTGTTGCATATAAAACGATCATGACTAGAGAAGCTCAAAAACAAAGAAGTATGACCGGGATTACAAAAAGGACCTATAACAACTTTTCGGTTCTTGAAAATGAAGTTGAATGTTCTATTTGCAATAACTTTGGTCATGAAGATTCTGAATGCAGAAGCAGGTTTCAGCAGACAAAGGAACAAGCCTCAAGCACCAAAACATCGAGAATAAAGGAACCACAAACAGAAAGATGTGGGATAGCATTTTATGCAGAGGGACAAGAAAATCTATGGTACATTGACAGTGGATGTTCGAAGCATATGACAGGTGATAAAGAAAAACTTGAATCATATTCTGCTCTAGAAAAAGGAAAGAAAGTTTCTTTTGGAAATGATACTCCTGCAACTATAAAAGGAAAAGGCACTGCTCAGTTAAAAGAAAAGGTTAAAGCTGGAAATGTTTTGTATGTTGATGGATTGAAGCATAATCTTCTAAGTGTCAGCCAGATGTGTGATCAAAGAACTGAGGTGATATTCAGATCAAATGGATGTCTTGTTCGTGATCTTGATACAGGTAAAACAGTGATCAAAGGTAAAATAACTCCAAATAATCTATACATATTTGAAGAAGGACAACAGCAATGCTATCTGAGCAAGGATGATGAGCACTGGTTATGGCACTGGAGGTTGGGGCATCTAAGCTTTTCACAAATAAGGAAAGCATGCAAATATCAGGCAGTTCGTGGTCTTCCAGATATCAAAGTTCCAGACAACACCATATGCAAATCATGTCAGTTTGGAAAGCAAACCAGAACTAACTTTCCAGAGAAGGAAGGATCAGCTAGCATGCCTCTTGAGCTAGTACATACAGATACATGTGGTCCATTCTGGAAAAGGACACCCCGAGGTGAAGAATACTTGATATTATTCGTTGACGATTTCTCCAGGTTTGTCTGGTTAGGACTTATGAAGCACAAAGATGAAGCATTCTAAAAATTCAAATCCTTTAAAGCCTTGGTTGAAAATGAATCAGGATACAAAATTAAGTGCCTTAGATCCAACAGAGGTGGGGAGTTTACCATAAATGAATTTTTCGATTTCTGTGAAGAACATGGGATAAGAAGAGAATTCTCTATAGCTAGAACTCCTCAGCAAAATGGAGTGGTGGAAAGAATGAATAGAACTGTCCAACAAATGGCTCGTGCTATGCTTGATGAGTCTGGAACTCCCGCAACTTTCTGGGGTGAAGCAGCACATGTTGCGGTTATTATTCTCAACAAAACAAATGTCCGAGTGAACAGCACTCAAACCCCCCATGAGCTCTGGTATGGTGAGACTCCTTCGGTAAAGCACTTCAAAATCTTTGGGAGCAAATGCTATATTAAAAATATCGATGAGCAACTTGTTAAACTTGAACCTAGAGTAGATGAAGGCATTCTTCTTGGTTATTCTCCACACAGCAAAGCATACAAGTGCTACAATAAAAGACTTGGAAGAATTATTGACAGCATTGATGTAGTGGTTGATGTCACACGGAATCTGTCAAGGGTGCGGACACGACTGACCTTCCTAGAAGTCTAAGACATTCTAATGACAAACAAGACAAAATGGAGTGATCTTTCTCTAAATACACCTTTTACAACATGAAAACTACAAGTGTTTAGGCTTACCTTATTCCAAAACGCTGTTGTTGAAGTCCGTTCTTGACGATCCGGATGAGCTCCTCCTTCAAGTCAATTCCTGCAACCACAAACAATCAAACAATTACCAAGCACTTGCATTTCATATAATAAAACATATATTCAACATGCAGACCAAGGAACACATGAAATAACTCATTAACACAAGCTATTGAGAAAAATAAACCAGTTTGTATTAATAACGAAACAAAGAAACTCTTACAACCTGGCCTTGGTGTTGTGCAAGTTCCTCCCAGGGTCCATCAAGGGTTTTCCTCTACTTTGACAAAGCTCACCCTCTCCCAAGTAGAATCAAGTGAAGACAATCTCTCCTCACAAAGGCTCTAATGGAAGACCTAAATCCTGCAGCATTTACCCAAAGAAAATGTATAGCTCCAACCTCCTCTCCTTCTGGCTCAATGCCTTCATTTATAGTGCTGTAAAGAGGTTATTCAGGTCCACTATCAATGGGATCATCCCCCTCTATGGGTGGGATAGCTCCCTTATTGATGGGATAAGTTCCCCCTTAATAGAGATACATGAACCAACTGGAGGCGCATCCATTTCATCAAACCGACCTCTAGAATGTTCTAGAAGTAACCACAAGTAACTTTTTCAAGATAAAACTCGCGCATTTTGCCTTTTACAGAGGGACGCACCTGTCCCTTAACATACAGAGCGTCCATGGACGCAGATTTTGTGAACATGGTCAGCGTCCCCGCAGGTAAGGCTAGAGAGAACCTGCGACCCCAGAGATAAACATGATTTTTACAAGACTTTCTCTCTTCTTTGAGTTTGAGATGGATAACAGAGGCATGAGACTTGCCTAAGAGGGTAGCATGACTGTTGATTTGAGCCATACTAACTGTAAGTAGTCAAGGTGACATTTTTTAGTGTAACAGATTGCCCCCTAAAGTGCGAAGCCTGGAATAGAATAGGGTTTTGTAATTCTAGGAAGGGTGAAGCGCTTTATCATTTCAAGGATTGCCTTGTGGATGGCCTGGTTGGAACCTGCAATTTTCAACACAAAATACATGGATAAGATTATATCATCACTGAGGTAGGCATTCCCATACTCAGATTCAAAACTTTAACTAATGGACTAACTATTCTGATACAGGAATGATCTTGCAGTACATCATTTTTATAGACTTTTGTAGACACAGTATGGACGCAGCCATCTGTTTATGATTAGTCTACATAGATAATGAATACAAAACTCCTCGCAGCCTGGATGGTAGAAACTAGATCCAGGGTCTTCACTTCTACTTCCCGAATTGGTACGATTCTAGCCATGTGATTAAATGATTCGATGTCGAACATGGTAGAAACCACTTGATTACCAGTCAATGATGTAAACTGTTAACAAGCGTGAGAGAAACCACCAGTAATGTCAATGGTTCTCAAAGTACCAAGCACAACCCGTGAAATGTGAATAGATGTTTTGATGTCGAACACTTCACGGAATCCTCTGATCGAAAGTCAATGATGTAAACTGACGTCAAAGGCGAGAAACCTGCCATTGATGCATGCAGACTTCAAGGTACTGTCGATTCCTAAGTCATCTTTCTAGATAATGTGTCGATGTCGATAGAAAGCGACCCGTTGCAGGCAAGCCTGCAACACGAAATCATTGTTCAAGTTGAAGAAATGTTGCTGTAAGGACTGACTCAGGGATGGTCAATGGATGACAAGTATTTTGCAGATGAAAGTTTTGCTTGCAGACCTCTTGAACACATAACGACACAACAGATGGTTTGGTGACGAATAACTCAAAGTTGATCCCTGAACCCGGTTAAAGATTTTCAAAGTGATTTAGTCAACTGTGAGGTAAAAGATTTCCCAACCCAGGTGAATGAAAAGTGTCGTGTTCAAGAGCGGTAATAAAGTTTCTTCTGAGGCAAAAGGTGACAAATAGGTTCATTCTTCTCTTTTTTCCCCCACCATTTCTGGCAAGTACCTCTTTATTTTTAACAAGCTTGAGGAGGATAACATATGCTTGATTATAAGCTCATCCTTCGGACGAGTCCAACCTAGTTTAAATGCGAACCCTAGGAAGGAGTGGTTCGTTCCTGTTTGTAATTGAACAGGTCCTTTACTGTAAAAGTTTAACGAGCCCAGTATAGGAGAAACTCGGCGTTTTTCAATTTTAGAGAGTCTGAAAAACTTAAGGAAACTCCACGTTGAACTTTTTCGTATATTTGTGTCCCTCAAGCCCGAAAAAGTATAAAATAATACCTGGGGGAACCGCTTGATCTTGCGACCAAGGAGTACTTTCATAATAGTATCGTTGACCTGAAAAGTAAAAAGCGATCAAAGACACGTCGTTTTATTTCCTTATCGAGTTTGAAACGACAAAAACCCGGCAATCTTTTCCTGATTTTACGGTCAGAAAAGAGCTAAAAGGGGACCGTCTTTTAATTCCGTTTTAACGAGTGAAAAAGAAACACTCGGCGATCTTTTCATGTTTTAGGAGTCAGAAAAGGGCTTAAAAGATGACTCTGAAATTTTGTTTGTGAAAAATTACAATTTCCCTCGAAATCCCTTTGTCCTGCACAAAAGCGACACATTACTCATACCTGTTTAAAATAGGCAAAAATACATTTGAAAACATCTTTTCATGGTAAAAAATGAACTAATTCATCCAAAAAACCTATAAAAAGACCTTTTACCATGTCATTTTTACCGTTTCACTGTTGAGGTTGAAAAAGGAGCTTTTGACAAGAAACTTCCCGTGGTTGCTGCGGAAAATCTGACCGTCGGAATCGAACGCCGCTTCACCGAGGTATTTTACACATCCCACTCTTCATTTTTATCCGTTTAGTTTTTTGTTTTTGGTCTCTGTTTCATTTTTTGGGGGGGTTTTGGGTTCAAAATGCGCCCCTCGGCGGACGCAGGTGCCCTTCGGGTGACCGCGTCCCCCGACTTTTTCTCACACGGGAAAAAGGTCTGGGGACGCAGTCCGCCTTCAGGCGAGCTGCGTCCGGACGCCCTGTGCTAAAAAGCCGGGGTGCGTCTTCCGCAAAGGGCGCATTTCAAAACCCTAACTCTCTCAAAAAACCACCAAATTTTCTCAAATTAATTTCTAATTGACTCTTTTGATGTGCAGGGCCAAAACATGTTAGACTGGAGAGAGAGAGAGCACGTAGAAGACGATGAAGCTGCGATTAACCACCAACCCTCTCTGGATGCCTTAAGAACATGTGGATTGTACAAATATTGGACCATACCGGGCATGAGGGGCCAGGTAAGATTTTTGGAATGGCTAGTTGAGCGATGGAACGTTCAAGATCAATGCTTTTACATTGGAGGGCACCAGCTCGAGATAGAGCCCTCGGATGTATACTTTCTCACTGGCTTGCCAAACAGAGGTGAGCAACTCAACCTTGCGGGGACCAGGCCGGGTGGCCAATCCCTTGATGATCTCCGCGAGGAGTGGTGCAGACCAGGGACTCGCCATAAAAAGGCGTGGAGATAAAGCACATCGCTCTGGCGGAACTTAGAGTTATTGCATTTACGGTCACTAGGATTTGTGGCGCGGCCGCCTTGCACATTGCTTCCGGATCCCAAATGCGGATGGCAGTTGACTGTTACCAAGGCACCATCTTCAACTGGTGCGAAGCTGTGTCGGCTCATATGAAGAGCCAACTAACCAAGGCAAAGAACGGACGACTAAAGACTTTTGGATATGGGCCTCTAGTCGTGAGCTTTGCCTTGGAGAGAGTTCCTATGCTGATCCCTCAGCAACTCACTGTTGATGACTTGGGTCCTCGGGAGCCAAAGCTTGTTCGATGGGTTGCGGTGATGGCCCGGCATCCTGACGAGGGTGCTGCAGTGGTTCGATTCTCAGACAGTTACTTCGACTGGCTAGAGGGCCAGCTTTTTGTGATACAAGACTTTCCATATGCCGGAATGGATTTCAGAGGTGATCCGGACATGGTTCTTCCACAGGGAGAACAATGGGATGACAGAGGTACTTTCATTTTCACAAGTTTTCTAATTATGTATTTTTTATTTTTCATATATATCGTCTCAAAGTAACAGTAAAATTTTAAAAATGCAGATGTTGGACCACAGCGTCCAGCCAATCTCCGGCCTTACGACAGACGACATCCAGCTGCACCGGCACCGGCCTTACAGGATGCGACAGCAGAAGTACTAGCCGATTTGGAGCATGATCTAGAGCGTCTCACGGCAGATATACCTGAGACTACTATGGATGACATTCCAATGAGGCTTCAGCGCTTCGTGGTCGCGGTCCCTGGACCGTTTAGGAGATTTCTGCGCAAGATAGCCCGCGCAGTGGTGTCGTACAGAGAGCACCACCAGTGATTGACTAGTCACTTTTGTAGTCACATGTGACATTTTTGACTTTTTGCACTATCATTTTGCCGATCATAAGGTGTGTTAAACCTATGATCGAAGACGATGTATATATTTTTGGACACACTTCTATCTATATCTATATATCACTATTACCGGCTTATCTTGTTTAACATGTATGATGAAATGTCTTTAAATTTACTTGCATGATTATTATAAATGTCTGTCCAACACTTGAGAAGCAATTGCATCTGCTAATGTATTCAAAGACCTTGGAATATGTTGATATTCAATGTAATCAAATTCACGTTCCAAGAGACGCACTCTCAAAAACAACCTTAATAACACAGGATTTCTAATGGCATAAACTCTATTAAGCTGTAATACAACAAGTTCAGAATCTAACCTCACTATCAAACGTCGAATTCCAAATGAAATAGATTCGGATAATAATTCAACCACTGCACTGTATTCTGCAATGTTATTCGTTGTTTGACCGAGGCTTACCCCATGCATAGAAACTAACTCGTCAGAGGGCGAATAGATAACCCAAGCTGCGGAAGAGATATTCCGTGTACTACGACAAGCACCATCAGCAAATCCAATGTATGTTTGGAGAGGCGTCGACATCTACAATATCAAGAGTAAAACCAAGATGAGCCAAAATAATGACGAAAAACCACACTTGCTAAGCTAAGCACACTGACTAAACTAACACACTTGCTAGCTAGAAAGGAAATCTAACCTATCTAAAAATTTCTCCATCCATCATTTTAAGCATAATACCTCTTTAGGTAAAGTCCATTTCTGGGTTTGCCCAAAGAGTCCCCATCAAAATCAACTAACTCATAAGCCCCTTTTGCTAGCTTTCGCTTTACAATGTAGGGCCCATGCCACATGGGAACGAATTTTCCAGCACCTAGCTTATCGTTAGCTTGATCATATAATAGTACTAGGTCTCCTTCCGAAAAACTTCGAGGGGTTACATTTTTATCGTACTGAGCTTTCATTCGTTTCGCGTGAGTCTCGATAGCTAAAGTAGCGTCACGTCGAGTCTCATCTAATTTAGCTAAGTATAACAACCGTTTCTCCTCTTCGGAAGTAGCTGGAAGTAATTCGACAGCCATTTGAAGTGATGGGATTTCGCACTCAATAGGTAACACAGCTTCTAAGCCATAAACTAGCTGAAAAGGGGTGAAACCTGTTGAATTTTTCACTGAAGTTCGATATGCCCATAGCGCCGAAAATAACATGTTATGCCAATTCGTTCGATGGATACCAATGATCCGTCGAATCATGACGACTAGAACTTTGTTGATTGACTCAACCAAACCGTTGGCTTGCGGATAATAAGGTGTAGAGCTATCGTGGCGCAAACCAAGCTGGCTTGTAAGTTCAGTCATCATGACATTTCGAAAATGGCTTCCATGGTCCGTAATGATTGCTTGTGGGACACCAAACCTAGTTATGATATGATTGAATACGAAAAGTGCAGCTGTCTTGCCGCTTGCGTCGAATGTAGGCATCGCCTCGGCCCACTTAGTAAAATAATCAACCGCAAGGATGATATACGCATGCCCCCCGGCCGAGTGAGGGTTACAAGTAATAAAGTCAATGCCCCATTTGGCGAATGGACCAGCGGCAATTATAGGGTGGAGAGGAGCAGGTGGAGCGCGCATCTTGCGATCAAACACTTGACAGTTGTGGCATTTTCTGACGGCAAGGATACAATCTTTAAACATAGACGGCCAGAAATAGCCAGCGCGCAACACCTTCTGAGCTGTGGCATACCCAGACATATGACCGCCACATGCTCCAGAGTGACAATCATTCAAAACTCTCTCAGCCTCATCGTGAGTTAAACAACGTCGAAAAACTAAGTCTGCCCCCAGGCGATAAAGTGTATCTCCAATAATTCTGTATTGCTGGGATTGAAACCGAATTTTTCGACGGTTTTCCTTGGAAGCTTCAGGCCGAAAGGTTTGGGTTTGGAGATAGATGATTATATCCCCATACCACGGATCTACAGTGCTAATAAGAAACAAAGATTCGTCCGCAATGGACTCCTCTGCCACAGTCTCTGTGTCAGCACTCGGGAAATCACACATCAATTCCGCGAAGACTAAAGATTTCTTAGACTTGGACTTCTCAAACTCCAAGTCGAACTCTTGCAGGATGACGATCCATTTAGAGTACTTGCCCCCTAGCAGTTGTTTTGTCAAGATATAAATCATAGGGTTGCAATCCGAAATAACAGTAGTTTTGCGGAGAAGAATGTAGTGACGAAAACGCTGGACAGCTTGAACGGCTGCCAGGGCCAATTTCTCCACATGCGAATATTTTAACTCAGTTGGATTTAAGGTTCTGCTAAGGTAATATATCACATGCTCTGCCTTGAATTCATCTTCTTGAACTAACACCATTCCAATGGTGGAATGCGAAGCTGCGAGGTATAAGAAGTAGTCCTGGTTGTAGTTGGGAGGATGCAATAACGGTGCATGGGTCAACGCGTGTTTCAGTGCATCAAAAGATTGTTGAGCAATCTCGTCCCAAAAGAATTGTACGTTCTGTTTCAACAACCGTGTAAAACCTTTAGTGACCTCGGCGTAGTTAGGGATGAATCGGCGTAAAAAGTTTGCTTTCCCTTGCAAACTTTGGAGTTGGCGCAAACTCGAAGGAGGAGGCAATTGGATGATAGCCTCGACTTTCGAGGGATCGACGCGAATGCCGGTTTTGGAAACAACAAATCCCAGCAATCGACCTGTTTCTATACAGAAAACACACTTGTGGGGATTCAACCGAATTCGATAATGCCTACACCTCATAAAGATTGCTCGTAAATGGACAAGGTGATCAGCTCGGTGTAAAGAATGAGCAGGCAAATCATCGAGATAGGGTTGCACAATGTGCTTGATGTCATGAAATGCATAAGACATGGCCCGTTGAAAAGTAGCACCGGCATTCTTAAGGCCAAAAGGTAATTTGCAATAAGCAAATGTCCCCCATGGACAAATGAATGCCGTTTTTGGTTGATCGGCAGGTAGAATATTGATTTGATTATACCCTGAGAAACCATCCATGAAGGAAAACATCTCACTTCCGGCACAATCATCAATAATTTGATCGATATAAGGCGTAGGATAGTTGTCTTTTGGACAAGCTCGATTGATATCCCTATAATCGATACAGATTCTTATTGTTCCTTGTTTTTTATTGACGGGAACAATATTCGATACCCAATCCGTTAACGGGATCGGATAAATGAAACCTGCTTTCAACAGCTTTTCGACTTCGGCTTTGATTGCAGCTGCTTTTCGAGGGTGAATCTGACGCAACCGTTGCCGAATGGGTTTAGCATCCGGGTAGGTTTTGATTTCATGAACAACAATGGCAGGATCGATTCCTGGCATTTCTTCGTAGGACCAGGCAAACACGTCGCGGAATTCTTGGAATAGGGCCTTGTAAGTTTCAATTTCTTCTTCAGTACATGCGGCACCTATATGAATGTTCTCCTTGATTCCGGGCTTCACTGAAATATCAATGGGAATAGTACGAGAAATATTCCCTAAATTCAGCTCTGAATCAGAATGTTTCGTTGGATCCTGAGCGTCTTTGACATATTCAGCGGTAAAGATAGATGAAAAATCATTTTCAAATGCATCATCCTTAGGTAAAAACGAAGATCTGTGATGGAGATCTTCCCATGGTAGATCATCTACACTTAGGATTTCGCGAAGTTGTTCGTCAGATGACACTTCTTCGGGAAACGTTATCCGTTCTAAGGGTGAGGTGAAAAGTGACTCTTCACTGACCACATTCATTTGGTCGGTTGAATGAAAGTCGGTAAAAGACATAAGAGCTTCATAAGCAATCTCATACGGACTCAACGGCATAACATCACCGAGTGAGTCTAGCTCAGAGTCAGAGGGAACATACCAAGGATCATCATAAATAATGTTTTCTGACGTGATCATATGAATTGTTGCGAACGAAGGGTCTGCATTGAGTGGAGGGAGAGGAAAAGTTCCCAGTAAACCGGAATCCTTAACTAAACCTACACCAATGTCCCTATAAGGGATTGTCGTTTTACCAACATGCTGGATAGTTTCTAAAGAGGTTGGGTCGGATGAAAAGTATGTCAGCTGATCAATAGTCACGATCTTACCGTTATGTGGAAACTTAATGACTCTGAAGACCGATGAAACGACCGCTGTCATAGCATATGACCAACTTCGACCCAAAAGAAGGTTGTAGTCTAGAGGGGCATCAACCACTTCCACATCCAGACTAACGGTTTTACCTTCGACCCCTATAGGCAATTCTTGTAGAATACCAAACGGACGGAACCCACGGCCATCAAAGGCCTTAAGGATGGTGGGGGATTGGTTCAACGAAGGAGAACCAAGCGATCTCCAACATTGAATCGACATAATACACGTAGAAGCTCCCTCATCAATCACAGTCCGATGAATAGGCCTGTTTTTGACTATCACTGGAATTTGGAAAGCCATTTGATGGGGGAGACGCGGTGTACTACTTTCTAGATCAAAGATCATTAGGTTCGGGTCCTGAACATCGACAGCTCCAATAGCCGACAAAAGCAATTTTCGTTGCGCTGGACATGATTGCAGCACTTCGAGTGCCGACATTGCTGAAGGTGAAACAGCTAAGTCTTCAACAATGTTGTAATTCTGGGCTGCTCTCGCATGTGGATTGAAAGCAGACCTTCGAAGTACACCCTTGGCGGGCGGCTTAATCACTAAGTCTGGGTTAGGTTTTTCGATCTGTAGTGGATCGGAACCAGGAGCTGAGGTTGATGGGTTAGAGTTAGAAGATTCTGCTTCTTTACCATCAACAGGAGCCTTACTACCATAATCTTGCGATCGAGTCGCAATCCTGACATGAGACATCATCAAAATGGGTTCTTCACTGGCATTCGAAGAAGAACCTATCATCTTATTTTCCTGCTCGGGAAATGGATTCTTTAACACAGCAGGAGTCGGAGAACCTTTAACTATTTTCACTACCTCGGCCCGATGAGGGCAGTCTCTCGTAAAATGATCTTCTTCACAAATGAGACAAGGATAACGAGGTTTGCGCTTTTCGTCATTGGTTTCCGACTTTTCCGTTTTCTCCTTTGGAGCCTTGTCTGCTTTAGCCTTCTTCTTTCCTTTCTTCTTTCCACCGTTTTTGGATTTGGCCGTAGATGACTCTACAGCGTGAATGTCGGCGGTAAGTTCAGGAGGAGAAGACTCTCCTGTCGGAGAATCAGGCAAAGTGATAATTGGAGTATTGGAGGTCTTGGAAGACTTCTTCTTACTCTTCGTAGTCACGATACCGATCATACCATCAGCGGCATGAGATCCCGAAGGAGCAGCAGCGATTTGGTTTGACTTTGGAAGATCCGGAATTTTCTCGTGTAACGTACCCGACTGAGTGTAAACTAAGTCAAGGTATTGTGCCTGAGCAATGACTTGCTCCTCAGTAACTACGCCGGCCTTAGCTACATCTTCAGTAATTCTTGGTAATAATGATTTTACAAACCATTCAGCTAAAATTTGGTCCGGGATAAAAACTTTCACTAATCTCCTTCGACGTCTCCACTCATGGATGTGATCAGAAATGTACGTGGATGTCGATTGTTTTAGCGAAGTTAATAATTCTGTACCATTATCGTATCTGACTGGTAACTGAAAATGAGTTAAGAATGAAGTAGCTAACTGGCTAAAGTTGTAAAAAGAAGCCCGTGGCAACTCAATGTACCACTTGGCTGCGAGACCAATGAGTGTACGCTGGAAAAGACGTAAGCGGATAGAATCATCTGAGATGGAATTTGATGCACACCAGAGGTGGTAAGTCATCACGTGATTAGACGGATCCTCTCCAGACTTACCTTCGAACTTGGGTATATCGCTGGGCAACTTATTTGGCATTGGCGGCCAGAACGGAAGATATTGAATTGGATCGTTCGTTAGGCGCGTCAAGTCGGGTAAATCTAAAGTCGCAATAAATGGTAACTGCCGGTTAGGATCTCTGAAACTCTGAGTCACAATACCAGCCCCAGGAGGAGGATATCCAGGATAACTAGGAACAGGATTCGCATTGGGGATATTATATCCTCCTGGAAAACCAGGATTAACCGGACCGTACTGGGGTTGTTGAGGTGGTTGATAATTGTACCCAGGATACGGTTGATACTGGTAAACCGGTTGTTGGGCAGCTTGCCCAGGTTGATACTGTCCCTGGTACGGAGGTTGAACAAATTGAGGTTGAGTAGTAACAACCGTACTTGTACCAGGTTGACCTGCAGGCATCTGGACTGTGGTTTGAACCGTGGGTCCAGACAACGGTACAGATGTCTGAGGAGCGGTTACAGGGACAGTAGAAACCGGAGCTGCCGATACTCCAGATGTAAGCATGGTAGATGAAGCGGTAGTTGCTGCAGCCGTGTGAGGTGGAGTACTCGGTGCAATTGGCGGCTGAGTAACTACAGAAGTTACAGGGGTCTGAACACTTGACTGGACAGGTTGCGGTTGCTGGGGTGGACCAGGAACTGCAGGTTGTCCTGCTTGAGGTACCGACTGTATACTTGGTTGCGACATCTGTTGACCCTGTGACGGATCCCATGTTAACATTCCAGGGTATTGACTCGTAACAGGTTGAGGATACTGAGATCCATAGCCGTATTGAGGATAGGGTTGATAACTGTAAGGTGTAGTCCCATATGATTGCCCTTGAGGTGGTTGATAACCTTGACCAGGGTATTGACCCGTAGGTTGATAACCTTGAGGTAAATACGAATACTGGGGTTGACCTTGACCTTGAGGTTGGTATCCTTGAGGTTGATACCCTTGGGGTTGCCATCCTTGAGGTTGCCATCCTTGAGGTTGATACTGATACTGAGGTTGACTTTGGGGTACATATTGAGGCTGGGGTTGATACCCTTGGGGTTGATACCCTTGAGGTTGCCCCCCAGTCACAAATGAAGTACCTTGAGGTTGCCCCCCAGGCATTAACGAAGGTTGCCCCCCAGGCGGTAATTGGCCACCTTGAGGTTGGTTAATGGGAGTTGAACCTGACATCATATAAACTTCACCTATACTCAATGGTACATTACCACTGTTTCCAACTAATAACCCATGATCAACAGGTTGAGGAGATGCTCCCGCAAAGGTACCAGAAAGTGATTGATACCCAGTAGGAACAGAAGGACCGCCATGTAAAAATGATTCAGGACTTTGTGAAAACACAGATGACTGACCAGACATATTTACAGGAGAATGAATTCCTCTAGGTGGAACCGGAGTACGAGGTGTAGAAAAACCTACTGAGTTGTCTAAAAAATTGGTTAATGCAAGGTACCAAGATTCACTTCTAGGAGGACTGTAAAAGATGGATTCACGCTCCCTTAGATCAAGGGTAATTAGATCTTCAGAATCAGAAACGCCTATTTCTTCCTCTGGAACAAGTTCTTCTATAGCAATTAATCCAACAGGAAGATTTTCGGTGATAATTCTTTCTATTCTTGGTGAATCAGGAACACTAGGAGTTGGAGTAACAGGTTCTGAAATTTCAGGTTCTTCGCCTGTTTCACTGGCAGATGAAAAACTACCAGCAAGCTCGGAAACTGTAACAGCTTCGGGATTGTAACCTGTTTCTAATCTTTGGTAATCTGGATGGACTACCAAAGAAGATTCTCCTTCTTCAGGTGAACCTACTCTACTGCCACTAGGAGTTACAAGGACCTTTAAACCCTCTAAATAACTGGGGTCGTCTCGAGGAGGTGAACCCCTAAGTTCACGGGATCTTCTCAACAATTCGGCCACAGATACAACTTCAGGAGACTGGCCCGCAATCGACGGGACCTTCTCGGTAATTCCGCCACAATTAAAGATTTTAACTACAACACACGAAAACAAAGTAAAAAATTTCAAATCAAACCACCTAAAGTCTTCTAAAGAACCAATCAAATTTGAAGCACACGCCTAAATAATCTAGAGCGTCAAACCACACACAAACAGTAGTCTTCCGGACCAAAAGCGCTAGTTGGTGATTAGGCCCAACCTCGCAGGATTCAGTACAGAAATAGTGGGTGGAACAGTTACCCCGGCAACCTGCTTAATGAATAGACTGGACCAAGTTCCTCCACTTTAACCGTCTCGAAGTGAAGCGAACCCCCCAGAAAATCCAAGTGAGTATAACCGACGTCTGCTCCAGGTACAGTGGGACCTTCCCTCCACCGTCACCTTGGGTAGAATCCTAGATATTATGGCCACTAAGGTTACCAATCACAACAATTACACCTGGGGGAACAGTCTAAACTCCGACAGCACGCAAGGGCAGAGTAGCAAGCTCCAATCCCCTTACCGGCTCCTTGACAACAATCCAAGGTTTACCGATAAGTGACCCCTGGCTCCTCGACAATGGTTAATCCGAGGTTTACCGTTTGTAATACGTACTGCCTGGCGTCGTTCCCAACGAGGGAGGAATGATCCCCTCACTGGTTCGGACACGAGCTCGTGTTTCTCCTTTAAGAGGAGCTTTCCCAGAATGTAACTGAAACAATTGGATTTGTTCTACTCAAGATAGACTATCTGTTTGGTTTTGTAGTCTTGGAGAGTTAAGTACTCACCTACTCCAAGACCCTAGCCTAAGCTATGTTGGTGCTTCAGAGCCCTAGAAAAATAAAGATTACTAGATTGATTTTAATTTAAGCGTTACTTTTAAGGTTGTTTCTTAAGTCAAAAGGTGATGGAAGTGAAACTAGTGGTGTGTTGACTCGACTCGAAACCACTACAAAATGCACCTAAAATGATTTATCCACTACTTTACTTTTTCGATGAATTGCTTAACTAAAAAGTTGAGAGAATGCAATCTTTATAAAAGCAACTTCTTAATTGAAGACAATCAAAGAAACAATTCGTTTTTCTTTTCCAAGCATAAAAACATAACTTCTCTTTACATGCACGAAAAAACTCTTTTCTTCTTTTGAAAACAAAAAGCTACTTGAAACAAGACTTTTTAAGAAGATGTTTTTGTATTTTTCTTTTAATAAAGCAAATAAATCTAATATAACCAAAAATCAATCTTAACAACTCTTAAAATCTATGAAAATGCACTCATAAGCAAACTAAAGGCAAATTTACTCTAAGCAATCTTAACGAGGCCAAAACTAACAATGATTATTTCTAAGGTGTTTTACTTGATCACAATCAAATCAAGGACTAGCTTATTGCAGAACCAAAAACTAGTCAAAACAAAATTCTAATCTTTTTGTCCTTTTTGAAAATGGAAATCAATACTTTAAAAACAAGCAATTCGAAATTTGACCCAAAACAACTCAAATGACAAGTTGCTCAAACAAGGAGACTTTACGACAGGCTCAACTTCTAAGAAGGTTGACTAACCAGAGATATCTAAGGCTGGACAACTTTCTAAGCTCAAAGTCACTACAAAGCCTTTCCAAAAATCAAACCCTAGGTCTAAACTTCGTTGAAAACCACTAAAACACTCAAAGCTCACAAAACGAGTTCAGGTGAGAATTCTTGACAGGGTACTAAAGGATCTGGGCAGAAAACACTAAGAAAAAACAAAATCTAAAAGTAATTTAAGGCAAAAATGGAATTTTCTTAACTTTTACAGGAAGACGCAGGCCAGCCGTTGTCACAGGTGCGGCCCCGCACTGTGCAGTCGACAACAGCGCGTCCAAGGACGCACTGTGCAGCACACAGAGACTGCGTCTTTCTGGAAAAAGGAAGAAAAACTAAAGCCAACTAAATCTACAGCTAAGCCACCCAAATACTAATTCTCACAGTCAAAAACCAGAAAATAAAAATGATTTTCTCAAAGCAAAGTTCATATAAAGGAAAAGACTCTCTCATTAATGGATTCCCCAGCGGAGTCGCCAATTTGTCACACGGAATCTGTCAAGGGTGCGGACACGACTGACCTTCCTAGAAGTCTAAGACATTCTAATGACAAACAAGACAAAATGGAGTGATCTTTCTCTAAATACACCTTTTACAACATGAAAACTACAAGTGTTTAGGCTTACCTTATTCCAAAACGCTGTTGTTGAAGTCCGTTCTTGACGATCCGGATGAGCTCCTCCTTCAAGTCAATTCCTGCAACCACAAACAATCAAACAATTACCAAGCACTTGCATTTCATATAATAAAACATATATTCAACATGCAGACCAAGGAACACATGAAATAACTCATTAACACAAGCTATTGAGAAAAATAAACCAGTTTGTATTAATAACGAAACAAAGAAACTCTTACAACCTGGCCTTGGTGTTGTGCAAGTTCCTCCCAGGGTCCATCAAGGGTTTTCCTCTACTTTGACAAAGCTCACCCTCTCCCAAGTAGAATCAAGTGAAGACAATCTCTCCTCACAAAGGCTCTAATGGAAGACCTAAATCCTGCAGCATTTACCCAAAGAAAATGTATAGCTCCAACCTCCTCTCCTTCTGGCTCAATGCCTTTATTTATAGTGCTGTAAAGAGGTTATTCAGGTCCACTATCAATGGGATCATCCCCCTCTATGGGTGGGATAGCTCCCTTATTGATGGGATAAGTTCCCCCTTAATAGAGATACATGAACCAACTGGAGGCGCATCCATTTCATCAAACCGACCTCTAGAATGTTCTAGAAGTAACCACAAGTAACTTTTTCAAGATAAAACTCGCGCATTTTGCCTTTTACAGAGGGACGCACCTGTCCCTTAACATACAGAGCGTCCATGGACGCAGATTTTGTGAACATGGTCAGCGTCCCCGCAGGTAAGGCTAGAGAGAACCTGCGACCCCAGAGATAAACATGATTTTTACAAGACTTTCTCTCTTCTTTGAGTTTGAGATGGATAACAGAGGCATGAGACTTGCCTAAGAGGGTAGCATGACTTGTTGATTGGAGCCATACTAACTGTAAGTAGTCAAGGTGACATTTTTTAGTGTAACAGTTGATGAGAAGGGATACATTCCTAGGCAAGTAAATCATGAAGATATCGAAGAAGATGAAGGCCATCCTCAAAGACAGAATGATGAAGAAGAAGAACCTCAAGAAGAACCAGAGGAGAAGATAAGTATAGAAGAGAAGACTCCATCTAGATATGTTCAGAAGAATCATCCAGAATCTCAGATTTTGGGATAGAAAGAAGCAGGTGTACAAACAAGAAGAACAATTGTAGAAGCTTCAAGCTATTTGGCATTACTCTCTTCCACTGAACCACAAAATGTGAAAGAGGCATGCAAAGATGAATGTTGGGTCAAAGCAATGGATGAAGAACTTGAGCAGATCAAAAAGAACAACACTTGGGAGCTGGTTCCTAGACCAAAGGATAAGAATGTTATAGGGACAAAATGGGTCTTCAAAAATAAATTGAATGAAAATGGAGAAGTAATTAGAAACAAGGCCAGACTTGTTTGTAAAGGGTATGCGCAGCAAGAAGGAATAGATTTTGAAGAAACCTTTGCTCCTGTTGCAAGACTTGAGGCCATCCGAATGTTCCTTGCTCTCTCAAGCTTTCAAAACTTCAAAGTATTTCAAATGGACGTGAAATTAGCCTTTCTGAATGGAGACTTGGAAGAAGAAGTATACATTGAGCAGCCAGATGGTTTCATTCTTGGAAATGATCCAAATCTTGTATGCAGATTGAAAAAGGCTCTCTATGGTCTCAAACAAGCTCCAAGGGCTTGGTACTATCGTTTGGACAAATATCTTCATCAACAAGGTTTTTCAAAAGGATCAGCAGACAACAATCTTTATATAAAAGTTGAAAATGACAAATTGCTAATACTTGTTGTGTATGTAGATGACATTATCTTTGGCAGCAATGAAGAAGCTATGAGTCAAAGATTTGCCTTGGTGATGAAGAAAGAATTCGAAATGTCCTTGCTGGGAGAACTGACATATTTTCTTGGTTTGCAAATCCAACAAAAGGAAGGAGGAATCTTTTTGTCTCAAACCAAGTATCTCAAGCAGATTTTGAAGAAATATGGCATGGAAGATGCAAAACCAGTATGTACACCCATGGTCACAGGATGTAGTCTCAGTGCAAATGATGAATCAACAGCAGTGCATCAACCAACCTATAGATCTATGATTGGAAGTCTACTTTATTTGACAGGTACCCGACCAGACATCATGCATGTAGTGGGAATAGTTGGAAGATTTCAAGCAAATCCAAAGGAAACTCATCTTCAGGCAGTGAAGAGAATCTTTAAATATCTTCAAGGGACTCAAAATTATGGCTTATGGTATCCTAGAGATACAGATCTCACACTTCATGCCTATACAGATGCAGATTGGGCAGGAAGCGTGGATGACAGGAAGAGCACAAGTGGTGGTGCATTCTTTATGGGGTCCAGATTGGTATCTTGGTTCAGCAAGAAACAGAGTTCGATTGCCTTGTCTACAGCTGAAGCAGAATATGTTGCTGCTGCATCTTGCTGCACTCAACTCCTTTGGATGATGTAGACCTTGCAGGATTTTCAAATCACTTGTACACCACCCATCTCCATTTTATGTGATAATACAAGTGCAATCAGCATTTCAAAGAACTCAGTCATGCATTCAAAAACCAAGCACATACCAATCAAGTATCACTTTCTCCGGGAACAAGTGCTTGAACAAAAGGTCAAGTTGGAGTATGTTCCTTCTAAGGAACAGGTTTCTGATATACTCACCAAACCATTGCCTAGGGAGACCTTTGAATACCTCAGGCAAAAGCTGGGGGTTGTTGATGCATCATCTTGTTGTTGAATCTCTTCTGATTGTTGGTTGTATGCAAGGTTCATCTGAAGTATATGCGTACATGTGCTGGGTTGCGGATTGGTCAAAGATCGAATGGCACAGGTTCAGGGGGAGCATATCATGCATTGTTGGCATTATGGAGGAAGTACAGAAGGAGATCATGGATGATGGTCTGAATATTGCTGCAATACGTCTCTATCTCTTTCATGGTCATGGATTATGGTTCTTCTTTGCAGATCTGGTTTATAGTCAGGGGGAGCATGTTCTTAGGGGGAGCATAACCCTTTGCCCTTGATGCCAAAGGGGGAGAGTGATTGGTTGTTGTTGCCATCAAGTCCAAAGGGGGAGATTGTTGGCATTATGATACATATGTTGTACTTGATGGCAACCCACTCATCTCAGATAATAAATTATAGTGTAGAGAAAAGTTCATGCACTTATATGCAGAGAAAAGTTTATTTCATGTAGAGAAAAGTTCACGCACTTTTATGCAGAGAAAATTTTATTTCATGTAGAGAAAATTTCACGCACTTTCATGCAAGAAAAAGCGCGTATATGTTGGAGAACTTACCTTTGGTCCAGGGTAGTTAGTCCTTGGTATTTGAACCTATGAGGAAAAGCGCGTATATGTTGGAGAACTTACCTTTGGTCCATGGTAGTTAGTCCTTGGTATTTGAACCTATGGTTTTGGACCATGGTACCTCGTCAAAAGTGTTGATCTCACGCACTTTCATGGTTGGTTCATGGTATTAGTCCGACAGTTTTTTGATCCTATGGTTTTGGCCCGTGGTATTGTGAAAGGCCTAAGGCTATAAAAGAGGAAGGAGATCATTTGGCAAAGTATCTTCTGAATTATCGAATATCTGATAAAGTGCTAAATCTAGAATATTGTGATTGGGTTTTGGTGCAGATCTGGATCTGAATGAAGAAGGAACCTGAGCGTAAGGAGAAGGATAAGTTCTATTGATGGGTCAAAATCTTAAGGCTGGAATAGTGGTATCTCTATATGATTTTGATCTGTGATATGTGGCATACGCTTGATCTATAAATCTAATAATCTGGGTCTGAATTATTGATGCATGTTTTATTTTACATATGTTATGATCTGGGTATGTCTGATGTAACAACTACAAAGTTATAAGGAAATATTTGCAGATCTGTATGCGGGTTGGCTTTGGTGAAATCGAAGATTGATGATGCAAGTGTAGTTGATGGGTTTTTGATGTTCTTGGATCCAGTTTGAAAATTTATGAAAAGTGGTCCTTGAAAGAAAAGAAGTAGGGGGTTGTAGCTCCCTTCCAGGAGAGACTGGAAAATGAAAGAGAGAGTTGTAGCTCTCTGCAGGTTGTAGCCTACGTACTGGTAAAGGACTGCACCAGTACAAAATCATTGTAAAAGTAGTTTCTTATTAAAAGAAGATAGAGACATATTGCAGCAGGTGGTTTTCTCCCACATTGGGTTTCCACCTTATATCATGGTGTTCATGTGTGTGCCTTATGTGTGATGATTTGTTCTATTTTACTGCACCTGTTTACTATTAATATGGTTGATAATGTTCTAATGCACTCATTAAGGATCAACTAACTGAATCATAAGAAGTTGTGGAAGTAGCATATATGAATCTGAATATGCAAATGAAAAAGTTTTATTGATGTGATAATATTGATTCACCCCCCCCCCCCTCTCAGTATTATTTCCAACAAAATCAAGTCTATTTGTTCACCAACAATCAAGGCAAGAGCATGTTCAAGCATTGGAAGGTGAAAGACCAAGTTTATATACCCGTGGACAGTCTTACAGGTGCGCGCTGCGTGTAGAAAGAGCACGTTGCGCGTTGGGTGGAGCGCTGCGCGTTGGGCAACTGGAGCCAGTGTAAATTTACACAGGCGCTGCGCGTTGGGAGGTGCGCTGCGCGTTGGGGTGGCACGCTGCGCGTTGAATCACAGTCACAGGAAAAGCACCCAAATCGTGTCTAATTGCCTCCAAATTTGCAAGTAGGTGTTCTATCATCGATTCAATCAATTTCATATCATTTATGGTGTGTTTGAAGAGAGGTGTGATGTGTTGGATGTGAGAAACAAATGAAACCCTAGGTCATCAAATGAAACCCTAGGCCTCACCAAAATCTGCCTTAAGGGTGTTTATGGTTGATTGATGAAAATTAGCTCCATGGTGAAACATAACTTCATGCCCATTTAAAAGCTTTGAGCCAGTAACACATCACATTTTGGTCTATTTGTCCAACTGCCCTTATGGCTGTTTTATGCTCAATACACTAAAACAGAATGTCTATTATTGCATAACTCTCATGATATTTCGGTTGGTTTTTGAGCATGTATTGAAAAAGTAATTTCACCACACCTACAACCTACCATTGCAGACAGCATACATTTTGCAGACATTGTATTTTCAGAGCTATGTCGGACACAAATTCATCTTATGAGCAGGGGTATGACAGTGATTCTACAACAGAGGGTAGTGTGCCACGAAGGTCTCGCAAAGGTGGCAAAGGTGGTAAGCCTCGCAGGGAAGAGCCTACTTCTTTGGAGCAATTGCAGGCTTGCCCGCTTGCAATGGATTGTTTTCGTCAACAGTCATGCTATCACTATTGTGAGCTAATTTCACAAATTCAGCATCATCGTGAATTAGCTCGCTTGTTCATTCTACATTTACATGATGGCCATGTAAATCTCGCCGGAGTGGATTTCATTTTGTCACCAGAGACTATTGCGGAGGCCACTGGGATACCAAATATTGGAGAGCAATGGAATAAACGTCAGCAGTTAGAGAAATCTTACTATCAACCATAAATCAAACCTGGTTATATGAGGCACTTGAGTAGCATTTTTCCTTTTCAATACCTCAAAGATCAGTTTGCACCTTTGATGAAACTCATCATTCGGTATTTCAGTTGTGAGGGCAGATTCTCCCGTCTTTATGCGTACCATGTCCGTTTGTTGATGCACTTTACAAGGGTACGTATGATGAACATTCCATACTTCATGTTTCGCAACATAGAGAAGATGGTGCCTCTTGTACAAAGGAAGACCCCAGCACAACAGCATAATAGTATTTATCATTACGCGTTGATCAAGATCGTAGTGGTTCATCAGTTGGCACAGCAGGGCATCACTTGGGAGGATTTTATTTCTCATGACCTTTTCACAGCGCCTCAGCCAGCTCCAGAGATAGTTCATGATGAGGCAGGGCCTTCACATCAGTTTGACATTCCTGAGACAGAGCATGTCAGCGCTCCAGCATGTGTAACATATCAGCGAGGACACAAGGCCTTATTGCATCTGCACGACGAGTATTATCTTCACCCGGGGTGGAAGGGGTCTCATTGACTTCGTCAGCACAACGAGTGTTATCTCCACCTCGTGTGGAAGGGGCCTCGCTTTCAACAGCAGCACCGCAGGTACAGGATAAGGGCAAGAAGCCCAAGCATGAGGAGAGGCCTTCAGGTGAGCCATCGGGTTTTATTACTAGTCATGATGAGACAGCTTCATATATCAGGTATCTAGAGCAGCGCAATAAACAGTTAGAGGATGAGCACACACTTATAGAGCTGCAACGAATCCGTGAAGACCGTAGGTTGGCCCGTAAAAGACCAGGTGATTTGACACCTATTGCGCGGCAATTTGTGCTTGAGAAGGTCAACCAACACTTGGAGGGGTTGCTGGCGAAGGCCAATAGAGACAAAGACTTGCTTCGTCACATGAAAAATCATTACTGGACCTGCATGCATGTTTGCAAAGCGAAGATGAAGATCCTTAAGAGGTGATTGAGCAAGGCACTGAAATGGCAGAAAAAGCCCGACCCACTCCAAATTTTGGCCGAGGCTTCATTGGTGGGGCAACATACATGATAAAGGGTCATTACTCCAAATTTGGGCAAATTTGGAGAAATTTTTGTCATTTTTGAAAATTTTGTCCTAAAAACAGGTTTTTTGGTTCAACGTGCAACGCGCAGCGCGCTGCCCGTAAGATTGGGAGGTCCAAATCATAAACGGTTTGCATTTTTGGATTTGTCATGATGAAATATTCCTGCTCAGCTATTGCCGAAGCATTTCATTGAGATCTGGACTGTCAAAAGGCTCAAAAACACCATAAAAACCACCTTGCTGCCACCTTTTGCCACAGCAGGAAGTACCTCTGGGAGAATACAATTTTGAGGGGGCAAATGAGCTCCAAATGGGAAAATTCCACTTGGGTTGGAAAGAAGACATCCAGGACTTTCCAATAAGCCAACCTAAGCTCAATTTGGATGCCGGGAAGTGCCTCAAAATCAGTCTGAAAAGTGCACTGCGCGTAGAGATCAAGGCACTGCGCGTTGAGGATTTTGGCCAATTTTTCACCTTCCAGCTCAGGAATTCGACCAGTTATGACCAGTTTCACCTCTTGATGTAATTTTTGGTCTGTTTTGATGTAATTTTGGCACTATATTACTTGTTCTAGAAGATTCATTCACCAAAGAAGTGAAAATTTAATGAATGAATCAGTTTCCTAGCATATAGGGGTTAGTTGTTTGACTACCTAGTTTTCAGTTCCTTGTTTAGAATTGGTTGAAACAGCTCCTAGAAGGAGGAGATCGACCCCTAGAGGCAAGGGAATGGGTTGGCTTGCCTATATTATGTATTTTCTAAGTCATCTTCATGGTTGGACTCTTGGGGGATAAGCTTAGACTGTATTACACATTGTATCTCTGCAATTTTGGCAAAGGAAAGACCAGGGTTTTGCAGCACTATTTGGGATTCCTGTGGTTATTTGTGTTGATGGTGTGTTTCTCTCATGTACTTGTAATTTTGTTATGTGTATCATTTTCCTACTATTCTCTTCTGCAAATTAAACAAATGAAGTGTTAAGGTAGAATTCATAATCTTGTATGCTCTGCCTTTAAGTTTGTTTAATATCTATGTTTTCATCTGTTTAAGGAGAACTCCTGAAATTTTCTCGCTCTCCTTAGCTCCTCACCAGTCATTTCTATCCATTCAATTCCTTTAAAGACATTAGGACGATTGCCTACCTTGCCCCAAAAAGACCTCTGCAAAAACTGTGTAACATCCCCGCACCCAAAATTGCCTTTCCCTGTTTTCCAACAAAACCCTAAAACTCTTAAATCAAACTATCTTATCAATTTACTAGCCTAAAATTAGTATTCATATCGGTCATCTCAGTCCCTTTGAATGCCAAGATAGACCCGGAGAGAGCCCTCTCCTGTCCTCGTAGGGCTAGCTACGAGGCTGAGCTTGGTTTGATGTTGCCTTGAGTTTTGCCTTCCTCAGCCTGAGGAAAATTTGAGCGCTAACATATTGGTGACCATACTGGGGAAGAAAAAATGGTTTACTTGTTGATGTCATTTGTTTTATAAGCTACAGACGGAGCCTGAAGTTATGCCAGGTAGCCTTCGAAACGCTTTTGCTTTGCATTAGCGGAAGTAGATAAACGCTACTTCAGTCAATCTCCGGTCTAGCTAACGTGACATTTAACTTGTTAATTGCCCCAGTACATGTATCAAGTTCAGATCTGATTGTTGATGGTGGACAACAATCAGACACTGGCAAGGCTGAAATCATTCACCTGGCAACTTCATTCACTGACAAATTCAGAAATCAATGCTTCATGGTGACTTCATTGTAGGGAGATCAGTGGCTGTGAGATTTTCAAGATGGACTGAATCACAAGAAGATATGCTCCGAATAAGATTCCCAAGGTAGATTGGTCAAGGAATCTACCTACATTTAACGATGATGGTAAGAAGGATGCTACTTTACATCTAGTTAGATTTCATATGCATATTCGTAAGTTGAAGGTGGATTTTCCTGAAGATTGCTTGATGAAAATATTCCTGGCCACTCTGGAAGGTGAAGCCCAATCTTGGTATGAAAATTTGCCGTTGGCCTGTATTTTTTAGTTTAAAGGATTTTCATGCCTTGTTCATTGAAAGATATCAAGTATCTTACCCATCATTAAAATTAGTTCATGACTGTTGCAAACATGCTTCTCCTTTTATTGAAAGCCTTGAGAAATATTATGAAGATGATAATTTTATGTATGATGAGATCATGGAGGCTCTGTATGAGAATCCATTTCAGCAACATGAAGACAACCTAGTGGAAACCCATCAAGATGATCAGGAAATTTTGCAGCAGAATCAAAATCAGCTGGTTGAAGATGGCCATATGGCTGGAATTGATAAAAGAGAAGAGCTTGTTTCAGATCTGCCCACAGAAGAAGACAACATACAGATTGCAGAATGTAATAATGTTAGGACAGCTACTTCAGAACTAGATTCAAATTGTAATGACCAACCATATCTTGTGTTGAAGCCCATCAAAGAGAGCTCTGCTGTTGAGATCATAGACAGAGTTTTGGATTCAGATGTTCATAAAAAACAGAATGAGATCTTTGTACAAGTAAGTGATAAATCTCCTTTCAATAACTCAGTAATAAATGATAGTTTGAATGCCCTGTCATATGAAGATAATTACTGTTTAAGCAGAAGAAAACAAAAAGCATTGTCTCCTTTGTCTGAAGAGGAGATAGATCAGCTCTTGAAAGGTCAGGTTACATCCCAAGTTAAAGCAGATTTGCAGTGCAAACTTGGTCAAGAAAATGTCGGTAAAACTTGTTCCTCTTTTGAAAAAGATGATTGTCTTGTAATCAGTTTTGTAGATCAGCAAATAGATAAGGCTGTCATGTTTGATAATCTTGAAGATTGTTTTTTGTTTAAGAATGACCTAGATCATGAAGTTGAGAGAGACAATATGTCAAAATTTCTCACGGTCAAGGAATTTACAGCCAACACTCATATGGCAGAAGCTTATACCTCTCTGTGCCTTCCTATCAATCAGCAACCCACTGTTCTTTCAGATCAGACTAGAGAGAGTACTTGTATTTTTGCAGCTGGATCTCCAAACAAGATAGTGCTTCAGGATTATCAAGATCCCTGCGGCATCCTTTTGCAAGCACTAGAGAAGATAAATGTTCCTTGGTTCATTATCATAAGCTTTGGTTTCAGTGGTTATTTTGAGTTGCCTACAGGTTCATCGTTCCGCCTGCTCGAGATAACCGAGAGCAGAAATTTGGTATGTAGCCATCTGTTAGATTGGTTACATTGGAAAGCCAATTATACATGATTGTGCATATTTCATTAGTATGTAGGTAGTTGTCATCATGATTCCAAATCTTGATGGATTGCTGCCGTTTTTCCAAAAACTTTGTAAAGTCTTGTTTTAAGTCAGTCATGAGTCATTTGTGTTTCATCTGTTGAGTCAGTTTTTTCAAGTTATTTCAGTTTACCATCGAGTCAGTTTGGGTCAAAGTTGTGTCCAATTTTCAGTCAAACTTGCAGTCAATAAAGCTGTCAAAATTCGTGTCAAATGTGAAAATAATGACTCCATTGCCCAATGGTTAAAAGCATTGGTCTTCTCTCCCAGAGATCTGTTGTTCTTGGCACCTCCAAGGAGCTACCATCCCCATTGGAGCCAATGTTAGAGTCGGTCTACTAGCCCTTCACCAGAGATCAAAGCTCTTTGCATTTCATGGTTAGGTGTCTCATCAGTGTGATCAGTTGCATTCCGTTAGGCATGCCATAACTCTGGTGGAGTAGTTTTGTGTCATTTATTCCCCTCGTGTTTGGCACTGCTGGTTTAGGTCTGTTTAAGTAAATAAAGTCTTCAAGGGTCATTCATCATCTTGTTTTAAATTTTGAGGTCTTAAGTCTAGGGTTGAGTCAATTTTGTCTTGAGAAGTCATAAAGGACCAGCAGGCCAAAGGGATGTCCTTCATAGAGCATCATTTCAATAATTCTCATCATTATACAGCTAAATTTGGACTTTGTTTTCAAAACTCTGTTTTTGAAACACACAAGTCACCATCTCGTTTTTGTAAAAAATTGTCAAAATTTCAAGTTCTCCAAAGGTTGAAGCGCAGCCTTGGTTTCCTTTCCCAAAGCATTTCAGAGATATCCCTACAAAAATCATCAGAATAAATCATTATTTCAACCAATTTATTTTAAAAAGTGAAACCAGAAATCAGAGCCTATTAATTCAAAAAAGTGTCAACACCCAAACCTTACAAAGTGGGTTTTTGGTTCAATTTAATTCAAATGAGATATTTTGTTTGCTTATAAAAGGGCAAATCAAGTCTATTTGTTCACCAACAATCAAGGCAAGAGCATGTTCAAGCATTGGAAGGTGAAAGACCAAGTTTATATACCCGTGGACAGTCTTACAGGTGCGCGCTGCGCGTAGAAAGAGCACGCTGCGCGTTGGGTGGAGCGCTGCGCGTTGGGCAACTGGAGCCAGTGTAAATTTACACAGGCGCTGTGCGTTGGGAGGTGCGCTGCGCGTTGGGGTGGCACGCTGCGCGTTGAATCACAGTCACAGGAAAAGCGCCCAAATCATGTCTAATTGCCTCCAAATTTGCAAGTAGGTGTTCTATCATCGATTCAATCAATTTCATATCATTTATGGTGTGTTTGAAGAGAGGTGTGATGTGTTGGATGTGAGAAACAAATGAAACCCTAGGTCATCAAATGAAACCCTAGGCCTCACCAAAATCTGCCTTAAGGGTGTTTATGGATGATTGATGAAGATTAGCTCCATGGTGAAACATAACTTCATGCCCATTTGAAAGCTTTGAGCCAGCAACACATCACATTTTGGTCCATTTGTCCAACTGCCCTTATGGCTGTTTTATGCTCAATACACTAAAACAGAATGTCTATTATTGCATAACTCTCATGATATTTCGGTTGGTTTTTGAGCATGTATTGAAAAAGTAATTTCACCACACCTACAACCTACCATTGCAGACAGCATACATTTTGCAGACATTGTATTTTCAGAGCTATGTCGGACACTAATTCATCTTATGAGCAGGGGTATGACAGTCATTCTACAACAAAGGGTAGTGTGCCACGAAGGTCTCTCAAAGGTGGCAAAGGTGGTAAGCCTCGCAGGGAAGAGCCTACTTCTTTGGAGCAATTGCAGGCTTGCCCGCTTGCAATGGATTGTTTTCGTCGACAGTCATGCTATCACTATTGTGAGCTAATTTCACAAATTCAGCATCATCGTGAATTAGCTCGCTTGTTCATTCTACATTTACATGATGGCCATGTAAATCTCGCCGGATTGGACTTCATTTCGTCACCAGCGACTATTGCGGAGGCCACTGGGATACCAAATATTGGAGAGCAATGGAATAAACGTCAGCAGTTAGAGAAATCTTACTATCAACCATACATCAAACCTGGTTATATGAGGCACTTGAGCAGCATTTTTCCTTTTCAATACCTCAAAGATCAGTTTGCACCTTTGATGAAACTCATCATTCGGTATTTCAGTTGTGAGGGCAGATTCTCCCGTCTTTATGCATACCATGTCCATTTGTTGATGCATTTTACAAGGGTACGTATGATGAACATTCCATACTTCATGTTTCGCAACATAGAGAAGATGGTGCCTCTTGTACAAAGGAAGACCCCAGCACAACAGCATAATAGTATTTATCATTACGCGTTGATCAAGATCGTAGTGGTTCATCAGTTGGCACAGCAGGGCATCACTTGGGAGGATTTTATTTCTCGTGACCTTTTCACAGCGCCTCAGCCAGCTCCAGAGATAGTTCATGATGAGGCAGGGCCTTCACATCAGTTTGACATTCCTGAGACAGAGCATGTCAGCGCTCCAGCATGTGTAACATATCAGCGAGGACACAGGGCCTTATTTGCATCTGCACGACGAGTACTATCTTCACCCGGGGTGGAAGGGGTCTCGTTGACTTCATCAGCACAGCGAGTGTTATCTCCACCTCGTGTGGAAGGGGCCTCGCTTTCGACAGCAGCACCGCAGGTACAGGATAAGGGCAAGAAGCCCAAGCATGAGGAGAGGCCTTCAGGCGAGCCATCAGGTTTTATTACTAGTCATGATGAGACAGCTTCATATATCAGGTATCTAGAGCAGCGCAATAAACAGTTAGAGGATGAGCACACACTTATAGAGCTGCAACGAATCCGTGAAGACCGTAGGTTGGCCCGTAAAAGACCGGGTGATTTGACACCTGTTGCGCGGCAATTTGTGCTTGAGAAGGTCAACCGAAACTTGGATGGGTTGCTGGCAAAGGCCAATAGAGACAAAGACTTGCTTCGTCACATGAAAAATCATTACTGGGCCCGCATGCATGTTTGCAAAGCGAAGATGAAGATCCTTAAGAGGCGATTGAGCAAGGCACTGAAACGGCAGAAAAAGCCCGACCCACTCCAAATTTTGGCCGAGGCTTCATTGGTGGGGCAACATACATGATAAAGGGTCATTACTCCAAATTTGGGCAAATTTGGAGAAATTTTTGTCATTTTTGAAAATTTTGTCCTAAAAACAGGTTTTTTGGTTCAACGCGCAGCGCGCTGCCCGTAAGATTGGGAGGTCCAAATCACAAACAGTTTGCATTTTTGGATTTTTCATGATGAAATATGCCTGCTCAGCTATTGCCGAAGCATTTCATCGAGATCTGGACGGTCAAAAGGCTCAAAAACACCATAAAAACCACCTTGCTGCCACCTTTTGCCACAGCAGGAAGTACCTCTGGGAGAATACAGTTTTGAGGGGGAAAATGAGCTCCAAATGGGAAAATTCCACTTGGTTTGGAAAGCAGACATCCAGGGCTTTCCAACAAGCTAACCTGAGCTCAATTTGGATGCCGAGAAGTGCCTCAAAATCAGTCTGAAATGTGCGCTGTGCATAGAGATCAGGGCGCTGCGCGTTGAGGATTTTGGCCAATTTTTCACCTTCTAGCTCAGGAATTCGACCAGTTATGACCAGTTTCACCTCTTGATATTAATTTTTGGTTTGTCTTGATGTAATTTAATGTACATGATGTAATTTTGGCACTATATTACTTGTTCTAGAAGATTCATTCACCAAAGAAGTGAAAATTTAATGAATGAATCAGTTTCCTAGCATATAGGGGTTAGTTGTTTGACTACCTAGTTTTCAGTTCCTTGTTTAGAATTGGTTGAAACAGCTCCTAGAAGGAGGAGCTCGACCCCTAGAGGCAAGGGAATGGGTTGGCTTGCCTATATTATGTATTTTCTAAGTCATTTTCATGGTTGGACTCTTGGGGGATAAGCTTAGACTGTATTACACATTGTATCTCTGCAATTTTGGCAAAGGAAAGACCAGGGTTTTGCAGCACTATTTGGGATTCCTGTGGTTATTTGTGTTGATGGTGTGTTTCTCTCATGTACTTGTAAGTTTGTTATGTGTATCATTTTCCTACTATTCTCTTCTGCAAATTAAACAAATGAAGTGTTAAGGTAGAATTCATAATCTTGTATGCTCTGCCTTTAAGTTTGTTTAATATCTATGTTTTCATCTGTTTAAGGAGAACTCCTGAAAGTTTCTTGCTCTCCTTAGCTCCTCACCAGTCATTTCTATCCATTCAATTCCTTTAAAGACATCAGGACGATTGCCTACCTTGCCCCAAAAAGACCTCTGCAAAAACTGTGTAACATCCCCGCACCCAAAATTGCCTTTCCCTGTTTTCCTACAAAACCCTAAAAATCTTAAATCAAACTATCTTATCAATTTACTAGCCTAAAATCAGTATTCATATCAGTCATCTCAGTCCCTTTGAAGAACTTTTGCCGAGATAGACCTGGAGAGAGCCCTCTCATGTCCTCGTAGGGCTAGCTACGAGGCTGAGCTTGGTTTGATGTTGCCTTGAGTTTCGCCTTCCTCAGCCTGAGGCAAATTAGAGCGCTAACATATTGGCGACCATACTGGGGAAGAAAAAATGGTTTACTTGTTGATGTCATTTGTTTTATAAGCTACAGACGGAGCCTGAAGTTATGCCAGGTAGCCTTCGAAATGCTTTTGCTTTGCATTAGCAGAAGTAGATAAACGTTGCTTCAATCAATCTCCGGTCTAGCTAACGTGACATTTAACTTGTTAATTGCCCCAGTACATGTATCAAGTTCAGATCTGATTGTTGATGGTGGACAACAATCAGACACTGGCAAGGCTGAAATCATTCACCTGGCGACTTCATTCACTGACAAATTCAGAAATCAATGCTTCATGGTGACTTCACTGCAGGGAGATCAGTGGCTGTGAGATTTTCAAGATGGACCGAATCACAAGAAGATATGCTCCCATGAGCCGAGATCACATTCCAGGTTTTCCGAATAAGATTCCCAAGGTAGATTGGTCAAGGAATCTGCCTACATTTAACGATGATGGTAAGAAGGATGCTGCTTTACATCTAGTTAGATTTCATATGCATATTCGTAAGTTGAAGGTGGATTTTCCTGAAGATTGCTTGATGAAAATATTCCTGGCCACTCTGGAAGGTGAAGCCCAATCTTGGTATGAAAATTTTCCACTGGCCTGTATTTACTGTTTAAAGGATTTTCATGCCTTGTTCATTGAAAGATATCAAGTATCTTACCCATCATTAAAATTAGTTCATGACTGTTGCAAACATGCTTCTACTTTTATTGAAAGCCTTGAGAAATATTATGAAGATGATAATTTTATGGATGATGAGATCATGGAGGCTCTGTATGAGAATCCATTTCAGCAACATGAAGACAACCTAGTGGATACCCATCAAGATGATCAGGAAATTTTGTAGCAGAATCAAGATCAGCTGGTTGAAGATGGCCATATGGCTGGAATTGATGAAAGAGAAGAGCTTGCTTCAGATCTGCCCACAGAAGAAGACAACATACAGATTGCAGAATGTAATAATGTTAGGACAGCTACTTCAGAACTAGATTCAAATTGTAATGACCAACCATATCTTGTGTTGAAGCCCATCAAAGAGAGCTCTGCTATTGAGATCATAGACATAGTTTTGGATTCAGATGTTCATAAAAAACAGAATGAGATCTTTGTACAAGTAAGTGATAAATCTCCTTTCAATAACTCAGTAATAAATGATAGTTTGAATGCCCTGTCATATGAAGATAATTACTGTTTAAGCAGAAGAAAACAAAAAGCATTGTCTCCTTTGTCTGAAGAGGAGATAGATCAGCTCTTGAAAGTTCAGGTTACATCCCAAGTTAAAGCAGATTTGCAGTGCAAAATTGGTCAAGAAAATGTCGGTAAAACTTGTTCCTCTTTTGAAAAAGATGATTGTCTTGTAATCAGTTTTGTAGATCAGCAAATAGATAAGGCTATCATGTTTGATAATCTTGAAGATTGTTTTTTGTTTAAGAATGACCTAGATCATGAAGTTGAGAGAGACAATATGTCAAAATTTCTCACGGTCAAGGAATTTACAGCCAACACTCATATGGCAGAAGCTTATACCTCTCTGTGCCTTCCTATCAATCAGCAACCCACTGTTCTTTCAGATCAGACTAGAGAGAGTACTTGTATTTTTGCAGCTGGATCTCCAAACAAGATAGTGCTTCAGGATTATCAAGATCCCTGCGGCATCCTTTTGCAAGCACTAGAGAAGATAAATGTTGCCTGGTTCATTATCATAAGCTTTGGTTTCAGTGGTTATTTTGAGTTGCCTACAGGTTCATCGTTCCGCCTACTCGAGATAACCGAGAGCAGAAATTTGGTATGTAGCCATCTGCTAGATTGGTTACATTGGAAAGCCAATTATACATGATTGTGCATATTTCATTGGTATGTAGGTAGTTGTCATCATGATTCCAAATCTTGATGGATTGCTGCCGTTTTTCCAAAAACTTTGTAAAGTCTTGTTTTAAGTCAGTCATGAGTCATTTGTGTTTCATCTGTTGAGTCAGTTTTTTCAAGTTATTTCAGTTTGCCATCGAGTCAGTTTGGGTCAAAGTTGTGTCCAATTTTCAGTCAAATTTGCAGTCAATAAAGCTGTCAAAGTTCGTGTCAAATGTGAAAATAATGACTCCATCACCCAATGGTTAAAAGCACTGGTCTGCTCTCCCAGAGATCTGTTGTTCTTGGCACCTCCAAGGAGCTACCATCCCCATTGGAGCCAATGTTAGAGTCGGTCTACTAGCCCTTCACCAGAGATCAAAGCTCTTTGCATTTCATGGTTATGTGTCTCATCAGTGTGATCAGTTGCATTCCGTTAGGCATGCCATAACTCTGGTGGAGTAGTTTTGTGTCATTTATTCCCCTCGTGTTTGGCACTGCTGGTTTAGGTCTGTTTAAGTAAATAAAGTCTTCAAGGGTCATTCATCATCTTGTTTTAAATTTCGAGGTCTTAAGTCTAGGGTTGAGTCAATTTTGTCTTGAGAAGTCATAAAGGACCAGCAGGCTAGAGGGATGTCCTTCATAGAGCATCATTTCAATAATTCTCATCATTATACAGCTAAATTTGGACTTTGTTTTCAAAACTCTGTTTTTGAAAAACACAAGTCACCATCTCATTTTTGTAAAAAATTGTCAAAATTTCAAGTTCTCCAAAGGTTGAAGCGCAGCCTTGGTTTCCTTTGCCAAAGCATTTCAAAGCTATCCTTGCAAAAATCATCAGAAGAAATCATTATTTCAACCAATTTATTTTAGAAAGTGAAACGAGAAATCAGAGCCTATTAATTCAAAAAAGTGTCAACACCCAAACCTTACAAAGTGGGTTTTTGGTTCAATTTAATTCAAATGAGATATTTTGTTTGCTTATAAAAGGGCAAATCAAGTCTATTTGTTCACCAACAATCAAGGCAAGAGCATGTTCAAGCATTGGAAGGTGAAAGACCAAGTTTATATACCCGTGGACAGTCTTACAGGTGTGCGCTGCGCGTAGAAAGAGCACGCTACCGTTGGGTGGAGTGCTGCGCATTGGGCAACTGGAGCCAGTGTAAATTTACACAGGCGCTGCGCGTTGGGAGGTGCGCTGCGCGTTGGGGTGGCAAGCTGCGCGTTGAATCACAGTCACAGGAAAAGCGCCCAAATCGTGTCTAATTGCCTCCAAATTTGCAAGTAGGTGTTCTATCATCGATTCAATCAATTTCATATCATTTATGGTGTGTTTGAAGAGAGGTGTGATGTGTTGGATGTGAGAAACAAATGAAACCCTAGGCCTCACAAAAATCTGCCTTAAGGGTGTTTATGGATGATTGATGAAGATTAGCTCCATGGTGAAACATAACTTCATGCCCATTTGAAAGCTTTGAGCCAGCAACACATCACATTTTGGTCCATTTGTCCAACTGCCCTTATGGTTGTTTTATGCTCAATACACTAAAACAGAATGTCTATTATTGCATAACTCTCATGATATTTCGGTTGGTTTTTGAGCATGTATTGAAAAAGTAATTTCACCACACCTACAACCTACCATTGCAGACAGCATACATTTTGCAGACATTGTATTTTCAGAGCTATGTCGGACACAAATTCATCTTATGAGCAGGGGTATGACAGTGATTCTACAACAGAGGGTAGTGTGCCACGAAGGTCTCGCAAAGGTGGCAAAGGTGGTAAGCCTCGCAGGGAAGAGCCTACTTCTTTGGAGAAATTGCAGGCTTGCCCGCTTGCAATGGATTGTTTTCGTCGACAGTCATGCTATCACTATTGTGAGCTAATTTCACAAATTCAGCATCATCGTGAATTAGCTCGCTTTTTCATTCTACATTTACATGATGGCCATGTAAATCTCGCCGGAGTGGATTTCATTTTGTCACCAGCGACTATTGCGGAGGCCACTAGGATACCAAATATTGGAGAGCAATGTAATAAACGTCAGCAGTTAGAGAAATCTTACTATCAACCATACATCAAACCTGGTTATGTGAGGCACTTGAGCAACATTTTTCCTTTTCAATACCTCAAAGATCAGTTTGCACCTTTGATGAAACTCATCATTCGGTATTTCAGTTGTGAGGGCAGATTCTCCCGTCTTTATGCATACCATGTCCGTTTGTTGATGCATTTTACAAGGGTACGTATGATGAACATTCCATACTTCATGTTTCGCAACATAGAGAAGATGGTGCCTCTTGTACAAAGGAAGACCCCAGCACAGCAGCATAATAGTATTTATCATTACGCGTTGATCAAGATCGTAGTGGTTCATCAGTTGGCACAGCAGGGCATCACTTGGGAGGATTTTATTTCTCATGACCTTTTCATAGCGCCTCAGCTAGCTCCAGAGATAGTTCATGATGAGGCAGGGCTTTCACATCAGTTTGACATTCCTGAGACAGAGCATGTCAGCGCTCCAGCATGTGTAACATATCAGCGAGGACACAGGGCCTTATTTGCATCTACACGACGAGTACTATCTTCACCCGGGGTGGAAGGGGTCTCATTGACTTCATCAGCACAGCGAGTGTTATCTCCACCTCGTGTGGAAGGGGCCTCGCTTTCGACAGCAGCACCGCAGGTACAGGATAAGGGCAAGAAGCCCAAGCATGAGGAGAGGCCTTCAGGCGAGCCATCGGGTTTTATTACTAGTCATGATGAGACAGCTTCATATATCAGGTATCTAGAGCAGCGCAATAAATAGTTAGAGGATGAGCACACACTTATAGAGCTGCAACGAATCCGTGAAGACCGTAGGTTGGCCCGTAAAAGACCGGGTGATTTGACACCTGTTGCGCGGCAATTTGTGCTTGAGAAGGTCAACCGACACTTGGAGGGGTTGCTGGCGAAGGCCAATAGAGACAAAGACTTGCTTCGTCACATGAAAAATCATTACTGGGCCCGCATGCATGTTTGCAAAGCGAAGATGAAGATCCTTAAGAGGCGATTGAGCAAGGCACTGAAACGGCAGAAAAAGCCCGACCCACTCCAAATTTTGGCCAAGGCTTCATTGGTGGGGCAACATACATGATAAAGGGTCATTACTCCAAATTTTTGCAAATTTGGAGAAATTTTTGTCATTTTTGAAAATTTTGTCCTAAAAACAGGTTTTTTGGTTCAACGCGCAGCGCGCTGCCCGTAAGATTGGGAGGTCCAAATCACAAACGGTTTGCATTTTTGGATTTTTCATGATGAAATATGCCTGCTCAGCTATTTCCGAAGCATTTCATCGAGATCTGGACGGTCAAAAGGCTCAAAAACACCATAAAAACCACCTTGCTGCCACCTTTTGCCACAGCAGGAAGTACCTCTGGGAGAATACAGTTTTGAGGGGGAAAATGAGCTCCAAATGGGAAAATTCCACTTGGGTTGTAAAGAAGACATCCAGTGCTTTCCAACAAGCCAATCAGAGCTCAATTTGGATGCCAGGAAGTGCCTCAAAATCAGTCTGAAAAGTGCGCTGCGCGTAGAGATCAGGGCGCTGCACGTTGAGGATTTTGGCCAATTTTTCACCTTCCAGCTCAGGAATTCGACCAGTTATGACCAGTTTCACCTCTTGATGTAATTTTTGGTTTGTCTTGATGTAATTTAATGTACATGATGTAATTTTGGCACTATATTACTTGTTCTAGAAGATTCATTCACCAAAGAAGTGAAAATTTAATGAATGAATCAGTTTCCTAGCATATAGGGGTTAGTTGTTTGACTACCTAGTTTTCAGTTCCTTGTTTAGAATTGGTTGAAATAGCTCCTAGAAGGAGGAGCTCGACCCCTAGAGGTAAGGGAATGGGTTGGATTGCCTATATTATGTATTTTCTAAGTCATCTTCATGGTTGGACTCTTGGGGGATAAGTTTAGACTGTATTACACATTGTATCTCTGCAATTTTGGCAAAGGAAAGACCAGGGTTTTGCAGCACTATTTGGGATTCCTGTGGTTATTTGTGTTGATGGTGTGTTTCTCTCATGTACTTGTAAGTTTTTTATGTGTATCATTTTCCTACTATTCTCTTCTGCAAATTAAACAAATGAAGTGTTAAGGTAGAATTCATAATCTTGTATGCTCTGCCTTTAAGTTTGTTTAATATCTATGTTTTCATCTGTTTAAGGAGAACTCCTGAAAGTTTCTCGCTCTCCTTAGCTCCTCACCAGTCATTTCTATCCATTCAATTCCTTTAAATACATCAGGACGATTGCCTACCTTGCCCCAAAAAGACCTCTGCAAAAATTGTGTAACATCCCCGCACCCAAAATTGCCTTTCCCTGTTTTCCAACAAAACCCTAAAAATCTTAAATCAAACTATCTTATCAATTTACTAGCCTAAATTCAGTATTCATATCGGTCATCTCAGTCCCTTTGAAGACCTTTTGCCAAGATAGACCCGGAGAGAGCCCTCTCCTGTCCTCGTAGGGCTAGCTACGAGGCTGAGCTTGGTTTGATGTTGCCTTGAGTTTCGCCTTCCTCAGCCTGAGGCGAATTCGAGCGCTAACAGACCCGACAGATTTATTAATTGTTTTTTAATATTATATCAATCCTGTTTCATCAACAGTATGAATATCGGCCATGTTACATCGGTGATGTTATGAGTTGTGATTGCAGGATTTTGGATAATTGTAATTGCGATTAATAATGTGGCATGTGGGACATCCATATGGACCTTGTGAATATTAAGAAGGACCTCTTCAATATATAGTGTAGTAAGAGACCTCTAAAAAGTTACGATTGTGATTAGTAGTCAAGTGGCATATGGGGACCGTTAGACTTCTATTGTAATATGGGTATAGCCTCTCCTACAATGTGATTTCTGTAAAAAGGCTAAGTTATAATTGATTGAATATTAACAAAATGCCCTCTGATATATTTTAATATACCACCTCATGCACAAGTCGGCCCCTCCACTAATGAACGGGTCGTTTCGTTAATTGGAAAAACTAATATATATATATATTAGTTTGGAATATATATATATATATATATATATATATATTCCAAACTAATATATATATATATATATATATATATATACAAACTAATATATATATATATATATATATATATATATATATATATATATATATATATATATATATATATATATATATATATACAAGTTGAAACGCTTCACTTGATGTAAGCATTCGGGCATCGATTACAGAGAGAAGAAGTAACAGTTCACAACTTGTGAACTTGAAGAAACAGAGGAAGCCGAAGATCAAGCAAGAAGGAAGAAAGTTGAAGTTCTAGCAGGAAAGAAGGTGAAGGATGAGCAATTCTGTTGATTGGGTTAATCTTTGAAAGGCTCGGACCTGTGATGAATTAATCAAGTACAAAAAAATTATGTGAAGGGAAAATAAAGTTTCATCTATCATCATTTGAAGGGATCAGTAGACAACACTAATATTGAAGCGTTTTTGAGTTTGTTTCTTGGAAGTAAGATATCACGAGTAAGAACAGTGAGAAGCAGTCACTCCTGAAACAATCACCACAACAATAAAGAATAGAGGTTTGAAAAAAGAGAATTATATTTGTGCAGACATTAAGGGCTTAGCGCAACCTATCAAAGATATCTTGTTGAAAAGCATCAACAAATCTTGGAGACATTGTTGGAAATCATGATGGCTATTTAAAATCATCATGAGGTGACTTCTGTAGACTTTGTTTGGGAAATATGAAGAGTTGCAAGGACTCCTTCATATGAAGACAGGTTGTCTTGAATATAGCAGTGATGTTATAGGTTGACAGAATTCAGTGAAGAAGATTTTGGGAGCAGAGAATTACTATCAAACATATCTAGACAAAATATAGCAGTGGGTTGGAGCCTAGAGGGTTGGTGCCCTGAACCCCCCCACCCCCCCTGCCCCCTCAGTATTTCCAACAAGGGGATGTTAATCATTATCATCATCATCAATAACAAGTAAGAAGATTGTCATATGCATAGTTTATTGGGTCTCTTTTACAAAAGGAGAAAAACCCCATAGCTTAATTAGTTATGTACCCATAAATGTGGAATGTCTAACCTCTTATGTAAATATGGTGTGATATATTTTATAAAAAGGTCCACCAATAGCCTCGAGGGCTAGCTCAAGAAGTCATGAGATAGACATGGGATCAACCCCCTGGAGTTGGGTAGGTCATGAGTTTGGCTCTCTTGATCCCCTTAGGGTCAGGGTCTATAAGCAAGAATGCATGTTTACCTTGTTTACCATTCATGGATCGTGGGGAAGTGCTTGAAGGGTTTTCTGCAAGATGTTTTCCTTGGAATAAAAAATAAGAATGTCCAACACTGAAATTTTATATTCAAATTGAATATTTTTACCTATTTTAAACATATTTTATTTGTAGATGTAGAGAGAAAAATACCATTATTAACATTCAATAACTTGTCATCCTATCAATTTATGAATTACAAAACTGTTGACACCTAATCCTCTGCGATTGGGTGAATTTATGTAAATAGTTAAATTAGGAATGTGAACAGTCATCAGGAGATGAACTGAGCAGTCACACTCTTTGTATATAACAATAGCATACCTAATGAAATAAATCGAATCAATTTTACTGCCTATTGGAGAGTTACTGCCTGGCCTGACATGGTATCAGAGCCAGTTCTCAAAATAAGTTGTAACTCCCTTCATTTTTGCTACTGTGGACTGTACGCTGGTCTGAGCACTGTCCACTAAGCGTTGTCCTCTGTCATTCTGACCTGAGCACTGTCCTCAACGCCTCTGTCCTCTACGTTGTGATTGATTTCCTCAACGCCTGACCACTCCTCCTTTTTGCTTGGTTAACGCTTGAATTGAACGCTGTTTCATATACATTTGCTACTACCGGTTCGAATGCTGCCTGAATGATATACGTTTGCTGCTTTTCGGTGAACTGTTATACTACCCTCCACCTGTTGTGAGCGTGATTTTAAATGTTGCCTGAAAGCGTGATGAGCCTAGCAGTAGAAGTGTGGTTGTGAGTGTGATTTTAAATGCTGCCTGAAAGCGTGATGAGCCCAAGCGTGATGAGCCCAACAGCGGAAGCGTGGTTGTGAGCATGATTTTAAATGCTGCTGTTTATTTCAAATACGTTTTGGATGATGCCATTTCAAATAAGTTCGAATGCGGATGTTTCAAATAAGTTCAAATGTTGTTGTTGTATTTAAACGCTGGCATGTTCATATATTTAAACACTGACTATTCATGTATTTAAACGCTAGCCTGTTCATATATTTAAATGCTGGCCCGTTCATGTATTTAAAGGCTGACTGTTGTATGGTATTAAGGCGATGCGTTGAACGGTGGATGTTCAATTAATGTTGTCCACGGACATGGTAGACATTTCATAAGGAGACAATGAGTGGATGTTCAATTAACGGTGCCCAGTGTATTTTCATGTCTGTCTCTATTAGTATTTTAGGTGTGCAGCAGAATTGGTATTTTCGGTGAGCTGGAGGACTAAGTTGCAATACTCCCTTTTTAAAAATTGGTTGAAATATTCTCTTTGGATTGAATAATATGTTGCGATACTTCTTTCTTTTAAAGTCTGGTCAATATATTGAATGACAGAGGTGTGAAATTGTTGTATGGTGAATGGTTTCAAATACATTTTCAAATGTTGTTGTTTCATGTAAAAACATTGGTGCGGTGAGCGTGGAATGAAATTTTATTAAGTTTTTTTATGGCGATATGTTATATGGTTGAGAAGTGGAAGGTATAACATATATATTGTTTTCTATCAGCAGAACTATCTTGAATGGTCTTGAATGATAAAACACACCCTCATCTTCAATGAGTTGTGGAAAGGAGTGTGTGTCGGAGAAGGAGACAATGACCCAGTACAGCCTACCTCAGACAAAGAGCTCATCATTTGGGAAAACAAGAACAGCAAAGCTTATGCATTAATCGCAACATCTGTAAATGAAGAGGTGAGTCGCCATATTTCGTCATATTCAACTGCCTTTAAAGCCCTACAAAAACTGAAAGAACTCTATGACTCACATTCTGCACTTGAAGTTGTCCAACTCATGATTAAACTCTTCACTCTTGAACTGCAAACTAATGATCCTCTTGCTCTTGCATCTGAAGTAAAGTCTGTAATGCATGATATCAAATCTACTAAGGTTGAGCTGGATATCCCTCTTATTGCTTTTCTCAAGGAACTTTATCCTACTTACTCCAATTATCTTGAGTCTTTGCAAGCAAATGGAAATCTCAAAGATATAACCTTTGACTCTCTTGTGAAAAATCTTGCTGAAAGAGAGAAAGCTTTTGGAAATAAGACAACCCCTGAGTCTTCTGAAGAGACTGTGTGCCTTGCTCATAAAGAAAAGCATCCTGCTCAAGATTCTACAAGAGGAAGAGGTGGACAAAGAGGAAGATATTTCAGAGCCGGGGGGGGGCAGACATTTTCAAGGAGAAAAGGTAGATCTGCACTGTATTCGCTACAAAAGAAATGGATCACATGATGCCTCTACATGCAAGCTACCATGGGACAAAATTGAGCACAAAGAAACCAACAGAAAGGTAAACTAATGATACAGACAAAGGTAAAGCACCTGAATCCATTCACTATGTTGAGGCACAATGTAACATTGGAGTAAATGAAGATTCAGGAGCAACCTGTCACATGACTCATAGAAAAGATTTTTTTGAACATTTCACTGACAATGTTGATGGAGCAGTATACTTTGCAGATCAATCAAAAATCAAGCCATCAGGGCTTGGCACAATCAGGCTTAAACTGCATGGTCTTCCAGACTTTCTTCTGGCTGATGATCTATATCTCCCACAACTCAAGAGAAACTTGTTGTCCTTGGTCCACATCCGCCAACAAGGTCACTCCATTCATATGTTTGATGGCAAGCTTGAGGTAAGAAAAGCATTTGACCACTCACTTGTCATGAGGTGAATAGAAGAGGAAAGGCTTCTTAAGCTGCAAGGAACATCTGCTCATGCACAACATTTCTCATACAATTCTCATCATGAAGAAGGTACACTTCCATCAAGTTTATTATGGCATGCTAGATTTGGACATTTAAACTATGACAGTCTCCGCTTATTGAAGAAAAATGGTGTTGCTGGTTTGCCTACAATTCCTAGAAAACTTAAGCAATGTGATGCTTGCATTCTAGGAAAGCATAGCAAACAGTGTTTTCATGATTCACATTCAAGAGCACATAGGAAGCTTGAACTTATTCATTCAGATTTATGTGGTCCAATGCCTGTTCCTTCTGCAAATGGAAATAAATCTATCATGACATTTATTAATGACTACACCAGAATGTGTTGGGTTTATTTATTGAAGAACAAATCTGATGCTTTTCAAACATTCAAGAATTTTCATAAATGAATTGAAAACGATGCACAATCTCATATTGGGTCTATTCGCACTGATAATGGAAAAGAATACACATCAAATGAATTTGAAAACTATCTTCGCCAACATGGGATCAAACATCAAACAACTATGCCTTATAATCCCCAACAGAATGGTGTAGCTGAAAGAATGAATAGAACAATCTTGAATATGGTACGATCCATGCTTTTCTTCAAAAATGTAAAGATAATGTTTTGGGCTGATGCTGTTCTATGTGTTGCATATATAAAGAATAGATGTCCATCTAATGCTATAAGAAACAAGACTCCTTATGAATTGTGGTATGGACATGTTCCTTCGGTAAAACATCTCAGGGTCTTTGGTTCCACCTATTATGCTTTGATACCAAAGGTACATAGAAACAAACTTGGTGCTAGAAGTCGTAAGTGTATCTTCCTGGGGTATTCAAACACCTCCAAAGCATACCGCCTCTATGATGAAGTAAATAAAAAGTTTTTTGTATCTAGAGATGTAATTTTTCTTGAATCATCCAAAACTGACAATGTTGTTGAGAGGCAACTTGATCGCTTGGATAGATTCGCAAAAACAAAATCATTTCAAGAATTTGATAATCAGATTCCACATCTTGATGTGGAATCTTCTTCTGAAGAACACTCTTCCCCGCATGAAACTCCAACAATGGATGATGCTTTAAGTAATGTAATTGATAGAATTGGGAGACTCAATCTTGATTCAGTCCCAACTCAATCAACAGAGCAGCCTGGACCATCTTAGAAAGGTCCCCCAAAGTGGCTGACGAAGACACTTGAAAGTGTTCATCCTGATGAAATTGGAAAAACAGGAACCAGAAATTCAAACCGACAAAATGGAGGTGATGTAGATGACTCTAATTCACCTGTTGATATGGATGTTTCTTATGATTGTGAATTGAACTTGTCTACAGATTTTGAACCAACTTCCTTTAAAGAAGCTTCTTCTCATGATGAATGGAAAGAAGCAATGCAAAAGGAGTATGATGCCCTCATAAAGAACAACACTAGGAAGCTAGTTGATCCTCCATTTGGAACCAAACCAATTGGCTGCAAGTGGGTCTACAAGAACAAGTACAAAGCTGATGGCTCACTTGACAAGCACAAAGCTAGGCTTGTGGCAAAAGGTTTTGCACAGAAAGAAGGGGTCGATTATGAGGAGACTTTTGCCCCCATAGCAAAATGGGCCACCATCCGGACACTCTTTGCACTAGCAGCTCAGAACGGTTGGAAAGTCCATCAAATGGATGTAAAAACTGCCTTCTTGAATGGAGATCTAAAAGAGAATGTTTTTATGTCCCAGCCTGAAGGATTTGTTGTGAAAGGACATGAACATAAAGTATGCAAACTTGTGAAGTCCTTGTATGGCCTCAAACAAGCACCGCGAACCTGGTATGAAAAACTAACTGAGCATCTTCTGAAACTCAACTTCAATCATTTTGATCTTGATGATGCAACTTTATTTGTCAAGAAAGTTGGCAAAATAGTTGTATATCTTGTGGTATATGTAGATGATCTTTTAATGACAGGGAACAATGAAAGCTACATTGCATCCATAAAGAAGGAATTGGGGAAAAGTTTTGAAATGACTGATTTGGGCTATGTTCATTACTATCTTGGCATTGAAGTAACCCAACATCCAAAGTCCATATTTCTTTCTCAAAAGAAATACATTGGAGATTTGTTAAACAGATTTGGCATGACAGAGTGCAATCCTCTTACTACTCCAATGGAACAAAACTTAAAGCTCACATCTATTGAAGGAAAGGAATTTGAGGATGCAACAAAGTATAGACAGCTTGTAGGAAGTCTCAACTACCTTACTACTATCAGACCAGAAATTTCATTTGCTGTTGGAATCCTCTCCAGGTTTATGCAAAAACCTTGTGAGGGACATTGGTCTGCTGCAAAAAGAGTTCTAAAGTACTTGAAGGGAACTCAAGACTTTGGAATCAAGTATACACAGGTGGATGACTTCAGTTTGATTGGATACTCTGATTTAGACTTCGATGGAGACAAAGAAGCTGGGGTATCTACTTCAGGATATGCTATGAGTCTTGGATCAGGAGTTGTCTCATGGAGATTGCACAAACAATCAGTTCCAGCAGATTCCACAACAGAAGCAGAATACGTGGCAGCAGCTGAAGCAACAAAAGAAATTGTGTGGCTCGGGAAAATTCTTGAAGATTTGCAGGTAAAACAAGTACAATCAACTCCACTCATGATTGACAACACCTCTGCAATAAAGTTGGCCAAGAACCCAAAATTCCATGATCGAAAAAAGCACATCAATACTAAATATCATCTGATCCGACATCATGTTGAGGCCAAAACAATCCATCTCCTTCATTGTTCCACAAATGAGCAAATTGCAGACATCTTCACCAAAGCGCTTGGAAGAGAAAAGCTTGAAAGATTCAGAACGATGCTTGGACTCACCAACATCCCTTCAGATTAAGGGGGGGAATGTTGACACCTAATCCTCTGCGATTGGGTGAATTTATGTAAATAGTTAAATTAGGAATGTGAACAGTCATCAGGAGATGAACTGAGCAGTCACACTCTTTGTATATAACAATAGCATACCTAATGAAATAAATCGAATCAGTTTTACTGCCTATTGGAGAGTTACTGCCTGGCCTGACAAAAACAAATTACCCATCATTTCTCCTTATAAAAGTACCCTATGAACAAATTCATATATGTATAAGTTTTTATTATAATTGATATAGTTTATTATTGAGTTAAATATTATTTTTTCAAATATTTATTAATACTTTGATTATAAATTACTCCAATTTAATAGTAATTTGTATTTATGATTTAAAAAGCAAAACAAACTAAATTAAATTGATAACCTATTCATTTGGCTCAATATAAATTGAATAGTAGTCAAAATATAGAATATCAGATTTTTTTTAATAAATAAAGATAAACATCAACTTTCAATATTATCTCAACCTAATAATTAAAAACATATATTTCTTTTCCTTTTACATATAAATATAATTAGAAAAATAAAATATATACACTTATGTAAATTAAATAATCAAATCAAAGAAAAGAAAAATCCTTATATAATCGAGAGGAAACTTTGTTTATTAATTTGATATAACTTTACATTAAATTATTATTATAATTATAATTTTTTTTGTATATAATTTAATACTTTAAAATATTCACACTAAAATATCTTATATGATAGGTTTTGCCACTTTCGAAAAATATATATATATATACAATCTAGATATGGACTTTCCCTAATTAGTATAATAAATATAAACTTTTAAATAATTTAATACTTACTTTAAAATATTCCCCAAAAGAAATATCTATAAAAAAAAATATCTTAAATGATATATATAGACCATCTAGATATTAAATGGACTTCAGCTACTCACCTTATGGAGTTTTACAATTGGAATCGAATCACTCCGAGCCCCACAATTGTGTTTTTTACATTATTTTGGTTACATTATTTTGGAAAAGTTGAAAGTATAATATAAATATAATTTATTCTAGAAGTTGGAAGCACCGAGAAGACATTATTAGCATTTAGTGGGGCACTAGTTACAACTTTAACCCGTATTAAAAAATAAAAATAAATATGAGGAAGCTCTACCTAACGAGTTTACCAATCACATGACAAAGAAATAGAATGTATGAGTTTTATTTGCTATACCGACACGTGTATCATGATTTGAGATTAACATTATGTGTCCCCACTTAACGTGTATATCATCCTTTTTGCTTTAATTTCTTTGCCTCCTCCTTCGCTGTCTCCTTCAGCGCTTCAACAATTATATAATGGGCATGCCCAGTGAGATGCTTGAAATTTGCACAAATAAATATGTATAATGGGTGGAAATTTTTAAAATCCAAATTTCAATGTAAAGATATAAACTATTTTTATCATTTAAAGTGTGATTGTTTGGAACGTTTTCTGGTTTATTTTCTAATTTAATTTGTCTAAAAATTTTTGGTTCATTTTCTGATCTAATTTGTCTAGAATCTAAGAGGGATTCATTGAAATCACAAGTTTGACAAAGTGATCTCTTCACAATCAAAGTGCCCCAAGGGATTTTGAGGGTGTTGAATTAATCTGATTTATAATATTAGATCGTAACCCGGGTATGCTAGGGGCAGATTTCTGCAATGTCTTTCCTATTGTGAAGTGCGATTGCGATTTATCGCATCGCAATCCTAACCTTGCTTGGGGCCAATTCTTTAACTTGACCCACCTACAATATGCAGTTTGCGAAATGCGGGGACTAATGGCGATATGCCACTTGGCACATCCCCATTCGCTGAAGGGCCTTGTCACATCATCTTTTCCTGCCATATATCCAAGTCAAACCTCAACTTTGACTTGCTCTAACTTCTTCATACGAGTTCGTATTCGAGTGTTGTTCACACCATTCGAATCATAATGACATGCTCTTCGGTTTGAATCTAAGTTTATCAAGATTATGACACTTTGAATTTTGAGCCTAATTTTGAGCACATGATCACTCCTCCCCCCTGGAAGCCTTTTGGACCCAAAAAATATCACTTACAATTTTCCAACAAGAGAGGATACAGTTCCCTCACCTTTCCAACCTCTATCCATTTGGCTTTTAAAGGATTTGTACCCTTGAGCCCCACTTGCAGATAATCAATACTTCCCCTTTTTTATGTCCTTGTTCTTCTGTCAAGTATAGTGTCTTGTTGAAGCTCATCAAGGAATTCTGGAGAAAATCCTTCAATAGATGGAATTTGAATATTCTCTCCTTGAGCTTCAATCAAAGGAGGCTCATACAACCTTAAATTCTTAAGATTAACAAAAACATAACTTTGCATATATGAAGGCAAATCCAACCTAAAGGCATTGTTACTAATATTTTCCAAAATTATGAATGGACAATATCTGATTGATTTTAGCTTTTTACCTTCTCCTTAGAGCCTCTCTTTGTTAATGTGAAGCCAAAATTCATAACCAACTTGGAACTTGTGATCTTGACGATGCTTGACATGTCTTGCTTTGTACTTGCTTCGAATTTTCTCAAGTTGTTCTTGAACCTTTGGTGTACTAATTGGATTAGTTCAATGAACTTTCTTGCTTTGTCTATGTCACTATGACCTTCAATAGAAACATCTTTGCCAAAAAAAATCCAAAGGAGATTTAGCCAAGTATCCCAAGCATGCCTCAAATGGCGAAGTTTGAGTGGAATAGTGCTTGCCTCAGTTGTAAGCATGTTGAATATAGTGCAAATGTTCATCCCACAACTTAGGATGCTTGTTGCAATACCCACGAAGAAGATGTATCACTGTTTCGTTCACCACTTCTATTTGACCATCTGTTTGTGGATGAAAAGTTGTACTCTTTTTCAATTTGGTGTCCATGAATCCCCACAAGCTTGACCAAAAATTCCCAACAAAGCGATAATCTCAAGCACTAACAATGGATGTGGACAATCCAAAATGCACCCAAACATTCTGAAAGAATAACTGAGCAATTTGTTCAACTATAACTTGCTTTTTACATGGCATCAACAAACACATTTTGTTGAACCTATCCACAGCTACATACAAATAATCATGACATATTTTGACAATGGAAGACCTCCTACAAAATCCATAGAAACACTCTCCCACGATCGTGAAGGAACCAAAAGTGGTGTGTACAATCCTAACTTCCTATTACTAGGCTTACTAATTGCACATAATGAACATCCTTTAATAAAACTAGACACTTTCAAGCATACGAGGCCAGTAACAATACCTCTATAGATGTGTCACCGTCTTACTTACACCGAAATTACCAACAATAAGAGATGTGCCTCTCTTATGATGTTAACTCTTTCTCCCTGTGGAATACAAAGCTTACCAAGATGGTACAACAAGTTATCATGAAAATTATAATCCAATTCCTCTACTTGGTTACCTTGACTCAAGCTTGCATAAACATCTTGAAAGTCATTATCTAATGCATATTGCTCAATATAACTTTTATGTAAAATAGAATTATGCTTGAGTAAAGTAGTTGCACTAACAATAGGCTGAGAAAGCATATCAACAAATTTATTGTAGATACCTTTCTTATACCTGATTACCAAGTGGAATTGTTGAAGAAAACCCATCCATCGGAAGTGCCATGATTGCTGCAACTTTTATTGAGATTGCAAGTATTGCAATGGTTTATTATCAGTGTGAATGACGGTTTCCTTACCCATCAAGTAGTGCTTCCATCTTTTCACACTTTACACCAACGCATACAATTCCTTGTCATATGTAGGATAGTTAATCACTACACCATTAAAAGTTTCTGAATGAAAACAAATAGGCTTAGCATGTTGCATGAGGACTGCACCCATAGCATAATTACTAGCATCAGTTTGAATCTCAAATGACTGTCTCAAGTCTGGAAGTGCGGGTACTGGAGCTGTTCTGATCTTTTCCTTCAACACATCAAAGGCCTTTTGTTGTTTTCCTCCCCACTAAAAAACCTTTTTCACACTTGTCAACACATGCAAAGGAGCTTCTATAAGAGAAAAATTAGCAATGTATTTCCTCCAATATTGGGCTGCTCCCAAAAAACTTCTTACCTCCATAACTGTCTTGGGCCTTGGCCAATTCACAATGACATCAACCTTCGAGGGATCTATTTTCCACTCACCTCCTCCAACAATATGACCCAAGTAAACTAAAGAAGTTTTTCCAAACTCACATTTTGACATCTTAAGATACAATTGTTCTTTTTTCAAGACATCAAGTACTTTTATTACATGCATGATATGTTCATCATGAGATTTAATGAAAATTAAGATGTCATCTAAGTATAATATGACAAACTCATCAAGAAATGGCCTCAATACATCATTCATCACACGCATGAATGTAGCATGAGCATTACATAAACGAAACGACATAACTAGCCATTCAAACAAACCCTATTTTGTTTTGAATGTTGTCTTCCAAATGTCTCCTTCATCTATTCTAATTTGATGGTAGCCACTTCTTAAGTCAAACTTAGTAAAATACTTTGCATCTTTCAATTGATCAAGTAAATCATCTATTCTGGGCAGTGGGTAATGGTTCTTTACCGTAATTTTGTTCAATGCATGAAAGCCTACACACATGCACCATGTTCCATCCTTCTTTGGCACCAAGACAATAGGTGAACCACACGTTGAGGAAGATGGTCTGATGATCCCTTTGTTCAACAACTCTTGAATTTGCTTCTTAATTTCTGTGCTTTCCATCATTGACATCCTATGCATGCCAATGTTAGGAAGAGGACAATCTTGTTGCAACTGTATCTCATGGGATTCCTCTCTTGGGAGGTAATCCCTTTGGTTCCTTAACATCTCGTCATATTGATTAACTACGTCAACCAATTCAGATTTCAATTTTGAATCAAAACCTTTAAAAACTTCATTATAAACATCATCCTTGGGTTTGATCATTAGAAGCACAAAATTCTTGCTTGAATTCACTAGGCTTTTAATTTGCCCTGCATTTACAAGCGAAAGATTTATTTTCTTTCTATGAGCTCTCACAATATATTCTACTCCACCTTTGAATAAATGATATTTATTTTCATGTCTATGGAAGATATCGTTTTTGTCATAAAGATACAAGCTGCGCAAAACTATGTCACAGATATCTAATGACACAACATCAAGCTCCACTTCATTTCTGAAATTTGCAGTAATGGTGAATCTCAATTTACACTTTCTCGTAACCCGCAATTGTGCATTGTCACACACCCATCCAAGTGGATACGGTTTATGATGTGGATCTCTTTCCAAATTTAAACTTTTGACAATGTTTTTAGAGATAATATTGGCTTGAGAGCCATTATCAAAAAGTGTATCAATCTTGTTGTGTTTTGATATCACCCATATGTGAAAATTTTATATTCTCCTCTTTTCGTTTGGATTTTCACTTTTCAAGTCTGAAGAACTAGTACTGGCAATGGATTCTTTTCCTTTTAACCCCATGGCTGTGATTTTAGTTTCATCACCTAAATCAGATCCCAAATACTGTTGAGTGGTTGCAGTTGTCTTTTGTTTTCCCTTGTTGTTGTTTCTCTCTGGTCTCATTTCAGGATGAATCTTCCAACAATGAGCTTCATCGTGACCCTCTCTGGAACAATGTTTGCATGTAGTTTTATCTCCTTTTTTGATAGATGCATTTTTATTTGCCTTCCCTTTGAAAGCCTTTTCCTTTTCTTTATTCTTAGATGAGTGGCTTGCACACACACATCATCTAGATTATTGGGATTAAACATTAAGATAGTATGCCTAAGGTGATTGTGTAAACCCCCTATGTACTTCAGCAATGTGTCTTGTGATTGAAAATCTACACCCAGCATCAAAGACCTTTTTCTGAATTCTTGGGTGTAATCTTGCACATTTTGACCGTTAAGTTGTCTAAAGTTCTACCAATTCATGATGGATTTCTGCATATAATGTAGAGGGTAGAATTATCTTTTGATTGCAGTAATGAAATCATTCCAAGAAATTGAGATCTTGTCGTGTTTTTTAATCTCCTTTTGGGTCTTTCATTCCCACCATACTAGTATTGCACCCTCCATTCTCAAGGAAGCTAACTGAATCTTTATGTCATCCTCTTGAAGGTTTTAATTTTGCAATAGACCTCCAACTGACGAATCCAATTATGAAGCTTCTCTGCATTCGCTTCACCATTATACATGGGCAATGTTATGGAACCAGCTCAAGAAAAGATAGAAAAGATAGATCAACGCCTTAGAATTCAGCCTCTTCGAGGGGGCAACCTCCTTTACATTACATAAATGAACAATTCTTGGATGATACAAATGACAAAACCTCCTTTCTATATATAGGAGTCTAAGGAGTCACAATATAATCCAGCCGACCTACAATAATAATATAAAGCCACAAAAATAACAATAGAGGGATTCTATGGGGCACAGAAATAACAATATGGGGGTAATAGGGGCACAACAATATAAATAAGGGGTATAACTACAATAGTAATGGGGTAATCACTAGTATTATAGGGACCCAACATGCCCCTCTCCTTCAAAAAAGTGTTGTCCTCAACGCTTGAGTAGTTCTGGATACTTCTGCATAAAATTCTCATCCTCCCATGTGGAATCTTCAGCGGATAAGTTCTTCCACTTGATAAGATACTCTGAAATTGATCGATTTCGTAGCTGTCGAGTTCTTGTTTCTGTGACTGCTTCCGGTTCCAATATAATTTTTCCTTCCTCGTCAAGTTCTGGCAATATTGTTTGAACTGGGAGCTTGTCGCCTATAACCTTCTTTAAACATGAAACATGGAAAACTGGGTGCAATCGAGAAGCTGCAGGAAGCTCCAATTTGTATGCCATAGTACCAATCTTTTCCAACACCTTGTACGGACCATAATACTTTGGTGATAATTTATTATCCTTCTTAGCTTGCTTTAGGGACATTTGCTTATATGGTTGTAGCCGTAGGAATACCCAATCACCTACATCAAAACTTCTTTCACTGCGATGTTGATCTGCCTGTTGTTTCATTCTATTTTGTGCCAACACGAGGTTATCCTTTAAGAGTTGGAGGACTTGTTGTTGATGTTCGATGTGATGTTCCACTGCCTGAACCTTAGAATTTTCTCTTAAATATGATGTGATTGATGGTGGTTGATACCCATAAAGTGCCATAAATGGGGTCATTTTTGTTGCTGTATGGAAGGAAGTGTTATACCACCATTCAGCCAGAGGCAACCATTTGACCCATTGTGTCTGTTTATCAGATACAAAGCAACGAAGATATCCTTCCAAACATTTGTTTACTATCTCAGTTTGCCCATCAGATTGAGGATGATAAGATGAGCTATGAGCTAACTGAGTACCAAGACAAGAAAATAATTTTGTCCAAAAATTTCCAGTGAAAATGGGATCTCTGTCACTTACAATAATCTTTGGGTTTCCATGTAGCTTTTGAACTGTTTCCATAAATGCAGTAGAAACTGTACTGGCTTTAAATGGATGTGATAATGCACAAAAGTGTGCATACTTGGTAAGTCTGTCAACTACCACCATGATGACACTCTTTCCCTCAGACTTGGGTAAACCTGTGATAAAATCCATTGAAACCTCCTCCCAACGTTGGCTTGGAATGGATAAAGGTTGTAATAGACCCGGTGTCTTAATTGTTTCAACTTTATTTTGTTGGCAAACCAAACATTCCGCCACAAACTTTTGAATATCTGATTTAAGGCCATCCCAAAAAAATTCCTTCTTAACCCTGTGGTAAGTTTTTAAAAATCCTGAGTGCCCTCCTAAGGGAGAAGTGTGCAATTCCATAAGAATCTTTTGTTTTAGCTGGGAATTCTTACAGAGGTATAAGCGATCTTTGTACCATAACGAATCATTTTTCCAGCTAAATGTATCAGAAGTACTGGAATCTTGTTGTAGCTTTCGAATAAGTGCCCACACTTCTTCGTCATTCTTCCATTCCTCCTTTGCTTCGTTTATCCAATCTGGTTGGATAATAGAAATGGCACACAACAATGCTTCCACATCCTCATCCTTTCTTGAGAGTGCATCTGCCACCACATTTTGCTTCCCTTTTTTGTAGATGATTTCAAAGTCATAACCCAACATCTTTGTGACCCACTTTTGTTGCTCTTCAGAGGATAATCTTTGTTCTAAAAAGTATTTAAGGCTATCATGATCCGTTTTTACCTTGAAGTGTCTTCCCATTAGGTAGGGTCGCCATTTCTTAAGTGCATGGAGTATTGCCAACATTTCCTTCTCATAAATAGCTTTGCTTAAAAACTTTCCCTTGATTGGACGACTTTCAAAAGCAATGGGTCTTTCATCTTGCATTAGAACAGCACCAATTCCATTTCCTGAAGCATCACATTCCACAATAAAGGTTTTTGTGAAGTCCGGTGTAGCTAAGACCGGTGCTTGGCACATTGCCTCTTTAAGATGTTCAAAGGCCTTTGTTGCTTCCGGAGTCCATGAAAATGAATCTTTCTTCAATAATGTTGTTAGAGGTGCTGCTATTCTCCCATAATTCTTAACAAACTTGCGATAATACCCTGTCAACCCAAGAAATCCTCGCAGATGCTTTATGGATGTGGGGATTTTCCATTCCTTAATGGCTTTAATTTTGCTAGGGTCTACCTTAACTCCTTCATGAGATACAATATGACCCAAATATTCCACCTCCTGGACTCCAAAGAAACATTTGGATCTTTTTGCATATAATTGTTTCTCCTCCAATAGTTGTAGCACCTTGTCAACATGTTCAACATGATCCTTCCAAGACTTGCTGTAGATTAGTATATCATCAAAAAATACTAACACAAATTTTCTAAGGAATGGTTTGAAAATTGAATTCATCAAACCTTGAAATGTTGAAGGTGCATTGGTAAGGCCAAAAGGCATGACCAAAAATTCATAATGACCCTCATGAGTTCTAAATGCCTTTTTCGGAATGTCTTCAATCTTCATTCTGATTTGATGATATCCCGAACGAAGATCCAACTTGGTGAAGTAAATTGATCCATGCAATTCATCCAGTAATTCATCAATGACAGGAATGGGGAACTTATCTTTAATAGTGAGCTTGTTGAGCTCCCTATAATCTGGACACATGCGCCATGATCCATCCTTCTTGTGCACCAATACTACTGGAGCTGAGAAAGAACTTTGACTCGGTTGAATTATACCAGCCTCTAGCATTTCTGCAACCATACGTTCAATTTCACTTTTTTGGACATATGGATATCTGTACGGCCTGATGTTTGGAGGAACACTTCCTGGAATCAGATGAATAGCATGATCATGATCACGCATAGGTGGGAGACCCTTGGGAGTCTCAAATACCTTGGAATGATTGTCCAGGACTTTTTGGAGATCTGGAGAAATAGATGATTCCAATGTGGAAACATCTAGCGAACATAATTGTGCAATTACACCTCTTTGCTCCTTTTTTAGAAGCTTTGTCATGCCATTAGAGCTGATTATCTTTCCTGGTTTCCCTGCAATACCCCTTAATTCAACTTCCTTTCCTTCCATAGAAAATTTCATGAAAAGTTCTTGAAAATTAAAAGCTATTGTACCCAAGGATTGTAGCCATTGGACTCCTAGTACAACATCAGCACCTCCCATTGGAATGGAAAGCATTGGGCTAGTCAATACATATTCTCCCATGGATAGCTTGATATTATGGCACTTTCCAGAACAATTTATTGTTCCTCCATTTGCAATCATCACTTGACACTCTGGTGCTGGATATAGGAAGCAATTCAATTCTTTTGCTACCCTACAATGAATAAAATTGTGGGTGCTTCCTGAATCAATCAACACTATTACCTTTTTCTTCTTGATTTGTCCTTCTATCTTGATGGTTTGAGGAGTGGTAATTCCCGCCAATGCATTACAAGATATGGTCGGATTTATTTGTTCTTCATCTAGGCTTTGTTCCTGGAATATATCCTCTTCTTTTGACCTTTCTTTCTCCTTTTCTTCTTCCTCTTCACAATCTATGTAGAATAATTTCTTCTCAGCACACTTATGACCTTTTGTGTATTTGCTATCACAATTGTAACAAAGCCCTTTTGCTCTTTTTTCTTCCAATTGTTGTGGTGTCAACCTTGTAGGTTGTGGAAGACTATGGGCAACAACACTTCCATCTTTATAGTTGTGAATGGTATGCTTCCTAGTTGCCATAATTTTGCTTTCCATTTTTCTTGCTAACCTGAATGCCTTCTCTAATGAATCAGGTTCCCAAAGGCACACATCATGTTGGATATTATCCTTTAAAGACCCTATGAACACATCAATCCTATGCTCCTCTGGAATATCTTTTACCCTTATGTTCAATTTTTGGAACTCCTCAATGTGCTCCATTATTGAACCCTTTTGTTTGAGACTTATCAATTGGCTAAAAAAAGTGTTGCTTTTTGTATCCTCATAATGTGCTATCAATTCTTCCGTAAAAATTGCCCAAGTGATAAATTGTTTACGAGAACAAAGCCATTGATACCATACAAACTGATTTGGTTCCAAATATAAAGTTGCCATACGTACCTTTTGTGTGTTTTGCACATTATTGAGATCGAAGAATTGCTCCATCTGTAATATCCATGTGGCGGGATCCTTGCCATCAAACTTCCTCATATCGATTTTTGGAACATGGTGAGTCTTCGATCCAACATTAGAGTCTATGGAATCATGATTAACATTTCTTTTGTTCTCATCATGAGTTTCCTTTACTACCTTTTCACCATTAGTGACCCTTTCTTGTAGCAAGTTCTTCAATTCTTCCATGTCTGTCTTCAAATCTATCTTCAAATTTACCATCGAATCCTCCATCTTAGCTTCCATGCCCTTTATCTTAGATTCCACGCCATTTATCTTAGATTCCACGCCATTTATCTTAGATTCCAAGCCACTTATCTTAGCTTCTGTTAGCTTTTGTGAGCGTGACATTTGTTGCACTTGTTCTTGTAATTTTGATATATCATGTAGCATTTCTTCCTCTTCTTCATGAGTCATGCTAGAGCTTTCAGGTTCCTTACTAGGTGTTTGCATTTTCTTTCCTCGGGGCATCAGTTACCAATAATAATGCTTTACTATGCCCTTTGAATTCCGTTAAACCAAGCTTACATAAAAATTTTAAAAAAACTACACACCTTTTTTCACTTTATAGAAGCCTGATATTGAATCTGATGTATCTCTGTAATTTCGGATCATCTAGTTCTGAAATTGCTACTTGTAGTAGCCTTCTGCGTCCTCTTTCCAATGCCACAAGTCTGAGCCAAATAGGATTCTCCAAGTAAGAGTTATGTGAAATCTCCCACAGTGACTTGCTTTTAAACTGGTTCCATAGAGCGAACTTGTACGACATGCCACGAGTCACTTTTTCAACCTTTGAATCTAAAACACACATACAAGAAACTACAGTCCGTTCTCTTTCTGTACCTTCTTACGAAATTTCAATCCAATCCCCAGCGAGAAAGTTATGACAATTTTCCCCAGGTCACCTGTTTTGAATGTAATTCAGGAGTCTGCAAAAAGACCAACTTCCTCAGAGCATATCTCCGCAAATATCGCAGGAAAAGATCTGAAATTCGGACCCAAGGTTCAGCGCGATTTCTTCTCAAATGGGTTTTTTTTGCGACTTCTGAAACGTCACAGAAAAAACGTTATAGCGAAAATTCCACGATGACCTGTTTGGAGCAGCAAAACCCTAGAATCCAAAGCTCTGATACCAAATGTTATGGAACCAGCTCAAGAAAAGATAGAAAAGATAGATCAACGCCTTAGAATTCAGCCTCTTCGAGGGGGCAACCTCCTTTACATTACATAAATGAACAATTCTTGGATGATACAAATGACAAAACCTCCTTTCTATATATAGGAGTCTAAGGAGTCACAATATAATCCAGCCGACCTACAATAATAATATAAAGCCACAAAAATAACAATAGAGGGATTCTATGGGGCACAGAAATAACAATATGGGGGTAATAGGGGCACAACAATATAAATAATGGGTATAACTACAATAGTAATGGGGTAATCACTAGTATTATAGGGACCCAACAGGCAACTCAAATTTAACATCAAGTTTTAACAAAGGTGATTTACTAGTTCCTTTTGAAGAATGATGATGAGTATGAGTAAGGGTTGTGTTTGTGGAAGATAGTGAAGATGCTTGTGAAGAAGAAGATGAAGAAGATGGTCAAGAGGGTGGAGGTTTGTATCCATTTCCATTACCTCCTCCTGAAGAGCCTTCTCCTTTGGGAGGTTTTGAACTTTCCCCTTGCAACCTGGTATTCCTCTCTTCATAGAGGACCTTCACAATCTCTATCATGTCAAAGAAAGCATTTCTGAATGTCTTCTCATCTTCTGTCATGTTTGTAGGTTCTCCTTCATGAGACATGATCTTTGGAGTCTCAACTACAACTTGAGGCTGAACTGGTGTTGGAGATTGTGGCAACATTTCTCTCCTTCCCCTTGACCCAATTTTAGGGCTTCCAACCAACTTTCCTTCACCCATTTTTAGTTTTAACCTCGTAAGCATGACATAAACTTAAAAATAATTAAATCCTTATTTCACAAAGCAAACCTAGTGCTTTGATACCAAATTGATCTAATTTAGAACATTAGATTGCAGTGTTAAGATCCTCCTGAGATTATAAACAAAATGCTTTCAGAGTGCTTAAGGATTTATGAATTTTTTCAAGTGAAATGATGAGTTTTTATGTTAATTTTATGAGCAATTTAACATAAATAAGAGACTGAACAACAGCGTAAACATGTACAAAACATCATCAAAAACACATTACAACAGTAACATGATAAAGGAGCTCACCCCTCCTAGGCTATGTCTCCTTGGTCTAGCTTCCAATGGTTTGGACATCTCTATTATGCTCAAAGGTATAAAAAGGTATGTTTACAATGATCAAATTCTTCTGCAACCTACTCCAATGAGTCTAAAATACTCAAAAATGGTACCCCAGCCTCTTTTTTCTCCCCATTTGGTCGAAAATTGCCTTAGTTATGACTTCTTCCAGTCTTTCCACAATTTCCTCCTCCAAATCTAGCTAACTACCAGTTAAATTCATTATCTGGAGTTAATTCTGGTAGTTCCACCGAAATTGGTGGTCCTGCCAACTTTCCCACCTATCTCACGGTTAAGGTCGAGTGGTCACATACAAGGTGATTAGATCTGGCGATTAAGGCGACGGTTCTGGAAACTCCATCACAAATCGCAATCGAAGGAGAGCCGACAGTCTTATGGTTTGTGAATGCAACATCGGACGACATGCAATTGCGATATGGTAGACCCGATGGAACTATTAACCATAACTCATAAACTTATCGCATATGGGATCCTTTCGCAAATTGCAATCCATAGAGAACCGACGGGTAACATAATGCGGGACTTTTCATTCTGTGGTGTGTGATTGTGATCTATGATTACTATTATCGCATCGCAACCCAGGCACACTAGAGGCTGATTTTTGCAATGCCTTTCCTATTGCGAAGTGTGATTGCAATTTATCACACCGCAACCCTGACCTTGGTTGGGGCTGATTCTTTAACATGACCCGCCTACAATATTCAATTTGCGAAATGTTGGGGCCAATGGCAGCCTACCACTTAGTGCTTCCCCATTCGCTAAAGGGCCTTGCCACATCATCTTTTCCTATCATATGTCCAAGTCAAACATGAACTTTGACTTGCTCTAACTTCTTCATAAGAGCTCAGATTCGAGTGTTGTTCGCACCGTTGGAATTAGAATGACGAGATCTTCGATCTGAAGCTAAGTTTATCAAGATTCTGACACTTTGAGTTTTGAGCCTAATATTGAGCACCTGATCATGAATCCATATGTGCAGTAAAAAAACCAATTTAAACGACACAAATCAAGATTGTGTCATATTCCAGCCAAAAATCTGTCGGAAACTCTAAAAATCCGCACTTAGAGACTACTCCATTTTTATCTTCTTCCTAATTTTATATTGAAATTTGTTTCACATAACATAATTGAAAAAATTATAATGATAATGATGATAGTAGTGGTTAATATTTACTTGTTTTATTTTTTATTTTCTTAATGTAGAGTTTTATTGAAATTTAGATATCAAAATAATATAAAATGATTAGTGTTGTTGGCTTGTTATTTTGGAAACTAAACCAATAACATTGAAATAATTTTTTATTCGCAATCTTTAAGATAAGTTTAATATCAAATTCAAGATAAAATAAAAGCCTGAGTAATCCAAAAAGTTATTAATCACCAAAAAAAAGACATGGGTCCTAATTGTCACAAATTCATAATCTAAAGACACAAAAGAGATTTAAAAGTAATCTACTATGTGATAAACAACACTTGGTGGGGGGATGATTTACCTATTGTAGAAGCCTTAGAGTAGCATTGAGTAGCATGATTCTTGTGACCTAATTATGCTAACGCTGGAAATGTGGCACTAATATCCTTCACTTGAAGTTTGATTGTATGAAATTGCAACACAATTTCTTCCTTAGCTTTAGCCCTCTCCATCAGTAGCTTTCCCAACCTGAAAGGATACCATAATCCCCTATACATAAAAGAAACAAATTGTTGGTTTACCTGGTGTTTAGTTATGTATACCTCCATCTTTGTCTATGCTTCTTCTCCTCCTCAAACATACTTTACATCTACTCTTCTAACATTGTCTCTTTATGTTAGGTAACTCATGAACAACAACTCAATCAACTTTCACTCTATCTGAGATTTCACCCTTCCAAAAGCACATCTTTTATAAAGATAGTTTGTTGGTTGTTAGTATTCCATGCAAGAATATGAAATGAACAATCTTGACTCTTTACATTCCAAGGAAGTCTCTTCATTTTTAAACTCTTTCAACTTTTGAATATTAAAAATACATAAAATGGATTTCAAAATATTAAAATAACAAACATTAATATAAGTCTTTACACAATGCACAAATCAGCCTTTAAATCCACAACATAACATTTGCCATTGCCATTGCCTTGCATCACAACTTTTTCATGCATCTTTGACAACATCTCTTCAAGAAAATCAGCTCAACCATAATATGCACACAATTAGCCTCACATCACAACATCGGCAATCAACCTGTAATTAAGAAACATCACAACACATGCAACCACAACATATGTAAGCAACTTCTAACAAGAAGAAACACATACTTACTCATATCCTTCACCTATAATCAACAATATATACTTAACACCAATCAACATAAGACCTCCTTTGCAGCATACCTTGTTGCTCTGCATCAATTGGCATCCTTTTCCATCATACTTTGTTTCTCCTTTTCCATCAATGACAACAATTCCAACACATAGCAATAAAGGTTTGGACCTGTAATTCAACATACCCTCTAATATGAATTCTTCCTTTTTACCGTTCATATTTTGGAATAGTGTATATTAAGATTTTGAGTTGAGCATATTCATAGGATTTCAATATAAGAAAATTGGATGTAAGTCTTTTCGGGATAATTTAAATTTAAATGAATGAATGACTTTCGATACTTTTTAGGGATAATTTAAATTTCTTTTCCTACAATTTTAAACTTGCTTGATTGTTTACTATTTTTCTATTGTATATTTAGCATTGACATGTGTTTCCAAGTTTTTTTACTTTTTCTTTTAATTTAAAGAGGATTTGAAACCATTGACAAATGAAATGATAAAGATTGGGCTGTTCTTAAATATTTGTCCATGGTTTAAAGTGTTGCACTTAATCATCATTACAAAGTTCTTGGACTTATATATAGGATTTCTATATTTATGATAGAATTATTGTATTACCATGGATTCATATATAGAATGATATCACACCAAACTTTAGGCCTCTTACAAATCTCTTCTATTAAGCTACACCCACCTCACATTAAAAGTTGATTTCTATAATAATGGAGGGAGGGAAGACCGTAGGATAAACTTTCAAAGTAAGTAATCTACCAAGAAAATCTAAAATTATCTCATATAATACGCTTCCCTAATGACCAATTGCACATGAAATATACACATACAAATTAATAAGGTTGTATCAAAAAGAAAAGAAAAAATGGAGTTTGAAAGCACTATGTATAGCATGGTAAGTACAAGCAAACCCACCAAGGCTATGGGCGCTTGTTGGTGGTATGGAAATGCTTGTGTGATACAAAGGAACCTTTGTTAGGGATATGGATGCTCAGAGGAAGTAAAGTGATGCTGGGGAAAGAGAAAAGAGGAATATAACTACGAAACTATCTTGCTCCCTCAAATTGAAATCCCTAAGTCATGCATTCAATCAATCATTAGTAGATTGAATTCTTGGGAAAATTAACTTCACAAATTGGTTGAGAGGGTTGGTCTTTTAGTTATTAGATGCCTAATGAGAATATCTTTTAAATTCATGTACATATGATAGTACTCATGATCAATAAATACATTCCTACATTTTTTTAGTTTACTTTAACATTAAGTGTGAATAATTTTTTTAAAAGAATGTTAGACATAGATAACTACTTCACCTAGTGTGTCACCATTTATTGAGCCCTCAACAACTCGCCTTAGTTTTTTAGTGAAAATAAAGGCCCCCCTTATTAAAGTTTGAAATTAATGTCATTTTCATATCACATGATCCTGCATTTTTGAATTTGAAGGGGTGGTTCTATGGCTAGATGACTTATTTTCTTTCATTACCATTATGGTGTTAAGATTATTCTTTCATATTTTTTAGAATGTATTACATCATACATTTCTAGTATTTGAAAATATTTTCATTCCTAAATTTGTCATATTGTATTTCTTTTCATAAATCATGATTAGATGTTGAAATGTTGGTGTAGCCTTCTGCAAGTTATGTTATACATGTGTACTTAAAATGATTTCAACAAAGAACTATTTCTTGTTAAAGTAACTTATCTTTCGTTTCATCAAGTAATATTTAAAGAATATTTCTCCTAATCAGGATAAGAATTTAGATATATTAATTAGTTTTATAATTATGTAATAATTTAGAATTTCATTTAGGATTCAGGAAAGCTTTAACAAAATTCTCATTTGAAAATAATCTATTCAATGGAAATAAGGCCCACACACTAGTAGATGCCACCACACCAAACGAGTATAGACCTAGTTGGGGCCTTGATCAAGGGATGATCCCATGTTGTAGGAGGCATTTTTCTACCTATAACCAATTGGTGTTGGAAGGAGGGAAAATGGCATGCTAACCCCATGGATCCATTCATTTTGAATTCCTTTAGCTACTCATGGAACCTCTCCATATTTTTGTTTTGTGATGCAGGAGCATCTCAATTTCCAAGTCCTTTTCGGAAAAAAATCAAGCTTTTAGAAGACAAAGCTCCAAAGGGGGTTTCGACATGGAGAAGGAACTATAATTCCTTATTGTAAATAATTTTAGTTTCTTTAATTATCATAGAAAGCATGAGAGATTTAAGGGTGATTTATGGAATGATGTAGGGATAGATTGAGTAATTTTATGATTTAGAGAACTTGATTTGTGGAAAGATTTTAGGATGTAGAAAACATTTGATGTTTCTAAATTCTATCTATTCTAATCCTACAAGCAATAAAATAAGGGTAAGTGTGAGGAAAAGAGATTATGTCTAAATGATTGTGAATGCAGGCAATATAGAGGAAGGAGAGGTTTTGGCTAAAATGAAATGAAGTTCCAAATTGCTTGAGGTTCTGAGTATGTACTAATTATGTTAATGAAATGAAGTGTTAATTACATGATTGTCTCTTCATGATTGTGTAATTCAATTTTGAATATATGAATTCAAAATGAATGGAAGATATTGGAAATATATCATATCAAGGAAGCAATTCATGTTATGGGATTTGAGGTAATTGAGTAAGAGAAGAATTTAGTACATGCATAAATGTTTTTTGTGTTTGTTTTATTGCGGGATCAGAGAACCAAATCAGGAAGCAGTTAAAGGTGTATGGACACCTTGATATTAGTAGTGCAATGAAATCCTAGAAATAGAGAAGTTGAAGACACAAGAAAAGTGGAATTTCCTACATTATTTTGGAACATCCTTTAGTCTGTGTCTGCTTAGTGGGAAGTGTTACCAAAAGGATAGTCGATTTCTTGTTGAAATTAAAGTTCAATGGTGAGAATGTAATAAATTTTTATGATCATGTTTGTAAATTTAATCATAGATGTAACTATTTTGTGATATTTAATGATAATGAATTGCGCAAGTTATTCATTCTCACCTTACGAGGAAGAATCAAGACATGGTTCAAAGCATTGCCAACCAAATCTATCCACTCATTAAAAAAATTTGTGGATTCATTTCTCATAACTCATCATAATTATAATTACAATGAATTACATTTAGAATTGGAAAACCTTGGTAAATATTTTTTTTAAAGATAAGACACTTTATATTATTACAATGGAAGATTACAGAGCCCCATAAATGTCATTCCCTCGCCTGCCTTGCAGGAAACCAGACTAGGGATTTAGCTTCAATATATTAGAACTATGGAATCCTTCTCTAATAATAGAATTTGATAAACAAAATGTGCAACATAGAAACTCGTTGTAGTGATATACATTCTGAGCATGGTTGAGTATTAGGACCAATCCCTGAACTGTCTCCATGTGACCTTGGTGATGACTAGGAGTCTTCGTATAAATAGGGCCCTCCATTCAACGCCACTAATCAAAGGAGTGTGTTGGGAACAAGATCCCCCAAAGGATAGTGTTGGGGCTAAAAGCCCATGTTTTGGTAAAATTTTGTAATAAACTTGTAAAGGCTCCTCATTTTGTGGCCACGGAGCGCAAAGGTGTCATAATTCATAAAGGGTTGTCCGCCCTTAGTTTTGTAAAGTAAAGTCGGCTGTAAGAGATCTACCCATGGTCCGCGGACCATGGGATTGTATAAAAAGAGTTAAGGTCTAAGTAGTTAGAATTGTTGGACACCTAATCCTCTAAAGATTAAGCTTCTTAGAAACCACAGCTGTTGTATCTACAGGTCTGCCAGGCCAAACATCCAGGGAACAAATGGGTGGCATTTGAAAGTCGACAGTAGTGTACCCTTCATCCGGAGCGTCTGTAGCAGGCTTCATCACTTCCAATTTCACTCCAGCCAACATGGTAGCACTTAGTTCCTTTGGCTTCTTTGATCAACTAGGATCTTAGACACGAGAAGTTTGAGAAACCTTGCATTAGATATAGTCATGTTGCACAATCTAAGAAAGGGGAGAATTATTTCCTTGTCAAGACACATTGTCAGAGGATCCCTGGGAATTCAGCTACCTCATAAAATTTTAGAGTCTTGGTACAATTTTCCCACATTCAATGCTGGGTATATTTTGTTAAAACAAACTGCATTAGTCCCTGAAGATTTCAGTTTTCAGTATTGTTTCTGTATATGGTTTTTACAAGAATTCTTCATTAAAGAGAGTATTTGGAGCGAGTTATTTTTCCCTTTGCTAAAATTCCAAGTTAGTTCTGCCTTCTGAGTTGGGTCATCCATAATTTGATTATTAGGGCTTGTCCTTTGGGAATTCTATAGTTGGAAGTCTTTCAAAAAAAAATTGGTTATCATTTAAAAAAAAAAAATTGCAGTCACCATCAAAGTCTCACTCATGTTTTGGGCACATAGAGCTTTATTTTTTTGGAGTTTCCCTTGGTCATTATTGTGAGGCAGTATAACAAGCTCAAGCATCCAAGTTTTTTGAATCTCCTTTTTTGTTGAGTTTGAGTTGTTGATAAAATGGCTAAAATTACCACTTTATTAGAGTTATTGAGAACTCTAATTATGTCTACTGCTGAAAGCACACTTAAAGTCAGCAAAGACACTCTCACAGATATTCAAACCTCTCTGCAAAATGCACAAGAAAAGATTGATTTTTTGCAGCTTGAATCTCAACTGCAGCAGGAAGAATTACAGAAGTATAGTCATTATTATGAACTTGTTTTTGTTAAAAAAATTGACACAAACTCCCATCAACATGTAGAAACTATTAAAGATAGTAAAGTTGAGGTTGATTCAGGAGCATATGTGAATGTAGATTTAGAAGTCCAGCCTACACTTCCCAAGCCAATCATCAAAACTTGGGAAGAGCCTGTCCATAACAAGTGCAAAACTGGACTTGGATATGATAAGGAGGTTTCCTTTCACATTCCAGATTACTTAAATCCCATTCAGTTTTAGAGTGTTGGATTCCTTCATGACAGTTCACCTTTAGTTGTTCCAAATTCTGCCCCTCTTCCATAGCAACAACAACAAATTGTGAAAGTGAAATGCCAACACTGTGACCAAGTTGGCCACATGAAAGATCATTGTTTTGATCTTCATCCATGTAAGCACTATCATAAAACCAGTCATTCTTCAAACAAATGCTTCAGAAAAAAACCTCCTGCAAGAACAAAGATTCATCTTGGATGCATTACTTCTTGGCAATGGGCTTCAACAGCCAAGAAGATATTTTGTTCATACAACAGGATTTGTTCTCAAATATTGAAAAATCTTGCAGTTGAGATCTCTTCATCTTCTCACCTTGTATCTGACAAGGGGGGAGACGATGGTCATCTACAAGCTTCAAAGCCACATCAAGCAAGCCTAAGCCACAACCTGCCATACTAGATTCAGAGTTGTAGTTAGAGACAAATATGCCCCTGAGCATGACTTTAGTCGGTGATACCTCTTCAAAGAATTGGGGACACTTCCTCGAGCAGAAGACTTCAGCTTCTTGCCAATTTTGGAAGAGTTCCAGGAATTGCATTAAGCATTCTAGAGTTGTTGATAATCCTTAAACCATCACAGGTTGAGACCTCCCTTTTCAGGTTGAGGTTCTCCCTTTTATGTGGGGTGAGACCTCCCTTTCATGGTTGAAGGTTTCCCTCTTCAAAACATCAGGAGAACTTCCTCTAGCAGAAGACCTAAGCTTCATGCTAGACTTGGAAGAGTTCTGGGAACTGCACTAAGCATTCCAATGTTGGTGGTCATCCTTAAACCACCACCCTTTATACCAACATTTCAAGGATCACATTCAACCAAGTGTTGCCATACATGTTTTGCACATTTTGTATTACAGCTCTTTTCTTGGACTCATACATAACCCTTCGGCTTAAGTGAGGGAATGTTGGACACCTAATCCTCTAAGGGTTGGTGTGGAAGCTAAATAGCCAAAAGGAGTCCAAGGGACCATTTGGAATATGAAACCAAGGGTCACTCCTATGTATTATAAATATGTATCATTGTGAATAAGAAATGTAATCTCATGTTTATCTTTCCTATTTTATCTCTGTCGTGTGTGTGTTTAAAAAGAATCATCAATCATGTAAGAGAGTCGTAGCTCTGAAGTAAGAAGTCTAAGTTTCAGGTTGTAGCGTAGGTAGAGGCTCTGCAGCTGAGTGCGCAGAGGCCTAGGATAGAAGTCTGCAACTGAGTGCGCGGACCCCTGCAGCTATGTGCGCAGGCTGGATAGAGTCTGTAATCACTTGGAGGATATTAATAAAGAGAAGTATTCTACAATTTTTATTTCTTTGTTCCTGTTAATTCATCTTGACATGTTATGTATGAATTCGCTTTATAATGCTTATATGATGCGCGAATGTGTGTAATTATGTTGGTTAACTAAATACAAATATGGATATTTGTTTACGCGGTGCTAATTGTGAGTATCTAATAAGATAAGTAAGATTCTTCAGATAAATTGACAATCTATGCAATATGCTAACTTAGCAATGCGAAAGTGTTTAGATCGAAGGTTAGGGCTACACGAAGGCCAACCGTACCCTTTTGCGGAGATATCAAAGGGAGGAATAAGGGGTTAGGTAGACAGAACCCTAGAACCAAGTAACATGCGTGAAGGCAAGAATAGAAGGAATAAAACAAGCTCACGACCATCTTAGGTTGTGGAAAATTGGTTTCATCATCCCCCCATACTGCTTCAGGTGAGACTTCGGTCTGCGCTCTGTGGGCTGATGCCGAAAGGGTTAGTAGTGTAGGGATTTGTTTGGCTAACTAACGCTGAACCTGGGTCAGGCCCCCACAAGCCAACAAATGGTTCCATTGCCAGGACCAGAATTTGCATAAGAGATGTGTGATGTCGTATCATTGGAATCCAACTAAGAAAGATATCGGAGACTTGTTGGATAGGAAGATCCACGAATTCGCGGCGCAGGAGAACAGAAACCCACGACTGATAAAGGAATAGTGGCTGGATAGGTACCTGTATACAGAGATCCATGAGATCTTCTTCTGCTCCTTTCTGGTTGAGCTATACGAGTGGATCGTGAAGCTAGCAGATAGCCAAGGAAGGTGGAAACTTGACGGTCCTATTGTGTGGACCCTGGAGCTTGTACAGAGGTTGAAACCTAGGGTGTGGACCCTATTACCCGGTTGTCGGAGTATGTCCCTCCATGCAAGCCTAAGACCAAGGTGCCAAAGGATATCGATGAGAGTAAAATTCCCCTGCAAACCCCTCTTCTACCAGACGAAATTGTTTTTGATGGACCGCGCTTGGCATGAGTGCCACTATTGAGAATTGAAGATTGGGATGTTGGCATTTTGGCACAGGTGTGGCACTTTGATACAGGTGTTGTCCTTGATGGCAACTCTCTTTGATGACAGACCTCCGTTCAGACTACAGAATAAAGAGAAATCTAATATACGCCGGTTAATCAAGTCCAAGTTGCGTATACACGCTGGTTATATGCATGCTAAGTCGCGTATATGCAGGAGAGATATATCGAAGGCGCGTATACATGCAGATGAATGAACATAAAAGGGCGTATATGTCGGGAAGTTTCCTTTTGGTCCATGGTAGTTAGTCCTCGGTACTTGTGCCCATGTCTTTGGACCAAAGTACCTCGACAGACGTATAGATCTCTAGTTTTTGAAGTTGATGGTTTTGGATTTCTATGGTTTTGGCCCTTGGTATTGAACAAGGCCTAAGGCTATATAAGGAGAAGGAAATCATTAGGCAAATGCATCTGAAATGTCTTGAATATCTGATGAAGCATTAGATCCAGTATACAGGGTTATGGGTTGATGATGCATTGCTTGATCTGAGCTAAGGAGAGATCTCACCGGTTGATGGAGAACTAGATCCAAGGAGAGATCGGGATCAAATAATTTGAAATGCACTATTATGATATGGTTGATTATGCGTATTTCTAGATCTGCATACTGACGCAATGTTATGTTCTGGGTCTAACTGATGTCTGGTACAGCTGCAAGTTGATAGAATTTATTTTTAGATCTGTACGCATGTTGGCTTCGGTAAAAGCGCGTGTATACGCGGGTTTCTCTCATTGAAGTAGCGTATATATTTTGGAGCTTGAATTTTGAGTTACAGTTGGGTCTGACTGTTATTGCAGAGTTCTGTAGTCTGCTCTGTGTTCTGGTAACTGGTGTTTGACAGGGCTTCAGTGGTTCAGTGATTGATGATGCTAGTATTGGATGTTTTGTGCTTCAATGATTTGTTGTGAAAGTTGAATGAATTGTGGTCTTCAGATTGTAACGTTGTGCTTCAGGAATATCCAGTCTGAAAATGTATGAAAGGTGGTACCTGAAAGAAAGAAGATTGTAGGCCAGCACCTACGTACTAGTATCTTGGCTAGTACAAGAGCAAAGGGGGTTGGAGCTCCCTTCCAAGGAAGGTTGGAGAACGAGAGAAGGTTGTAGCCTTCTGCAGGTTGTAGCCTGCGTACTGGTATAAGGCTGCACCAGTACAAAAAGATTGTAAACTGAAGTTTCATATTAAAGAAAGATAGAGACAACTTGCAGCAGGTGGTTTTCACCCACATTGGGTTTCCACCTTATATCTTGGTGTTCATGTGTGTGGCTTTTGATCTGTTCTGTTATACTGCACCTGTTTACTGTTAATGTGGTGAATAATGTCCTGATGCACTTAACTGAAGAATAAGCTAACTAAATTATGAGTTTTCTTCTTATACGTTGTTTTATTTAGTCACAGTAGCGTATACACGCTGGTTCACTTAACTGAAGTAGCGTATATGTTTCTGAGCATTGAAAAAGTTGATTGATCTGATAATACTGATTCACCCCCCCTCTCAGTATTATTTCCAACAATTGGTATCAGAGCAGGTCCTTCAGAGAAGCTTGATCGCTTGAAGGTAGATCGTTCATCATGAGCAACTACGAGAGAGAAGCATCAATCAGGCCACCGATTTTTGATGGGACAAACTTCAATTATTGGAAGGTAAGAGTTACTGCATATCTTCAATCTCTTGGTACAGAAGTTTGGGACATTGTAGAAACAGGCTATGCTTTTCCTTCAGCTACTCCTACAGATCCAGCTGAGAAAAAGAAGTATGAAACAAATGCAAAAGCAGTCAGTACTCTATTAGGAAGTATATCCCAAACAGAATTCATGAAGGTAATGCACTTCAAATCAGCAAAAGAGATATGGGACAAAATGGTCACGAGCTATGAAGGAGATGAACAGGTAAAACAAGCTAAACTTCAAACTCTCAGGATTCAATATGAGACTCTCAAGATGTATAATGATGAAAGTGTTGCCAATTATTTTCTTCGGGTAGATGAGATTGTTAATTGTATGAAAAATTTGGGTGAAGAAATAAAAGAGGCTATAGTAGTTCAAAAGATTCTAAGATCATTATCCCCCAAGTTTGAATCTAAAGTATCTGCAATAGAAGAAAAGGAAAATCTCCGTGTTCTCACTATGTCTCAGCTACATGGAATTCCAACTGCTTACGAAATGAGAAAGGGAGGTCCATCAGATAGAAGGGAAGCTGCTTTTAAGGCATCAGGAAAAGAAGATTACTATGAAGCAAGTCATGTTCCAGAAGAAGAGGAAGAAGAATCAAATTTTGTCAGAAATCTTCAAAGGGGTTCTGGAAGGTTCAGAGGTAAGCTACCTTTCAAATGCTTTGCTTGTGGAAGAGTAGGTCATTATGCTGCAAAATGTCCTTATAAGGATAAAGGAAAAGAACCTGCTAGATGGAACAAGAAACAAAGTACAAATAAGAAAAGCTACTACACCCATGAAGATAGTGATGGCTTATCAAACAGTGATGAAGATGAACAAGGTAATAAATATAAGCTGTTAATGGCATTTGAAGATGATGATTATGAGGATGCTGTAGATGTGGATAATCTCTATAATGAAATTACTAGACTCAAGAGATGCATAGAAGAAAAGAATGTGATCATTGATACTTTGCAATTTCAAATTGATGAAAAGGAAAAACATCTTGAAAAACTAGAAGGTGAGATTGTTGGTCTCAGAAAAGAAATTGAGAAAACAAAAGCTATTAATCTTAAGTTTGTCAAAGGATCTGAAACTTTGGATGAGATTATCAATGTGCAGCGGTCTCCTCTAAACAAGACAGGTTTGGGCTATAATGGAGAAACCTCTCAAGCATCCACCTCAAAAAGTTATCTTGATGCAGCAAGAAGAAATGAGCAGAAGAACAATGAAGATAATCAGGTAAAGCAGGGACGAATTACAAACAAAAACTATCAGGGACAATCCATCTTAAGGGTGAACAAAAGCTACAACCAGCCACAGGTAAAATCCTCTCAGTTTGGTTCAAGAATAAATGAAAATAGAAATTACAATCAGTTGGCTGGTAGATTCAATAACCGCAGAAGCTTCTTCAATGGACAATGCTTCTCTTGCCATAACTTTGGTCACAAAGCAGCTCAATGTGTTGCATATAAAACAATCATGACTAGGGAAGCTCAAAAACAAAGAAGTATGACAGGGACTACAAAAAGGACCTATAACAACTTTTCGGTTCTTGAAAATGAAGTTGAATGTTCTATTTGCAATAATTTTGGTCATGAAGACTCTGAATGCAGGAGCAGGTTTCAGGAGAAAAAGGAACAAGCCACAAGCACCAAAACATGGAGAATAAAGGAACCTCAAACAGAAAGATGTGGGATAGCATTTTATGCAGAAGGACAGGAAAATCTATGGTACATTGACAGTGGATGTTCGAAACATATGACAGGTGATAAAGAAAAACTTGAATCTTATTCTACTTTAGAAAAGGGAAAGAAAGTTTCTTTTGGAAATGATACTCCTGCAACTATAAAAGGAAAAGGTATTGCTCCTTTGAAAGAAAAGGTCAAGGCTGGAAATGTTTTATATGTTGATGGATTGAAGCATAATCTACTAAGTGTCAGCCAGATGTGTGATAAAAAAACCGAGGTTATTTTCAGATCGAATGGATGTCTTGTTCGTGATCTTGATACAGGTAAAACAGTTCTCAAAGGCAAAAGAACTCCAAATAATCTGTACATATTTGAAGAAGGACAACAACAATGCTATCTTAGCAAGGATGAAGAGCACTGGTTATGGCATCGAAGGTTGGGACATCTAAGCTTCTCACAAATAAGGAAAGCATGCAAATATCAGGCAGTTCGCGATCTTCCAGATATCAAAATTCCAGACAACACCATATGCAAATCTTGTCAGTTTGGAAAGCAAACCAGAACTAACTTTCCAGAGAAGGAAGGATCAGCTAGCTTGCCTCTTGAGCTAGTCCATACAGATGTATGTGGTCCATTTAGGAAAAGGACACCTCGAGGAGAAGAATATCTGATATTATTCATTGATGATTTCTCAAGGTTTGTTTGGTTAGGGCTTATGAAGCACAAAGATGAAGCATTCGAAAAATTCAAATCCTTCAAAGCATTGGTTGAAAATGAATCAGGACACAAAATTAAGTGCCTCAGATCTGACAGAGGTGGGGAGTTCACCTCAAATGAATTTTTCGATTTCTGCGATGAACATGGGATAAGAAGAGAATTCTCTACAGCTAGAACTCCTCAGCAAAATGGGGTTGTGGAAAGAATGAACAGAACTATCCAACAAATGGCTCGTGCTATGCTCGATGAATCAGGTACTCCTGCAACCTTCTGAGGTGAAGCTGCACATGCTGCTGTTATTATCCTTAACAAAACAAATGTCCGAGTAAACAGCACTCAAACACCTCATGAGATTTGGAGTGGTAAAACTCCTTCCGTGAAGCACTTCAAAATCTTTGGGAGCAAATGTTATATTAAGAATACTGATGAGCAACTTGGCAAACTTGAACCAAGAGCAGATGAGGGCATTCTTCTTGGTTATTCTCCACATAGCAAAGCATACAAGTGCTACAATAAAAGGCTTGGCAGAATTGTTGATAGTATTGATGTAGTGGTTGATGAGAAGGGATATATTCCTAGGCAAGTTCATCATGAAGACATTGAAGAAGATGAAGGCTACTCTCAAAGGCGGAATGATGAAGAAGAAGAACCTAAAGAAGAAGAAGAATCTCAAGAAGAACCAGAGGAGCAGACAAGAATAGAAGAGAAGACTCCATCCAGATATGTTCAAAAGAATCATCCAGAAACTCAGATTGTGGGGCAGAAAGAAGCAGGAGTACAAACAAGAAGGACACTTGCAGAAGCTTCAAGCTACTTGGCATTACTCTCCTCCACTGAACCACAAAATGTGAAAGAGGCATGCAAAGATGAATGTTGGGTCAAAGCAATGGATGAAGAACTTGAGCAAATCGAAAAGAACAACACTTGGGAATTACTTCCTAGACCAAAAGATAAGAATGTGATAGGTACAAAATGGGTCTTCAAGAATAAATTAAATGAAAATGGAGAAGTAATTAGAAACAAGGCCAGACTTGTTTGTAAAGGGTATGCTTAGCAAGAAGGAATAGATTTTGAAGAGACCTTTGCTCCTGTGGCAAGACTTGAGGCCATCCGAATGTTCCTTGCTCTCTCAAGTTTTCAAAACTTCAAGGTTTTTCAAATGGACGTGAAATCAGCCTTTCTGAATGGAGACTTAGAAGAAGAAGTATATATTGAGCAGCCAGATGGTTTCATTCTTGGGAATGATCCAAACCTTGTATGCAGATTGAAAAAGGCTCTCTATGGACTCAAACAAGCTCCAAGGGCTTGGTACTATCGGTTGGACAAATATCTTCACCAACAAGGCTTTTCAAAAGGATCAGCAGATAGCAATCTCTATATAAAAGTTGAAAATAACAAATTGCTAATTCTTGTTGTTTATGTAGATGATATTATCTTTGGCAGCAATGAAGAGACTATGAGTCAAAACTTTGCCTCGGTTATGCAAAAAGAATTCGAAATGTCACTACTTGGAGAATTGACATATTTTCTTGGATTGCAAATTCAACAAAATGAAGGAGGTATCTTCTTGTCTCAAACCAAATACCTCAAGCAGATCTTGAAGAAGTATGGCATGGAAGAGTCAAAGCCAGTATGTACACCCATGGTTACAGGATGCAGCCTCAGTGCAAATGATGAATCAGCAGCAGTTCACCAACCCACTTATAGATCCATGATTGGGAGTTTACTCTATTTGACAGGTACCCGACCAGATATTACACATGCAGTAGGAATTGTTGGAAGATTTCAAGCCAACCCAAAGGAAACTCATCTTCAGGCAGTCAAAAGAATCTTCAAGTATCTTCAAGGGACCCAAAACTATGGCTTATGGTATCCTAGAAATACAGATCTCACTCTTCATGCTTACACAGATGCAGATTGGGCTGGAAGTGTGGATGATAGGAAAAGCACAAGTGGTGGTGCTTTCTTCATGGGTTCCAGATTAGTATCTTGGTTCAGCAAGAAACAGAGTTCGATTGCCTTATCTACAGCTGAAGCAGAATATGTGGCTGCAGCATCTTGTTGCACACAACTTCTTTGGATGATGCAGACCTTGCAGGACTTTCAAATCACTTGCACTCCACCAGTTTCTATCTTATGTGATAATACAAGTGCAATCAGCATTTCCAAGAATCCAGTCATGCACTCAAAGACCAAGCACATACCAATCAAGTACCATTTTCTTCGGGAACAAGTGCTTGAGCAGAAGGTCAAGTTGGAGTATGTTCCTTCTAAGGAACAAGTTGTTGATATTCTCACAAAACCACTGCCCAGGGAAACTTTTGAATATCTCAGACAAAAGCTGGGAGTAGTTGATGCTTTATCCTGCTGTTGAAGTTTGTTTACAGAAAAGTTGGTATACGCAGGTTACGGAAGGGATATCCGCGTATATACTCCGATTTATGAGAGGTAAGTCGCGTGTCTGTTGAACGCTTGTTGCAGAAAGTATATCCGCGTACATACGCAGTTTCATGCAGGAGAAATCGCATATATAAAGTTCTGAACAGCAAGGGCAAACTCTGGAGTTCTGAACAGCAATGGGTATGTCAGAATTCTTCAGGCACAGTTTCAGGGGGTGCAACAGGCACAGGTTCAGGGGGAGCAGCTTAACAGTCTCATAAAGCATTGTTGGCATTCAGATGTTTTGGTTGTTGATTTTAGGAAAAGGAGCTCAGAAAGAAATCCTGGTTGCTGATCTAAAAAGATGTTTATCATATGCTGCTGGTGACTTTCATAAGTCTTGGTCTAGATCTGTTGTCTCTATGTCATGTATCTCTCTTGTGATATCTCTTTTATGGTGTCAAGGTCATGTAACGGCCTATGTTGGTTTCCCCACTATGCCTGGGATGATTGTTGTAATATAATTGGTTGTTTCTGATGTGTCCCCTCTTGGTAGGGAGTATGGATGTATGTATTGAGTCTTTTAGTAAGGTTCCTTATGGTGTAGAAGTCTTGGTTCTTGTTGAAGAACATCTTTTACAGGTACAGATCTGGCCTACAGTCAGGGGGAGCATGATTCAGCACAGCCAAGCAGAGGTATCAGCATGTACTCAGGGGGAGCATAGCCCTTTGCCCTTGATGACAAAGGGGGAGAATGATTCTAAGGATCTTGAGGTTGCCATCAAGTCCAAAGGGGGAGATTGTTGGCATTTTGGCACAGGTGTGGCGCTTTGATACAGGTGTTGTCCTTGATGGCAACTCTCTTTGATGACAGACCTCCGTTCAGACTACAGAATAAAGAGAAATCTAATATACGCCGGTTAATCAAGTCCAAGTTGCGTATACACGCTGGTTATATGCATGCTAAGTCGCGTATACGCAGGAGAGATATATCGAAGGCGCGTATACACGCAGATGAATGAACATAAAAGGGCGTATATGTCGGGAAGTTTCCTTTTGGTCCATGGTAGTTAGTCCTCGGTACTTGTGCCCATGTCTTTGGACCAAAGTACCTCGACAGACGTGTAGATCTCTAGTTTTTGAAGTTGATGGTTTTGGATTTCTATGGTTTTGGCCCTTGGTATTGAACAAGGCCTAAGGCTATATAAGGAGAAGGAAATCATTAGGCAAATGCATCTGAAATGTCTTGAATATCTGATGAAGCATTAGATCCAGTATACAGGGTTATGGGTTGATGATGCATTGCTTGATCTGAGCTAAGGAGAGATCTCACCGGTTGATGGAGAACTAGATCCAAGGAGAGATCGGGATCAAATAATTTGAAATGCACTATTATGATATGGTTGATTATGCGTATTTCTAGATCTGCATACTGACGCAATGTTATGTTCTGGGTCTAACTGATGTCTGGTACAGCTGCAAGTTGATAGAATTTATTTTTAGATCTGTACGCATGTTGGCTTCGGTAAAAGCGCGTGTATACGCGAGTTTCTCTCATTGAAGTAGCGTATATATTTTGGAGCTTGATTTTTGAGTTACAGTTGGGTCTGACTGTTATTGCAGAGTTCTGTAGTCTGCTCTGTGTTCTGGTAACTGGTGTTTGACAGGGCTTCAGTGGTTCAGTGATTGATGATGCTAGTATTGGATGTTTTGTGCTTCAATGATTTGTTGTGAAAGTTGAATGAATTGTGGTCTTCAGATTGTAACGTTGTGCTTCAGGAATATCCAGTTTGAAAATGTATGAAAGGTGGTACCTGAAAGAAAGAAGATTGTAGGCCAGCACCTACGTACTAGTATCTTGGCTAGTACAAGAGCAAAGGGGGTTGGAGCTCCCTTCCAAAAAAGGTTGGAGAACGAGAGAAGGTTGTAGCCTTCTGCAGGTTGTAGCCTGCGTACTGGTATAAGGCTGCACCAGTACAAAAAGATTGTAAACTGAAGTTTCATATTAAAGAAAGATAGAGACAACTTGCAGCAGGTGGTTTTCACCCACATTGGGTTTCCACCTTATATCTTGGTGTTCATGTGTGTGGCTTTTGATCTGTTCTGTTATACTGCACCTGTTTACTGTTAATGTGGTGAATAATGTCCTGATGCACTTAACTGAAGAATAAGCTAACTAAATTATGAGTTTTCTTCTTATACGCTGTTTTATTTAGTCACAGTAGCGTGTACACGCTGGTTCACTTAACTGAAGTAGCGTATATGTTTCTGAGCATTGAAAAAGTTGATTGATCTGATAATACTGATTCACCCCCCCTCTCAGTATTATTTCCAACATGGGACTTGGCAGATCACAAGAAGTTCCCACACCTGGCGATCGAGCAGTTGATGCACCACATCATTGATACGAATACGGGACTGACCGCACTGGAGCCACAGAGGTGGCTCAAGGGAGTAGAAAAGGCAGGGTTGCTCAACTTGCTCTGGGTGTCACACTAGAATCGAACCCCGGTGACAGTTTTGGGCATCAAGTAGATGCTGTGCTTGGTGCATGATGGGTGTTTGTGGCTAGAGGAGACGATACCCATCACAGATAGGTTAATTCACTGGATAACGTGACTGTCGTATATAGGTGAGAATCTGGCCATGATCTTTGGTGGAAAAGGTGGCGAGCAGGATCTGGCAGAATCCATGAAAGAAAAATTGAAATTGGTGAAGAAGTCACGCGGATATTCTATATCCATCATCTATGGCCCTGCTGTGAAGGTAGCAACACAGATCCTTGCAAGGAAAGTGATGAGGAAATTTCATGCCGATGAGGTGTCGGTGCCTGTTGTTGCGCTAGCAGCACGGTGCACTGAAGGAGTCCAGTTCAATTGGTTGGACTACCTTCGCAGAGAGTTCCTAGTGAACTGCTACGAAGCACAAGAGCTCAGCAAGACATTCCACTACGCATGGCTCTTGCTGTTAATTGTGTTGGTAGCGTGGGAGCCGCCAGAGGATAGCCAGTTCCCTTCGGTCGCTCTAGACCTCTCAAAAGCAATGAAGTACGCTTCATTGTGGGCGACCAAGGATGCACAGCGAGTCAGGAACAGCAAGATCTTTTCAATCTTGATGGAAATGAACATCTGGATGGCCATCAATCGCAAGTCGTGATTGTTTCCCACGGTGTATGCCAACCTGCAAGGCTATGCCAAATTCAAAGCCGACTTCCATCGAGTATCCATCAGGGCACGAAAGGACTTTGCGCATAAATGGTATGACTTGCCTTATCTGGAAACTGATGATGCCATTGATGCAGTGCTTAATTAATGGCCAGCAGAGTGGCGCACTACCACATACTTGGCGGTGGGTGGGAGAAAGTACGCTGCATAGAAGAAAAAGGAGGAGGCCAAGCTGAAGATGACATAGCTAGCCAAGAAGAGGAAAAATGCTACTGCTGATAAGGCCTAGGTGGAGCCTCACAACAAATAGGGAAGCAAACAGGTGGGACAAAGTGGAGCTCTGACAAAGGTGCAAGGTCACCTTCACCTGAGGCAGAGGAAGAAATGGAAGAGCATGACGCGGACCCTCAGGAGACGTCCACCCACATCAAGCACCCAAGGCAGCTAAAGAAGGGAGGGCCCAGGAAGAAGTCAAAGGTGACCAAGACCTCACTAGACCCCATCACATTAACATAGGGTGACTTGCATGATATTGATGACACAGTGAGGGATGTCACCGTGGAGGCCCTGCAACAATTTGAACAGTAGCATCAGATCATCCTAGGGGCTATCCAAACAGGCTTACAGGAGTTGTAGACCTGCGCGTCGCAGGCTAGCACGGTGTCTACCATCTCGATTACTGGCACGTCAAAAGCTGCCAATATGTTGTGCACAAAGGCTTCCAGTGTGATAATGTTGCCTGATGGAGCACTAACCACAGAGAATGAGGCTGAAAGGAAAAATTTCAGTGCCCTAAAAGGAGTAGGGTTGAACCTAGCAGTGCTCCTGTGAGAAGCACTCATCCTCTTGCAGGATGGAGTAATTGCATAACTAAGGGCCCGAGAGCACTGCACCCTCCAGGTGATCAGTGAACAACAGATCAACAATGAGCAGATGACCCTCCAGAGAAATGCTACCATCATCGTTGAAACTAAGGCGACCAATCAGAGTAAGCAAATTATGTAGGTCATTGAGGAAGCGTGCCAAATGGTCCCAGAGTTGGCCATTCTAGGGGAGGAGCTAGTCAAGGTACGCATCCGCAGGTTGGCCACAAGGGTGCCTGACACTCGGACTAAGATGGTGCGGGTTCAGTTGGAGTTGAACCTACAAATTACGGAGTTGCATTTGAGGGCCTAGCCTTCAACTCCATCAGAAGTTAATGAACAACAAGCGACCACTGTCACAGAAGCAGTTTCGGCTGTGGATAGTGTAGTAGTAGACTGCATGTAATTTTTCGAGTAGTCATTTGAGGTCCTGACCAGGTTGCAGGAGTACCCCAATGTCCAGAGGCTAGAGACAAAAGCGCGTGAGCTACAATGGTGCTATGATGAGGTTAACGGCACAGCATGAGCTGTCACGCTGACACAAAGGCTAGCCAAGCTGCAAAAGGCCAAGCAGCTGAATCAAAAGGTGGATGCAGTGCTGCACAAGGAAGCAGTGCTCAAGGTGAGACTAAAGCCCTGGCTAGATGAGGCTTATGCAGTGACAGGAAATATCGAAGGCAAGCTTGCGACTCTGCAGGCAACGTAACAAAAGCTTCAAGCTAACAACGCAGGAGCAGTAACCAAGCAAACAGTGGAAGACACGAAGCAGGCAGCAGGTCAGTGCATGGCCAAGGTTGTGGTCATACGGGTCGAGCTAGAAGGGCGTCACACAAAGATCTCCGCACCTACCGAGTGACTCGAGGGAAAGTCACGATGTTTGTGTTGGGGGCCTATTGGGAACAAGATCTCGCAAAGGATAGTTTTGGGGCTAAAATCCCATGTTTTGGTCAAATTTTGTAATAAACTTGTAGAGACTCTGCATTTTGTGGTCATGGAGCCTGAAGGTGTCATAAGTCATAAAGGTTGTCCGCCCTTAGTTTTGCAAAGTAAAGTCAACTGTAAGAGATCTACCCATGGTCCGTGGACCATGGGATTGTATAAAAATTGATAAGCTCTAAATAGTTAGAATCATCAATCATGTAAGAGAGTCATAGCTCTTAAGTAAGAAGTCTAAGTTTCGGGTCCTAGCATAGGTAGAGGCTTTGCAGTTGTGTGCGCAGAGGCCTAGGATAGAAGTCCGCAGTTGAGTGTGTGGATCCTTATAGCTGTGTGTGCAGGGTGGATAGAGTCTGTAATCACTTGGAAGATATCAATAAAGAGAAGTATTCTAAAATTTTTGTGTCTTTGCTCCTGTTAATGCATCTTGACATGTTATGTATGAATTCCCTTTATAATGCTTATATGATGCGCGAATGTGTGTAATTATGTTGGTTAACTGAACACAAATAAGGATATATGTTTACGCGGTGCTAACTGTGAGTATCTAATAAGATAAGTAAGATTTTTCAGATAACTTGACAATCTGTGCAATACCTTGACTTAGCAGTGCGAAAGTGTTTAGATCGAAGGTTAGGGCTATGCGAAAGCCATCCGTACCATTTCGTGGAGATATTGAAGGGAGGAATAAGGGGTTAGGTAGATAGAGCCCTAGAACTAGGTAACATGCGTGAAGGAAGGAGTAGAATGAATAAAATGACCTCACGACCATCTCAGGGTGCAAAAATTGGGTTCCAGCATCCCCCCATGGTGGGACCTAGCCCACACTCCAACGTATAACTTGACACAGTGTTTGTCCGGCGCCATTGATGAACTCGGATTTGGTTGATGATTAGGATTTTAATTATTGTTATGATCATTGGATATTTTTGGTAGTGGTTCCAATCATTTATTAAGGATTGTAAATGTGAAACTAACCTGTACTCCTGCCTCGGTCCTCGTCTCCCATTTGGTCATTATGCAAAACCCTTTGGCATTTTGGTCATTTCAACATTTTCGTTCTATTGTGAGAGCTCCGTGAGGGTTTCTACGGTGATACTCTGTTTTGGTTCTGTCTGCGAATGAATGTGGTTCCACGGGCTCGCTTGTGCTGTTGGCAACTCTATTCCTTGTTGTATGGTCCTGTTATGCATTCTGGAGGTTGGTATGTTCGTTTTCCTTGGCACAACTGGTTATTTCTTTTGTTTGAACATAGAATCGATTACTGGTTGGCTCTGTCTGGTTTCCAACCGTTCCTTCTTGCTATTGGTTATTTTGCTACTGCTCTACTACTAAAATCATTTTGTTACTGTTCCCATGTGCTCAGGTTACAGGCACAATGGCTCGCTTGGCTTGTCTTTCAGGTAATTCGTCTTTCCTTGATTTATTTCTGCCTTCTCTTGGTTTAAAAGCTAACAATGTCCGCTCCTTTTGTCTCAGGTCATTCCTATGTTCTGTGTCTCTATGGCATGTGATTTCTTGGTCAACGCACTCCCAGGTAAGATTATGTTCTTCCCTTGCCTGTATTATAACTTTGCTCGTTTCACTGTTATGCATGGTTTGATTAACAGTGGCATGTTCTGGCTACACAGGTCAAAGTTCGACCTCGGGCATGGATGGCTTCAATGCTTCAATTTGCAAACCCTTCGATGCCTTTCTGGTAGGCTCTGTCACCACAGACTTGTTAGACTATAGCTAGGGTTTATAGTTTTCTGGGGCCGTGCCTCAGCGTTCATTTGTTGTCTCTTGTTTGAGTCGTTACACAACCTGGGCACACCTCTGTTTACAATTCCAGTTTGTAATTCATACTGGTTGAACTCTTTGGTTAAGCACGAGGGTTACACGATGACAAACCCTTGACTAGGGTCTGCCCTGTCTCACGGTTGTTGTTTACTCTATTTTCTTTGATAATGTAACGCTGGACTCTTATGTAATAGAAGTTATATATTTTCTTTGTCTCTGTTTCATTTGGAAAGGAAGAGAAATGGTGTATAACATATTGTAATGAATTACCTCTGTTTGGTTTGTCCAATTGATACTCGAACTCTAATTTCTTCGTTCAATTGTCTTGATGTGTTGACATTCTCCTGGCCACGAGCTTGTTTACTTATTCATCCATTCTAGTCCTGGAAACTTGTATGCATTCAACAATACTTTGTTCATTAAAAGAGGAAAAACAAAAAAATGTATGTCCGCGTTTTGTTTGTCATTACTAAAGCATTTAATAATTGTGAAATGAAATTACACAGTATGAAGATGATAGTACAGATGGATGAATGTTAAATTTGTTCTTTGTCTTCTTTTATTTCTTGTATCTGAAAGTGCTGAACCTTGTCAATGATTTTCGATGTTACATTTATGTTCTCTATCTACAGTTAATTGAACCATCTAGTTACTTTTGCAGTTGTAGACCTTATAGTTACATAACTATTTAGGTATTCGGTTCTGCCTATATGGCAAGATTTTACATTAGACACATTTGTCTTTTTCCTTTTAAAATGACAGGACAATTATTAATCTATTGTTAATTAAAGACAACAAATAAATGACCCTAACCGACCAAACTACCCTTGACTAATACTGAAATTAAAAATAAAAACAAAATCCTACATCCTACTTTGACAAACTGAACATAAAGAAAACCAATATGCTAATTCAACTTTCCACCCTGGCAGAGACCAACACCCGGTCATGGTGCCTTAGCTGGATGCTCTTGCATCAGGCTCTCAGGGCAAAAAGAAATCATGACTCCGATCCATGAGCTTCTCGACTGAAGAACCTGTCTTCTCAATCTACCTGGCATCAAGCCACTAACTGTCCTCAATAGGACGGTTCTTCCACTTGACCAGGTATTGTAGATACTCCTTCCACTGAGTTCGTTTGGCCACCTGAGTGTTGAGAATGCTCTCGATCTCGGGAGGCTAAACATAAGGCATCTGTCTCATCTAAGTTGTTCCTCCATCTTGAGTATTCCATGTAGGCTGTGTGGTTCTGTCTTCTTCTTCTGGGTCAATAGTGTAAGGAAACAGGTCTGCTACATTAAAGATGGGTGAAATGCCTATCCCTGGTGGCAACTGTATCTCATAGGCATTCGCTGAAAATTTCCGGAGGACTTTGCAGGGACCTATCTTCTTATACTTCAACTTATTGTATGCACCTCTGGGGAAGCATTCCTTACGCAAATGCGCGAGGACTTCATCTCCTACATTGAACTGTACTTCCCTTCTCTTCAAATCTGCTTGTTGTTTATACTTTTGGTTGTTGTCCTGCAATTTAATTTTCACCTGCTCATGCAAATCTCTCATCGCGTTAGCGAAATCTTCTCCATCTGCGCTTCGCCTTTCTTGCAGTCCAAGATCTCGCAACTCATGCACTCCATGAGGATGCATGCCGTACAGGATCTGAAATGGACTGTAACCTGTGCTGCGATTAGGCGAGTCATTATAAGTGAACTCTGCCTGGGCAAGCACTCGATCCCACATCCGCGAATTCTCTCCAATCAAGCTTCGTAGCAGGTTTCCCAAACTCGTGTTTACCACCTTTGTTTTTTCGTCAGTTTGCGGGTGATAAGTAGAACTGTAACTCAACTGTGTGTCCACCTTCTTCCATAGGGTGTGCCAAAAGTTCCCTGTGAACTTCACATCCCGATCAGAAAGAATAGACTTAGGCAAACCATGTAGCCTGACAATCTCAGTGAAAAACAAGTGGGCCATGTGAGTGGCATCACTGGTTTTCTTACAAGGGATAAAATGTGCCATCTTCGAGAATCTTTCCACTACTATCATCACCGAGTCATAACCTCACTGTGTCCTAGGTAGACCCAAGACAAAGTCCAAGCTGACTGAGTCCCAGGGTCTACTTGGAACAGGAAATGGTGTATACAGTCCCGTGTTTTGACTGTGACCCTTCGCCAACTGGCACACTTTACATCTGGTCACAAATTGTTGTACATCCCTTCGCATCTTTGGCCAAAAGTAGAAATGACTGAGCTGCTCGAGTGTCTTGTCTATGCTGAAATGTCCGGCTAGACCTCCACTGTGCTTCTCCCGAATAATGTTCTCTCTCATCGAGCAGTCAGGAATGCATTGCTGTCCTCCTCTAAACAGTAGTTTCTCTTGCAAGTTGTAGTCCAACCATGGACTATTATCTCTCATCAAGGGATTCTAACATGCCTCATAGGCCTCCTTAAAATCTGTGTCAATCTAGTATAAATCTTTTAAGTGCTCGAAACCCAGAACTTGCACAGTACTCACCTACAAAACTAAAGCTCTCCTACTCAATGCATCGACCACCTTATTGGCCTGCCCGCTGATGTGTTTCAATAGAAAGGTGAAACTCTGCAAATATTCCACCCACTTGGCATGTTTGTGATTCAGCTTGTGCTGTTGCATCACATACTATAGTGCAGAATTATCTGAAAACAACACAAATTTGTTTCCCAACAAATAGTGTCTCCAATGCTTTAATGCCTGTACAACAGCATAGAACTCCTTGTCATAGGACGAATATTTCTGTCTGCTTTCATTTAGCTTCTCGCTAAAAAATGCAACAGGTTTATCCTCCTGGCTGAGTACAGCTCCAATAGCCGTACCGCTAGCATCACAACGAACCTAAAAGAGCTTTTTAAAATCTGGCAATCTCAGGATCGGTCTCTCTGTGATCTTCTTCTTTAGTAGCTGAAAACTCCTTTCGCTGCATCAGTCCATCGAAAAGGCTGACTGGCCTTTTTAATAGTGTCCAACATAGGTGCACAAATTTCGCTAAAATTTCTTATGAATTTCCGGTAAAAACTCGCCAGCCCATGAAAACTACGTACCTCAAATAAGCTTTTCGGGGATGGCCAATTGACTATCACTGCAATCTTTTCCAGATCCATCTTCAGCTCATTTTCTACTATTACGAAGCCTAAATAAATCAACTCTTTTTGCAGAAAAGTACACTTTTTTCAGATTTATTAGCAGCTTGTTTTGCTGCAATTTTTCCAGCACTTTCCAAACATGTTGAAGGTGCTCCTCCCTTGTCCTGCTAAAAATTAGTATGTCGTCCAGGTATACTATCACAAATTTTCCAATGTATTCTTTCAACATTTCATTCATTAACCGCATAAATGTACTGGGTGCATTTCTCAGTCCGAATGGCATAACCAACCACTCATACAGCCCCTCATTCATCTTAAAGGTTGTCTTCCACTCATCCCCCTCTCGAATTCAGATCTGGTGATACCCACTCTTCAAGTCTATCTTAGAAAAATATGCTACCCCGCTTAGACAATCCATCATGTCGTACATCCGTGGTAGTGGAAACCTATACCGGATGGTGATTTTGTTGATGGCCCTCGAGTCTGTGCACACCCGCCATTCTCCTCCTTTCTTGGGAGCGATAACCATTGGAACTGCGCAAGGGCTCAAACTCTCACTTATCAATCCTTTGTCTAGCAATTCCTGCACCTGCTTCCTAATCTCTTCATTGTCCTTGGGGCTCATTCGATATGCTGCCTTATTCGGAAAACTTGCTCTGGGTATGAAGTCAATATGGTGACTTATGCTTCTTTTGGGGGGCAGTTTATCTGGCAAGTCATCCACCACTATGTCTGTAAATTCCTGCAACATCTGCTGAATTTCTGGGGGTAAATCTGATGCCTCTGTATGCAACAGTACCGTTTTTTCTCTTCTTACAACTGCATAACTCACCTCGCTATCCTCAACTTGTTTCAGAAACTATTTTCCGCTGACCAACAATGCTCTTGGCTCACTTGTTCCTGTTGTCCCTTCCTCCTTGATGGGCACAAGCGTGTGCTTGATTCCATCCTTGACAAACTTATAGCAGTTCGTCATTCCGTCATGTACCACCTTTCTGTCGTACTGCCATGGCCTGCCTAGTAGTATGTGACATACATCCATCAGCATGATGTCACAAATGACCTTGTCCTTATATCTACCTATTTGAAACTCCACCTCACATTGCTCATCCACCAGCAACTGATGGCCTTTTTGCAGCCATGAAACTTTGTAAGGGGTGGGATGTTTCAATCGCTTCAATTCCAACTTGTCCACCATCTTTGTGGCCACTAAGTTATCTATACTATCGCTGTCAATAATTAACTTACAGCACTTACCGTGTGACTTAAAAACTGTTCGAAACAAAGCCTTCCGCTATGTTTGTTCGGTGGTTTCCTTGGCTGGTTTTAACAATACCTTATTCAACACTAGGGCTTCCCCTATTTCTGGATTATTCTTTGCTTCTTGGGGAGGTGCCTCTACCTCTTCTGGTTATGTGACATACGCACCCCTCTATCCAGCTTGGTCTACCTCAGGACACTCAAATGATCTATGTCCCCACTTATGACACCTGTAACATTGATAACCAGCTCCTCTACCTTGGCCATTTTCCTTGCCTCGCTGATATGGCCTACCACCTTTCACATTATCACCTTTATCTGCTGATCCGGAAGCTCTAGAATTGCTGCCTTCCTCATTACTACTAGCAGTCCACCCTCTGCCATATGACTAGCCTCTTCCTCTGTCAGTTCCTCATCCTCTTCAGGCATTTTTCTTTCCAATAATTTTCTCTTCAACTTTCATAGCACTCTAATATGCTTCTTCAATGTTCTTTGGAGATAGAATACTAATTTCATCTAAAATTTCTAGCCTTAAACCATTTACATACCTGGCTATATTTTCTGTGGTATCCTCTGTATATCCGGCCCTTAGGTTCACTTGATAAAACTCCTCAGTGTACTCCCTTACTGTCATTCATTTCTGTTTCAAATTCTACACTTGTCTATGTAGTACAATCTGATAGTCTTTTGACAGAAATCTGCCCTTCAACTTGGCCACCATCCTTGACCAGGTTTTGATCAGCAACTTGTTCAATCTCCTTCTCTCTGTTCGGACACTGTCCCACCACAGGGTTGCGTGTCCCTTCAACTTCGTCGCAGCAAACTTAACTCTGCGGTCTTCATTGACCTCCTCACACTCGAAATACTTATCTAGCTCACTGATCCAGTCTAATAGAACCTCTATGGACAGGCTTCCATCATAATTTGGGAGTTCTGGTTTGGGTTTACTGCTTGCCACTAAGACCGATCTCAACAGTCTCATTTCTAGGCCCTCTCCATCTAATCCATTTGTTGTCACTTTAGCTTCCTCTTCATTGTCACTGCCTACCTTTGGATCACTTCTTATCCCTGGTTCGACTGCCTCCAAATGCGAAGTAAGAATCCTGATCTCCTCTCTCAGTCCTTCCTCTACTATCCTTCAAACACCTCTGCCATGACCTCGCCTTCCTACCTCCATTTCTCTAACTGACCTAAAAAAAATAACTTCTCTAATACCACTATGATGGGACCCAACCCACACTCCAACGTATAACTTGACACAGTGTTTGTCCGGCACTATTGATGAACTCAGAATTGGTTGATGATTAGGCTTTTAATTATTTTTATGATCAGTGGATATTTTTGGTAGTGGTTGTAATCATTTATTAAGGATATTAAATGCGAAAATGACATGTACTCCTGCCTTGGTCCTCGTCTCCTGCTTGGTCATTACGCAAAACCCTTTAGCATTTTGGTCATTTCGACATTTTCGTTCTGCTGTGAGAGCTCTGTGAGGGTTTCTATGGTGATACTATGTTTTGGTTCTGTCTGCGAATGAATGTGGTTCCACGGGCTTGCCTGTGTTGTTGGCAACTTTATTCCTTGTTGTATGGTCCTGTTATGCGTTCTGGAGGTTGGTATGTTCGTTTCTGTTGGCACAACTAGTTATTTATTTTGTTCGAACATAGAATCGATTGCTACTTGGCTCTGTCTGGTTTCCAACCGTTCCTTCTTGTTGTTGGTTATTTTGCTATTGCTCTGTTGCTAAAATTTTTTTGTTATTGTTCCTGTGTGCTCAGGTTACAGGCACAATGGATTGCTTGGCTTGTCTTTCAGGTAATTCGTCTTTCCTTGATTTATTTCTGCCTTCTCCTGGTTTAAAAGATAATAATGTCCACTCCTTTTGTCTCAAGTCATTCTTGTGTTCTGTGTCTCTGTGGCATGCGATTTCTTGGTCAACACACTCCCAGGTAAGATTATGTTCTTCCCTTTCCTGTATTATAACTCTGCTCGGTTCACTGTTATGCGTGGTTTTATTAATAGCGACCTGTTCCGGCAACACAGGTCAAAGTTCGACCTCAAGCGTGGATGGCTTCAAGGCTTCAGTTTGCAAACCCTTCGGTACCTTTCTAGTAGGCTCTGTCACCACAGAATTGTTAGACTGTAGCTAGGGTTTATAGTTTTCTGGGGCCGCACCTCGGCATTCGTTTGCTGTCTCTTGTTTGATTCGTTACATGACCTAGGCACACCTCTGTTTACAATTCCAGTTTGTAATTTGTACTGGTTGAACTCTTCGATTAGGCATGAGGGTTACACGATGACAAACCCTTGACTAGGGTCTACCCTGTCTCGTGGTTGTTGTTTACTCTATTTGATTTGACAATGTAATGCTGGACTCTTATGTAATAACAATTATATATTCTATTTGTCTCTATTTCGTTTGGAAAGGAAAAGAAATGGTGTATAATAGATTGTAATGAATTACCTCTATTTGGTTTGTCCAGTCAATACTCGGACTCTGATTTCTTCATTTAATTGTTTTGCTGTGTTGACATTCTCCTAGCCACGAGCTTGTTTACTTGTTCATCCGTTCTCATCCTGGAAACTTGTATGCATTCAACAATACTTTGTTCATTAAGAGAGGAAAAACGCAAAACTGTATGTCTGCACTTTGTTTGTCATTGCTGAAGCATTTAATAATTGTGAAATGAAATTACACAGTATGAAGATGATAGTACAGATGGATGAATGTTAAATTTGTTCTTTGTCTTCTTTTATTTCTTGTATCCAAAAGTACTGAACCTTGTCAATGATTTTCGATGTTACATTTATGTTCTCTATCTACAACTAATTGAACTTTGTAGTTACTTTTTCAATTGTAGACCTTATAGTTACATAACTATTTAGGTATTCGGTTCTGCCTATATGGCAAGATTTTACATTAGACACATTTGTCCTTTTCCTTTTAAAATGACAGGACAATTATTAATCTACTGTTAATTTAAAGACAACAAATAAATGACCCTAACCAACCAAACTACCCTTGACTAATACTGAAATTAAAAATAAAAATAAAATCCTACATCCTACTTTGACAAACTGTACATAAAGAAAACCAATATGCTAATTCAACTTTCCACCCTGGCAGAGACCAACACCCGGTCATGGTTCCTTAGCTGGATGCTCCTACACCACCCCATACTGCTTCGAGTTCAAGGATGTTGTGAAGGGAGAATTTTGCAGCACCTTGATGATGGCATGGGGTTTTAAGGGGGTTCAAGATGTTATGATCCCAACCACTATCCAACAAAGAGTTATGTAGAGTGAGGTCATAATTGGCCAAAAGCTCGACAAGTTTATTGACATCTCAGTAGACATGAGAAAGGAGAGGGGATAAAAGCCGAGTCAAAAGCCTTATTGTATAAGAAACATGAGATTACGGTCTCCAGTTGTTGAATGTTTTGGAAGGATCAGAACCACATTGTATTTTTTGAAAAATGTTGATTATGGTTTTCAAATATCCCTAAATTATGAGTTTGTGGAAGCACTTGTTGATGGCAATTTGAATACCTTTTTCAAGCACCAATATTTCTACTACATTGTTGGTAGTATGACCTATGAATCCATCATATATGTGGAAAATTTGACTAGTTGTGTCCCAAAAGAATCCCCCATAACTAGCAAGTCTTGGATTTCCTTTTTAGGCCCTGTCAAAATTGAGCTTGATGAAATCTAGAGGAGGTGGGGTCCAAGTGGAGGGGATGGAAACAAAAGGGGGGGGCAGTGACAGAGTATGAGAGGAGAGATGGGAGGAGAGAAAAATGTTGATGGGTGTAAGAATGGCCTAAGCTATTCTTGCAACATTTTTCAAATTCTTGGTGGGCTAGACCAAGAAATATGGGAATATAAACAAGGATTTTATAGCCTTTCAAATAACAAATACACAATCAAAACAAAATAAATCAAATATACAATAAATATATTACAAAAAATAAAATTAATAATGATCACAAGCATCATCATAAAGATAAATTTACAAAAAAGTAAAAATAACTTAATTAAATTGTTGTATTTGAAATATATAATTAAAGGCAACAAATACAAATCATGAATTTATACAAAATGGTATTTACAATAGATATCCACAATATTCACAAAGTACTGAAGAAGATAATAAAAAGGAAATGCATGATGATAAAATCAGATGAAAATTCTCCATTGATTTCATTCAAAAGAATTGTTTAGAAATCTTGAATCAATATCAACAAATATAATGATTTGTGACAAATAGCTCTTTACAAATGACAACATTTAATGACCCACAAAAGTCAAATTCAAACAGTAAAGAACTAAAACAAAGATCAAGCCTTGTTGCAACTGGTTTGGATAGAAACCTTCTAGACATTGCTATGACTACTTCAAAAGTATCAATAATCAACCATGATAAAGAAGAAACAACACTAAACACTCATCAATGGGAAAAATTATAGAATAATACCCAACAAGAGAAGAACTTACTAACCCAATTCATTATTACTTTTTAAAAGAACACTTGTTCCACCAGATCCATTAGACTCAAGATATCTAAATCAAAACTAAAGAATCTTGCAAAACTAAAGAAAGAACACTAAATCATATCTTTCCCTGTGTAAAACTTCTCTCTATTCTCCTTTTGCACGCTGAAATAAGTGAAGAGTTGTTGAAATGATTTCCAAAAATCATTCTCCTTTTTGTAATTTTACTCAACTCTATCACTCAACTTTTCTCAATAATTATACTAAGACGAGAAGGAAATTCAAAATAAAAAGAATGACAAATTATAAAAAGTAGATGGATGGCTACATGACTAATAGGAAGGGAGGATCCACTTTCCATTTAGCATTTTTTAATTTAAATTTCAAAATTAATTTTAAATACCACAATGCATGACCCATCACCTTGTAACTCCCATACATGTATTGTTAAAAATAATGCAATCATCAAATGATCAACATCATTTGTGCATCAAAAATATATATAAGTATATATATCAAAAGCAAGTGCAACAATATTAGTTCTTCCTGTCTATTAACCCTAACTGAAAAAGTGGCACCATATCCATAAAAAATAACTGATATAACTAAAAGATAAACTTAAAATCCATCAACTGACTTCCACTGAAATATTAGAATCTATAAGAAAATTTCTTTTAATTATCACGAATCTCAGGAAAGATATCTTCTGTTAAAGGTGCTTTTCGACTTTTAGTAGTCCCAACTGAAATGTTTATGCTCAAACTCTCTTCCATTTCTTATCTTTTCCTTTGTTCTATGTAGTAGTAGAGGTAAGGCCAAGACTAGCATTTTCTTGGTTGTGGGATTCATCAATATTGTGAACTTGTGAGAAGTCAAGGAGCGGCTTGATTGGGTATTGAACCAGCTAAATATTCATCTAGAATATGACCATAATGACTAGCAGAATGATGAATAGCAAGACTAGTAGTAGGATGGGCAGTTGTAGGATGGAAATCATGGTCAACGTAAGATTGAAAATGCCTAGCTAGTGTCATATGATTAGGATTAGGGATATTTATTGGTTGAATATGGTTTAATGTTCCTGAATAATTTGACTTGGAAAAGTTATCAGAAGGGTGTGGTTGGTTGGAAGTACTAGAAATTATCTACCCCATCCATGGTTTTCTTTAGGAGGTGGGTTGAGGATGGGATTCCACCCATCATTATCTTGGTTATGATCAGGAATTTATTGCACATTTGGATGTGCTTTCAAAGGAGAATGAGGTATGACATGTGAAACTGAAGGATGGCAAGACACATTAGGTGACCCAAGGAACACATGGCTGGTGGTAGCAATTTGGTGAAATTCCTAAGAATCTACATTGAAATGCACAGAAAATATTATTTTCTTATTTCTCCCATTTCCCCACAAATTATGAGGCTTGTTTCCTCTGTTAGGACCTCTGCTAAAACCTTGCCTAACCGATCCCCTATAGATGAAACTCATTTTTGTAATCATATTAAAAAGATGAGACATACTGCAAAAATAAATAAAAATTCATCATGTTTGTATCACTTTGAAATTATTGCAAAGAATATATTTAGTAATATTAATAAACTTCATGTGGAAAACAATAGAATTGGACATGGACATATGAAGTGAAAATAGATAGCTAAAGCCAATTTGGTTTTTAAGAAGAGCCCTATCATATTCTTATTTTTCTTTAAAACATTATTCTTTTTTATCCATTGGCATTATGCCTTCTTAAAATTTTAACTATTATATCAAGGAGGTAATCATCATGCTCAAGATAATTTTCACCACGTAGACAAATCAATTTTTAGACCAGTGTGTATGTGTTTTAGATAATTACAACATGTGCAATATTGCACCATGACTTCTTTATACTCGGTTCTTTTCATGGTTCTAGACAACCATATAAACAAATTGAGTTTTAGCTGGGGTAAAAGTACATTGCACAAATGTAAAACTGACTTAAGAACTAGAAATGACAAAAGGGGATGGTGAAAATAAACATATATTGAATTCCCAGACATATATAACTGAAAATGGTCAACCTTGTGCATATAATTGTTGACAGAGGTCATTGATTCTTCAATTATTGTTCACAAACCAATAATGTAGTATAGGGTTTTTCCTTCATATGCAACACAGAATAAGAACGAACCCTTGAAACTCTTCAAACAACGATAAGGTACAAGATAGAGAATGAGGGTTCTCTTTTAAATACAAAAGGGAGTCAAAGGAAAGACCCCTAAAGCTATGCAAAACAACAAAGAAAAAAAAAACTTGAGAATATACAAGACAAAGAATGAGGGTTATATTTTCTAGACAATAGAGAATGCAAATAAAACTCTTGCCAACATTTAAAAAAATATTATAGTATACACATAACTCAGAATGAGAACAAACCCTTTAAAATATTTAGAATTACTATAGGGCATGGATTTCTTGCATTTACATACACTAGAGAAACAAAATGACACCTTGAGACTATACAAAATAATTGTGGGGTGTATGGCTTTCCTTTTAAACAACAGAGGACTAGAAAAACCCTCGTACTCATTGAAAATTTTCCCATAAATTACAACCAACTCAATATGTATTGAATTCATCAAATGGGTGCTTAGGTGTTTTGTATTAATAGATGAAAAGGAAATATTTGAATTATGGATGGGTGTTGGAATGAAAAACACAAAACCTTCAATAAAACCAAACAATTTTATTGCATAATTAACGATAAGTTGAGTTGGGAATACCTGAAAATGTCACGCAAAAATCCCACTTCTATATGCCCAAAATAGTCCAGTGCACAAATTCCCCTTTCCTTTGCTAAATTTCTAATAGAAATGAGTTGAAATATCATAGTGGAGAACCTAATTAAGGAATTAATTCTTGCGCAAGGTGGAGAAATGAAAAACCAGTCACAAAGATAACAAAAATCAACTGAAATGGTAAGAATAAGGAGAAAAAATGCAATTCTAGAGGTGCATTTCCATACAAACCAAATAAAAACCCTCCATGTGATGCATGTAATCTGAACCATTCAACATAAAAATCCCTTGAATCTCGACCATTGATCAAGTGTGTGATAGGGTGAGCATTAAATTTGCCACCTTCCAGTCTATTCCATGCCAGTGTTTCATGCCACATAACAAACCATCAACCACAACATATGTGATATACCAAGCGCAACCATAATTCCATGTCAACCAAACACAATAGATATTCCATGTAAAACAATTATGCCATATAATCCTTCCTTATATATGCCATTAGATGCCAACATCAACAAAACTTCTTGAAGTAGAAGAATTTCCAAATTCCCTTTCAATTTATTCTGTTAAAGGCTTGGAGCTTGTACCTTCCTTTCTTGAAGATGTTCCTTCATAACCAAAATCGATTTTATCTCTTAGAGATCTTTGACAACTAAGAATTTTATCCAACACTAGTGTGTTGCTCAAGTTCTTGTTAAGCTTATCAACTTCAAGTTTCAATGTTACAACTTCCTCTTCAAGATTCTTACACTCTTCTTTGTTCTTCTTCATCACTTCCTCAATTCTTTTTACTTCTTCAAGATGAAATTTTAAAGAGACAATTCCCTCATCATGCTTTTCAAGAAAGTTTCCCAATTCTCTGTTTTTATTTCTAAGGAATTTTCCTTTTCACTATTCTTCAATTTTTCTTGAAAATATTCATCTTCCTATTCGGTCTTTGAATATTTTCCGAGTCCCCGGAAATAATATATTCTCATATTTGTTTCTTCACCGTCTAAATCATTGACCTCTTCATCATCACGGTCATTATTTTGATTCTCTTGGGTTATGAAGAGAACTTTTGTTGCATCAAGTTATTTTGTATGACTTTCTTCTGAAGACTTGTCATCGTCTTTAGAATAAATATTTTTCTTGTGAAAGATTTTATTTTCCTTAAAAGTACATCTCTTAGCATAATGACATATTCTACCACATTCGAAGCATTTAAAAGGTAACTTACCTTTGTGTTTTTTTGGTTCTCCTTTTCAGCTTCCTAATGATATTTGCTTCTTCTACATATTAATCATCATTTGGAGTTCCTTCCACCTTGAGCTCTTTGATTCTTTTCTTCCTTGTGGATTTAAAAGCTTCTTCTCTGGTTGATGGTTTATCTTCTTTATCTATTCTCATTTCATATGTTGTAAGAGTGCTATGTAATTATTCAAATGTCATATTGGTCAAGTCCATGGTTCCTTCTATGGAAGATACCTTGGCATTGTATTTCAAGGGAAGCGATCTCAAGGCCTTTTGTATGGCCAAAGGATCTTCAAATTTTTCTCGTAATCCTATGATTTAGTTGACAACTTCATCTACTCTGAGTAAGTAAGTCAAAACATCTTCTTTTTCATCCATTTTCCAAAGTTTCAAACTTATTTCTATACTTTTGAAGTTTGATCAGCTTGACTTTATCATCATCTTCATACAAATTTTTAATTTTATCTCATACTTATTTGGTTGTGGTATAGGTCATCAACTTCGACTTAATTGTTCTTAACAAACCACCCATGATGGTATGAAGAGATTTTGAATTGCATTTAAACAACTTCTTCTCACCAGGATCAGCGGGAGTATTTTTAGGAACTTTGTAACCATTTATGATGGAGATCCAAACATCCACTCCTAAAGCCTTCAAGTAGGTTTCCATACAATTTCTCCATAGTTGACAATCATTTCCATCAAACACCAAAATAATTATAGAAGAGATGCCTTCCATTTCCATATATTCTCATGATCTTCCCTCTAGTGACTAGACTGTTAGAGGATAACCTGCTCAAATACCAATTGTTGGAAATACTAAGGGGGGTGAATCAATATTTCATAAATTTCAACAATTTTTAACTATCAAAATGATTAACCAATAACATTACATCAAATGAACACTATATATATATATATATATATATATATATATATATATATATATATATATATATATATATATATATATATATATATATATATATATATATATATATATATATAGATATATATATATGTATGTATGTATGTATGTATATGTACAATATTTTATATTACAAGGGAAGCTACAACTTTTGGTTTACCAGCTACAACTAGAAGGGATACAACCCCAATATTTACCAACTCCCATTGGAAGGAGGCAACAACCTCCTAAAGGAAGCTACAACTTCCTTCCCTAGCACCACCCTGCCACCCTATAGAATAAAAGATAAAATAATATCTTCATGGAATCTCGTACCCGGGACAGTGGCCCAATTATAACAACATCCAAATACTACAACAATAAGCCTTTTTCAACTTTAGATATACCCCTTTTCATGCAAAAGTGTAATCAATAATAAATTTCATACCTTAGATCATCAAAACTACAGGTTCTCTTACCTAGTCAACTTTAAGGCATCTTCAAGTGACTTTAAAGTTTCTCCAAAAAGTTCTCCAAGGTCTAATTCAAAAGATGCTTCAAAATTTCTTCACGTATTTCTCCAAGTCTGCCTCAAATCTGGATCAAGGAAGGGTTCCAGAAACTACTCTAAGTTTTCTCCAAAGTGTGCCTTTAGTTTTCTCCAAGATTTGCTTCAAAAATTCCCAGGAATGCTCCAAAATGCTGCTCTAAGAACCTTCAAGAAAGCTCATAATATCTTTAAGATTTCTCACTCATAGGGCCGAGTTGTGTTCCTTATTATGACAAAAATTTGAAGTAAGAGTCTGCTCCAAAGTCCCTAAATATTCACCATTTATCCAAATAGATTCACCAAGAGGAAGGGGGGAAATTTAGTCTTTCCACAGGCCAAATTCTTCCCTGCACCAGGGTCGATATCTGCTCCACAATAGGGTCTGGGTCTACTCCTCAAAAGGTTGAGATTTGTAGCACAAAATGTTGGATTACATACTCTAAATAAGTCCATAGAAGTGCCCTAGTTGCATGGATGAGTTTTCCCCTTAATTCAGGCCGAATTTCACTCCTATTCAGCTACTCCTAAGGATAATATTTAGGCTAAATTGAGTGCTTAGATTAGGATCATGCCACCTCAGACAAACCTCAAAAAATGTCCTTAGAAACTTGTTCAAATCAACGAGATCTCCACAAAAAGTTAAACCAATAAAATCATATCTCTTTTATCTGCCTTTCTTCATATTTTCATTTAAGCACAAGGCCTTAGAAATCTATCTCAGACTACTCCTTAACCTCAGATGAATCACTGAATTCTTGCCCCTAGAATGGCAACAATCGGTGTACAAATATTGTTGAAGGGAGCCTTAAGTTGGGGCTAACCTAAACCTTGGAAAGACACAACTATAAACTAGAGCCAACCTGAAACTTAGGGCTGACATGAAGCATGAGTATTAAACTTTATAAACAATTTAAATTTGTTTTTCATAATGCCTCCTTTCTTGAATACCTTGACATGGGAATATTGATTACAAATTAGGCACTTGGGCATGGGTAGATTGATTACAAATTAGGCTTTCCTCTTAGAGTAATGATGAACCTTTGAAACTATGGATTCTTGGGACATGAACTCATTAATTTGGGGCATCAATCTTTAACCTTCAATATTTATTCAACCAATATGACCCTTAAACTATGCAACCTATCACATGAAATGGTTTGATGACAACTATCAATCTAGGTGGACACTTTTTGCAACAATGTCATCATCATACCAAAAGCCAATTCTCCCTTTGACATCAATGTTTTGAAGCCTCAGATTTATGCTTCTCCAACATGGGGGATAACCACCCGGTCCAGACCTTAAAGAAAACTCCTTTATGTTTGAAGTGGTGGCTCCGACTGGGGATGATGGGACCAATTTCCCAATGTGGGTTTTAAAATGAGAGTGGGTGGTTTTCAAGCAATTGCAGTAAGAATAATGATAACTAAATGGCCTATTCTATCATGCAAATCTATAGCTAATTTAATCTAATATAAACCTGGGTATTTTGTGTGATATGTGATCTAAAAAGATATCTATTTGACATGTGATAATAAAGATCATTCACGCATTAAACATAGAAGATAACATGTAAAGATAATGTATTTGACTAAATAGTTAGTCAAATAAATGTATAAACTATATCACATATATCTCATGATTATATATGAAAAAAACACTTTCAGTAGTGCAATTAACACATAACAAAAAGAATATATTCCATATACAATTCATGAAAATGAAATGTTATCACTAATTAAACAAAAAAAGAACTAATAATACAAGATAAAAGTACCATATGTGTGAGGTTCTTCTCATTTGACTAATGACATAGATCAACTCCTTTTGTTGGGCATGGAATCCCCCTAAGACATGTCTTGGGGCTTAAAGCCCAAGTTTTGACCAAATCCTTTTGTAAAAGCTCCGTGAATTGCGGGTGCAGAGCGCGAAATCATAATAGAGTCACAGGGTTGTCCGCCCTAGTTTTTGTAATGTAATGTCGCCCGGATAGACCTACCCATGGTCCGTGGACCATGGAATTGTATAAATAGAGCGAGGCTATAAGTGTATAAGACAACCAATAGAGAGTAGAAGGGCATGAGAAGTCTAAGTGATTAAGAAGAAGTGAAAAGTGTGTATTTGGGTCGTAGGGTAGGGGAAGGCTCTGCAGCTAAGTGCGCAGAGACCTAGTAGTCCATAGCTGAGTGCGCAGACCCCTGCAACTGAGTGTGCAGGGCAGGTCGAGTTTGTAACCATTGGAAAAATCAATAAAGAGAAGTTTACCATATTTTTGTGCATCTTTTCCTGCTTTAATATATGATTGGGTATAATTTGCAAGTATAATGTTTATTTGTTGCGCAAACTTATATGAATGCTATGTATAACTAATTATAACATAAGACATCCAAGTGCACAAAGGTAATTAACTGGTATAGGAAGATAAGTAAGGTCCCGGGTAATAGCGCAGAGCGCAACTCTAGCAGCGCGGAAGCTGCACAACCCCTGGTTAGGGCTACGTGAAGGTAGTGTATCAAGGCGTGAGGAACAAGGAAGTGCACAAAGTAACCTGCGTGCAGGGACAAACAGTGGACTAGTCGAACTTCTCAGACATCTCAAGGGTGCGAAAACCTGGTTCTAGCACCCTCCCATACTACTTCGGGTGAGACCTCAGTCTGTGATCCGCAGACTGTTGACGAAAGGGCCAGTAGTACAAGGATTTGTTTAGCTAATTAACTCTGAACCTGGGTCAGGCCCCAACAAGCCAACAAATGGTTTCGTTGCCAGGACTGGGATCTGCATAGAGATGTCTGATGTCATATCACTAGAATCCGACAAAGAAAGGAATTGAATATTGGTTGGACAGGAAGATTCATGAGTTCATGGCGTAGGAAAATAGGAATCTGTGACTATCAAAGGAAGAGTGGTTAGACTGCTACTTATATATAGAGATCCATGAAATTTTCTTTGCATCCTTCCCCACTGAGTTGTACGAGTGGATCGCGAAGCTAGCAGATAGCCAAGGAAGGTGTAAACTCGACAAACCTATTGTGTGGACTCCAGAATTGGTGTGCAGACTGGAAGCATTGGAAGATAAGATCGCGTGCATTGTCAATCACTGGCTCGATCGAATCATAGGAGGATTCATCACCGAATTCACGGTAGATACTTCAGTCAGTTATAGTGAGGCAGAACGATGCTTCCTCAAAGGACCATGAGGTAAGTACGTTAAATCTTTAAACACTTGGATTAAAATGCTACTGTGTGAAAAATGGGTTATGTGAATAAATTGATGTTTGGGGCTATGTGAAGTGGGAGAATCTATAGAAACGAAGGTAGAAAAAAACTAGGAACTAGCCCCTTGATTTCACCTTTGTGAGGGGGCGAGGAAGAGCTCACGAAGGTCTCGCCAAGAAGTGTGATCAATCTGATAAAACAGAGAATTTCGTGCATACCACCCCCACACACATCACCACCAGTTTCACCATCTTCACCCCCATCTTTTCCCATACCACCTTCGCCACCACAGCGAAGCGATATGGCAAGCGCGATAAAGATACCAGTGTTCAATGGAGTAGGGAATGAATAACCGGACCAGTTTTGGTTCGTGATAAAAGCTGTATGGGAAGCACAGGGAGTCACGGATGACAATATAAAGAAGGCAACGTTGGTCAGTGCTCTGTAGGATTGCGCGCTGACCTGGTACATTAAGCATTCCAATGAAAATCTGAATGCAAGGATCGCTGATATCCAAGCTGTGTTAAACAAAGAATTTAGTAGGCCAAAGTCAGAAGCATAGTCGATCATTAGATTCAAGGAAATCACAATGCTATCAGGTGAGACCTCATGGAAGTTGGATCAAAGATTAAAGTGAACAATTCATGAAGTGAACATGACATTAACAAATGGGCAACACCACAAATGGTTTGTAGCATCGTTAATGCCGCATCTATGGAACGTGTTGTCGCAATAGAGGCTAAGCACTCAGGCCAAGGCCTTGGAGGTCGTGATGAGATTGCACAAGACCCCGATACAAGATCCCAACTTAGGAGTTTAGCAGATTCATGCGCAGTTGAAAAACCTGTGCCTTGAGATGCAAAGTTTGAAAGAAGACAGGACAACTCGCCCAAAGATGTGTGATGAGGTATGGTGCGTAAAATGCAAGGGCCAGGGGCGCGACAAGGACCACTACCTGGAGTTCGCAAATTACCTAATGGGAGGAGGGCCAATTCCACTAAGATCGGAGGCACCAGCATGTCCAAGCACGGTGCCTACAATATGGTGCGCGATTTGTCAGATAGGAGGAAAGCATGCTACAGATAACTGGCATCTATTACAGAAGCATACGCAGAATTCACAACGGTTGTTTTGTAATTTCTGTAGGTCAGTAGGACATGATGAGCACACCTGTAGAAGTTATGAGCTAATGATCGATTGAACTCCTACCTACAGAGTTCAGGCCGTAACATGGCCCCTCGATCAAAACGTAGGAATGGCGTGCACCGGATTTCAGGGGCGCAGATGAGGCCGAGGTGGAGGGGAACCAGGAAGAGGTCGCGGACAACTAATATGTTACAATTGCGGAGGGCCAGGGCATTATGCCCATGATTGTATGAATCCAACGCGACCATCATGCTTGTATTGTATGTTGTTTGATCATAAGACGGAGGATTGTCCCACACTGATAGAGAGGTTGTGCAATAAAGGAGCACTCCAACCTCCCCCAACTCAGAACCTGCAATTTATGAGGTCTGAGTTGTGCAAGGAAGACCCTAACGTAAATATCGTGCTCTGGAGTGGAATTACGATAGGGGATGACAAAGGCAAGCAACTTGAAGAAAGTACCTGGGTTTGCAAGGCTCCAACGAAGGAACTAGAATTTGATTTGGAGCACACTAAGGAGACCTTCATGGAAGCTAAGAGGAGCTTTGTTGATGCCTCCACCTCAGGAAGTAAAGATAGAATGGAGCCAGAAGTGGACCCATCGATGCTCACTATGTTCTTGGAGACATGCATGAAGCTATTGCACAACAGAAAGGTTGTAAAGGGGCTACAAGAACTCATAACTAGATGCGTTGGGACTGCGCTAGGAGAACCGCGCGTAGTCCAGAAGCTCGGGAAGCACACGACGTGAACAGGAAGGGAGATGAGATTAATTACACAGATTTGGGAATATGAGATGGACCAAGTGATTCTGGATCTAGGATCAGTCGTGGACATCCTGCCAAAGCAGACATGGGAGCGCGTGGGTAGGCCTACATTGCAATGGTCTCCTATCCAATTGCAAACTGTGAACCAGCAAAAGATCCTACCTATGGGGAGATTGCAGGGAATCACAGTAGATATCGAAGGAGCAAGTGCACTAGTAGATTTTGAAGTAATAGAGATTGTTGATGACAACAATCCCTACCCCGCGCTATTGGGAATAGATTGGGCCACTGACATGAATGGAGTGATCAACCTAAAGAAGCGCAAGATGATCCTTGAGAAAAAGTCTCTGTGCGTAGTAGTACCTTTAGACCCTACAGAAGGATCGCACTACACAGAGCCAGTGTGCAACTACAACAACGAAGATGATCTGGACTGCATCTACAAGATAACCGCGTGGGAGCAAGACTGGGTAAATCCAACTGCGGATGGACGAATCTCATGGGAGCATGAAAGCTCCTGCACATCAAATTACGACAAGGAGATAGAATGGTGGCAAAACCGGTTACACGAGGTAACCACACTCAATTGTAACATGATGACGAGGTCACTGCGTTGCATAGCAATAGAGGTAAGAGATTTGCCTATGTATGATGGGTTAAGCAAGCTGGATGTCTTCCTGAACAAATTTGAAAGAGAGGTACTAGAACAGTAGCGCTTCGACGCTCTGAAGTGGGTACTACGAGCTACGTCCGCAAGATGGTGGGATACGCACCAAAGAAGTTTTGAGGACTGGCGTGACTGTAGAAGAATGATGCGCACACAGTTTGGGAAACCTCCGATGTGATTAACAGATAAGATTGTCAGATGAAATGGCTTGTGCACCCACCTATCCAGGTGGATATAGGCATATGGTGTGAATTCTGCACGAATGCACAAAGTCCTCGCTGTAGGAGATACGATCAGTAAGCAGGTGCGGGTAAGGCAATGGCACGAATGACCCCTCTGGTTGGGACCACGAAGTATGGAAAGACCAAGTGCGCAGAAGGATATCCACGCAGAAGCCTTTAACAAAGTACGCGAAGCACTGAACAAGGTCCACAATGCGAAGCAGACTGACTGGGACCTACGCGTACCAGCGGTTCTATGGGCTTATAGGACCGCGTGCAAGAACCTGACCGTGCAGGCACCACCAAGGCTAGAGTATAAAGCAAACGTTGTAAGCCCTATAGTACATGAAAATCCTAGACTGTGCATGATAACACTGGTAGATATGACGACTCGCGGAACCTTGGAAGAAGAAATCCAACAAGGAAATTCTAGGCTCCAAGAAATTGAAGAAGAAAGGGTACGATTAAGGAAGAAAAGCACTCTGGTGGACGTGGAAGTCAAGAAGCTGGAGGACAAGATAAAGGAATATTTTCTCGGTAAAAAGACCAGGGTGATAAGGCAGGATGTGCACGATCACAATGATAGGTTTAAGGCCTATCACCGCGAATTTATCAGTCTGATGCCTTGGCTTGGACCGCACATTACTAAGCGAATCAACTAGGGTAGCACGTTGCATATGATAAAGTGTGTGATGCCGCCTGTAACAATAAAAGGTGGGTATTTTCCAGGAAACATGATGGATGACAGGATGAAACTTTACACAGGTGGTGCGACCACCTGACTAGCCGAGGGAAGTACAATCTTAGCACTCCAGGAAATTGAAAGGAAGCGCAGGACTATAAACTATTATGCCCGAGAGTTACGCAATGTTGGAGCTGCATGCAGAAGTAAAGAGTCACAAGGTCCACGACCGCGCACGGGGGGCTGCGCTACCATGCGGGTTGGCCAAAAAGTGATTGTTGAAGTCACTATTCATGATGGGATGCTCGACTTGAGACTAAATGGAGTGAACGACAGGCATTTAAGATGTGATTTGTGGGCAAGATTTGGGAAAATCTGCCACCAAGGGAGCATTAATGAACTGAATGTGGGGGAACGGTCGAATTCAAATTCAAAAAGCGCTATAATTTACAAAGGGCTACCCAACAAAAAACACTTGGTCATTTGCGAACTGAACTATTGAGCAGAGCCCTATGTGTTTTATGTTGAGCGTTGATTGAGCCCCTGAGTTCACGAGTGATAGATTCCTAGACAGACACGATAGGAGCAACTTAGGAAGTTATGGAAATAACAAAAATGACCACCAAAGAGGTTACACAAGCCCTGACTATGGGGGATGCTCCGGAAGGCGTCGGGATTGTGGCAGAACTCCCAAAATCATTGTGCACGCCAAGACCACAGAAGGAAAAACAAGCGATGGTTCTCACACGTGTGTCCCCACGAAACCCGCTGTGCACCAAGATGTCAATAGAGGACAAGGGGAAACCATCACCATAGAGACCGATGAAGAAGAAGAAGACTTGGAGGACCTTATCATCGAAGAGGATGAGGATGAAGGCATGGAGGAGGAAACTGAGCCTGCGCAACCCCCTGACAAAGCTTCCCATCTATGTCCCCCTGTGGAAATGGAAGGCTAAAGTGCCCAAGGACCTTGACGAGACCAAGAGCTCGCTCCAGAACCCTCTCCTCCCAGACAACATTATTTTTTAGGACACGCAACAAGGACAGGTGCCGAGCTTAAAATTTGAATATTGGGACCTCACTGACCACGAGAAGTTCCCTCACCTTCAGATATCAAACCTCATGAAGCCCAAGCAGAACATTGTGGCGGTGGTTACAGAATTAGAGTCGCGAAAGTCGTTGCGTGAAGTGGAAAAGGCCAGGCTACTTAACCTGCTATGGGTGCCACATTTCCACCGTGCCCCAATAACAATTTTCATCATCAGGCAGCCGCTCTGCCTGGTACATGATGTGTGTTTGTGGTTGGAGGAGCCCATCCCCATCATGACAGACTTGATTCACCACATTTCTCGGCTTCCATACAAAGGAGAGGACCATGTAGACATCTCGGAAGGGAAGAGTAGTGACTTGGCCATCACAGAGGCCATGAAGAAGAAATACAAGCTGGCAAAGAAGAAAAGGAGTTACACCATATCCAGCATCAACAATAAAGTCATGAGAGTGGAAACCCAAATACTGGCTGGTAAGGTTATGCGCAAGTGCCACGCGGTCGAGGTACCCGCACCGCTGATAGCACTTGCTGAATAGTGTGCGGAGGGGGTCTAGTTTAATTGGTCTGAGTTCCTCTGCAAGGAATTCTTAGAGAATTTCCGCGAAGCTCAGGAACAGGGAAAAATGTTCCACTATGCATGGCTTCTACTATCCATGTGCTCGTGGGAGGAGAATTTCCGGAAGCTAGTCAATTCCCCACAATTGACAGGGATCTGTCGAGACTGCAAAGTACACTTTGCTCTAGGCCACAAAGGATGCCAATAGGATCTGTGACAGTAAAATATTCTGGGTGTTCATGGAGATGAACCTCAGAATGGGGATCAACCACAAGTCGCGGTTGTCACCCATTGTCTACAACAACCTGCAAATTTTTGCGGAATTTAAAGCTGACATCCATAGCATATACATCAGAGTGCACAAGGACCCAGCCAAACAATGGAGAAGCTACCCTTTGTAGCCAAAGACGATGTCATCTTTAACATACTGGAGACATGGCCACCGAAGTGGCATGCTATAGACATCACAAAGATAGAGAAGTCGGTGGCACAGAGGAAGAAAGAAGAGGCCAAACTACACATTGCACAGTTGGCAAAAAAGAGAAAGAAGGAGGCAGCAGCAACAGAAGCGCAGGTGGTGCGGGACATTCCACAGACAGCAAATGAACAAGAAAAGGCCGCAGCAACGCAGGAGGTAGCCACGAAGGTGCGTGAGGGCCAAACGTCGCCTTCGCATGGGCAGGAAGCAGAGAAAGAAGAGGGAGGCACAGACCCACAAATTGCGTCAACACAGTTGAAGTACCAACACCCAACCGAGTTGCATAGTGAAACCAGTGTTGGACAATTCCCAAATCACCATGGGATGTGAGGCCACTACTCTTAATGTTTCTTTAGCAAATAAATAAAACTATAAATAAATCTAAGTAATCTCTCACATTTCTTAAGGTTCAATAGACCAATTATATTCTTACATTTCTTAAGGTTCAATAGACCAATTATATTCTCAAGGGTGTTAATCTAGGTTGTCATTGATGTCAATATAGCAATGTTTGTGATGGAAAATTCTTTGATACATGATGTTGCCTATTGATGCCCATTGAACATAATGCTCATATTGATGAATGTTTGATATATGATGATATGATTAGATGGAATATCCAAGTGGATTAACTACATATATACAGACAAAATAAAAGCAGTAGAGCCATCAGATCAGTTTATCAGAAGCCATAAAAGAATAGATATCGGAAGAGAAGCCATTACGGAGGAGTTAGCAGTAAAGACCACAAAACACATCAACGACATATATCAGCACTTTATCGGCAACTTTATTATATGCCACAGCACAAAACCTGCGATTACGATTTGAGTTGTGGACCCGACCATTCCAATAGAAAAAGATTTAAAGGAATATCGCATACATCGCATCAAAAGTTTCATATCGCAAGTCTTAAAGGGTTGTCACCATGTAAAACCACGATTATGATGACAACACTATACAATATCGCATCCACCGCGTCGCAAGTCTTGAAGCCTTGTTACATTCAAATCCTCTGATTGTGATATGTATTGTGGACCCGATGGTTCCATTGAAATATGCCTTAATACAATATCGCATCCTTCACAAATCAAAAACCATAAAATTTTATTATGTATCACCACCCCAAATCCGTCAATTGTGATATGTGTATTGCGGACCCGCCGGACCATTACAATACACCATTATGTTATATCGTGTCTGCCTCGTTAGGAGTCATATCACAAATCTTAAGAGTTGACACGGCCAAACCATCGATTGTGATAGTATTGCGGACCGCCAATTGTGATAAAGGCGTGGACCCCGAACCACTGATTGCGATAGACCCGACAAATCACCGATTGCGATGAAGTTGTGGACCCGACAGATTTATTAACTATTGTTTAATATTATATCGCATCCGTTTCATCGGCAGTATGAATATCGACCATGTTACATCAGTGATGTTAAGAGTTGTGATTGCGAGATTTCGAATAATTGTGATTGCAATTAATAACGTGGCATGTGGGACCTCCATATGGGCCTTGTGAATATTAAAAAGGGCCTCTCTGATATATTGCGTAGTAAGAGACCTCCGAAAAGTTGCGATTGCAATTAGTGGTGATGTGGCATATGGGGACTATTAGACTTCTATTATAATATGGGTATAGCCTCTCCTATAATTCGATTTCTGTAAAAAGGATAAGTTATAATTGATTTAATATTAACGAAAGGCCCTCCAATATATTTTAATATACCACCTCATGCACAGGTTGGACCCTCCACCAATGAATGGGTCGTTTCGTTTATTGGAAAAACTCATATATATATACAAGTTGAAACACTTCACTTGATGTATGCATTCAGACATTGATCACAGAGAGAAGAAGTAACAGTTCACAACTCGTGAACTTGAAGGAACAAAGGAAGTCGAAGATCGAGCAAGAAGGAAGAAAGTCGAAATTCCAGCAGGAAAGAAGGAGAAGGATGAGAAATTTTGTTGATTGGGTTAATCTTTGAAAGGCCCGGACCTGTGATGAATTAATCAAGTACAAAAGAGTTCTGTGAAGGGAAAATAAAGTTTCATCTACCATCGTTTGAAGGGAACAGTAGATAGCACCAGCATTGAAGCGTTTGTGAGTTTGTTTCTTAGAAGTAATATATTGTGATAGTAAGAACAGTGAGAAGCAGTCACTCTTGAAAGAGTTACCACTATAGTAAAGAACAGAGGGTTGAAAACAGATAATTATCTTTGTGCAGACATTGAGGGCTTAGCACAACCTATCAATGATATCTTGTTGAAAATCATTAGCATATCTTGGATACATTGTTGGAAATCATGATGGCTATCTAAAATCATCATGATGTAACTTCTGCAGACTCTATTTGGGCAATATGAAGAGTTGTGAAGACTCCTTCATATGAAGACAGGTTGTCATGAATATAACAGTGATGTTGTAGGTTGACAGAATTCAATGAAGAAGATTTTGGGAGTAGAGAATTACTATCAAACATAACTAGACAAAATATAGAAGTGGGTTGGAGTCTAGAGAGTTGTTACCTTGAAGGTTGGAGCCTCGAACAAGACAAGGTTGGTGCCTTGAAAAGATAGGGTCAGAGCCCTTAGGGTTGGTGCCTCAAAATTGAAAGGATTGGTGTCCTTAGATTTGGTGCTCCTAAATCCAAGGTTGGTGCCTTGACAAGATAGGGTTGGTGCCCTAGAGGTTGGTGCCTTGACAAGATAGGGTTGGTGTCCTAGAGGTTCGAGCCTCACAAAAGACCAAGTTGGTGCTTGGAAACTAGTTTGAGCCCTATATATATTGTACCTGATTTATTGTAAATATTATATTAATAAAAGAATTTATTCCTATTGTTATTTTTGAATTCTAAATGTAATTGATTTAACTGGTAAAAATAGCAATTTAAAATAAATATTGATTCACCCCCCCCCCCCTCCCTCTCAGTATTTCCAATGATTGGTTTCAGAGCCAGTACCTTCACTCAAAGCCTAACAGCTTGAAGGTTGATCAATTAGAACAAAAATGGCAAAGCCAGGTAAGAAAGTCTCCAATCCTCCTAAATATGTGTCTCCCTGAACCATAGAAGTTGAAATCAAACAATTTGTATAGGCTCCATATGGTTCAATGGAAACTTTGATATATGGGAAGCAAGAATGAGGAATTTCTCAAAGACTCAAGGCATTAAAATCTGGAAATCAGTGATTGTTGATAGCATGATGGATGGAGAATCCAAGGAGTATAATGCAAAAGAAATGAAGGAAATCTTGAAAGGGTTACCAGATTCTATAAAGAACAATTTAGGAAAATGTTCGTCAACAAAGAGTATATGGGACAAACTTCATGACCTTCACTCAAAAGGAGCATTGACCATGACCACTAGTCAAGAAGGTGATGGAAACCAAGAAGGAAATCCAGAACCCATCATAGAAGCTGAAAATGAGAATGATGATATCAAGGCTAAATAATGCCTAGAAGATGAAGAGAATGAAAAAGATTTTGAAGAATATCTCCTCACTAAACTTATGGCTGCCATGGAAGAGATTATCAGTTAAAAAAAGGAAAACGAAGAACTTAAGAAGAAATCACTAACTGGTGACCTAGACCAAACAAGGAAGAAATTTGACCTTGTCAAGCTTCAAGTACAAAAAAGGGATGAAGAGCTTGCCAAGCTTAAGAAGGAATTTCATCAAAGTAAAAGAAAGCATCATGAAGAAGTCATATCCATGACAAATCAATTGGACAAAGCAAAGAAACAGGAAAATAACTTGACAAGCCACCTTGAACAAAGGCACAAGAGCTTGAACAAACTTGAAGCAGAGATTGGTCAATACAAGGAAGAGGTCTCCTCCCTTAGATCACAACTAGAATAAGCAAGGAAACAAGCACAAGGAACTGAGAAGACAATGGAAGCATTGGTAATCATAGAAGGACAAGTTGATGAAGCAGAAAAGGAGAAAAACGCGATGATATGCCAACTAAAACCAAAGGATGAAGAAATATTCAAACTAAAATCCAACCTCAACCTTCTCAAGGCTGAAACATGTAAATCTACAAGGATCTTGGAAGAAATGGAGAACATTCTTGCTATGGAAAATGAAGAAATCTTCAAAATGAAATCAGATATCATCTCCCTTAAAATAGAATAAAATGAAGTAATACGTATCAAGGAAGAGTTTGAGAAACAACTTGCTAAGAATAATAATGATTGTGAAGGATTGAAAGAAGAGATTATCTCCCTCAAGAAAAAGGTTGAAGAGATTATCTCCCCATTTGATAAATCAAGTCTTGGCTATGAAGGAGAATCCTCAAGCACGAATGATAATGCTTCAAACAACAACAATGTGAGGAATCCAAAAAGAAATGTTGATGCTCCCAATTCCAGCAAAGGCAAGGATAAGAGTCAAGGCAACAATGAAGGAAATCCTATTCCAAGAAGAAATGCAGATTATGTCAAGGATGCAAGAAGAAATGGTTATAGTCAAAGGATCTCAAGGAAGAAAGACTTCAAAAGTACATCAAGGAAACCTTCTTCTCCCAGGTACCAAAGTATATTTCTTGGTTATTTTTATTCTTGTACAAACTTTGGACACATGGAAAAAGATTGTAGGGCATACCACAAAGATAGACATTATAGTCCCCGACAATCTCCGAGAAGCAATTATGTAGGAAGAAATCATGAATTCTTATTCATGAACAACATAGAATGATTCAAGTGTCATAACATTAGTCATATGGCATGTGATTGTAACTTAACTTGGGATCCTACACAAGCTAGAACCATGCCAGAGAAGATAATTACACAAGTATGGAGAAGAAAGCAAATACAATCCGAAAATCTCCTGAACTCTCCAGCCAACAACACATGTTGTTGACTTGATGAAGATATCCTTGATATTCCGAGTGTTTGATGATGGGATTCTACCAAAAAGAGATCATGCATACAATTAGGGGGAGATTTTGATTCTTGATCATTATTGTAGAAGCTATCCATAAAAGGGTCCTTATGAAATCCTTGATGAGCTATATTAACAATCATTCTTTGATAGACCATCTCTTAGGAACATTCCTTTGAAAGAACATGATCTCCTATCTATCCAATGGATTTTTGTTAAAGATATTTTCCACTTGATCTCTAAATAGAAATTGGAGCAGTAGAAAGCCATCTAATGCTAATAAGCGAATAACTATGTTGTTGTTATTACATAAGTTTAATATTTCAACTCAGCGATTTGATGTGAGGACGAGTAAATTATGGACACAAATATAGGCAAACTTCAAACAAACAGATAAATCTGGGAATGAAGCTTGAAGCAAGAGCAGTTGGAAGCAACAAAACTGAAGCATTGAAAAAAGCTACCAATCAATAAAAAGAATTCAAAAGATAGTCACAGATTGGATGTAAAATCTGCTAGTAGAAATAACTTTCAGAAACTTTTACTAGAACACAAGGAAAAATGGCTCATCAAAAGTACTATAGAAAGAAGAATGTTGCACAATCAAATATAAGCTTAGTTTAATGCTGGTCACTTTGGAAAATAGCAACAATGAAGCACAATCTCTCACCATCTCATCCGAATGCAATAATGTTAAAATATTGAATCGAAATGACTTAAGGAGAAGCATAGAAATACAAAGGAACTCATATTTGAAGAAAGATAGCGAGAAAGACAATTTCAATGGTTTTCTCTCTTGTTTCGGACTATGAAGACCTCTTAAATCTGACTATGGAGACAACAGAATATGGACATCAATCCTTCTATCATAAGCAATAAGAAGAGAACCATGATAGGGGGAGCAGTTTGACAAGAGTAGTTCGATAGGGGGAGTCCTTGTGTACACCTTTGCCATTGATGTCAAAGGGGGGGAGAAGAAGAATATTTCCATCAAGGACAAAGGGGGAGATTGTTAATCTGGGTTGTCAGGGATGTCAATATAGAAGTGTTTGTGATGGCAAATTCTTTGATACATGATGTTTCCTATTGATTCCCATTAATCATAATGCTCATAGTGATGAATGTTTGATATATGATGATATGATGAGATGGAAGATCCAAGTGGATTAAATACATATATACAGACAGAATAAAAGCAGTAGAGCCATCGGAGCAGTTTATCAAAAGCCATCAAAGAAGAGTTATCGAAAGAGAAGCCATAACGAAGGAGTTAACAGTAAAGACCACAAAACACATCGACGACTTATATCGGCGCTTTATCAGTGACTTTATTATATGCCACCACACAAAACTTGTGATTGCGATTTGAGTTGTGGACCCGACCGTTCCAATAGAACAAGCTTTAAAGGAATATCACATCCGTCGCATCAGAAGTTTCATATCGCAAGTCTTAAAGGGTTGTCACCGTGTAAAACCCTGATTGTGATATTATTGCGGACCTGAAACAGGTTATGGTAACAACCCTATATAATATCACATCCACGTTCCATAAGTCTTGAAGCCTTGTTACATTCAAATCCTCCGATTTCGATATGTATTGCAGACCCGATGGTTCCGTTGCAATATGTCTTAATACAATATGGCATCTGTCGCAAATCGCAAACCATAAGAGTTTATTATGTATCACCACCCCAAATCCGCCGATTGCGATATGTGTATTGCGGACCCACTAGACCATTACAATACACCATTATGTTATATCGTGTCTGCCTCGTTGGGAGTCATATCACAAATCTTAAGAGTTGACACGGCCAAATCGCCGATTGCGATAAGGGCATGGACCTCGAACCACCGATTGTGATAAACTCGACAGATCACCGATTGCGATGAATTTGTGGACCCGACAGATTTATTAATTGTTTTTTAATATTATATCACGTCTGTTTCATCAACAATATGAATATCGGCCATGTTACATTGGTGATGTTAAGAGTTGTGATTGCAGGATTTCGGATAATTGTAATTGCGATTAATAATGTGGCATGTGGGACATCCATATGGACCTTGTGAATATTAAGAAGGGCCTCTTCAATATATAGTGTAGTAAGAGACCTCTAAAAAGTTACGATTGTGATTAGTAGTCAGGTGGCATATGGGGACCGTTAGACTTCTATTATAATATGGGTATAGCCTCTCCTACAATGTGATTTCTGTAAAAAGGCTAAGTTATAATTGATTGAATATTAACAAAAGGCCCTCTGATATATTTTAATATACCACCTCATGCACAAGTCGGCCCCTCCACTAATGAACGGGTCGTTTCGTTAATTGGAAAAACTAATATATATATATATATACAAGTTGAAACGCTTCACTTGATGTAAGCATTCGGGCATCGATTATGGAGAGAAGAAGTAACAATTCACAACTTGTGAACTTGAAGAAACAGAGGAAGTCGAAGATCAAGCAAGAAGGAAGAAAGTTGAAGTTCTAGCAGGAAAGAAGGTGAAGGATGAGCAATTCTGTTGATTGGGTTAATCTTTGAAAGGCTCGGACCTGTGATGAATTAATCAAGTACAAAAAAATTATGTGAAGGGAAAATAAAGTTTCATCTATCATCATTTGAAGGGATCAGTAGACAACACTAATATTGAAGCACTTTTGAGTTTGTTTCTTGGAAGTAAGATATCACGAGTAAGAACAGTGAGAAGCAGTCACTCCTGAAACAATCACCACAACAATAAAGAATAGATGTTTGAAAAAAGAGAATTATATTTGTGCAGACATTAAGGGCTTAGTGCAACCTATCAAAGATATCTTGTTGAAAAGCATCAACAAATCTTGGAGACATTGTTGGAAATCATGATGGCTATTTAAAATCATCATGAGGTGACTTCTGTAGACTCTGTTTGGGAAATATGAAGAGTTGCAAGGACTCCTTCATATGAAGACAAGTTGTCTTGAATATAGCAGTGATGTTATAGGTTGACAGAATTCAGTGAAGAAGATTTTGGGAGCAGAGAATTACTATCAAACATATCTAGACAAAATATAGCAGTGGGTTGGAGCCTAGAGGGTTGGTGCCCTGAACCCCCCCGCCCCCCTGCCCCCTCAGTATTTCCAACAAGGGGATGTTAATCATTATCATCATCATCAATAACAAGTAAGACGATTGTCATATGCATAGTTTATTGGGTCTCTTTTACAAAAGGAGAAAAACCCTATAGCTTAATTAGTTATGTACCCATAAATGTGGAATGTCTAACCTCTTATGTAAATATGGTGTGATATATTTTATAAAAGGGTCCACCAATAGCCTCTAGGGCTAGCTCAAGAAGTCATGAGATAGACATGGGATCGACCCCCTGGAGTTGGGTAGGTCATGAGTTTGGCTCTCTTGATCCCCTTAGGGTCAAGGTCTATAAGCAAGAATGCATATTTACCTTGTTTACCATTCATGTATCGTGGGGAAGTGCTTGAAGGGTTTTCTGCAAGATGTTTTCCTTGGAATAAAAAATAAGAATGTCCAACACTGAAATTTTATATTCAAATTGAATATTTTTACCTATTTTAAACATATTTTATTTGTAGATGTAGAGAGAAAAATACCATTATTAACATTCAATAACTTGTCATCCTATCAATTTATGAATTACAAAACTGTTGACACCTAATCCTCTGCGATTGGGTGAATTTATGTAAATAGTTAAATTAGGAATGTGAACAGTCATCAGGAGATGAACTGAGCAGTCACACTCTTTGTATATAACAATAGCATACCTAATGAAATAAATCGAATCAGTTTTACTGCCTATTGGAGAGTTACTGCCTGGCCTGACATAGTATCAGAGCCAGTTCTCAAAATAAGTTGTAGCTCCCTTCATTTTTGCTACTGTGGACTGTACGCTGGTCTGAGCACTGTCCACTAAGCGTTGTCCTCTGTCATTCTGACCTGAGCACTGTCCTCAATGCCTCTGTCCTCTACGTTGTGATTGATTTCCTCAACGCCTGACCGCTCCTCCTTGTTGCTTGGTTAACGCTTGAATTGAACGCTGTTTCATATACGTTTGCTGCTGCCGGTTCGAATGCTGCCTGAATGATATACGTTTGCTGCTTTTCGGTGAACTGTTATACTACCCTCCACCTGTTGTGAGCATGATTTTAAATGCTGCCTGAAAGCATGATGAGCCCAGCAGCAGAAGCGTGGTTGTGAGTGTGATTTTAAATGCTGCCTGAAAGCGTGATGAGCCCAAGCGTGATGAGCCCAGCAACGGAAGCGTGGTTGTGAGCATGATTTTAAATGCTGCTATTTATTTCAAATACGTTTTGGATGATGCCATTTCAAATAAGTTCGAATGTGGATGTTTCAAATAAGTTCAAATGTTGTTGTTGTATTTAAACGCTGGCCTGTTCATATATTTAAACGCTGACTATTCATGTATTTAAACGCTGGCCTGTTCATATATTTAAACGTTGGCCTGTTCATGTATTTAAAGGCTGACTGTTGTATGGTATTAAGGCGATGCGCTGAACGGTGGATGTTCAATTAATGGTGTCCACGGACATGGTAGACATTTCATAAGGAGACAACGAGTGGATGTTCAATTAACGGTGCCCGGTGTATTTTCATGTCTGTCTCTATTAGTATTTTCGGTGCGCAGCAGAATTGGTATTTTCGGTGCACTGGAGGACTAAGTTGCGATACTCCCTTTTTAAAAATTGGTCGAAATATTCTCTTTGGATTGAATAATATGTTGCCATACTTCTTTCTTTTAAAGTCTGGTCAATATATTGAATGACAGAGGTGTGAAATTGTTGTATGGTGAATGGTTTCAAATACATTTTCAAATGTTGTTGTTTCATGTAAAAACATTGGTGCGGTGAGCGTGGAATGAAATTTTATTAAGTTTTTTTATGGCAATATGTTATATGGTTGAGAAGTGGAAGGTATAACATATATATTGTTTTCTATCAGCAGAACTATCCTAAATGGTCCTGAATGATAAAACACACCCTCATCTTCAATGAGTTGTGGAAAGGAGTGTGTGTCGGAGAAGGAGACAATGACCCAGTATAGCCTACCTCAGACAAAGAGCTCGTCATTTGGGAAAACAAGAACAACAAAGCTTATGCATTAATCGCAACATCTGTAAATGAAGAGGTGAGTCACCATATTTCGTCATATTCAACTGCCTTTGAAGCCCTACAAAAACTGAAAGAACTCTATGACTCACATTTTGCACTTGAAGTTGTCCAACTCATGATTAAACTCTTCACTCTTGAACTGCAAACTAATGATCCTCTTGCTCTTGCATCTGAAGTAAAGTCTATAATGCATGATATCAAATCTACTAAGGTTGAGCTGGATATCCCTCTTATTGCTTTTCTCAAGGCACTTTATCCTACTTACTCCAATTATCTTGAGTCTTTGCAAGCAAATGGAAATCTCAAAGATATAACCTTTGACTCTCTTGTGAAAAATTTTGCTGAAAGAGAGAAAGCTTTTGGAAATAAGACAACCCCTGAGTCTTCTGAAGAGACTGTGTGCCTTGCTCATAAAGAAAAGCATCCTGCTCAAGATTCTACAAGAGGAAGAGGTGGACGAAGAGGAAGATATTTCAGAGCCAGGGGGGGCAGACATTTTCAAGGAGAAAAGGCAGATCTGCACTGCATTCGCTACAAAAGAAATGGATCACATGATGCCTCTACATGCAAGCTACCATGGGACAAAATTGAGCAGAAAAGAAACCAACAGAAAGGTAAACTGATGATACAGACAAAGGTAAAGCACCTGAATCCATTCACTATGTTGAGGCACAATGTAACATTGGAGTAAATGAAGATTCAGGAGCAACCTGTCACATGACTCATAGAAAAGTTTTTTTTGAAGATTTCACTGACAATGTTGATGGAGCAGTATACTTTGCAGATCAATCAAAAATCAAGCCATCAGGGCTTGGCACAATTAGGTTTAAACTGTATGGTCTTCCAAACTTTCTTCTGGATGATGTTCTATATCTCCCACAACTCAAGAGAAACTTGCTGTCCTTGGTCCACATCCGCCAGCAAGGTCACTCCATTCATATGTTTGATGGCAAGCTTGAGGTAAGAAAAGCATTTGACCACTCACTTGTCATGAGGTGAATAGAAGAAGAAAGGCTTCTTAAGCTGCAAGGAACATCTGCTCATGCACAACATTTCTCATACAATTCTCATCATGAAGAAGGTACACTTCCATCAAGTTTATTATGGCATGCTAGATTTGGACATTTAAACTATGACAGTCTCCGCTTATTGAAGAAAAATGGTGTTGCTGGTTTGCCTACAATTCCTAGAAAACTTAAGCAATGTGATGCTTGCATTCTAGGAAAGCATAGCAAACAGTGTTTTCATGATTCACATTCAAGAGCACATAGGAAGCTTGAACTTATTCATTCAGATTTATGTGGTCCAATGCCTGTTCCTTCTGCAAATGGAAATAAATCTATCATGACATTTATTAATGACTACACCAGAATGTGTTGGGTTTATTTATTGAAGAACAAATCTGATGCTTTTCAAACATTCAAGAATTTTCATAAATGAATTGAAAATGATGCACAATCTCATATTGGGTCTATTCGCACTGATAATGGAAAAGAATACACATCAAATGAATTTGAAAACTATCTTCGCCAACATGGGATCAAACATCAAACAACTGTGCCTTATAATCCCCAACAGAATGGTGTAGCTGAAAGAATGAATAGAACAATCTTGAATATGGTACGATCCATGCTTTTCTTCAAAAATGTAAAGATAATGTTTTGGGCTGATGTTGTTCTATGTGCTGCATATATAAAGAATAGATGTCCATCTAATGCTATAAGAAACAAGACTCCTTATGAATTGTGGTATGGACATGTTCCTTCGGTAAAACATCTCAGGGTCTTTGGTTCCACCTATTATGCTTTGATACCAAAGGTACATAGAAACAAACTTGGTGCTAGAAGTCGTAAGTGTATCTTCCTGGGGTATTCAAACACCTCCAAAGCATACCGCCTCTATGATGAAGTAAATAAAAAGTTTTTTGTATCTAGAGATGTAATTTTTCTTGAATCATCCAAAACTGACAATGTTGTTGAGAGGCAACTTGATCGCTTGGATAGATTCGCAAAAACAAAATCATTTCAAGAATTTGATAATCAGATTCCACATCTTGATGTGGAATCTTCTTCTGAAGAACACTCTTCCCCGCATGAAACTCCAACAACGGATGATGCTTTAAGTGATGTAATTGATAGAATTGGGAGACTCAATCTTGATTCAGTCCCAACTCAATCAACAGAGCAGCCTGGACCATCTTAGAAAGGTCCCCCAAAGTGGCTGACGAAGACACTTGAAAGTGTTCATCCTGATGAAATTGGAAAAACAGGAACCAGAAATTCAACCCGAAAAAATGGAGGTGATGTAGATGACTCTAATTCACCTATTGATATGGATGTTTCTTATGATTGTGAATTGAACTTGTCTACAGATTTTGAACCAACTTCCTTTAAAGTAGCTGCTTCTCATGATGAATGGAAAGAAGCAATGCAAAAGGAGTATGATGCCCTCATAAAGAACGGCACTTGGAAGCTAGTTGATCCTCCATTTGGAACCAAACCAATTGGCTGCAAGTGGGTCTACAAGAACAAGTACAAAGCTGATGGCTCACTTGACAAGCACAAAGCTAGGCTTGTGGCAAAAGGTTTTGCACAGAAAGAAGGGGTCGATTATGAGGAGACTTTTGCCCCCACAGCAAAATGGGCCACCATCCGGACACTCTTTGCACTAGCAGCTCAGAACGGTTGGAAAGTCCATCAAATGGATGTAAAAACTGCCTTCTTGAAGGGAGATCTAAAAGAGAATGTTTTTATGTCCCAGCCTAAAGGATTTGCTGTGAAAGGACATGAACATAAAGTATGCAAACTTGTGAAGTCCTTGTATGGCCTCAAACAAGCACCGCGAGCCTGGTATGAAAAACTAACTGAGCATCTTCTGAAACTCAACTTCAATCATTTTGATCTTGATGATGCAACTTTATTTGTCAAGAAAGTTGGCAAAATAGTTGTATATCTTGTGGTATATGTAGATGATCTTTTAATGACAGGGAACAATGAAAGCTACATTGCATCCATAAAGAAGGAATTGGGGAAAAGTTTTGAAATGACTGATTTGGGCTATGTTCATTACTATCTTGGCATTGAAGTAACCCAACATCCAAAGTCCATATTTCTTTCTCAAAAGAAATACATTGGAGATTTGTTAAACAGATTTGGCATGACAGAGTGCAATCCTCTTATTACTCCAATGGAACAAAACTTAAAGCTCACATCTATTGAAGGAAAGGAATTTGAGGATGCAACAAAGTATAGACAGCTTGTAGGAAGTCTCAACTACCTTACTACTACCAGACCAGAAATTTCATTTGCTGTTGGAATCCTCTCCAGGTTTATGCAAAAACCTTGTGAGGGACATTGGTCTGCCGCAAAAAGAGTTCTAAAGTACTTGAAGGGAACTCAAGACTTTGGAATCAAGTATACACAGGTGGATGACTTCAGTTTGATCGGATACTCTGATTTAGACTTCGATGGAGACAAAGAAACTGGGGTATCTACTTCAGGATATTCTATGAGTCTTGGATCAGGCGCTGTCTCATGGAGATCGCGCAAACAATCAGTTCCAGCAGATTCCACAACAGAAGCAGAATACGTGGCAGCAGCTGAAGCAACAAAAGAAATTGTGTGGCTCAGGAAAATTCTTGAAGATTTGCAGGTAAAACAAGTACAATCAACTCCACTCATGATTGACAACACCTCTGCAATAAAGTTGGCCAAGAACCCAAAATTCCATGATCGAAAAAAGCACATCAATACTAAATATCATCTGATCCGACATCATGTTGAGGCCAAAACAATCCATCTCCTTCATTGTTCCACAAATGAGCAAATTGCAGACATCTTCACCAAAGCGCTTGCAAGAGAAAAGCTTGAAAGATTCAGAACGATGCTTGGACTCACCAACATCCCTTCAGATTAAGGGGGGGAATGTTGACACCTAATCCTCTGCGATTGGGTGAATTTATGTAAATAGTTAAATTAGGAATGTGAACAGTCATCAGGAGATGAACTGAGCAGTCACACTCTTTGTATATAACAATAGCATACCTAATGAAATAAATCGAATCAGTTTTACTGCCTATTGGAGAGTTACTGCCTGGCCTGACAAAAACAAATTACCCATCATTTCTCCTTATAAAAGTACCCTATGAACAAATTCATATATGTATAAGTTTTTATTATAATTGATATAGTTTATTATTGAGTTAAATATTATTTTTTCAAATATTTATTAATACTTTGATTATAAATTACTCCAATTTAATAGTAATTTGTATTTATGATTTAAAAAACAAAACAAACTAAATTAAATTGATAACCTATTCATTTGGCTCAATATAAATTGAATAGTAGTCAAAATATAGAATATCAGATTTTTTTTAATAAATAAAGATAAACATCAACTTTCAATATTATCTCAACCTAATAATTAAAAACATATATTTCTTTTCCTTTTACATATAAATATAATTAGAAAAGTAAAATATATACACTTATGTAAATTAAATAATCAAATCAAAGAAAAGAAAAATCCTTATATAATCGAGAGGAAACTTTGTTTATTAATTTGATATAACTTTACATTAAATTATTATTATAATTATAATTTTTTTATATATAATTTAATACTTTAAAATATTCACACTAAAATATCTTATATGATAGGTTTTGCCACTTTCGAAAAATATATATATATATACAATCTAGATATGGACTTTCCCTCAATAGTATAATAAATATAAACTTTTAAATAATTTAATACTTACTTTAAAATATTCCCCAAAAGAAATATCTATAAAAAAAAAAATATCTTAAATGATATATATAGACCATCTAGATATTAAATGGACTTCAGCTATCTTATGGAGTTTTACAATTGGAATCGAATCACTCCGAGCCCCACAATTGTGTTTTTTACATTATTTTGGAAGCACCGAGAAAGTTGAAAGTATAATATAAATATAATTTATTCTAGAAGTTGGAAGCACCGAGAAGACATTAGCATTTAGTGGGGCACTAGTTACAACTTTAACCCGTATTAAAAAATAAAAATAAATATGAGGAAGCTCTACATAACGAGTTTACCAATCACATGACAAAGAAATAGAATGTATGAGTTTTGTTTGCTATACCGACACGTGTATCATGATTTGAGATTAACATTATGTGTCCCCACTTAACGTGTATATCATCCTTTTTGCTTTAATTTCTTTGCCTCCTCCTTCGCTGTCTCCTTCAGCGCTTCAACAATTATATAATGGGCATGCCCATTGAGATGCTTGAAATTTGCACAAATAAATATGTATAATGGGTGGAAATTTTTAAAATCCAAATTTCAATGTAAAAATATAAACTATTTTTATCATTTAAAGTGTGATTGTTTGGAACGTTTTCTGGTTTATTTTCTAATTTAATTTGTCTAAAAATTTTTGGTTTATTTTCTGATCTAATTTGTCTAGAATCTAAGAGGGATTCATTGAAATCACAAGTTTGACAAAGTGATCTCTTCACAATCAAAGTGCCCCAAGGGATTTTGAGGGTGTTGAATTGATCTGATTTATAATATTAGATCGCAACCCGGGTACGCTAGGGGCAGATTTCTGCAATGTCTTTCCTATTGTGAAGTGCGATTGCGATTTATCGCATCGCAACCCTAACCTTGCTTGGGGCCGATTCTTTAACATGACCCACCTACAATATGCAGTTTGCGAAATGCGGGGACTAATGGCGATATGCCACTTGGCACATCCCCATTCGCTGAAGGGCCTTGTCACATCATCTTTTCCTGCCATATATCCAAGTCAAACCTCAACTTTGACTTGCTCTAACTTCTTCATACGAGTTCGTATTCGAGTGTTGTTCACACCATTGGAATCATAATGGCATGCTCTTCGGTTTGAATCTAAGTTTATCAAGATTATGACACTTTGAATTTTGAGCCTAATTTTGAGCACATGATCACTCCTCCCCCCTGGAAGCCTTTTGGACCCAAAAAAGATCACTTACAATTTTCCAACAAGTGAGGATACAGTTCCCTCACCTTTCCAACCTCTATCCATTTGGCTTTTAAAGGATTTGTACCCTTGAGCCCCACTTGCAGATAATCAATACTTCCCCTTTTTTATGTCCTTGTTCTTCTGTCAAGTATAGTGTCTTGTTGAAGCTCATCAAGGAATTCTGGAGAAAATCCTTCAATAGATGGAATTTGAATATTCTCTCCTTGAGCTTCAATCAAAGGAGGCTCATACAACCTTAAATTCTTAAGATTAACAACAACATAACTTTGCATATATGAAGGCAAATCCAACCCAAAGGCATTGTTACTAATATTTTCCAAAATTATGAATGGACAATATCTGATTGATTTTAGCTTTTTACCTTCTCCTTAGAGCCTCTCTTTGTTAATGTGAAGCCAAAATTCATAACCAACTTGGAACTTGTGATCTTGACGATGCTTGACATGTCTTGCTTTGTACTTGCTTCGAATTTTATCAAGTTGTTCTTGAACCTTTGGTGTACTAATTGGATTAGTTCAATGAACTTTCTTGCTTTGTCTATGTCACTATGACCTTCAATAGAAACATCTTTGCCAAAAAAAATCCAAAGGAGATTTAGCCAAGTATCCCAAGCATGCCTCAAATGGTGAAGTTTGAGTGGAATAGTGCTTGCCTCAGTTGTAAGCATGTTGAATATAGTGCAAATGTTCATCCCACAACTTAGGATGCTTGTTGCAATACCCACGAAGAAGATGTATCACTGTTTCGTTCACCACTTCTATTTGACCATCTGTTTGTGGATGAAAAGTTGTACTCTTTTTCAATTTGGTGTCCATGAATCCCCACAAGCTTGACCAAAAATTCCCAACAAAGCGATAATCTCGAGCACTAACAATGGATGTGGACAATCCAAAATGCACCCAAACATTCTGAAAGAATAACTGAGCAATTTGCTCAACTATAACTTGCTTTTTACATGGCATCAACAAACACATTTTGTTGAACCTATCCACAGCTACATACAAATAATCATGACATATTTTGACAATGGAAGACCTCCTACAAAATCCATAGAAACACTCTCCCACGATCGTGAAGGAACCAAAAGTGGTGTGTACAATCCTAACTTCCTATTACTAGGCTTACTAATTGCACATAATGAACATCCTTTAATAAAACTAGACACTTTCAAGCATACGAGGCCAGTAACAATACCTCTATAGATGTGTCACCGTATTACTTACACCGAAATTACCAACAATAAGAGATGTGCCTCTCTTATGATGTTAACTCTTTCTCCCTGTGGAATACAAAGCTTACCAAGATGGTACAACAAGTTATCATGAAAATTATAATCCAATTCCTCTACTTGGTTACCTTGACTCAAGCTTGCATAAACATCTTGAAAGTCATTATCTAATGCATATTGCTCAATATAATTTTTATGTAAAATAGAATTATGCTTGAGTAAAGTAGTTGCACTAACAATAGGCTGAGAAAGCATATCAACAAATTTATTGTAGATACATTTCTTATACCTGATTACCAAGTGGAATTGTTGAAGAAAACCCATCCATCGGAAGTGCCATGATTGCTACAACTTTTATTGAGATTGCAAGTATTGCAATGGTTTATTATCAGTGTGAATGACGGTTTCCTTACCCATCAAGTAGTGCTTCCATCTTTTCACACTTTACACCAACGCATACGATTCCTTGTCATATGTAGGATAGTTAATCACTACACCATTAAAAGTTTCTGAATGGAAACAAATAGGCTTAGCATGTTGCATGAGGACTGCACCCATAGCATAATTACTAGCATCAATTTGAATCTCAAATGACTGTCTCAAGTCTGGAAGTGCGGGTATTGGAGCTGTTCTGATCTTTTCCTTCAACACATCAAAGGCCTTTTGTTGTTTTCATCCCCACTAAAAAACCTTTTTCACACTTGTCAACACATGCAAAGGAGCTTCTATAAGAGAAAAATTAGCAATGTATTTCCTCCAATATTGGGTTGCTCCCAAAAAACTTCTTACCTCCATAACTGTCTTGGGCCTTGGCCAATTCACAATGACATCAACCTTCGAGGGATCTATTTTCCACTCACCTCCTCCAGCAATATGACCCAAGTAAACTAAAGAAGTTTTTCCAAACTCACATTTTGACATCTTAAGATACAATTGTTCTTTTTTCAAGACATCAAGTACTTTTATTACATGCATGATATGTTCATCATGAGATTTAATGAAAATTAAGATGTCATCTAAGTATAATATGACAAACTCATCAAGAAATGGCCTAAATACATCATTCATCACACGCATGAATGTAGCATGAGCATTACATAAACCAAACGACATAACTAGCCATTCAAACAAACCCTATTTTGTTTTGAATGTTGTCTTCCAAATGTCTCCTTCATCTATTCTAATTTGATGGTAGCCACTTCTTAAGTCAAACTTAGTAAAATACTTTGCATCTTTCAATTGATCAAGTAAATCATCTATTCTGGGCAGTGGGTAATGGTTCTTTACCGTAATTTTGTTCAATGCATGAAAGCCTACACACATGCACCATGTTCCATCCTTCTTTGGCACCAAGACAATAGGTGAACCACACGTTGAGGAAGATGGTCTGATGATCCCTTTGTTCAACAACTCATGAATTTGCTTCTTAATTTTTGTGCTTTCCATCATTGACATCCTATGCATGCCAATGTTAGGAAGAGGACAATCTTGTTGCAACTGTATCTCATGGGATTCCTCTCTTGGGAGGTAATCCCTTTGGTTCCTTAACATCTCGTCATATTGATTAACTACGTCAACCAATTCAGATTTCAATTTTGAATCAAAACCTTTAAAAACTTCATTATAAACATCATCCTTGGGTTTGATCATTAGAAGCACAAAATTCTTGATCGAATTCACTAGGCTTTTAATCTGCCCTGCATTTACAAGCGAAAGATTTATTTTCTTTCTATGAGCTCTCACAATATATTCTACTCCACCTTTGAATAAATGATATTTATTTTCATGTCTATGGAAGATATCGTTTTTGTCATAAAGATACAGGCTGCGCAAAACTATGTCACAGATATCTAATGACACAACATCAAGCTCCACTTCATTTCTGAAATTTGCAGTAATGGTGAATCTCAATTTACACTTTCTCGTAACCCGCAATTGTGCATTGTCACACACCCATCCAAGTGGATACGGTTTATGATGTGGATCTCTTTCCAAATTTAAACTTTTGACAATGTTTTTAGAGATAATATTGGCTTGAGAGCCATTATCGAAAAGTGTATCAATCTTGTTGTGTTTTGATATCACCCATATGTGAAAATTTTATATTCTCTTCTTTTCGTTTGGATTTTCACTTTTCAAGTCTGAAGAACTAGTACTGGCAATGGATTCTTTTCCTTTTAACCCCATGGCTGTGATTTTAGTTTCATCACCTAAATCAGATCCCAAATACTGTTGAGTGGTTGCAGTTGTCTTTTGTTTTCCCTTGTTGTTGTTTCTCTTTGGTCTCATTTCAGGATGAATCTTCCAACAATGAGCTTCATCGTGACCCTCTCTAGAACAATGTTTGCATGTAGTTTTATCTCCTTTTTTGATAGATGCATTTTTATTTGCCATCCCTTTGAAAGCCTTTTCCTTTTCTTTATTCTTAGATGGATTTTTACTACCTTCTTCTAGAGTTTTTTTTTCTCTTGCCTTAAGATGAGTGGCTTGCACACACACATCATCTAGATTATTTGGATTAAACATTAAGATAGTATGCCTAAGGTGATTGTGTAAACCCCCTATGTACTTCAGCAATGTGTCTTGTGATTGAAAATCTACACCCAGCATCAAAGACCTTTTTCTGAATTCTTGGGTGTAATCTTGCACATTTTGACCGTTAAGTTGTCTAAAGTTCTGCCAATTCATGATGGATTTCTGCATATAATGTAGAGGGTAGAATTATCTTTTGATTGCAGTAATGAAATCATTCCAAGAAATTGAGATCTTGTCGTGTTTTTTAATCTCCTTTTGGGTCTTTCATTCCCACCATACTAGTATTGCACCCTCCATTCTCAAGGAAGCTAACTGAATCTTTATGTCATCCTCTTGAAGGTTTTTAATTTTGCAATAGACCTCCAACTGACGAATCCAATTATGAAGCTTCTCTACATTCGCTTCACCATTATACATGGGCAATGTTATGGAACCAGCTCAAGAAAAGATAGAAAAGATAGATCAACGCCTTAGAATTCAGCCTCTTCGAGGGGGCAACCTCCTTTACATTACATAAATGAACAATTCTTGGATGATACAAATGACAAAACCTCCTTTCTATATATAGGAGTCTAAGGAGTCACAATATAATCCAGCCGACCTAACAATAATAATATAAAGCCACAAAAATAACAATAGAGGGATTCTATGGGGCACAAAATAACAATATGGGGGTAATAGGGGCACAACAATATAAATAAGGGGTATAACTACAATAGTAATGGGGTAATCACTAGTATTATAGGGACCCAACATGCCCCTCTCCTTCAAAAAAGTGTTGTCCTCAACGCTTGAGTAGTTCTGGATACTTCTGCATAAAATTCTCATCCTCCCATGTGGAATCTTCAGCGGATAAGTTCTTCCACTTGATAAGATACTCTGAAATTGATCGATTTCGTAGCTGTCGAGTTCTTGTTTCTGTGACTGCTTCCGGTTCCAATATAATTTTTCCTTCCTCGTCAAGTTCTGGCAATATTGTTTGAACTGGGAGCTTGTCGCCTATAACCTTCTTTAAACATGAAACATGGAAAACTGGGTGCAATCGAGAAGCTGCAGGAAGCTCCAATTTGTATGCCATAGTACCAATCTTTTCCAACACCTTGTACGGACCATAATACTTTGGTGATAATTTATTATCCTTCTTAGCTTGCTTTAGGGACATTTGCTTATATGGTTGTAGCCGTAGGAATACCCAATCACCTACATCAAAACTTCTTTCACTGCGATGTTGATCTGCCTGTTGTTTCATTCTATTTTGTCATTCTATTTTGTGCCAACACGAGGTTATCCTTTAAGAGTTGGAGGACTTGTTGTTGATGTTCGATGTGATGTTCCACTGCCTGAACCTTAGAATTTTCTCTTAAATATGATGTGATGGATGGTGGTTGATACCCATAAAGTGCCATAAATGGGGTCATTTTTGTTGCTGTATGGAAGGAAGTGTTATACCACCATTCAGCCAGAGGCAACCATTTGACCCATTGTGTCTGTTTATCAGATACAAAGCAACGAAGATATCCTTCCAAACATTTGTTTACTATCTCAGTTTGCCCATCAGATTGAGGATGATAAGATGAGCTATGAGCTAACTGAGTACCAAGACAAGAAAATAATTCTGTCCAAAAATTTCCAGTGAAAATGGGATCTCTGTCACTTACAATAATCTTTGGGTTTCCATGTAGCTTTTGAACTGTTTCCATAAATGCAGTAGAAACTGTACTGGCTTTAAATGGATGTGATAATGCACAAAAGTGTGCATACTTGGTAAGTCTGTCAACTACCACCATGATGACACTCTTTCCCTCAGACTTGGGTAAACCTGTGATAAAATCCATTGAAACCTCCTCCCAACGTTGGCTTGGAATGGATAAAGGTTGTAATAGACCCGGTGTCTTAATTGTTTCAACTTTATTTTGTTGGCAAACCAAACATTCCGCCACAAACTTTTGAATATCTGATTTAAGGCCATCCCAAAAAAATTCCTTCTTAACCCTGTGGTAAGTTTTTAAAAATCCTGAGTGCCCTCCTAAGGGAGAAGTGTGCAATTCCATAAGAATCTTTTGTTTTAGCTGGGAATTCTTACAGAGGTATAAGCGATCTTTGTACCATAACGAATCATTTTGCCAGCTAAATGTATCAGAAGTACTGGAATCTTGTTGTAGCTTTCGAATAAGTGCCCACACTTCTTCGTCATTCTTCCATTCCTCCCTTGCTTCGTTTATCCAATCTGGTTGGATAATAGAAATGGCACACAACAATGCTTCCACATCCTCATCCTTTCTTGAGAGTGCATCTGCCACCACATTTTGCTTCCCTTTTTTGTAGATGATTTCAAAGTCATAACCCAACATCTTTGTGACCCACTTTTGTTGCTCTTCAGAGGATAATCTTTGTTCTAAAAAGTATTTAAGGCTATCATGATCCGTTTTTACCTTGAAGTGTCTTCCCATTAGGTAGGGTCGCCATTTCTTAAGTGCATGGAGTATTGCCAACATTTCCTTCTCATAAATAGCTTTGCTTAAAAACTTTCCCTTGATTGGACGACTTTCAAAAGCAATGGGTCTTTCATCTTGCATTAGAACAGCACCAATTCCATTTCCTGAAGCATCACATTCCACAATAAAGGTTTTTGTGAAGTCCGGTGTAGCTAAGACCGGTGCTTGGCACATTGCCTCTTTAAGATGTTCAAAGGCCTTTGTTGCTTCCGGAGTCCATGAAAATGAATCTTTCTTCAATAATGTTGTTAGAGGTGCTGCTATTCTCCCATAATTCTTAACAAACTTGCGATAATACCCTGTCAACCCAAGAAATCCTCGCAGATGCTTTATGGATGTGGGGATTTTCCATTCCTTAATGGCTTTAATTTTGCTAGGGTCTACCTTAACTCCTTCATGAGATACAATATGACCCAAATATTCCACCTCCTGGACTCCAAAGAAACATTTGGATCTTTTTGCATATAATTGTTTCTCCTCCAATAGTTGTAGCACCTGTCAACATGTTCAACATGATCCTTCCAAGACTTGCTGTAGATTAGTATATCATCAAAAAATACTAACACAAATTTTCTAAGGAATGGTTTGAAAATTGAATTCATCAAACCTTGAAATGTTGAAGGTGCATTGGTAAGGCCAAAAGGCATGACCAAAAATTCATAATGACCCTCATGAGTTCTAAATGCCGTTTTCGGAATGTCTTCAATCTTCATTCTGATTTGATGATATCCCGAACGAAGATCCAACTTGGTGAAGTAAATTGATCCATGCAATTCATCCAGTAATTCATCAATGACAGGAATGGGGAACTTATCTTTAATAGTGAGCTTGTTGAGCTCCCTATAATCTGGACACATGCGCCATGATCCATCCTTCTTGTGCACCAATACTACTGGAGCTGAGAAAGAACTTTGACTCGGTTGAATTATACCAGCCTCTAGCATTTCTGCAACCATACGTTCAATTTCACTTTTTTGGACATAGGGATATCTGTACGGCCTGATGTTTGGAGGAACACTTCCTGGAATCAGATGAATAGCATGATCATGATCACGCATAGGTGGGAGACCTTTGGGAGTCTCAAATACCTTGGAATGATTGTCCAGGACTTTTTGGAGATCTGGAGAAATAGATGATTCCAATGTGGAAACATCTAGCGAACATAATTGTGCAATTACACCTCTTTGCTCCTTTTTTAGAAGCTTTGTCATGCCATTAGAGCTGATTATCTTTCCTGGTTTCCCTGCAATACCCCTTAATTCAACTTCCTTTCCTTCCACAGAAAATTTCATGAAAAGTTCTTGAAAATTAAAAGCTATTGTACCCAAGGATTGTAGCCATTGGACTCCTAGTACAACATCAGCACCTCCCATTGGAATGGAAAGCATTGGGCTAGTCAATACATATTCTCCCATGGATAGCTTGATATTATGGCACTTTCCAGAACAATTTATTGTTCCTCCATTTGCAATCATCACTTGACACTCTGGTGCTGGATATAGGAAGCAATTCAATTCTTTTGCTACCCTACAATGAATAAAATTGTGGGTGCTTCCTGAATCAATCAACACTATTACCTTTTTCTTCTTGATTTGTCCTTCTATCTTGATGGTTTGAGGAGTGGTAATTCCCGCCAATGCATTACAAGATATGGTCGGATTTATTTGTTCTTCATCTAGGCTTTGTTCCTGGAATATATCCTCTTCTTTTGACCTTTCTTGCTCCTTTTCTTCTTCCTCTTCACAATCTATGTAGAATAATTTCTTCTCAGCACACTTATGACCTTTTGTGTATTTGCTATCACAATTGTAACAAAGCCCTTTTGCTCTTTTTTCTTCCAATTGTTGTGGTGTCAACCTTGTAGGTTGTGGAAGACTATGGGCAACAACACTTCCGTCTTTATAGTTGTGAATGGTATGCTTCCTAGTTGCCATAATTTTGCTTTCCATTTTTCTTGCTAACCTGAATGCCTTCTCTAATGAATCAGGTTCCCAAAGGCGCACATCATGTTGGATATTATCCTTTAAAGACCCTATGAACACATCAATCCTATGCTCCTCTGGAATATCTTTTACCCTTATGTTCAATTTTTGGAACTCCTCAATGTGCTCCATTATTGAACCCTTTTGTTTGAGACTTATCAATTGGCTAAAAAAAGTGTTGCTTTTTGTATCCTCATAATGTGCTATCAATTCTTCCGTAAAAATTGCCCAAGTGATAAATTGTTTACGAGAACAAAGCCATTGATACCATACAAACTGATTTGGTTCCAAATATAAAGTTGCCATACGTACCTTTTGTGTGTTTTGCACATTATTGAGATCGAAGAATTGCTCCATCTGTAATATCCATGTGGCGGGATCCTTGCCATCAAACTTCCTCATATCGATTTTTGGAACATGGTGAGTCTTCGATCCAACATTAGAGTCTATGGAATCATGATTAACATTTCTTTTGTTCTCATCATGAGTTTCCTTTACTACCTTTTCACCATTAGTGACCCTTTCTTGTAGCAACTTCTTCAATTCTTCCATGTCTGTTTTCAAATCTATCTTCAAATTTACCATCGAATCCTCCATCTTAGCTTCCATGCCCTTTATCTTAGATTCCACGCCATTTATCTTAGATTCCACGCCATTTATCTTAGATTCCACGCCACTTATCTTAGCTTCTGTTAGCTTTTGTGAGCGTGACATTTGTTGCACTTGTTCTTGTAATTTTGATATATCATGTAGCATTTCTTCCTCTTCTTCATGAGTCATGCTAGAGCTTTCAGGTTCCTTACTAGGTGTTTGCATTTTCTTTCCTCGGGGCATCAGTTACCGATAATAATGCTTTACTATGCCCTTTGAATTCCGTTAAACCAAGCTTACATAAAAATTTAAAAAAAACTACACACCTTTTTTCACTTTATAGAAGCCTGATATTGAATCTGATGTATCTCTGTAATTTCGGATCATCTAGTTCTGAAATTGCTACTTGTAGTAGCCTTCTGCGTCCTCTTTCCAATGCCACAAGTCTGAGCCAAATTGGATTCTCCAAGTAAGAGTTATGTGAAATCTCCCACAGTGACTTGCTTTTAGACTGGTTCAGTAGAGCGAACTTGTACGACATGCCACGAGTCACTGTTTCAACCTTTGAATCTAAAACACACATACAAGAAACTACAGTCCGTCCTCTTTCTGTACCTTCTTACGAAATTTCAATCCGATCCCCAGAGAGAAAGTTATGACAATTTTCCCCAGGTCACCTGTTTTGAATGTAATTCAGGAGTCTGCAAAAAGACCAACTTCCTCAGATCATATCTCCGCAAATATCGCACGAAAAGATCTGAAATTCGGACCCAAGGTTCAGCGCGATTTCTTCTCAAATGGGTTTTTTTTGCGACTTCTGAAACGTCACAGAAAAAAAGTTATAGCGAAAATTCCACGATGACCTGTTTGGAGCAGCAAAACCCTAGAATCCAAAGCTCTGATACCAAATGTTATGAAACCAGCTCAAGAAAAGATAGAAAAGATAGATCAACGCCTTAGAATTCAGCCTCTTCGAGGGGGCAACCTCCTTTACATTACATAAATGAACAATTCTTGGATGATACAAATGACAAAACCTCCTTTCTATATATAGGAGTCTAAGGAGTCACAATATAATCCAGCCGACCTACAATAATAATATAAAGCCACAAAAATAACAATAGAGGGATTCTATGGGGCACAGAAATAACAATATGGGGGTAATAGGGGCACAACAATATAAATAAGGGGTATAACTACAATAGTAATGGGGTAATCACTAGTATTATAGGGACCCAACAGGCAACTCGAATTTAACATCAAGTTTTAACAAAGGTGATTTACTAGTTCCTTTTGAAGAATGATGATGAGTATGAGTAAGGGTTGTGTTTGTGGAAGATAGTGAAGATGCTTGTGAAGAAGAAGATGAAGAAGACGGTCAAGAGGGTGGAGGTTTGTATCCATTTCCATTACCTCCTCCTGAAGAGCCTTCTCCTTTGGGAGGTTTTGAACTTTCCCCTTGCAACCTGGTATTCCTCTCTTCATAGAGGACCTTCACCATTTCTGAATGTCTTCTCATCTTCTGTCATGTTTGTAGGTTCTCCTTCATGAGACATGATCTTTGGAGTCTCAACTACAACTTGAGGCTGAACTGGTGTTGGAGATTGTGGCAACATTTCTCTCCTTCCCCTTGACCCAATTTTAGGGCTTCCAACCAACTTTCCTTCACCCATTTTTAGTTTTAACCTCGTAAGCATGACATAAACTTAAAAATAATTAAATCCTTATTTCACAAAGCAAACCTAGTGCTTTGATACCAAATTGATCTAATTTAGAACATTAGATTGCAGTGTTAAGATCCTCCTGAGATTATAAACAAAATGCTTTCATAGTGCTTAAGGATTTATGAATTTTTTCAAGTGAAATGATGAGTTTTTATGTTAATTTTATGAGCAATTTAACATAAATAAGAGACTGAACAACAGCGTAAACATGTACAAAACATCATCAAAAACATATTACAGCAGTAACATGATAAAGGAGCTCACCCCTCCTAGGCTATGTCTCCTTGGTCTAGCTTCCAATGGCTTGGACATCTCTATTATGCTCAAAGGTATAAAAAGGTATGTTTACAATGATCAAATTCTTCTGCAACCTACTCCAATGAGTCTAAAATACTAAAAAATGGTACCCCAGCCTCTTTTTTCTCCCCATTTGGTCGAAAATTGCCTTAGTTATGACTTCTTCCAGTCTTTCCACAATTTCCTCCTCCAAATCTAGCTAACTGCCAGTTAAATTCATTATCTGGAGTTAATTCTGGCAGTTCCACCGAAATTGGTGGTCCTGCCAACTTTCCCACCTATCTCGCGGTTAAGGTCGAGTGGTCACATACAAGGTGATTAGGTCTGGCGATTAAGGCGATGGTTCTGGAAACTCCATCACAAATCGCAATCGAAGGAGAGCCGACAGTCTTATGGTTTGTGAATGCAACATCGGACGACATGCAATTGCGATATGGTAGACCCGATGGAACTATTAACCATAACTCATAAACTTATCGCATATGGGATCCTTTCGCAAATTGCAATCCATAGAGAACCGACGGGTAACATAATGCGGGACTTTTCATTCTGTGGTGTGTGATTGTGATCTATGATTACTATTATCGCATCGCAACCCAGGCACACTAGAGGCTGATTTTTGCAATGCCTTTCCTATTGCGAAGTGTGATTGCAATTTATCACACCGCAACCCTGACCTTGCTTGGGGCCGATTCTTTAACATGACCCGCCTACAATATTCAATTTGCGAAATGTTGGGGCCAATGGCAGCCTACCACTTAGTGCTTCCCCATTCGCTAAAGGGCCTTGCCACATCATCTTTTCCTATCATATGTCCAAGTCAAACATGAACTTTGACTTGCTCTAACTTCTTCATAAGAGCTCAGATTCGAGTGTTGTTCGCACCGTTGGAATTAGAATGACGAGATCTTCGATCTGAATCTAAGTTTATCAAGATTCTGACACTTTGAGTTTTGAGCCTAATATTGAACACCTGATCATGAATCCATATGTGCAGTAAAAAAACCAGTTTAAACAACACAAATCAAGATTGTGTCATATTCCAGCCAAAAATCTGTCGGAAACTCTAAAAATCCGCACTTAGAGACTACTCCATTTTTATCTTCTTCCTAATTTTATATTGAAATTTGTTTCACATAACATGATTGAAAAAATTATAATGATAATGATGATAGTAGTGGTTAATATTTACTTGTTTTATTTTTTATTTTTTTTAATGTAGAGTTTTATTGAAATTTAGATATCAAAATAATATAAAATGATTAGTGTTGTTGGCTTGTTATTTTGGAAACTAAACCAATAACATTGAAATAATTTTTTATTCGCAATCTTTAAGATAAGTTTAATATCAAAATCAAGATAAAATAAAAGCCTGAGTAATCCAAAAAGTTATTAATCACCAAAAAAAAGACATGGGCCCTAATTGTCACAAATTCATAATCTAAAGACACAAAAAAGATTTAAAAGTAATCTACTATGTGATAAACAACACTTGGTGGGGGGATGATTTACCTATTGTAGAAGCCTTAGAGTAGCATTGAGTAGCATGATTCTTGTGACCTAATTATGCTAACGCTAGAAATGTGGCACTAATATCCTTCACTTGAAGTTTGATTGTATGAAATTGCAACAAAATTTCTTCCTTAGCTTTAGCCCTCTCCATCAGTAGCTTTACCAACCTGAAAGGAGACCATAATCCCCTATACATAAAAGAAACAAATTGTTGGTTTACCTGGTGTTTAGTTATGCATACCTCCATCTTTGTCTATGCTTCTTCTCCTCCTCAAACATACTTTACATATACTCTTCTAACATTGTCTCTTTATGTTAGGTAACTCATGAACAACAACTCAATCAACTTTCACTCTATCTGAGATTTAACCCTTCCAAAAGCACATCTTTTATAAAGATAGTTTGTTGGTTGTTAGTATTCCATGCAAGAATATGAAATGAACAATCTTGACTCTTTACATTCCAAGGAAGTCTCTTCATTTTTAAACTCTTTCAACTTTTGAATATTAAAAATACATAAAATGGATTTCAAAATATTAAAATAACAAACATTAATATAAGTCTTTACACAATGCACAAATCAGCCTTTAAATCCACAACATAACATTTGCCATTGCCATTGCCTTGCATCACAACTTTTTCATGCATCTTTGACAACATCTCTTCAAGAAAATCAGCTCAACCATAATATGCACACAATTAGCCTCACATCACAACATTGGCAATCAACCTGTAATTAATAAACATCACAACACATGCAACCACAACATATGTAAGCAACTTCTAACAAGAAGAAACACATACTTACTCATATCCTTCACCTATAATCAACAATATATACTTAACACCAATCAACATAAGACCTCCTTTGCAGCATACCTTGTTGCTCTGCATCAATTGGCATCCTTTTCCATCATACTTTGTTTCTCCTTTTCCATCAATGACAACAATTCCAACACATAGCAATAAAGGTTTGGACCTGTAATTCAACATACCCTCTAATATGAATTCTTCCTTTTTACCGTTCATATTTTGGAATAGTGTATATTAAGATTTTGAGTTGAGCATATTCATAGGATTTCAATATAAGAAAATTGGATGTAAGTCTTTTCGGGATAATTTAAATTTAAATGAATGAATGACTTTCGATACTTTTTAGGGATAATTTAAATTTCTTTTCCTACAATTTTAAACTTGCTTGATTGTTTACTATTTTTCTACCTATAACCAATTGGTGTTGGAAGGAGGGAAAATGGCATGCTAACCCCATGGATCCATTCATTTTGAATTCCTTTAGCTACTCATGGAACCTCTCCATATTTTTGTTTTGTGATGCAGGAGCATCTCAATTTCCAAGTCCTTTTCGGAAAAAAATCAAGCTTTTAGAAGACAAAGCTCCAAAGGGGGTTTCGACATGGAGAAGGAACTATAATTCCTTATTGTAAATAATGTTAGTTTCTTTAATTATCATAGAAAGCATGAGAGATTTAAGGGTGATTTATGGAATGATGTAGGGATAGATTGAGTAATTTTATGATTTAGAGAACTTGATTTGTGGAAAGATTTTAGGATGTAGAAAACATTTGATGTTTCTAAATTCTATCTATTCTAATCCTACAAGCAATAAAATAAGGGTAAGTGTGTGGAAAAGAGATTATGTCTAAATGATTGTGAATGCAGGAAATATAGAGGAAGGAGAGGTTTTGGCTAAAATGAAATGAAGTTCCAAATTGCTTGAGGTTCTGAGTATGTACTAATTATGTTAATGAAATGAAGTGTTAATTACATGATTGTCTCTTCATGATTGTGTAATTCAATTTTGAATATATGAATTCAAAATGAATGGAAGATATTGGAAATATATCATATCAAGGAAGCAATTCATGTTATGGGATTTGAGGTAATTGAGTAAGAGAAGAATTTAGTACATGCATAAATGTTTTTTGTGTTTGTTTTATTGTGGGATCAGAGAACCAAATCAGGAAGCAGTTAAAGGTGTATGGACACCTTGATATTAGTAGTGCAGTGAAATCCTAGAAATAGAGAAGTTGAAGACACAAGAAAAGTGGAATCTCCTACATTATTTTGGAACATCCTTTAGTCTGTGTCTGCTTAGTGGGAAGTGTTACCAAAAGGATAGTCGATTTCTTGTTGAAATTAAAGTTCAATGGTGAGAATGTAATAAATTTTTATGATCATGTTTGTAAATTTAATCATAGATGTAACTATTTTGTGATATTTAATGATAATGAATTGCGCAAGTTATTCATTCTCACCTTATGAGGAAGAATCAAGACATGGTTCAAAGCATTGCCAACCAAATCTATCCACTCATTAAAAAAAATTGTGGATTCATTTCTCATAACTCATCATAATTATAATTACAATGAATTACATTTAGAATTGGAAAACCTTGGTAAATATTTTTTTTAAAGATAAGACACCTTATATTATTACAATGGAAGATTACAGAGCCCCATAAATGTCATTCCCTCGCCTGCCTTGCAGGAAACTAGACTAGGGATTTAGCTTCAATATATTAGAACTATGGAATCCTTCTTTAATAATAGAATTTGATAAACAAAATGTGCAACATAGAAACTCGTTGTAGTGATATACATTCAGAGCATGGTTGAGTATTAGGACCAATCCCTGAACTGTCTCCATGTGACCTTGGTGATGACTAGGAGTCTTCGTATAAATAGGGCCCTCCATTCAACGCCACTAATCAAAGGAGTGTGTTGGGAACAAGATCCCCCAAAGGATAGTGTTGGGGCTAAAAGCCCATGCTTTGGTAAAATTTTGTAATAAACTTGTAAAGGCTCCTCATTTTGTGGCCACGGAGCGCAAAGGTGTCATAATTCATAAAGGGTTGTCCGCCCTTAGTTTTGTAAAGTAAAGTCGGCTGTAAGAGATCTACCCATGGTCCGCGGACCATGGGATTGTATAAAAAGAGTTAAGGTCTAAGTAGTTAGAATTGTTGGACACCTAATCCTCTAAAGATTAAGCTTCTTAGAAATCACAGCTGTTGTATCTACAGGTCTGCCAGGCCGAACATCCAGAGAACAAATGGGTGGCATTTGAAAGTCGACAGCAGTGTACCCTTCATCCGGAGCGTCTGTAGCAGGCTTCATCACTTCCAATTTCACTCCAGCCAACATGGTAGCACTTGGTTCCTCTGGCTTCTTTGATCAACTAGGAGCTTAGACACGAGAAGTTTGAGAAACCTTGCATTAGATATGGTCATGTTGCACAACCTAAGAAAGGGGAGGATTATTTCCTTGTCAAGACACATTGTCAGAGGATCCCTGGGAATTCAGCTACCTCATAAAATTTCAGAGTCTTGGTACAATTTTCCCACATTCAGCGCTAGGTATATTTTGTTAAAACAAACTGCATTAGTCCCTGAAGATTTCAGTTTTCGGTATTGTTTCTGTATATGGTTTTTACAAGAATTCTTCATTAAAGAGAGTATTTGGAGCTAGTTATTTATCCCTTTGCTAAAATTCCAAGTTAGTTCTGTCTTCTGAGTTGGGTCATCCATAATTTGAGTAGTAGGGCTTGTCCTTTGGGAATTCTATAGTTGGAAGTCTTTCAAAAAAAAAATTGGTTATCATTTAAAAAAAAAAAAAATTGCAGTCACCATCAAAGTCTCACTCATGTTTTGGGCACATAGAGCTTGATTTTTTTGGAGTTTCCCTTGGTCATTATTGTGAGGCAGTATAACAAGCTCAAGCATCCAAGTTTTTTGAATCTCCTTTTTTGTTGAGTTTGAGTTGTTGATAAAATGGCTAAAATTACCACTTTATTAGAGTTATTGAGAACTCTAATTATGTCTACTACTGAAAGCACACTTAAAGTCAGCAAAGACACTCTCATAGATATTCAAACCTCTCTGCAAAATGCACAAGAAAAGATTGATTTTTTGCAGCTTGAATCTCAACTGCAGCAGGAAGAATTACAGAAGTATAGTCATCATTCTGAACTTGTTTTTGTTCAAAAAATTGACACAAACTCCCATCAACATGTAGAAACTATTAAAGATAGTAAAGTTGAGGTTGATTCAGGAGCATATGTGAATGCAGATTTAGAAGTCCAGCCTACACTTCCCAAGCCAATCATCAAACCTTGGGAAGAGCCTGTCCATAACAAGTGCAAAACTGGACTTGGATATGATAAGGAGGTTTCCTTTCACATTCCAGATTACTTAAAGCCCATTCAGTTTTAGAGTGTTGGGTTCCTTCATGACAGTTCACCTTTAGCTGTTCCAGATTCTGCCCCTCTTCCATAGCAACAACAACAAATTGTGAAAGTGAAATGCCAACACTGTGACCAAGTTGGCCACATGAAAGATCATTGTTTTGATCTTCATCCATGTAAGCACTATCATAAAACCAGTCAATCTTCAAACAAATGCTTCAGAAAAAAACCTCCTGCAAGAACAAAGATTCATCTTGGATGCATTGCTTCTTGGCAATGGGCTTCAACAGCCAAGAAGATATTTTTCTCATACAACAGGATTTGTTCTCAAATATTGAAAAATCTTGCAGTTGAGATCTCTTCATCTTCTCACCTTGTATCTGACAAGGGGGGAGACGATGGTCATCTGCAAGCTTCAAAGCCACATCAAGCAAGCCTAAGCCACAACCTGCCATACTAGATTCAGAGTTGTAGTTAGAGACAAATATGCCCCTGAGCATGACTTCAGTCGGTGATACCTCTTCAAAGAATTGGGGACACTTCCTCGAGCAGAAGACTTCAGCTTCTTGCCAATTTTGGAAGAGTTCCAGGAATTGCATTAAGCATTCTAGAGTTGTTGATAATCCTTAAACCATCACAGGTTGAGACCTCCCTTTTCAGGTTGAGGTTCTCCCTTTTATGTGGGGTGAGACCTCCCTTTCATGGTTGAAGGTTTCCCTCTTCAAAACACCAGGAGAACTTCCTCTAGCAAAAGACCTAAGATTCATGCTAGACTTGGAAGAGGTCTGGGAAGTGCACTAAGCATTCCAATGTTGGTGGTCATCCTTAAACCACCACCCTTTATACCAACATTTCAAGGATCACATTCAACCAAGTGTTTCCATACATGTTTTGCACATTTTGTATTACAGCTCTTTTCTTGGACTCATACATAACCCTTCGGGTTAAGTGAGGGAATGTTGGACACCTAATCCTCTAAGGGTTGGTGTGGAAGCTAAATAGCCAAAAGGAGTCTAAGGGACCATTTGGAATATGAAACCAAGGGTCACTCCTATGTATTATAAATATGTATCATTGTGAATAAGAAATGTAATCTCATGTTTATCTTTCCTATTTTATCTCTGTCGTGTGTGTGTTTAAAAAGAATCATCAATCATGTAAGAGAGTTGTAGCTCTGAAGTAAGAAGTCTAAGTTTCAGGTTGTAGCGTAGGTAGAGGCTCTGCAGCTGAGTGCGCAGAGGCCTAGGATAGAATTCTGCAACTGAGTGCGCGGACCCCTGCAGCTATGTGCGCAGGCTGGATAGAGTCTGTAATCACTTGGAGGATATTAATAAAGAGAAGTATTCTACAATTTTTATTTCTTTGTTCCTGTTAATTCATCTTGACATGTTATGTATGAATTCGCTTTATAATGCTTATATGATGCGCGAATGTGTGTAATTATGTTGGTTAACTAAATACAAATATGGATATTTGTTTACGCGGTGCTAATTGTGAGTATCTAATAAGATAAGTAAGATTCTTCAGATAAATTGACAATCTATGCAATATGCTGACTTAGCAATGCGAAAGTGTTTAGATCGAAGGTTAGGGCTACACGAAGGCCAACCGTACCCTTTTGCGGAGATATCAAAGGGAGGAATAAGGGGTTAGGTAGACAGAACCCTAGAACCAAGTAACATGCGTGAAGGCAAGAATAAAAGGAATAAAACAAGCTCACGACCATCTTAGGCTGTGGAAAATTGGTTTCGTCATCCCCCCATACTGCTTCAGGTGAGACTTCGGTCTGCGCTCTGTGGGCTGATGCCGAAAGGGTTAGTAGTGTAGGGATTTGTTTGGCTAACTAATGCTGAACTTGGGTCAGGCCCCCACAAGCCAACAAATGGTTCCATTGCCAGGACCAGAATTTGCATAAGAGATGTGTGATGTCGTATCATTGGAATCCAACTAAGAAAGATATCGGAGACTGGTTGGATAGGAAGATCCACGAATTCGCGGCGCAGGAGAACAGAAACCCACGACTGATAAAGGAATAGTGGCTGGATAGGTACCTGTATACAGAGATCCATGAGATCTTCTTCTGCTCCTTTCTGGTTGAGATATACGAGTGGATCGTGAAGCTAGCAGATAGCCAAGGAAGGTGGAAACTTGACGGTCCTATTGTGTGGACCCTGGAGCTTGTACAGAGGTTGAAACCTAGGGTGTGGACCCTATTACTCGGTTGTCGGAGTATGTCCCTCCACGCAAGCCTAAGACCAAGGTGCCAAAGGATATCAATGAGAGTAAAATTCCCCTGCAAACCCCTCTTCTACCAGACGAAATTGTTTTCGATGGACCGCGCTTGGCATGAGTGCCACTATTGAAAATTGAAGATTGGGACTTGGAAGATCACAAGAAGTTCCCACACCTGGCGATCGAGCAGTTGATGCACCACATCATTGATACGAATACGGGACTGACCGCACTGGAGCCACAGAGGTGGCTCAAGGGAGTAGAAAAGGCAGGGTTGCTCAACTTGCTCTGGGTGTCACACTAGAATCGAACCCCGGTGACAGTTTTGGGCATCAAGTAGATGTTGTGCTTGGTGCATGATGGGTGTTTGTGGCTAGAGGAGATGATACCCATCACAGATAGGTTGATTCACTGGATAACATGACTGTCGTATATATGTGAGAATCTGGCCATGATCTTTGGTGGAAAAGGTGGCGAGCAGGATCTGGCAGAATCCATGAAAGAAAAATTGAAACTGGTGAAGAAGTCACGCGGATATTCTATATCCATCATCTATGGCCCTGCTGTGAAGGTAGCAACACAGATCCTTGCAAGGAAAGTGATGAGGAAATTTCATGCTGATGAGGTGTCGGTGCCTGTTGTTGCGCTAGCAGCATGGTGCACTAAAGGAGTCCAGTTCAATTAGTTGGACTACCTTCACAGAGAGTTCCTAGTGAACTGCTACGAAGCACAAGAGCTCAGCAAGACATTCCACTATGCATGGCTCTTGCTGTTAATTGTGTTGGTAGCGTGGGAGCTGCCAGAGGATAGCCAGTTCCCTTCGGTCGCTCTAGACCTCTCAAAAGCAGTGAAGTACGCTTCATTATGGGCGACCAAGGACACACAGCGAGTCAGGAACAGCAAGATCTTTTCAATCTTGATGGAAATGAACATCTGGATGGCCATCAATTGCAAGTCGTGATTGTTGCCCACGGTGTATGCCAACCTGCAAGGCTATGCCAAATTCAAAGCCGACTTCCATCGAGTATCCATCAGGGCACGAAAGGACTTTGCGCATAAATGGTATGACTTGCCTTATCTGGAAACGGATGATGCCATTGATGCAGTGCTTAATCAATGGCCGGCAGAGTGGCGCACTACCACATACTTGGCGGTGGGTGGGAGAAAGTATGCTGCATAGAAGAAAAAGGAGGAGGCCAAGCTGAAGATGACACAGCTAGCCAAGAAGAGGAAAAATGCTACTGCTGATAAGGCCTAGGTGGAGCCTCACAACAAATAGGGAAGCAAACAGGTGGGACAAAGTGGGGCTCTGACAAAGGTGCAAGGTCACCTTCACCTGAGGCAGAGGAAGAAATGGAAGAGCATGACGCGGACCCTCAGGAGACGTCCACCCACATCAAGCACCCAAGGCAGCTAAAGAAGGGAGGGCCCAGGAAGAAGTCAAAGGCGACCAAGACCTCACTAGACCCCATCACATTAACATAGGGTGACTTGCATGATATTGATGACACAGTGAGGGATGTCACCATGGAGGCCCTGCAACAATTTGAACAGTAGCATCAAATCATCCTAGGGGCTATCCAAACAGGCTTACAGGAGTTGTAGACCTGCGCGTCGCAGGCTAGCACGGTGTCTACCATCTCGACTACCGACACGTCAAAAGCTGCCAATATGTTGTGCACAAAGGTTTCCAATGTGATAATGTTGCCTGATGGAGCACTAACCATAGAGAATGAGGCTGAAAGGAAAAATTTCAGTGCCCTAAAAGGAGTAGGGTTGAACCTAGCAGTGCTCTTGTGAGAAGCACTCATCCTCTTGCAGGATGGAGTAATTGCATAACTAAGGGCCCGAGAGCACTGCACCCTCCAGGTGATCAGTGAACAACAGATCAACAATGAGCAGATGACCCTCCAGAGAAATGCTACCATCGTCGTTGAAACTAAGGCGACCAATCAGAGTAAGCGAATTATGTAGGTCATTGAGGAAGCGTGCCAAATGGTCCCAGAGTTGGCCATTCTAGGGGAGGAGCTAGTCAAGGTACGCATCCGCAGGTTGGCCACAAGGGTGCCTGACACTCGGACTAAGATGATGCGGGTTCAGTTGGAGTTGAACCTACAAATTACGGAGTTGCATTTGAGGGCCTAGCCTTCAACTCCATCAGAAGTTAATGAACAACAAGCGACCACTGTCACAGAAGCAGTTTCGGCTGTGGATAGTGTAGTAGTAGACTGCAGGTAATTTTTCGAGTAGTCATTTGAGGTCCTGACCAGCGTGCAGGAGTACCCCAATGTCCAGAGGCTAGAGACAAAAGCGCGTGAGCTACAATAGTCCTATGATGAGGTTAACGGCACAGCATGAGCTGTCACGCTGACACAAAGGCTAGCCAAGCTGCAAAAGGCCAAGCAGCTGAAGCAAAAGGTGGATGCAGTGCTGCACAAGGAAGCAGTGCTCAAGGTGAGACTAAAGCCCTGGCTAGATGAGGCTTATGTAGTGACAGGAAATATCGAAGGCAAGCTTGCGACTCTGCAGGCAACGCAACAAAAGCTTCAGGCTAATAGCGCAGGAGCAGTAACCAAGCAAACAGTGGAAGACACGAAGCAGGCAACAGCTCAGTGCATGGCCAAGGTTGTGGTCATACGGGTCGAGCTAGAAGGGCTTCACACAAAGATCTCCGCACCTACCGAGTGACTCGAGGGAAAGTCACGATGTTTGTGTTGGGGGCCTATTGGGAACGAGATCTCGCAAAGGATAGTTTTGGGGCTAAAATCCCATGTTTTGGTCAAATTTTGTAATAAACTTGTAGAGACTCTGCATTTTGTGGTCATGGAGCCTGAAGGTGTCATAAGTCATAAAGGTTGTCCGCCCTTAGTTTTGCAAAGTAAAGTCAACTGTAAGAGATCTACCCATGGTCCGTGGACCATGGGATTGTATAAAAATTGATAAGCTCTAAATAGTTAGAATCATCAATCATGTAAGAGAGTCATAGCTCTTAAGTAAGAAGTCTAAGTTTCGGGTCCTAGCATAGGTAGAGGCTTTGTAGTTGTATGCGCAGAGGCCTAGGATAGAAGTCCGTAGTTGAGTGTGTGGATCCTTATAGCTGTGTGTGCAGGGTGGATAGAGTCTGTAATCACTTGGAATATATCAATAAAGAGAAGTATTCTAAAATTTTTGTGTCTTTGCTCCTGTTAATGAATCTTGACATGTTATGTATGAATTCCCCTTATAATGCTTATATGATGCGCGAATGTGTGTAATTATGTTGGTTAACTGAACACAAATAAGGATATATGTTTACGCGGTGCTAACTGTGAGTATCTAATAAGATAAGTAAGATTTTTCAGATAACTTGACAATCTGTGCAATACCTTGACTTAGCAGTGCAAAAGTGTTTAGATCGAAGGTTAGGGCTATGCGAAAGCCATTCGTACCATTTCGTGGAGATATTGAAGGGAGGAATAAGGGGTTAGGTAGACAGAGCCCTAGAACTAGGTAACATGCGTGAAGGAAGGAGTAGAAGGAATAAAATGACCTCACGACCATCTCAGGGTGCAAAAATTGGGTTCCAGCATCCCCCCATGGTGGGACCCAGCCCACACTCCAACGTATAACTTGACACAGTGTTTGTCTGGCGCCATTGATGAACTCGGATTTGGTTGATGATTAGGATTTTAATTATTGTTATGATCAGTGGATATTTTTGGTAGTGGTTGCAATCATTTATTAAGGATTGTAAATGTGAAACTAACCTGTACTCCTGCCTCGGTCCTCCTCTCCCATTTGGTCATTATGCAAAACCCTTTGGCAATTTGGTCATTTCAACATTTTCGTTCTATTGTGAGAGCTCCGCGAGGGTTTCTACGGTGATACTCTGTTTTGGTTCTGTCTGCGAATGAATGTGGTTCCACGGGCTCGCTTGTGCTGTTGGCAACTCTATTCCTTGATGTATGGTCTTGTTATGCATTCTGGAGGTTGGTATGTTCGTTTTCCTTGGCACAACTGGTTATTTCTTTTGTTCGAACATAGAATCGATTACTGGTTGGCTCTGTCTGGTTTCCAACCGTTCCTTCTTGCTGTTGGTTATTTTGCTACTGCTCTACTACTAAAATCATTTTGTTACTGTTCCCATGTGCTCAGGTTATAGGCACAATGGCTCGCTTGGCTTGTCTTTCAGGTAATTCGTCTTTCCTTGATTTATTTATGCCTTCTCCTGGTTTAAAAGCTAACAATGTCCGCTCCTTTTGTCTCAGGTCATTCCTGTGTTCTGTGTCTCTATGGCATGTGATTTCTTGGTCAACACACTCCCAGGTAAGATTATGTTCTTCCCTTGCCTGTATTATAACTTTGCTCGTTTCACTGTTATGCATGGTTTGATTAACAGTGGCATGTTCTGGCTACACAGGTCAAAGTTCGACCTCGGGCATGGATGGCTTCAATGCTTCAATTTAAAAACCCTTCGATGCCTTTCTGGTAGGCTCTGTCACCACAGACTTGTTAGACTGTAGCTAGGGTTTATAGTTTTCTGGGGCCGTGCCTCAGCGTTCATTTGCTGTCTCTTGTTTGAGTCGTTACACGACCTGGGCACACCTCTGTTTACAATTCCAGTTTGTAATTCATACTGGTTGAACTCTTCGGTTAAGCACGAGGGTTACACGATGATAAACCCTTGACTAGGGTCTGCCCTGTCTCGCGGTTGTTGTTTACTCTATTTTCTTTGATAATGTAACGCTGGTCTCTTATGTAATAGAAGTTATATATTTTCTTTGTCTCTGTTTCGTTTGGAAAGGAAGAGAAATGGTGTATAACATATTGTAATGAATTACCTCTGTTTGGTTTGTCCAATCGATACTCGAACTCTAATTTCTTCATTCAATTGTCTTGATGTGTTGACATTCTCCTGGCCACGAGCTTGTTTACTTATTCATCCATTCTAGTCCTGGAAACTTGTATGCATTCAACAATACTTTGTTCATTAAAAGAGGAAAAACAAAAAAATGTATGTCCGCATTTTGTTTGTCATTACTAAAGCATTTAATAATTGTGAAATGAAATTACACAGTATGAAGATGATAGTACAGATGGATGAATGTTAAATTTGTTCTTTGTCTTCTTTTATTTCTTGTATCTGAAAGTGCTGAACCTTGTCAATGATTTTCGATGTTACATTTATGTTCTCTATCTACAGTTAATTGAACCGTCTAGTTACTTTTTCAGTTGTAGACCTTATAGTTACATAACTATTTAGGTATTCGGTTTTGCCTATATGGCAAGATTTTACATTAGACACATTTGTCTTTTTCCTTTTAAAATGACAGGACAATTATTAATCTACTGTTAATTAAAGACAACAAATAAATGACCCTAACCGACCAAACTACCCTTGACTAATATTGAAATTAAAAATAAAAATAAAATCCTACATCCTACTTTGACAAACTGAACATAAAGAAAACCAATATGCTAATTCAACTTTCCACCCTGGCAGAGACCAACACCCGGTCATGGTGCCTTAGTTGGATGCTCTTGTATCAGGCTCTCAGGGCAAAAAGAAATCATGACTCCAATCCATGAGCTTCTCGACTGAAGAACCTGTCTTCTCAATCTGCCTGGCATCAAGCCACTAACTGTCCTCAATAGGACGGTTCTTCCACTTGACCAGGTATTGTAGATACTCCTTCCACTAAGTTCGTTTGGCCACCTGAGTGTTGAGAATGTTCTCGATCTCGGGAGGCTGAACATAAGGCATCTGTCTCATCTAAGTTGTTCCTCCATCTTGAGTATTCCATGTAGGCTGTGTGGTTCTGTCTTCTTCTTCTGGGTCAATAGTGTAAGGAAACAGGTCTGCTACATTAAAGATGGGTGAAATGCCTATCCCTGGTGGCAACTGTATCTCATAGGCATTCGCTGAAAATTTCCGGAGGACTTTGCAGGGACCTATCTTCTTACACTTCAACTTATTGTGTGCACCTCTGGGGAAGCATTCCTTACGCAAATGCGCGAGGACTTCATCTCCTACATTGAACTGTACTTCCCTTCTCTTCAAATCTGCTTGTTGTTTATACTTTTGGTTGTTGTCCTGCAATTTAATTTTCACCTGCTCATGCAAATCTCTCATCGCGTTAGAGAAATCTTCTCCATCTGTGCTTTGCCTCTCTTTCAGTCCAAGATCTCAAAACTCATGCACTCCATGAGGATGCATGCCGTACAGGATCTGAAATGGACTGTAACCTGTGCTGCGATTAGGCAAGTCATTATAAGTGAACTCTGCCTGGGCAAGCACTCGATCCCACATCCGCGAATTCTCTCCAATCAAGCTTCGTAGCAGGTTTTCCAAACTCGTGTTTACCACCTCTGTTTTTTCGTCAGTTTGCGGGTGATAAGCAGAACTGTAACTCAACTGTGTGTCCACCTTCTTCCATAGGGTGTTCCAAAAGTTCCCTGTGAACTTCACATCCCGATCAGAAAGAATAGACTTAGGCAAACCATGTAGCCTGATAATCTCAGTGAAAAACAAGTGGGCCATGTGAGTGGCATCACTGGTTTTCTTACAAGGGATAAAATGTGCCATCTTCGAGAATCTTTCCACTACTATCATCACCGAGTCATAACCTCACTGTGTCCTAGGTAGACCCAAGACAAAGTCCAAGATGACTGAGTCCCAGGGTCTACTTGGAACAGGAAATGGTGTATACAGTCCCGTGTTTTTACTGTGACCCTTCGCCAACTGGCACACTTTACATCTGGTCACAAATCGTTCTACATCCCTTCGCATCTTTGGCCAAAAGTAGAAATGACTGAGCTGCTCGAGTGTCTTGTCTATGCTGAAATGTCCGGCTAGACCTCCACTGTGCTTCTCCCGAATAATGTTCTCTCTCATCGAGCAGTCAGGAATGCATAGCTGTCCTCCTCTAAACAGTAGTTTCTCTTGCAAGTTGTAGTCCAACCATGGATTATTATCTCTCATCAAGGGATTCTGACATGCCTCATAGGCCTCCTTAAAATCTGTGTCAATCTAGTATAAATCTTTTAAGTGCTCGAAACCCAGAACTTGCACAGTACTCACCTACAAAACTAAAGCTCTCCTACTCAATGCATCTACCACCTTATTGGCCTGCCCGCTGATGTGTTTCAACAGAAAGGTGAAACTCTGCAAATATTCCACCCACTTGGCATGTTCGTGATTCAGCTTGTGCTGTTGCATCACATACTATAGTGCTGAATTATCTGAAAACAACACAAATTTGTTTCCCAACAAATAGTGTCTCCAATGCTTTAATGCCTGTACAACAGCATAGAACTCCTTGTCATAGGACGAATATTTCTGTCTGCTTTCATTTAGCTTCTCACTAAAAAATGCAATAGGTTTATCCTCCTGGCTGAGTACAGCTCCAATAGCCGTACCGCTAGCATCACAACGAACCTAAAAGAGCTTTTTAAAATCTGGCAATCTCAAGATCGGTCTCTCTGTGATCTTCTTCTTTAGCAACTGAAAACGCCTTTCGCTGCATCAGTCCATCGAAAAGGCTGACTGGCCTTTTTAATAGTGTCCAACATAGGTGCACAAATTTCGCTAAAATTTCTTATGAATTTCCAGTAAAAACTCGCCAGCCCATGAAAACTACGTACCTAAAATAAGCTTTTCGGGGATGGCCAATTGACTATCACTGCAATCTTTTCCAGATTCATCTTCAGCTCATTTTCTACTATTACGAAGCCCAAATAAATCAACTCTTTTTGCAGAAAAGTACACTTTTTTCAGATTTATTAGCAACTTGTTTTGCTGCAATTTTTCCAGCACTTTCCAAACATGTTGAAGGTGCTCCTCCCTTGTCCTGCTAAAAATTAGTATGTCGTCCAGGTATACTATCACAAATTTTCCAATGTATTCTTTCAACATTTCATTCATTAACCGCATAAATGTACTGGGTGCATTTCTCAGTCCGAATGGCATAACCAACCACTCATACAGCCCCTCATTCATCTTAAAGGTTGTCTTCCACTCATCCCCCTCTCGAATTCATATTTGGTGATACCCACTCTTCAAGTCTATCTTAGAAAAATATGCTACCCCGTTTAGACAATCCATCATGTCGTCCATCCGTGGTAGTGGAAACCTATACCGGATGGTGATTTTGTTGATGGCCCTCGAGTCTGTGCACATCCGCCATTCTCCTCCTTTCTTGGGAGCGAGAACCATTGGAACTGCGCAAGGGCTCAAACTCTCCCTTATCAATCCTTTGTCTAGCAATTCCTGCACCTGCTTCCTAATCTCTTCATTGTCCTTGGGGCTCATTCGATATGCTGCCTTATTCGGAAAACTTGCTCTGGGTATGAAGTCAATATGGTGACTTATGCTTCTTTTGGGGGGCAGTTTATCTGGCAAGTCATCCACCACTATGTCTGTAAATTCCTGCAACATCTGCTGAATTTCTGGGGGTAAATCTGATGCCTCTGTATGCAACAGTACCGTTTTTTCTCTTCTTACAATTGCATAACTCACCTCGCTATCCTCAACTTGTTTCAGAAACTATTTTTCGCTGACAAACAATGCTCTTGGCTCACTTGTTCCTGTTGTCCCTTCCTCCTTGATGGGCACAAGCGTGTGCTTGATTCCATCCTTGACAAACTTATAGCAGTTCGTCATTTCGTCATGTACCACCTTTCTGTCATACTGCCATGGCCTGCCTAGTAGTATGTGACATACATCCATCAACATGATGTCACAAATGACCTTGTCCTTATATCTACCTATTTGAAACTCCACCTCACATTGCTCATCCACCAGCAACTGATGGCCTTTTTGCAGCCATGAAACTTTGTAAGGGGTGGGATGTTTCAATCGCTTCAATTCCAACTTGTCCACCATCTTTGTGGCCACTAAGTTATCTATACTATCGTTGTTAATAATTAACTTACAACACTTACCGTGTGACTTACAAACTGTTCGAAACAAAGCCTTCCGCTATGTTTGTTCGGTGGTTTCCTTGGCTGGTTTTAACAATACCTTGTTCAACACTAGGGCTTCCCCTATTTCTGGATTATTCCTTGCTTCTTGGGGAGGTGCCTCTACCTCTTCTGGTTATGTGACATACGCACCCCTCTGTCCAGCTTGGTCTACCTCAGGACACTCAAATGATCTATGTCCCCACTTATGACACATGTAACATTGATAACCAGCTCCTCTACCTTGGCCATTTTCCTTGCCTCGCTGATATGGCCTACCACCTTTCACATTATCACCTTTATCTGCTGATCCGTAAGCTCTAGAACTGCTGCCTTCCTCATTACTACTAGTAGTCCACCCTCTGCCATATGACTAGCCTCTTCCTCTGTCAGTTCCTCATCCTCTTCAGGCATTTTTCTTTCCAATAATTTTCTCTTCAACTTTCATAGCACTCTAATATGCTTCTTCAATGTTCTTTGGAGACAGAATACTAATTTCATCTAAAATTTCTAGCCTTAAACCATTTACATACCTGGCTATATTTTCTATGGTATCCTCTGTATATCCGGCCCTTAGGTTCACTTGATAAAACTCCTCAGTGTACTCCCTTACTGTCATTCATTTCTGTTTCAAATTCTGCACTTGTCTATGTAGTACAATCTGATAGTCTTTTGACAGAAATCTGCCCTTCAACTTGGCCACCATCCTTGACCAGGTTTTGATCAGCAACTTGTTCAATCTCCTTCTCTCTGTTCGGACACTGTCCCACCACAGGGCTGCGTGTCCTTTCAACTTCGTCGCAGCAAACTTAACTCTGCGGTCTTCATTGACCTCCTCACACTCGAAATATTTAGCTAGCTCACTGATCCAGTCTAATAGAACCTCTATGGACAGGCTTCCATCATAATTTGGGAGTTCTGGTTTGGGTTTACTACTTGCCACTAAGACCGATCTCAACAGTCTCATTTCTAGGCCCTCTCCATCTAATCCATTTGTTGTCACTTTAGCTTCCTCTTCATTGTCACTGCCTACCTCTGGATCACTTCTTATCCCTGCTTCGACTGCCTCCAAATGCGAAGTAAGAATCCTGATCTCCTCTCTCAGTCCTTCCTCTACTATCCTTCAAACACCTCTGCCACAACCTCGCCTTCCTACCTCCATTTCTCTAACTGACCTAAAAAAAATAACTTCTCTAATACCACTATGATGGGAGCCAACCCACACTCCAACGTATAACTTGACACAGTGTTTGTCCGGCACTATTGATGAACTCAGATTTGGTTGATGATTAGGCTTTTAATTATTTTTATGATCAGTGGATATTTTTGGTAGTGGTTGTAATCATTTATTAAGGATATTAAATGCAAAAATGACATGTACTCCTGCCTTGGTCCTCGTCTCCTGCTTGGTCATTACGCAAAACCCTTTAGCATTTTGGTCATTTCGACATTTTCGTTCTGCTGTGAGAGCTCTGTGAGGGTTTCTATGGTGATACTATGTTTTGGTTCTGTCTGCGAATGAATGTGGTTCCACGGGCTTGCCTGTGTTGTTGGCAACTTTATTCCTTGTTGTATGGTCCTATTATGCGTTCTGGAGGTTGGTATGTTCGTTTCTGTTGGCACAACTAGTTATTTATTTTGTTCGAACATAGAATCGATTGCTACTTGGCTCTGTCTGGTTTCCAACCGTTCCTTCTTGTTGTTGGTTATTTTGCTATTGCTCTGTTGCTAAAAAAATTTTGTTATTGTTCCTGTGTGCTTAGGTTACAGGCACAATGGATTGCTTGGCTTGTCTTTCAGGTAATTCGTCTTTCCTTGATTTATTTCTGCCTTCTCCTGGTTTAAAAGATAATAATGTCCACTCCTTTTGTCTCAAGTCATTCTTGTGTTCTGTGTCTCTGTGGCATGCGATTTCTTGGTCAACACACTCCCAGGTAAGATTATGTTCTTCCCTTTCCTGTATTATAACTCTGCTCGGTTCACTGTTATGCGTGGTTTGATTAATAGCGACCTGTTCTGGCTACACAAGTCAAAGTTCGACCTCAAGCGTGGATGGCTTCAACGCTTCAGTTTGCAAACCCTTCGGTACCTTTCTGGTAGGCTCTGTCACCACAGACTTGTTAGACTGTAGCTAGGGTTTATAGTTTTCTAGGGCCGCACCTCGGCATTCGTTTGCTGTCTCTTGTTTGATTCGTTACATGACCTAGGCACACCTCTGTTTACAATTCCAGTTTGTAATTTGTACTGGTTGAACTCTTCGATTAGGCATGCGGGTTACACGATGACAAACCCTTGACTAGGGTCTGCCCTGTCTCGTGGTTGTTGTTTACTCTATTTGATTTGACAATGTAATGCTGGACTCTTATGTAATAACAATTATATATTCTATTTGTCTCTATTTCGTTTGGAAAGGAAAAGAAATGGTGTATAATAGATTGTAATGAATTACCTCTATTTGGTTTGTCCAGTCAATACTCGGACTCTGATTTCTTCATTTAATTGTTTTGCTGTGTTGAAATTCTCCTAGCCACGAGCTTGTTTACTTGTTCATCCGTTCTCATCCTGGAAACTTGTATGCATTCAACAATACTTTGTTCATTAAGAGAGGAAAAACGCAAAACTGTATGTCTGCACTTTGTTTGTCATTGCTGAAGCATTTAATAATTGTGAAATGAAATTACACAGTATGAAGATGATAGTACAGATGGATGAATGTTAAATTTGTTCTCTGTCTTCTTTTATTTCTTGTATCCAAAAGTACTGAACCTTGTCAATGATTTTCGATGTTACATTTATGTTCTCTATCTACAGTTAATTGAACTTTGTAGTTACTTTTTCAATTGTAGACCTTATAGTTACATAAATATTTAGGTATTTGGTTCTGCACTATATGGCAAGATTTTACATTAGACACATTTGTCCTTTTCGTTTTAAAATGACAGGACAATTATTAATCTACTGTTAATTTAAAGACAACAAATAAATGACCCTAACCAACCAAACTACCCTTGACTAATACTGAAATTAAAAATAAAAATAAAATCCTACATCCTACTTTGACAAACTGTACATAAAGAAAACCAATATGCTAATTCAACTTTCCACCCTGGCAGAGACCAACACCCGGTCATGGTGCCTTAGCTGGATGCTCCTACACCACCCCATACTGCTTCGAGTTCAAGGATGTTGTGAAGGGAGAATTTTGCAACACCTTGATGATGGCATGGGGTTTTAAGGGGGTTCAAGATGTTATGATCCCAACCACTATCCAACAAAGAGTTATGTAGAGTGAGGTCATAATTGGCCAAAAGCTCGACAAGTTTATTGACATCTCAGTAGACATGAGAAAGGAGAGGGGATAAAAGCCGAGTCAAAAGCCTTATTGTATAAGAAACATGAGATTACGGTCTCCAGTTGTTGAATGTTTTGGAAGGATCAAAACCACATTGTATTTTTTGAAAAATGTTGATTATGGTTTTCAAATATCCCTCAATTATGAGTTTGTGGAAGCACTTGTTGATGGCGATTTGAATACCTTTTTCAAGCACCAATATTTCTACTACATTGTTGGTAGTATGACCTATGAATCCATCATATATGTGGAAAATTTGACTAGTTGTGTCCCAAAAGAATCCCCCATAACTAGCAAGTCTTGGATTTCCTTTTTAGGCCCTGTCAAAATTGAGCTTGATGAAATCTAGAGGAGGTGGGGTCCAAGTGGAGGCGATGGAAACAAAAGGGGGGGGAAGTGACAGAGTATGAGAGGAGAGATGGGAGGAGAGAAAAATGTTGATGGGTGTAAGAATGGCCTAAGCTATTCTTGCAACATTTTTCAAATTCTTGGTGGGCTAGACCAAGAAATATGGGAATATAAACAAGGATTTTATAGCCTTTCAAATAACAAATACACAATCAAAACAAAATAAATCAAATATACAATAAATATATTACAAAAAATAAAATTAATAATGATCACAAGCATCATCATAAAGATAAATTTACAAAACAGTAAAAATAACTTAATTAAATTGTTGTATTTGAAATATATAATTAAAGGCAACAAATACAAATCATGAATTTATACAAAATGGTATTTACAATAGATATCCACAATATTCACAAAGTACTGAAGAAGATAATAAAAAAGAAATGCATGATGATAAAATCAGATGAAAATTCTCCATTGATTTCATTCAAAAGAATTGTTTAGAAATCTTGAATCAATATCAACAAATATAATGATTTGTGACAAATAGCTCTTTACAAATGACAACATTTAATGACCCACAAAAGTCAAATTCAAACAGTAAAGAACTAAAACAAAGATCAAGCCTTGTTGCAACTGGTTTGGATAGAAACCTTCTAGACATTGCTATGACTACTTCAAAAGTATCAATAATCAACCATGATAAAGAAGAAACAACACTAAACACTCATCAATGGGAAAAATTATAGAATAATACCCAACAAGAGAAGAACTTACTAACCCAATTCATTATTACTTTTTAAAAGAACACTTGTTCCACCAGATCCATTAGACTCAAGATATCTAAATCAAAACTAAAGAATCTTGCAAAACTAAAGAAAGAACACTAAATCATATCTTTCCCTGTGTAAAACTTCTCTCTATTCTCTTTTTGCACGCTGAAATAAGTGAAGAGTTGTTGAAATGATTTCCAAAAATCATTCTCCTTTTTGTAATTTTACTCAACTCTATCACTCAACTTTTCTCAATAATTATACTAAGACGAGAAGGAAATTCAAAATAAAAAGAATGACAAATTATAAAAAGTAGATGGATGGCTACATGACTAATAGGAAGGGAGGATCCACTTTCCATTTAGCATTTTTTAATTTAAATTTCAAAATTAATTTTAAATACCACAATGCATGACCCATCACCTTGTAACTCCCATACATGTATTGTTAAAAATAATGCAATCATCAAATGATCAACATCATTTGTACATCAAAAATATATATAAGTATATATATCAAAAGCAAGTGCAACAATATTAGTTCTTCCTGTCTATTAACCCTAACTGAAAAAGTGGCACCATATCCATAAAAAATAACTGATATAACTAAAAGATAAACTTAAAATCCATCAACTGACTTCCACTGAAATATTAGAATCTATAAGAAAATTTCTTTTAATTATCATGAATCTTAGGAAAGATATCTTCTGTTAAAGGTGCTTTTCGACTTTTAGTAGTCCCAACTGAAATGTTTATGCTCAAACTCTCTTCCATTTCTTATCTTTTCCTCTGTTCTATGTAGTAGTAGAGGTAAGGCCAAGACTAGCATTTTCTTGGTTGTGGGATTCATCAATATTGTGAACTTGTGAGAAGTCAAGGAGTGGCTTGATTGGGTATTGAACCAGCTAAATATTCATCTAGAATATGACCATAATGACTAGCAGAATGATGAATAGCAAGACTAGTAGTAGGATGGGCAGTTGTAGGACGGAAATCATGGTCAACGTAAGATTGAAAATGCCTAGCTAGTGTCATATGATTAGGATTAGGGATATTTATTGGTTGAATATGGTTTATTGTTCCTGAATAATTTGACTTGGAAAAGTTATTAGAAGGGTGTGGTTGGTTGGAAGTACTAGAAATTATCTACCCCATCCATGGTTTTCTTTAGGAGGTGGGTTGAGGATGGGATTCCACCCATCATTATCTTGGTTATGATCAGGAATTTATTTTACATTTGGATGTGCTTTCAAAGGAGAATGAGGTATGACATGTGAAACTGAAGGATGGCAAGACACATTAGGTGACCCAAGGAACACATGGCTGGTGGTAGCAATTTGGTGAAATTCCTAAGAATCTACATTGAAATGCACAGAAAATATTATTTTCTTATTTCTCCCATTTCCCCACAAATTATGAGGCTTGTTTCCTCTGTTAGTACCTCTGCTAAAACCTTTCCTAACCGATCCCCTATAGATGAAACTCATTTTTGTAATCATATTAAAAAGATGAGACATACTGCAAAAATAAATAAAAATTCATCATGTTTGTATCACTTTGAAATTATTGCAAAGAATATATTTAGTAATATTAATAAACTTCATGTGGAAAACAATAGAATTGGACATGGACATATGAAGTGAAAATAGATAGCTAAAGCCAATTTGGTTTTTAAGAAGAGCCCTATCATATTCTTATTTTTCTTTAAAACATTATTCTTTTTTATCCATTGGCATTATGCCTTCTTAAAATTTTAACTATTATATCAAGGAGGTAATCATCATGCTCAAGATAATTTTCACCACGTAGACAAATCAATTTTTAGACCAGTGTGCATGTGTTTTAGATAATTACAATGTGCAATATTGCACCATGACTTCTTTATACTCGGTTCTTTTCATGGTTCTAGACAACCATATAAACAAATTGAGTTTTAGCTGGGGTAAAAGTACATTGCACAAATGTAAAACTGACTTAAGAACTAGAAATGACAAAAGGGGATGGTGAAAATAAACATATATTGAATTCCCAGACATATATAACTGAAAATGGTCAACCTTGTGCATATAATTGTTGACAGAGGTCATTGATTCTTCAATTATTGTTCACAAACCAATAATGTAGTATAGGGTTTTTCCTTCATATGCAACACAGAATAAGAACGAACCCTTGAAACTCTTCAAACAACGATAAGGTACAAGATAGAGAATGAGGGTTCTCTTTTAAATACAAAAGGGAGTCAAAGGAAAGACCCCTAAAGCTATGCAAAACAACAAAGAAAAAAAAAACTTGAGAATATACAAGACAAAGAATGAGGGTTATATTTTCTAGACAATAGAGAATGCAAATAAAACTCTTGCCAACATTTAAAAAAATATTATAGTATACACATAACTCAGAATGAGAACAAACCCTTTAAAATATTTAGAATTACTATAGGGCATGGATTTCTTGCATTTACATACACTATAGAAACAAAATGACACCTTGAGACTATATAAAATAATTGTGGGGTGTATGGCTTTCCTTTTAAACAACAGAGGACTAGAAAAACCCTCGTACTCATTGAAAATTTTCCCATAAATTACAACCAACTCAATATGTATTGAATTCATCAAATGGCTGCTTAGGTGTTTTGTATTAATAGATGAAAAGGAAATATTTGAATTATGGATGGGTGTTGGAATGAAAAACACAAAACCTTCAATAAAACCAAACAATTTTATTGCATAATTAACGATAAGTTGAGTTGGGAATACCTGAAAATGTCACGCAAAAATCCCACTTCTATATGCCCAAAATAGTCCAGTGCACAAATTCCCCTTTCCTTTGCTAAATTTCTAATAGAAATGAGTTGAAATATCATAGTGGAGAACCTAATTAAGGAATTAATTCTTGCGCAAGGTGGAGAAATGAAAAACCAGTCACAAAGATAACAAAAATCAATTGAAATGGTAAGAATAAGGAGAAAAAATGCAATTCTAGAGGTGCATTTCCATACAAACCAAATAAAAACCCTCCATGTGATGCATGTAATCTGAACCATTCAACATAAAAATCCCTTGAATCTCGACCATTGATCAAGTGTGTGACAGGGTGAGCATTAAATTTGCCACCTTCCAGTCTATTCCATGCCAGTGTTTCATGCCACATAACAAACCATCAACCACAACATATGTGATATACCAAGCGCAACCATAATTCCATGTCAACCAAACACAATAGATATTCCATGTAAAACAATTATGCCATATAATCCTTCCTTATATATGCCATTAGATGCCAACATCAACAAAACTTCTTGAAGTAGAAGAATTTCCAAATTCCCTTTCAATTTATTCTGTTAAAGGCTTGGAGCTTGTACCTTCCTTTCTTGAAGATGTTCCTTCATAACCAAAATCGATTTTATCTCTTAGAGATCTTTGACAACTAAGAATTTTATCCAACACTAGTGTGTTGCTCAAGTTCTTGTTAAGCTTATCAACTTCAAGTTTCAATGTTACAACTTCCTCTTCAAGATTCTTACACTCTTCTTTGTTCTTCTTCATCACTTCCTCAATTCTTTTTACTTCTTCAAGATGAAATTTTAAAGAGACAATTCCCACATCATGCTTTTCAAGAAAGTTTCCCAATTCTCTGTTTTTATTCTAAGGAATTTTCCTTTTCACTATTCTTCAATTTTTCTTGAAAATATTCATCTTCCTATTCGGTCTTTGAATATTTTCTAAGTCCCCGGAAATAATATATTCTCATATTTGTTTCTTCACCGTCTAAATCATTGACCTCTTCATCATCACGATCATTATTTTGATTCTCTTGGGTTATGAAGAGAACTTTTGTTGCATCAAGTTATTTTGTATGACTTTCTTCTGAAGACTTGTCATCGTCTTTAGAATAAATATTTTTCTTGTGAAAGATTTTATTTTCCTTAAAAGTACATCTCTTAGCATAATGACATATTCTACCACATTCGAAGCATTTAAAAGGTAACTTACCTTTGTGTTTTTTTGGTTCTCCTTTTCAGCTTCCTAATGATATTTGCTTCTTCTACATATTAATCATCATTTGGAGTTCCTTCCACCTTGAGCTCTTTGATTCTTTTCTTCCTTGTGGATTTAAAAGCTTCTTCTCTGGTTGATGGTTTATCTTCTTTATCTATTCTCATTTCATATGTTGTAAGAGTGCTATGTAATTATTCCAATGTCATATTGGTCAAGTCCATGGTTCCTTCTATGGAAGATACCTTGGCATTGTATTTCAAGGGAAGCGATCTCAAGGCCTTTTGTATGGCCAAATGATCTTCAAATTTTTCTCGTAATCCTATGATTTATTTGACAACTTCATCTACTCCGAGTAAGTAAGTCAAAACATCTTCTTTTTCATCCATTTTCCAAAGTTTCAAACTTATTTCTATACTTTTGAAGTTTGATCAGCTTGACTTTATCATCATCTTCAAACAAATTTTTAATTTTATCTCATACTTATTTGGTTGTGGTATAGGTCATCAACTTCGACTTAATTGTTCTTAACAAACCACCCATGATGGTATGAAGAGATTTTGAATTGCATTTAAACAACTTCTTCTCACCAGGATCAGCGGGAGTATTTTTAGGAACTTTGTAACCATTTATGATGGAGATCCAAACATCCACTCCTAAAGCCTTCAAGTAGGTTTCCATACAATTTCTCCATAGTTGACAATCATTTCCATCAAACACCAAAATAATTATAGAAGAGATGCCTTCCATTTCCATATATTCTCATGATCTTCCCTCTAGTGACTAGACTGTTAGAGGATAACCTGCTCAAATACCAATTGTTGGAAATACTAAGGGGGGTGAATTAATATTTCATAAATTTCAACAATTTTTAACTATCAAAATGATTAACCAATAACATTACATCAAATGAACACTATATATATATATATATATATATATATATATATATATATGTATGTATGTATGTATGTATGTATGTATGTATGTATGTATGTATGTATGTATGTATGTATGTATGTATGTATGTATGTATGTATGTATGTATGTATGTATATGTACAATATTTTATATTACAAGGGAAGCTACAACTTTTGGTTTAGCAGCTACAACTAGAAGGGATACAACCCCAATATTTACCATCTCCCATTGGAAGGAGGCAACAACCTCCTAAAGGAAGCTACAATTTCCTTCCCTAGCACCACCCTGCCACCCTATAGAATAAAAGATAAAATAATATCTTCATGGAATCTCGTACCCGGGATAGTGGCCCAATTATAACAACATCCAAATACTACAACAATAAGCCTTTTTCAACTTTAGATGTACCCCTTTTCATGCAAAAGTGTAATCAATAATAAATTTCATACCTTAGATCATCAAAACTACAGGTTCTCTTACCTAGTCAACTTTAAGGCATCTTCAAGTGACTTTAAAGTTTCTCCAAAAAGTTTTCCAAGGTCTAATTCAAAAGATGCTTCAAAATGTCTTCACGTATTTCTCCAAGTCTGCCTCAAATCTGGATCAAGGAAGGGTTCCAGAAACTACTCTAAGTTTTCTCCAAAGTGTGCCTTTAGTTTTCTCCAAGATTTGCTTCAAAAATTCCCAGGAATGCTCCAAAATGCTGCTCTAAGAACCTTCAAGAAAGCTCATAATATCTTTAAGATTTCTCACTCATAGGGCCGAGTTGTGTTCCTTATTAAGACAAAAATTTGAAGCAAGAGTCTGCTCCAAAGTCCCTAAATATTCACCATTTATCCAAATAGATTCACCAAGAGGAAGGGGGGAAATTTAGTCTTTCCACAGGCCAAATTCTTCCCTACACCAGGGTCGATATCTGCTCCACAATAGGGTCTGGGTCTACTCCTCAAAAGGTTGAGATTTGTAGCACAAAATGCTGGATTACAGACTCTGAATAAGTCCATAGAAGTGCCCTAGTTGCATGGATGAGTTTTCCCCTTAATTCAGGATGAATTTCACTCCTATTCAGCTACTTCTAAGGATAATATTTAGGCTAAATTGAGTGCTTAGATTAGGATCATGCCACCTTAGACAAACCTCAAAAAATGTCCTTAGAAACTTGTTCAAATCAACGAGATCTCCACAAAAAGTTAAACCAATAAAATCATATCTCTTTTATCTGCCTTTCTTCATATTTTCATTTAAGCACAAGGCCTTAGAAATCTATCTCAGACTACTCCTTAACCTCAGATGAATCACTAAATTCTTGCCCCTAGAATGGCAACAATCGGTGTACAAATATTGTTGAAGGGAGCCTTAAGTTGGGGCTAACCTAAACCTTGGAAAGACACAACTATAAACTAGAGCCAACCTGAAACTTAGAGCTGACATGAAGCATGAGTATTAAACTTTATAAACAATTTAAATTTGTTTTTCATAATGCCTCCTTTCTTGAATACCTTGACATGGGAATATTGATTACAAATTAGGCACTTGGGCATGGGTAGATTGATTACAAATTAGGCTTTCCTCTTAGATTAATGATGAACCTTTGAAACTATGGATTCTTGGGACATGAACTCATTAATTTGGGGCATCAATCTTTAACCTTCAATATTTCTTCAACCAATATGACCCTTAAACTATGCAACCTATCACATGAAATGGTTTGATGACAACTATCAATCTAGGTGGACATGCATCCAAAATCACTGACTTTTTGCAACAATGTCATCATCATACCAAAAGCCAATTCTCCCTTTGACATCAATGTTTTGAAGCCTCAGATTTATGCTTCTCCAACATGGGGGATAACCACTCGGTCCAGACCTTAAAGAAAACTCCTTTATGTTTGAAGTGGTGGCTCCGACTGGGGATGATGGGACCAATTTCCCAATGTGGGTTTTAAAATGAGAGTGGGTGGTTTTCAAGCAATTGCAGTAAGAATATTGATAACTAAATGGCCTATTCTATCATGCAAATATATAGCTAATTTAATCTAATATAAACCTGGGTATTTTGTGTGATATGTGATCTAAAAAGATATCTATTTGACATGTGATAATAAAGATCATTCACGCATTAAACATAGAAGATAACATGTAAAGATAATGTATTTGACTAAATAGTTAGTCAAATAAATGTATAAACTATATCACATATATCTCATGATTATATATGAAAATAAACACTTTCAGTAGTGCAATTAACACATAACAAAAAGAATATATTCCATATACAATTCATGAAAATGAAATGTTATCACTAATTAAACAAAAAAAGAACTAATAATAAAAGTACCATATGTGTGAGGTTCTTCTCATTTGACTAATGACATAGATCAACTCCTTTTGCTGGGCATGGAATCCCCCTAAGACATGTCTTGGGGCTTAAAGCCCAAGTTTTGACCAAATCCTTTTGTAAAAGCTCCGTGAATTGCGGGTGCAGAGCGCGAAATCATAATAGAGTCACAGGGTTGTCCGCCCTAGTTTTTGTAATGTAATGTCGCCCGGATAGACCTACCCATGGTCCGTGGACCATGGAATTGTATAAATAGAGCGAGGCTATAAGTGTATAAGACAACCAATAGAGAGTAGAAGAGCATGAGAAGTCTAAGTGATTAAGAAGAAGTGAAAAGTGTGTCTTTGGGCCGTAGGGTAGGGGAAGGCTCTGTAGCTAAGTGCGCAGAGACCTAGTAGTCCATAGCTGAGTACACAGACCCCTGCAACTGAGTGTGCAGGGCAGGTCGAGTTTGTAACCATTGGAAAAATCAATAAATAGAAGTTTACCATATTTTTGTGCATCTTTTCCTGCTTTAATATATGATTGGGTATAATTTGCAAGTATAATGTTTATTTGTTGTGCAAACTTATATGAATGCTATGTATAACTAATTATAACGTAAGACATCCAAGTGCACAAAGGTAATTAACTGGTATAGGAAGATAAGTAAGGTCCCGGGTAATAGCGCAGAGCGCAACTCTAGCAGCGCGGAAGCTGCACAACCCCTGGTTAGGGCTACGTGAAGGTAGTGTATCAAGGCGTGAGGAACAGGGAAGTGCGCAAAGTAACCTGCGTGCAGGGACAAACAGTGGACTAGTCGAACTTCTCAGACATCTCAAGGGTGCGAAAACCTGGTTCTAGCACCCTCCCATACTACTTCGGGTGAGACCTCAGTCTGTGATCCGCAGACTGTTGACGAAAGGGACAGTAGTACAAGGATTTGTTTAGCTAATTAACTCTGAACCTGGGTCAGGCCCCATCAAGCCAACAAATGGTTTCGTTGCCAGGACTGGGATCTGCATAGAGATGTCTAATGTCATATCACTAGAATCCGACAAAGAAAGGAATTGAATATTGGTTGGACAGGAAGATTCATGAGTTCTTGGGGTAGGAAAATAGGAATCTGTGACTATCAAAGGAAGAGTGGTTAGACTGCTACTTATATATAGAGATCCATGAAATTTTCTTTGCATCCTTCCCCACTGAGTTGTACGAGTGGATCGCGAAGCTAGCAGATATCCAAGGAAGGTGTAAACTCGACAAACCTATTGTGTGGACTCCAGAATTGGTGTGCATACTGGAAGCATTGGAAGATAAGATCGCGTGCATTGTCAATCACTGGCTCGATCGAATCATAGGAGGATTCATCACCGAATTCACGGTAGATACTTCAGTCAGTTATAGTGAGGCAGAACGATGCTTCCTCAAAGGACCATGAGGTAAGTACGTTAAATCTTTAAACACTTGGATTAAAATGCTACTGTGTCAAAAATGGGTTATGTGAGTAAATTGATGTTTGGGGCTATGTGAAGTGGGAGAATCTATAGAAACGAAGGTAGAAAAAAACTAGGAACTAGCCCCTTGATTTCACCTTTGTGAGGGGGCGAGGAAGAGCTCACGAAGGTCTCGCCAAGAAGTGTGATCAATCTGATAAAACAGAGAATTTCGTGCATACCACCCCCACACACATCACCACCAGTTTCACCATCTTCACCCCCATCTTTTCCCATACCACCTTCGCCACCACAGCGAAGCGATATGGCAAGCGCGATAAAGATACCAGTGTTCAATGGAGTAGGGAATGAATAACCGGACCAGTTTTGGTTCGTGATAAAAGCTGTATGGGAAGCACAGGGAGTCACGGATGACAATATAAAGAAGGCAACGTTGGTCAGTGCTCTGTAGGATTGCGCGCTGACCTGGTACATTAAGCATTCCAATGAAAATCTGAATGCAAGGATCGCTGATATCCAAGCTGTGTTAAACAAAGAATTTAGTAGGCCAAAGTCAGAAGCATAGTCGATCATTAGATTCAAGGAAATCACAATGCTATCAGGCGAGACCCCATGGGAGTTGGATCAAAGATTAAAGTGAACAATTCATGAAGTGAACATGACATTAACAAATGGGCAACACCACAAATGGTTTGTAGCATCGTTAATGCCGCATCTATGGAACGTGTTGTCGCAATAGAGGCTAAGCACTCAGGCCAAGGCCTTGGAGGTCGTGATGAGATTGCACAAGACCCCGATACAAGATCCCAACTTAGGAGTTTAGCAGATTCATGCGCAGTTGAAAAACCTGTGCCTTGAGATGCAAAGTTTGAAAGAAGACAGGACAACTCGCCCAAAGATGTGTGATGAGGTATGGTGCGTAAAATGCAAGGGCCAGGGGCGCGACAAGGACCACTACCTGGAGTTCACAAATTACCTAATGGGAGGAGGGCCAATTCCACTAAGATCGGAGGCACCAGCATGTCCAAGCACGGTGCCTACAATATGGTGCGTGATTTGTCAGATAGGAGGAAAGCATGCTACAGATAACTGGCATCTATTACAGAAGCATACGCAGAATTCACAACGGTTGTTTTGTAATTTCTGTAGGTCAGTAGGACATGATGAGCACACCTGTAGAAGTTATGAGCTAATGATCGATTGAACTCCTACCTACAGAGTTCAGGCCGTAACATGGCCCCTCGATCAAAACTTAGGAATGGCGTGCACCGGACTTCAGGGGCGCAGATGAGGCCGAGGTGGAGGGGAACCAGGAAGAGGTCGCGGACTACTAATATGTTACAATTGCGGAGGGCCAGGGCATTATGCCCATGATTGTATGAATCCAACGCGACCATCATGCTTGTATTGTATGTTGTTTGATCATAAGACGGAGGATTGTCCCACACTGATAGAGAGGTTGTGCAATAAAGGAGCACTCCAACCTCCCCCAACTCAGAACCTGTAATTTATGAGGTCTGAGTTGTGCAAGGAAGACCCTAACGTAAATATCGTGCTCTGGAGTGGAATTACGATAGGGGATGACAAAGGCAAGCAACTTGAAGAAAGTACCTGGGTTTGCAAGACTCCAACGAAGGAACTAGAATTTGATTTGGAGCACACTAAGGAGACCGTCATGGAAGCTAAGAGGAGCTTTGTTGATGCCTCCACCTCAGGAAGTAAAGATAGAATGGAGCCAGAAGTGGACCCATCGATGCTCACTATGTTCTTGGAGACATGCATGAAGCTATTGCACAACAGAAAGGTTGTAAAGGGGCTACAAGAACTCATAACTAGATGCGTTGGGACTGCGCTAGGAGAACTGCGCGTAGTCCAGAAGCTCGGGAAGCACACAACGTGAACAGGAAGGGAGATGAGATTAATTACACAGATTTGGGAATATGAGATGGACCAAGTGATTCTGGATCTAGGATCGGCTGTGGACATCCTGCCAAAGCAGACATGGGAGCGCGTGGGTAGGCCTACATTGCAATGGTCTCCTATCCAATTGCAAACTGTGAACCAGCAAAAGATCCTACCTATGGGGAGATTGCAGGGAATCACAGTAGATATCGAAGGAGCAAGTGCACTAGTAGATTTTGAAGTAATAGAGATTGTTGATGACAACAATCCCTACCCCGCGCTATTGGGAATAGATTGGGCCACTGACATGAATGGAGTGATCAACCTAAAGAAGCGCAAGATGATCCTTGAGAAAAAGTCTCTGTGCATAGTAGTACCTTTAGACCCTATAGAAGGATCGCACTACACAGAGCCAGTGTGCAACTACAACAACGAAGATGATCTGGACTGCATCTACAAGATAACCGCGTGGGAGCAAGACTGGGTAAATCCAACTGCGGATGGACGAATCTCATGGGAGCATGAAAGCTCCTGCACATCAAATTACGACAAGGAGATAGAATGGTGGCAAAACCGGTTACACGAGGTAACCACACTCAATTGTAACATGATGACGAGGTCACTGCGTTGCATAGCAATAGAGGTAAGAGATTTGCCTATGTATGATGGGTTAAGCAAGCTGGATGTCTTCCTGAACAAATTTGAAAGAGAGGTACTAGAACAGTAGCGCTTCGACGCTCTGAAGTGGGTACTACGAGCTACGTCCGCAAGATGGTGGGATACGCACCAAAGAAGATTTGAGGACTGGCGTGACTGTAGAAGAATGATGCGCACACAGTTTGGGAAACATCCGATGTGATTAACAGATAAGATTGTCAGATGAAATGGCTGGTGCACCCACCTATCCAGGTGGATATAGGCATATGGTGTGAATTCTGCACGAATGCACAAAGTCCTCGCGGTAGGAGATACGATCAGTAAGCAGGTGCGGGTAAGGCAATGGCACGAATGACCCCTCTGGTTGGGACCACGAAGTATGGAAAGACCAAGTGCGCAGAAGGATATCCACGCAGAAGCCTTTAACAAAGTACGCGAAGCACTGAACAAGGTCCACAATGCGAAGCAGACTGACTGGGACCTACGCGTACCAGCGGTTCTATGGGCTTATAGGACCGCGTGCAAGAACCTGACCGTGCAGGCACCACCAAGGCTAGAGTATAAAGCAAACGTTGTAAGCCCTATAGTACATGAAAATCTTAGACTGTGCATGATAACACTGGTAGATATGACGGTTCGCGGAACCTTGGAAGAAGAAATCCAACAAGGAAATTCTAGGCTCCAAGAACTTGAAGAAGAAAGGGTACGATTAAGGAAGAAAAGCACTCTGGTGGACGTGGAAGTCAAGAAGCTGGAGGACAAGATAAAGGAATATTTTCTCGGTAAAAAGACCAGGGTGATAAGGCAGGATGTGCACGATCACAATGATAGGTTTGAGGCCTATCACCGCGAATTGATCAGTCTGATGCCTTGGCTTGGACCGCACATTACTAAGCGAATCAACTAGGGTAGCACGTTGCAGATGATAAAGTGTGTGATGCCGCCTGTAACAATAAAAGGTGGGTATTTTCCAGGAAACATGATGGATGACAGGATGAAACTTTACACAGGTGGTGCGACCACCTGACTAGCCGAGGGAAGTACAATCTTAGCACTCCAGGCAATTGAAAGGAAGCGCAGGACTATAAACTATTATGCCCGGGAGTTACGCAATGTTGGAGCTGCATGCAGAAGTAAAGAGTCACAAGGTCCACGACCGCGCACGGGGGGCTGCGCTACCATGCGGGTTGGCCAAAAAGTGATTGTTGAAGTCACTATTCACGATGGGATGCTCGACTTGAGACTAAATGGAGTGAACGACAGGCATTTAAGATGTGATTTGTGGGCAAGATTTGGGAAAATCTGCCACCAAGGGAGCATTAATGAACTGAGTGTGGGGGAACGGTCGAATTCAAATTCAAAAAGCGCTATAATTTACAAAGGGCTACCCAACAAAAAACACTTGGTCATTTGCGAACTGAACTATTGAGCAGAGCCCTATGTGTTTTATGTTGAGCATTGATTGAGCCCCTGAGTTCACGAGTGATATATTCCTAGATAGACACGATAGGAGCAACTTAGGAAGTTATGGAAATAACAAAAATGACCACCAAAGAGTTTACACAAGCCCTAACTATGGGGGATGCTCCGGAAGGCGTCGGGATTGTGGCAGAACTCCCAAAATCATTGTGCACGCCAAGACCACAGAAGGACAAACAAGCGATGGTTCTCACACGTGTGTCCCCACGAAACCCGCTGTGCACCAAGATGTCAATAGAGGACAAGGGGAAACCATCACCATAGAGACCGATGAAGAAGAAGAAGACTTGGAGGACCTTATCATCGAAGAGGATGAGGATGAAGGCATGGAGGAGGAAACTGAGCCTGCACAACCCCCTGACAAAGCTTCCCATCTATGTCCCCCTGTGGAAATGGAAGGCTAAAGTGCCCAAGGACCTTGACGAGACCAAGAGCTCGCTCCAGAACCCTCTCCTCCCAGACAACATTATTTTTTAGGACACGCAACAAGGACAGGTGCCGAGCTTAAAATTTGAATATTGGGACCTCACTGACCACGAGAAGTTCCCTCACCTTCAGATATCAAACCTCATGAAGCCCAACCAGAACATTGTGGCGGTGGTTACAGAATTAGAGTCGCGAAAGTCGTTGCGTGAAGTGGAAAAGGCCAGGCTACTTAACCTGCTATGGGTGCCACATTTCCACCGTGCCCCAATAACAATTTTCATCATCAGGCAGCCGCTCTGCCTGGTACATGATGTGTGTTTTTGGTTGGAGGAGCCCATCCCCATCATGACAGACTTGATTCACCACATTTCTCGGCTTCCATACAAAGGAGAGGACCATGTAGACATCTCGGAAGGGAAGAGTAGTGACTTGGCCATCACAGAGGCCATGAAGAAGAAATACAAGCTGGCAAAGAAGAAAAGGAGTTACACCATATCCAGCATCAACAATAAAGTCATGAGAGTGGAAACCCAAATACTGGCTGGTAAGGTTATGCGCAAGTGCCACGCGGTCGAGGTACCCGCACCGCTGATAGCACTTGCTGAATAGTGTGCGGAGGGGGTCTAGTTTAATTGGTCTGAGTTCCTCTGCAAGGAATTCTTAGAGAATTTCCGCGAAGCTCATGAACATGGAAAAATGTTCCACTATGCATGGCTTCTACTATCCATGTGCTCGTGGGAGGAGAATTTCCGGAAGCTAGTCAATTCCCCACAATTGACAGGGATCTGTCAGAGACTGCAAAGTACACTTTGCTCTAGGCCACAAAGGATGCCAATAGGATCTGTGACAGTAAAATATTCTGGGTGTTCGTGGAGATGAACCTCAGAATGGGGATCAACCACAAGTCGCGGTTGTCACCCATTGTCTACAACAACCTGCAAATTTTTGCGGAATTTAAAGCTGACATCCATAGCATATACATCAGAGTGCACAAGGACCCAGCCAAACAATGGAGAAGCTACCCTTTGTAGCCATAGACGATGTCATCTTTAACATACTGGAGACATGGCCACCGGAGTGGCATGCTATAGACATCACAAAGATAGAGAAGTCGGTGGCACAGAGGAAGAAAGAAGAGGCCAAACTACACATTGCACAGTTGGCAGAAAAGAGAAGGAAGGAGGCAGCAGCAACAGAAGCGCAGGTGGTGCGGGACATTCCACAGACAGCAAATGAACAAGAAAAGGCCGCAGCAACGCAAGAGTTATCCACGAAGGTGTGTGAGGGCCAAACGTCGCCTTCGCATGGGCAGGAAGCAGAGAAAGAAGAGGGAAGCACAGACCCACAAACTGCATCAACACAGTTGAAGTACCAACACCCAACCGAGTTGCATAGTGAAACCAGTGTTGGACAATTCCCAAATCACCATGGGATGTGAGGCTACTACTCTTAATGTTTCTTTAGCAAATAAATAAAACTATAAATAAATCTAAGTAATCTCTCACATTTCTTAAGGTTCAATAGACCAATTATATTCTTACATTTCTTAAGGTTCAATAGACCAATTATATTCTCAAGGGTGTTAATCTAGGTTGTCATTGATGTCAATATAGCAATGTTTGTGATGGAAAATTCTTTGATACATGATGTTGCCTATTGATGTCCATTGAACATAATGCTCATATTGATGAATGTTTGATATATGATGATATGATGAGATGGAATATCCAAGTGGATTAACTACATATATACAGACAAAATAAAAGCAGTAGAGCCATCAGATCAGTTTATCAGAAGCCATAAAAGAATAGATATCGGAAGAGAAGCCATTACGGAGGAGTTAGCAGTAAAGACCACAAAACACATCAACGACATATATCAGCACTTTATCGGCAACTTTATTATATGCCACAGCACAAAACCTGCGATTACGATTTGAGTTGTAGACCCGACCATTCCAATAGAAAAAGATTTAAAGGAATATCGCATACATCGCATCAAAAGTTTCATATCGCAAGTCTTAAAGGGTTGTCACCATGTAAAACCACGATTATGATGACAACACTATACAATATCGCATCTACCGCGTCGCAAGTCTTGAAGCTTTGTTACATTCAAATCCTCTGATTGTGATATGTATTGTGGACCCGATGGTTCCATTGAAATATGCCTTAATACAATATCGCATCCTTCACAAATCAACAACCATAAAATTTTATTATGTATCACCACCCCAAATCCGTCAATTCTGATATGTGAATTGCGGACCCGCCGGACCATTACAATACACCATTATGTTATATCGTGTCTGCCTCGTTAGGAGTCATATCACAAATCTTAAGAGTTGACACGGCCAAACCATCGATTGTGATAGTATTGCGGACCGCCAATTGTGATAAAGGCGTGGACCCCGAACCACTGATTGCGATAGACTCGACAAATCACCGATTGCGATGAATTTGTGGACCCGACAGATTTATTAACTATTGTTTAATATTATATCGCATCCGTTTCATCGGCAGTATGAATATCGACCATGTTACATCAGTGATGTTAAGAGTTGTGATTGCGAGATTTCGAATAATTGTGATTGCAATTAATAACGTGGCATGTGGGACCTCCATATGGGCCTTGTGAATTTTAAAAAGGGCCTCTCTGATATATTACGTAATAAGAGACCTCCGAAAAGTTGCGATTGCAATTAGTGGTGATGTGGCATATGGGGACTATTAGACTTCTATTATAATATGGGTATAGCCTCTCCTATAATTCAATTTCTGTAAAAAGGATAAGTTATAATTGATTTAATATTAACGAAAGGCCCTCCAATATATTTTAATATACCACCTCATGCACAAGTTGGCCCCTCCACCAATGAATGGGTCGTTTCGTTTATTGGCAAAACTCATATATATATACAAGTTGAAACACTTCACTTGATGTATGTATTTAGACATTGATCACAGAGAGAAGAAGTAACAGTTCACAACTCGTTAACTTGAAGGAACAAAGGAAGTCGAAGATCGAGCAAGAAGGAAGAAAGTCGAAATTCCAGCAGGAAAGAAGGAGAAGGATGAGAAATTTTGTTGATTGGGTTAATCTTTGAAAGGCCTGGACCTGTGATGAATTAATCAAGTACAAAAGAGTTCTGTGAAGGGAAAATAAAGTTTCATCTACCATCGTTTGAAGGGAACAGTAGATAGCACCAGCATTGAAGCGTTTGTGAGTTTGTTTCTTAGAAGTAATATATCGTGATAGTAAGAACAGTGAGAAGCAGTCACTCTTGAAAGAGTTACCACTATAGTAAAGAACAGAGGGTTGAAAACAGATAATTATCTTTGTGCAGGCATTGAGGGCTTAGCACAACCTATCAAAGATATCTTGTTGAAAATCATCAGCATATCTTGGATACATTGTTGGAAATCATGATGGCTATCTAAAATCATCATGATGTAACTTCTGCAGACTCTATTTGGGCAATATGAAGAGTTGTGAAGACTCCTTCATATGAAGACAGGTTGTCATGAATATAACAGTGATGTTGTAGGTTGACAGAATTCATTGAAGAAGATTTTGGGAGTAGAGAATTACTATCAAACATATCTAGACAAAATATAGCAGTGGGTTGGAGTCTAGAGAGTTGTTACCTTGAAGGTTGGAGCCTCGAACAAGACAAGGTTGGTGCCTTGAAAAGATAGGGTCAGAGCCTTTAGGGTTGGTGCCTCAAAATTGAAAGGATTGGTGTCCTTAGATTTGGTGCTCCTAAATCCAAGGTTGGTGCCTTGACAAGATAGGGTTGGTGCCCTAGAGGTTGGTGCCTTGACAAGATAGGGTTGGTGTCCTAGAGGTTCGAGCCTCACAAAAGACCAAGTTGGTGCTTGGCAACTAGTTTGAGCCCTATATATATTGTACCTGATTTATTGTAAATATTATATTAATAAAAGAATTTATTCCTATTGTTATTTTTGAATTCTAAATGTAATTGATTTAACTGGTAAAAATAGCAATTTAAAATAAATATTGATTCACCCCCCCCCCCTCCCTCTCAGTATTTCCAATGATTGGTTTCAGAGCCAGTACCTTCACTCAAAGCCTAACAGCTTGAAGGTTGATCAATTAGAACAAAAATGGCAAAGCTAGGTAAGAAAGTCTCCAATCCTCCTAAATATGTGTCTCCCTGAACCATAGAAGTTGAAATCAAACAATTTGTATAGGCTCCATATGGTTCAATGGAAACTTTGATATATGGGAAGCAAGAATGAGGAATTTCTCAAAGACTTAAGGCATTAAAATCTGGAAATCAGTGATTGTTGATAGCATGATGGATGGAGAATCCAAGGAGTATAATGCAAAAGAAATGAAGGAAATCTTGAAAGGGTTACCAGATTCTATAAAGAACAATTTAGGAAAATGTTCGTCAACAAAGAGTATATGGGACAAACTTCATGACCTTCACTCAAAAGGAGCATTGACCATGACCACTAGTCAAGAAGGTGATGGAAACCAAGAAGGAAATCCAGAACCCATCATAGAAGCTGAAAATGAGAATGATGATATCAAGGCTAAATAATGCCTAGAAGATGAAGAGAATGAAAAAGATTTTGAAGAATATCTCCTCACTAAACTTATGGCTGCCATGGAAGAGATTATCAGTTTGAAAAAGGAAAATGAGGAACTTAAGAAGAAATCACTAGCTGGTGACCTAGACCAAACAAGGAAGAAATTTGACCTTGTCAAGCTTCAAGTACAAGAAAGGGATGAAGAGCTTGCCAAGCTTAAGAAGGAATTTCATCAAAGAAAAAGAAAGCATCATGAAGAAGTCATATCCATGACAAATCAATTGGATAAAGCAAAGAAACAGGAAAATAACTTGTCAAGCCACCTTGAACAAAGGCACAAGAGCTTGAACAAACTTGAAGCAGAGATTGGTCAATACAAGGAAGAGGTCTCCTCCCTTAGATCACAACTAGAAGAAGCAAGGAAACAAGCACAAGGAACTGAGAAGACAATGGAAGCATTGGTAATCATAGAAGGACAAGTTGATGAAGCAGAAAAGGAGAAAAACGCCATGATATGCCAACTAAAAGCAAAGGATGAAGAAATATTCAAACTAAAATCCAACCTCAACCTTCTCAAGGCTGAAACATGTAAATCTACAAGGATCTTGGAAGAAATGGAGAACATTCTTGCTATGGAAAATGAAGAAATCTTCAAAATGAAATCAGATATCATCTCCCTTAAAATAGAATAAAATGAAGTAATACGTATCAAGGAAGAGTTTGAGAAACAACTTGCTAAGAATAACAATGATTGTGAAGGATTGAAAGAAGAGATTATCTCCCTCAAGAAAAAGGTTGAAGAGATTATCTCCCCATTTGATAAATCAAGTCTTGGCTATGAAGGAGAATCCTCAAGCACGAATGATAATGCTTCAAACAACAACGATGTGAGGAATCCTAAAAGAAATGTTGATGCTCCCAGTTCCAGCAAAGGCAAGGATAAGAGTCAAGGCAACAAAGAAGGAAATCTTATTCCAAGAAGAAATGCAGATTATGTCAAGGATGCAAGAAGAAATGGTTATAGTCAAAGGATCTCAAGGAAGAAAGACTTCAAAAGTACATCAAGGAAACCTTCTTCTCCCAGGTACCAAAGTATATTTCTTGGTTATTTTTATTCTTGTACAAACTTTGGACACATGGAAAAAGATTGTAGGGCATACCACAAAGATAGACATTACAGTCCCCGACAATCTCCGAGAAGCAATTATGTAGGAAGAAATCATGAATTCTTACTCATGAACAACATAGAATGATTCAAGTGTCATAACATTAGTCATATGGCATGTGATTGTAACTTAACTTGGGATCCTACACAAGCTAGAACCATGCCAGAGAAGATAATTACACAAGTATGGAGAAGAAAGCAAATACAATCCGAAAATCTCCTGAACTCTCCAGCCAACAACACATGTTGTTGACTTGATGAAGATATCCTTGATATTCCGAGTGTTTGATGATGGGATTCTACCAAAAAGAGATCATGCATACAATTAGGGGGAGATTTTGATTCTTGATCATTATTGTAGAAGCTATCCATAAAAGGGTCCTTATGAAATCCTTGATGAGCTATATTAACAATCATTCTTTGATAGACCATCTCTTAGGAACATTCCTTTGAAAGAACATGATCTCCTATCTATCCAATGGATTTTTGTTAAAGATATTTTCCACTTGATCTCTAAATAGAAATTGGAGCAGTAGAAAGCCATCTAATGCTAATAAGCGAATAACTATGTTGTTGTTATTACATATTTTAATATTTCAACTCAGCGATTTGATGTGAGGACGAGTAAATTATGGACACAAATATAGGCAAACTTCAAACAAACAGATAAATCTGGGAATGAAGCTTGAAGCAAGAGCAGTTGGAAGCAACAAAACTGAAGCATTGAAAAAAGCTACCAATCAATAAAAAGAATTCAAAAGATAGTCACAGATTGGATGTAAAATCTGCTAGTAGAAATAACTTTCAGAAACGTTTACTAGAACACAAGGAAAAATGGCTCATCAAAAGTACTATAGAAAGAAGAATGTTGCACAATCAAATATAAGCTTAGTTTAATGCTGGTCACTTTGGAAAATAGCAACAATGAAGCACAATCTCTCACCATCTCATCCGAATGCAATAATGTTAAAATATTGAATCAAAATGACTTAAGGAGAAGCATAGAAATACAAAGGAACTCATATTTGAAGAAAGATAGCGAGAAAGACAATTTCAATGGTTTTCTCTCTTGTTTCGGACTATGAAGACCTCTTAAATCTGACTATGGAGACAACCGAATATGGACATCAATCCTTCTATCATAAGCAATAAGAAGAGAACCATGATAGGGGGAGAAGTTTGACAAGAGTAGTCCGATAGGGGGAGTCCTTGTGTACACCTTTTCCATTGATGTCAAAGGGGGGGAGAAGAAGAATATTTCCATCAAGGACAAAGGGGGAGATTGTTAATCTAGGTTGTCAGGGATGTCAATATAGAAGTGTTTGTGATGGCAAATTCTTTGATACATGATGTTTCCTATTGATTCCCATTAATCATAATGCTCATAGTGATGAATGTTTGATATATGATGATATGATGAGATGGAAGATCCAAGTGGATTAAATACATATATACAGACAGAATAAAAGCAGTAGAGCCATCGAAGCAGTTTATCAAAAGCCATCAAAGAAGAGTTATCGAAAGAGAAGCCATAACGAAGGAGTTAACAATAAAGACCACAAAACACATCGACGACTTATATCGGCGCTTTATCAGTGACTTTATTATATGCCACCACACAAAACTTGTGATTGCGATTTGAGTTGTGAACCCGACCGTTCCAATAGAACAAGCTCTAAAGGAATATCTCATCCGTTGCATCAGAAGTTTCATATCGCAAGTCTTAAAGGGTTGTCACCATGTAAAACCCCGATTGTGATATTATTGCGGACCTGAAACAGGTTATGGTAACAACCCTATATAATATCACATCCACGTTCCATAAGTCTTGAAGCCTTGTTACATTCAAATCCTCCGATTTCGGTATGTATTGCAGACCCGATGGTTCCGTTGCAATATGTCTTAATACAATATGGCATCTGTCACAAATCGCAAACCATAAGAGTTTATTATGTATCACCACCCCAAATCCGCCGATTGCGATATGTGTATTGCGGACCCACTAGACCATTACAATACACCATTATGTTATATCGTGTCTGCCTCGTTGGGAGTCATATCACAAATCTTAAGAGTTGACACGGCCAAATCGCCGATTGCGATAAGGGCTTGGACCTCGAACCACCAATTGTGATAAACTCGACAGATCACCGATTGCGATGAATTTGTGGACCCGACAGATTTATTAATTGTTTTTTAATATTATATCACGTCTGTTTCATCAACAATATGAATATCGGCCATGTTACATTGGTGATGTTAAGAGTTGTGATTGCAGGATTTCGGATAATTGTAATTGCGATTAATAATGTGGCATGTGGGACATCCATATGGACCTGTGAATATTAAGAAGGGCCTCTTCAATATATAGTGTAGTAAGAGACCTCTAAAAAGTTACGATTGTGATTAGTAGTCAGGTGGCATATGGGGACCGTTAGACTTCTATTATAATATGGGTATAGCCTCTCCTACAATGTGATTTCTGTAAAAAGGCTAAGTTATAATTGATTGAATATTAACAAAAGGCCCTCTGATATATTTTAATATACCACCTCATGCACAAGTCGGCCCCTCCACTAATGAACGGGTCGTTTCGTTAATTGGAAAAACTAATATATATATATATATATATACAAGTTGAAACGCTTCACTTGATGTAAGCATTCGGGCATCGATTATGGAGAGAAGAAGTAACAATTCACAACTTGTGAACTTGAAGAAACAGAGGAAGCCGAAGATCAAGCAAGAAGGAAGAAAGTTGAAGTTCTAGCAGGAAAGAAGGTGAAGGATGAGCAATTCTGTTGATTGGGTTAATCTTTGAAAGGCTCGGACCTGTGATGAATTAATCAAGTACAAAAAAATTATGTGAAGGGAAAATAAAGTTTCATCTATCATCATTTGAAGGGATCAGTAGACAACACTAATATTGAAGCACTTTTGAGTTTGTTTCTTGGAAGTAAGATATCACGAGTAAGAACAGTGAGAAGCAGTCACTCTTGAAATAATCACCACAACAATAAAGAATAGAGGTTTGAAAAAAGAGAATTATATTTGTGCAGACATTAAGGGCTTAGCGCAACCTATCAAAGATATCTTGTTGAAAAGCATCAACAAATCTTGGAGACATTGTTGGAAATCATGATGGCTATTTAAAATCATCATGAGGTGACTTCTGTAGACTCTGTTTGGGAAATATGAAGAGTTGCAAGGACTCCTTCATATGAAGACAAGTTGTCTTGAATATAGCAGTGATGTTATAGGTTGACAGAATTCAGTGAAGAAGATTTTGGGAGCAGAGAATTACTATCAAACATATCTAGACAAAATATAGCAGTGGGTTGGAGCCTAGAGGGTTGGTGCCCTGAACCCCCCCGCCCTCCTGCCCCCTCAGTATTTCCAACAAGGGGATGTTAATCATTATCATCATCATCAATAACAAGTAAGAGATTGTCATATGCATAGTTTATTGGGTCTCTTTTA